>OX596382.1:27612100-30012100 GCA_951394425.1 Tipula unca | reverse complement strand
TTGTGTATAGATGTGTTCTGTTAAATCACTTGAGCATGCAATCGGATGAATGGAACGGTGTAGTCCTGGTTTTTTTTTGAGGTTCAGTATTTGTCACAACTCTTGGAACTCTGGCACAACTCTGTAGATCCAATCGTTTACAAATGCATCCGCAACTGTCCGAGTTTTATGATTCATAATCGATATGCTTCTACCCAGGGGCAGAAGTCCCTCGGGTCTTCCTTCAGGTCTAGTGATCTTGTGCGATTCCGATATTAAACAGTAAACTAGCTTCCAGTTACGACCTTCGTTTGGGCTGTATCAGGGACGTAGTTTGGTTCCTACCGTCGAGTGTTTCCTTAGCTTGTAATTATTATTATGAATTCTATGATTGCGCTGAAACAGATCAACTTACACCATAGCCCAAGCTGCATCGTTTGAGCGTAAGTTGCTGCTTGTTAAACCGCAGGTACGCATTTGTCTAATTCAGTAACCTTATCTGCTTGATGGTGTGGTTTTTGGTATGGATCCTGTCGTTGGCACTGAATGTTGCTCAGCGGAGGTTGTGGCTGTGGTCGTCTCTCTGGAATCGTCGAACTTATTCGGGTCGCTGGTGCTAGCATCAGTGTATCTACCTTATGATTTGATCTCACTTCCCCCCTCGGAGGAGTTTAGCAACCTTGTTTCGTGGAACAGGTTTAATCATTTATCTTTAGTGGTAGGATGCGATTAGCATCACATGTTTTGGGGTAGCACAAAGGCTGTGAGCCTACCTTTATCAATTCAGTAAGGAGGAAAGTGAATTGACATTAGTTTGTGCTCCATGTCGGTTATCGATTTGATCTTCAATTGGAAGGTGACCAATGAAATTGTCACCTCCGACCATAGGTGCATCTCGTTTAATATAAATCTTAGAAGACCTACTCTTAAACCATATCGTAACAAGAAGCTTACCAACTGGGAGTTGTTCTCTCTTGAGTTGAAACCTCGGCTGGTTTCTTTGGTTGAGATATGTTCGACTGAGGACATTGAATTGCTAGCTTCATCTTTCACGCATGCAATCACGTCAGCCTTCGAAAAATCTTGTCTTATTACCAAGCAAAAATCTCATCAGAATAAGCCTTTTTGGTGTTCTGATCTTAAAAAGCTGAGGAAAACTGCTAGGAGACTCAAAAACAAAGCGAAAATATCTAGCCTTCAGATTGATTGGGATAACTTTTTGGCAGCTCAAAAAGAATATAAGAAAATGCTAAGATCCGCACGTAGGATTTCTTGGATTAGCTTCTACGAAGAAATTAATAGTATCTAGAAATGATTCCTGCCGTCTCGATGTGCTGCTACTTCCTGATGGCAGATTAATCTCTTCCAGGAAGGAAATAATCGAGCTACTATCTTTTGTTCATATCCCTGGGTTATCGGGACCACCTTATAAATTAGGCGGTCCGGATGGAGTTTTTATTGCTAAGTTACAGCATGGGTTTCCCCTAACTCAGGAACATTTACTTAGACTCCAGACTCCAGACAACTTGATACGAGGATTGAAAGATCGATATTGCGGGTGCCTTTGATAGTACTTCTTTCGCTACCATCACTGAAGCCTGCACTAATTTTGGAATTGACCAAACCATTGTTACTTGGATTGGATCTTTGTTGAGGTCATTGAGCGCATTGCTGTGGGCGAGCTGTACTTCCTTTCTATTTTGCCCCCAGTGCGGTGTCCTGTTACCTCTCTTGTGGCTCTTATTATTGACGAATTACTTGTAAAACTACAGCAATCTGGCTTCTCAGAGTTATGCGCTGATGACTTAGTCGTTCTGGTTTAGAGTAAATATTTACCTTAACGTACTATCAGACTTAACTCAACACGCTCTTCAACTTGTAGAAACGTGGTGTCTAGAGAAGGGATTGTATGTTAATGTATCGGAAACTTGTCTGATAGTCTTCACCAGATGTAGGGATACTGGAGAGCTGTCTCCTCCTTCTCTTTTTGGTGTTATTCTGGACAGTAAACTCCCCTCGGATTCTCATATTGAAAGTAAAATTCAAAAGGTCACTTCCATTTTCTGGCAGTGTAGAAGAGCATTGGCAAGTCGTCGGGTCTGACCCGCAAAATGCTGATGTTTATTTACAAATCTCTAGCTTTACCTATGCTATCTTACTCGTCTGTTGTTTGGTGGCCTGTGGTTAAGTCAAGTTCTGTTATTGCGAAGCTTAATAGAATACAAGGTAAGGCTTGTTGAGCTATTACTGGTGCCATGTCCTCATCTTCTATACGTTGAGCGATTAATGATTCTCAGCTCACTGTTTCCGGAAAGGACATAATTCTATGCAGTGAAAGTAAATCTGTGCTCGCTTCTTTACGGATCTCTATGATCACTTCCAAACTGGTCAATGAAATTCATTAGACGGGAACCGGCAGTGTCCTTTATCTTTTTTTTTTTTAATTGGTTGGAACCCATATGGATTCCGCACTCAATGTCAGGACTCTATCCTAATTCGTAGAAACGCACTGCAGCCCTAGCAAACTATACAAGTTTGAACCAAGGTATGGAGGATAACTGATCTACATTAAAAGAACTACAGCTGAAAACCTGAAGCCGAATAATATTAAAAGCTGAACAACTGCACACGAAGTGCAAGCAGTCATCACAAATAACATCCTGAAACAAACCCATTCGACGGAGATGTCCCTTATATCGACCATGACCCGTAAGATTATTATAGCATATTTAGTTGATTTCAAACTGGGCTCGCTAATGAAGTTCTTCGCCAAACGACAACTAAAAGTAGCAACCCACTGTAGCCTTAGATCATTCAAAGCGTAGTTCTTTATAACTTCCTTGGCGTAGTTAAAAGATAATGGAGCCGCGGGTTCAGGTCCAATTATAGTTAGTTGGGAACCGTATTTGGCTAAACAGTCCGCGATCTCCCTCCCTTCGATTTCGCAATGTGCTGGCACCCATATTACCGTAACGGTATTGTTGGAGCAAAGAAGATTAATGAACTGTTTGCAATCCTCTCTGATTGTACCAAGGACAGTACAGTATTTGGAATAAATCCAGCACTGAGGCTAGAACGAGATCTATCTGAAAAAAAGACTATGTACTCGTCTAATAATTGGAGAAAATCTTCCGAAAACCACAATTCCATTGAAGGATAAACCACCTTGAATAACTTGGAGAAGTTGTATTCAGATAGAGACCTATTATAGAGACCTATGTGTAATTGGGGCAAGGAATGAATGGACCCCATAGCAAGAAGTGAAGTCGAGGACATAGCTTCAGTAACAGCCCTACAAGCCGTGTTTTGAAGGCTATTAAGTTAAGCAGTAGACGCCTTTAGATTAACAACTGGCCACCACACAACAGAAGCGTAAGATAATATCGGTAAGATCAGCGATTTATAAATAAAAAACAACATCCGGAGTGTTAGGCCCCAGGATTTCCCAAAAGCCCTTCTACATTGCCAAAATATGGCAGGATCTTTTTGTAGTTTGGAATCAAGATGAGGTTTCCAGGAAAGTTTGCTATCTAAGATAACACCAAGGTGCTTGACTTGGTTACATCTGGTAATTGGCCTCCCAAAATGAGAAGGAGCGGATAGATCCAGACCGTCAATGACCAAAAACCACACCCTCTGGCGATAGCTCAGTCTCAACAGTGCGAAAATTGAGCATGAATTCAATCCATTTGACAGTGGTGTGATTAGTACCAAACTAATTACAGGCATTAGTAATCGAGATAAACGAAGTGCTATCAAGAGCTCCCGCTATATCGAGGAAAGTACCTACAAGAAACTCCTTATTATAGAGGAATCTTTCAATTCTAGTTACAAGTTCATGTAGAGCAGTTCCACAGGACCAACTCTGTAGCATGTTCCATGTTACTGAGCGGGAAGGTAATTAGGTGCTTGGCTCTAAATAGGTCGAAAAGACTTGGGATCCGTATAATCGGATTTGCCGGTCTTCGGAATAAAAACGACTCTGCTTCTGCTCCAGGATTTAGGAACAGCGCAGAAAGCAATACACGAATGAAAAACGTTTATCAGATGGTCCTGAATGATAGGATATCCGTGCTGTAATTCAGCCGGGAAAATACACCAGCCTTATAAGGTGCAAAGGAAAATAGACTTCAGCGCAGAACATCGAGATTGATCAGCTTGTAAGCCATGTTCCAATCAGGAGCCACAGAAGGAACCTTAGAAGATACGGTAGCAACATCATCTGACTTGAAAATGGCACAACCAGGGAAATAAACAGATAAAAGCAGTTCACCAACTTTTCTATGACAAGAGGTACGCTGATCATCAGGTAGACAAAGAATATCAGGTCTACAAACACCATTCTTAGCCATGGCTTGATTTAGTTTAGCCACCGCCGACAGGCTATTAATTTCCTCGCAGAAGTTTAACCACGAGTTGGTTAATTTCCTGTTACGATAAGGCTTTATAGGTTATATTTAGAACTTCGAGTTCAGAAGAACTTAAATAGTTGAACAAAGATAAGATCCCCTCAGATTAATATTCGTATACTACCCCAAATCGAGTGCAGGAATTATTGAATATTAAAGTGACAAGCACTGCCGAAAGATCATGAATGAGGGAAGCACTAGTGTTGTTACCAATAAAAATGCACGCCCTAGTTTTACCGACAGAATTCTTATAGAAAAGTCTGCCATTATTACAGTTAAATCTAGAAACCGCACCATCAAGAAGGTACGGTTCCTGAATTACACAAATCTCTGTATGCATTACAGAAAGATATTGATGTTTAGTTGTGGTAAGAAAGCTATTAAGCACTAAATGTTTTTTCAGGCTAATCGTAATTGGCTAGCTTCCACTACATGGCGAGTGGCTAAATACTTCATTTTTGAACTCAATCTGCGGCTTCCAACGTTTGCTTTATCTTTGAAGAAAGACCAATTAAGAGTTTTGGTCGCTTTTCTGTTCGGTCATGGCAGTTTAAAACTCCATTCACAAAGATTGGGACTTGTTCAAGATTCCTTGTGTGACAACTGTCTTGAAGATGACGATGACAGCATTCAGTTTGTTTGTGGTTGTCCCGCTTTCAAGGTAGTTCGGTCCCGGTTTTTTAATTATAGATCTTTGAATGTAGGTCAATTGTCTTCACCACGCTGGTTTAAGCTGTTACAATTTGCGAACTGTGATAGAATCCTCGGTTTGCACCATCGGGCCAGAGTGGCATTATAATAATGAATCATCAATTGAGTTTGAGCAGTTGCTGAATAAATAACGATGCTCGAATCAAATCAATTGCACCTTTATTCTTTGAGTAGTATCGCCAACTATCTAGTTTTGATACCAAAAAATTCATTTTTTAATAAATGTACAAATATTTATTTAAAAATGCGTCAATCAATTTTGACTACATACGTACTTGTACGAGTATATATATAGGATCAATTCATGTTCAATATTAGTTTTGAATTCATTCTTGTTATCTTGGCAATTTAGAAACTATAATACGTCATAAACGAGATAAGACACACGATTAGGTAAGTTTTAATTTTATCGCAGCAGTTGACTTAAACTGAACAAGGTACACGGGTGTATATAGGCTAACCGAGTGATAACTATAATTGAACAAAAACCAATTGTAATAACTTTACAATGAATTGGTTTAAAATATTTATATTCGTGTTCGTGGTACAAGTGATCAGAAGCGATAGAAATTGTACTGGAAGTAAGATGTGCGCTGAATAGTTAAATCGCATAAATTAAATTTCTTAAACCATAATTTTTTTTATATTTGATTAGGAATGCTTCTAGAAAAATTTCAGTTAAGTAGTAAAGGCTTCCTTGAAGTTTGTGTGAATACATCTCTTTCAATCGAATGTCAATTGGATAAAAAAGCTATTCAAAGTGGTTGTAACGTATCCTATTTGTCGTTTCAATATGGCGTAACAACAATTGTGACCGACGGTGTGGAAGATTTGATCAACAATTCGCTACATTTAATAGTTGATACTTCAAGAGCAACGTCACTAACTGTTGCATGCACATACAATGGCTCAGGATTAAACAGTGAAGTGTTGGCTATTAATGTTGGTGTTAATCCGCAGCCAATTAATTTAAAGTGTTTGGTATATAAACTAATAAAATTGACTTGTTCTTATGATATGTCAAGTAATCCGGTGAAGGAAGACATAATGATTGAAATGTTAAATCAGGCCACCGATACATACGAATTGGTACATTTTAATTTTAAACATGAAACGCAACAGTGGCATTTTGAAGTAAATAGGATTTATGGTCCGTTCGATCAATTTAAGTTTCGAGTGTCGGTCTCCAATTCGATTGGACCTAAAATCCGCCAAATTATTAAATATGGGGCAGATCAAATAGGTCAGTAATAAGAGCAAGTTTATCGAAATCGCGAATTATATAAAAATTTATGTTCTAGTTGTTCTTCCAAGTAATTTTATGATCGAACAAAACGTGACTTTGCATAAGGTGATGGTGATGTGGAGTTTTCCAGAAATGTATAATAAGTATGGTAAATATAATTTTAAATATAATGCGCATGTCGTGCATATGTATACACTATAATTTTTTAGAGTACAATCACACACGAGACTGTGGGCCAGGCTGCTTAGAAAATCTGAAGGTTAACACGAGCAGAAAAACCGGTTCTATCATATTTGAATTAGAATTAGATTTACCATTAGCTAATGCTGAATATAATTTAGTCATATTGACGTGCGTCAAAAATGCTACCATTTGGACGGAACAATGTGCAAACGTCAAATCCATATTTAACTCATCGAAACCAATACCGGATTCAAACGCCTTCGAATATATCGAAAATACGAATGATGTGAAATTTTACTGGAAACCGATTTTGGTCCAATACAAAAATGGTGACAATTATGCTATTAAAGTACAAGAAATACGACAAAATGGAGTACGGCTAGAAAATATTATTGTGACACTGTCTGATACGTGGGCCAGACTGCACCGTTTAAATCCGAAAATGGAATACGAAATTCGATTGATTGCGACCAATTCGGAAGGGGTATCGGACAATTTTTCCTCGATAACAATTCCTAAAAAAGAAAACCGTAAGTATTATAAAATGGCCGAATGCATCACAGTTAGCCGATAAATCCAGCCGAAAAAAAATCGATAATTGGGAGCATGTATTCCTAGAGGGTTGACTTGTTTTATAGTGTTTTGGCAAGAGCCATCACTAGAAAACTAGTTTAGTTCAAGATTCATGTGTGGGGCTTTGAAAATAAAGATTTTCTAGAAACACTTGTAAATAATTACAAGTATGTGTCGAATCAGCCTCTAGAGTGTTGTGTCTGGTGGTGACTTGTTGTGAAGTGTTTTGTCAATGACTATCACAAGAAAATTAGTTTAGTCCATGTGTAAAGCTTTGGGAATTAAGATTTTCCAAAATCACTTGTAAATAATTTCAAGTTTGTGTAAAATCGGGCTTTAAAGTGTTAGTTTTGAAGGCAACCTGTTTTACAGTATTTTGCCAATCACTATCACTATAAAAAGGTTTAGTTCAAGTCCATGTGGAGAGCCCTGAGAAATTTAAATTGATTATCCTCTAGAATGTTATGTCTGGTGGTGAATTGTTCTGAAGTGTTTTGCCAATAACTATCACTAGAAAAAATAGTTTAGTCCAAGTTTCATGTGGGGAGCTTTGGAAAATTATGATTTTCCAAAATTACTTGTGAATAATTACAAGTATGTGTTAAATCAGCCTTTAGAGTGTTTTGTCTTGCGGGAACTTGTTCTGAAGTGTTTTGCCAATAACTACCACAAGAAAATTAGTTTAGTTCAAGCTTCATGTGGGGAGCTTTGAGAATTATGATTTTCTACAATCACTTGTAAATAATTACAAGTATGTGTAAAACCAGCTTCTAGAGTGTTATGTCTGACGGTGACTTGTTCTGAAGTGTTTTGTCCTTATCTATCACTAGAAAATTAATTTAGTCCATGTTTCATACGGGGAGCTTTGAGAATTATGATTTTCCAAAATCCCTTGTAAACAATTACAAGTTTGTGTTAAATCGGCCTCTAGAGTGTTGTGTCTGGTGGTGACTTGTTTTGAAGTGATTTGCCAATAACTATCACTAAAAAATTAGTTGAGCTTAAGTTTTATGTGGGGAGCCTGGGTAATCAGTAACTGCATTACCGATTTTTATAATTTTCGGATGGAAAGTATCGGCTATTTATGACAATTTTACAAAAATTAAAAATATTTCAGTATTGGAGCCACCTCAAAATTTAAAAATTGTCCTAAACGAAACTATAACTCAACTTACATGGAGCTCAAATGGCCCGGTTGATCATTTCACCATATGTTGGTGTAAACCCCTGGATGAACAAAAATCAAATTGCCAGGAATTTATTGGTTGCAACAAGAATCTAATAACTGGAGATCGTACTAGTTTTAAATTTAGCAAACTATTCAACTATACGTCATCGAAAATCATTGCGATTTCGTCAAATTTGAATGGAAACACAAGTGGCATGAAATGGTTTACCTGTATTACATCGACAAAAACTGAAATGGCTACGATTGATAACGCATTTATTTATCATATAAACGGAACAACAATAAAAGTACACTGGACTTTGCCATGCGAGACGAGTCCATTATTAACAGCAATTACGATTTTCTACTGTAAACTGGAGCTGTACGAGACTGAAATGTGTAAAACTAATTTCCAACACCCAATAAATCGGACGTCGGAAGCGCTAATCGGCAAGCTTGCACCGAACACAGATTATATTTTAGAATTATCAATGTTTGATGGCTGGAAAAAAGGCCCTGTAAAGCAAATACGATTTAAAACAGACAATGGTGTGCCCGATGCACCAACCGACCTTCGACATGGCACCATTACAAATAATTCCGTCGAAATATTTTGGACCCCACCAAAAAAATGGTATGGCCACCCGCAGTATTACAATATCAGTAGTAATGCGACAAAATTCGAATCAAATTATCAACGGATCGACTTAAAAAATCGTACACGTTTGGTTAATTTACGCAGTTCAACCGAATACATAATTCGTGTGGCTGCCTGTCATGACACATGCTCGGCATTTAGCAATGAAATTGAAATAAAAACAAAAATGGGTAAACCAGGAAATGTCACAAGAGTTGAGGTGGATGGTATTTATAAATGGGCCCTACCAACCGCCAAGAATGGTGACTTCCAATTGTACGAAATTAAATTTAATGTGTCTCACGATGCGAAATACGAAACGCGAATTAGTTTAATGTCGGTGACCCAATGTACACGAACGTTGCCTGAAGATGTATGCAAATATGATACATATATTCGGGCGATAAACCTAAACGAACCGCTCAACACAAATAAATTTGCCAATAGTAATGTGAACATTGCAAAGATATCATCAAATTGCCTCGAGGAATTGAACACTACTTACACGGAATTACGCTCATTCTATGAATGTATCCCAGGCGATTGGATGTTGATAGGGAATTCTTATTGCCCTCCTAGTTATACAATAAAAATACTGTTTTATACATTTGTGTCGTTGGTGCTGTTCGGAATAATTTACGTGGCCATGAAATTCTGTATGCAGCAGTATAAAGTTATCACCGATATACATGTTAGCATTCCATTGGGATTGGACAACCTATTCGATCCCGCACATCAAAAATGTGATATACAACCTGCACCCAATACTCGGCCAGATTCAAGTGATCGTGATGATGACATAGCATCGCAAATTATTACCTCTGAAGAGTTGCAAAGTAAGCTGGAAATGCACGATTTACAGGAGGATAAAAATGAAAGGTGTCCGAATTTTTCAATTACGGGATATTATATGCAGCAAACGCATCAACAAAATGATGGATATGTGAGAATCTCAGAACTAACATAATTATAGCGAATATGATCGACTTATATTATAAAAATAAATATTTTTTACATTTTTTAAATCAAATAGTATCCTTTATCCCAAACCCTTGTAAAATTTCTTTAAATTGCTCAATTAATTCAAATGGATACGATTTGTGCTTCCATCGAAGGCTACCTTTTCATCTGACAATATGGGAGTAGACCTTATTAAATTATGAACAGCAGTGATACAAAGGAAAGATACATTTATATACGGTAGGCGTTATCTTCTCGTATAACTTTAACACATCCGGCAACACGATTGACTAACCGCGGAAAAACTATTCAAGTGCAATGACGAGAATCGTTACGTATGAAACTAAGGTCATCCATCAATTTCCACTCCCGCTCCTGTAAGTTTCCCTCTTCCTGACTGAGTACAGGACAGCACAATGGGAGTACAATTTCTGGAAACGTGAGGAGTGGGTTTGAGCCTCGGTCTAGCGAATCCGTGAAATGCAAAACCACCTTTATATTTTCATGTAGACACATGTTGACCTTGGCCTTTAAGTTTGCGATTTTTCAAACCTCAGTAGCTCATCAATAGTGATCGGTTCAGCAGTCCACAAATAATTTTAGGGAACATAGACAGGATACAAAAAGTAGCTAATGAGCAAGCAGTAGTTTTGTTTGGGTGACAGCATCTACTGCTAGCATCGAAAACTTAATGAAATTCGGACTACCGCAAACAGCGTGTTATGGAACTAATAGTAAAAAGGACAAAATATACTATGTCAAGGGGAAATGAAGAATAAGTTGTTCTCATAGACGATGTACGATCGGTCTCTTGTGCGGCCCGTATCATCCTGGAGGAATTTTGAATTCGGAGTGTGGAAAACAGGGACTAGAGTTTGATCTATGGGAGCGGGACAGTTAAATAAGTTGGTGATCACGCTCCCTTAGTCAACCACCACTCGAGGAACTCGCGTGACTATACAGGTCAAATCCAAATCATGTTGCTGAGGGAAGTGGACCACTGTGCCAAGTTCACCAAGAAACGTCAGAATATATATAAGGACAAATACGGTCGGTGCTGATTGATTGCAGTATTGCAACCAGATTGCAGTTTATCCAAGGAGAGTTGGAGCAGCAACTAACTCGTTTAACTCAACATAGTGCGTTTCCTCACACACGTCGAATGCACGCCGTCCGAATGCCAATACGTTTTAACGATTTGATTATAATTTTGGATCTATGCTTATTTTGGATTTATGCCTTGGATTAGTATTGGATTGCGATAGACAGGAACAATGGAGCATCATGGGCTATGTTTAGGCAATAAATATTGATTCGTATATGCTAAACAACCGTATACAGCTGGACCCTAAGGAATCCCATAGGAATTTTACCAGACAATCCAGCGATTAGCTTGGCAATTCAACAATAATCCAATAATACCATAATGCGGCGTCACATGCTTCCTGGTCTTCAAATGTAAATTATAAATCTTCCTGGGAGATTTGTGGAGGCGTTCTGGACATAATCCAGAGTTTTATTTATCTAACTCACATAACCCGACATATCAATTAAACACCAAAGCAACCACGAGGTTACCGTTGTGCTTTGTTCCTCGGCCAACACGAGTATATGAAATGACATATGTCTCGCACATGGTGAAGATGACCTGCCAGAGCCGAGATGAGGAATTCTCGGGAACCTCACTCCAGGCGCTCCAATTCGAGCCACAACCCTCAATAAGCTACGGAAGATGTTGCTTGCAACACTGATAGGGAATTGTACCGGCGGTACCAAATGAAACAATCACTAGAAAGATTATTGGATTCAGGGGCTAATATTAGTGTGTTAAGCAAAAGAAGCGGACAGTTTTTAAGTATGAACTGTCTTATCTTAAACAAAGGTTTAAGCCGTAACTGGTTCACTAGAAGAGAGAGATCTTGGGATATATAGACTGCACCGATGTATTACAAACAAATGTTACGACCTGTCGCCGTAGTAACAAAAGCAAACGGAAAATTGTACTTATTCTTAGACGCCCGCAAATTAAACGCAGTGAAGGTCAAACCATGAAAAAAAAATTTATCGCTTGCCACATTTGACACAACTTTTACCATGCTCTCAGAGGTGGATATCAATTCATCGTTACAAAAATATTGGGATCTCGCACGAACTTCTAATCAAAAGAAATCTTACCGATAAAGAACCACTATACGAAAACCATTTCGAGCAAACCTAGTTACGATCATCTGATGAAAGATAGTTAGGTCTCCTTTCAAACCGAACAAAAATGAGCTAGGAAACGTTGGTGACAGCCCACCGGAAGAACCCAATATAGACGAAGCTAATTCTTACCATATAACACACCTCACAGTTTTAAAGGAGTGTGATGTGTCACTACAAAATTGGGAAGGGTATTTAATGTTTCATCGAAAACAAAATTAGTCATTAATCATAAATCTGTATGATTCAATTTGACACTTATTACCACCGCGAATGGTTTAGTGCGAAGATCCACTATTCCGAATTCAACACAACTGATTATTAACTGTGGTTCCTAACTCGTAACGAAAACCTTAATTATAGCTGATGAATACCAAAGAAAATACTCAGCAGCCTCAAGGGGAAATCTAGAAGATTTATATGTCGACCATTTGATGTCCTAAAAGAGAGATGCTATCCGACGCTTGAAAAATTGTTGATTGAATTGAGTATGGCTATCTTTATCCACCATTACTGTAATTAGTTTATTCCAATCATTATGGTTATGTTAAAATTACAAATTTCCACTATTTCCAGGCCGATGGCAAGTGTTTTGGGGTTACTCTATATTGTCCAAAGGATGATATATATATTTGTGTGCTGACTCCACTAACGCACTATGAGAGCTTTCATTATGTTCGTATAACACTGAGCATTTAATATCGTTACATAACCGTTCCAGATGGCAGCACATAAACACCAAAATACGGGATGAAAATGTGTCATCAGTCAGGTGGCCACTTGGATGACTCCTGGACCTGTAATTTGTATCCCGGTAGAGATAGTGTTATAACTTATAACAGTCGTCACAAGAGAAGTCATACCATAGCTTCGAACTATTGTTGTTGCCATTTGCGCGGTAACTTTAAGTACGTAGTGGCGTCAGTTACCATAAAACTGATTATGGCGTGTCACATGTGTCTTAGCCAATTAAATGCCGCCACTTGATTTTATTGATATTTTCGTTATGGTTTGCGAAAGGGGATGAAGTTTGTTGAATTTATGAAAATTAAATATTGTCACCCTGTACATGGAGCTATGCAATACGCAGGTGGTATACTGTATTTGTGTGAATGGGATGAATGAATGGGTTGAATGAATAAGTACGTAAGTCGACACAAACAAATTCGAGTAACTGGGTCATCATATCTAACTGTTTAAGTGACTTAGAACCGGGTTGTTTTTCCACGTTGTATGTTAGCACAAAATTGAAATTTAAAAAATATTCTGCTGCTGAACGAACGATCGTACCCAAATAGCGTTATAGCTGTGGGCTGTATCTAACAAATATTACTAATTTGCGGTCGAAGTGAAAAACAGAATCATTAAAAGCTAAAGCAAAATCAAACTGACAGTTGAAGGTGGGTGTCAAGTCAAGTCGAGTTCACGAGATCGGATTCAAATCCTAGGAATTTAGATCCGATCACACAATCAAATCAACTAAAACGATAAACAATACGCCCTTTTTCTCTCTTGAGATGAAATATTTTTAAATTTTAGCAAAAAACTTTCAGACGACCAACTTAATCACACAAAAATTCTCTCAGAGAGAGATCGGATTTGATTTCCTAGGAATTTAATCCGGTCTCGTGTACAAGCATTCAAGGAACAAGATGTAAATATTTATTAATATCTTCCAAATATATTCCAAATATATATTCCAAATTGATTGTGAATTACGAAAATCCTTTCTGATACAATGAATGAAGCCAAGTAGAGAATTAAACTTAGCCACTATTAAATTCATATGATCACGGCCAAGACAAGATCAAGTTGCGAGCAAGCAAATCAAGATCAAGTTGCGTGCTACGTACCTTTTTATATTTTCAAGTTATCTGCATATAATTCACAGATATAGCAATTTTATTGTTGAACTGTTTATTTGAAGTATGTACCTGCTTCCGATCACGCAGATATGTGATTCAATCCAATTTAAAAATAATTTAATCACTCCTTTGGCAAGGAGTACCTCAAATACCTTCGCACATCCCGATTACATTTTGGATATATCAGGGCTGAAATATTTTTCGGTAATATAAGGTAAATAAGGTTTTCGGTAATTCCTATTACGTTTTGATGATACGTGGATATAAGGTCTCACGGAAACATCAATGGCATCTGATTAGCATTACAAGCAGCGGAACATTTTCTTTTGGCATTAACAAATGGCCAATATATCTTTGTGTTTGAGATTAAATTATTTTCCAGCCGGAATAAATTACGACAATACGTGTTGTCACCAAATTTATGTGCCTTATTCTTTTTATATCTTAAATTGAGCAAATTGTTGTCAAACCATGGGTGGATGGTTTTTCTTAAGCATTAACGTCATTCGATTTAGAATTAAAAGTTTTATCCCAGTCCGCTATTTCAAAAAACTCCTGTACTTCAATAATATCGGCCTCATTATAATTGTAATTTAAGTTTGGTTGAGCATTGTTGATGAATTTACAAACAACTTACTGCCAATCAAGGGTGATTCCACAAATCCACTGTGGTGTAATCTATCAGGGCCAAACGGTACCAATGACCTTGTATTATTCAGTAAAATAAGATCCAAAGTTTTACCATAAATTAGATTACAAATTTGATGTAAGTTTAATTGCAACATGCAGTATCAATAAAAAATTTGTCCCACATCCGTAACATTTTATGGAAAAACAGAAGTATTATCATCATAAACAGTGCACCAGCATAAACTCGGAAGATTGAAATTACCTAATATACATATGATGTTATGTATGAATACCAAAGAAAATATACCCAGCAGCCTGAAGGAACATTCGGGAACATTTATATGTCGACGAAGAGTATCAGGGCTACAAACACCATTCTTAGCCATGGCTTGGTTTAGTTTAGCCACCGCCGACAGGCTATTAATTTCCTCGCAGAAGTTTAACCACGAGTTGGTTAATTTCCTGTTACAATAAGGCTTTATAGGTGGTCGTTTAAGGTTAATGTTAAACGAGATACAGCCTGGATCAGATGTGAGAACATCATCCGTCACGCTCCAATCAAAAATTAAATCAATGATAGACATAAAACATAAACTGATGTCAATCACCTCACGCCGAATGGAATTAACAAACGTCGGCTCGCTGCCTATATTTAGAACTTCAAGTTCGGAAGAACTTAAATAGTTGAACAAAGATAAGATCCCCTCAGATTAATATTCATATACTACCCCAAATCGAGTGCAGGAATTATTGAATATTAAAGTGACAAGCACTAATGTTGTTACCAATAAAAATGCACGCCCTAGTTTTACCGACAGAATTCTTATAGAAAAGTCTGCCATTATTACAGTTCAATCCAGAAATCGCACCATCAAGAAGGTACGGTTCCTGAATTAGACAAATATCTGTATGCATTACAGAAAGATATTGATGTTTAATTGTGGTAAGCAAGCTATTAAGCACTAACTGTTTTTTCAGGCTAATCGTAATTGGCTAGCTTCCACTACATGGCGAGTGGCTAAATACTTCATTTTTGAACCCAATCTGCGGCTTCCAACGTTTGCTTTATCTTTGAAGAAAGACCAATTAAGAGTTTTGGTCGCTTTTCTGTTCGGTCATGGCAGTTTAAAACTCCATTCACAAAGATTGGGACTTGTTCAAGATTCCTTGTGTGACAACTGTCTTGAAGATGACGATGACAGCATTCAGTTTGTTTGTGGTTGTCCCGCTTTCAAGGTAGTTCGGTCCCGGTTTTTTAATTATAGATCTTTGAATGTAGGTCAATTGTCTTCACCACGCTGGTTTAAGCTGTTACAATTTGCGAACTGTGATAGAATCCTCGGTTTGCACCATCGGGCCAGAGTGGCATTATAATAATGAATCATCAATTGAGTTTGAGCAGTTGCTGAATAAATAACGATGCTCGAATCAAATCAATTGCACCTTTATTCTTTGAGTAGTATCGCCAACTATCTAGTTTTGATACCAAAAAATTCATTTTTTAATAAATGTACAAATATTTATTTAAAAATGCGTCAATCAATTTTGACTACATACGTACTTGTACGAGTATATATAGGATCAATTCATGTTCAATATTAGTTTTGAATTCATTCTTCAAAACATTATTGAATGTGTATATATATCGCTTATCTTGACAATTTAGAAACTATAATACGTCATAAACGAGATAAGACACACGATTAGGTAAGTTTTAATTTTATCGCAGCAGTTGACTTAAACTGAACAAGGTACACGGGTGTATATAGGCTAACCGAGTGATAACTATAATTGAACAAAAACCAATTGTAATAACTTTACAATGAATTGGTTTAAAATATTTATATTCGTGTTCGTGGTACAAGTGATCAGAAGCGATAGAAATTGTACTGGAAGTAAGTTGTGCGCTGAATAGATAAATCGCATAAATTAAATTTCTTAAACCATCAATTTTTTTTAAATTTGATTAGGAATGCTTCTAGAAAAATTTCAGTTAAGTAGTAAAGGCTTCCTTGAAGTTTGTGTGAATACATCTCTTTCAATCGAATGTCAATTGGATAAAAAAGCTATTCAAAGTGGTTGTAACGTATCCTATTTGTCGTTTCAATATGGCGTAACAACAATTGTGACCGACGGTGTGGAAGATTTGATCAACAATTCGCTACATTTAATAGTTGATACTTCAAGAGCAACGTCACTAACTGTTGCATGCACATACAATGGCTCAGGATTAAACAGTGAAGTGTTGGCTATTAATGTTGGTGTTAATCCGCAGCCAATTAATTTAAAGTGTTTGGTATATAAACTAATAAAATTGACTTGTTCTTATGATATGTCAAGTAATCCGGTGAAGGAAGACATAATGATTGAAATGTTAAATCAGGCCACCGATACATACGAATTGGTACATTTTAATTTTAAACATGAAACGCAACAGTGGCATTTTGAAGTAAATAGGATTTATGGTCCGTTCGATCAATTTAAGTTTCGAGTGTCGGTCTCCAATTCGATTGGACCTAAAATCCGCCAAATTATTAAATATGGGGCAGATCAAATAGGTCAGTAATAAGAGCAAGTTTATCGAAATCGCGAATTATATAAAAATTTATGTTCTAGTTGTTCTTCCAAGTAATTTTATGATCGAACAAAACGTGACTTTGCATAAGGTGATGGTGATGTGGAGTTTTCCAGAAATGTATAATAAGTATGGTAAATATAATTTTAAATATAATGCGCATGTCGTGCATATGTATACACTATAATTTTTTAGAGTACAATCACACACGAGACTGTGGGCCAGGCTGCTTAGAAAATCTGAAGGTTAACACGAGCAGAAAAACCGGTTCTATCATATTTGAATTAGAATTAGATTTACCATTAGCTAATGCTGAATATAATTTAGTCATATTGACGTGCGTCAAAAATGCTACCATTTGGACGGAACAATGTGCAAACGTCAAATCCATATTTAACTCATCGAAACCAATACCGGATTCAAACGCCTTCGAATATATCGAAAATACGAATGATGTGAAATTTTACTGGAAACCGATTTTGGCCCAATACAAAAATGGTGACAATTATGCTATTAAAGTACAAGAAATACGACAAAATGGAGTACGGCTAGAAAATATTATTGTGACACTGTCTGATACGTGGGCCAGACTGCACCGTTTAAATCCGAAAATGGAATACGAAATTCGATTGATTGCGACCAATTCGGAAGGGGTATCGGACAATTTTTCCTCGATAACAATTCCTAAAAAAGAAAACCGTAAGTATTATAAAATGGCCGAATGCATCACAGTTAGCCGATAAATCCAGCCGAAAAAAAATCGATAATTGGGAGCATGTATTCCTAGAGGGTTGACTTGTTTTATAGTGTTTTGGCAAGAGCCATCACTAGAAAACTAGTTTAGTTCAAGATTCATGTGTGGGGCTTTGAAAATAAAGATTTTCTAGAAACACTTGTAAATAATTACAAGTATGTGTCGAATCAGCCTCTAGAGTGTTGTGTCTGGTGGTGACTTGTTGTGAAGTGTTTTGTCAATGACTATCACAAGAAAATTAGTTTAGTCCATGTGTAAAGCTTTGGGAATTAAGATTTTCCAAAATCACTTGTAAATAATTTCAAGTTTGTGTAAAATCGGGCTTTAAAGTGTTAGTTTTGAAGGCAACCTGTTTTACAGTATTTTGCCAATCACTATCACTATAAAAAGGTTTAGTTCAAGTCCATGTGGAGAGCCCTGAGAAATTTAAATTGATTATCCTCTAGAATGTTATGTCTGGTGGTGAATTGTTCTGAAGTGTTTTGCCAATAACTATCACTAGAAAAAATAGTTTAGTCCAAGTTTCATGTGGGGAGCTTTGGAAAATTATGATTTTCCAAAATTACTTGTGAATAATTACAAGTATGTGTTAAATCAGCCTTTAGAGTGTTTTGTCTTGCGGGAACTTGTTCTGAAGTGTTTTGCCAATAACTACCACAAGAAAATTAGTTTAGTTCAAGCTTCATGTGGGGAGCTTTGAGAATTATGATTTTCTACAATCACTTGTAAATAATTACAAGTATGTGTAAAACCAGCTTCTAGAGTGTTATGTCTGACGGTGACTTGTTCTGAAGTGTTTTGTCCTTATCTATCACTAGAAAATTAATTTAGTCCATGTTTCATACGGGGAGCTTTGAGAATTATGATTTTCCAAAATCCCTTGTAAACAATTACAAGTTTGTGTTAAATCGGCCTCTAGAGTGTTGTGTCTGGTGGTGACTTGTTTTGAAGTGATTTGCCAATAACTATCACTAAAAAATTAGTTGAGCTTAAGTTTTATGTGGGGAGCCTGGGTAATCAGTAACTGCATTACCGATTTTTATAATTTTCGGATGGAAAGTATCGGCTATTTATGACAATTTTACAAAAATTAAAAATATTTCAGTATTGGAGCCACCTCAAAATTTAAAAATTGTCCTAAACGAAACTATAACTCAACTTACATGGAGCTCAAATGGCCCGGTTGATCATTTCACCATATGTTGGTGTAAACCCCTGGATGAACAAAAATCAAATTGCCAGGAATTTATTGGTTGCAACAAGAATCTAATAACTGGAGATCGTACTAGTTTTAAATTTAGCAAACTATTCAACTATACGTCATCGAAAATCATTGCGATTTCGTCAAATTTGAATGGAAACACAAGTGGCATGAAATGGTTTACCTGTATTACATCGACAAAAACTGAAATGGCTACGATTGATAACGCATTTATTTATCATATAAACGGAACAACAATAAAAGTACACTGGACTTTGCCATGCGAGACGAGTCCATTATTAACAGCAATTACGATTTTCTACTGTAAACTGGAGCTGTACGAGACTGAAATGTGTAAAACTAATTTCCAACACCCAATAAATCGGACGTCGGAAGCGCTAATCGGCAAGCTTGCACCGAACACAGATTATATTTTAGAATTATCAATGTTTGATGGCTGGAAAAAAGGCCCTGTAAAGCAAATACGATTTAAAACAGACAATGGTGTGCCCGATGCACCAACCGACCTTCGACATGGCACCATTACAAATAATTCCGTCGAAATATTTTGGACCCCACCAAAAAAATGGTATGGCCACCCGCAGTATTACAATATCAGTAGTAATGCGACAAAATTCGAATCAAATTATCAACGGATCGACTTAAAAAATCGTACACGTTTGGTTAATTTACGCAGTTCAACCGAATACATAATTCGTGTGGCTGCCTGTCATGACACATGCTCGGCATTTAGCAATGAAATTGAAATAAAAACAAAAATGGGTAAACCAGGAAATGTCACAAGAGTTGAGGTGGATGGTATTTATAAATGGGCCCTACCAACCGCCAAGAATGGTGACTTCCAATTGTACGAAATTAAATTTAATGTGTCTCACGATGCGAAATACGAAACGCGAATTAGTTTAATGTCGGTGACCCAATGTACACGAACGTTGCCTGAAGATGTATGCAAATATGATACATATATTCGGGCGATAAACCTAAACGAACCGCTCAACACAAATAAATTTGCCAATAGTAATGTGAACATTGCAAAGATATCATCAAATTGCCTCGAGGAATTGAACACTACTTACACGGAATTACGCTCATTCTATGAATGTATCCCAGGCGATTGGATGTTGATAGGGAATTCTTATTGCCCTCCTAGTTATACAATAAAAATACTGTTTTATACATTTGTGTCGTTGGTGCTGTTCGGAATAATTTACGTGGCCATGAAATTCTGTATGCAGCAGTATAAAGTTATCACCGATATACATGTTAGCATTCCATTGGGATTGGACAACCTATTCGATCCCGCACATCAAAAATGTGATATACAACCTGCACCCAATACTCGGCCAGATTCAAGTGATCGTGATGATGACATAGCATCGCAAATTATTACCTCTGAAGAGTTGCAAAGTAAGCTGGAAATGCACGATTTACAGGAGGATAAAAATGAAAGGTGTCCGAATTTTTCAATTACGGGATATTATATGCAGCAAACGCATCAACAAAATGATGGATATGTGAGAATCTCAGAACTAACATAATTATAGCGAATATGATCGACTTATATTATAAAAATAAATATTTTTTACATTTTTTAAATCAAATAGTATCCTTTATCCCAAACCCTTGTAAAATTTCTTTAAATTGCTCAATTAATTCAAATGGATACGATTTGTGCTTCCATCGAAGGCTACCTTTTCATCTGACAATATGGGAGTAGACCTTATTAAATTATGAACAGCAGTGATACAAAGGAAAGATACATTTATATACGGTAGGCGTTATCTTCTCGTATAACTTTAACACATCCGGCAACACGATTGACTAACCGCGGAAAAACTATTCAAGTGCAATGACGAGAATCGTTACGTATGAAACTAAGGTCATCCATCAATTTCCACTCCCGCTCCTGTAAGTTTCCCTCTTCCTGACTGAGTACAGGACAGCACAATGGGAGTACAATTTCTGGAAACGTGAGGAGTGGGTTTGAGCCTCGGTCTAGCGAATCCGTGAAATGCAAAACCACCTTTATATTTTCATGTAGACACATGTTGACCTTGGCCTTTAAGTTTGCGATTTTTCAAACCTCAGTAGCTCATCAATAGTGATCGGTTCAGCAGTCCACAAATAATTTTAGGGAACATAGACAGGATACAAAAAGTAGCTAATGAGCAAGCAGTAGTTTTGTTTGGGTGACAGCATCTACTGCTAGCATCGCAAACTTAATGAAATTCGGACTACCGCAAACAGCGTGTTATGGAACTAATAGTAAAAAGGACAAAATATACTATGTCAAGGGGAAATGATGAATAAGATGTTCTCATAGACGATGTACGATCGGTCTCTTGTGCGGCCCGTATCTTCCTGGAGGAATTTTGAATTCGGAGTGTGGAAAACAGGGACGAGAGTTTGATCTATGGGAGCGGGACAGTTAAATAAGTTGGTGATCACGCTCCCTTAGTCAACCACCACTCGAGGAACTCGCGTGACTATATAGGTCAAATCCAAATCCTGTTGCTGAGGGAAGTGGACCACTGTGCCAAGTTCACCAAGAAACGTCAGAATATATATAAGGACAAATACGGTCGGTGCTGATTGATTGCAGTATTGCAACCAGATTGCAGTTTATCCAAGGAGAGTTGGAGCAGCAACTAACTCGTTTAACTCAACATAGTGCGTTTCCTCACACACGTCGAATGCACGCCGACCGAATGCCAATACGTTTTAACGATTTGATTATAATTTTGGATCTATGCTTATTTTGGATTTATGCCTTGGATTAGTATTGGATTGCGATAGACAGGAACAATGGAGCATCATGGGCTATGTTTAGGCAATAAATATTGATTCGTATATGCTAAACAACCGTATACAGCTGGACCCTAAGGAATCCCAGGAATTTTACCAGACAATTCAGCGATTAGCTTGGCAATTCAACAATAATCCAATAATACCATAATGCGGCGTAACATGCTTCCTGGTCTTCAAATGTAAATTATAAATCTTCCTGGGAGATTTGTGAAGGCGTTCTGGACATAATCTAGAGTTCTATTTATCTAACTCACTTATCACCCGACATATCAATTAAACACCAAAGCAACCACGAGGTTACCGTTGTGCTTTATTCCTCGGCCAACACGAGTATATGAAATGACATATGTCTCGCACATGGTGAAGATGACCTGCCAGAGCCGAGATGAGGAATTCTCGGGAACCTCACTCCAGGCGCTCCAATTCGAGCCACAACCCTCAATAAGCTACGGAAGATGTTGCTTGCAACACTGATAGGGAATTGTACCGGCGGTACCAAATGAAACAATCACTAGAAGGATTATTGGATTCAGGGGCTAATATTAGTGTGTTAAACAAAAGAAGCGGACAGTTTTTAAGTATGAACTGTCTTATCACCCAGCTCAAACAAAGGTTTAAGCCGTAACTGGTTCACTAGAAGAGAGAGATCTTGGGATATATAGACTGCACCGATGTATTACAAACAAATGTTACGACCTGTCGCCGTAGTAATAAAAGCAAACGGGAAATTGTACTTATTCTTAGACGCCCACAAATTAAACGCAGTGAAGGTCAAACCATGAAAAAAAAATTTGCCGCTTGCCACATTTGACACAACTTATACCATGCTCTCAGAGGTGGATATCAATTCATCGTTACAAATATATTGGGATCTCGCACGAACTTCTAATCAAAAGAAATCTTACCGATAAAGAACCACTATATACGAAAACCACTTCGAGCAAACCTAGTTACGATCATCTGATGAAAGATAGTTAGGTCTCCTTTCAAACCTAACAAAAATGAGCTATAGGAAACGTCGGTGACAGCCCAACGACCTTTTTCTTGACAATAAATTCAACCATAGCATTAAAGAAATCTATAACTCGATCACATGCAGCTAATACCACCGGAAGAACTCAATATAGACGAGGCTAATTCTTACCATATAACACACCTCACAGTTTTAAAGGAGTGCGTGATGTGTCACTACAAAATTGGGAAGGGTATTTAATGTTTCATCGAAAACAAAATTAGTCATTAATCATAAATCTGTATGACTCAATTTGACACTGATTACCACCGCGAATGGTTTAGTACGAAGATCCACTATTCCGAATTCAACACAACTGATTATTAACTGTGGTTCCTAACTCGTAACGAAAACCTTAATTATAGCTGATGAATACCAAAGAAAATACTCAGCAGCCTCAAGGGGAATTCTAGAAGATTTATATGTCGACCATTTGATGTCCTAAAAGAGAGATGCTATCCGACGCTTGAAAAATTGTTGATTGAATTGAGTATGGCTATCTTTATCTACCATTATTGTAAATAGTGGCCGAGGTTCTGAAAGTACAACAACTCAGTAATGAGCGCAGTTCGCGTAATTTCTTTAAAGGAATTACTGGACTGAACCATACTTTCAGGCCTACGTCAACCGCCATTCGGGACCGGGATGGAAACCTCTGTGTCAACATCGACGCAGTACTTGACGCATGGAGTGGACACTTTACTGACCTGCTTGATGTCCATCATGCGTCACAGACTGTTGTTGAACCACCTCTAATACAGACTGCGGAGATTTGCACTGAGGAGCCATCCCATGAGGAATTCACTAAAGCCATGCAGAGATTGAAACGAAACCGTGCACCTGGAGTGGACTGCATTAATTCGGAGCTCTTGATATTCGGAGGGGATACTTTGTGGAACTGTCTTTTCGACCTTATTCGATTAGTATGGCGAACCGAAGTTATGCCTGACGAATGGAAAGTGGCCGCGATATGCCCCATCTTCAAGAAGGGAGACCGCTTGAAGTGTGAGAATTATCGCGGTATAGCTCTCCTTTGCACAGCTTACAAGTTACTGTCATACATTGTATTGGATAGAATCACTCCTCTAGCAGAGGGCTTGGTTGGTGACTATCAAGGAGGATTTCGTCCGAATCGATCAGTCACCGATCAGGTCTTTTCGCTGCGGATGATTCTATCTAAATATTATGAGACATCCATCCCCGTACATCAGGTGTTCCTGGATTTCCGGCAGGCCTATGACTCGATCAATCGAGAGAGTTTATGGTCTGCCCTGGAATACCTAGGAATGCCAACAAAACTGGTACGACTATGTAGGATGACAGTGACGCAGTCTCAATGCTGTGTTAAAGTTGAGAACAGGCTATCGACAAGTTTTGTAGTTAACTCGGGTGTTCGGCAGGGAGATGCTCTGTCCCCGATACTCTTTAATCTCATGTTGGAGTACATCTTTCGTAAAACTGAAACACCGCAGCGTAACATCTTATATAGCCAGTCCAATCAGGTGCTTGCATATGCAGATGACATATGCGTGATTGGACTGAATAGCAACGGAGTGAAAGAAATACTCGATCCGCTTGTAGAGTTTTCAGCTTCAGTTGGACTTCAGATCAATGAGTCCAAAACGAAATACCTGATCTCTGGTTTTAGGGACAGTGGTACACCAGATTTTAGTAGTGGCCACCACACGTTTGAGGGAGTGAGGAGGTTCAAATATTTGGGTTCTCTTATCACTCACGATAATAGTGTGGGTGAGGATATTAAAGTGCGGCTGGCAGCTGGCAGTCGTTCTTTGTATCCTCTAAGGCCACTGCTAAAATCTAAACACTTATCAAGTACCGTGAAGCTGAAGCTTTACAAAGCGTTGATCAGGCCCGTTGTTATGTTTGGATGTGAAAGTTGGGCGCTGACGGATGAATACGAGAGATGGCTCCTAACATTTGAGAGAAGAGTCATGCGTGTGATCTACGGCCCAAAACGCGAAATAGATGGTACCTACCGAGCTCTGTACAATATCGAGATCAGAGATCTGATGAAGATCCCCGATATTGTACATGAAATAAGATCTCAGCGAGTACGCTGGCTCGGTCACGTTCTGCGTGCTGATCCGGAACGAATTGTGCAGCGATCTCTGAAAGGAGAGCCACCATATGGTAGGCGCAGAGGTCGTTGCCGGCGACGATGGCTCCACGATGTAGAGAACGACTTGGCCTCTTCAGAGTGTCTTAGACAGTATGAAGACCATGCTCAGGATCGAAACCGTTGGAGCCAGGTTGTTGACTCAGTAAGGGGCCAGTAATGGCCTCTAATACTGTTTATTATTATTATTATTGTAAATAGTTTATTTCAATCATTATGGTTATGTTAAAATTAGAAATTTCCACTATTTCCAGGCCGATGGCTAGTGGTTTGGTGTTACTCTATATTATCCAAAGGATGATATATATATTTGTGTGCTGACTCCACTAACGCATTATGAGAGCTTTCATTATGTTCGTATAACACTGAGCATTTAATATCGTTACATAACCGTTCCAGATGGCAGCATATAAACAACAAAATACGGGATGAAAATGTGTCATCAGTCAGGTGGCCACTTGGATGAGTCCTGGACCTGTAATTTGTATCCAGGTAGAGATAGTGTTATAACTTATAATAGTCGTCACAAGAGATGTCGTACCTTCGAACTATTGTTATTGCCATTTGCGCGGTAACTTTAAGTACGTGGTGGCTTCAGTTACCATAAAACTGATTATGGCATGTCACATGTGTCTTAGCCAATTAAATGCCGCCACTTGATTTTATTGATATTTTCGTTATGGTTTGCGAAAGGGGATGGACAGCAATTATTATAATTTATAAATATCAACGGATATGAAGTTTGTTGAATTTATGAAAATGTAATATTGTCACCCTGTACATGGAGCTATGCAATGCGCAGGTGGTATACTGTATTTGTGTGAATGGGATGAATGAATGGGTTGAATGAATAAGTACGTAAGTCGACACAAACAAATTCGAGTAACTGGGTCATCATATCTAACTGTTTAAGTGACTTAGAACCGGGTTGTTTTTCCACGTTGTATGTTAGCACAAAATTGAAATTTAAAAAATATTCTGCTGCTGAACGAACGATCGTACCCAAATAGCGTTATAGCTGTGGGCTGTATCTAACAAATATTACTAATTTGCGGTCGAAGTGAAAAACAGAATCATTAAAAGCTAAAGCAAAATCAAACTGACAGTTGAAGGTGGGTGTCAAGTCAAGTCGAGTTCACGAGATCGGATTCAAATCCTAGGAATTTAGATCCGATCACACAATCAAATCAACTAAAACGATAAACAAAACGCCCCTTTTTCTCTCTTGAGATGAAATATTTTTAAATTTTAGCAAAAAACTTTCAGACGACCAACTTAATCACACAAAAATTCTTTCAGAGAGAGATCGGATTTGATTTCCTAGGAATTTAATTCGGTCTCGTGTACAAGCATTCAAGGAACAAGATGTAAATATTTATTAATATCTTCCAAATATATTCCAAATATATATTCCAAATTGATTGTGAATTACAAAAATCCTTTCTGATACAATGAATGAAGCCAAGTAGAGAATTAAACTTAGCCACTATTAAATTCATATGATCACGGCCAAGACAAGATCAAGTTGCGAGCAAGCAAATCAAGATCAAGTTGCGTGCTACGTACCTTTTTATATTTTCAAGTTATCTGCATATAATTCACAGATATAGCAATTTTATTGTTGAACTGTTTATTTGAAGTATGTACCTGCTTCCGATCACGCAGATATGTGATTCAATCCAATTTAAAAATAATTTAATCACTCCTTTGGCAAGGAGTACCTCAAATACCTTCGCACATCCCGATTACATTTTGGATATATCAGGGCTGAAATATTTTTCGGTAATATAAGGAATTCCTATTACGTTTTGATGATACGTGGATATAAGGTCTCACGGAAACATCAATGGAATCTGATTAGCATTACAAGCAGTGGAACATTTTCTTTTGGCATTAACAAATGGCCAATATATCTTTGTGTTTGAGATTAAATTATTTTCCAGCCGGAATAAATTACGACAATACGTGTTGTCACCAAATTTATGTGCCTTATTCTTTTTATATCTTAAATTGAGCAAATTGTTGTCAAACCATGGGTGGATGGTTTTTCTTAAGCATTAACGTCATTCGATTTAGAATTAAAAGTTTTATCCCAGTCCGCTATTTCAAAAAACTCCTGTACTTCAATAATATCGGCCTCATTATAATTGTAATTTAAGTTTGGTTGAGCATTGTTGATGAATTTACAAACAACTTTTTGCCAATCAAGGGTGATTCCACAAATCCACTGTGGTGTAATCTATCAGGGCCAAACGGTACCAATGACCTTGTATTATTCAGTAAAATAAGATCCAAAGTTTTACCATAAATTAGATTACAAATTTGATGTAAGTTTAATTGCAACATGCAGTATCAATAAAAAATTTGTCCCACATCCGTAACATTTTATGGAAAAACAGAAGTATTATCATCATAAACAGTGCACCAGCATAAACTCGGAAGATTGAAATTACCTAATATACATATGATGTTATGTATGAATACCAAAGAAAATATACCCAGCAGCCTGAAGGAGCATTCGGGAACATTTATATGTCGACGATTTGATGTCCGGAAAGACTAGATTATTGAGATCTTAACTGCCGCAGGATTACAATTTCGAAAATGCACCTTGAATTGCCCAACCAATAATATTACTTAGAACTAGAATGGAAACCGCCAACCAATACCTTCACTTTAAGGTATTAATTGATCCTAATCGATCCACAACAAAAAGACAGATGCTATCCGAAGCATACTTTTTTTTCCCAATTGGGTGGTTCCATCCACCCCATTATTGTTTGTATTTTTTAAAGGATGTGGCATAGACACTTGTTTGGTCCATAGCCTTACCTTACATTCACACAACATTCATTCAACCCATTCACATAAGTACAGTATACCACCTGCACATTGCATAGCTCCATGTCACGCTGTACAGTGACATGGAAGATGGGTCGGCCCATGAGTTCTACATTCCAACAGAGGGTCATAGATGTTTTCAATTTAATCACCGATTGTAATCGGGAGATGAAAAATCCCTTTTGCATCCCGCACCTGTTAGGATTCGAACCCGGTACCTCTCGATCCAAACGTCGCAGCTTTAACCACTGCGCTATTTGCTCGGCCAACAAAAACATACGGCATACCGTCACTTTAGTAGATTACGGACACACCAGAAAAAGCAGAGAATAAAACATCTAATGCCAATCAAAATGTTGTTTGCATTGAAAATGATCTAATTTACGAGCTTTCTGAAAAATATTTACAGTTTCCAAAATTAGTTTGAGTAGTGGCTTGATGGCAAATGGCATTTACATGGCAGCATAATAATAGTTCAAAGTCTGCGGTTTGGGATCATCGACCATGACTACCAAAATTATTTAAAGTGCTTCCATTTCGCCATTCGCGACCTAACATTAAGCACATCGTGGTGCCAGTAATCATTACACTGATTATGGCATGAGTCTTAGCCAATGAAATACCGCAACTTGGAGTTTATTAGGAGTTTCGTTATGGTTTGCGAATGGGGACAGACGATCTACAACTATTATTGTAATTTATAAATATCATTCATGGCGGTGACAACCATTACTATTGACTAGTTTAGCAAGATTACTAATAAAATCAATAAATGAAGATAAAATTTTTATATTTTTTGTTATCTTTTATATCTCACTAATAAGAATATTTCGAATAGTAAGAATATTTTTTTATCACCAAAAACCATCACCACTGTACAGTCTGCAACAAACCCAGAAAATACATAAAAATTTCTCTATACCAAATTAGTCAACATTTCTAAGCATTCACATAGTAAAACACACGGAACACTATCTTGAATCAATGCAAGACACTTTTTCATGTATTTTACTATGTGAATGCTTGACAAGGTCAACTAACATTTTGTATCGAAATTTATTTCACATAATTAAACGAAAAATTGTCTTGCTCGACCGCGCCCACTCTGAAACCATTTTAGTGTTGAAAAAAGTTTTGTAGAATGGAATAAAAACAGTTATTAACGCACTGTTTGATGAGATTATGGCGGTCAAAAGACGCTTGATAAGCTGTATACATAGTTTCGTTGTGTGCGTACACTTTGACACTTATGTACTTCAATTTTGTATTCAGAATAGTGTCCAATACATATAGATTTCATCACGTCACATATTCTAGAACTAATTCCGTTACACTGATATATTATTTAATTTTTGAAGAGCAGATCTTCAATTTTTAAATAATGCACTTAGAATAGTAAACGAATCGAATTTCTAAAACTAACTACACAATTCATGACCGCATCGTAATTTAACAAAATGCATACTTACTTTCTGTGAACCTGAGCTTATTTCACTACTTTAATCTTATGTTTTATGTTATAAATGTATTCATTCTGACGGTCAACCACAGAATGAATCTCATGGATTACTTATCTTATACGCAATTCGTACATACTGATCGTCAAAATTTTTTTTGAATTTTTGAATAGAAAAGCAGTCCGGGATTAAATTTTGTTTTAGTTAGTTTTGTTTGCGACGCAAATAATCAGAAAGCCAATAAAGACGAAATGACAGGCGCAAAACGTGGTGCGATGTGAATTTTATTTTGGTTTTTAGGTTGTGTTGAACATTATTTTTAGTGTAGTAGTAAGATCATTTCGTCATTTCTAGTTCCAGTCCTATCTATTTTACATATTCTAGTTATCTAGAATCGAGATGGTTACAACTGAGACACAACCACCGAACGTGGTCGTGAGTGTCTCAGTTGTAACCATGTCAATTCTAGATAAGACTATCCTATTACTGTTCGATCCTGCTCGACGTCATCCCATTGGCGCAGTCTGGGCCTTCCCCTACGGCGTATGCCGTATGAGGTCTTTCAACGTGGCCCAGCCATCTTACTCGGCTTGATTAATGAATCCGATGACATCGCAGTCTCGAAGAATACGATAATAGAGCCAAAAATGGATCGGATAACCTTTCATTCAAACGTAGATAATAATATAAAATCGTTGGTGGTCAAGGTCCAACTTACACTTCCGAAAGTTAGCACAGGTCTTATAAGTCCTTTATACAGTTCAAGTTTACACAACTGCGAAAGATATTTTGATCGCAATAACCTCCACTTTGCATATAGAGGACTCGCTGTGCAGCAGCTATGCAGATTTTTATATCTGCCTGAATATTATTTTTGGATGTTACAATAGACACGAGATATTTAAAGTCGTCCACGTTGTGGAACCTGTATAGTGGTTTTCTTCGAGATTCACCATAGGGATGCTCCAAGGTGTTGATAACCATTTTGTGATTATGTCGCCACTGTAACATAATATACACCTCGAAACTGATGTGTGATTATAGTTAATAGAAAAAATCCATCCGGGTACTCTTCGCAGCAGCCATAGGATTGTGTTCAGCTGCTTAATGTATAAGAATATACAACCTTGTGGTACCGGAATGTTCATTTTATGTTGAGACCCTCCATGTTTGCTCTTGAGAGAGCAACTGGTACACCATTTTGCGAACCTGTACGATATCGAAACTATACGCTTGAAGCTTTAGGCCCCATCTGGCCTACCGCCCAGTCAAATCTCTTTGACTCATCAGCCATTTGAGGCTAGTGTGGTCGGTAATGATGGTGAAGTGGTAACCCTCCACATAAGTTCTAAAAGGCTAAACACCGTGAACAGCAGCATAGCATTCCAATCAATTCAATAAAACTGTAATTTCCTTATACGCGGCGTTGAGTTTCTTGGACACGTAAGTGATAGGATGTTCCCCTCCATCATCATCTCGCTGGAACAATACGCTTCCAATTGCGATAGTACTAGCGTCATACTGTATATAAAATTTACGCTCATAGCCAGCGTTTTATAACACAGGCGCGGTTCTCATAGCTCGCTTGAAGCTTTGAAAAGCTTCATTTGCTTCCGGTGTCCATAACCATTTCTTATTTTTCTTTAACAGTTCTGTTAAAGGAGCTCCTAAGGATGAATAATTTTATATAATACCCAGTCATTTCTAAAAACATACGTCTTATTCCTTGACCACTCATCCAGAGGAATTTGCCAAAACGCGTCCTTTATAGATCCAAGGTGGATATAAATCGTGTTTTGTCAAGACGGCCTAGCCGAGGGGTTCCTCGATGATAGGTAATGGATAAGCACCACTCACAGTAACCTCGTTTACCTTTCGGGCATCCAAACAAATCCATATCTTTCCACTTGGTCTTCGGACCAATGTGACAGGAGAACTCCATGAATTTCTGTGAATCTCTGCGTATAAATCTGCTTGAACAACTGGTCACAGCGGTTTTACCTAAGCCCAATTTCTCGGAATATGGAAACGATTCAACGATATAGTGCAATTGCTTTTTCTGGTCTTATGTTAGTTCGTGTTAGTCAGGATCCCGTGATTCACTAACTGGATAATCTCCCTACCCAAAACACTTATATTAGCGCCACAATCGAGAAGACGAAAACCGGTTTCGCCACAGGTTTTGTAACTACATATTAACTTACATAAGCTCGAGGTCTATCGTTGACAGCGTCAAGCATTATAGGAGAAGAAATTAATTTGTTATCGTGTTTTCGAGATTCCCAATATTTTATTGTACGTAAACGATGACGGTTAGGAGCATTACAACCTTCGGATGCTACTAACGAAAGCCGAATTTGATTTCGAGGTAAGACCTGGATGCTGCCAAGTCGTGACGCGTTCCAGTCAAGTGGTACTAAACTGTCCTTGAAATTACTGTATATTTGGCCCACAATTTGGCCTGACTTACTGAATATGCACCGCGAAGTTTCAATACCACTTTTGCTTATTACGTACTCAAGCGCCAGATTGAGCAGTACAGGCGCGGGTGCATCTCCCTGTCGCACACCAGATGTTATTTCGAAGGCGTCAGAAACTGTCCCCAGCACTACCATTCTACATAGCGAGCCGGATGTTGTTAGCCTATACACAAGGAGACAAGTTTAGCTAGAATCCCTAGACATATTAACGCGTCCCAAAGGTTTTCACGATATATACCTGTTGGTCACCTTTTTTATGCAGCGGGCATATGAGTGCGATCTTCCATTCATCAGGCAACTCTTCTTGGTCTCAGATCATCACGACAAGGTCGTAAAGATTAAATGCCAGAGTCTCTCCTTCGTGTTTTAGTATTTCTGAAAGGATTCCGAAGAGGCTTCGCCCCCTCCTCCACTATGTTTTGAAAGTGGGTTTGCCAAACTGAGAGAACGGGTCAGCCATTTTCCACGCAGCTTAATCTACGACGAGCTGACAACACTGACCGTCGGACCAGTTATAACGTGATCTTGGTGGTATTCTTAAATTTTATTTAAGATTATTTATTTTATTATTTTTATTTCCCCTGCTGTTGTTATTGCGGACTGGATAATTTGCCACTGATCCCGTTGGCCGATGTGGTTATTCAGCTGATGTATAAGTTGTGAGATGAGATAATATTGAATACAAAGAAATTGAAAACATCTATGACCCTCTGTTGGAATGTAGAACTCATGGGCCGACCCATCTTCCATGTCACTGTACAGGGTGACATGGAGCTATGCAATGCGCAGGTGGTATACTGTACTTGTGTGAATGGGATGAATGGGTTGAATGAATGTTAGTGTGAATGTGGGTATTGCACCGTGGGCCCATTAGTGGCATTGAGTGCTGGAGTAAAATCCGCCCAATCATAATTTTTTTTTTTTTACCTTAGTTTTGTACCTTCAAAAAACAAAAAAAGTTAATACTATCTCAAAGAAATGCTTTTTAGTGATGAATGCATTTACTTTACAGGCTCAAACTCGGTAATAAACTCTTCAAACCACTGGTTTCATTTAGAGTTTTGCTTTGGTTTTGTGACTGCACTTGGAAGGCTGCTTCTGGGAAAACCGCCAATAAGTTTTAATATTCACTTCCATTTTTTTTATAGCCACGGAATAATTTTTCACATATTTGGGAATGTAAAATAAGTTTTAATTCTTAATTAAAAAAAAAACAATTAGAAATGTCAAATTGGGATGGCTCGTTTAGTATCAAATCTTTCCGCTACGTGGAATCGATGATCTTCCAATCGTCAATAAAGGAAGTATGTAAAATATTCAATATTTGTTAAACCATAGGATGTTGAGAAATGGTTTCAATAAGATTAGTTTACCAACCATTTTTCAGTAATATTAGGCTTGCAGGATATACTTTTTTTGTCATTTAACATAACCTGAAAAACAATAAAACAAACTGTGTCGGTAAGATGTGCGTGCGGTAAGTAGATAGATAGATTGAAAATGTTTACTTTTTGTTTGCGTTGGTTTTCCCTATAAGTTAAAGCAAAGGTTTTAACTTTTAAAACGGTGTTTTTTTTGGTTTTTTAATAATTTTGTGAAAAGACATGCGTATAAACATATAAAAATTACTTGACCCAAGCAGTATACAAAAGATAACATAATTCATAAGGTTCATTTTGTCGTTGGCCGTCACATCGAGAACAGCTGTATTAAATTATTAGTAAAGTGAAAACCAGTTCAAGTTTAAAAAACGTACGTTTTGTGTATATTTTTGATAAGTGATAAAAATTTATTTGAGTGCATTGATTAAACATTTTACGATCCATAAAAGCCCAATTAAAACAAAAACATACTGTTTAAGAAGTATGTGGTTCCGGTTAACCGAACACAGTGCAACTTCTTTCAATTCATCATTTCCGTGAATTGAATTGCGATCCTCGTCGTTGGCAAACTATAATAATGAGCGTGCCATTGATGAGACAGAATGTAATCCAAGCATTTTTTTCCGACTATGTTTGAAAAAAAAAAAAAAAAAAAAAAATTCAATTCAAAGAATTTTGAGTTTAAAGAAAATTGCAAGTTTATTTATACTCAACAAAACTACTATGTGCGTAAAGGTTATCATGTTTGTTTTGACCGCCATAATTTCATCAAAGTGTTTTTGGTGAACTAATTGTTTATTGCATAACAAAAGCTTATCATTGAAACAAACAAATAAATTACAGACCGCGAATAATTTATCATATTAGGAAGTTCAGGGAGTTATCTATTAAGGGGCGATTAACCTATTATAAAAACTAAAGGATTTTCCAATAAGAGGTTTCATTTTGATACTTCAAAAAAACGAGTATATTTTAAGAGAAATCAATGAATATCTATTTCATTGTAAAGAGCAAGGTATGCCATTAACATTTGAAAATGATATCAGTCAAATGGCCGCCACGGCTACGCTTGCAGCACCATATGAAAATATATTTCATGAAATTTTCCATGACCAATTCGCACATTTCCGGCTGTATGTTCTCAATAACTTCACGAATTCCATCTTTAAGGTTTTGATTCGATTGTGGAGCATTGGCCTAGACCTTATCTTTCACATGGCCCCAAAGAAAAAAGTCTAAAGGTATTAAACCACAAGATATCGGTGGCCAATTGTGATCACCTCTTCGAGAAATCAGGAAACTTTTCTTGCAAAATTGCGATTGTTATGAAAAATACGGGGTAATGTCGTTTGTGGAATGTCTAAATCTAAAGATCGACGAGGATTCGACAAACCTTTGATTTCTTTAACACTACGGGCTACAGCAGCAATATTCTCAGTTGTTCTTGAACTTCACATCACTTACTTGTTAAAACAGCTCTAATTTGTCCACTAGTTTCACTGTTGCCGGCCTAGAAGGTGCTTCACGACGACCAAAAAGTGCTTTAGTTTTGCGAACTGTGACTGCATAATTTTCACCATTTTTGTAGTGAATTTTAACAATTTCAATGCGTTGTTGAAGCGTGTATCGAACCATTTTTAGTAATGGCATAGTTTTTACTTGTCAAATGTAAAAAGATGACAGCTTCAAAAATGACAGCTGCCCAAATAGCAGGCTATTCAAATGAAAACTCTTATTGGAAAACCCTTTATAATAATCTTAAGCTTACGACTATTTTATAGTGGAATTGATTAATGATGGCTTCCATTTTCTAGTATATATTCCACAGAAACCGTACACCTCTAAACATGTGGCAGCCGTTATACATATTACTGCTGCTCTGCTGCCTTGGATGTTATGCTGATGATACTAGTAAGTACTAGAATAAGTGAGCATGATAAAATATACATCCATAACTGTCAAATGGATGTTCTTTAAATAATTTAAAAAATTGGTGAATTAACCTGGTTGCGTATACATTGCTAAACGAAAACTTGAACAGCGGATCTATACTGTTTAGTGCGGAGTCAGTCATTTTGAAGTATTTATAATCGCCATTTGAATGCAAATATTTAGTTGACTTTTTAAGTGTGGTTCAGAAATCAGATGTCTCCTCAATAATTTAATTTCTTCATTTATTTCGTTTATTTAAATTCCAATTTTTTTATTTAAATTATTCAGAATAAGGGTTCTGGGTTAACCCTTACCAATATTGTGTCCTATATTTGGTCGCCATTTTCCTTAAATTTAATAATTAGCGATTTGTCAATTATGTAGGTCTAACATATATAAGATTGTTTGTCGCTGCTTTTCAGATTTATGTGGTGGAATTCCCTTTTTTGTGGATATATGATTATGAAGTGTACCTCACGACCCACAAACACTTTGGTCTTTACACTTTTTTTACATCACTACATTTTTATCAAAAAACTACATTTTTTTTTATTCCGAACGATTAAAAATAAAGCAATCTGACGCCCTTTGGTCAACGCGTCTGGTTTGCAACTGAATTAAAAACAAAACAAAAAGTGTTACATCGATATAAATTTAAATCGAGTACTAGATGAAAAAATTTGAATTATTTTGAAAAAATAACGGTTAGTTTTATAGTTTTATAGTTAGGTTGTATGTGATAAGAAAATGTAAAAAGAAATTACGTCGCAATAAAGACATATTATTCGAGGGTTTTATTATTGATTAACGGTACTATCTAACAGTAATTTATATTTTTTACGCTTCGTGGTGATTTTTGTTTTATTTTGTGCCAAAATAGGTTGTAAGTATTTGTTTGGGTGAAAATTATTTTATTACACGTTTATACTGTAATTATTTTAACCCTTAACGGGTCACCCTCACCGATTGTAACCAAATTTTACGAAACAGTAGCATTCGGTGAGGTATGGTCCGTTGGTAAAACAATTTGAGTGATGGCCGAAATAAGTCTTTTTTTTTCGTAAACTTCGGATGAACCACAATCCTCGATGAGAACTTGTAACCTACATGAAATAAATGCATCTAACTTAATTATGAACCAGAAATTGTACGAAACAAGGATATCCACGAGTGATTCAATTTGTGAAGTAAACGGTGGATTCCTCTTCGCAGAATCTACCGTATAGCGTAATCATAAAAAATACTGACCAATAGTATACTGGTGCAATGTGGAGTATTGACTGATATCCAGAATCAACAGGAGCATTCCTCTTCTTCCAAATTTATTTCAATATCAACCTCAATACTATGTAATTCAGGTGTCATATAGAAACAAACCTAGAAAATTGTGTCCAATTCTTAGATGTCATTCCTAACGCATCGTTAGAACCTCAACTAATGGCATGGATATGTCGCTGTTGATGGCTACTACCAATAGCACCGCCAACTCTGTTAGTTTTCATAAAAGTGTATCAATTACGGATATCCGAGTTTTACCGGACACATTGTACCTAACATTCACGAGATCCGATGAAAAACAGTTGATAAGCAAATTGAAGTTACCTGATTAAAGTAAATTATTGATTTTCCATGACGCACAAGGTCTAACTTCTTGATACTTGATACAAAATTGGAACTTTTTGAGTTCCATACCTCATGCGTTAGAGGCATTAAGAAGACAAACACGGACATTTTGTTACTTTGCACCAGTGCGGAAGGCGACCAACTGTATACATTTTTGCGTAGAGCCATTCATGCTAACATAGAGAATTTTCAGCGAACCTTTGCAAAACCAAGTTCCACTAACGCCTGCAGCGAACAACTTGATAACAATATGAATCTGACGATTTACTTCCAAAATGTAAATTGGCTTATGGGTATGGATTTACAAATCACATTCAAATATATACGGAAATGCAAAACATATTTTCGTATACCGGCTACCGATTCGAAGCAGAATATATTAGCCCCAATTTATATCCATTTCGAATACAAACATACATATAAAAAATGCCATGTTGTTATAAAACATAACGAATCGAGAATTTTCCATTAATCTTCGACAAACATTTATTCGGGATTGGTGTTGTTATTGTATTCCCATAAGATAATCGGTGTCATCTGAATTTGGTTTCGATGAAACGTAGCGTATATAGCACATAATTATGTGATTGATTGATTGTGATGATACTAAATAGAAATTTTGATGGTGTTGTTGTAAGGTCAGCGCAAAGAAACATAATAAAATATTTTTTTAACCTTTTTGTATTATTTTATGAAAATATTTTCATTTTTCTTGCTACAAAAACAATAATTTTTACGGTCTTGTAAAGCTACGAGTGGAATATGGAATAAACGCGTACATAAAATAAAAACAAAAGTTTTTATTTTTGCAGTACCACCCCATTTCGGTAATGCCTACGAACCATAAAATAAAAAATAATTTTATGGCGAAGCTTTTTTGTTATCAATAAAATCTTAAAAGTTTACGTTTCACGACGAATGATTTAGATCCCGCATTTCAACAATAATAAAATATGTTTTAATTACCGATGGGGGTCACAATCATATACTTTACAATGCAAAATTTTATTTATTTTTCCTTTGGGGCTGACTCAAATGAGTGTGACGATAAATCTTTAACGTTTTAAAATTTTAATTTGCTACTGAATCATGAATACAATAAGTAAGGCATCGACTGTGGGACTACCACTTCTTAATATTCCAGAGAAAGGCCCATGGGCTACAGATCCAAAAATAGATATTTTGAAATTGAAATTAAAAATCGTAAATTCTAAATTTTCTAAATTCTCTAAATTGTCTAAATTGTCTAAATTGTCTAAATTCTCTAATATGTCTCTGAATTCCTTAGAGTCTCTAAATTTTTTAAATTCTTTAAATTTTCTAAATTTTTTTAATTTCCTAATTCTCTAAATCCTCTAAATTTCCTAAATTCTCTAAATTGTCTAAATTGTCGAAATTTTCTAAGCTCTCTAAATTCTTTAAGTTCCTTAAATCCTATAATATTCCTAAATTCGCTAATATCTGTTATTCCTCTGAATGCGCAAAATTCGTTAGATGCTCTAAACTTTCTAAATTTTCTAAATTCTCTAACTTGCCTAAATTGTCTAAATTCTCAAATATGTCTCTGAATTCCCTAAAGCCTCTAAATTTTTAAAATTCTTAAAATTTTCTAAATTCTCTAATTCTCTAAATCCTCTAAATTTCCTAAATTCTCTAAATTTTCCTAAGTTCGCTAATTTCTGTAATTTCTCTGAATACGCAAAATTCTTTTTTAAATTTTCTAAATTTTCAAAATTCTCTGAATTTTCAAAATTCTATAAGTTAATTAAATTCTTAAAATAACAATTCTTTGAATTCTCTAAATTGGCTTTTTAACTTCCGCATTTGTAATTCTAAAATAAAAAATACCAAAAAGAATATAGAAAATAGAAAATAGAAAACAGAGTGGGAACAGATAGATTAGCACTATCTCTGCGCCTCGTATAGACAACCAGATCAGTCTTTGAGGGATTGACGTACAACCCTTTTTCAAGACACCAAGCTTCTACCATATTAAGGGCGTTGTGCGTCAGATCAGATAAGACGTTCAGGTATTTACCAGAAACTGTCAAAACAAGATCATCCGAGACAGATGGTTTTCTAAGACGCCTATGTACTCGACACTGCTCATTTTAGTGGATGGGATTGCTAAGGTGAGGGTTCTCACTGAATAGAAAGCCCCCCAATACATTAAGCTTCTACCACCAAAATTCTGTTTATAAAAGTACTTTGGCTCTTTTCTAAGATCCCTCCAATAGTACTAAATGTCATCTGGCTCATCAAGGTTAGATTTTTTTTTCATCGGAAAAATCGGAAAAATAATTATCATAAAAACAAAACAAGTAATTCTTTAATTACTTTTGACCAGTCGCGAGTTATGTTTGCCCTAAAACCATCAACACGAGCGGCTTTGTGTAGCGGCAATAACTTACTAGTTTTACTGTATTTCAACACCGGCTGCGATTGTGCTTTGAGACACATTTAATTTAAGCTCGCTCTTCAGGCGATTAAGGCTTTTAATAGAATTACTCGCGGCTTTAACCAATCGACGAGTTTCACGTGAACTCATCTATTTTTGTTTGGTTCTCCGCTTTGGTTTCTTTCGTAATTAACCGTATCGCCTAAAAAAATTACCAACGGTAAAATGATTGCTGTTTAATTTTCGCCCGATTTGCCTAAGCGACAAACCTTTCCTAAGCGAAGTTCCACGTGGCATTATTTTTCTGCGACATTGATTTATATTCGGAAGACAAATTAATACTAAAATTTGCAAATTCGCAAATTTCTTCGGCAATATCTTGCGAAATTTTCTCATATTCACAAAATTGGTAAATTTAAGACAACACCTTTTCTAGACAAATTCGTTGACCAACCAGAGCTCAATTAATATCCTTTGGTATGATGTTGGTAACAAAGTTTTAAATTAATTAATTAATTAACGATTTAGTGATGTCTAATTACAGTAACTTCATCGCCAATCATCACAAAACAACCAAACGACGACATATCATCGCCAGTAAGTCTTCCATCAGGTTGACTTTAATCAATTATGTTGAGGTTTTCTAAAAATATTTTTTTTGTTTCAGAATATAACTGCACTAGAAGGTAAACCAGAAATTATAGAACAACCAGGTGTTGTGGTCATTATTCAAGGGGGTAATGCTAGATTTGTGTGCAAAGTGGTTGGCGTTCCCACACCCGACATAGAATGGTATAAAGGCAGCAGATATTTGAGAAGTGGTCGTTATTCCGTGTTGAATGATGGCAGTTTACAAATTAGGAATGTAGCATTCACCGACGCTGGCGAATATCAATGTCGTGCTTTAAATGAGTTTGGTACTACAACTGCAAATGGTACGCTAATCGTGAAACAGGCCACATATATTTATCCTGCGCCTAGTAATGACGCAAGGCCCGTGGGAGATTCTATTACATTAAGTTGTACAGGCAATGGTGCTCCTGATCTAGAATTAAAAATCGATTGGTTGAAGGATGGTGAAATTATCGACTTCACTGATTCTCGGTTCGTGGAAAATCGTTGGATATTCCCAGGATTTACAAGATCGGAATTAACTATTTCGAATATAGTCGATTTGGATTCGGGTGAATATACTTGTGTTGCGTACACTAATTTGGATGGCGTTAAAGCTACAGGAATGCTCCTCGTACAAGATATTCCAAATACGCCAAAATTAACAAAAGTCGAATGTCTCGAAAAGTCAGCGATCATCTCCTGGGAAACGGTGGATGATATTCGCGCCCCAATTAAATTTTTCTCAATTGAATATAACACTTCGTTCACACCATCCAAATATCTGGGTTTCCCGTTCCCTAATATCAGTCCTACAGAACGTACATATACCTTCATTATGAGTCCATGGGCGAACTATACATTTAGAGTGGTTGCGTATAATGTAATTGGCAAATCACTTCCATCAGAATACAGTCAAGTTTGCACAACACAAGTAGATATACCATACAAAAATCCGACTATTCTTTACGGAGAAGGTACCGAACCTAATAACATTGTGATTCATTGGATACCAATGGACGAACTTGACCACAACGCACCAAATTTACGCTATCGAGTATCATGGAAAAAAGATTTATCAAGTGACGCGTGGCAAGACACAGAAATTACAGATTGGCAGCAATCAAGTTTAGTAATTCAGGATACACCAGTATTCCAGCGTTATCGTTTCAAAGTGATTGCCCTCAATGAAGTCGGCCAATCTAATGCGTCAATATATGAGGCAAGCGGCGATTCAGGCCAAGGTAAACCAACCGAAGCCCCAGCTAATTTCACTGTAATTCAGGTTAATGGTGCAAGACGAGCTCTATTTACGTGGCACAAAGTGTCAAATGACAGTATTAATGGTTATTTCAGAGGATATAAACTAGAGATATGGGCTGAAGATGATCCGGAACATAAACGCGAAATTCAATACAATGCTGATGTCGATCGTACTCCCTTGATTGATTTAAAACCAGGCACTGCATATTTTGCCCATGTTATGGCTTACAATAGTCGTTACAATAGCTCTGCCAGTAATACCATCTCATTCAGAACATTAGAGGACGTTCCCGGAATGGTAGAATATCTGAATGTGGTCCCATTAGGATCATCCGCGTTCTGGTTATCATGGAAACCACCAGTAGAACCGAATGGTATAATTACTGGTTACAACGTATATTACCAAAAACTTGATCGTTTTCGAGTGTATCCAAATTATCGCCTTGAAATAACCGATCCGCGTGTAACAAGCATCAAATTAACCGGTGTCAGGCCAAGAACAAGCTACGCAATTCAAATTACAGCCAAAACAAGTGCAGGTGAGGGCAGAGTCTACACAATTAACAAGAATACATACGAACATTCTTCGATTGTGCCCGATACACCAAATTTCACGTGTGAAAGGATTGCAAATGATACCGATGTTAAAGTACAATGGCGTCCGGCTGGGCGAAACTCTGGCTTACATTTCTTTGCCAGATACCGTAAGGAGGGTGAATCAAGTTGGGAAACTACTGAACATGAAGAGAACGAAGATTATTTAGTTATTCGTGGCCTTGATCCCAATTCAACATATGAAATCCGTGTGAGTGCCGTCGACGGGGAATATGTTACCGAAAGTGAATCGCAATTTGTTTAGATGAGCTCCTGCATTTGGCAGGTAAAATATCGATTATGTTTATTTGACATTCTGATATATGTAAGTTTTGTGGATTAATATATCGATGAAAAGACATTTTTTTGTGTTTAAATATTTTATGAAATATTATAAATTGTGGTTTTAACCAAAGTAAGTATGTTTTACTTTTCCTTTTACAGAAATCCTCAGTAAAGCCAACATTAACGGTAACAATATAATCCAGTTGTAAAATCAAGACAAAAAAGGATTTCCTTTCTCTAACGCACCATCTGGAGCGAAACATCCATATCACCTTATACTATTTGAGTGTTTTCTCTTCGAGAAACTAGTTAACTGCAGAAACATAATTTTTGGAAACGCACATTTTTAAAAAACGGACCATAATTCAAATAATTTAGAAATATTTTATTGATTTTATTCATGTTGTCAATTTGTATTTCTATTAGAAATAGTTGTATTATGCTGTAAATTGAAAATATGTCAGCATTAAGTTGATATCTGCAGATAGTAAGTTTTATTAACAAACAAGGAACAATTTTTGAATTTTAAACTAAAGATAACTTGTGTTGCACTTCTTTGGCACTGGTTGCAAAATTTCAACCGTCAATTTAACCGTTAATTAAATCCTAACATCCGCATTAAATAAAAACAACTTGTCACTTTTAGCTCTGAATCTCGAATCCCCTTTTTTTCTTTCTTTATTAACATTTCAACTTATACAATTAATCTCCGAATATATATACATACTAGGCATAGCGCCATCTTGACAATACATGATAAACTATAAACATAATAATCTCCAAATATGCGTAACCTAAGCTCCAATCCATTTTAGCTTAGACACATTTGGTTTTAACAATAAATATGACAACAACTCGGCCGTCCTATTCTAGATGACGTCCTCGTTCATCTCTGATAACTATTCAAATACATTTAACTTAACAAAAAAAAAAAATATTCTACTTTAAAGCTCTTTCGATCGAACTAACTTTAACCTATCGATGGCAACAATTGCTTTATAAATTCGTTGCGATTGGTTCTCGCTCTCTATGTCTCCAATTAGGTACCGATCGATTCCAATATATTTGATAACCTCATATGGCTCCTTGTACTTGCCCAGCAATTTCCTAGAATCACCAAAGGCTGGTGGTTCAATCCTTAACATGGTATTAGGATCTTTGGTTCTTTCCTATTCTTGTTGAATTGTCGTTGCTGTATCTCCCGGTTATGCTCTAATAACGCAGCTACATCCACTTCTTACCGTTTGACTTCTAACTCTTCATTAATTTTTTCCATCTCTTCCGTCAATGGATTGTCGTTCCGATTTCTAAACCGATGTTGGAAAATTAGTTCGACTGGTGACTTCTTAGTCACTCGGCTCACGCTGATATTAATAGCCTTCTGCACTTCGTATAACTTTTCATCCCAATCCTCGCAATCGACTCCGGAATTCACCATTGCCCACTTCTCCGTTACCACCCAATTTACTCTTTCGACTTGTCCGTTGGCTCGCGGACAACCACTTGCTACAATCACATGTTGAATGAAATTACGTTCACAAAAGTTTATAAAAGCTTTCGACTTGAACGCTGTGCTTTAATCCGAAATAACCTTGTGGGGTCGTCCGTAGTTTGAAATGAAATACTTTAAAATCAACAGCGTGCTATCCGATGTAACATCTTTCTGCGCCCCAAGTACGACGTATTTGCTGTAACCATCCACCACCACTGCAACGTACCGATTTTTCGCCATCGTTTCTACATATGGGCCGACATGGTCGATATGCACCGTTACAAATTGTTCAGAAGGAATTTTATAATACACACATTTAATACACCGGTTGATGTATTGGCTCACAAAATTCCTCAGTTTCGGGAAATAATAAGACTCCTTGAATTTTGCCACTGTTTTATCGACTCCATAATGCGCTACACACTCGTGCACGTCTCTGACAATGTCATACCTCAAACACTTCTATATACATACATCTATATTTAGAAAAATTGAAAACTCTACAGTTATACATCGTTAATTTTTTATGTGTATCTTGATCGCCCTCTTCTAACTTGCCTCTGATTTGTAAAATGTCAGAATCTGTGCGCTGCATTGCGACTACCCAATCAGTATTGATATTTATTCCCATGCATACCATATCACTTGTCTCATCCTGATCTGCCTCGTGCACCGGATAACGGCTAAGTGTATCCGCTACTTGATTTTTCCAGGCATATATTCGACTGTAAAATCGAACTTCAACACTCTCAAAACCACCGCGCAATCCGTGGTGTTATTATCCTTTTATTTGCTAACAGCTTAAGACTATTACAGTCGGTTCGGACGATGAAATGTTTACCCAAAAGGTATACTCGAAATTTCTCCAAGCCAGTAACTATCGCCAACGCCTCTAATTCAATGGCGGAATATTTAGATTCTTCTCTGGATGTTTTTCTGCTGTAATACATTACTGGTCTTAAACTGTTGTCTTCTTGCCCTTAATGTAGTACTGCGCCTAATCCAGCTGCGCTAGCATCTGTTTATTCAATAACTTATCCTTGATCTTTTAGTAGATTCGTAAGAGGGCTAGCAAGCGTTGCACATTTTTTTATAAACCTCCGAAAATAACTACAAAGCCCGACGAAACTGCGCACGGCTTTCACACTTGTCGGTGTATGGAAATCCTTGACACTTGACACTAAACGAAATTTCGAACCCCAAATATTCGATTTTGCACGCAAAGAATACACACTTCCGCAAATGCAACGTAAGACCCGCGTCTTCGATGAGTTCTAAAATCGTCTTCAAATTTGTCATCCCTTCTGTAATTGTAGTTGAGGGGATTATTACATCATCCAGGTAAGCCATCGCGATCGCGTACCGAAATCTTCCCAGCACATTGTTGATTAATCGTTGAAACACCGCAGGGGCATTACAAAGCCCAAAGGGCATCCTCTTAAATTGATAATGCCCATCCGGTGTCACAAATGCCGTCTTGTATTGGGAATCCAAACTTTTAAAATAATATTTCCTCTGCAGTCGATCCAGTTGGTCATCTATTAGTGGTAACGGGAAATGGTCACCATTTCTTTTCTTCACTAAAATTATAGGGACTTGCGTACAGTGATGTGCTATCTTCGATGATATCAGCGCCCTTCAGCTCTTCCACTAATTCCTTCGCTTTATCTCTCTCGGATTGTGCTAACCGATAAGGCCTAAAGTAGATCGGTACATCCTCCTTTAAAACAATGTCCATTTCAGCTTTCGTCGTTTGTCCTATCTACGCTGTATCGAACGCAATTGCCTGACTATGTTGATTTAGCAAATCTAATAATACATCTGTATCTTCGTCGCATAACTCGGTGTTTAGATGTGCCTTCGTTATAATTATTTGCTCGGTTCGATTTTCGCCTTTGCGTGGCTCGCTTGGTTTATAAATTTCGCCTCTTGCCACGGTTTGATTTTCATTAATTACAAGTTCACCGTCTGACAGGCTTAAAACAGGAACTACTGCATTACCGTCCTCATCTAACTTAATCAAGCACCGTGGTATTATTTCTCCCGACTCCCGAATACTTCCTTCTATACACAAGGCTCAACAACTCCTGCCCCATATCCGATTACACTGTTTCCTACCGATGGTTTCGTTCTAGCTTCAATTGATCAGCACGGTTTTTTCTGATTAACGTTGCTCCATTTCCCATATCGATGTAACATTATATCCCGTGGCCGTTCAATTGGCCAATTTTAAAATATTTTGAATGACTGTTTATGCTGTCTGCATGCATAACTCGATCCTTTTCATAACTTTTGTTAACCTGACTATTTACCACAGGTATACTACCAGCACCAATTCTACTTGAGCATTGCCTTGCCATATGCCCTTCTTTATGGCACGCAAAACACGTAACTTTCTTTTTATTCGCACAATGGTTCGCCATGTGCCCTTTCTCACGACATCTAAAGAAACTGTTTTCGTCACATGACTTTCGACTTTTACCGGCTTACTCTATTGATTACTTTTACTGTCTATATAATCGATATTCTGACTGCATCTAAGGCACACTGGATCGGTGATTGGATAACTGGGAAATTGTCTAACAATAGTTCCTTCCAGTCATTCCAATTCCGTTCTCGCCTATCGGAAGACTGTCTCTCCAATATGCCGCATTATATAATGGCTATGTCGTCCCAATTATACAAGCAACCACACTCTTCCATTTTATCGATGAACTGCACCACATCTACAGTGCCATCCACTGGATCAAAAGTCGGTAGATTTTCCGCTATGTTTGATAAACCTCGTGTGTTTGACTGGATTTCGCTTTTGAACATAACCTTACTATTTCCATCAACTCCGCTACTTTAACGCTCATACCTTTATATCTTATTAGACGGTTTCCACTTGGTGATAAATTTATAGTCATGTGCTTTTGTTATCCAAACTGTCTATACTTACGTATAGTATTCCAAAGGTCTCAATCTCGGACCAATCTGTACGAACCTTATACGTTTATTGTGATAACGTTTTAAAAAATTGAGCCTATCCAAAAATGTTTTATAGGTGTTGGACTGTTGGAAGACGCTTGAATTAAGCAATTATTTTTGACCTCTGTGGCAAGGGAAGTATTCCGTTGACGTTTATATAATAATAACAGTGTTAAAGGCCATTACTGGCCCCTTACTGAATCAACAATCTGGCTCCAACGGTTTCGATCCTGAGCTTGGTCTTCATACTGTCTTAGACAATCTGAAGAGGCCAAGTCGTTCTCTACATCGTGGAGCCATCGTCGCCTGCAACGACCTCTGCGCCTACCATATGGTGGCTCTCCTTTCAGAGATCGCTGCACAATTCGTTCCGGATCAGCACGCAGAACGTGACCGAGCCAGCGTACTCGCTGAGATCTAACTTCATGTACAATATCGGGGATTTTCATCAGATCTCTGATCTCGAAATTGTACAGAGCTCGGTATGTACCATCTATTTCGCGTTTAGGGCCGTAAATCACACGCATGATTCTTCTCTCAAATGTAAGGAGCCATCTCTCGTACTCATCCGCCAGCGCCCAACTTTCACATCCAAACATAACAACGGGCCTGATCAACGCTTTGTAATGCTTCAGCTTCACGGCACTTGATAAGTGTTTAGATTTTAGCAGTGGCCTTAGAGTATATAAAGAACGACTGCCAGCTGCCAGCCGCACTTTAATATCCTCACCCACACTGTTATCGTGAGTGATAAGAGAGCCCAAATATTTGAACCTCCTCACTCCCTCAAACGTGTGGTGGCCACTACTAAAATCTGGTGTGCCATTGTCTCTAAAACCAGAGATCAGGTATTTCGTTTTGGACTCATTGATCTGGAGTCCAACAGAAGCTGAAAACTCTACAAGCGGATCAAGTATTTCTTTCACTCCGTTGCTATTCAGTCCAATCACGCATATGTCATCTGCATATGCAAGCACTTGATTGGACTGGCGATATAAGATGTTGCGCTGAGGTGTTTCAGTTTTACGAAAGATGTACTCCAACATGAGATTAAAGAGTATCGGGGACAGAGCAGCTCCCTGCCGAACACCCGAGTTAACTGCAAAAATTGTCGATAGCCTGTTCTCAACTTTAACACAGCATTGAGACTGCGTCACTGTCATCCTACACAGTCGTACCAATTTTGTTGGCATTCCTAGGTATTCCAGGGCAGACCACAAACTCTCTCGATTGATGGAGTCGTAGGCCTGCCGGAAATCCAGGAAAACCTGATGTACGGAGATGGATGTCTCATTATATTTAGATAGAATCATCCGCAGCGAAAAGACCTGATCAGTGACTGATCGATTCGGACGAAATCCTCCCTGATAGTCACCAACCAAGCCCTCCGCCAGAGGAGTGATTCAATCCAATAAAATGTATGACAGTAACTTGTATGCTGTGCAAAGGAGAGCTATACCGCGATAATTCTCACACTTCAAGCGGTCTCCCTTCTTGAAGATGGGGCATATCGCGGCCACTTTCCATTCATCAGGCATAACTTCGGTTCGCCATACTAATCGAATAAGGTCGAAAAGACAGTTCCACAAAGTATCCCCTCCGAATATCAAGAGCTCCGAATTAATGCAGTCCACTCCAGGTGAGCGGTTTCGTTTCATTCTCTGCATGGCCTTAGTGAATTCCTCATGGGATGGCTCCTCAGTGCAAATCTCCGCAGACTGTTTTAGAGGTGGCTCAACAACAGTCTGTGACGCATGATGAACATCAAGCAGCTCAGTAAAGTGTCCACTCCATGCGCCAAGTACTGCGTCGATGTTGACACAGAGGTTTCCATCCCGGTCCCGAATGGCGGTTGACGAAGGCCTGAAAGTATGGTGCAATCCAGTAATTCCTTTAAAGAAATTACGTGAACTACGCTCATTGCTGAGTTGTTGTACTTTCAGAACCTCGGCCTTCCACCATTCTCGCTTCTTCCGTCTACAAATCCGCTTAGCTGCCCTTCTTGCAAGAGCTGCCTTGTTTTTCCTTGCGATTGTGAGACGTTGTTGCACTTCATTATGGGCTATATTTTGTTGCTCAACTGCAAGACGACACTCGTCATCAAACCAATCATTCTTGGGTCTGACTTTCACTATACCTAAAGTCTGTTGAGCAGCACTGACAACCGAAGTTTTCAGTACCTCCCAGACAGAGTTCACGCAGTCAGACTGGTAATTAGCTCCCTCAATGTTGTCGCTGACAAGATCCTGATATCGTTTCTTTTGATCTTCATTTATCAGACCTTCACAGTCGAAACGTTCCATCCGTTTCGCTGTGTTCCCCGACCTGTACGAAAACTTCCACCGTAGCTTGGCAGCGACCAAATAATGATCGCTGCCTACGTATTTGGTTGCTGACCGATAAGTTCTCACATACTGCACAACCCGAGCTCGCCCTTTTGAAATTAACACGTGGTCAATTTGGCTCCGGGATGTTTTGCGAGGATGTGTCCATGTCTCTAGGTGTATCTGTTTGTGAGGGAAGAATGTGCTTGCTACTCTAAGATCATGAGCAATTGCAAAGTACATCATTCTCTCACTATTATCGGTCGCAGTTTCGTGTCGGGAGTACGGACCTATGTTTTCACACAGACCCTCCAACGCTCCTGGTTTTCTAAGTGATTGTACGTTCCACGTGCCGATCCTAAATCTCGTATCCGGGTACTTGAGCGGGGGTCCGGTATTGTTTTGGCGGTATCCATTTTTCTTTTTGTTAATTTTATAAACAGTTGATTTTTTTTACGGATGCGGGTCGTCAGCCCAGCGATCCAACCGTTTAGTCGCCTCCTACGACAAGCAAAGGATACTGTGGTGGTATTCTTAGGAAACATGTTCGTGTAATTTAGATTTACGAGACATGTGAGTGCCCCCCGACCACAGGGGCCTTGACGTTTATCACATGATCTAAAAACCAAAAGATGTCAGGCTTAAAATATTATTTAATAATATTTTTAAAGGACTCAAAAGTAAAGTGTTTCAAAGCAGCCAAAATGTTAAAAAAAATGCATCTAATTTTCACTTCTATAGAGATTAGAGAAGCCTAATAAAAATTAGGACGTTTTTTTATTTTATAATCGGAAATTGATAAGTTTTAAACTTTATGGATGATTGATTTGGATTAATCGGTCAGCTTTTCTAAAAATATATTTTTTTTTTTGCCGCTGATGTGTATACGATATAAGATCCTAAATAATTATGTGGCGTTGGTGCCTAATATTAACAATAAGCCGAATACGGTAATTGAGTTCGAGTAACATTGTTAATGAAGGCTGGATCGGGAACGTTGACTTGCATTTGCGTTTCCTTGCAATTTACAATATCGCATATGATGGGTTAAAATAAAGAATTCCTTGTAAAAATATCGTTAAAAATTATCTAAGCAAGAATTATATAATTATAAGAAGTATATAAGGACAGTTTTGTTGCGCGGGTTAATTACATAACAATTGATAACAATTGAATTGAGATTATCTTTATACTTGAAAATTCTAAATGGTTTGATTTTGCTTCAAATTACGTGTTAGAATCGCCTGACTATAAATTTCAATAAATATTCGTGGTCAAATTAGATTTTATTGCAACATTTCAAGATATATATACGTTAATAAGGCTGTCGCAGGTAATGCATTCTTATATATGAGTTTTGCATCTCAAAATTTTAAGTTAAACTTTCCAATTGCCAGAAAATTAATTCAATTATTAAAAGTGGATCTCGTTCTACAGGACATACTGAGAAATTTAGAGAACCTTAACAAAAGACTTATTTCGCAGGAAATGAGTCTGCAGAAAACACTAGAAGAAATGAAATCACAAACTAGTTTCAATAAAAGAGTAGAAGAAAACCTTGGTCAAGTGTATCAAAATATAAATTATATAAAATCGAATTATAAACAAAAGAAATGAATAAAACATTACGAATTGTAACCTGGAATTCAAATGGGCTACTGCAACACATTCAAGAACTAGATATATTTTTAAACATGCATAATATAGATATGTATATGTCTTATATCAGAAACCCATTTCACCAAAACTTCATTCCGTAAAATAAAAGGATATAATTGCTACTATGCACTACATCCTGAGAACAAAGCCAGAGGTGGATCAGCTATCCTCATAAAAGAGTATATAAAACACAACGAAGAACCAAAAGTTGAGAACCTTTCCATGCAAGTCACAACAATCAAAATACAATTAAGCAATATTAAAACATGCAGTATCTCAGCAATATATTGCCCTCCAAGATACAATCTCAAACAAGTAGATTATACTAATCTTCTGAAAACGCTAGGTAGTGTCTTTTTAGTTGGAGGTGACTATAATGCAAAAAATACATATTGGGGATCTCGGTTAACGACCGCTAAAGGAAAAGAACTGTTCGCAGCAGGCAAACAACTAAAATGCGAGTTTCACTCAGGCGGTACACCAACCTATTGGCCTACGGATACCAGTAAGATTCCAGACCTTATAGACTTCTTTATTACAAAAGGGATTTCAGATAATTATATCCATATATAGAGAACAGTGAAAGTCTATCATCAGATCATTCACCAGTTATTATGATACTTAGTCAAACAATTATTTTGAAAGAGAGCAACCCGAAATTAACGAGCTTCAAAACCAATTGGGATCTCTTCCAAACACAGTTAACAGAAAGAATTAGTCTGCAAAACCCAATTCAGGGACCAGTCCAAATAGAAGACGAATTAGATAAGCTCATCCATAATATCCAATATGCTGCGTGGGAAAGCACTCCAAATAATAGGCAGGAAATGAAGCGCAATGCTAGCTATCCAGAGGAAGTGAGAGAACTTCTTAAAAATAAAAGAAAAGCACGGAAGAATTGGCAAAAACATCGAAATGCTGAAAATAAAAGAGTATTTAATCATTTGTGTAACAAATCAAAATACCTTATAAAAGACATTAAAAATCAATCAGTTAATAAATACCTCAGCACTCTAACTGGGCAAAAAGATACTGATTATTCATTATGGAAAGCAACTAAGAATATTAAAAGACCTAAACTTCAGATTCCTCCAATTAAAAATAATGAAAATTGGGCTCGAAATGCTAAACAAAAAGCAGATTTGTTTGCAAATCACCTTGAAGAAACATTCCAACCTTATCCAAAACAAACGGAAGAGGAAAATATTACACCAATAAATAAACAGGATGAAGTAAATATTACACCTGTAACATTGAAAGAACTAAAATAGGAAATCAAGAATAATCTGAATGCGTATAAGGCTCCAGGTTATGATCTTATAACGGGTCAGAAAATAAAACTGTTACCGGCAAGCGCGTACGCAGGGGGGGGTTACTGAGGGTTTAACCCCCCCCATGATTCCAATAACAATAGAAAATATTATAATTAATAAATATATCAACTTATTAAACAATGAAAGAAATATTCAGTATACCGATGTATATATAGGTATATTATATATACATATATAAATAAAATAGTAATAATGAACTTTCTATTCCTAATAATAATTGATTTAAAAGTTTAAGGTTGGTTTATATTATCCGTTCAGTTCCTTTCAGACACGTACCGACACAGACATCAAGTATTTATATTATCCGTACGTTTCCGTACAGACACTGATTCGTATTATTTCGATATGTCGATCGTATATATTCGCAACTACATACAGTCACCGCTCAACTACGTACAGTACAAACAAAAAACAAGAATAAAAAAATACAAAATAAATAAAATTAAATATTTAGAATAACATATTTAATCAATTGATAATATCAGTATTATTAGTGTAATCTTGATAGTGAAAATTAATAAAAATGTTGAAATCATAAAATTTTAATAATCATATCTGAAAATAATTTAAATCTGAAATTAAAATTATCTGAAAGTAACCGACATATCCATACATACATATTTCGACCTATTCAGTTGCATGATCGATTGATCGCAACAAACTAAAATAATTCATGTAAAAAAAATACAAAATAGATCAGCATGGATGGAAACGATACTATGAGTTCGAGTTATTTCGTTGTGTTCGTATTTTTTCGCTTACGTATCATTTCAGACAAATATTCTTTTATACAATATTTGTTGTATTAATTTTTCTTGCTGAATTTTTTATTAGTTTTTTTGTTATTATGTATAATTATTATTCATATTTCTTAATAAATTTTTATAAAAAAGTTGCGAATAAAATATACCTTATAGGTAATTGTTTTTATATTGAAGCAAAATAAAATATAAGTTAGTACATAGTACAGTCCTATTACGTGAAAAAAAAAATTATACAAAATATGTTTTATGAAACCCCCCCCATGACTTTATCCTGCGTACGCGCCTGGTTACCGGAGAAAGCGTTGAGGAAACTAGTGCATATAATTAATGCAGCATTTCGACTAAGATATGTACCAAGACAATGGAAAGTTGCAGAAGTAATTATGATACTTAAACCGAACAAACCTCCGCATGATAAAGCTTCATATAGGCCAATTTCTCTGCTACCAACATTATCGAAACTATTTGAAAAAGTTCTTCTTAAAAGACTAAAACCAATTATCGAAGAAAGGAATCTTATCCCTTCACATCAGTTTGGATTTAGGGAAAAACATTCTACGATAGAACAAGTACATCGAATTACTGATGTAATCGAGAAATCACTAGAAAGCAAACAAATATGCTCAACTATATTCCTTGATGTAGCGCAAGCATTTGACAAAGTATGGCACCAGGGGCTAGAATTCAAACTTCATCGAGATCTTCCGGAGCAATTTTTTCAAATATTTAAAATCATACATATCAGAGAGGCACTTCCGAGTAAAGTATGAGAATGAGTACTCCCAACTAAAAAGAATAACAGCCGGAGTACCACAAGGGAGTGTTCTTGGACCAATCCTATATCTCCTATATACTAGAGATATACCAATTACAGAAGAAACAATGGCGACTTTTGCCGATGACACGACAATACTTGCAACAGCAAAGAACATCAATGACTCCACTAGTAAATTACAGAGGGCTACTAACCTGATATGTAATTGGACAAAAAAATGGCGAATTAAATTAAATGTAAATGAAGCAAAATCAAACCAAGTGAACTTTACAAATCAAAAAGTTAACCATATACCAATAATGATAAACTCAATAGTAGTACCCCATGCAAACACTGCCAAATATCTTGGTATGACTTTAGATGCTAAGCTTAGATGGAAGGAACACATAAAAAAGAAGAGAGAAGAACTAAACATAAAATTTAGAAAAATACATTGGCTCCTAGGGAGACAATCTGAACTAGCGATCCATAACAAACTGCTGTTATACAAACAAATTCTGAAGCCTGTATGGACATATGGTAGCCAGTAGGTATGGGGGCACTTTGTCGTGGGAAAATTTGTAATTTGACACCTGACCTTGAAATTTGACACCTTGAAATTTGATACCTGTGGGAAAAAAAAAAAAAAAAAAAAATTTGTAATTTGATACCGTGGGAAAAAAAAAAAAAAAAAAAAAAAAAGAAATTTGATACTGCGGAAATAAAAAAAATATTGAAATTCCATGAAAGTCAATGACCCCGAAATTAACACAAGGTCATTGACTTTTATGGAATTTCAATATTTTTATTTCCGCAGTATCAAATTTCACTTCCAAGAATTGTGACGTCATAGCATTGTGGGAAAAAATCTGATGATGTGTGAAATTATTTAAATTCTAAGAAAAAATTAAAAAAATTAAAAAAATTAAAATATATCGATAAAAAAAAAATAGGTACGAACTCGGTGCGGAGCGGCGGTATTATGAGGGTTGTACTTTTAGAATGTAGTAAAGGTTTTTAAAAATAAAAAATAAAAAATTGAAATTTAACACTATTGATATCTGAATAATATGATTTGTTGTTGTTGTTTCGTATGAACACGATCAAACATGAATTTTTGTTTCTGTAAAATATTAATGTATTCATCATAACAACAACAACGAACCTGTTGGATGAAAATTGAACTAATATAATATATAATATAGATATCGCAAAGGTTTTTTTAAAAAAAAAAAGTGAAATTTAACACTATAGATAAGAGAATATGACTTATTATTTTGTATGAACACGATCAAACATGAATTTTTGTTTCTGGAAAATATTAATGTATACATCATAACAACAACAACGAATCTGTTGGATGAAAATTGAACTAATATAATATATAATATAGATATCGCATACACAAAAAAAAAATTACATGTTTTCGGCATTGTATTGATGCGATTGAAATTCTATAAGTAGGAAAGATGAAGAATTATTATTTTTTAATTGTTAGATGATGTCTGTATCAGACTACAACCTTGATTTTATTAATGAAATTTTACGATAGTAAAGGTTTTTTTTAAAAAAAAGTGAAATTTAACACTATAGATAAGAGAATATGACTTATTATTTTGTATGAACACGATCAAACATGAATTTTTGTTTCTGGAAAATATTAATGTATACATCATTACCACAGCAACAAATCTCTTGAATGAAAATTGAAGTGATATAATATAGATATTGCCTACACAAAAAAATTTACATGTTTTCGGCATTGTATTGATGCGAATGAAATTCTATAAGTAGGAAAGATAAAGAATTATTATTTTTTTTTAATTGCGAGATGATGTCTGTCTATCTGACTACAACCTTGATTTTATTATTGAAATTTAACGATAGTAAAAGGTTTAAAAATAAAAAGTGAAATTTAACACTATAGATATCAGAATATGATTTGTTATTGTTTTGTATGAACGTTTTGTTGTATATGGATATTAGAATATATTATGTTGCACACTCACATAGATAAATATCGGAAGCAAGATTTTTTTGTTGTTGTTTCTGTTTTTCGTATATGCATATCGGATGGAATGAAATACAAACAAACAAATGATCAAACAAATAAATACATATACATACATGTATATTACCAGACTGGATATTATCATACAGAATAAAGATGATCATACAAGAATTCTGAGTTACAATTTCTGATATAACTTAAAAACGATATCGTTTTGGAAATTACTATAAACTGATATACATATGTATGTAAGATGCATTGTACAAGTGTATATTTAGCACGAATAAAAATGTATCTATATAATATACATACATATATATATATATATATATATATATATATATATATATATATATATATATATATATATATATATATATACATATATAAATTGTACAAATTGAATTTAAAAAATTAATAAAAAAATAATTTAGAAATAAAAATATTTTAAAACTAAAAAAATAATATCTAAAATATCTGTTGGGTGAAAATTGAAACAATACCTGGAAATATCGACCAACGTGATCGTACAAAAGATGAATATGATTTGTTGTTTTGTATGAACACGATCAAACAAGAATGTTTTTTTTTTTTGATATTAGATCTTAGAGATTTTTGTTGTAATTTCATTTTTGTGTTTTTAAAAAAAAAAAATTAATGTACATATTATAACAACAACAAATCTGTTGGATGAAAATTGAAGTGATATAATATAGATATCACCTACACAAAATTTTTTTATTTATTTATTTTCGTGTACATAGACGATATGTATTGAAATTCTCTATGTAGGAAAGATAAAGAATTAATTGTTTTTTAATTGTAAGATGATGTCTGTATCAGACTACAACCTTGATTTTTACTATGTATACTAATCCACATAGTTAGTGCCCATAATTTATCAAAATTAATTTTTCCTATTAATTAGAAACATAATTACTAAGCATGAATTATAACAACAAATAATTTTTGGTTGTTGCTGTTGTAAATGGATGTTAGAATAAATTATGTTACACATTCACACAGGTGAATATCGGAAGCAAGATTGTCGTTTATGTTTTTTGTATATGAATATCTAATGGAACGAAATAAAAATGAAATGAAAGCTGGACATTATCATTCAGAATAAACATGATCATACAAGAATTTTTAGTTACAATTTCTGATATAACTTAAAAAACGATATCGTTTAGGAAATTACATTGAACTGATATACATATTATGTATGTATGATGCATTGTGCACGAATAAAAATTTATCTATAGAATATACATATATACAAATATAAGTGTTTCGCGGGTTTTGGGTGAAAATACATACAAAAGATCATACAAAAGATGAATATGATTTATTGTTTTTGTATGAACACGATCAAACAAGAATTTTTCTATTAAAAATTGTACAAATTGAATTAAAAAAATTTATAAAAAAATATATTCTAAAAACTATATTCTAAAAAAAAAAAAAAATAATTTAGAAAAAAAATTATTATTATTTCAAAAATTACTTTCAATTAAAAAACCTTCACAAATTTAAATTAATTATTTTTCTATATTACATTACATAAAAATGTAACATATAAAAATATGTAATATGAAATAATTTATTCTGTAAATATAATTATAATTTATTCCTTTTAGAAATTTTCCGCATATAATAACTTTTTTTATTTTAAAAAAATCTTAAAATGTGATATCATAACAACAATAAATCTGTTGGGTGAAAATCGAAACAATACCTGGAAGTTTCGACAAATATGATCGTACAAAAGATGAATATGATTTGTGGTTTTGTATGAACACGATCAAACAGGAATTTTTCTGTTTTTAAAAACAATTATACAAATAACCTTATGTATACCAACACACTTCTTTTTAAATATGGATTACTTTTAATATACTATTACGAACGATTCTTAGTACAACTAAAAAGATAGTTACTGATCTAAATTTTTCAAAATTAATTTTTCCTACTAATTAGAAACATAATTACTAATCACGAATTACAACAAAAAATTTAGGTCACTAACATGTATGTAAACTTATTTTCGTTGTGTATTTTAAGTTATACGAATAGAAGTGTCCTATTGAAAAAGTGTATCGTTGTTGAAAAAAAAATACGGTACAAATTCGAAAACTTTTCTAGTTGTAAATTTTAACACCCGTTTAAAAACAAAAACATTTTTTAAGAGAAGACAATGAGTAAACTCATTTAGAAACAACCATTTACAGAGATCGGTCGCTTAAGAGTATTTGGTTCTGATTTTTAAAAAATAAAAATATTTATCAAAATAATAAATAACACTCTCTTCATAATGTCAATCGATAAACAACAAGTTGCATGCCTAGTCTCGAAAATTATATCTGAAGAGTTTATTCGGGAAGGAATGTATGGAGTCTGTCTGCCTGCGTCTTTATTGCTCTTTGACCATTTAAAGAATTTTGGTATTAAAATGATGTATGGAAAGATGGTATACGATAATTTGGTACTTGCACCTATACATATATGGACCGAAATTGATAATGTGAAATATGATCCGACAATTGCTATCAATGAAACATATCTGACACAAGAAGAAAAATTATTTTTTTGATGCAACAGAGTATAAATATTATTCAGAAGACCCAATTTTTACGAATCCGGAAGATCATGCTATAATGAATGTATTCTATGAAGTAAAACATACACAAAATGTTGCTGATTATTTTGAGGTATCTCCACTAATATTAAAAACTATTAGAAATAGAATTAATGATAGAGTTAAGATAATCTTAAAACAACACACAAAAACATAAAAAAAAATAATAAACTTAAATCTTAACTTATGTGTTTCATTTTTTTTTGTTTCAGTATTATTAATAGTATTATATTATGTTTTTGTTATTATTTGATTATTTTTCTTAAAAATATTAGTTTTTAATTTTATATTGTTATTTTATAATAAAGTTTTTATAAATTTATTTCTATACTTTACTGAAATTGATTTGTGGAAAAACAATTTAAAAAAAAAAATTTGTTTAAATTAACATTTGCAAATTCACGTTAATAAAAATTTATTTAGAAAATAAAGAAAATTCTGCACACACAATATTTTATTTTATTTTAACTATAATGAAAATGATTAAAATATTTATCGAGGGACAAAACAAATTATATAAAATAAAACTTATTTATAAAAAAATTAAAAAATTAATTATTTAAAACAAAAATTTGTAAAATTAGAAAATTATTCGTCGATTTGTAATACATGCTTTCCATATGTAATATTAATTAAAAAACTAGTATAATTTATTCTATAAGTATAATTTTAATATATGTATATGAAGAAATATTCGGTACATAATAGTAGAAAAACATTATAAAAAAAAATTTAATAAAAAAAAATTGATAATGAAAAATAAATAGAAAAATTATAAAAAAAAATATTGATAATAATAATTTTAGACAAATGAAGAAAATCTCAATGTAACGGAAAGGTGGAATTCAGTAACCAAAATAAAAAAAAAAAATATAAAAAAATGTAAATAACAACACTAAAACGTTGTTTGATATGGATTTTTTACAGTTTGTTAAAATTCAAGATCTGGCAAGGCAGTGAGCAGGAGGATGAAGAGGAAAAGCTGCGAAGAAGAAAGAAAAGATTTTTTTTTAAATGGGTAACAAGAAACATGGTGATTCTAATTATCTTAAGCTTTGTAGAATTTAATTCTGAAAAAAATATTAAACAGTATATGTATGCATGTTTGCAGTAAATAATATTAATAATAACAAAATATAGTATTATGTAAAAATAAAAAAAATAAAAACAAAAAAATATATATATATCTGATTTATTATTTTTATTTCATATATGATATAAAATGCGTGTTTTTAAATTATTTTTTTTTTACAAAATTATTAAATCATCCAATTCTGTCTCTATTACACTGCAGTATATTTAAGTGTTGAGCCCATCTCTTCTTGACACTAGCGACGAACCCAAATCCCTTTTCTTGTCGGAGAAAGCTGCATTCCGTGAACCAAAAAGCGTGTTCTTCCCAAGGGTTATCGGTGAAATTCCAATCACCTAGAACCCCACCACAGCTGAAACATTTCACTTTATCATCTATACCTGTGTAGTAAAATCCGGCCGACGATACTGCTTCGTGATCAATCAAATACCTCTTCCATGGAGATTGATGAAATGAATTTAACCGATCTTCTAGTTTCCTCATGTACGGAACATTATCATAATACTTCAAATCACAACAACACATGTTTACTTTATTGGAATCTTTTGAACAGGTTTTCGATGTCGTATGATCTATTTCTCGTCTACGATCATCAGAAAAATGTATTAAGTCAGTTTCGATAGTACTACTTCGAAAGTTTGTTGAATCTACGAACGGATTAGTAGACATCTTTTGCTACTTCTAATTTTAAATGATTCACTTGTTTATTGTATCAGTTTTAACAATTTACTATAAATTTTATCAGGCTTGAAGTCAGTATTTATAAACATTTTAAACTCATTACCTCTATGATGATGACTGATGAGCACAATCAGAAACTCGATAAGATATTTAGTATAAACAACAACACAATAGAGATCGTATGCAAGTTTCTACAAAGATAATATAAAAACCTGATGTAAATATAAAATTTGAGATTATTCTATCAAAAACATACATATATCGTTTACCAATGGTAAATAAAAAAAAGTTTTAGGCATGTTCAAAGATGAATGTTCTGAAAAATTATTCTCTGTTAATTAGTTTAAAAGAAACATCTTATTGCTTATTACTTGAGGAGGATGATGTTGTTATAAAAAATTACTCTCAGTTAAAACTACATACACAATGTTTGATAGACCAGAGTGTTTGATGTCTTTTTATTATGTTTGATAAAAATTGATGTAATCGTCTATAATTTATAGTTGAATCTAATGCATGATCATTGGTACCGTACGCTATCCACCTTATTTACATTACAAAGCATTGACGTTTAAAGAATTAATTGTTTTTTAATTGTAAGATGATGTCTGTATAAGACTACAACCTTGTTTTTTACAATGTATACTTTAAAAAAAAAAATATTTGGAAAATGAGAATAGAAAAAAAATATTATAAAAAAAAATTTATTTTAGAAAACAAAATATTCTTATATGAAAAATAAAAATACTTTCAAATAAAAACCTCAAGGAGCGATCGGATTCGGACGTCAGACATCGGACGTCCGAAGTCCGACGTCCGACGTCCGACGTCCGAAGTCCGACGTCCGACGTCCGACGTCCGACGTCCGACGTCCGACTCCGACGTCCGATCGGACGTCCGACGTCGGACGTTGGACGGTGAAGTTCGTACGATGGAATTTGATCCTACTGTTAAGTTGGTCGCTTGAAATTATTTTATATAAAAAAAATTGATATAAACGTCTATGATTAAGATAAAAATTGCTGTAAACGTCTTTAATTTATATAAAAATTGATGTAGACGTCTATGATTTAGATAAAAACGGATGTAAACGTCTATGATCTTTATAAAAATTGATGTAAACGTCTATGATTTAATAAAAAATTGATGTAAACGTCTATGATTTATAATGCAAAATGCGGTCATGTGCGGTGTCCCCGAAGGGGACACCACACATGAATGTGGGTATCGTACCTGCGCTCCGCGCAGTTACGATACCCACCGCATTTTGCATTATAAATCATAGACGTTTACATCAATTTTTTATTAAATCATAGACGTTTACATCAATTTTTATAAAGATCATAGACGTTTACATCCGTTTTTATCTAAATCATAGACGTCTACATCAATTTTTATATAAATTAAAGACGTTTACAGCAATTTTTATCTTAATCATAGACGTTTATATCAATTTTTTTTATATAAAATAATTTCAAGCGACCAACTTAACAGTAGGATCAAATTCCATCGTACGAACTTCACCGTCCAACGTCCGACGTCGGACGTCCGATCGGACGTCGGAGTCGGACGTCGGACGTCGGACGTCGGACGTCGGACTTCGGACGTCCGATGTCTGACGTCCGAATCCGATCGCTCCTTGAGGTTTTTATTTGAAAGTATTTTTATTTTTCATATAAGAATATTTTGTTTTCTAAAATAAATTTTTTTTTATAATATTTTTTTTCTATTCTCATTTTCCAAATATTTTTTTTTTTAAAGTATACATTGTAAAAAACAAGGTTGTAGTCTTATACAGACATCATCTTACAATTAAAAAACAATTAATTCTTTAAACGTCAATGCTTTGTAATGTAAATAAGGTGGATAGCGTACGGTACCAATGATCATGCATTAGATTCAACTATAAATTATAGACGATTACATCAATTTTTATCAAACATAATAAAAAGACATCAAACACTCTGGTCTATCAAACATTGTGTATGTAGTTTTAACTGAGAGTAATTTTTTATAACAACATCATCCTCCTCAAGTAATAAGCAATAAGATGTTTCTTTTAAACTAATTAACAGAGAATAATTTTTCAGAACATTCATCTTTGAACATGCCTAAAACTTTTTTTTATTTACCATTGGTAAACGATATATGTATGTTTTTGATAGAATAATCTCAAATTTTATATTTACATCAGGTTTTTATATTATCTTTGTAGAAACTTGCATACGATCTCTATTGTGTTGTTGTTTATACTAAATATCTTATCGAGTTTCTGATTGTGCTCATCAGTCATCATCATAGAGGTAATGAGTTTAAAATGTTTATAAATACTGACTTCAAGCCTGATAAAATTTATAGTAAATTGTTAAAACTGATACAATAAACAAGTGAATCATTTAAAATTAGAAGTAGCAAAAGATGTCTACTAATCCGTTCGTAGATTCAACAAACTTTCGAAGTAGTACTATCGAAACTGACTTAATACATTTTTCTGATGATCGTAGACGAGAAATAGATCATACGACATCGAAAACCTGTTCAAAAGATTCCAATAAAGTAAACATGTGTTGTTGTGATTTGAAGTATTATGATAATGTTCCGTACATGAGGAAACTAGAAGATCGGTTAAATTCATTTCATCAATCTCCATGGAAGAGGTATTTGATTGATCACGAAGCAGTATCGTCGGCCGGATTTTACTACACAGGTATAGATGATAAAGTGAAATGTTTCAGCTGTGGTGGGGTTCTAGGTGATTGGAATTTCACCGATAACCCTTGGGAAGAACACGCTTTTTGGTTCACGGAATGCAGCTTTCTCCGACAAGAAAAGGGATTTGGGTTCGTCGCTAGTGTCAAGAAGAGATGGGCTCAACACTTAAATATACTGCAGTGTAATAGAGACAGAATTGGATGATTTAATAATTTTGTAAAAAAAAAATAATTTAAAAACACGCATTTTATATCATATATGAAATAAAAATAATAAATCAGATATATATATATTTTTTTGTTTTTATTTTTTTTATTTTTACATAATACTATATTTTGTTATTATTAATATTATTTACTGCAAACATGCATACATATACTGTTTAATATTTTTTTCAGAATTAAATTCTACAAAGCTTAAGATAATTAGAATCACCATGTTTCTTGTTACCCATTTAAAAAAAAATCTTTTCTTTCTTCTTCGCAGCTTTTCCTCTTCATCCTCCTGCTCACTGCCTTGCCAGATCTTGAATTTTAACAAACTGTAAAAAATCCATATCAAACAACGTTTTAGTGTTGTTATTTACATTTTTTTATATTTTTTTTTTTTATTTTGGTTACTGAATTCCACCTTTCCGTTACATTGAGATTTTCTTCATTTGTCTAAAATTATTATTATCAATATTTTTTTTTATAATTTTTCTATTTATTTTTCATTATCAATTTTTTTTTATTAAATTTTTTTTTATAATGTTTTTCTACTATTATGTACCGAATATTTCTTCATATACATATATTAAAATTATACTTATAGAATAAATTATACTAGTTTTTTAATTAATATTACATATGGAAAGCATGTATTACAAATCGACGAATAATTTTCTAATTTTACAAATTTTTGTTTTAAATAATTAATTTTTTAATTTTTTTATAAATAAGTTTTATTTTATATAATTTGTTTTGTCCCTCGATAAATATTTTAATCATTTTCATTATAGTTAAAATAAAATAAAATATTGTGTGTGCAGAATTTTCTTTATTTTCTAAATAAATTTTTATTAACGTGAATTTGCAAATGTTAATTTAAACAAATTTTTTTTTTTAAATTGTTTTTCCACAAATCAATTTCAGTAAAGTATAGAAATAAATTTATAAAAACTTTATTATAAAATAACAATATAAAATTAAAAACTAATATTTTTAAGAAAAATAATCAAATAATAACAAAAACATAATATAATACTATTAATAATACTGAAACAAAAAAAAATGAAACACATAAGTTAAGATTTAAGTTTATTATTTTTTTTTATGTTTTTGTGTGTTGTTTTAAGATTATCTTAACTCTATCATTAATTCTATTTCTAATAGTTTTTAATATTAGTGGAGATACCTCAAAATAATCAGCAACATTTTGTGTATGTTTTACTTCATAGAATACATTCATTATAGCATGATCTTCCGGATTCGTAAAAATTGGGTCTTCTGAATAATATTTATACTCTGTTGCATCAAAAAAATAATTTTTCTTCTTGTGTCAGATATGTTTCATTGATAGCAATTGTCGGATCATATTTCACATTATCAATTTCGGTCCATATATGTATAGGTGCAAGTACCAAATTATCGTATACCATCTTTCCATACATCATTTTAATACCAAAATTCTTTAAATGGTCAAAGAGCAATAAAGACGCAGGCAGACAGACTCCATACATTCCTTCCCGAATAAACTCTTCAGATATAATTTTCGAGACTAGGCATGCAACTTGTTGTTTATCGATTGACATTATGAAGAGAGTGTTATTTATTATTTTGATAAATATTTTTATTTTTTAAAAATCAGAACCAAATACTCTTAAGCGACCGATCTCTGTAAATGGTTGTTTCTAAATGAGTTTACTCATTGTCTTCTCTTAAAAAATGTTTTTGTTTTTAAACGGGTGTTAAAATTTACAACTAGAAAAGTTTTCGAATTTGTACCGTATTTTTTTTTCAACAACGATACACTTTTTCAATAGGACACTTCTATTCGTATAACTTAAAATACACAACGAAAATAAGTTTACATACATGTTAGTGACCTAAATTTTTTGTTGTAATTCGTGATTAGTAATTATGTTTCTAATTAGTAGGAAAAATTAATTTTGAAAAATTTAGATCAGTAACTATCTTTTTAGTTGTACTAAGAATCGTTCGTAATAGTATATTAAAAGTAATCCATATTTAAAAAGAAGTGTGTTGGTATACATAAGGTTATTTGTATAATTGTTTTTAAAAACAGAAAAATTCCTGTTTGATCGTGTTCATACAAAACCACAAATCATATTCATCTTTTGTACGATCATATTTGTCGAAACTTCCAGGTATTGTTTCGATTTTCACCCAACAGATTTATTGTTGTTATGATATCACATTTTAAGATTTTTTTAAAATAAAAAAAGTTATTATATGCGGAAAATTTCTAAAAGGAATAAATTATAATTATATTTACAGAATAAATTATTTCATATTACATATTTTTATATGTTACATTTTTATGTAATGTAATATAGAAAAATAATTAATTTAAATTTGTGAAGGTTTTTTAATTGAAAGTAATTTTTGAAATAATAATAATTTTTTTTCTAAATTATTTTTTTTTTTTTTTAGAATATAGTTTTTAGAATATATTTTTTTATAAATTTTTTTAATTCAATTTGTACAATTTTTAATAGAAAAATTCTTGTTTGATCGTGTTCATACAAAAACAATAAATCATATTCATCTTTTGTATGATCTTTTGTATGTATTTTCACCCAAAACCCGCGAAACACTTATATTTGTATATATGTATATTCTATAGATAAATTTTTATTCGTGCACAATGCATCATACATACATAATATGTATATCAGTTCAATGTAATTTCCTAAACGATATCGTTTTTTAAGTTATATCAGAAATTGTAACTAAAAATTCTTGTATGATCATGTTTATTCTGAATGATAATGTCCAGCTTTCATTTCATTTTTATTTCGTTCCATTAGATATTCATATACAAAAAACATAAACGACAATCTTGCTTCCGATATTCACCTGTGTGAATGTGTAACATAATTTATTCTAACATCCATTTACAACAGCAACAACCAAAAATTATTTGTTGTTATAATTCATGCTTAGTAATTATGTTTCTAATTAATAGGAAAAATTAATTTTGATAAATTATGGGCACTAACTATGTGGATTAGTATACATAGTAAAAATCAAGGTTGTAGTCTGATACAGACATCATCTTACAATTAAAAAACAATTAATTCTTTATCTTTCCTACATAGAGAATTTCAATACATATCGTCTATGTACACGAAAATAAATAAATAAAAAAATTTTGTGTAGGTGATATCTATATTATATCACTTCAATTTTCATCCAACAGATTTGTTGTTGTTATAATATGTACATTAATTTTTTTTTTTTAAAAACACAAAAATGAAATTACAACAAAAATCTCTAAGATCTAATATCAAAAAAAAAAAACATTCTTGTTTGATCGTGTTCATACAAAACAACAAATCATATTCATCTTTTGTACGATCACGTTGGTCGATATTTCCAGGTATTGTTTCAATTTTCACCCAACAGATATTTTAGATATTATTTTTTTAGTTTTAAAATATTTTTATTTCTAAATTATTTTTTTATTAATTTTTTAAATTCAATTTGTACAATTTATATATGTATATATATATATATATATATATATATATATATATATATATATATATATATATATATATATATGTATGTATATTATATAGATACATTTTTATTCGTGCTAAATATACACTTGTACAATGCATCTTACATACATATGTATATCAGTTTATAGTAATTTCCAAAACGATATCGTTTTTAAGTTATATCAGAAATTGTAACTCAGAATTCTTGTATGATCATCTTTATTCTGTATGATAATATCCAGTCTGGTAATATACATGTATGTATATGTATTTATTTGTTTGATCATTTGTTTGTTTGTATTTCATTCCATCCGATATGCATATACGAAAAACAGAAACAACAACAAAAAAATCTTGCTTCCGATATTTATCTATGTGAGTGTGCAACATAATATATTCTAATATCCATATACAACAAAACGTTCATACAAAACAATAACAAATCATATTCTGATATCTATAGTGTTAAATTTCACTTTTTATTTTTAAACCTTTTACTATCGTTAAATTTCAATAATAAAATCAAGGTTGTAGTCAGATAGACAGACATCATCTCGCAATTAAAAAAAAATAATAATTCTTTATCTTTCCTACTTATAGAATTTCATTCGCATCAATACAATGCCGAAAACATGTAAATTTTTTTGTGTAGGCAATATCTATATTATATCACTTCAATTTTCATTCAAGAGATTTGTTGCTGTGGTAATGATGTATACATTAATATTTTCCAGAAACAAAAATTCATGTTTGATCGTGTTCATACAAAATAATAAGTCTTATTCTCTTATCTATAGTGTTAAATTTCACTTTTTTTTAAAAAAAACCTTTACTATCGTAAAATTTCATTAATAAAATCAAGGTTGTAGTCTGATACAGACATCATCTAACAATTAAAAAATAATAATTCTTCATCTTTCCTACTTATAGAATTTCAATCGCATCAATACAATGCCGAAAACATGTAATTTTTTTTTTGTGTATGCGATATCTATATTATATATTATATTAGTTCAATTTTCATCCAACAGATTCGTTGTTGTTGTTATGATGTATACATTAATATTTTCCAGAAACAAAAATTCATGTTTGATCGTGTTCATACAAAATAATAAGTCATATTCTCTTATCTATAGTGTTAAATTTCACTTTTTTTTTTTAAAAAAACCTTTGCGATATCTATATTATATATTATATTAGTTCAATTTTCATCCAACAGGTTCGTTGTTGTTGTTATGATGAATACATTAATATTTTACAGAAACAAAAATTCATGTTTGATCGTGTTCATACGAAACAACAACAACAAATCATATTATTCAGATATCAATAGTGTTAAATTTCAATTTTTTATTTTTTATTTTTAAAAACCTTTACTACATTCTAAAAGTACAACCCTCATAATACCGCCGCTCCGCACCGAGTTCGTACCTATTTTTTTTTTATCGATATATTTTAATTTTTTTAATTTTTTCTTAGAATTTAAATAATTTCACACATCATCAGATTTTTTCCCACAATGCTATGACGTCACAATTCTTGGAAGTGAAATTTGATACTGCGGAAATAAAAATATTGAAATTCCATAAAAGTCAATGACCTTGTGTTAATTTCGGGGTCATTGACTTTCATGGAATTTCAATATTTTTTTATTTCCGCAGTATCAAATTTCACTTTTTTTTTTTTTTTTTTTTTTTTTTTCCCACGGTATCAAATTACAAATTTTTTTTTTTTTTTTTTTTCCCACAGGTATCAAATTTCAAGGTGTCAAATTTCAAGGTCAGGTGTCAAATTACAAATTTTCCCACGACAAAGTGCCCCCATACCTACTGTAGCCAACTCTGGGGCTGTGCCAAGAAGACAAATATCAAAATCATACGAACAGTTCAAAATAAAATCCTACGATGTATTGTTAATGCACCGTGGTACATTCGAAACGACAACCTCCATCGAGATCTCAAGATTGAGCTTGTCGCGGATGAAAATAAGCATCATGCAACAAAACACCTACATCGTCTGCACCAGCATCAAAATCTGGACATACGCTGTATGCTGACTACATCTCCAACAAGATGACTGCAAAGAACCAAACCACTGGACTTATCGCGACCAGGAGGTCAGTAGACTTACTGTGGCGAAAAATCTGAGGGAGGAGTTACACTAAACTGGGGATAATCACTTGATTATGCCGACTATTCAAAATACTGTATTATGCAATGTAAATTACTAAATGGGTACAAGACTCAGTCGTAATATAAAAAAAAAAAAAAAAAAAAAATATTAAAAATTCCTCAATAACCTTATTAGCTTAAAAATGTTATTGCCCGAACAACTTCCAGAAAGAACACGGCCGCAGGACTTTGATTTCTTGGCTGTAAAATTAGTTTAAAGATCGCATGGTACAATTTTATATGGGACTCCATTCAGTTTTAAAACTAGTACATGGGTCGTACAACACGAAATATTTCGAAATGTGTCTAGGGAATAGTCTAGGTCCACTGATTAAGTGTTATGTAACCTTTTTGCAGCATTTTAGACTCTCACCAATTTTCATAAATATTAAAAAATCATAATCATCGATAGGCAGTTAACTTTTTAACACGTAGAAGGGTTACGATAGGTATAGTGTAGGAAAATCTCTTTAAAACTTCCCATAATACCTCGCATGTTTCTTGTATTACTGACGAAGCCGTGGACCACCCAAACTTGCCAATTGACACCATACTGTCACCACTGGGGAGATAACTAAAGAAAATGTTTAACATAAGTATTCAGATAATACATTGTTACGCAATGCGAACACTCGGCTTTTACTCCGGCTAGTTTCAACTCAGCGCGAGGGGTGGACACAAATAAACGTATAAAATTTTATGTCTTTTTCGTTAATTTATATATATTTATTAATTTATCTTTCTAATACAACAAAAAAAACTTACAAAAATAAAAACAAAAAAAAAATTGGAACATTGATGGTTGTTGCTGACTCCGGCGATGGACACAAATCGTGCTAAATTATGTTGTTCGTTCTGGTTTTTCTTTTTGATCGGCTTCCAGCTGAATGATTATCCGGAAGTAATTTCTGCTCCCAATTTGATTATGACAATTATACTGCATAACTGCTTCCGGTCGAATTATCGTATTAATTCGGCTCCCGGTTGTTTACTTATAAAGTATATGTGTATATGTGTATAAAGGGTTACTTCTATCTCGTACTTATAGATAGTATAGTTTTGTTTTTTTTTTATACACGTTTTAATGTTTATGTTTTGTTAATTTTTAATTCTTAAACTTAACCTTTAGTTGAATTTTTGATTAGCCGCTTACCACGGGTGGGGGCTTTGTCACTAATCTCTTCAACGGTTTTCAACTCAATCTCCCTTTGAGTGATGAGATTGTCCTTTTTATAGGAATAGTTAGCACCCTTTTTCTCGATCACTCAACATGATTATTATTATTTTTTTTTTTTTTTTTTTCGGTTTTTCCAACTAATATATACATAAATTGATCTATGTACAAAAAAAATAGAGAAGGATATTTCCCTTTCTCTCAAAATAATCAATCATTTGTTTTCCTTATATTTATTTCTTAATACCTATTGGTTGGGTCCTTTTTTTTCAAGTTGTCCAACGCGAATTTTTTTATTTTTATTTTTCTTATAAATATTATATTTTTTTAATATATTTTTTTTTTTTTAAATAAATTCTATATATTTACATACTACTACATATTACTATTGCTATTTCTTTTTTTTTTTTTTTTTTTAGATGCTATTGTCTATATACATATAGTTTAGTTCATCATGAGAAACGCGTTCATGAGTAATAAACGATCGTTTCATTATCTCCCCGCTCCCCAAAAGTATTCATTAATATAGGAAGACAAGGTTCCTCAACCAAATTTTATTTGGTCAAAGGATATTTAATATAAATATTTAGATTAAAAAAGTAATATAATTCAAAATTCAAATATAATTTTAATAATAATAATTTACAAGTGAAATAATCTAATTCATTTTTAAGTCTTTACCATGATACGTAATAAGTCTGGCGGTATTTAAATCCTTAATTACATACACATTTGACCCGCGTATTTCCACAATTTGTGACTTTAGCCATTTTGGCAACAATTTGGCTGTAATATTTTTCGATGAGTGTGACAGTGCAAAATTTCGTCGCCAAACAATATCACCAATTTTGAAACTCGAAGCTCGTGCTCGTAAATTATATCGTTGAGAAGTTTTAATATGAGAATCCTCCAATTTTTGTGATACAATTTTTCTAATTTTATTTAATTTTAATATTTGTTGCTCTAAATTGACAGGTGGAAAATGTTTATAATATTTATAATCTTGACCATCAATTATCATCTCCATGCCAAAGTTTAAGAAAAATGGTGTACATTTTGTCACTTCATGAACGGCAGAACGTATTGCAACCCCAATCTGTGGGATAAATTGATCCCAATTTTTATGGTTTGTGGTTGTAATGAAACACCGAATTGCGTTACCAATTACTTGGTTAACTCGCTCTACGGGATTTCCTTGTGGTGAGTATACTGCTGTTTTGTAATGTTCAATGTGAAACTGATCTAATAAATTTTGGAAATCTTTGCAAACAAATTGTGGACCGTTATCGGAGATAATAGCACGAGGGACGGAAAATATATTAAAGACATGATCTTCTAATGTTTTTCTTAATATTGGAAACTTTGCATTACGAACTGGAAAAATGAGAGGAAATTTTGAAAAATTATCTACTATTACTAACAGGAAAGTATTACATTTCTTAGATTTTGGAAAAGGACCCATGTAGTCTATACTTATTAATTCCCATGGTCTTTGAGATCTTCTACATTTTCCCATAGGCGGAGTTAAATTAATGGTGGGAGATTTGGCTGCTTTACAAATGTCACAATTTGCGATATATTGTCGAATATCCGAACACATATTTGGCCAATAATATCGATCTGTAAGTCGATGTAAGGTTTTAAAACCTCCAAAATGACCCATTCTAGGTTCATCATGGAATTTTTTAATTAGTTCTATTCGTTTCCATTCAGGAACAACCATTTTCCAAGTTGACTCGTCAAAACCAAATCGATCAGAACCATCACATAATTTATATAGGGATTGGTCAATGAATCGATAGTTTGTATTATTTTGCAAATCCTTCTGAACGGTCTGAATTAACTTTTCATACCACTGATCTGTTTTTATTTCGATGGTTTCGATACAGCGAGAAAGAGCGTCTGGTATTATATTTTCCTTTCCAGGTCTATGTATAACCTCAAAATCAAAGTGTTGAATTTTGAGGGCCCATCTTCCAACACGACCGATTGAATCTCCTTGGCGAAGTAACCATTTCAAGGCGGAACTATCAGTGACGACATAAAATTTGTTTCCTTCCAAATAATGTCTCCATTTGGTAATGGCTGTCAGAATACTTAGACATTCTCTTTCAAGGATAGTATATCGTTTCTGGGCATCCGTTAATTTTTGCGATATGTAAGCGATTGTAATATCATCCGAGTCCGTTTTCTGAACTAATTGAGCACCAATGCCTATGTCTGAAGCATCAGTACACACATAAAATGGTTTGTCATAATCTGGATTACCCAGAATAGGAGCTTTAGTCATAGCAAATTTAATGATCTGAAAGGCTTTTTCAGCATCATCTGTCCAATTGATGGTTTTTGGTTTTCCTTTCAATAAGTCGGTTATCGGAGCAATGATAGCTGAATAGTCAGCTATAAAGCGTCGGTTCCATCCAGCAACTCCTAAGAATTGACGTATTTGTTTAACCGTTTTTGGCCTTGGATAGTCTCGAATAGCAGTAATTTTATCGGGTGATATCTTTGTACCATTTTCATTGATAAGGAAACCTAAATATGCCAGTTCGGGAACACAAAATTTAGATTTACTTTTGTTTATGGTCAGATTAGCATCTCGAAGTTTTTTTGAAACTAATTTGAGATAGTGGATGTGGGTTTCATAATCCTTTGTAGCGATGATGATATCATCTAAATATGTCCACACAAATGGGGCTAATTCTGAACCAATTATATTATCCGCAAGTCTTGACATTGTCGCAGGAGCTCCGACCAGTCCAAATGGCATTCGCGCAAACATAAACAATGGTCGACCCATTAACGCGAATGCTGTTTTTGGTTGAGAATTTTCTTCTAAAGGGATTTGCCAATATGCATCCGCTAAATCTATAGACGACAAATATTTTGTGCCTGATAAATTACTTAAAATGTTTTCCAGATGCGGCATTGGATACGTGTCTTTAATAGTTGCCAAATTTAATTTACGCGCATCCAAACACATGCGAATTTTCCCGTTTGATTTATAAGCTATCGTCATAGGAGAACGCCATGGTGATGCTGGACAAGGCTTAATCACTCCTAAATCCAACATTCGTTTTATTTCGGCATCAGCCGCTTTGAGAACAGTTGGCGAAATTGGGTAACAACGCTGAGCTACAGGGAGATTCTCACCTGTGTCAATCTTATGCTGTATCACTTGTGTACAACCAAAATTGTTATCACTTGTGATTGGGTAAGTTTGAATGATTTCCTGAATTTCTTGTTGCTGTGTTTTTGTTAAAAACAATTCATTGGACAATGGATTTTCAAAATCAAAATAATACACTGAAGGATGTAAATCGAATGTTTGCCAAAAATCCATCCCTAAAATCAATTCTTGACATATTTGTGGGATTACATAGGCTGTAATAACTCTTTGTTTATGATTAAACATAATTGGGAGATCTACAATCTCATTTACATCTACGAATTCGCCATTGGCTACCAATAATTTTGAACTTTCTTTTCTAGTATGAAGACTACACTGTTGTAACAATTCATGACAATTTTTCCCTAATACCGTGGAGGTAGCACCTGTGTCTAATAATCCAACGATATGTCTTCCATTAATCTCAATATTTAAATATAATCGGTTATCACCTTGTTTTTGAGAAAACATTGTTAAAACAGACGATTCAAGGTTGTTAGATGTAAAGTTTACATCAGAAGATTCCGACTTTGAATTTACTGTCTGGATTGCCATTTCGGATACCGACGGTTTTATTTGTTCAGATGGAATGATTGTAACCTGATTTGGAATTTTCAAATGAGGGTGGCAGGTAGGACAATTAGCATAAGTGACATCTATTTGACCACATTTATAACACAAATATCGCGCTCGTCTTGGTTGATCACAATTATCAGTTCTATGGGAATGATTATAACAGTTTACACAAGTAAAAAGTTCAGTCTTGGAATTTTTATTTTGATTATGTGCAACAAGACGATTTTTGTTAAAATTTTTGGAATTATGATATTCTCGGTTGTTAAATTTATTTGGATTATTTTTACCTTGAACATACGTAGGTCTGCCTGAGATGGGATTATTATTATTTGAAGTATTGTTATGGAAAGTTTTGGAATGTGAATTAACTTGGATATTTTGAAATTCTGTATTTTTGTGACTAGGTTTGTTATAATTAGAAAAATTAGGCTCGTCTATTAAATGAAGCTGTTCCATTCGTCTGTTGACACCTGTGAACGTATTTGATTTACAAATGGCTGCCATTTTCTCGATATCTCGGCATAAAAATGTGAGTTCTTCAATTGAAGAAATGTTATTAAGATTGCGAAATCCTAACCCTCTAAGATAGGTAGGCCATAAATTTTTATAACAATATTTTAATTTTTCGTGAGGTGATAAAGACTGTTTAAGTTGTTTAAATAATATTTCCATTGAAGCTCGATATGTTCCAAATGACTCGTATTTTGCCTGTTTTCTATTTTTAATTTGTTCGATCAACTGATCGTCAATATCTGGGTTCTCATATTCCCATCGCATTGCTTCAGCCAAGTCAAACCATTGAAAGAAACGATCGCAATATGCATCGTACCAGATGCGTGCATCACCACTTAAAAGAAGCCAAATTGACCCAAATAATTCACCCTCAGAGATACCCTGAGCTACCGCCATTTGTTCAACTCGTTTAATAAACTCATCGACATTTTCTTTACCGGTAAATCTCATTTTCCATTCCGTTATAGGAATTGGACGCCATCGTCGAGAAAAACGGTTCTCATAATGAAAATCTCTTTCTGGATAATACTGATTATCTTGATAATGTTGTTGACCCTCATCTAAATATCTAGATGGATTTGGTCTTGCATCATATGTGTTATTCACCATTCGAGGTGAAACATTATGATTAGATGGCAACTGATAACGCATCTCTGCTAGTTTTGAAAATGGAACTTGAGGTTGAAGTTGTTTTTCTAGTAGGTGACAATGGGGTAATTGAGAATCGTATTGTAAATGTAGAGGTTCCCTTGGGAAAACTTCGGTTGGAAGTGGAAAAGGTCCAGCACTGTGTAGAGACGGTGGTGGATGATTAGTATAACTATGCTGGGATATATTTAGTAAATTATTGGGTTGGTTTAAAGACTGATTCGACTGTCGAATTTGTTCTGGTATAAGATTTAAATTAGTTTGTGATGTGGTTGAACTAGAATGATCTCTGCTTGTACCACTTTTCAAAATATTATATCTGATGTTTCGTAATCTACGCAAAATTCGGCCTAATTCTTCTTTTTGTTGGGGAATAATTTGAACTCTACGTATCCTATTCTCTAAATGTTTTAAGACTAGAATATGACCTTTTAAATTTAATTTTTCAATTTCGTCTAATCTGGCCAATACTATATCACAGACCTTCTGGAAATCTTCGTTTGTTTTGACCTTAGGAGCAAGATTTTCATCCGCTTTTTCTGCTTCTAATAAATAACCTAGTATATTAATAGGTTTATCGTCCACGGTAGTAGAATCAACGTCCCTAAGATGAAGTTCGTACTGAATTTCTTCAGGCGAGAATAAATCGAGATTCATTTCAACGAAAAAATTGTAAAATTGATTTAAATATTAAAAATTATGAAATTTGAGCGCCACTGACTTTACTTATCAAAGACAGAAAATTTTTATCGAGAAATTTGAAATTTAATTGGATAAAACCAAAATATATGTAGATATAGACACAAAATATAAAATAATATAATATTAAAATTAATGTAATCTAATTAATTTTAAAAAATAAATTTACTTAAATAATTTAATTGCACATTACTTTATCTATTAAAAAAAATTAAACAAAAAGAAATAAAAGTTTATACGGTTTATTACAGATTTTATAGAGGCCCCACGTTGGGCGCCAATTTATGTTACGCAATGCGAACACTCGGCTTTTACTCCGGCTAGTTTCAACTCAGCGCGAGGGGTGGACACAAATAAACGTATAAAATTTTATGTCTTTTTCGTTAATTTATATATATTTATTAATTTATCTTTCTAATACAACAAAAAAAACTTACAAAAATAAAAACAAAAAAAAAATTGGAACATTGATGGTTGTTGCTGACTCCGGCGATGGACACAAATCGTGCTAAATTATGTTGTTCGTTCTGGTTTTTCTTTTTGATCGGCTTCCAGCTGAATGATTATCCGGAAGTAATTTCTGCTCCCAATTTGATTATGACAATTATACTGCATAACTGCTTCCGGTCGAATTATCGTATTAATTCGGCTCCCGGTTGTTTACTTATAAAGTATATGTGTATATGTGTATAAAGGGTTACTTCTATCTCGTACTTATAGATAGTATAGTTTTGTTTTTTTTTTATACACGTTTTAATGTTTATGTTTTGTTAATTTTTAATTCTTAAACTTAACCTTTAGTTGAATTTTTGATTAGCCGCTTACCACGGGTGGGGGCTTTGTCACTAATCTCTTCAACGGTTTTCAACTCAATCTCCCTTTGAGTGATGAGATTGTCCTTTTTATAGGAATAGTTAGCACCCTTTTTCTCGATCACTCAACATGATTATTATTATTTTTTTTTTTTTTTTTTTCGGTTTTTCCAACTAATATATACATAAATTGATCTATGTACAAAAAAAATAGAGAAGGATATTTCCCTTTCTCTCAAAATAATCAATCATTTGTTTTCCTTATATTTATTTCTTAATACCTATTGGTTGGGTCCTTTTTTTTCAAGTTGTCCAACGCGAATTTTTTTATTTTTATTTTTCTTATATATATTTTTTTAATATATTTTTTTTTTTTTAAATAAATTCTATATATTTACATACTACTACATATTACTATTGCTATTTCTTTTTTTTTTTTTTTTTTAGATGCTATTGTCTATATACATATAGTTTAGTTCATCATGAGAAACGCGTTCATGAGTAATAAACGATCGTTTCAACATTACCGAATGGTTAATGATAAACGTTGGGTTGCAGTGACAAATGTGAGTACTTTGAATTACAGTGCTAACAACTTATCGAATATTAATTCGATGATAATTTGAACACATATTACGGTGTCAGTTAACCTGATTTCTCTAACAAAATTGCTATTAAATACTTGCGCTTGAAGATTGCGGTGAACTTAATTTACAAAAAACAGGTCCTCAGCACGTCGAACAAGTTCCTCACAGAACACTCTGCCTCCGTATTTTTTTTTCCGAATTTTCAAGATATCTAAAGGAGTTATCTTTACTTAACTGGAGATATGATCACTACAATATCGTCCCAGTGGACGACGCGAGCTCTTCTATATTCTATATATACACACATACATTATATAAAAGCTATCCAGAACAAGACCCTGGTATTTTGCTTTCTCGGTGGAGTTCAAGCTGATACTGTTTAAAACTTTGACGTTAACGACCTTCAGCTTTTAGAAGAGGTCGTTAATGGCAAAATTCTAAAGTAATAAGAACATAACACCTCCCTGTGATATACCTCTGCTTACAAATCATCTTATGGTGGACTCTACCAATCTAGGATTTATGATCCTATCCCTAAACAATTGATCTCTTCACTCCATGAGAAATGGGTAACGGAATGCAGAACTTGCTTCACATATTTTAGGCTACTTTATCAATTCTAGCCATGGAATGGTTAGGTCAATGGTCTGTTTGATATCCACGGGGATAATACCATCAGATCTTACCAACTTACGTGATCTAAAACTGTCCGGTAGCTGAAAACCTCTTGGAATGGACGGGCCTGTGTCTAGTATCCTAATATCTTGCCGGCTCCTGGTTATAAAAGTTACCTTACGTTAACTTACCTTAAAGTTACAATTTTTATGAACCAAGGTATCTTCATTTTACAAGCTTAAAAGGTGCGGATGTGTATGCGAGTTGATTTCCATCCAACCGGCTATATTTGTGATGAGGTGCAACTATTTCTTGGCCTAATCCACAGTATGATATCCATGTTTCGCTTATTGCCAGGTAGTCGCATCACTAAATTTATATCAATTTGTGCGAAGTTATACGACGTGAGCGACATCTATTACAAATAACGTGTACTATGTTTTATTTAAACAAATATTTTATTGTTAATTCGTCTAAAAGTATGCATTATTAGAATATGCACACACACACACGTTCGTGTGAAAACAACAACAACAAATTATTTGTGTGTAGTATAATTCGCTTGAATCAGAAGTTCGTGGCGTAGCTTCTTCCATCAAATGTTGATCTTTATATGTTAATATTATGAATGACGCTTTGAGAATAAGAATCGATCTACGCTATCATGTATTTAGATTAAATATAATGTTTATGCTTAGCGAGTAATAGCCTGCGACCAAGCACCAATTTCGTTCTGTTTTAGACATTTCAAATTTTTACGTACGCCATTTTGGACTACGTAAATATTTGCTTCATGTGTCTCTGTAATTGAATTTGCTAGTTTACTCAAATATTTAGAAATTCCTTTACGAACGATTCATCTGGCCACAGTAATTACAATTTTTATGATAATTAAACACAATAAAATTTCTTTTCATCGCTATTTATTCACAAAACTATGTGTTTCGGAATATAAAATAACCACAACTCCTAAATTCAGGATTTCATCTCGACAAATTGTGATTCACTTTCGGTGGCATATTGGCCATCAACGGCAGTCACACGAATTTTATATGTTGAATCGGCGTCAAGACCACGAATAATTAAATAATTTTCGTTCACTTCATGTTCGGTCGATTTCCAATTTTATTCATTCTGCTTACGGTATTTGGCAAAGAAATTTGAGCCGGATTTTAGCCCAGCCGGGCGCCATAAAATAATAGTCCAGCCGGGCGCCATAAAATAATAAATAATATATAAATAATATTTTATTTTGTATTTTATACTCTTCCTGAGAATCCCCACCTATTTTCATTCCATTTGTTTTCGTATAAATTCTAGTTATCTCTGTCACTCACACCAAGCAGCTATTTTTGTGAGCTCGCTCATTTCGAATATGAAACAGATGCAGTTTACTATGAGTAATAAGGGACACGAATGGCAAAAATTATTGATTTCTCCAATTTTCGCCTCAACGAAAACTGAAAATCCTGACTGAGAATAAAAAAATAATTAGTAATTTTTAATAACTGAAGAAGGAAGTATTTCCGAAATTATGGTTCTGCAATTAACTAGTTTTGCGTAAGAAAGAACACTCCAGATGGTGCGTTAGAGGAAGTAAATCCTTCTATATTTTTTTTAAATTTTATATCTGGATTAGGTTGTTAAAGATAATTTTGGTTGTACTGATGAGAGCATTTCTGTTAAATAAAGGTCGCTATGCAACTAAAAACCTCAAAATAAATATTTCTAATCTCCTTATGGATAAAATTGATAAAATATTTAAACACAAAAACTTGCCTGTTCAATGATATATTTATTGAGAGAACTGAATCTTTATGTATACCAAAATGTAAATTAACAAAAACGATTTTTCAACCGCCAAATACAGGAGCTCATCTAGATAAATTGCGATTCACTATCGGTGACATATTCCCCGTCGACGGCACTCACACCAATTTCATATGTCGAATTGGGATCAAGATCACGAATAACTAAATAATCTTCGTGCACTTCATGTTCGGTCTTTTTCCAATTTGATTCATCCTTCTTACGGTATCTGGCAAAGAAATGTAACCCGGGGTTTGGTTTAGCCGGACGCCATTGTACTTTTACATCGGTATCATTTGCAATCCTTTCACACGTGAAATTTGGTGTATCGGGCACAATCGATAAATGTTCGGATGTATACTTTTTAATAGTGTAGGTCTTACCCTCGCCCGCACTTGTTTTTGCTCTAATTTGAATTACGTAGTTTGTTCCTAGCTTGAATCCGGTCAATTTCATGCTTGTTACACGTGGATCTGATATTGCAAGGCGATGTTCTGGATAAACTCCTAAACGATCAAGTCTTTGGTAATATATGTTGTATCCAGTAATTTTTCCATTTGGTTCTAATGGTGGTTGCCATGATAACCAGAATGCGGATGATCCTAGTGGGACAACATCAAAAAATTTTACCATTCCGGGAACGTCGTCTAATGTTGTGAATGAGACAGTATTACTGGCGGGACCATTGTATCGTCTATTGATCACCTTAATATGAGCAAAATATTTTGTGGCTGGTTTTAAATCATCCAAGAGGATTTGATCGACATCAATACCGTATTGAATTTTGTTTTTATGTTCAGGATCATCTTCAGTCCACATCTCGACTTGGTATCCTTCCAAATACCCTTTTACACTGTCATTTGAAACTTTATTACATCTTAATAGAGCTTGTTTTGGACCAGTTATCTCAATTACAGTGACGTTAGCTGGAGCCTCGGTTGGTTCACCTTCACCTGAATAGCCAATCACTTCATTTATTTGGTCATTAGATTGGCCTACTTCATTGAAAGCAATCACTTTGATGCGATAACGCTGGAATACTGGTGTGTCCTGAATTACTAAACTTGATTGCTGCCAATCTGTAATTTCTGTGTCTTGCCACGCGTCACTTGATAAATCTTTTTTCCATGATACTCGATAGCGTAAATTTGGTGCATTGTGGTAAATTTTGTCCATTGGCGTCCAATGAATCACAATGTTATTAGGTTCAGTACCTTCTCCATATACATTAGATGGATTCTGGAATGGCACATCCACTTGCGTTGTGCAAACTTGACTGTATTCTGAAGGAAGCGATTTGCCAGCCATATTATACGCAACCACTCTAAATGTATAGTTCATCCATGCACTCATTATAAAGGTGTATGTACGTTCCGTTGGACGGACATTGGGGAACTCGAACGGATTTTCGAATTGTGTGGATGAAGTGTTATATTCAATTGAGAAGAATTTTATTGGGGCGTGAATGAGCATTGGGGCTTCAAGCGATTCCCAGGTAATAACCGCTAAACTTTCGAGACAGTCGACTCTCGTTAATTTTGGCGTGTTTGGAATATATTGTACGAGGAGAGTTCCTGTAGCTACGGCACCATCAATATATGTGTAAGCAATACAAGTATATTCGCCCGAATCCAAACCGACTATATTCGAAATAGTTAATTCCGATATTGTGAATATTATTTCCGATCCTGTAACATATGGGTCAGTCCTACGATTTTCCACGACCCGAGAATCAGTGAAATCGATAATTTTACCATCCTTCAACCAATCGATTTTTAATTCTAGATCAGGATCACCATTGCCAACACAAGTAAATGTAATCGAATCTCCCTGGGGCCTTTCATAATAACTAGGCTCCTCAGAAATATAGGTGGCCTGTTTCACGATTAGCGTACCATTTGCAGTTGTAGTACCAAACTCATTTAAAGCACGACATTGATATTCGCCATCGTTGGTGAAAGCTACATTCTTAATTTCTAGGCTGTTATCATCCAACACGGAATAACGACCGCTGTTCAAATATTCGCTGCCTTTATACCATTCTACGTCGGGTGTTGGAACGCCAACTGCTTCGCACACAAATCTAGCCATGCCACCTTCGACAGTGACCACGACACCTGGTTGTTCTATAATTTCTGGTTTACCTTCTAATGCAGTTATATTCTGAAAAAAAAAATTATGTTTAGAAAACCTCAACATAATTGATTAAAGTCGACCTGATGGAACACTTACTGGTGATGGATCGAGTATGTCGTCTTGTGGTTGTTTTGTGATGAATGACGATGAAGTTACTGTAATTAGACACCAGTAAATCGTTAATTAATTAATTAATTTAAAATTTTGTTACCAACATCGTTCCAAAGTATCATAGATAAATTATTTTAAAATGAATGTTTAAAATGGAACCCCAAATAGATTAAGACACATCTTAATAATCGTATAATCTCACGAGGCTTAATTTATAATTAGTAAGCTGTTAGTAAAAACTTCAGTCGCCTATGTTCAAGTAGGAAGTTTTTACTTAACCAGTTCGGGGACACAACGTTATTAGAAAATATTTGGGCAATGCCACGTTCATTTAATATTCGTAATTTGACAATTAAAGCCAAATTTCGAGAAGCTGTGAGCGAATTCATTTTAATCTGTTCCTGGCTCCAGTGAATTCTTCATGGGATGGATCCTCAATACAAATTTCTGCAGTCTGTTTTTGAGGTGACTCAACTACAGTCTGTGGCATGATGAATACCAAGCAGGTCGATGTTTATTTGATTTATTCAGAAGAGCACGATTGTCATTGTTTTTAATTTGAATTTCGTGTTTCTGTTCTGGATCGTTTTCGGTCCATATTTCGATTTTGTATCCCTTGAAGTGACCTTTCACATTATCATTTGATAGTGTTGTCCATCCTAAAAAAAAACTGGTTCTAGACCAATCACTGGATTTACAGTGAAATTACCTGGAAATTCGGTTGGTTTGTCTTCACGATTATCGACAGTGGCTTCGATACCAGGTGCAGCAAGTACATTCAAATAAACATCACGGTAGACATATCCAAGATTATTAGTTGCATTACAACCGTAGTTACCGGTATCGCCTTTGATTAAATTTTTAACCGTAATCGAATTGGTTGTGACAATCCGACGATTATTAGGTGGAGCATCGGCGATTGGTTTACCATTGAAAACCCATTCAATATTTGGTTCAGGTTTTCCGTGAGCCTCACAATAGAAAGTCGCGTCTTTTTCTTCGGCCGCCGTGACTATTTCGGGTTCTCTCGTGAAGAATGGTATTGCTGCAATTCCAACATTCATTGAATAGGTTTCCGCTTGACCAACGCCGTTAGATGCTTCGCACGTATATTCACCCTCGTCCATCGATCGTATCGGATCTATTATCAACGATTTACCATAGTGCCCTTGCATCACACGATCATTCCATTGTATCTGTGAGCCATTTTTGATCCAAACAACTTGCGGTAATGGTGTTCCGCCAAATATACAAAATAATTCCAGCCTTCGTCCAGTAATAGCTACCTGATTTTTTCGCGACACATATTGTAACGTAACAGGAAATTTGCTAAAACCGTGCGCCTCAGCTTGGATTACGTCTAACAGTACACGATTACCAAGTTTTAATTCATTTTTTATTGGCGAGCTTGCGATACAAATATAATAGAAATTATTTCCATCTGGGGAACTAGAACTATCTAAACGAGTTACATTCGACATCCATAAATTGCTCTCGGGGTCCATAGTCATACGGGAATTGTTAATACTTCGAAGTACATGTGATCCCACGGACATTTTCATCCAATGTACACTCGGTTTTGGCCAACCATCTGGCGGTTGGCATTGTAATCTGAATGGTTTCCCTTCTAGTGCTGTCATATTCTAAAACAAATCAAATATATGTTTACAAAACGATTAAACAAATGTTGATCTGATTGCAGACACTCACTTGTGGTGAATCTTCTTTGAACGAATTCAATTTAGCCTTTCGAACGAATACTGAATTCGATGAAGCTGTACCAAATTGATTTGTTGCAAAACATTGATATTGCCCAATATCTTCTTCGCGAGGGAATAGTATAACGAGCGTACCGCACCCAGGTTGCATCGACATGCGATCATCGTACACCTGCCATTCAAATGGTTTACCATTTTTTATCCATCGATATCTAAAAGAGCAAAATAGATATTAGAAATAAGGCGGTTGCGCAAAAATATTGGAACGTCGATATTAAAACTTACGAAGGTGCTGGTTCACCTTCAGCTTCGCATTCAATTAAAAATGGTTTATCATCATCGCTAGTTTTTTCTGCTACCTGAAACAATATTTCGTCGCTTTGGGGTTGTTTTGTGATTAATGGCGGTGCAGGTTCTGCAATGACATAAGATTAAAGCTTTTGTCATAATCCATGATAGTAGGTGAAAAGGGATTAAAGAAAATTTGCCTTCACAGATAAGAATGTCTTCTTTATTATTAACAATAAGAAGGAGTTACATTTCTTGTCTTTATTTTAAATCTAACAATTTTTCTTCTTCGTTTAATTTTGCGATAAAAAAAATTGTAGCTGAGAAGCTGGATCGAAGGATGTAGTAGAAATTTAAGAAAATAAACGGAGATTAGTCCGTAATCTAACCAGTTTGATAAATACTCTCAATATCACTAGATTTTATGACCGCATTCTTAATACTTTGAATTATCTTGGGGACCATTATGATTGTAAAATTACAACAAATATATTTTTAAAATTTCATTATGTTTCAAATTTTGAATTTTGTGGTTTGATAAATTGTTTGAAATTTCAAACTTCAGAATTTGAGAAAATCACAGATTCCGTTTTTAAATGCATTTAAATATAACTGCCCAAGTTTTATCAACAGGAGGTGACTAATCTCCAATTAATATACCGGTACAAATAGTTAAGCTGCAATGCCCATAATCAAGCCAAATTTGCATGGCCAGTTAACAACAAGCCAGTACATACACACAGGGATCATAATTTTAGAAATAATTGATGTAATCCTTTCAAAATTTGAACGACAATTAAACTTTTCTTTCATGCTTTGAGAGGTTAAATTAACATTCTTGGGCAATTGAAATTGCATCATTTCTGATTTAAATTTTAAAGAAAGCTGGCTCAAAATCGAATCCAATGTACGAATTTGATTGATCCTAATTTTTCAGATTACCAAAGTGAAATATTTTACATATGAGACACATCAAAGCGTACACATAAGTGGCAACTAAATGATAGTGGCATATTCATCCATCTATTCTATGGGGCCTAACAATTTTAAATCTAAATTATCTAAAATCACAGATTTGGCACGTCCTTCAAACCGAGAAAAACGTAAAAAACACCAACATAACGAAACAAAACTTAAAAGCTTCCAACCCTCTCATTTAAACTGAATACTTTGAGTTTTTGTTTTTTTAACAAATGTACCCTACTCCGCTGAACAGTAGAATGAAAATTATAAAATAAAATGCTTTTCTCATTTTCACTTCAAAAGTCATCGTCGACGTCATTATTGCGCAATGGGTGTGAACAGTCAAATGAACAGTCGTATGTCTAAATATTCCTATACCAAAATATATACAAACCAAGTAGAAAATATTAAGAAAAATAAAATTAGTTACGGTATGTACATACAAGTAAAATCTAATATACAGGTGATCCTCGACTTGCGTCAATATTAAATTAGATTGCTCGAAATGTTTTTCATGCCAGTTTTGAATTATATTTTTAAACCAAAATATTCCCGATATAGGACCGCGTAAGTCGAGAATTGCCTTTTACACATATTTGAATACTTACCAATAGCAGCGACATAAAATCCAAAGCGGCAGAGTAATAATAATAAATACGGCTGCCACATATTTATAGTATTACGGTATCTGTGAAATATAGAAGAAAATACAAATATAAGAATGTATGTAAGAAATGTTAATATAAGAAATTGTTGATGCAATCAATTTAAGGTAACGTTACAAAAGATTATTAAATGACTGACGTAATCATCTATCTATAAATCAAGGTTGCGCTACATATATAAAATAATAATAATAAACAGTTTTTAAAGGTCTGGCCGCTTACTGTGTCAACAACCTGACTCCAACTGTTTCGATCCTGAGCTTGGTCTTCATACTGTCTTAGACAATCTGATACAATCCACGACTGCCACACTTTAATATCCTCACCCGCACGGTTATCGTCAGTGATAAGAGAGCCCAAATATATGGGCCTCTTAACACACTGAAAACTCTACATGCGAACAAGTATTTCCTTCTCTCCTTGTTATTCAGTCTAATCACGCATATGTCATCTGCATATGCAAGCACCTGTTTGGACTCAACTTTAACACTGAGACTGCATCACTGTCATTCTACACAACCGTACCAATTTTGTTGGTATTCCTAAGTATTCCAGGGCAAACCACAAACTCTCCCAGGAACACTATCAAGAACACCTGATGTATGGGGATGGACGTCTCATAATATTTAAATAGAATCATCCGCAGTGGAAAGACCTGATCGATTCGGACGAACTCCTCCTTGATAGTCACCATAACTTAGCCTTCCGCTAGAGGAGTGATTCTATCCAATATAATGGAGGATAGGAACTTGTAACAATGGCCTTAGTGAATTTCTCATGGGATGGATCTTCAATGCAAATCTCCGCAGGTAACTCAACAGCGGGCTGTGATGCTTGATAAACACAAACCAGGTCAGCAAAGTGTCCACTTCATGCGTCGAGTGCTGCGACGATGTTGACATAGAGGTTCCCATCCCGGTCGGCGGTTGATGCAGCCCTGAAAGTATGGTGCAATCCAGTAGCTCCTTTAAAGAAATTAAGCAAACTGCGTTCTTTGCTAAATTGTTGTACTTTCTGAGCCTCGGCCTTCCACCATTCGGCCTTCCACCATTCAGCCTTGCTTTTCCTCGCGATTGTGAGACGTTGTTGCACTTCACTGTATGCTATATTTCGTTGCTCGACTGCAAGATGATACTCAAACCAATTATTCTTGGATCTGACTTTCACTACACCTATCGTCTGCTATATGCAGCATTGACAACCGAAGTTTTCAACGATTCTGGTTTCCTAAGTGACTGCAGGTTCCACGTGCCGACCCTAAATCTCGTGTCTGGGTACTTGAGCAGGGGTTCGGTATTAGTTTGGCGGTATCCATTTATTCTTCTGTTGACATTGTAAACAGATTATTTCTTTTACGGATGCTGGTCGTCAGCCTAGCGATCAAAGGATACTGTGGTGGTATTCTTGGAAAACATGTATCTGATGATTGTAATTTACATTATCGCATATGATGGGTGTAAAATATGGAATTTCTTTTAAAAACCTGTTTAAAAATTATCAATTAATTAAAAAAATTTTCACGGTATGCGATTTAGTTTTTGTTGTAGCATTCACAAAATTTTGTTGAGATTATGGCGGTCAAAATAGCAAGAATTATATAAGTTTTGTTGCGCGTGTTATTTACATAACAATTGAATTGAGATTATCTTTAAACTTGAAAATTTTAGATGGGTTCGTTTCAATTTTTTTTCTGTGGGATTTCTACCACACCTCAATGCAAATTATTCTGGATTCAAATTAGGTAATAGAATCGCCTGACTAGAAGTTTCAATAAATATTCGTGGTCATATTGGAACATTTCAAGCTATACACGTTAATAACGCTCTCGCAGGTTATGCATTCTTATATATGAGCTTTGCCTGGCAGCCAGTTCGTGGAGCAAATTAGTTTTAACATGGAGAAACGAATATACCCGAATTACGTCAAAATGCCCGTGGCTGAACGAAAATATTTAACTAGAGATTAGTTTACAAGCGGTTAATTGTTTACTTTACGGTTTACTTGACTGTACCTGGAAAACCGTTAGTTAAATATTTCGTAACACTATCTTAAACTATAATTACACAATTTCAATTGTTTTGTAATTTTTAACACATGATTTACTAAAATATTGAATTATAACAAATCGTGTACTTACTTTGAACTATAACTTGTCTCACTTTACTATTTTCCTTATATATTCTGATATTTTTATATTTAATACGATTTTCGATCTAACGGTCAACCATTTAATGAATATGCAAGTCGTATACTGGATGCGATTGTGTAATTTTGAATTTGTTTACGCGCATGCGTATAAAAAATAAAACAAAACAAAATGATGCTCGATTCACACTTTTAAATAAAAATGTCACGACATATTTTTGTTTTTGTCATGATATGAGGGGAGTTCAATAAGTTCGGTAAATCTAGATGAAGTAACGGTATTAAAGAAAACCTCCAAATGATTACATAAAAGATAACTTGTATGGACAATGGAACTCAGAACTCTAACAGAAACATCAAAGCTTAGCACAAGTAGATTCCATCGAGATTCTAGGCCTTAGTGAAGTCAGATGCAAGAACAGTGGAGAACTATATTATGGTTGGGAGGACATTAGTAAAACCAGATAACGAATATAGGGTTCCGATTAGAATCCTTAAACCCTCGGATAAGACGAAAACCATTAAGAAAGGCACTGTTATCGGTAAATGTGAAGAGGTTCAATAATAATGAAATGCGAACAGAAGAATTCGATTAGAAACACCATTACGCAAGGACAGGAACAAATAAAAGAACACCTCATGCAGGAATCAGGAATGGACTGGAGATCTAACTATGAACCAGAAAAATTCAGCACGACAATAGTTCGAAAAGTATAAATCGATCTTGGTCAAGCACAGCGAAGGTTACCATTAGCAAAATGAGAAGAGGTGGTACGAATGGTAACGGACATGCAGGCATTTGAAGTGATTGAATCATCAAACAGTCCATGGAGTTCATCGGTAGTGTTGGTCGAAAGGAAGGATGGTAAAATGCGATTCTGCGTTGATTACCGAAAGCTTAATTCAATGACGAAAAAGAATATCTAAAATGTTTCCAACATTGGATCTGCAAAGGGTATTGGCAGGTGGAAGTCCAAGATCATGAAAAAACGGTGTTCAGTGTGTTTAATAGTGGGCTATGTCAGTTTAACGTGATGCCATTTGGATTATATTATATAATGGCGCGGAAACTTTTGAACGACTAATAGAGCTCGTGTCAAAGGAGCTACACTGGAAGACATGCTTCGTATATTTTTCAGACGTCAGCATAGTTTTAGGAAAAGATTTCGAAGAGCACTTAAGAAATTTGTCAGAGTTATGGGAGCGATTACAATCAGCCGGTTTAAAGTTAAATCGAAATAAGTGCTCTCTGTTTAGAACGGAAGTAAAATTTTTGGGGCGCAAGGTAACGACCAATGGAATTCACACCGATGAGGATAAGATATCAGCGGTAAATTTGTGGCCGAATTAGCCAACATGGCAAAGAGCTTACATGATTTGAACCGAAAGAACAGATCATTTGAATAGAATGACGAGCAGGAGGAGTCATTCAATGAATTGAGAATTTTATGTACATTTTACGATTATGTACAGCACCATTATTCGCATACCCTATATACCCGGTGATAAGTTTATTCTTGACACCGACACAAGTAATGATGGTATTGGGGTAGTGTTGTCACAAGAAATTGAGGGCCGTGAAAGGGTGATTTCCAAAATATAGGCTTTCAGGTATTTAGGATTGAACAATTTTGGTTCAAAGTAACAAAACTGAAATACATATATCGAAGTGTCCTAATTTTTTCGAGTGTTTCTAATAAGGAGCCATCATAGCCGAAAAATGTTTGAATAGGTCTGGTTTTTGTTTCACAGAAAATTAATGGGATTTCCAAAATATAGATTTTCAGTTACTTACGACTGAGTCATTTTTGTTTCTAAGTAATCGAACTGTTATATATCGATTTCCCTTAATATTTTCATATGTTTCTAATAAGTGGGTAATTGGATTGGGGACAAGAAGCCCTTAAATCTTAGTAAAAACTACTACTTTTTTCAAATAGAAAATTCAAATACAAAAATAGACGTATGTATATATGTATATATAGAATTCGTTACTTGTTTACCTTACTTGTTTAATATTTGAGGAAGGCTCCTGATTATGGTTACATTAGTAGCAAATCTCTGATTAAATGTGAATCCGTATAGATATTTAAAAAAAAAATTCGAATTTAAATAATTCACAATAAAAATTTAAAAATTTGTTATATCGAGACTTTTATGATATATATACACTCACACATATAAATATTTATTTGTTGTTGTTGCTTTTAGGACAGATTTAGTACAAATTTCATATACGTAAATTTGGTGCATTGTGGTTAATTTCGATCATTGGCGTCCAATGAATCACAATGTTATCGGTACCTTCTCCATATACCTTAGACGGATTCTAGTATGGTACATCCACTTGCGTTGTGCAAACTTGACTGTATTCTGATGGAAGCGATACGCAACCACCCTAAATGTATAGTTCGTCCATGGACTCATAATGAAGGTGTATGTACGTTCGACTGGTCCGATATTAGGAAACTCGAAACGCTTATATTCTAATTGTGTGAACAAAGTGTTATATTCAATTGAGAAGAATTTTATTGGGGCGCGAACAAGTATATTCGCCCGAATCCAAAGCGACTATATTCGAAATAGTTGATTCCGATCTTGTGAGAGTTATTCCCGATCTTGTGAGAGTTATTTCCGATCTTGTCAAATATGGGCTATTCAATCGATTTTCCACGAACCGAGAATCAGTGAAATCGATAATTTTACCATCCTCCAACCAATCGATTTTTAATTCTAGATCAGGATTGCCATTGCCAGCACAACTAAATGTAAACGAATCTCCCACTGGGCTTTCATAATAACTATTCATAATAAATAGATGTGGTCTGTTTCATGATTAGCGTACGACATAGATATTCGCCATTGATTTTGAATGCTACATTCCTAATTTGTAAGCTGCCATCATTCAACACGGAATAACGACCACTTCTCAAATAACTGCTGCCTCTATACCATTCTACGTCGGGTGTTGGAACGCCAACTACTTTGCACAAAAATTTAGCATGGCCTTCTACAATGACCACGACACCTGGTTGTTCTATAATTTCTGGTTTACCTTCTGATGCCGTTATATTCTAAAAAAAAAAATCTTATTTATAGAAAACCTCCACAAAATTGATTATAGTCGACCTGAAGGAAGACTTACTGGCGATGATATGTTGCCCAGTTGTGGTTTTCTGATGAATGACGATGAAGTTACTATAATTAGACACCTTGGTGTTGGTAAAAAATAAATCGTTAATTAATTTTTTACCAACATCGTTCCAATGTATATTAATTGAGCTCAGGAAGGAGGCTTAATTTATAATTAATAAGCTGTTATAGCCGCCCTCGAGAGCACAGTAAGTAGCGTCCTTGCTTTGTTATTCGAGGGTCTCGGGTTTGATTCCCGGTGGTGACCAAAAATCACGGTTGGGTTTTTTTAATGTGTAAGTATATGTGTTTGTCCGGGTATTGCACCGTGGCCCATGTGGCATTGAGTGCTGGAATAATCCGCCCAACTTTAATTTGTTTAAGCTGTTATAAAAATTTCACTTGCCTATTACAAGTAGGAAGATTTTACTTAATCAGTTCGGGGACACACGTTATTAGAAAACGTTTGGGCAATGCCTCGTTCATTTTTTAACATTCTTAATTTGACAATTAAAGCCAAATTTCGAGAACCTGTCCTTTATGGTTGACGTGTCCTATCGAAAATTATTTTTTGCATACACATATGACGTCATTACGACATACCAAATATAGCTTTGAGAGGGAAGCCTACCGAATAACCATTTATAGGTAATCCCTTAAATCAATTAAATTGAATTAAAATAATTGCAGTACAAGAGAGAGATCAACAAATGTCTAATAAAATAATTTTAACACAAACAAATAGTTAAACAACTTTTTTACACAAAATAAAACAAAAAATCTACACGAACCGTAAAAAAATTAAATTACTGTTAGCTAGTACCGTTAATCAATAAAAAAAACTCTTATAATATAAATTTACACAAATTAAAACTGATAACAATTTGATGTCTGCACGGCGACCAACGACACGTTTCCAGTTTCCACCAACTGATTCAATTTGAAAAATCACATCAAACCAAATCATAAATATGAAAGTTTTATTGCATACGAACCGATATGATACGATTACGATATGACGCGTTGACCAAAGGGCGTCAAATTATTTTATTTTTAATCATTTTGAACTCATTGATGTGGAGTTCAACAGAAGCAGAAATCTCTACAAGGATGAAGTATTTCGTTCACTCCGTTGCTATTCAGTCCAATCACTCATATGTCATCTGCATATGCAAGCATCTGATTGGACTGGCGATTTAAGATGTTGCGTTGAGGTGTTTCACTTTACGAAAGAAGTACTCCAACATGAGATTAAAGAGTATCAGTGACTGATCAATTCGGACGAAATCATCCTTGATAGTCACCAACTAAGCCTTCCGCTAGAGGATTGATTATATCCAATATAATGTAGGACAGGAACTTGTAACAATGGCCTTAGTGAATTCCTCATAGGATGGAGTCCTTAATGCGAATCTACGCAGTCTGTATTTGAGGAAACTCAACAACAGTCTGTGACGCTTGATGAACACCAAACAGGTCGGTAAAGTGTCCACTCAAATGTTGACAGAGAGGTTCCTATCACGGTCCCGAATGGGGGTTGATGCAGGCTGGAAAGTATGGTGCAATCTAGTAATTTCTTAAAAGAAATAACACGAACTGCGCTTCTTGCTAAGTTGTTGTACTTTCAGAACCTCGGCCTTCCACCAAGAGCCTGGTTTTTCCTTGCGAATGTGAGACTTTGTTACACTTCATTGTAGGCTATATTATGTCGCTCGACTGCCAGACGACACTCATCATCAACCCAATCATTCTTGGGTCTGACTTTCACTTCACCTAAAGTTTGCTACTCGGTTTTGACAACCGAAGTTTTCAGTACCTCCCAGACAGAGTTCACGCAGCTTGCTATACTCTAAGGTCGTGAGCAATTGTAAAATACATCATTCTCTCACAATTATCGGTCGATTTTTCGTGTTAGAAGTTCGGATCTATGTTTTCACAAATGTTGGCCTGATTAAGGCCAGCTCTACAATTAAAATCAATTACCATTCTAACATCGTGTTCGGGTATAGAACCCATCAGATCGTCCAAGTCATTGTAAAATGAGTCTTTATCTTGGGGCTGGCTGACTTCTGCTGGCGCGTGTACACAAATCAACAGACAGGTTGGCTAAAGTCATGGGCAAGCGAAGTTTACACTTTTAGGCTAGCGTATTTCTTGAAGAGCAAATGGTTCCATCCGATACCTCCCAGCGGGGGCCGGTATTAGTATGGCGTTTTAGTTGCCTACTACGTAAAGAAACAAATACTCTTGGAAAACATGTTCGTGCAATTTAAGTTTACGGGACATTTAAGTGCCCCCGACCACAGGGGCCATATATACGGGTTGCGCTATACCGGGTGTTTCTTTTAAACTGAGACGATCAAATATCTCGAAAAATAGCCACTCTACGGAAAACATGTCCATAATCAAAATTTAATCATACCGCGGGGGAAATACATTAGTGCAAAAAAAAATAGTCCCTCACCCCCGCTTTGTAGGTGGGGCGGGAGTAACTTTTAAACTAAGATAGGAAGCCCTATTTTTTATTGCAGATACGGATTCTAGGACTAAAAGTACGTATGATTTGAATGAAATATTTTGTTCGGTTCATGATAGATGGCGTTGTAATCGACGAAATTCAATTTTTTCAATTTTTCCTTCTTAGAACACACGCATTCGATTCTGCAATACGAAATTCGTCATCAAAACAATTTATTCAGTTTTGTAAATCGCATTTAACGTTTGTGTTATTTCTTATCTTCTATCTATGTTTTTCGTAATTGCAAAATAAACGACAAAAAACTTTAGAATGGAGCGTTTAACTGTGCCAGAGAAAATTGAAATGGTTCTGGTTTATGGAGAAGCTGGCAGAAATCTTGAAAATGCTGTTGCTATTTACGCTCAACGTTTTCCGGATAGGATTCGTTCACGTGCTTCATTTGGCCGTACTATCAAACAATTTATTACTGATGGAAATGTTCAACCGAAAAAGAGGACCCGTAGAACAACAGTCACTGGAGAAAATAATGAAATTGCTGTATTGGCAGCAGTGGCTCATAATCATCATATTAGTACACGAGAAATAGTTCGCGATTCCGTATTGCCCCTCACCAGTGTTTGGAGAATTTTAAAACGGCACAAGTATCATCCATATCATGTGTCTTTACACCAAGATCTTCATGGCGTTGATTTCCAAAATCGGGTAACTTTTTGTCAATGGGCACGTGATCAAATACAACAAAACCCCAATTTTTTTCGTTGCGTAATGTTCTCCGACGAATCGTCTTTTACAAACCATGGAACGGTTAATCGACACAACATGCATTATTGAAGTGTTACAAATCCGCACTGGCTTCGTCAAGTTGAACATCAGCGTCCTTGGACTGTCAACGTGTGGTGTGGAATAATTGGCAACAAACTCATAGGCCCCCACATTATTGAAGGCAACTTGAATGGTCAAATGTACCGAAACATTTTGGAAAATGAACTGCCAATATTACTTGAAAATTTGAGCTAGAAGTGAGACGGAATATGTGGTTTCAACATGATGGTTGTCCTGCACACTATTCGTTGATGGCACGTGAAATACTTGATCGTGATTTCAATGGTCGCTGGATCGGTAGAGCTGGTCCGATAAATTGGCCCGCCAGATCACCAGATCTTACTGCGCCAGATTTTTTTTTGTGGGTCTACCTCAAAAACAAAGTTTACATACAAAAACCAACTACACGTGAATGATTGAGCGAATCAGAAATGCGTGTGCTGAAATTCAACCAGACAGACTTCTCAGTTGTGTACAATCATTTGAAATGCGGATTAATAAGTGCATTGAAGTCGCAGGCCATTATTTTGAACACTTATTTTAGATTTACAAAGCTGAATAAATTGTTTTGATGACGAATTTCGAGTATTTCCAATGAAAACGTGATGTTTTTTATTTCAAACTTATTGCAGAATCGAATGCGTGTGTTCTAAGAAGGAGAAATTGAAAAAAATTGAATTTTGTCATTGTAAAGTGTACGAAAATCTTTGTAATAATTACAAAGCGGAAGGTAAAACAATATCACGTCACCCTGTATCTTGCGCAATAACAGCAACACCAAAATATCCTCTTCCATAACATTTATCTTTAGTCAAGTAGTAACCAATTAAAAAAGAAATAACATAAAATTTTGATATGAGTTCCAGCCCCATATGATTGCTGTTGTTGTTTTTGCGCAAGATACAGGGTGTCAAATATGGTCATAGTCAGGTATTTGTGGCTGTCAAATAAAAACTAGTTATCGGATTATTATGATAGACGGCTCATTGTTTAGGTAAATGTGTGGCAACTAAAAATAAAACAGAAAAACTGCATCATCTTTAAATTCTCGCCAAAATTATGTTTTCCAATTTTCTCAAAATGTAATTTTTTTTACCGCTAATTTTACCGATGGGGGCCATTTCTAAAATGAAATGAAATAAATGTGTATACGATATAGGATACGAGTACTAATAAATTGTGTGGTTAACCCCGTTGGTGCCTGATATTATTAACATTAATCCTGTTCCATAATGAACAACCAATTGAGTTCGAGTAACATTGAAAAAGGAAGCTGGATCGGAAGCGTTGATTTGCAATTGCGTTCCCTTGCATTTTACAATATCGCATATGATTAGTTAAAATGAAAAATTTCTTTGAAGAACATGTTAAAAAATTATCAATTAATTAAATATTGTGTCATGGTCTATGATTTAGTTTATTTGTTATTGTCGCATACATAAACTTTTGTTGAGATTATGGCGGTCAAAATAACAAGAATTATATAAGCACAGTTTTGTTGCGCGTGTTAATTAAATAACAATTGATAAACAAATTGAGATTGAACAATTCTAGATGGGTTCATAATTTTTTACTGTGGGGTTTATAAGTTTCAATAAATATCCGTGGCCAAATTAGAATTTATCGGAACATTTCAAGCTATACTTGTTTATAAGGCTGTCGCAGGTTATGCTTTGCTTGGCATCCGCTTAGTGAAGAATTTTTATTTACTTGAAAAATTTTACTTTACCTGGAGAACCGTTAGTTAAATATTTCGTGGAACCGGGCATAACAGATCTAAAAAACACTATCACAAACTATAATTACACACTTTCAATAGTTTAGCAATTTTTAACATACGATTTACTAAAATATTGAATTATAATAAATCATGTACTTACTTTGAACTAGAACTTGTCTCACTTTACTATTTCCTTATATATTCTGATATTTTTATAGTTAAGGCTGTTTTCCATCTAACAGTTAACCATTGAATGGATATGCAATTCGCATACTAGGACTGTGTCCGAAACCTGTGTTAAAAAATAGTGAATTAATTATTTGACATTTACTTGAAAATACCGATCACACCCAAATTATACGAGTCTATGATAATTTTTGACAGCTATCGAATAATTTGTGTACGCATGTGTAACGTTTGATTTATACATACACATTAATATATTCTAAAATAATTAATACCTATAACAATAATAACGTGACATTAAAGGGATTATCGGATCCATTATTTTAATATTAATTGTTTTTAATTTTTTGTGCAATTTATTTTTTGTCACAAAAAAATTGACGTTATGAAAACTAAAAATGACATATATGACGTGGGGAAAAAACTTATGAGGTGGGGAGATTTATTACACATTTCTAATTACACTGAAAAGTTCTATGAATGAACAGCTTACAAGACACAATAGCAAGAACGCACAGAAAAGACGTGAAAATAATACAAGGAGATTTCAACGCAAAAATTGGAACGGACAACACCGACCTGTCGACCACCAACATGGGCAAAACGCATTAGATACAGTGTGTAACAACAATGAAGTGAAACGTTGATGGCATTCCAGCTTCATTATTAAAAGATTTCAAAAATTTGGCAATTATACTTCGTACTTACTATCAACCATTAAAATTAGCAGAGTTTCGACAGAAATGGAAATTAACCAAAGTGACGCCAATTTTACAACTGGAGCATGAAATTATGTCTCATGTGTTGCATAGTTCAAATTGTTATGTATTGAATATATTGATACCTCTATAATCAATATATTCAATACCTGTTAGCTATTTGAACTAGTTCTATGCAACTCATTCAAAACATTAATTGGAAAATGTTTTATGCCAAAAAGATAAGCGATTTACCAGCATTAAAGAAATTGAAAATCACAAGCAAGTTGATGTGATGTACACGAACTTTGCCAAAGCCTTTGATTCGTAGCCTGGTTTAAATCGTATTTGTGTAACCGCATCCAATATATTGAACTAGGAGATAAAAGATCGAAATTAATACGAGTTACCTCTGGAGTACCACAAGATTCTTATTTACAAGGTTGGCCCTTGTATCTTTATAATCTTCGTCAATTGCATTACCGAAGTAATACAGCATTCTAAGGTATTGATGTTTGCAGATGATCTTAAAATTTACGGAATTGTCAGACATCGGTAATTTAACAATTTGCTGTGTGTCTAATCTTCTTTTTCCCCATTATCATCAAGTGCAACAAGCCCTTATAATTCCATCGGAAAGTGAATCCTGTTATACAACAATATCAACTTAATGGCAAACTTTTACAATAAGTATTCCAAATCAAGGACTTGGGGGTTACATTCATTTAACTTTCCGATTGAACGATGCGTCGCTAGAGCAAATTCCAGCTTAAGATCCTGTATTATGCCTGAGTCAGATCCCAGCTTGAATATACCGTCAATATCTGGTGCCCTTTTTACGACAAACATATCCACAGCATTGAGAATATCTAGAAAAGTTTATACGCTACATAACATGGAAAGACGGATAGAATTACACCCACGATATACCATACCATCTTAACCTGAAGCAAGGTGATAACCTTAACAAATTGTAGGTTAGAAATTATCTTAAATAAGACGAGGGCTTTCTATAGCTATTTCAGATTGCCCACGCGTATACAAAAAAAATCACAATCGAAGATAAATCATTTTTAATAAGTCAATGGCAGACGGGTTGACCTGGTTATCTCGGTGGCATAGTCAAGAAATTAATGGAGAAAGAAAAGACAAGAACAACGTCTGAGGAAAGATGAAGAAAGAATAGTAAACTCACACGTAGAACTAGAGCCATCAACATCAACTTCACCTGGTAAATATGATGAAGATAGGAATTAAGCGATCGTGGCCTAACTTCTATAGAACAATATGTATTACCACCCATCGCCAAAAATATAAGTGGAAAAAAAATTAATTACTCCAAAGTTAGTTGCAGTACTTGACAGGAGTACGTTAAGTGTGCGGGATTTCATGTATGCTCTAAAAGCACCTGCAGCAAAAATGAGGATTGAAGTTACAGCATTGATTCAAAATCGAACTGCTGCTGCAGTCTTTGAAGCTCTAAAAATTTGGGGCCTGAGTGAACGAGATCAGGGACTTTGTTGTGATACTACAGCATCCAATGCTGAGCGTCTCAAAGAAGCCTGTGTTTTATTGAAAAAAATATTAGGTATTATGTCCTACTTTCTTTGTCGTCATCATATTTATGAGCTAGTTGTGTGTGATGTGCGCTTGAGGTCTAACTTCCACAAGTCACTACAAGCCCGAATTATCCATAATTTAAACATTTTGAAAAGAATTGGAATGATACTGATCCTACTAAATATTTAATCGCATTAACAATTGGTGACAGCGGTGGAATTGTGAATTAAAAGATGATTCCAGACAAGTTAAAGATTTCCGAATTACAGGAGGAGTTGGAGCGGTGTGGCTTTTCAACGGCCGGCCAGAAAAATGTATTGAAACAACGATTATTGCAAGCATTGAAGAAGAATGGTATTGATATGGGTAGTACGATTTCGTTGGGACGAAGAGGATGGAGGAAATAAAGAGGATGCAGTGGAGGTTGTACCGATTCAATCTGAAAATTTTGATATGGTCCAATTGATGGTTGTTATTATGTAACTGAAGCAAGATTCGAAACAATCCAGTAATCAATTAAATCAAGAAATGCAGGGAGTTAAGTCAAATCATAAAATGGAGCAGTCAATCGGCGAGGTCATAAAATAAGATGGATGGGCAATTTCGAGAAATTACAAACTGACATTCAAGAGTTGGCGCATAAACTTCTTGACGAAAAATTGCAAACGGAGGTGGAAGAGTTGCAAGAGAAAGTTCTAGGCTTCGAGAAGATAATTCTGTGGAACAACTTCACAAGTAGCTTAGCCAGGAAACTCAATAAAAATTAAGCCACCAGTATACGATGGATCAATATCGTGGGTTATTTTTAAATTCCAATTCGAAACGGCGGTTAAGTGGGATGCGTGGAACGACGAATACAGACTATTCCGGAACATGATCGATACAATTACAACGAAGTAATGAAGGTTTTGGATCGAAAGTACGGAAGTGATCATAAATGAGAGATGTATCGTATAGAACTGAAGAGTTGATATCAAAGACTTGGAGAGACTCTACAGCAGTATTCCGCAGTCGTCGAGTGGCTAGTGCATTTGGCATATATGAATACGTTTCTCAATTACATGGAAAGAATTAAGATTAACGCTTTCATTGACGGGATACGGGCTCCGTTGCACGAATATCGCACGGTCGGTACCACGATACTGGGTAGGTGGCAGTAGAATAAGATGGTAGGCATGTGGCAGGATGGGCCACGCGATCTTCTATGCAGCGAAAATCAAGTTTTGGCCAAGGAGCAGAGACATGACACCAAAGTATTAGGAAAATACGATGCTAGGCAAAACGGCTCACTTATCACGAGACTGTCGGTAAATAAGATAGAAACGGACGGTCTCTGGTACTTCAAGGCTCGGGTAACTAGAAAATTATGGCCCAGAAGGAGGAATACGAGCAAAAAGAAGCAATTGGACTAAGAAGAGTCAGATGTTACTCCATCCCTGTAACGAGATTGGGACGAGGCGGGGACAGTTTAACAGTTAAAGGCGATGTTGACGGGAAGGATAGTGGTCATAACCCCAGAATACAGAAGCAGCTAGAATGTTTGTTTGAGAATTAATATAATTAAGGGAAGAGTACACCCAGTCGGCTGAAATTACGAATGGTCACTGAAAGGAGTGCCATCATAACGGGCCAGAAGATTGCAACGATAAGGATGAAGTAATCTTAGGGATGGACTGCATGACCGCGAATGGCTTCGTGATGGATGTGAGGCAGAGAGTATTGGATTGCAATGGGTTTGAGTTGCCACTTAGTACAGATGAAGCCGGAGCAATAATCAGAAGGCTCAGAATGAAGTGCAAGTAAATAACAGTGGTTTGAAAGTAAGAGATTTAGTATGGCGTAACAATTTACAACAGAAAAGGGGTTTATCACCGAGCTGAATCTTAATGGGAAGGGTGGTACATTGTCATCAAAAATTGGGATTAGAATTAGGAGAACTGAAGGTGTTTAGCGCTTGGAGCTCTAAGGGGTGGTGAATTGGATTTTGTTCGGCACGAATTAGGAACAAAGAACCAAGTAGAAAAGTTATATAGTTTATCTCGAAAGCGCAATGCGATTTTATTAGGCGCTTCTATAGTGCTAATTCGCAACGTGCCTGATTCAGAGACGCATGCTAATCTAATTTTTGCGATTGCGCATGAATATTAATTTTAAACAATTATATGTTTAAATTACATAATCAGACGAAATATGCGAATTAAAGTGTGTGAGATAATAATTCAAGTGGTTCAGTTTGTGGTTGACCGTCAAATAGAAAATATATAATTTTAAATAAAAAATACAATCAAGTATAGCAAGTTCAAGTTCAAACATCTTACGTAAGTGCGTTTTGTTATTAATTTATGGATCTAAGTGCATTATTTATAACTAACAAATTAAAAGTTATCTTTTGCGACCAAAAAATCGATTCAGATTTCCATAAGTGTTGTGCGACTAAATTTTTTTTTTAATTCGAGTTATTTTGAAATCAAATTAATTGCAAACCAAATGTTCCGAAATTTGTTGGTCAACTCTTTCAAATCCGAGTCGATATTCAATCAAATTTTCTAATTAAATATTGAATCCGCTAATCCCAATATTTATACATAAAAATTACAAGTTTAAAAGAAATCTCTATTTACTAACAACTGATGTGTTTGAGACATGAAACAAAATAGCTTATCATGTAAGGTTTTTACCGCCATTATATCATCCTAAAAATTGGTTTAATTCCGCACAATTAATTTTGTTGCATAACAAGATGTTATTATATTTAAACCAAAACACCTATCACATCGTCTCACTGCGACAAAATAATTAAGAAAGGTCAAGGAAATTTTGGCCGATTGTACAATATGATTTCAAGAAAAATAACATTCAGGGCCATGTCGGTCTTTCTAACTGTTTTAGCGTCACCTGAACATGATATGCAATATGCACAATTATGTACAATATTACCTAAATAAATCGCCTTTTCTTATTTATTTGATAGGCACTCAATCAAAATGTGTCAGCCGTATTTATTACTAATACTCTGCTGCTTTGGATTCTATTCCGATGCTACTGGTAAGTTTGAGATCAAAATAAGTTATTATGCGGTGTTTGAATTTTTTTTATATATCTGTATAAATACGTCACTAGAAATTTTATTGCATGTCTGGTGAGAATATACTGGAAGCCGTGCGAGAGTTAAAACATGCTTTGCGGGTTAAAACCACTTCTTCTTGCGTTTACATACATTTTAAACCACACGTGTCAGCGCTAGTAATCATAATTTTATTTCTGGTCATGGAATTCGACAATTTTTGTTCCGATTATGGATTCAAACACTCTCCTTTAAAATGTCGAATCATTATTTCTTTAATTGTTTCGTCAAGAAGCGTCATTTTTATTGAAATAGATTGGTTGAAAAAATAATTGGAAACGAAGGGGGCCGAATATTCAAGGACTACTGAAAATGGGGTCCAATAGCCAAGAACTACTGAGCTCGCTAACAAAGCAGGAGCCAAAGATTTATTCGATTCGGTAAAGGAGGGAACAGCTTGCTTATCACTACAAACTTTTAAAGCGACTGTGGCGCCATTTAAAATAAAACGAAATTTTAAAGAATAAATATATGGTTTGTGCCCTGGCTAAAATAGCTTATAAAATTACAGCAAATGTATTATTTTGGTTTGAGTGTTTGCTAAATAAAATTTAAAATAACCGTTTGCGGATAATATTTTTCGTCTTCGAAAATAATTTAGCGAGTCTTCGCTAAATAAAGCCATCTCTTGTATTTTTAAGGAAATATTTTTTTATACGTTAAATTCAAATCTTTTTTTATTCAAACTCATACTAAAATTAGGAACTCCTCAAAGCCGCTTAGCATTGCACAAAATCTGTATGTGAATATCAACATTTTCGGTTTATTTTAATTATGTCAGGGCTATAGGCGCCAATAATTAGTATCGGGTCGCTGCGCTCCCGTCGCTACGTGACCTAATAAAAAAAAAGGTTTCGGGAAGCGTAGGAGCGGGGATCAACAAACATGTCGGGACTATAGGAGCCATTGGGCAAGTTTTTTGTTCGAATCTATAATATTTCATTTAGGTACATACTCGTACATACTTGGCTCGAATTACATTCAAAATTATTTTCGTTATTTCGCTGTGCTTTTATTTTTCGATAAATTTTATACATAAATATAAATAAGATAAATATATAAATCATTTAATTAAGTTTTCTGCTTATTATTTTGTAAAAATATTTTGGAGATGGTATTATTTAATTAAAACATTTTTGTATTTTATAGTTGAATTAATAATCACTTTAAACAAAATGTCGCTAATTAATAGTTATTAAAAATTCTACTGTATACAAAAATGTCGCGACAGTCGAGTGTGTAGTAATACGCAAGGCTAGCCTAACAGTTTGACTCTCATGTCTCATTACAGAAATTCCATCGCCATTAATCACAAAAGAACCGGAGGCCAATGTCTCAGAAGTAAGTGTCGCCCCCAGATCGGGGTTTATCAATTTTGTGATGGTTTTGAAAGAAAAACATTCTCTTTTCAGAATTTAACAGTGGTTGAAGGAATGCCAGAAATTGTGACACCGCCCGGTATCGAAACCACAGTTTATTATGGAAATGCTAAATTTGTGTGCAATGTAGTTGGAGTCCCCAAACCCGACGTGCAATGGAAAAAAGATGGTCAAAATGTAAGTGACAAGCGGTTTAGGGTGACGGATGATGGCAGTTTAGAAATTACCAATGTTATGGCTTCCAATGCTGGAAACTATCAATGTTATGTTTCAAATAAATTTGGAAGCGTTAGTGCTAATGGCACGCTACTCCTGAAACAGAGCACATACCTTTTCCATCCGCCTGCGAGTTCTAGAACCAAAATTGGAGATTCGGTTGAATTTATATGTCGCGCTGAAGTCGATACCAGTGTAGAATTGAAAATTGATTGGTTAAAAGATGGCATAATTATCGACTATACTGATTCGCGATTTCAAAAGTGGGACAATTATGTAGATCTGCGTCGGTCGATACTGAGTATTTCAAATACAGTCAAATCGGATTCGGGTGAATATACATGCGTTGCTTACACAGATTTCGATCGTGTCGAAGCTACAGCAACGCTCAACATACTAGGCGTTCCAAACCCGCCAATATTAACAAAAGTCGAATGTTTTAATAACTCGGCGATCGTTTCATGGGAACCGTTAAACGATATGGGTGCTATACTTGTAGGTTACTATATTATAGCTAACATTTCGTTCCCACCATTCACTAAATACATTGAGCAACCATTTGGGGAACATACATACAACGTTTCTTTAAGCCCGTGGATGAACTACACATTTCGTGTGATTGCAGTAAGTGAAATAGGCCAAGAATCACCACCATCAGATTATAGTCAAGTTTGCACAACACCAACAGATGTGCCACACAAGAATCCGGAAAATGTCAAAGGGAAGAGTTCCAATCCAAATAATATGGTGATTAGATGGACACCAATGACCGAAATTGATCATAATGCGCCAAATTTTTACTATCAAGTTTGGTGGAAAAAGGATTTAACGACAGAAATGTGGCAATACATTGAAATTACAAATTGGACCCAATCTAGTCTAATAATTTCGGACACACCTGTATATCAGCGTTATCGTATCAAAGTCGTTGCGTGCAATGAGGTCGGTCAGGCTAATGTGGCAGCACAAGAAGTTATTGGATATTCAGGCGAAGCTAAACCAACCGAGTCCCCAGGTAATTTCACTGTGTTTAACGTAACTGCTTCTGGAAGGGTTCTATTAGGATGGGATAAAGTGTCAATAGACAGTGTAAACGGTAAATTTGAAGGATACAAACTCAAGATATGGACCGAAGATGGCCCTGAAGATTCACGCGAATTTGAAATCAAAAGTGATGTCAATCGTTTTTCCGTGGTTGCTTTAAAACCAGCCACAAAATATTTTAGTCATATTATGGTTGTCAATGGCCGTTACAATGGCCCTGCAAGTAATACCGTGTCATTCACAACATTAGAAGGTCTTCCCGGAGAGGTAGAATCTATGAAGATTGTGCGTCTCGGATCAACCGCATTCTGGGTAACATGGCAGCCACCACTAGAACCAAATGGCCAAATAACCGGATACAACGTCTACTACAGAAAACTTAATGGTTATTTGGACATTTATCCAATCCGACATCGTGAAATTCCAGATCCGCGTGTAACGAGCGTAAAATTAAACGATTTCAAGCCAACCGAATCATACACGATTGGGGTTCATGCAACGACAAATGCGGGCGAGGGTAGAGGAACTTATTTTATGGACATGGAATTACGAGCTTCTTCGTTTGTGCCCGATATACCAAATTTCACGTGGGAAAAGATCCCAACTGTGGCCTCTATAAAAGTACAATGGCGGCCGTATGGGGTTAAATCCGGGTCACATTTCTTTGCGAACTACCGAAAGAAGGATGAACCAAATTGGGAATCGACCGAACATGAATTAAACGAAGATTATTTAGTTATTCGTGATCTTGATCCCAGTTCGACATATGAAATTCGTGTTAGTGCAGTCAACGGGGAACATGTCACCGAAAGTCAATCGCAATTTGTTAAGATGAATTCCAATGTGGAAAGTTAGATGTCTTAAATACAATTACTTATATTATATTTTCGATTCAACTTACTAATGAGTATTGTGAGTAGTATCGAAGCATTTTTTTTTTGGTTAACTTTTTGAGTTTAAATATATAATTCATATACTGGGACCGCGGGTGAAGCTCTTGTAAATAAATTTCTAAATTTTTCCTACCAAATCCTAGTATTGCATTATCAGTCACCAAGCCCAACAAATGGATAAGAAGAAGTCGGTCAGGTTTATCTCACAACCGAAGTAAAAATATACCTTCTTGTGTGCAGTTGAAGATATGAGTAGATTTCGGAGGAGATCTCGGCTCTGACGCGAAACGATAAACCTGGTTTATAATTCAGTATGATGGTCACTTCATTGTTTGCAATGTTACTCTTTCGCTTAAGCTTCGTTTGCACATGGTGCTCCGACCCTACTTCGGATACAACAGTAATCGATACATTGTTTGAAAGGTAAGGAATATGGATGGGTTCATGCTAAAAAGAATCAGTTGCCAATCTGAACCGCTGTCACAAATCCTTGGACACGTGATAGTCGATATTTCGTTTGGTGGAAAAACCAGGAAAATTCGACTTCATATTGCTCCAAACCTAAAACATTAACTTTTTTACTTAGGGATTGACTTCTGGGATTTGCTTGGTTTAGTACCCTTGATAGTTAACGAACTTGATAACACATATATCAAGCCCGAGGGAAGCCCAAACGAAAATAAGCATATCTTATTTAGTTAACCATAACAAATTATTCAAAACCAAGATGTTAGTATGTTTCCTTCAAGTTAGAAATTGGGGTTCGGACGAACACACTTACTATCACATAAGATAGATGTAGGACACTCTTGTAGGCCGCTCCGATCAAACAACGGCATTATCCCGTTTTGCCTAAGAAACAGGAAGAAGTATATAAGGAGCTAGATCGAATGTTGTCGATGGGGGTTATTGAGGAGAGTGTCAGCTCGTGGTCATCACCAGCGCCAGTAGTAATGAGAGCGAATGGAAAGATTCGTATATGTCTGGACGCGAGACAGGTGAATTCGATGACTGTGTAGGACGCTTACCCGTTGCCGATAATTGAGGGGTTGCTGGGTCGATTAGATAAAACTCGCTACATTAGTTGGATTGACCGAAAAGACGCCTTTTGGCAAATACCCTTCGATCCATCGTCAAGGGATAAGACTGCCTTCACAGTGCCGGGTCGTCCACTCTACCAGTTTGCCGTCATACCGTTTGGTTTGTGCAATGCACCCCAAACAATGTGTCGGCTAATGCATAAGGTGATACCTTATCGTTTGCATGACCAGGTGTTCGTGTACCTGGATAATTTATTGGTTGTTGCCGAAACGTTTGATGAACATGTATCACTTTTGTCAGAAGTGGCTAGATTATTAAGAGCTGCAAATCTAACCATAAATGTCGAAAAAAGTAAATTTGTCCTGAAGAAGACGACATACTGTTATGTAATCGGTGAGGAATGCCTCAGAGTGGATACGGAAAGGTTCGAGCCATAGACGAATAATCCATTCCAAAAACAGTTAAACAAATACGAAGGTTTCTGGCTAGTACCGCCGCTTCATACCAAATTATTCAGACATTACAGCACCAATTACCGACTTATTAAGAAAGGGGTCAAAGCTAACGTAATGACTATGCTCAGGATGCGTTTGAAAAACTAAAAAGAACTCTAGTCTCCGCCCCAATATTGATAAATCCGGATTTCTCTAAACATTTTTATATACAATGCGATGCGTCTACAGCAGGAACTGGAAGCGTCTTATTCCAGAAGAATAATGATGACGAAGAGCACCCTATAGCGTTTATGTCGCATAAATTAAATAAAACACAGAAGAATTACAGCATAACAGAGTTGGAGTGTCTGGTCACGATGATGAGCGTAAAAAGATTTAGGCCCTATATTGAGGGATATACTTTCACAATCATTACCGACCATTCTATAGTTTGCGTTGGCTAATGGATCAGAAAAGACTGACTGGGCGATTAGCAAGATGGTCATGGTTTAAATTATGGTTTAAAATAAAATACCGGAAGGGATCGTTGAATGTTGTTCCGGGCAGCTTATCGCGAGTGAATATAGAAGCAATTAAACAACCTAGTGATGGAGTTTTTTTATTTAGATTTAGGTTCAGATGCATTTATAATGACTCTGAGTATTTAGATAGAATAAAAGCATCCAAGAAAATAAATTAACCCCACGTACCAGCAAGGTCGTAAATGAAAAAAATATACGTTCAGGTAGGACAAGAATCCGAAACGGATATACCAGCCTGGAAGCTTATAGTGCCCGAATCACTAACAACTTCAGTTATCGAACGAGCTCATAAACCTCCATCATCCGCACATCAAGGGATTGCAAAAAAAATCAAACTGCTTAAGCGTTCCTACTTTTGGCCTGCCATGATTCCTCAAATTAAGCATTTTCTAGCTCCAAAGTGGATGGTGGAATGATCCCCCATGTGATTGTCACCTAGTAAGGCAATGTGCTGCTCCACCGAAGCAATCCACTTGGAGATCTGTCAACGATGCATTGACATGGTCTGTATGAGGGGAACACTAGATTTTGTTACGCCCAACTACAAACAACTGCCAGCACCCATTTTTAAAAATCGACTTCATCATCGGATGTCTTGCATCGTGGGCGATTATTTAGTATTGCTTCGATTTCTGCCAATAACGTGCTCATCTCCTCCATGGTTAAAATGGAAAGCCCAGTGACCCTTTTAAAATGACATGTGGTGCATTCTGAGGATTGAATTGCCAATCGATTCTGTTGGTACAAAGACAATTTGAGATGTCATTGGATTTCAACATCAGCTTGTTGAACGATTGAATCAGTTACGTATTTGCACCAACGAAGTTTGAGCCATTATCACTGAAAATTTTGCTGCAATAATCTGTCAGCTAACTAAGCCATAATACTAAATTAGCTAATAGTAAAAACATCCTGATTTTGATTTGCGTATCGAAATCATTTGTGTAATGCCATACTTGATTTTAAATACGGGTTTGCTAGTTTATCTAAATTTCAGGAACTGAGAGAGATAAGTCGGATTCAAGCGGATCAATCACAAGGATTTCGAAACGGGATTCGAAGGGAGCAGAACGCTATAAGTTCAATAAAGCCACACAGTGTGAGAGTGAGTCCAGAAATGATTTTAATTACTAAACGACATCGATATTCAACATTCGCCTGCGCTTGTTGTAGCCAATTTTGATGTGAACAGTCTTAATTTTGTTTCGTTCAGAATTGGCTTCGACCAGGAATTGAATTCCCAACTGCTAGGGGGTCCAAAATAAAGATAGGAACTATTATTAAATGAGGTTGAATTTGACGAATATCTCGCAGATAGATAGGCATTTTAATAGGATGATTCGAAAAGAATTTCGCATTAAATTATTAAAAGTGAGATGAGCAAAAAACATGTTTTTCATGGATCAATCGAGACACAAAACCACGGTTCTATTAAAAACCTAGTTAACTGTTTTTTTTTAACGATTTTCAGTTATGAATAAAAATAGCCCTAAAATTAAATATATTTTCAGATAAATTACCCAAATTTTTAAAATTTCTTTCCATTTTGTTTTTATGTTCAGGATCATCTTCAGTCCACATCTCGACGTGGTATCCTTCCAAATACCTTTTTACACTGCCATTTGAAACTTTGTTACAACTTAATAGAGCTTGTTTTGGGCCAATCACCTCAATTACAGAGAAATTAGCTGGAGCCTCGGTTGGTTCACCTTCACCTGAAGCGCTCAAATTTCAAGCGGTCAAATTTCTGCTCAAAGGTAGAGCAGTTATATGAGTAGTCATTTTAACAAAGACAAAAACCATAAATGGCTTATGCTCGGTATCCCGAAATACCGATTTTTTAAACTTAAATATTTAACCGGCAGTTAATATTTTGAATTTGTCTTTTTATACCGGGTGTTTTTTTTAAACTGAGACGATCAAATATCTCGAAAAATAGCCACTCTACGGAAAAAATGTCCATAATCAAAATTTAATCATACCGCGGGGGAAATACATTAGTGCAAAAAAAAAGTCCCCACACCCCCGCTTTGTAGGTGGGGCGGGGGTAACTTTTAAACTAAGATAGGAAGCCATATTTTTTATTGCAGATACGGATTCTACGACTAAAAGTACGTATGATTTGAATAAAATATTTTGTTCGGTTCATGATAGATGGCGTTGCAATCGACGAAATTCAATTTTTTCAATTTCTCCTTCTTAGAACACACGCATTCGATTCTGCAATACGTTTGAAATAAAAAACATCACGTTTTCATTGGAAATACTCGAAATTCGTCATCAAAACAATTTATTCAGTTTTGTAAATCTAAATAAGTGTTCAAAATGATGGCCTGAATTTTGTATTTTTGAAATTTAATAATAAAACTTGAAATTAATTTTGAACACTTATTTAGATTTACAAAACTGAATAAATTGTTTTGATGACGAATTTCGAGTATTTCCAATGAAAACGTGATGTTTTTTATTTCAAACGTATTGCAGAATCGAATGCGTGTGTTCTAAGAAGGAGAAATTGAAAAAATTGAATTTCGTCGATTGCAACGCCATCTATCATGAACCGAACAAAATATTTTATTCAAATCATACGTACTTTTAGTCGTAGAATCCGTATCTGCAATAAAAAATATGGCTTCCTATCTTAGTTTAAAAGTTACCCCCGCCCCACCTACAAAGCGGGGGTGGGGGACTTTTTTTTTGCACTAATGTATTTCCCTCGCGGTATGATTAAATTTTGATTATGGACATTTTTTCCGTAGAGTGGCTATTTTTCGAGATATTTGATCGTCTCAGTTTAAAAAAAACACCCGGTATATTGATAGAAAATGTTAATATTGCCAACTAAATCTGGTTTACTAATCTCTATCTAGTTAAATATTTTCATTCAATCGGGCGTTATACATACGGTGATTGATTGCGAAACAAATGTTGTTAGGTTGTTTTATAGGGCACTTGATTAGTTCGTTTTATTTTTTTGCTTTGATTTTCGGGAAATAAACCCGATTTGCGTTTGCAATTAACCATGCTATCTCTATAATCATATAGAGATAAGCAGATATGTCGAGTAAATCGTTTTTGATTTTGCTTTGTGTAACAAGACCTTCCTTTCTGCACATTGAACGTTGTATCATTTCTTTATAAATTGTAAGCACACCCATATCTATGTACAATCAATTTAGGTTTACCTATATTTGACCATACAACGCGGACATATCCATAATAAAGAAGCATTTTCAAATGCTTTTTCAAACAAATTTTAAAATTTGCTACTTTCCTAATATTTCAAATCTTTGGAACACTATAGAAAACTTTGAAACACTTTACTTTATACACACTCTAAATGTATAGTTCGTCCATGGACTCATTATAAAGATATGTATGTACGTTCGTTGGACCGATATTAAGGAACTCGAACCGCTGAGTTTCGAATTGTGTGAGCGAAGTGTTATATTCAATTGAGATGGATTTTATTGGAGCGTGAATATCATCAAGCGATTCCCAGAACCGCTAAACTTTCGAGACATTCGACTCTGGTTAATATTGGCGTATTTGAAATATCTAGTTCCTGTAGCTACGGCACCATCCATATACGTGGAAGTAACACAAGTATAAATACCCGAATCCAAACCGACTATATTCGAAATAGTTATGTCCGATCTTGTGATAGTTATTTCCGATCCTGTAAAATATAGGTAAGTCGTATGATTATCCACGACCCGAGAATCAGTGAATTCGATAATTTTACCATCCTTCAACCAATCGATTTTGAATTCTAGATCAGGATCACCATTACCAATACAACTAAATGTAATCGAATCTTCCACGGGCCTTTCATAATAACTAGGCTCCTCATAAATAGAGATGGCCTGTTTCACGATTAGCGTACCATTTGCAGTTGTAGTACCAAACTCATTTAAAGCACGACATTGATATTCGCCAGCATCGGTGTATTCTACATTCCTAATTTGTAAGCTGTTATCATCCATCACGAAAAAACGACCACTGTTCAATTATTTGCTACCTTTATACCATACTACAGCGGCTGTGGGAACGCCAACTGCTTCGCACACAAATCTAGACATGCCACCTTCGAAGTGGCCACGACACCTGGTTGTTCTATAATTTCTGGTTTACCTTCTAATGCAGTTATATTCTGAAAAAAAATTATGTTTAGAAAACCTCAACATAATTGATTAAAGTCGACCTGATGGAAGACTTACTGGCGATGATATGTCGTCTTTTGGGTGTTTTGTGATGATTGGCGATGAAGTTACTGTAATTAGACACCAGCAAATCGTTAATTAATTAATTAATATAAAACTTTGACAAAACCTCCTTAATAATAGTATAATCTCATGAGGCTTAATTTATAATTAGTAAGCTGTTAGTAAAAACTACAGTCGCCTATGTTCAAGTAGGAAGTTTTTACTTAACCAGTTCGGGGACACAACGTAATTAGAAAATGTTTGGGCAATGCCACGTTCATATTTTAACATTCTTAATTTGACAATTAAAGCCAAATTTCGAGAACCTGTCGTTTATGGTTGACGTCTCCTATCGAAAATAATATTTTGAGGATATATATGAAAATGAACTTTGTAACTTAATTCCATCACAGTAAAATCACAGAACAAATAATATATTCCAGGAAATGATCAATCTAAACTGAAACTGGATTAGTAGATTTTCTTTTCTGTCAGGCTTTTTTAAATAAAATTCTGAGTTTAACAAATTATATACACAGCCAAATCGTCCATGTGAAAAATAGTTTTTCTGTACCACCAAATTGTCTTTCTAGGGCTTAAATAATTAGAAATTAGTTGGTCAGCTACTATTCCCATGTACTAATTGTAGTTTACGATTTCAAGCGGCCTCAACTTGTCCACGGTTTTTGGTATGTATAAGAAGTCTCGATCAATTGTGTATGAAACCTGGTTGCAATATTCATTACACATCTAGACACATACAACTTTCCCTGCTTGTCTCTTCCAAATATGGTCCCTATCTGCTGTTTCTACCTTACAATATCAATTGGATTATCTGTTCGGTTACTTCTCAGTGGTATGTGCTTTGAGCAGCAATAAATCGTTTCGAAATTTCTGAGGTAAAAAGTCAATGAAGCTAATCCCGTAAATCAATGAAAATGAATTAAAATAATTGCAGTACAAGAAAGTGATTAACAAATGTCTAATAAAATATGTAATTTTCACACAAACAAATACTTACAAACCCTTTTTGCACAAAATATTACAAAAAATCACCACGAACCGTAAAAAAATTAAATTACTGTTAGCTAGTACCGTTGATCAATAAAAATAAAACTTGATATTTTTACGCGGCCATACAACACATTTCCACGAACTGATTCAATTTGAAAAATCACATAAAAACCAAATCACAAATATAAAAGTTTTATTACAAAATTTTTCCATCTAGTACTCGATTTAAATTTATATCGATGTAACACTTTTTGTTTTGTTTTAAATTCAGTTGCAAACCTGACGCGTTGACCAAAGGGCGTCAAATTATTTTATTTCTAATCGTTCGGATTAAAAAAATGCAGTTTTTTGATAAAAATGTAGTGATGCAAAAAAAGTGTAAGGAACAAAATGTTTGTGGGTACACTTCATTTAACAACAGAAAATGGAAATCCAGCACATAAAAATAGGCGTCAAAATCGGTATGGTTTACTATTCTAAAAAACATATTTCGAATTTAAATAAATGAAATTAATAAAGAAATTAAATTATTGAGGGGAAACATCTTATTTCCGAAGCAAAAATTACAAACTACATATTTTGGAACCGCAGTTAAAAAGTCAACTAAACTTTTGTTAACACTTGAGTTAACTGCAAAAATTGTCGATATCCTGTTCTCGCTTTAACCCAGCATTGAGACTGCGTCACTGTCATTCTACACAATCGTACCAATTTTGTTAGTATTCCTAGGTATCCCAGGGCATACCACAAACTTTCGATTGATCGAGTCATAGGCCTGCCAGAAATCCAGGAACACCTGATGTATGGGGATGGATCAATTCGGACGAACTCCTCTTTGATAGTCACCATAACTAGGCCTTCCGTTAGTGGAGTAATTCTATCCAATATAATGTAGGACAGTAACTTGTAACAGTGGCCTTAGAGAATTCCTAATGGGATGGATCTGCAATGCAAATTTCCGCAATCTGTATTTTAGGTAACTCAACAACGGTCTGTGAAGCTGGATGAACACCAATCAGGTCAGTAAAGTGTCCACTCCATGCGCCGAGAGCTGCGACGATGCAATCCAGTAGTTTCTGCAATCCAGTAGTTTCTTTAAAGAAATTACGCAAACTGAGCTCCTTTCTAAGTTGCTGTACTTTCAGAATCTCGACCTTCCGCCATTCTCGCTTCTTCCGTCTAAAAATCCACTTAGCTGACCTCCTAGCAAGAGCAGCCTTGCTTTTCCTCGCAATTATGAGCCGTTGTTCCACTTCACTGTATGCTATATTTTGTTACTCGATTGCAAAACGCCACTCATCATCTAACCAATTATTCTTGGGTCTGAATTTCAATACACCTAAAGTCTGCTACGCAACACTAACATCCAAAGTTTTCAGTACCTCCCAGACAGAGTTCACATAGTCAGACTGGTAATTAGCTCCCCCAATGTTGTCGTTGACAAGATATCGTTTCTTTTGGTCTTGATTTATGAGACCTTCACAGTCAAAACGTCCCATGCGTTTCGCTGCCTTCCCATCCTTATACGAAAACTTCCACGTAGCTTTACAGCGACCAAATGATTATCGCTGACTTATAAGTTCTCACATCCTGTACAACCCGAGGTCGGTTTTTTGAAATTAACACGTGGTCAATTTGGCTGCGGGAAATTTTGTGAGGATGGATCCATGTTTCTAAATGTACTTGTTCACTTGTTGTTTCTAAATGTACTTGTGAACCCATCAGATCATCCAAGTCATTGTAAAATGAGTCTTTATCTTGAGGCTGGCTGACTTCTGTGGGCGCTTGTACACAAATTATCGACAAGTTGGCTCGCGTCAAGCGCAAGCAAAGTTTACACAAACGGTTATTAACTGCTTAAAATTCCAAAACAGTACACTGTAGAGCAACGTAAATCCCTGGGACAAATGGTATCTGCTTTAAGACCAGCGAGTTTCTTAAAGAGCAACAAGTTCCATCCGATACTCCTGTATGCAGGCGTTTCAACGCTCCTGGTTTCCTAAGTAACTGCAGGTTTTTTTCCTTAGTCAAGTAATACCAATAAAAAAAAAAACATAAAATGTTGATATGACTTCCGGCCCCACATGATGGTTGTTCTTCTTGCGCAAGATACAGGGTGTCAAATATTTGGAAAATGTTCGGACATAACCAGGTATTTGTGGCTGTCAAATATAAACTAGTTATCGGATAATTATGATAGACGGCTCATTGTTTAGGTAAGTATGTGGCAACTAAGAAAAAAATATGATAACTGCATTATCTTTATATTCTTCCCTCTTTAAATTATCGCCAACAATTTTTTTATCAATTTTCTAAAAATATAATTTTGTTTTGCCGCTAATGTGTGAACGATATAAGATCCTAAATAATTATATGGCCCAATTGGTGCCTAATATTAATACTGAATCTTGAAAATAAATCGTTTTAAAATCGATCATACTTAGCCGAATTGCAATAATTGAGTTCGAGTAACATTGAAAATGAATGCTGGATCGGGAGCAATGACTTGCAGTTGCGTTTCCTTGCATTTTACAATATCGCATATGATGGGTTAAAATAAAGAATTTCTTTTGAAAACATCTTTAAAAATTATCAATTAATTAAATATTTTGTCACGGTATATGATTTAGTGTTTTTGTTATTGTCGCATACACAAACTTTTGTTGAGATTATGGCGGTCAAAATAGCACGAATTATATATGCGCGTGTTATTTACATAACAATTGATAGCAATTGAATTGAGATTATCTCATAACTCGAGAATTCTAGATGGGTTCGTTTCAATTTGTTTCTGTGGGGTTTCCACACCTAAATGCAGATTATTCTGAATTCAAATTAGGTAATAGAATCGCCTGACTATAAGTTTCAATAAATATTTATGGGCAAATCAGAATTTATCGGAACATTTCAAGCTATACACGTTAATAAGGCTCTCGCAGGTTATGCATTCTTGTATAGGAGCTTTGTCTGGCAGCCAGTTCGTGGAGCAAATTAGTTTTAACATGGAGAAACGAATATACACGAAGATATTTAACTAGAGATTACTAGTTTTTTAATTACTTGAACAACTCAACTTTACCTGGAATAACGTTAGCTCAGTATTTCGTGTAACCCGGCATCACAGATTTAATAAACTCTATCATAAACTATAATTACACTATTTCAATTGTCTAGTTTATGATTTACTAAAATATTGAATTATAACAAATCGTGTACTTACTTTGAACTTGTCTCACTTTACTCTTTTTCTTATATATTCTGATATTTTTATATTTAATACGGTTTTCGATCTAACAGTTGACTGTTGAATGAATATGCAAGTCGTATAATGGATGCAATCGTGTAATTTTGAATTTGTTTACGGGCATGCGTTTAAGTAAATTAAAAAAATCACACTCGGTTCACACTTAAATAAGAATGTCGCGATAAATATTTATTTTTGTCATGATATCATGACATAATTAAAATACACCACTCATCTCCTAATAGTATATAGATAGCGAAGAGGTATAAATTGTAAATACACAAACAAGGATAACGATGGCATGTGTCTTGGGGAGTATTCCATAATTCTTAATATTCTTTTTTGAATGGTCATCAAGGGTTTGTTATTTGATAAGTAAATACCAACGCAACATGTAATGTTAAAGTGGTAACCATCGTTTCATAGAAGTGCAATAACCATATGCGAGAGACAACATACGAAAGATGAAAAATTCTATATGAATGGACAACTTACAAGACACAATAGCAAGAACGTACAGAAATGACGTGAAAATAATACAAAAAGATTTCAACGCAAAAATTGGAACGGAAAACACCAACCTGACGACCACTATTAGGAGCAAAAACGCATTAGATACAGTGTGAATCACAATGATGGCATTCCAGCTTCTTTATTCAATGAGCTTGTGTGATCTGCAACAACGCTCCATTTCACGATTTCTGACTGGAGAAGTTGTTTCGAATGGTTTCGTCTAACTTTATGGTTTCGCAGATGCCAGTGAACCTGCTTTTGGTGCTGTAATCTACACAACCAACTTTTGTGCTCCAAGCTCAGGATATAGCACCACTACAAAACTCTACGTTTCCACGCCTAAAACTGCGTGCGGCACTGTTGCTCGCTCAATTGGTATCACCTTGTAAATTTTCCACTCAGTGATGTAATTTATTGGTGAGACTAGAATTTTGCTCCATCAAAAAAACAAATCATGCGGTTTTTGTCTCTAGAGCTATGATGCCTGCTGTTTTCATGAGATGTGATTTATGGTTCTCTGCGGACCGTCAATTTTTCATTGGTCGAAATCTCCATGGCTTACAAAGATGCTGTGTCTTGAACCAGAATGGCTTTGAAGGCTGCCAAGGACGACAGTATTTATACCAATATAAAGTATGTGATGGCATTCACTTCCTGATTCTTGCACAACATTGCCAATAACATTGCCAAGAATATTAACAGAATCTCTGAACCTCTAGCTAGACATGACTCTGCTGAAGGATTGTCAATGGCTATTCACTTTGTTCAATCTGAATGCTTTTCGAAGGTAAAAAAACAGCAAAGCAGCCTCGTCTACTTCTTCACCAGGTAACGTTCGATGCCGCCGAGTCAAACCAATTTCAATACATCAGTAAATGGAGAATCTACCAAAGGAGCAACTAGAAGCAATACATCCATTTCAGTGGGTTCGAATAGATTTTTTTGACCTATTCTACATTGCACACCGAATACGTGGGCGAGCACCAACCAAAACATACATGTGCATTTTCGTCTGCTTTGGAATAAAGGCTGTCCATCTGAAAAATGCCCTACAAATGTACACAGCATTGATTACTGCTGGCTAAGAAACCAGATTGGAATGTCAGCTTCTGTATTATAAATTCGCATATTCATTCGTGTTTCAAATTGTAATACTTGAATTTTTGGTGTCCAAGGTATTTAACCTAGGGATTTGTAACTTTGTGTTTACGTCAACTATCCATATGTACATTCAGGAACGATGATAGAAGTGCCCTGGCTTTGTACATTGCGTTCATTTGTAGCAATGCTGCACCTCTCTCGCTTGCTTATAATTTCTGTTAACGTCATATTTTTTTTTTTTTTTTTAAGTTTGTCACAGACGCCGTAAACTTGTGAAAATGTAGCGCCCGTATTTATTATTATTGGTACTCTCCTGCTTTGGATTTTATGTCGATGCTATTAGTAAGTATTACAATATGTGATTTTACAAGAACCTTTAGCAAGATAGGTTAGGTTAGGTGCGGCGCATTACTGATCATGAAGAAAGAGGATTTTCCGTATCTGTGAATAGTAATTTGCAATCGCACCATTTTGTATTTAATTCGTTGCCGTGCATTGATTTATACTCGTATATCATTACAGCACTTTTCCCGCCAGTAATCACAAAGCAACCGAATGCCGATAGAATACTATTTGATGTAGCGACGAGATATGACGAAGATGATACACCATTTTTAATTGAATGCAAAACTGAAAGTGAACCAGCACCAAAGTAAGTTTTTCAGTCAATGCCAATTATTTTTTACCGCATGTGTGGGCATGTTCATAATTTTTAATTGTCATTGTTCTGTTCCAGTTATCGTCCACATATCATCCAGTTTAATTGTCATTGTTCTATCCAGTTGTCGCATGACTGAATCTGTGTATCAATAAGAAGGCGATATCAACAATATGAGAAAAACAATCACTAAATGGAATAAATTGACGAATTCATAGAGCCCGTCCAATTTCAAGATGGAAGCAAAAGCAATGAAGATTCTCAAAGAGCAAACCAACTACAGAAATTTATTAAATGCAATGCTTTGTCAACTAATATACGTTCTGGCCACTACCAGAGATTCTACCATGCAGCGTTCGCACCTATAAGAAATGCGAATGGGGATTAAGCCAGAAGCGCTAAATAAAAAGCGATATTAGAAATTGTCTGAACCTCTCCAGCGAAAGTAAGAAAAGGAATATACAAAAATATATTGACCGAAAATGAGCTTCTGGCTATACACGATTTTATAGCAGCTCAAATTTTGAAAGGACTCCCAAGAAAAACTCCAGATAAACTAATTTGGTTAATGCTTCATTTAGGCTCAAGCATGTACCACAAATGTGGAAGGTGGCTGTAGTCATCATGATCCCTAAATCAGACCAATATCTTTACAAACGATAATGTCAAAACTATTCGAGCAGCTGTTATTGGAGAGTTTAAAACCCTAATAAATTGAATTTCTTGGATGTGAGGCAGGTCATTGACAAAGTATGGCATGAAGGATGGTACGGAACAAATTTAAAATGCTCCTTCTCATATAATATACTGAAATATACTACTTTCATATAGATATCAGATAGATACATCAGAGTCAAACAGGGTGATGCATATTCTGAACTGAACTTAATTAACTCAATATACATATTTTTAGCCCTAAACTCTAAAATCTGGTATTTTCATACTGATCTTCCCGAATTCAGAATGGTGGTTTCATCACCTATGGCAACTGACTTGATCGATCAAGCTTACGTTTCTCCAACTTCAGCACATTTAGCAAAACTATTGAACGACTTCAAAGTCTCATTTTCTGGCCTTAAATGGCACTGCAAGTAAAACAGTATGTTGCTAGCTGTCCTAAATGTAAAATGAACAAAGCTGTGAACATCTCGAATAGACCAGTTATGGTCGTTTCTAGTTTCAATAGCTAAGGACAATGGAAAACAGTACAATATGGAATATACACCAGTTTGTTCTTCGCCGAGTAACACCTCAGAGCGGACGAACAGAGCGATGATCTGCAATTTGGTCGTAAGTTGATGATCACGTGCATACTGAGTGGGACAAGTATCTGCAAAAAATTGCAGCAGCACTGCGTAACGCCATTCATATTTCAACAAATATTCCCCTCATTATCTCGTGTTCTGCCAACATATTCTGTGCATGGCTCGGAATACCTATTATACAAATTTTTGTTTCCTTCGGATCCCTACGACTTAACTTATAGGTTGTTACAGATTATGTTGGCTGTACTGAGGGGAGGAGGTTGCTATGCAGCTAAATCCTCAACATAAATATTTCTAATTTCATAATGGATAAAATTGATAAAATATTTAAACACATAAACTTGCCTATTCAACGATATATTTATTGATAGAACATAAATTAACTCAATCCTTATCTATACCAAAATGTAAATTAAGAAAATCGATTTTGCCCCCCTAGAGCTCATCTAGATAACTTGCGATTCACTGTCGGTGACATATTCCCCGTCGACGGCGCTCACACCAATTTCATATGTCGAATTGGGATCAAGACCACGAATAACTAAATAATCTTCGTTCACTTCATGTCCGGTCGTTTCCCAATTTGATTCACCCTCCTTACGGTATCTGGCAAAGAAATGTAACCCGGGGTTCCGTTTAGCCGGACGCCATTGTACTCTAACATCGGTATCATTTGCTATCCTTTCACACGTGAAATTTGGTGTATCGGGCACAATCGATAAATGTTCGATTGTACGTATGTACTTTCTAATAGTGTATACCTTTCCCTCCCCTGCACTTGTTTTTGCTCTAATTTGAATTACGTAGTTTGTTCCTAGCTTGAATCCGGTCAATTTCACACTTGCAATACCTGGATCTGATATTTCAAGGCGATTTTGTCGATAAACTCGTAAACGATTAAGTCTTTGGTAATATATGTTGTATCCAGTAATTTTACCATTTGGTTCTAGTGGTGGTTTCCATGATAACCAAAATGCGGATGATCCAAGTGGGACAACATCCAGAGATTCTACCATTCCGGGAACGTCCTCTAATGTTGTGAATGAAACGGTATTGCTTGCGGGACCATTGTATCGTTTATTGATCACCTTAATATGAGCGAAATATTTTGTAGCTGGTTTTAAATTATCCAAGGAGATTTGACCGGCATCAATACCGTAATGAATTTGGTTTTTTAGTTCAGGGTCATCTTCAGTCCACATCTCGACTTTGTATCCTTCCAAATACCCGTTTACACTGTCATTTGAAACTTTGTTACATCTTACTAGAGCTTGTTTTGGGCCAGTTACCTCAATTACAGTGAAACTATCTGGAGCCTCGGTTGGTTCACCTTCACCTGAATAGCCAATCACTTCATGAATTGGCCCATTAGATTGGCCAACTTCATTGAAAGCAATCACTTTGATACGATAACGCTGGAATACTGGTGTGTCCAGAATTTCTAAACTTGATTGCTTCCAATCTGTAATTTCTATGTCATGCCACGCGTCACTTGTTAAATCTTTTTTCCATGATACTCGATAGCGTAAATTTGGAGCGTTGTGATCAATTTCCTCCATTGGCGTCCAATGGACCACCATGTTATTTGGTGCGGTACCTTCTCCATAAACGGAAATCGGATTCTTGTATGGCACATCTGCTTGTGTTGTGCAAACTTGGCTGTATTCTGATGGAGGTGATTTGCCAATTATATTATGCGCAATCACTCTAAATGTATAGTTCGCCCATGGTCTCAAATCAACATAGAATGAACTTTCCCACCATCCGATATTGAGTGGATGAAGATATTCGAATTGTGTGGATGAAGTGTTAGATTCAATTGAGAAGGATTTTATTGGGGCCCTAGTATCATCAAGCGATTCCCAGGAGATAAACCCTGAGTTCACGAAACATTCGACTTTTGTTATTTTTGGCGTTTTTGGAATATCTTGTACGAGGAGCGTGCCTGTAGCTACGGCACCATCTATATAAGTATAAACAACACAAGTATATTTGCCCGAATCCGAATCGACTATATTCGAAATAGTTAATTCCGATCTTGTCGACTCTGGATAAATCCAATGATTTTCCACGAACCGAGAATCAGTGAAGTCGATGATTTCACCATCCTTCAACCAATCGATTTTTAATTCTAGATCATCATTTTGGCCAGCACAACTAAATGTAATCGAATCTCCCACAGGCCGTTCATAAGAACTGGGCCAATCATAAATAGATGTGGCCTGTTTCACAATTAGCGTACCATTAGCAGTTGTAGTACCAAACTTATTTAAAGAACGACATTGATATTCGCCATCGTCGGTCGATTCTACATTCTTAATTTCTAAGCTATTATCATCCAACACGAAAAACCGACCGCTGTTCAAATATTCGCTGCCTTTATACCATTCTACAACGGGTGTGGGAACGCCAACTGCTGCGCACACAAATCTAGCCTTGCCACCTTCGACAGTGACCACGACACCTGGTTGTTCTATAATTTCTGGTTTACCTTCTAATGCAGTTATATTCTGAAAAAAAAAAAAAAAATTTAGAAAACCTCAACATAATTGATTAAAGTCGACCTGATGGAAGACTTACTGGCGATGATATGTCGTCTTGTGGTTGTTTTGTGATGAATGTCGATGAAGTTACTGTAATTAGACACCAGTAAATCGTTAATTAATTAATTAATTTAAAACTTTGTTACCAACGTTGTTCCACAGTATATTAATTGAACTCTGTTTGGATAAGGAATTTGTTTAGTAAAGAATACAAAAATGTTCGACATAAATTTACCAATTTTGAAAAAATGAGAAAATTTCGCAAGATATTGGCGAACGGATTTCCACGGATTACGGTTTAAGTGAAACTCCCTCCAAATGGATTAAGACACAGATTTTATAATCGAAAATTATATTTTGAAGACACATATGACGTCGTACATACTATATATAGCCATGAGAAGGAAGCATACCGAATAGCCATTTAATAACTGAAATTTATTACTTATTTCATCACAGTAAAATCTCAGAACAAATAATAGGTTCCAGGAAATAATCAATCTAAACTGATATTGGATTAGTACATTTTCTTTTCCGTCAGGCTCGTTTAGAATGAAACTCCGACTTTAACAAATTAATCAGCCGCGGTATATGAGCTCCTCTCAAAACGTTAACACTTCGTTTTTATATCTGCCATGTAAAAAATAATCTCTTTGCACACCGGAATTATTTGGTCGGTGCCAGCTACATCTCTCATATACTGATTGTAGTTTTCGATTTGAAGCGGCCTCAACTAGTCCACGGGTTTTCGACTCTAATAAGTCTCCATCAATTATGTATGAAACCTCCTTCAAATATGGTCCCACCTATCTCTGGTGTTTTTACCTTACAACATCAATTGGATTTCCCGTTACGTTACTTCTCAGCAGAAATAAATTGTTTCGAAACAACTGAGCTAATAAGCCAATGAAGCTATAAAATTAAATTACTGTTAGGTAGTACTGTTAGGTAGTACCGTTAATCAATAAAAAAAACTCTAATCTAAATTTACACAAATTATAACTGATAACAATAACTGACTACGCTGCGACCAACGACACGTTTACACGAACTGATCCAATTTGAAAAAAAAAAATGACATCAAACCAAATCACAAATATAAAAATTTTATTGCATACGAACCGTTACTTTTTCAAAAAAATTCAAATTTTTTCATCTAGTACCCGTACCCGATTTAAATTTATATCGATGTAACAGTTTTTGTTTTGTTTTAAATCCAGTTGCAAACCTGACGCGTTGAACAAAGGGCGTCACATTATTTTATTTTTATTCGTTCGGAATAAAAAAATTTAGTTTTTTGATAAAAATGTAGTGATACAAAAAAAGTGTAAGAAACAAAATGTTTGTGAGTCGTTAGGTTCACTTCATATGTTCACAAAAAATGGAATTCCAGCACATAAATCTGAAAAGCAGCGACAAACAACCACATTAAATTTAAAATAAATGGCGACCAAAAATAGGCCACTATCTCGATGACAGTTAATAATTGTAATAAACATTTTATAAAGGCCATTACTGGCCCTATACTGGGTTAACAATTTGGCTCCAACGATTTGGATAGGTCTTCATATTATCTTAGACAATCTGAAGAAGCCAGGTCGTTCTCTACACCGTGGATCCATCGTCACCTGCAACAACCTTTACGCCTATCATATTGTGGCCCACCTTTCAGAGATTGCTGCAAAATTCGTTTCGTATCAGTACGCGGAACGTGACCACGTAAATCACACGAATGATTCTTCTCTCATAAGGAGCCGTCTCTCATACTCATCCGTCAGCCATATCTCGTACTCATCCCCAACATTCACAACTAAACATAAAAACGGGCCTGATCAACACTTTGGGAAGCTTCAGGTTCACGGCATTTGATAAGTGTTTAGATTTTAGCACGGGCCTGATCAACACTTTGGAAAGCTTCAGGTTCACGGCATTTGATAAGTGTTTAGATTTTAGCAGTGACCTTATAGGATACAAAGCACGACTGTCTAATATCAGCCGCACTTTAATATTCTCACCCACACTGTTGTCGTGAATGATAAGAGAGCTGAAATATTTGAACCTTCTCACTCCCTCAAACGTGTAGTGGCCACTACTTAAATCTTATGTGCAATTCTTCCTATAACCAGATCTGTAGTCTATATATCAAATTCAACTGATTACTTTTATCTGGAAATCAAAAATAAACTTTGTCAAGTATATTAAATAAATACATACATTGATTAAACACACGTCCGTTCAAAAAAATCCGTATGACTAAAGCAAATGTCTTAATTAGACATAACATTATAAAATAAAAACTACTTACTAACATTGGTGAGATCACCATAAGTAGGAACAGAATACGGACAGTTCAAAACCAAATACAAAATAATTATCCCGTCGAAAAGTACACCCTGTTAAAGGAGTCAACAGCCGGTACAGGACCTGATACATAGTGGTTATAACTCGAAACACTAGTCCACATAAATTGATTATAAATTCTGGACCAGTTACTTGAATTACAGTGAAATTACCTGGAGCCTCGGTTGGTTTGCCTTCGCCGGAATAACCAATCACTTCACGCGCTTGCACATTAGCTTGGCCCACTCTATTGATCGCAATCACTTTGATACGATAACGCTGGAATACAGGCGTGTCAGGAATTACTAAACTTGTTTGGGTCCAATTTTTAATTTCTGTATTCTGCCATGTCTCGCCCTCTATATCATTTTTCCATGAAACTTGATAGTGGAAATTCGGTGCGTTATGCTCAATTTCGGGCATTTGTGTCCAACGAATTACCATGTTATCGGGTCCGGTACCTTTACCTTCAACATTTTCCGGATTTTTGTACGGCACATCTTCTTGTGTTGTACACACTTGGCTGTGATCTGATGCAAGTGACTTCCCAATTTTATTCCATGCGATTACTCTGAATGAATAATTGGCCCATGGGGTCATTGTTACGGTGTAGGTATGTTCCGATGATGGAACTTTCTCGTAAGCAATATTCCATTTGTCTGGTGTAAACGTGGTGTTATATTGAATTGTATAAAACAGTATTGGGGATCGGTTATCGCCTTGAGACTCCCAGAACACCGTCGCTGATGTCTCGAAGCATTCGACTCTTATTAATTTTGGCGCATTAGGAGCATTTTGTACGATGAGCATGGCTGTAGATTCGTCACTATCTAAATCGGTGAAAGCAACGCACGTATATTCACCCGAATCCAATTCGATAGTTTTTGAAATGTGTAGTGAATTGTCGTACATCTTGAGGAATCGTGAATCAGAGTGGTCGATAAGTTCACCATTTTTTAACCAATTGATTTTCAATTCTAAATGGGTATCGGCTTCAGCAGAACATCTAAATATAGCGGGTGATTCAGCGGCCACTTCATAATCCTCAGGATGTTCGTAAATTTTTGTAGGTTTTTTCACGATTAGCGTGCCATTTGCACTTTTGGTGCCGAATTTATTCGAAGCGTAACATTGATAGTCTCCAGCATCGGTGGGTATAACTCTTGTAATTTCTAAGCTACCATCATCCGTCACCTTAAATCGACCGCCACTCAAATTACTGCCATCTTTAATCCATTTAACCTGCGGTTTAGGGGTACCAAATACTTTGCACACCAATGTAACATTTCGATTATCGACGGTGGCTGCGATAACAGGTTGTACTCCAATTTCTGGTGGTACAGCGAGTACATTCAAATAAACATCACGATAGACATATCCAAGGCTATTAGTTGCATTACAACCGTAGTTACCGGTATCGCCTTTGACTAAATTTTTTACCATAATCGAATTGGTTGTGACAATTCGACGATTATTAGGTGGAGCATCACCGATTGGTTTACCATTGAAAATCCATTCAATATTTGGTTCAGGTTTTCCGTGAGCCTCACAATAGAAAGTCGCGTCTTCTTCTTCGGCCGCTGTGACTAGTTCGGGTTCTCTTGTGAAGAATGGTAATGCTGCAATTCCAACCTTCATTGAATAGGTTTGCGCTTGACCAATGCCGTTAGATGCCTCGCACGTATATTCACCCTCGTCCATCGATCGTATCGGATCTATTGTCAACGATTTACCATAATGCCCTTGTATCACGCGGTCATTCCATTGTATCGGTGAGCCATTTTTCGTCCAAACAAATTCTGGTAACGGTGTTCCGCCAAATATACAAAACAATTCCAACCTTCGACCATCAATAGCTACCTGATTTTTTCGCGACACATATTGTAACGTAACAGGATATTTGTTTAAATCGGTCACCTGAGGTTGAATTACGTCTAACAGTACACGGTTACCAAGTTTTAAATCATTTTGTATTGGCGAGTGTGCGGTACAAACATAATAGAAATCATTTCCAGCTAGTGAACTAGAACTATCCAAACGAGTTACATTCGACATCCATAAATTACCCTCGGGGTCCTGAGTCATACGGGAATTATTAATACTTTGAAGTACTTGTGTACCCACGGACATTTTCATCCAATGTACAATCGGTTTTGGCCAACCATCTGGCGGTTGGCATTGTAATCTGAATGGTTTCCCTTCTAGTGCTGTCATATTCTAAAACAAATCAAATATATGTTTACAAAACGATTAATTAATGTTGATCTGAGAGCAGACACTTACTTGTGGTAAATCTTCTTTGAACGAATTCAATTCAGCCTTTCGAACGAATACTGAATTCGATGAAGCTGTACCAAATTCATTTGTTGCAAAACATTGATATTGCCCGATATCTTCCTCGCGCGGTATTATTATAAATAGCGTACCGAGTCTAGGCTGTATAAACATGCGATCATCGTACAATTGCCACTCAAATGGTTTACCATTTTTCGTCCATCTATAACTGGAAGAGAAAAACTCAATTTAGAAAATATGAACAGGCCCAGACACACTAAAAAAATAATTCGCTTTGACCGAGAAACTTACTAGGGTTCTGGTTCACCTTCAGCTTCGCATTCAATTAAAAATGGTTTATCATAATGGCTAGTTTTTTCTGCTACCTCAAACAATATTTCGTCACTTTGTGGTTGTTTTGTGATTAATGGTGGTGAAGGTTCTGCAATGCGATAATATTAAAGCTTTTGTCATATTCCATGATAGTAGGTCAAGCAGATAAGAAAGTCTTCTTTATTGTTAACAATTAGGAGGAAGTTACATTTCTTGTCTTTTATTTTAAATCTAACAACTTTCAAGGTGTAGGAATTTAGGAAAATAAACGGAGATTGGTCCGTTAATCAACCAGTTTGATAAATGCTTCAAATGAGAACCACATTCTTAATACCTTAAATTATCTTGGGGGCCATTATGATTGCAAAACTGTCACAAAAATATTTTTAAAATTTCATTATAATTCAAATTTTAAGAAATTTGGATTTTGGTTGTTTAATAAATTGTTTGAAATTTTAAATTTGAAATAATTTGAAATTCAGAATTTGAGAAATTCACAGATTCCGTTTTAAAATGCTTTTAAATAAAACTGCCCAAGATTTATCAATAGGAGGTCATTAATCTAAAATTAGTATACCGGTGGACATAATTAAGCTTCAATACCCATAATCAAGCCAAACTTGCATGATCAGTGAACAACAGGCCAGTACCTACAGACAGGGATCAGAAATTTAGCAATATAGCTTCGGAGTGTCTGTTAAGAAATGTTATATTGAATTGAAACTAATGTGTAGGCCTATTAGCAAATTAAGAATTAAATCTAAAATTATCTAAAATCAAAGATTTGGTACGTCCTCCAAAATTGGAAAAACGTTTTGTCTGTTTGTTTTTTAACGAGTTTACCCCATATGTTTGTTTTTTAACGAGTTTACCCCATTCCGCCGCACAGCAGAATGAAAATTATACAAATGCTTTTCTCATTTTCACTTCAAAAGTCTTCGTCGACATCATTAATGCGCGATCGGTACTCACAGAAAATATGTTCAAATAAGTAGAGGTCTCTCTATATATTCCCACCAAAAATACAAACCAGGGAAGTAAAATCGAATACACAGGTGATCCTCGACTTGTGTCAATTTTCATTTACATTGTTCGTAATGTTTGCATGCCTGTTTTGAAGTATATTTTCAAGCCAAAATATGCCCGATAGGACGGCGTGAGTTGAGAATTGCTTGTACACATATTTGAATACTTACTAATAGCATCCACATAAAATCCAAAGAGGCAGAGTAATAGTAATAAATACGGCTGCCACATTTTTATAGTATTATGGTATCTGTGAAATATAGAAGAAAATACAAATATAAGTATGTATATAAGAAATTGTGCGAATGGAGAACATCCAGAATTATACAACAGCACAGCTGCGAGTCTCTGGAGATAAAGCGGAACTAGTAGCAGAGAGCTGTAAAAGAGGGTCAGCTGCCTCCGGACAGTAATGCCAAGGACAAGTTAATAGCCAAGCTAACAAAGCCGGCGACTATTACAAGACCACTGTCCTCAGCTCCAACCGAGAAACTAGTAGCTGATGATTAAAAGGAGCATGCATCATGGTCGGACAAAAAGACGGGAGCCATTGTACAGGTATTACTAGTACAAATGCAACAACTAACGTGGTGAGCATAACACCAAATTTGATTAACAAAATTAAATTTTTTATCAATAAAAGGAAAAGTTAGACCGTATTCGAAAGGCGCAGGACAAGCAAATGGGGAAGCTCAGAGGAGAGATGAAAACTCTAGAGGCTGGCGTAAAAACGGAAATAGACCAAATGAAGGAGCAACTCCAAGAGTTCGAGGGCAAGTTCAGGGAAATCGAAGGCCGTGTGAAAACCAAACCACACCGGAAGCGGAACCAGTTGCCGGAAGGTGCATTTGATGGTGAAACCCTATTTGAGAACTTTAGAGTTCAGTCCAATTGAAGAGCAGCTTAATGCATTCCGATGTTTTACAAGCCGCGTCTATTACCGAAATGAGCTGCGGCGACATCATGAAAGAATCGGAGTTAAGGTCCGGGGAAGCTAATGTTCAGGAGTTGAGCAAAATTCGGCTTCACAGTAGAAGAAAGCTGCGCGGTGAGAGCCTCCCACACTCGCACGACAGGTATACTGCAGAGTTCTAGCTGACAAATTGAACGGCTGCGTTGAATGCGTTCATCAATACTGTTAGAGAGGATAACCTGTTGATTATATCCGAGACTGCAAAGAACCAGCGACCCATAGAACAATGCAGCAGATTGACATCAGCGACAGGAGAATGGAAACGGCAGACGTGCTGCAGATAATGGCGCGAGATAATGAAGAGGGAAAGATTAGCAGGCTTCTTTAAAGAAAATCCGAAAAAATAGATCCCACCAGCTTTAAGGGGAGAAAGCTGATGTAAGCGACAGGTAGCCACAGGATCACTGTTTTGATTGCTTAGCTCGGGAAGGACTACAACAGCCTGGTATTGTTAATGGAATACTAAACAGAAGACAATGCGTGCACTAGTTAAGACGTTACAAAAGATCATTAAATGAATGACGTAATCATCAATCTATAAATCAAGGTTGGGCTACATATATAAAATAATATTAATAAACCGTTTTTAAAGGTTTTACCCCTTACTGTGTCAACAACCTGGCTCTAACTGCTTCGATCCTGAGGTTGGTCTTCATACTGTCTTATAGACAAACTGAAAAAGCCAAGTCGTCCTCTATACCGTAGAGCCATCGTTGCCTGGAACGATCTTTACGCCTACCAAATAATGATCGCTGCCTATACGTATTTGGTTGAAGTTCTCACATCCTGTACTGTCCGAGCCCGCTCTTTTGAAATTAACACGTGCACTATTTGATTGCGGGAAATTTTGTGAGATGATTTCTGCCAGCTCTAACATTAAAGTCCCCAATTACCATTCTAACATCGTGTTCGGGTATAGCACCCATCAGATCGTCCAAGTCATTGTAAAACGTCTTTTTATCTAGTGGCTGGCTGACTTCTGGGGCCGCGTGTACATAAATTACCGACAAGTTGACTAACTTCATGTGCAAGCGAAGTTACACAATTGAGTATTGACTACTTGGAAATCCAAAACAGCCTTCTTAACCTGCGTCCCAAGAAGAAATCCAGCTCCAAGATAACCGAGGTCAATCCCACTGTAGAGCAACGTATATTCCTCGGACACATGGTCTCCACTTTTAAGCCAGCGAGTTTCTTGTGACTGCCGGTTGCCGTTGTCGATCCTGAGTGGGGTCCGGTATTAGTTTGGCAGTATTCATTTTTTCTTATGTTGACATTGTGAACAGAACAAATAATTGTCGATATTTACAAATAAATAAAAGGAGTTCAGTTTATAAAAAAATTTTAGTTTTGTAAAATTAATTCGGATTTCGTAAAGCGGAAGGTAAAACTATGCCATGTCCGCGTTTTTTTTTTTTTTCAAATATTTGACAACCTGTATCTTGCGCAACAACAGCAACAACAAAAAATCGTCTTCCATAGAATTTTTCTTTAGTAAAGTTGTAACCAATAAAATTAAAAAAAAAAAAATTTGATATGAGTGGCTCCATAGGATGGTTGTTGTTATTCCGCAAGATACAGGGTGTCAAATATTTGGAAAATGGTCGGACATGCTAGGGTATTTGAGGCTGTCAAATAAAAACTAGTTATTTCTGATAATTATGTTGAAATAAAATAGGTGTGTAGTTAACCCCGTTGATGCCTAACATTATTAACCTTAACCCTATTCACGCTGAACAGCATTGAAGCTAGAAAATTTTGGTTGCTTCTCCGGCAAACACTAAAATTCTTAACGGGCGTCCCATTAAAATAATTTATAACAAACGTTTAAAAATAGGATCGGAGTTCGAGTAACTTTGAAAAAGAAGGCTGGATCGGAAGCAACGACTTGCAATTGCGTTCCCTTGCATTTTACAATATCGCATATGATTGGTTAAAATGAGGAATTTCTTTGAAAAACATCTTTAAAAATTATCAATTAATTAAATATTTTGTCACGGTATATGATTTTTAGTTTTTTTGTTATAGTCGCATACACAAACGGTCAAAATGGCAAGAATTATATAAGAACAGTTTTGTTGCGCGGGTTAATTACGTAACAAATGATAACAATTCAATTGAGATAATCTTTAATCTCGAAAATTCTAGATGGGTTCGTTTCGATTTTTTTTGTGTTGGGTTTCTTCCACACTAATGCCCGTGGTTGAACGAAAATATTTAACTAGAGATTAGGTGACAACCGGTTAATTGCTAAAATTGATCTTTGTTTACTTGAAAAACTTAACTGTACCTGGAAAACCGTTAGTTAAATATTTCGTAACACTATCTTAAACTATAATTACACACTTTCAATTGTTTAGTAATTTTTAACACAGTACAATCGTGTACTTACTTTGAACTATAACTTGTCTCACTTTACTATTTTCCTTATATATTCTGATATTTTTATATTTAATACGATTTTCGATCTAACGGTCAACCATTTAATGAATATGCAAGTCGTATACTGGATGCGATTGTGTAATTTTGAATTTGTTTACGCGCATGCGTATAAAGAAATAAAACAAAAAAATGTGATGCTCGATTCACACTTAAATAAAAATGTCACGACAAATTTTTGTTTTTGTCATGATATGAGGGGAGTTCAATAAGTTCGGTAAATCTAGATGAAGTAACGTTATTAAAAAAACTTTAAAATGATTACAGAAAAGATAACTAGAAGAAGAAACAGCACAAACAATGGTGGATATGGTATGGACAATGGAACTCTGAACTCTAACAGAAACATCAAAGCTTAGCACAAATAGATTCCATCGAGATTCTAGGCCTTAGTGAAGTCAGATGGATGAACAGTGGAGAACTATATTATGATTGGGAGAACATTAGTAAAACCAGATAACAAATATAGGGTACCGATTAGGATCCTTAAACCCTCGGATAAGACGAAAACCATTAAGAAAGGCGCTGTTATCGGTAAATGTGAAGAGGTTCAATAATAATGAAATGCGAACAGAAGAATTCGATTAGAAACACCATTACGCAAGGACAGGAACAAATAAAAGAACACCTCATGCAGGAATCAGGAATGGACTGGAGATCTAACTATGAACCACAAAAATTCAGCACGACAATAGTTCGAAAAGTTTAAATCGATCTTGGTCAAGCACAGCGAAGGTTACCATTAGCAAAGCGAGAAGAGGTAGCGCGAATGGTAACGGACATGCAGGCAGTTGGAGTGATTGAATCATCAAATAGTACATGGAGTTCATTGGTAGTGTTGGTCGAAAGGACGGATGGTAAACTGCATATCTGCGTTGATTACCGAAAGCTTAATTTCGTGACGAAAAAGGATACCTAGAATGTTACCAACATTGCACCTGTAAAGCGGGTATTGGCAGGTGGAAGTTCAAGTGCAAGATCGTGAAAAAACGGCGTTCAGTGTGGATAATGGGCTATGTCAGTTTAACGTGATGCCATTTGGATTATATTATGTAATGGCGCGGAAACATTTGAACGACTAATGGAGCGCGTATGTTAAAGGGACTACACTGAATGACATGCTTCATATATTTTTCGGCCGACATCATAGTTTTGAGAAAATATTTCGATGAGCACTTAACAAATTTGTCAGAGGTATGGAAGCGATAACAACCAGCCGGTTTAAACACACCGATGAGGACAAGATATCAGCGGATTGGGAGAGACCCAACAATTTAAGGGAATTAGGCAATTAATTGTGACCGGATTTGCCAACATGGCAAGGGGCTTACATGATTTGATCCGAAAGAACAGATCATTTGAATAGAATGACGAGCGGGAGGAGGCATTCAATGAATTCAGAAGGCGATTATGTACAGGACAATTATTAGCATACCCTATACTCGGTGATAAGTTTATTCTTGACACTGACACAAGCAATGAACTATCATTGGGGTAGTGTTGTCACAAGAAATTGAGGGCCATGGAAGAGTGATAGCTTATTACTCAAAGGTGTTATCGAAACCTGAATTGTGTGACTCGTAAAGAATTATTTGGTATAGTGGATTGTGTGAAATATTTTCATAAGTAGTAGTTCATATACGGACGGGCCACGGAGCATTACGTCGGCTGCTGAAAGCACTGCGGGCGTATAGAGGCAAAGGAAGACTTTATTGACATAAGGCTTATGTAAGTACTATCGGATAAGAAGTAGACAGATGAAATGGTCGAGGACGAGCAGTTAGCAGATCCGGAATTGGCAATAATCATGCAATTTAAGGAGAAAAGAAATCGTCCTTCTTGGAGTGAAATTGCAGATAAGAGTCCCACAGTAAAGGCTTACTGGGCACAATGGCATAATAAATTAATAAAACACTTGCCAAAATACGTCAACATGCTGTAGTGAAGTGGTGTCAAAAATGTGATCAATGTCTGGCGGTACGAGGTCCCGCACGGAAAATTCGAGGAGCAATGTAGCAGTATAACGTTGGAGCGGCATTCGAGAGAATTGTAATGGATGGACTGTGTTGATAACTAGGTGTGGGTAACAAGTGTGTGCTAGTAATAATGGACTCTTTTAGCAAATGGCCAGAGGTGTTTCCCATACCCAATCTGGAGGCAATAACGATAGCTGACGCCGTGGTTAATAATTTGATTAATTGTATTTCAAGAAGAAGAAGTCACAATCGGATCGACATATTTCGATGTTCCTGAGGGCATATCGATCAGCAGTACATGACTCAAGGGGAATGACACCAGCGAGAATCCTTTTTGGAAATAATCTGCGATTACCCAGAGTTCTAAAGTTCGGAGCTTTTCTATCATCAGCTTTATGTGAGCAGAATTATGTTGATCAGATGAAAGGAGAACTCGACGAGATACATCAATTTGTATGAAAGAAGATACGAGTATGGAGCGGACCGGATGAAGGCTCGATATGGCATACGATCGAATAATAAAGAGGAGTGAGATTTAGTATGGCTTTACAATCCACAATGGAAGAAGGATACCATTATGGGAAGGACGGTATACCATCATGACCAAGATAAACGACTTCGTCTACTGGATTAAGAAAGGGCGGCGAGGAAAACTGAAAATGGTGCACTTAGAGGAATTAGCTCTCTACAGAGGTCTATTCCTCAGTCGGATCCTATTCGGGACGAATCTGGATTAGGTAGGGGGTAATGTTACGATTGTAGCGACATTTCTATTTGAGCAGCCAAGCGACGCAACCGTAAATGTAATCTGTAATAATTAGATGTGACTAGACTATTCAAGAATAGTCTAGACACTCTCGAACATTGTGGAATATTTTAGAAGGTTAGAATATTGAGTATAAATACGAGATATAATTTTAGAAAAACGTAACAATATTAAATAAACAAATTTAAAAAAACACTGTACCAAATTTTATTCGCCCTTGCCAAGCATTCACATTTTAAAATACACGAAAATTTGTCATGAACTGATGCAAGACAATGTTTCGCACACTTTACTATGTGAGTTATTGGCACGGTCGACTAAAATTTGGTAATGAAATTTAATTATTTCATAAATAATATTTAAAATTTTATTTAATTTTCATCGAAGCTTTATTTGAATTTTAGTTACTGAAAATCGAAAGAAACATATATAAAATGCACTGAGCATGGCTTTTAGGTTTCCCCTAATTTAAAGAAAGGTTTAATATTTTTCGTTTTACAATTTAATCTGACTTCTATTTTAGTAAAATGTTTTCTCGTTTTAGAACTTTCAAGTATATTTTAGTATGTGAATTGATTCAGTTTGTGGTTGATCGTCAGGTCGAAAAAACAAGACGATAAAGTGAAATAAATTTACAAAAATCTTACGTAAGTACATTTTTATTGTAATATGATAGTTTTGAAAATTATATTCAGAGGGATTAGGATTTGACAAATTCCTTCAAAAATGGAATTGTTAGAACGCAGACTTTGCAGGAATTTTTGACAATTGCCCAATATAGTGGATTGGGAGTGTACCATCTCTGATTGGTAAAAAAAAATAAAAACTGTTTACCAAACAGATAGATTTTATGAGTTAGAATGTGTAGGAGTTTTTCCTACCAAATGAGTTCTGTGATAATAAATTCTTCCACAATCTGATCAAGTTTGCTTGCATTCTTTTTTTTTTATTCATTTCCCTCGAGGCAATCCGTGTTATCATATCAGCTTAGCCAAATTAAACATGTCTTATGTGTTTGTACAATTGTGTTGTTTTTCGGTATGACATAACAAAAAATTATTATTTAAAAAATAATAAACGTATCTCATGACCTGCATATGTCAACTAATTAAAAACGTTCAAAATCGTATAATCTATTTATAGGGTTTTTGATTTAGCTGTATTCTCCACAGTGTTCATATTTCAAAATAACAGCAGTTAGGCTAGAACTGTTTGCTACTGCTTACCGCAGCTTTACATTTTAACACCTAGCCATGATCCCCATCCAGTCTACCTTGCGGTTATCCTGATGAACCTTAGCAAGAATATCATTTGTAATGCATACATTTTTGCTGAATGTTTGCTCAAATTGGTGCACCATACATCAATCTGAATAGCACGACGTTAACAAGCAGGGCCACTCTGCTTGCTTTCTCCTCTGAGGTTATGGGATGTGTCTTATGAGTCAGTTTAAAATGGATCATTATTCTCAGATATTTGATTGTCAGTTATATGTAATTAGCACCGCCTCTGTCTCATATTCTGGAAGCTGCAAGCTAGAAGATATTAACCATTGCTCAAAATACCTTGCGGTGACATACAGACCCACTATCCTGAGTTGTACAGCCACATCACTGGGCATCACCACGGCACAGTACTTTTTGTTACCTCGTAACGATCTAGAGACAGTTTTTGCCTCTTGTGCAGTGTCTACGACTAGTGCCTTCCGAAAACCATACTAGGTCACTCACTATATTGTAATCATCACAGGAAGTGTAGAAGTGGTCCCTGCTACTAAATTCCTTCATGAAAGTTTGGTATGATCTACCTCAATTATTGTGCGATTGACCTCCTCTCTCTATTTGTGGAAACATTCTCGTTTACTTAATTTGAAACAATGCTACTGCCGCATAGAAGCATTTTCGACGTGTCTTGCTCGTTGGTAAATGCGCCCACAGAGCCAGCCCCAAGATAAAGACTCATTTTACAATGACTTGGATGATCTTATGGGATCTATACCCGAACACGATGTTAGAATGGTAATTGGGGACTTTAATGCTAGAGCTGGCAGAAATCCGACCGACTTGTGTAAAAACATAGGTCCGTACTCCCGACACGAAACTGCGACTGAAAATTCTCTCAGAATGATGTACTTTACAATTGCCCATGATCTTAGAGTAGCAAGCACATTTTCCCCTCACAAACAAATACATTTTTCAAATTAATACACGTATTAATTTCAAAAGGGCGAGCTCGGGTTGTGCAGAATGTGAGAACTTATTGGTCAGCAACCAAATACGTAGGCAGCGATCATTATTTGGTCGCTGCAAAGCTATGGTGGAAGTTTTCTTATAAGTCTGAGAACACAGCGAAACGCATGGAGCGATTCGAATGTGAAGGTCTGATAAATGAAGATCAAAAGAAACGATATCAGGATCTTGTCAGCGACAACATTGAGGGAGCTAATTGCCAGTCTGACTTAGTGAACTATGTTTGGGAGGCACTGAAAACTGAAGTACAACAACGTCTCACAATCGCGAGGAAAAACAAGGCTATACTCTTACTAGGATGGCATCTATGCATACGGAAAAAGCGGGAATGGTGGAAGGCCGAGGTTCTGAAAAGAACTACAAGAACGCAGCAATGAGCGCAGTTCACGTAATTTCATTAAGGGAATTACTGGATCACACCATGCTTTCAAGCCTGCGTCAACTGCCATTCGGGACTGCGGAGATGTGCATTGTGGAGCCATCCCAAGAGGAATTCACTAAGGCCATGCAGAGATTGAAACGAAACCGCTCACCTGAAGTGTACTGCATTAATTCGGAGCTCTTGATATTCGGAAGGGATACTTTGTGGAACTGTCCACCTTATTCGATTAGTATGGCGAACCAAAGTTATGCCTGACGAATTCAAAGTGTCCGCGATATGCCCCATCTTCAAGAAGGGAGACCGCTTGAAGTGTGAGAATTATTGCGGTATAGCTCTCCTTTGCACAGAATACAAGTTACTGTCATACATTGTATTGGATAGAATCACTCCTCTAGCGAAGGGCTTGGTTGGTGACTATCGAGGAGGATTTCGTCCGAATCGATCAGGTCTTCTCGCTGCGGATGATTCTATCTAAATATTATGACACTTCCATCGCCGTACATCAGGTGTTCCTGGATTTCCGGCAGGCCTATGACACGATCAATCGAGAGAATTTGTGGTTTGCCCTGGAATACCTAGGAATACCAACAAAATTGGTAAGACAGTGACGCAGTCTCAATGCTGTGTTAAAGTTGAGAACAGGCTATCGACAATTTTTGCAGTTAACTTGAGTGTTCGGCAGGGAGATGCTCTGTCCCCGATACTCTTTAAGCTCAGGTTGGAGTACATCTTTCGTAAAACTGAAACACCTCAGCGCAACATCTTATATCGCCAGTCCAATCAGGTGCTTGCATATGCAGATGACATATGCGTGATTGGACTGAATAGCAACGGAGTGAAAGAAATACTTGATCCGCTTGTAGAGTTTTGGACTTCAGATTAATGAGTCCAAAACGAATATATAGGCGCAAGATGTTAAAGTGTTCGTTTGTTGGTAATCTGCTGCTCGACCAAATTGATGCGCCTTATATTCTTTTAGATTTTACTTTCATGGGACCCGCGAAATTAACACCATTATGAAAATGGTCTCAAAAGAGTTATCCGATTCGACGGTAGATTACCCATTTGTTGCTATGACGTAATTAGACGGTAACGACTGCAGGTGACACAGGAACGCGCTACTTGTTTTGCAAGATGACAGTACGGCACATGTAAAGCCTTTGTGAGTATGAACATTAAGTGGGCAAACCAGCCCGCCCACCAGCTTCGTGATCTGGGTTTAGGGACAATGGCACACCAGATTTTAGTAGTGGCCACAACACGTTTGAGGGAATGAGGAGGTTCAAATATTTGGGTTCTCTTATCACTCACGATAACAGTGTGGGTGAGGATATTAAAGTGCGGCTGGCAGCTGGCAGTCGTGCTTTGTATCCTCTAAGGCCACTGCTAAAATCTAAACACTTATCAAGTGCCGTGAAGCTGAAGTTTTACAAACCGTAGATCAGGCACGTTGTTATGTTTGGATGTGAAAGTTGGGCGCTGACGGATGAGTACGAGAGATGGCTCCTTACATTTGAGAGAAGAATCATGCGTGTGATTTACGGCCCAAAACGCGATGAAGATCCCCGATATTGTACATGAAGTAAGACCTGGTCACGTTCTGCGTGCTGATTCGGAACGAGTTGTACAGCGATCTCTGAAAGGAGAGCCACCATATGGTAGGCGCAGTGGTCATTGTAGGCGACGATGGCTCCACAATGTAGAGAACGACTTCTATTCTCTAATTTGCATTACAAATTGTGTTTGCCGAATTCACTAATACCACCAGATCGACATGCGAAAGTATATAACAGAGAGATGCCCTTGTTTTTTTTTATTTTAAAACTTTTCCACTCTACATGTTTTTAAGTCGCCTGCTGTCAGTATTGACTAGGACTACCGTTGACCTTGAATCTTACAAAACTAATTTTTTAACTACGCGTACTGACTGTCACAATAAATTCTGAGTTCCTTCACGCACCCGATTTGTAAGATCACAACAACGGAACATCTTTAACTTCCTAGAATTGAACCTCTCTTTTTCTGCGGCTAAACTATGCCGGCTCCTCTTTTCACTCTCAATAGCCACGTCCCGCTCAATCTCTGTTTTTAGCTGATTGTGTATGTTTCTTTCTACACCCTTCTCATAGTACATTTGTGTCTTATTTAATTTTCCCTAGATATTTTTTGTGCTTGTCTGGCGCTGATAACTTTAGTTAACCAGTTCCTTCTCACGATGTTCGGATACTTTCTCTCCCACTAATAATGGAACCTGGTGCCGCGGTGCAATGTCGCCGGTTTGTTTTTTGGGTGAGTGTAGTGCGGAGAGAGAGAGAGAGAGAGAGATAAAGACAGAGCAAAATAGAGGGAGAGAGAGAAAGAGTGGGAGAGAGAAAGAGGTTTCAATAATTTCGCCCCCAGCTGTTTAAATTTTAACTTGGTATTGGTGGGACTAGTGGTGCTAGTTCTGGTTTAATGACATTTTTATTGGTTGTAGCCTCGAACAAAATTTGGGGGTACTACCGGTATTTGTATTGTCCTCTCTAGGTATATGGAATGCTAGAGGAGCTTCCGTCATAAAATTTAGTACAGTGTTCACTTCTTTCGATGTCCATATTCTCTTTCATTCATTTGTTGTATTCCTCTTCTTCATCTTGGTTGTCCAATAACGGTACATTCTCTGTTGTTGTCGAGGTTCTCTGTATAGCTAGAGAGTATTCAGCTCCCTTTTCGTGGTTTAGACATTCAATAGACATTGACATTACAAGTTAAAAAAAATGAAGGAATGGGGTGCGTGTTCCTGTAAGCTACAGGGCAGTCCTGTATCTTATAGGAACACATTTAATGTTTTGTCATTCCTCATAAATACGATATACGGAAATCTGACACAGATTAAACGCGATGAGTTTATATTGAGCGTTCTGAATTTGCAAAAGATTATTGAAATAAACCAAGATAGTTCCAAAAAATAGCAACTGTAAAGCTTAATGTTCAGCATGTCAATTTCATTCAGGACATCTTCTTGAATATAAAATTTTATTAAGCTTTATCCGTACATCAGGTTTGTCACAGAAGCCTGGAAACGATTAAAGAATCAGTTTTAAATAATTTTAAAGATCCTACTGCTGATAAGGTTGATCAGTTTTCATTATTCAATATTCGATGATCACGATTTTCGACCACATGATGTGGCTTAATCATTAAAATAACCAAAAGCTCATTCAAGTCTGTTGAGAAATGCTTTTTGTAAAGAATATATATAGAGAACATCCTGAATGGGTAAACGCTCATTGAATAATCTTAGTATATAGTTCCAAAAGATGCTACTACTGAAGAGCTTTTTTAAGCTAATCATTTTTAAAAAAATCGTTAGTAATTTTTTATTATCTGCGAACGCATTAAAAACCGCGAGTTTATATTGGGCGCAGTCTCAATTGACAAAAGCTCATTAGGTAATACTAAGATTATTACACAAGACCATATACGGCTGAAAAGCGGCTTCTAAGCTTAATTGCAAAAATAAGATTTATTACGATTTATGAGACCAACATGTCATAAAGGATATTAAGTTTGTGGTTTACCTTACGAACGTATTAAATCACTTGAACTTATATTTAGTATTCCTAATTGATATAAAAGCTCATTAAAGAATACGCTATTATTGTAAATTCCAAAATATTCAATTTCTCACACACTTTTTTAAGCTAATGTTCTGAACTCTGTCAAAAACGATTGCAGAAAGCTTTTGATATATTTTCATATTAAATTGAGCTTTTTGTTGATCAAGTTTGTAATATAAATTCATTAACTAACACCGAGATCGGTCCAACAGATTCTACTGCTGGAGCTTATTTAAGTTCAAGAAATAAAATCGTCGGTAGCTTTTACTATCCGAAGTTCTCGATTAATTAAATCATTAAAATGGTCAAAAGCTTTTTTCGATCCTTAACACATCTGTTACAGAATGATTTTTATATATCAAATCGTTTTGTGTTGAGCTTTATATTCATTGCAACCGATTATTATCCATGGTATTTCCATTGAACTTTATGAATTGGTACCAAGATTGTTCCAAAAGATTCCAATGATAAGGTTTTCGTAAGCTTATTGTTGAAATGCACGTTTTTAACAACAATGTTTGATTCAATTATTAAAATTAAGCTTTTCATTTGACAAAGCTCAGATAATAATTGTTTGATATATTCATCCAACAACAACGGAAGTGGTATTGTTCGAAGGTTTTGAAAAGTTAACGGGAAAGTTTACTGCCATTGTTGAGTAGATATTGGGAGAACTTGAAAGAGTCATAATCATTATCTAATTCCTCCGTTGAGCACACGCTTTATTGTTATTATTGATTTCAAACACGCGTTCGTCTGCCACAACTGGGTTGAACAGTCCTTTTGACTGATTGAAATTTTCCTCAATTTCCTTATAGCGTTGAAGGTACAATTTGTGTCTGCCAGTAATAAACGTTGCAGCGATTAATGAAGAAGCTACTGAGACCCGTAGTCACTGACTAAATTCATTAATGTCTTATCTGAAAAATGACCTGCAATAGTGTTTCAAATTCTAATACTTGGATTTTTGTTGTCCACGGTTTAACCTAGCGTGGAGGGAATTGTTACATTGTGTTTACGTCAACCATGCATATTTACATCCAGGAACGATGATACTTAAAATATCCACAACTTCTCTCAAATAAATCATGACATTTTTTCTTTATACTGAGGTGTCCTGGCCTTGTACTTTGTGTGCATTTGTAACAATGCTGCAGCTCTATTTGTATTTCTTATGTATTTCACAGACGCCGTAGACTTGGGAAAATGTGGCGCCCGTATTTATTAATGATACTCTGCCGCTTTGGATTTTATGTCGATGCTATAAGTAAGTATTAGAATATGTGACTTTACAATAACCTTGTGTTACTGCAGAGGCGAGGAACCAATTTTCATGATGTTATAGAGGTAAGCTGGTGTACGGTATAGAATTGGGAAAACAGTAAGAACGTAGGGTGGCAAGATATGTCTTATTCAAACTGTGGACATTTTCTTCCTTAAGTTTTGTCGCTGCACGTTACTGATCATGCAGAAAGAAGAATCTTCCGTATTTGTTTAATCCATTGACTATAATGATTTATACTCGTATACCATTACAGCCGTTACACCGCCAGTAATCACAAAGCAACCGAAAGCCGATGGAATACTATTTGATGTAGCGACGAGGTATGATGAAGATGATACACCATTTTTCATTGAATGCGAAGCTGAAGGTGAACCAGAACCAAAGTAAGTTTCTCGGTCAATGCCAATTATTTTTTTGGTGACTGTTCATAATTTCTAATTTTAGTTTTTCCCTTCCAGTTATCGATGGACGAAAAATGGTAAACCATTTCATTTGGATCTATACGATCATCGAATGACGCGACAACCTGGGCGCGGTACGCTCGTTATAACACAACCGCGCGATGAAGATGCTGGCCAGTATCAATGTTTTGCCACAAATCAATTTGGTACAGCCACCTCAAATTCGGTATTTGTTCGAAAATCTGAATTGAATTCCTTCAAAAATGTTAGATTAGAAGTAAGTAAGAATCACTTCCAGCAGGTTCTGTAAAAATATTTTTGATATTTTGTTTTGAATAGAATATAACAGCGATAGAAGGTGAACCACTCAGATTACAGTGTCAACCACCAGATGGTTGGCCAACACCGATTGTACATTGGATGAAATTGTCCGTGGGCACTGGAGAGCTGCAACGTATTAATAATTCCCGTATGACTCTGGACCCCGAGGGTAATTTATGGATGTCGAATGTGACTAGCTTGGATAGTTCTAGTTCCCCAGATGGAAATAATTTCTATTATATTTGTACCGCACAGTCGCCAATAAGAAATGAATTAAAACTTGGTAATCGTGTACTGTTAGACGTGGTTCAAGCTTCCGATTTAAATAGATTCCCAGTTACGTTACAATATGTGTCGCGAACATATCAGGCTGCTCTTGTTGGTCGAAGGCTGGAATTGTTTTGTATATTTGGTGGAACACCGTTACCACAAGTTGTTTGGACGAAAAATGGATCACCGATACAATGGAGTGATCGCGTGATACAAGGGCATTATGGTAAATCGTTGACAATAGACCCGATACAGTCAATTGACGAGGCAGAATATACGTGCGAGGCATCTAACGGTGTAGGTCCAGCGCAAACCCATTCACTAGATGTTATAGTTTTCATATTACCATTTTTCACAAATGAACCCGAACATTTTACGGCGGCCGAAGAAGAAGGTGCAGCATTCCAATGTGATGCTCTAGGTTACCCGGAACCAATTATTCAATGGATTTTCAATGGTAGGCCAATCGAAGAGGATCCAGTTAACAATCGTCGTGTTGTTACAAACAATTCGATTACGATCAAGGATTTAATACGATCCGATACCGGCAATTACGGTTGTAATGCAAGCAATAATCTTGGCTATGTCTATCGCGATGTCTATTTGAATGTGCTCGCTGTACCACCAGAAATTGAAAAACCACCTGGTATCGAAGCCACCGTTCATAATCGTAATATTACATTGGTGTGCAAAGTATTTGGTGTCCCTAAACCCGAGGTTAAATGGATTAAAAACGGATTAGTTTTGAGTGGAGGCCGTTTTAAAGTGACGCTTGATGGCAACTTAGAAATTACGAATGTTACATTCACCGACGCTGGAGATTATCAGTGTTCCGCTATAAATAAATTTGGCAACACAAACGCTAATGGCACGGTAATTGTTAAAACGGCCACCTATATTATTGATAGGCCTGAGAATTATGAGGTGGTCGCGGATCAAACCGCCACATTTAGATGTAGTGCTGTTGCTGATATCAATTTAGAACTGACAATCGATTGGTTAAAGAATGGCGAACTTATCGACTATACTGACACACGATTCACCAAGATGCATGATAATTCATTACAAATTTTACACACTACCCGCTTGGATACGGGCAAATACACGTGCGTTGCAGACACTGAATTGGATCGTGTCGAAGCGACGGCAATGCTTATCGTGCAAACTGTTCCAAATACACCAAAATTAATAAAAATCGAGTGTTTCGAAAATTCAGCGACCGTGTCCTGGGTACCTCAAGACGATAATCATGCTCCAATTCTGTATTACACAATTCAATACAACATCACATTCACGCCAGACCATTGGGGTGTTGCGTACGTGAAAGTTCCATCATCGGAACATAAGTACACCATTGAAATAAGCCCATTGGCCAATTACACATTCAAAGTAAATGCATGGAATAAATTTGGTAAATCGCTAACATTAGATCGCAGCGAAGTGTGCACAGCACAAGAAGTTGTGGCATACAAGAAACCAACCGAGGCTCCAGAGAATTTCACTGTAATTGAAGTATCTGGATCAGAAGAAGCTTGGCTAGGGTGGATCGATGTCTCAAACGAAAAGCGTTATAAAATCAGGGTATGGGCCGGAGACGAGCAAGAAGAGGAAATACGCGAAATTTCATTCAAGGCCACTTCTAATCCGAAACTCATAAAGAATTTAATACCCAACACGAAATATTATGCTCAGATTATGAAGAACAATGGACAATACAATGGCCCCGTTAGTAACACCATCTCATTTACAACGCTGGAAGGTCGTCCCGGACCAGTACATTCGCTAGAGGCGCTGCCACTAGGATCAACCTCGTTCTGGCTAACATGGAAACCACCACTAGAACCAAATGGTGAAATAATCGGATACAAGATCTTTTACGAAGATGTTCATGATACAGATGTGAAACGAATACATGTACTGGAACCTCAGATCTCAGAAGCTCGTATATTAAGCGCTAAATTAACCAACCTGCGTCTATATAGAGATTATAGAGTTCACGTTCAAGCGATGACAAAAGCGGGCGCTGGTTATACCCACTCTATCGAAGTTCAAACAATGGGACATTCTGCAATGGTGCCCGATTCTCCAAAATTTACATGTGAACGGGTCACAGGCAATACCGGTGCTGTAAGAGTGAAATGGCTTCCCGCTGGGCCGAAACCCGGGGTAAATTTTTATGTAACATATTACAATTCGCATGCATATGAATGGGAACGGACCAAAGTTGAATTCCATAATGATTATTTAGTTATTCGGTCGCTTCAACCCGATTTGATATATCAAATTCGTGTTGTCGCCGTTGACTGGGATTTTTCCACCACAAGCGCATCGCAGTTTATCGATATGAATTCGAACAAGGGATGTGTCCCCTTTATTTTTACCGAGTAGATTTCTAGGACTCGTATCAAATTTATTATTGGTCACGATTTGATTAACATTTTTAGGCATGACTTTTATTATTTAGGAACATATTGAGCAAATGAACTGATATAAAAAATATTACAAAGTTGTGTTTTATTGCTATAAGTGATTTCTTGAACCAGCCTTGCTTTCATACCTAACGACCCTAAGGATATTCTGAAAATGCTAAAAATCGGCAATCCTAGTTTACCAATTTGTACTTAAAAGATACTTCACGCCAAGGTCTATAGGTATACCATAGAAGGATGATGATAACTTAGATGGAAGCGTTTCTACTCCCTAACGTAGCAGCCGCAATTTCGGAAGAACCCGGAAAATGAGCCTTATACCTATATTCTAATATTCCGTACTAGTAGTGGTCCATATATCATTCTAAATACCTCCTGCCTGCTCCTGGTTATAAGAGTCGGTTTACTGCATATATGTTACAACCAATATGATGGTTAGTACTTAGAATGAAATAGTTCACGTCGCTTGTTTGTATTCACACTGCTGCACATCCCCGAATTGTGTGATGAAAATTCGTGTCATTTTTCAGGACGAATCCAACCCTGCGCTTTTGAGCATTCTTAATTTGGCTTCCTATATTCCTTTGCAAATTTAACATGAGATGAATCGATGCCTTGTTTCACTATTTTACCGAGCTACGCATCCGGGATGCCAGAGAATCCAGGTGGACTTCCGAGCACAGCAAATATATTTCTACCTGATACCGGTGCAGCAGGCAACCTTCCAGTTAGCCGTAGATGGTAGATCCGGATTACTGATCTCGAAAATAACTTTGGAAATGGTTCTGAAGATACGCACATTCGAGTTCCTGGTCTGCAAGAGATCTGTGATACTATCATCTTCCTGTGCCCTTTCAGTTTCCATCCCTGCCATCGCAAGTTGAACTTTGACCACTTCATTGAAAGGTCTCCCGACTGTAGCATAACAATTAAAGTTGGTCGGATAAAACCAGCACGCAATGATAAAATAACCAAACAATCACGCATACTTACAAATAAAAACCGTACAACCGTGATTATTTGGTCACCACCCAGAAACGAGCCTCGAACAACAAAGCAAGGGCACTACTTACTGTACCCAACGGACTTACTGTACCCTTGCCGACGAGATATATATCTGTCAGTCCATATCTGAAGGAGCCAACAAATGAAAAAAACTTAAAAGGTCTACCATGCAGCAGTTGCACATTTAAGAAATGCGGATGGGGATTGAGCCAGAAGCAATAAACATAAAGCGATAAAATTAATTCGAGGCAACTATGAGCCAATGGCTGTCACTGCCAATATATGTGCATGGCTCGGAATACCGATTACAAGATTTTTTGTTCGCTTAGGATTCCAACGAGATTCAAGAGCTTGTTAAACTCGATAGACTTAGCTTGATTAAGACTGAAATCGTGCATAGTAGTAGTTGTTTATTCCGGATCGGTCACAATCGTTATTTGTTCGATCTTTAGCGTTGAGCGATGCTTCATTCAAATTCACGGGTAAACTGGGTGCCAAATTTAAACCAGGGATCGCTGAATGAAGAGTTGGTTGTGTGTGGCATACGCCGTTAGAAACCTGGTTATTCGCTGGTAACTTGATTCTTGTTTAGTTCTGATGACTTGTTTTGGTTCGAATGATTTTTTTCTTTTTTCGGTATTTACTCAAGCTCGTTTAGTAAATATGTCTATGCCCAGCTTTGTGAGACCATTTCTGAGGTTTGGGACGTCCACACGTTTGTTCTTTAAGTGACATCGATCCAAGTTCGTGGTGAATAAAAAAATTAACAAGTAAATAATCCAGAGAATCAGAAGACGGAATTGCATTTCAATTTCATTCCTGACGGAATGCTTCCTTTTCAGTAATGGAATTATTGAAATGCCTGATATAATCAGAGATTCGAAACTCTTAAAATTTATCGAATGGATTTACTGGATGTTGAGGGGAATTGAAGAGAAGATGTGAACAAGCTTTAAACGAATTTGTAGAAGCGCACATACATTGCTGGATTCTTCAAGATCCCATTCCCATTCAGTTATCCACAATCAGTTTGAACTTGTCTTTAGGGTATCTTTTAGGATTTATTTCCTAATTAAATTAGATAGCACTCCAATTAATTAATTAAAAATGTATGTACGTATATGTATTATTTATAAACTTTTTTATTATGATATATGTATATTATTTAGTTTATAAACTTATTAAATTAATTTAGTTTTTACAATATTAAATTTATATTCAATTTTTTTATAAATTATTACACAATAAATTTTTATGAAAAATAACAAAATAATTTTTATGAATAAAATTTTTAACACCATTAAAAATCCACACACTATTGCTTAACATCCAAAATCGCAAAAGGGAATGGAAGAAGTAAAAAATGACGTCGCCTTCGTCTTCGTTTTGTTTTTGGTGAGCGAACACATGCGCCGGCGGCGGTCGACATTGCACTTATATTAAGTGTTGCATCACCGCATTGTTATTGCGTGGTGATGTTGTTAGATGGCGACATGCTTTACTATAAATGTTTTATAGTAGTGGTTCGGCTATTGGATATGTGATGGGGTTAGTGAACGCTTAATTCAAATAAGTTGATTTATATTTGAATTTCACTAATTGTTTTGTTTGTGGCAGCATCGAATATCGGTGAGTCGAATATTCGAGCTGCTACAATCTTTTTCTCTTTTTTGTCAACGTATAGAAATGGTTATCAGATACATAATGTTTTGGATGCTCTGAATATAAATGTTGCCTGGCATTTACATTATTCTAACTGAATTCAGTGGGATACAGTGGGATAGTACCGGGATAGTGTAGTCGGTAGTTTTAGGAAATTTTTTATTATACAGAATAGATTAGTGTTCTGTATTTGAATGGTCCACAAGAATCTAAAGGAGTTTGGAGGTAGTAGAGTATCCAGGGCTACAGGAGGATATGTTCTCTTTTAAAGAAGCTTTTGGTTGGCCTTTTTTGCCCAGAGCAAACTAAAATCCCACGCAATAGGATTGGTCTGCCTACGCGGTATAGAGACAATATACGACGTGGGGCTCCAGACTCCGCTAAGTCCTATCGTAGTTCTTTCGTCATCCTTTCCATTCATATATAAGTATATAAACTGTAGGTTAGTTTGCTATCTAGAACGAGACCCAGTTCTTTGCAATATCGGATAAATTAAAGCTGAAACCGTTTAAAATACGAAGAAATCTATTTTTCCTGGATAAGTGGACAAGTCCAGTTTTGTTGCCTCCGCAGTTTATAGTATTATTGGTTTCTTCCAGTGCAGTCAGTGACTCTTTGTTTATAATAATTACGGCTGACCTACAGTTATTTTTAAGCTTGGAAAACTTCCAGTTGGAACTTTGGAAGGTGGTAGATGTGGATTACCGATCTTAATCATCTCCAACATTTCCTTGGTGTTGCTGAGTTCTGTAAGGGCCCATATCCGAGCTTTTGGTTTGCAGAGGTTCCCTTCCTCTGTGATATTATAATCCTCCTGTGCCTTATTTGATCTTTAGGCACCTCAGTGGACGGTCAAATGACGGTAGCATGGATCTTCGCGCTTTATACAAGCTTACGAGTTTCTTCCTGGGTACTCTTTCTGTTGAGAAGAGAGACTTAGATCACAACCTCAGGTTTGGCCATAGAAACTTCAGCGATGCCAATATCACCAAAGATGCGAGTGGGCAAGGCCTGATTAAATGTATACGGTCGAACAAATGACACATACATAGATTTTAATGTTAGCGGATCAGTAAATTCGTAACAATTTCGCTTGATAAAACCCAGCATTAGGTAAGCTTTAGAAATAGCAAAGTCAATGTGCCTGGTAAATGTTAGATCCGAAGAAAACGTCACTCCAAGATCAGTCATAAATATCACGAGAATCGTAGAACTTGACAAATTGCCAACGATCTGACAGGTAAGAGTGCAACCATCTGATTGGGATGAAGTTGGACTTTAATTTCATTAGCTTGTCGATTAGAATTGCGTGATTAAATTTATCAAAGGCCATTGAAAAATGAGTATAGACCACGTCCAGCTGTAGTCTGGAGTCAATTGTACTGTGAAGATGGCCGCTGAAAGACACTAGGTTTGTGACTGTCATACCATTTTGTATGGAAAAACATAAATCGATGAACCATTGATTCAAAGAGCTTTGGAATGATAGAAATTATGGCAAGCCCACGATAGTTGATGATCTCGCTTCGTTCACCCGATTTGAATATAGGACGTATGAAGGATATTTTCCACCGATCAGGAAAAACTTGTGTTCGAAGGCTTTTGTTAAAGATAACAATAATGTGATCACACAGGCTCTCCGCGCAATTTTTAATCTGGATTATTGATGTCAATGTTGCATATACAATCAAAGACTTCTTACCTCAGAAGATTGATTGTATTGTAACGATGTATTGTAACGATAGTTGAGTGAATTCCTTAATATTTCCAATCTCAAAAGGTTTTACATTTGGCGTCTGATACGGTTCATATACATAGACTGATTCGAAGAAATTAGGAAATAAATTGCACAGGATAATACTGAAAACAGGATAATACTATTTGCCATGCAACCTGTATAGTGTGTGGAGCTTATTACGACGATTCTCAAGGCGTGTCAACTTAACATTATACCATGGTTTTCGCAATTGCGGTTTAGCAGCCCTCGACGGAACATACCTTTCGATACCTGTCTTGAGTCGTTCATTGAATTGTGAAACTATGTCATTCAACCAGCTTGAAGAAAATTCCAATCCGAATTGTAGAAATATTTATTCAGAGCAGCGTAGTCACCATTTCTAAAATCAAAAAACAAATTATTACTGGAAGGAATGACGCATTCTTCGTGAAATATATTTATCATTAATGGAGTGTGGAGCTGGTAAAATCCCCGCATGCCAAAACTTCTGAGAACCTATGGTCAGTTGTGAATACAAGATTCAGAAATTTTCCTCGACTGCTACACGTACGGTTAACTTGTGTTGCAGAAATGCTTGCAAAGTAATCCATCGTAATCAAGGCCTTATCCTCGTCAGAAAATGCCGTAAAAACACCATCGATATCCAACCAAGTAGTGCTCGGAAGATTAAAATCGCCAATAATCAGTAATTATTCATCGTCACGTATTGCTGGCAGCACCTCCAAATCGATGAACTTGAAGATCTCGAGGTAGAGGTCCAGGTTTGAGCCAAAAGGAATATACAGCGCGACGATGAGGCTAGGGTGGCAATTACCTCGATCGAAATTGTATTTTTAACTGCGATCAGTACTCCGCCGCCTTTGAGATAGGTGCTGAAACAATGCCTGTCCTTTCTATGAACGATGTAATCCGACGGAAAATATTCTTCAGACTTAAAACATTCGGTATGCCACGCCTCAGAAATAATAATAACGTCGAAGTTGTTGTCAAGTACGCCCAGAAGAAATGATTTGGACTTACCGCGGATGCTTGAGGCGTTGTGGTAGTAGAGCGATGTGAAGGCTGTTCGGTCGAGGTTTCTCGGTAGAGCTGGAACAGCATCCAAATCGATTATGTATCATGTGATGAGTAGTTTATTTTAATTATGTCATGATATCATGACAAAAACAAATATTTATCGCGACATTCTTATTTAAGTGTGAACCGAGTGTGACTTTTTTGTTTATTTATTCAAATTCAAAATTTTACAATCGCATCCAGTATACGAGTTGCATATTCAGTCAATGGTTAACTGTTAAATCGAAAACAGCCTGAAATATAAAAATATCAGAATATATAAGAAAAATAGTAAAGTGAGACAACTTCAAGTTCAAAGTAAGTACACGATTTGTTATAATTCAATATTTTAGTAAATCATGTGTTAAAAATTACTAAACAATTGAAAGTGTGTAATTATAGTTTGTGATAGTGTTTTTTAAATCTCTTATGCCCGGTTACACGAAATATTTAACTAACGGTATTCCAGATAAATGATCGGTTACCTTTAATATTTTGATTTTGACTTTTTATTAACAATTAACCGCTTGCCACCTAATCCAACGAGCATTATTACGTAATTCGTGTATATTCGTTTCTCGAAGTTAAAATTAATTTGCTCCACTAAGTGAATGCCAGGCAGAGCATAACCTGCGACAGCCTTATTAACGTGTATAGCTTGAAATATTCCGATAAATTCTAATATGACCACGGATATTTATTGAAATTTTTAGTCAGGCGATTCTAATACTAAATTTTAATCCAGAAAAATTTGCAGTTAGGTGTGGAAGAAAGCGAACATAAAAAAAGCAAAACGCAACGAACCCATCTAGAAATTTCGAGTTTAAAGATAATCTCAATTCAATTGTTTTCATTTGTTATGTAATTAACACGCGCAACAAAACTGTGCTTATATAATTCTTGCCATTTTGACCGCCATAATCTCAACAAAAGTTTGTGTATGCGACAATAACAAAAAAACTAAACCAAATACCGTGACAAAATATTTAATTATTTGATAATTTTTAAAGATGTTTTTAAAAGAAATTCCTTATTTTAATCCATCATATGCGATATTGCTAAGTGTGATTCATTTTTACGAATTATTTTTTCGGAACGTTCGTTAAGAATTTTAGTGTTTGAAGGAGAAGCAATTAAAAGTTTCTAGCTTCAGTGTTGTTCATTATAAACAGGGATAAGGATAAAATCAGGCAATAACGGGGTTAACCACCCCATTATTTATGATCATATATCGTATACACATTTATTTCATTTCATTTCGGTATTAGCCCCCATCAGCTGTAAAAAAAAATTTCATTTTTAGAAAATTGAAAAGCAAAATTTTGGCGGGAATTTAAAGATGAAGCAGTAGCGATCATCAGTTGGTCGCTGCAAAGCTACGATGGAAGTTTTCGTATAAGTCTGGGAATACAGCGAAAGAATGTGAAGGTGTTATAAATGAAGATCAAAAGAAACGATATCAGGCTCTTGTCAGCGACAATATTGAGGTAGCTTATTGCCAGCCTGACTTTGTGAACTCTGTCAGGGAGGTGGTACTGAAAACTTCGGTTATCAGTGCTGCGTTGCTACGACTTAAGGTTGTGGTGACAGGGATGGGTGAGGTAGATTACGCCATGTAATTAATCTACGCGGTTGTCGACACGTAAAATATTACGTAGATTACTTGGCAAGATTTTTTGTCAATGTCGACAATTAAGACAATGTAACAACCTACGATTTTTAAGCGATATGAAATAAAATGCGGTATTTTGTGAAAGGGCGATTCATTTAAGTCGTAAAATTAAATGAAGGAAAAGGTTCAAATTAAATCGGGAACCACATACCATACTATAACTATTAAAATTTATGTTGAAAAAAACCACCAAATGGTTTAATTAAAGAAAGTTTGTGCACCAAACGGTCGGATTGATCTAAATTTCAAATTATGTTATAACGGATAAAGTCAAGCGCATGTTGATGCTCCCAATGAGATTCTACACAATTCCAATTTGTTCCAGTTTAAACGCACTTACGTATATTTTCGGCAATCTTATCGCATCCGGCATTCTTCTTCTATCTATAGAGTGTGTTTTTAGAGTAGTGTAAACTAGCTTATTCAGGCCAAAACTTTGGTACTAGACTAGTTTATCACCAGCAATTCATGGCAAGTAATTCATCCCAATTCATCGATTCTGATGAAATCCGGACATATTGGATTTAAATGGGATTATAAATTGATTTTTGGATAAAGTTCTAGAATATTATTAACTGTGGGGAGTAAAAAATTATTTTTGTATCATATTGTGGAATATGGCCAGCTGGAATGAAACTAGGCTATTTCTGTAAAAGTTAGAAAAATTAAAGACAAATCTCTCCCAGATAATATGTATTATATTACACTAATTTGACAAATTTTCACAAAGAGGACATATTTTGTTACATTAAGCGAAACCAATATTTTTTACAAGTGAAGAAATTTAATCTTAATCAGGAAAGCTACATCCCAAAACTATTCTAATTCATATTCTAAAACTTATCTCGATAATCATGTTAGAATTTTCATTTCAACCGAACATGTCGAATTACATCATAATCGGTAAACGAATACTCTGAAAATTCATTTTTAAATCCTATTTCTATCGACAAGATAAAGTTTCGTTATAATCGTGAAAGCTCTATTCTAGTTGGCCATATTCAAGAATGGGATTCAAAAAATATGTAATTCACAAAATCACTCTAGGAATTGTCTACATTATTGACGTTGTCTACGTTGTCTACGGGTTGTCGACACGTCGACGTAGAAAATAATAGATGACGCGTAAATGCCCTTCCTTGGTAGTGAAAGTCAGACCCAAGAATGATTGGTTTGATGATGAATGTCATGTTGCAGTCGAGCAACAAAATATAGCCCATAATGAAGTTCTGAAAGTACAACAATTTAGCAAGGAGCGCAGTTCGCGTAATTTCTTTAAAGGAATTACTGGATAGCACATACTTCCAGGGCTGCTTCCACCGCCATTCGGGGCCGGGATGGGAGCATTTGAGTCAACATTCAAAACTCGACGCATGGAGTGGACCCTTTACCGACCTGTGCTGGGATGTTCTATCATCACTTCGATTCGCTTCGATAGACATTTGTGTCTCTTTTTTTACGAACAAAATTGTATTCTATTTCGCAATTTATATTGTGATTATAGCCTACTCGATTCTATTTCTATAAATTCATTCGATAAAATATCACCAATATTTTTATTTTCGATGGCAAGTGTAAAGAGGAAAAAGAGATAGTTTGCAAATATATTCTAGCAGGCTGAGATCGCAATAGACAAAACGTAATTCAAAAAATGCAATAGAGCACAATTTTATTCGTAAAAAAAGAGACACAAATGTCTAACGAAGCGAATCGAAGTGATGATAGAACATCCCAGCACAGGTTTGTATTCATCAAGCATCACCGACTGGTGTTAAGTTACCTTAAATACTGACTGTGGAGATTCGCATTGAGGATCCATTGTACGACAATTTCACTAAGGCCATTGTCACAAGTTATTGCCCTACATTATATTGGATAGAATCACTCCTCTAGCGAAAGGCTTAGATCAAAAGATCGATCATTCTCTAAACAGGTATTTTTGCTGTGGATGATTCTCTCTATAAATGTTATGAGATGTTCATCCCCGTACATCAAGTGATCCTGAATTTCCGGCAGTCCTATGACTCGATCAATTGAGAGAGTTTGTGGTCTGCCTTGGAATACCTAGGAATAACAATAAAATTGGTACGATTGTGTAGAATGACATTAACACAGTCTCATATATATGCTATGTTAAAGTTGAGACCAGTCTATCGAGAATTTTTGCAGTCAACACGGGTGTTCTAATTATAGGAATAATAGCACACCAGGTTTTCGTAGTGGCCACTAACGTTTGAGGGAAGGAGGAGGTTATAATATTTGGACTCTCTTATCACTCACGATAACAGTGTGGATGAGGATTATAAGTGCCGCTAGTAGGTGGCAGTCGTGGATATTATCCTCTAAGGCCACTGCTAAAATCAAACACCTATGTAGAGAACGACATGCCGTCTTCAGTTTCTCTAAGACAGTATGAAGACCAAGCTCATTATCGAAACCGTTGCAGCCAGGTTGTTGACACTGTAAGGGATCAGTAATGGCCGTTAAATACTGTTTATTATTATATATTTATTTCATACTTATATTTGTATTTTCTTGTATATTTCACAGATACCATAATACTATAAAAATGTGGCAGCCGTATTTATTACTATTACTCTGCCTCTTTGGATTTTATGTGGATGCTATTGGTAAGTATTCAAATATGTGTACAGGCAACTCTCGACTTACGCGGACCTATCGGGAATATTTTGGTTTATAAATTTAATTCAAAACTGGCATGAAAAACATTACGAGCAATCTAAATTAAGATTGACGCAAGTCGAGGATCACCTGTATATTAGATTTAGATGTACATACCGTAACAAATTTTCTTTCTCTTAATATTTTAATATTTTCTTCTTGGTTTGTATATTTGATGGGGGAATATTTAGACATACGTCTATTCATCTGAACATATTTTCTATGAGTACCTACCCATCGCGCAATCACGAAGTCGACGAAGACTTTTGAAGTGAAAATTAGAAAAGCATTTATATAATTTTCATTCTACTGTGTGGCGGAATGGGGTTCATTCGTTAAAAAACAAAACAAAAAGTATTCATGTTTAAATGAGAGGGTTGGAAGCTATTAATTTTTGTTTTGTTGTTGGTGTTTTTTTCCAATTTTGAAGGACGTACCAAAACTTTCATTTTAGATAATTTTAGATTAAATTCTTAATTTGCTAATAGGCCTACACATAGGGATGCCTTTCAATTCAATATAATATTTCGTTACAGACAGTCTGAAGTTATATTGCTAAATTTCTGATCCCTCTCCGTATCCCTCTTGTTGTTAACATGACATGCTAGTTTGGGGTATTGCAGCTAAACTATGTCCGGTATACTAATTTTAGGTACATAAGTGACCTTCTATATTGATAAATCTTGGGCAGTTATATTTAAATGTATTTTAAAACGGAATCTGTGAATTTCTCAATTTTGTCAAATTCTGAATCTTTACATTTCAAACATTTTATCAAACAACAAACGTCAAAATTTCTGAAAATTTGAATCATAATGAAATTTTAAAAATATTTTTGGGGCAGTTTTACAATCATAATGGCCCCAAGAAAATTCAAAGTATTAAGAATGCGGTTCTCGAAATTAATAAGTTGCATAAACCATAATACCATAGTGGTATTCAGATTTTTGATATCCTCAGTTCTTGATTTGTCATGAGCAATTATCAAACTGGTTGAATAACGGACTAATTCCATTTATTTTCTTAAATTCCTACCTCTTGAAAGTTGTTAGATTTAAAATAAAAGACAAAAAATGTAACTCCCTCTTATTGTTAATAATAAAGAAGACATGCTTATCTGTGAATTTTCTTTAATCCCTTTTCACATACTTATCATGGATTATGTATGACAAACGCATTAATATTTCTCGTAACAATGAAACAATTTTATCTTACCTCATTACAGAACCTTCACCCCCATTAATCACCAAACAACCGCAAAGTGACGAAATATTGTTTCAGGTAGCAGAAAAAACTAGTGAAGATGATAAACCATTTTTAATTGAATGCGATGCTGAAGGTGAACCAGCACCTTCGTAAGTTTTAATATCGACGTTCGAATATTTTTGCGCAACCGCTTTATTTCTAATTTCTATTTTTCTTTTTTAGATTTCGATGGATAAAAAATGGTAAACCATTTGAGTGGCAATTGTACGATGATCGCATGACGATACAACCTAGACGCGGTACGCTCGTTATAATCAAACCGCGCGAGGAAGATATCGGGCAATATCAATGTTTTGCAACAAATCAATTTGGTACAGCTTCATCGAATTCAGTATTCGTTCGAAAGGCTGAATTGAATTCGTTCAAAGAAGATTTACCACAAGTAAGTGTCTGCTCTCAGATCAACATTAATTAATCGTTTTGTAAACATATATTTGATTTGTTTTAGAATATGACAGCACTAGAAGGGAAACCATTCAGATTACAATGCCAACCGCCAGATGGTTGGCCAAAACCGATTGTACATTGGATGAAAATGTCCGTGGGCACACAATTACTTCAAAGTATTAATAATTCCCGTATGACTCAGGACCCCGAGGGTAATTTATGGTTGTCGAATGTAACTCGTTTGGATAGTTCTAGTTCACTAGCTGGAAATGATTTCTATTATGTTTGTACCGCACACTCGCCAATACAAAATGATTTAAAACTTGGTAACCGTGTACTGTTAGACGTAATCCAAGCTCAGGTGACCGATCTAAACAAATATCCTGTTACGATACAATATGTGTCGCGAAAAAATCAGGAAGCTATTGATGGTCGAAGGTTGGAATTATTTTGTATATTTGGCGGAACACCGTTACCAGAACTTGTTTGGACGAAAAATGGCTCACTGATACAATGGAATGATCGCGTGATGCAAGGGCATTATGGTAAATCGTTGATAATAGATCCGATACGATCGATGGACGAGGGTGAATATACGTGCGAAGCATCTAACGGCGTTGGTCAAGTGCAAACCTATTCAATGAATGTTGGAATTGCAGCATTACCATTCTTCACAAGAGAACCCGAACTAGTCACGGCGGCCGAAGAAGAAGACGCGACTTTCTATTGTGAGGCTCACGGAAAACCTGAACCAAATATTGAATGGATTTTCAATGGTAAACCAATCGCCGATGCCCATCCTAATAATCGTCGGATTGTCACAACCAATTCGATTATGGTAAAAAATTTAGTCAAAGGCGATACCGGTAACTACGGTTGTAATGCAACTAATAGCCTTGGATATGTCTACCGTGATGTTTATTTGAATGTACTCGCTGTACCACCAGAAATTGAAAAACAACCTGGTATCGAAGCCACCGTCGATAATCGAAATGTTACATTGGTGTGCAAAGTATTTGGTATCCCTAAACCGAAGGTTAAATGGATTAAAAACGGTAGTAATTTGGGTGGCGGTCGATTTAAGGTGACGCATGATGGCAGCTTAGAAATTACAAGAGTTGAACCCACCGATGCTGGAGACTATCAATGTTACGCTTCGAATAAATTCGGCACCAAAAGTGCAAATGGCACGCTACTCGTGAAAAAAGCAACAAAAATTCTCGAACATCCTGAGGATTATGAAGTGGCCGCTGAATCACCCGCTACATTTAGATGTCATGCTGAAGCCGATACCCATTTAGAATTGAAAATCAATTGGTTAAAAAATGGTGAACTTATCGACCACTCTGATTCACGATTCATCAAGATGAACGACAATTCACTACGCATTTCAAAAACTATCGAATTGGATTCGGGTGAATATACGTGCGTTGCTTTCACCGATTTAGATAGTGACGAATCTACAGCCACGCTCATCGTACAAAATGTTCCTAATGCGCCAAAATTAATAAGAGTCGAATGCTTCGAGACATCAGCGACGATGTCCTGGGAGTCTCAAGGCGATAACCGATCCCCAATACTGTTTTATACAATTCAATATAACACCACTTTCACACCAGACAAATGGAATATTGCTTACGAGAAAGTTCCATCATCGGAACATACCTACACCGTAACAATGACCCCATGGGCCAATTATTCATTCAGAGTAATCGCATGGAATAAAATTGGGAAGTCACTTGCATCAGATCACAGCCAAGTGTGTACAACACAAGAAGATGTGCCGTACAAAAATCCGGAAAATGTTGAAGGAAAAGGTACTGAACCCAATAACATGGTAATTCGTTGGACACAAATGCCCGAAATTGAGCATAACGCACCGAATTTCCACTATCAAGTTTCATGGAAAAATGATATAGAGGGCGAGACATGGCAGAATACAGAAATTAGAAATTGGACCCAAACAAGTTTACTAATTCCTGACACGCCTGTATTCCAGCGCTATCGTATCAAAGTGATTGCGATCAATAGAGCGGGCCAAGCTAATGTGCAAGCGCGTGAAGTGATTGGTTATTCCGGCGAAGACATACCAACCGAGGCCCCAGGTAATTTGACTTTAATTGAAGTGACTGGTCCAAAACAAATTTTATTAGGATGGACAACAGTATCAAAATCGAAATATGGACCGAAAACGATCCAGAACAGAAACACGAAATTCAAATCAAGAGCAATGACAATCGCATCCTTGTGAATAAATCCAATAAACACCGTCCTGCTTGGTGTTCATCATGCCACAGACTGTAGTTGAGTCACCTCAAATACAGACTGCAGAAATTTGAATTGAGGACCAATCTCATGAGGAATTCACTGGAGCGATGCACAGATTAAAACGAATTCGCTCACCTGGAGTGGACTGAATTATTTCGGAGCTCTTGATATTCGGATGGGAACTGTCTTTTTGACCGTATTCGATTAGTATGGCGAACCGAAGTTATTCCTGACGTGGTCGCGATATGCCACATCTTCTAGAAATGGGACCGCTTGAAGTGTGAGAATTATTGCGGTATAGCTCTTCTTAGCACAGCATACAAGTTACTGTCCTACATTATAATGGATAGAATCACCTCTCTAGCGGAGGGCCCAGTTGGTAACTATCACGGAGGATTACATCCGTATCGATCAGTCTCTTATCAAGTCTTTTCGCTGCGGATGATTCTATCTAAATATTATGAGACAACCATCCTTGTATACAACAGGTGTTCCTGGATTTCCGGCAGCCCTATGACTCGATCAATCGATGGTCTGCAGGTTTGTGGTCTGCAATGAATTAACTAGGAACGCCAACAAATTTGGTACGACTGTGTAGAATGACAGGAACGCAATCTTAATGCTGTATTAAAGTTGAGATCTGGCTATCGGTAATTTTTGCTGTTAACTGGGGGTTCGGCCAACAAATGCTTTGTCCCGATACTCTTCAATCTCAAATTGGAGTACATAATTCGTAAAACTGAAAGACCTCAGCGCAACATCTTATATCGCCAGTTCAATAAGGTGCTTGCATATGCAGATAAAGTGAAGGAAATACTTCATGCTTGTAGAGACTTCAGCTTCTGTTGGACTCCACATCAATGAGTCCAAGACGAAATACGTGATCTCTGGTTATAAGGACAATGGTTCAAATATTTGGGCTTCTTTATCACTCACGATAACAGTGTGGATAGGAATATTAAAGTACAGCAGGCAGTCGTGCTTTGTATCCTCTAGGGCCACTAATAAAATTTAAACACCTATCGAGTGCTTGAAGTTGAAGCTTTACAAAGCACTGATCATGCTCGTTGTTATGTATGGATGCGAAAGTAGAACGCTGACGGATGAGTACGAGAGATGGCTCCTTACATTTTAAAGAAGAATCATTCGTGTGATTTACAGCCTAAAACGCGAAGTATATGGTGCATACCGAGCTCTGTACAATACAAGTGGCTTCTTCAGATTGTCTAAGACAGTATGAAAGCCAAGCTCAGGATCGAAACCGTCTAATTAAAACCAATCAGGAGTGTTTTTGGAAAATCGGTAGTCGCCCTTTGAATGCGTTTAGTTGACTTCTTATAAGTGTCGTTTCAAAATATGTATTTTGTAAATTTTTCTTTAGAAATATGATGTCTCCTCAATAATTTAATTTCTTCATTAAATTCGTTTATTTAAATTCCAAATATTTTATTAAAATTATTCCGAATTGTAAACCATACCGATTTAGTGGCCTATTTTTGGTCGCCATTTTTTTTAAATTTAATATGGTTTTTTGTCCCTGATTTACAGATTTATGTGCTGGAATTCCATTTTTTTTGAATATAGGAAGTGTACGTCACGACCCACAAACATTTTGTTCCTTACACTTTTTTTGTATCACTACATTTTTATTAAAAAAATTAAATTTTTTTATTCCGAACGATTAAAAATAAAACAATCTGACGCCCTTTGCTCAACGCGTCAGGTTTGCAACTGAAACAAAACAAAAAGTGTTACATCGATCGATATAAATTTAAATCGAGTACTAGATGAAAAAATTTAAAGTAGAGTTTTTTTTTATTGATTAACGGTACTAGCTAACAATAATTTAATTTTTTTACAGTTCGCGGTGATTTTTTGTTTTATTTTGTGCAAAGAGGGTTTGTAAGTATTTGTTTGGGTGAAAATTATTTTATTAAACATTTGTTGATCTCTCTCTCCCTCCCCCATTTTCATTGATTTACGGGATTAGTTTCATTGACTTTTTACCTCAGATATTTCGAAACGATTTATTGCTGCATAACACATACCACTGAGAAGTAACCAAACAGAAAATCCAATTGATATTGTAAGGTAAAAACAGCAGATAGGGGTCATATTTGGAAGAGACAAGCAGGGAAAGTTGTATGTGACTAGATGTGTAATGAATATTGCAACCGGATAGAGACTTATTAGAGACCAAAAACCGTGGACTAGATTGAGGCCGCTTGAAATCGAAAACTACAATCAGTACTTGACAGTTGTACTGATTGTATTTGGCACCGACCAAATATTTTCTAATTATTTAAGGCCTAGAAATTTGGTGGTTCAAATGATTATTTACCACATGATAGATTTGCCTGTGAACAATTTCATTCTAAAAAAGCCTGACGGAAAAGAAAATTCTCTAATTCAGTTTCAGTTTAGATAAATCATTTCCATCAACCTATAGCTCGGTTTGAATTATTTGTTCTGTGATTTTACTGTGATATTCAGTAGTTTCCTTCTCATGGCTATATTTAATATATATCCGTTAATTGTCTTAAAACTATAATTTTCGATAGGACACGTCAACCATACACGACGGGTCCTCGAAATTGTTTCTATTAACGTTGTGTCCCTGAACTGGATAAGTAAAATCTGCCTACTTGAACATAGGCGAGTGGAGTTTTAACGAAAATCCTACTGATCATAAATTAAGCTTTCTGAGGGGTTCCATTTTAAACTTTCATTTTAAAATAATTTATTTATGATACTTTGAAACAATGTTTATAACAAAGATTTAAATTAATCAATTAATTAACGATTTACTGATGTTTACTTACAGTAACTTCATCGCCATTCATCACAAAACCACAACTAGATAACATATCATCGCCAGTAAGTCTTCTTTCAGGTCGACTATAATCAATTTTGTGGAGGTTTTCTATAAATAAGTTTTTTTTGTTTCAGATTATAACGGCATTAGAAGCTAAACCAGTAATTATAGAACAACCAGGTCTCGTGGTCAGTGTCGAAGGTGGCAATGCTAGATTTTTGTGTAGAGTAGTTGGCGTTCCCACACCAGACGTAGAATGGTATAAAGGCAGCAGATATTTGAGAAATGGGCGTTTTTCGGTGTTGAATGATGGCAGCTTACAAATTAAGAAAGTAGCATTCGCCGACGCTGGCGAATATCAATGTCGTGCTTCAAATGAGTTTGGTACTGCAACTGCTAATGGTACGCTAATCGTAAAAGAGGCCACAATTATTTATGAGGACGCTAGTCATTATGAACGGCCCCTGGGAGATTCGGTTACATTTAATTGTGCTGGCAATAGTGAGCCTGATCTAGAATTCAAATTCGATTGGTTGAAGGATGGTAAAATTATTGATTTCACTGATTCTCGGTTCGTGGAAAATCGTTCAAAAAGGACATATTTAACCAGATCAGAATTAACTATTTTGAATATAGTCGGTTTGGATACGGGCGAATATACTTGTGTTGCTTACACGTATATGGATGGTGCCGTATAGCTACTGCAGGAACTCTCATCGTACAAGATATTCCAAATACGCCAAAATTAACAAGAGTCGAATGTCTCGAAAGTTTAGCGGTTATTACCTGGGAATCTCTTGATGATATTCACGCCCCAATAAAATCCTTCTCAATTGAATATAACACTTCGTTCAAGCAATTCGAAAATCCGTTCGAGTTCCCCAATGTCGGTCCAACGGAACGTACATACACCTTTATAATGAGTGCATGGACGAACTATACATTTAGAGTGGTTGCGTATAATATGGCTGGCAAATCGCTTCCTTCAGAATACAGTCAAGTTTGCACAACGGAAGTGGATGTGCCATACCATAATCCGTCTAATGTGTATGGAGAAGGTACCGCACCAAATAACATGGTGGTCCATTGGACACCAATGAAGGAAATTGATCACAACGCTCCAAATTTACGCTATCGAGTATCATGGAAAAAAGATTTAACAAGTGACGCGTGGCAAGACACAGAAATTACAGATTGGCAGCAATCAAGTTTAGTAATTCAGGACACACCAGTATTCCAGCGTTATCGAATCAAAGTGATTGCTTTCAATGAAGTTGGTCAATCTAATGACCAAATAAATGAGGTGATTGGCTATTCAGGTGAAGGTGAACCAACCGAGGCTCCAGCTAACTTCACTGTAATTGAGATAACTGGTCCAAAACAAGCTCTATTAAGATGTGATAAAGTTTCCAATGACAGTGTAAACGGGTATATACCAAGTCGAGATATGGACTGAAGATGATCCTGAACATAAAAACAAAATTCAATACGGTATTGATGTCGATCAAATCCTCTTGGATAATTTAAAACCAGCCACAAAATATTTTGCTCATATTAAGGTGATCAATAGACGATACAATGGTCCCGCCAGTAATACTGTCTCATTCACAACATTAGACGACGTTCCCGGATTGGTAAAATTTTTTGATGTTGTCCCATTAGGATCATCCGCATTCTGGTTATCATGGCAACCACCATTAGAACTAAATGGTAAAATTACTGGATACAACATATATTACCAAAGACTTGATCGCTTAAGAGTCTATCCAGAACAGCGGCTTGAAATATCAGATCCACGTGTAACAAGCATAAAATTGACCAGATTCAAGCTAGGAACAAACTACGTAATTCAAATTAGAGGAAAAACAAGTGCAGGCGAGGGTAATACCTACACTATTAAAAAGTATACATCCGAACATTTATCGATTGTGCCCGATACACCAAATTTCACGTGTGAAAGGATCACAAATGATACCGATGTTAAAGTACAATGGCATCCGGCTAAACCAAACCCCGGGTTACATTTCTTTGCCAGATACCGTAAGGAGGGTGAATCAAATTGGGAAACGACCGAACATGAAGTGAACGAAGATTATTTAGTTATTCGTGGTCTTGATCCCAATTCGACATATGAAATTGGTGTGAGTGCCGTCGACGGGAAATATGTCACCAACAGTGAACCGCAATTTATCTAGATGAGCTCATCTATTTGGCGGGTGAAAAATCTTTTTTGTTAATTTACATTTTGGTATATATAAAGATTTAGTGACTTTCAGTTCTATCAATAAATATATCGTTGAATAGGCAAATTTTTGTGTTTAAATATTTAATCAATTTTATCCTTTACGAGATTAGAAATATTTATTTTGAGATTCGTAGTTACTGAGCGTTCCAACAATTTTACAAAATGCTTATGCAATACATCACATATAAAAATACTTAGGTTAAGTTAGGTAATGCTGGCCGTCCTAGAGGACTAGCATAGACACATAGTTGGTCCGTAGCTATACCATATTTGAGCTGCCTCCTCTTCACTCGCTAAACCACTCTGAGCTTACCAAGAAGCGTTTAAAGTCCCGGACCCCGATCTTACTAAGATCGGTGAGATCGTTCAAAGGGGTATTCCCATAAATTTTGTTCTGTTGTACGCTAGACTAGGACAGGTGCAGAGCAGATGGAGCACACTTTACACCTCCTCCTCATCATCACCGCAGTTGCGGCAGAAGTCATGGGCAGTGGGGACACCCAGTCTACTTACATGTATCCCAATCCTACAATGTCCCGTTATAGCTCCCACGACCATACCAATAAGGTGCCGTCGAAGCGATATTAGTTGGTCTGATCTGGACCGGCTAAGTTCAGGCCAGATCTGCCAGGTTATTATACACGAACTGGCCTTAGACCATCTGACGTTCGTTTCTTTTATGGCTTCTTCCTGAAGCAGCAGTTTATATGAAGCAAGCGGTATCTTAATATCCCGCCTGCTTTGGGTTATTAGTCGTGCTGTGCCCTTGCGGGCCAGCTCACCTGCCTTTACATTCCCTGCGATATTGAAGTGCCCTGGCACCCACGTCAAGCGGATGTTGAACTGATCAACCATCTCATTTAAAGATGCCAGACAGTTCTGGGCTACCTTCGACGTTAGGGAGTATCATAGTAGCGTTTTAATAACAGCCAGGCTGTCCGTAAAAATTCGAATATCCCTCGTAGATATTACATTATTCTTCAACCAGCCCATGACTTTTATTTTCACGATAAGTTCAACTTGAAGAACACTACGAAAGTCGGGAAGACGAAAAGAGAGGTTGACCCCTAGTACGTCAGAGAACACCCCGCAGCCAACCCCTCTATCCGTTTCTGAGCCATCCGTGAAGAAGCTTAACGCCTCATTGTCCATAACCGTTTCATTCACCCAGTCCTCTCTGGTGGGAAACTCAGTTTTGAATTTCAACTCAACAGATGGCAAAGGTAAAGCGTAGTCGGTAGCTTCCGGAATACCCCTGTTGCATAGGATAGATGAGTGCCCTATATTGTTACAGGTCCACATAGATATGGATTTGAGCCGAACGGCTATGAAAAATGCAAGTGGCTCGGCTGCAATATCCAAGGGAGTAAGATGAAAGAGAATCTCCAGAGCTTGAGTAGGTGTGTTCCTGAGAGCCACACTTATACACAAGCAGGCCGTACTTTAGACTTTCAACAATAGTTTAAGGTTATCCATAACTTTTAACGCTGGCCACCAAACGACAACTTCATACATTAGTATAGGCTTGACCACTGAGACGTAGAGCCAGTGTACTATGTGGTGCTCCATCTCTTTCCAATGGCATTTTTGCAGGTGTAGCGCGCTATAGTAGCTTTCTTTACTCTCGCTACGATGTTTTGGTTACCAGCTTAGCTTGCTGACCGAGGTATTTCGCTCTATCCGTAAAGATCAAGCGATTACCATTTAATGTTGGCAGATCACACTGAGGAAGTTTGTGCTTCCTGGCAAAGAGGACCAGCTCCGTTGTGGGTTTGCGTTCAGTCCGCAGCCGCGTGCTAAGCTTCCAGGTTTAGTAACAGGTCATTTATGACCAAGTTCCAAAGAAGGGGGCGATAGAACCTTGAGGTATCCCTCTGCTCACTTTACTGCCGGCAGACGTCCCAACCAGATAAGCTGTCACGATCCTGCCTCTATGCATTTGATCTATCCAGCCTGTGACTGAGCTGTCTACACCCAGACACGCAAGGGCCCGAGTGATTGCCCCCGGTCTGACGTTGCTAAAGGCCCGCTCTATATCCAAGAATGTTACCATTGAATATTCCTTGTATTCAAGTGATTTCTCAATCGGGCCTATAAGGGAGTGGAGAGCTGTTTCCACCGATCGTCCCTTACAGTATGTGTGTTGAGATCCCGAGAGCTCGCCCGGCTTGATTCAGCCTCTAATGTAAGCCTCCATTGGTCTTTCCAGTGCTTTTAACAGAAAAGGGGATAAGCTTATATGTCTAAAGTCTTTGGGATAGTGAGAGCTTTTTTCCTCCTTAGGTATAAATATTACATTTACTTCAGTCCTTTTTCTAGGAATGTGACAGAGTTCTAGGCAGCCTTGAAGATAACTTCAAGCCAAGGAAGGGTTAAGTCAATAGTTCGCTGGATATCTACAGGGATAATGCCATCAGATCCTGCCGACTTGTATGGCATAAAGCTGTTTATTGCCCATAGGATATTCCGCCTTTTACTATATGACTTACGGAGTCTACACCTCTATTTATCATGGGTCTCTCCGGAACTAGTATCCAGCACTCCGGGAAATGCGTTTCTAATAATAGCTCCAGGGATTCCTCACTACATGTAGTCCATGAACCATCCGCTCGTTGTAGATAACTCGGGGATGGGAGGACTAGAACATAGTACTTTGCGTAACCTGGCCGCCTCCGAGGACTGCTGTATATTGCCACAGTAGAGCTCCCAGGCCCTCGTTTTGGCTGCACTTACTTAGCTCGTACTTATAGGTTTTGAGGACTTCCTTGTAATAGTCCCAATCTTCAGTAGCATTTGTGTTCCTCGCTTTCTTGAACAGTCTCCTGCATTTCATACGAGTACCTTGGAGTTCTCTCGACCACCAGGGTGGCCGAGATTTACCCAAGGGCCTACTGATAGGACATGCACCTAACATGACCTTGTAAAAAGCATCAGATAGCTTGGTTACTAGAGCATCAAGCTCCTGTGTAGATGCAGGACGGTTTGGAACCGATACCGGAAATGAGTTACCCAGAAATCAGTTTACCTCCTATTCCTGAAGAGTGGTTTGCTAGTGGGTTTTGTATCCACTTCGTACTGGAGATAATAATGGACAGAAGACGAATGGTCTTCGGACACTTTCCAGTTCAATACCCTCTCCTTAATAAAATCCGAGACAAGTGTGATATCCAGCACTTCTTGCCTAGTTTTAGTAATGAAGGTTGGGTTACACCCGATATTACATATATTTAGGTTAGGTTAGTACTTAAAACAGAATCAAAGAGTAACTCACCTCGACTGTTGATATTTGCAATTCCCCAGATTGAATGATGCGCATTAGCATCACTGCCCATGATGACATCTACTTTTCATTTTCGAGCCTGCATTATTGCACTGCCCAACCTACCTGGTGGTATATTTTCCTCCTCGTATGATAGGTAGGCCGATATTAGCCAGATATTTCGCCCATCCATCTCGATGCTAGCCACCACTACATCAGCTTTGCTGTAATTTAGTAGTATAAATATGTTCAGATTATTTCTAGCGAGAATGCAGGAACGTATCTTACCTTCATTTTAAGCATGTAGTATTTATATTTGGAAGTTCTGAGGCCCAGCACCCGGTCACCATTAACCCAAGATTCCTGAACCAGAACCACATCATGGACACAGATTCCATTTTTAACAGAAGGGCCGCCGAGGCGGCTTTACAGTGATGGAGGTTGATCTGAACGACCTAAGGCATTAAATATTGCTTGCCTCCGCCACTGTTGAGTCAGACTCCTCTGACGGCGATTCGTCCATTTGGAGCGTACAGCGTAGTCCCAATGATCTCGATATCTCCGACTCCAGGGATAGTGCCTCGTGAGCGTCCTCCGGGATGCTGCGGACTTCATCGCTCCAAATCCATAGCTAATCAGGCCTCCAGATTTTGCCAAAGCAACCACGGATTCTCTGTCAATGATAATGATGGAGGATCAGTGATCTGCTTCCGCCTTTACCTCCTCTAACCTGGCAATCTTCCAGGTGGCCGTTGGCAGACCTGGAATGCTGATTTTCAACATTTCCAAGATCTTCCTTGGATCACTTGGCTCCGCAGGGATCCAGGCGCGCCCTTGGCCTGCAGGAAATATCTTCCCTAGTCACCTCTTCTAATTTGGCCCACGGCCAGACTTCGCCCAGGCTGCCGATCACCTTTTTATAGACTATAGGTCACTAACCTTTCATCGGCACAGGCAATCAGTTTAACGTGCCCCGGTACCACTCTCCGTCTCGGCAGGACGGAACAGGTTCTGGATTCTCCGTCATAATGTTTAGGGGAATGGCGGCTAAAGCCTTCTCCACCTTCCTCAGTCAAGGGCCGTAATGCTCCCATCTTCTTGAGCCCTGTCAACGACTGCCATGATCAGGTGCTCCTTATTTAGCACCTCGTTGAACGGTCTAGTGACATTATCCGGAACCCGCATCAGATCTCTGCCTTTTCGGCTGTGTGATGTCAACGGAACCCTCCTGCTTTGGCTCAGTGATACGTCTTGCCTACGCAAGCGTATCCTTGTCTCTATCCGTTTCCTGCTCCAGCGGAATGTTGCTGATCTTAGAGATCATGCTCCAGGCTCCCTTCCAGGTCTGATAGTTTGACACTGATACTGGAGGGCCAGCGTTCGTGCCTTTGCCCTTTGGTTTCGAGGGGCCAGCCTCATTTGGTCTTATGCCTTTTTTTGCACTTGGAGACCGGGCCTAAAGGTCGATGTCTCCACAGCATTAGATTTCGGTTTTTTAAGAGCACCGGTCTCTTTTTGTTTTCTATTTTGATCTTTCATAATAGGTCTCACGAGTAGCGGAAAAAGAGGTCCACCTGTGCAGAGATCCGCAGAGGGCGCCAAGTATCCGGATACACCGTTAGAGACTGGGCTAGTTTTTAGACTGGGCCCCCAGCCTAGCCGGTTATCAGCATGGTACGGTTAATACCTTAACCCGGCCCAGTTGTTTAGCGCCGTGTTTTCGCCTATAGTACACCACATGGTGTAATAGTTGCCCGGTGGTCACCACGTGGAGGTAATACGCACACTTGTGGAAGCTGAATGGAACGGAGCTGGATACAAGTACCAACTTGATTCCCCAAGACAGCTTCGCACCAGACCACCATAAAAAAACTTACAACTTGCCGCAATAAAATTACTAATTAAAACAAAAACACCTGTATCTCTCTTCACGAATATGTTACGACTGAGAAATTTTTGGTATATTCCCATTTTTAAAGAGGAAAAAAAACACGATAGATATCAGAATTATTTATTAAAGGCTTGTGTACGAGATCGGATTCAAACCCTAGGAAATCAAATCCGATCTCTCTCCCAATCAAATCAACTAAATGACAAAAAAAACGCCCTTTTTTCTCTCTTGAGTTGAAATATTTTTAACTTTTAGCAACAAACTCGCAGACGACCAACTTAATCACACAAAGAGATCGCAGTTGATTTCCTAGGAATTAAATCAAAATTCCTGTACAAGCCTTACGACTGTGTCCGAAACCTGTGATAAAAAATTGTTAATATTAATTTTTGACATTTTTTTGACAATTATTCCTCTACCTACATTCACAATTTTTTATTATGCCGTCCGAAATGTGTAATAAATTTCCCCACCTCATAAGTCTTTCCCCACGTCATATACATATCAATTTTGTTTTCATAACCTCAAATTTTTTGTGAATTTAAAAAAATTATATAATTAAAATAATGGATCCGATAATCCTCTTTATGGTGGTTTATTATTATTGTGTTTATATACAACAACTGTTAAATACTATTATATTGAAGAGTCGACACAAGATGCCATATACACCAATTATTCGATGGCTGTCAAAAATTCTCATAGTAATAGACTCGGATAATTTGGGTGTGTTCGGTATTTTCAAGTGAATGTCAAAAATTAATATTAACCATTTTATATCACAGGTTTCGGACACAGTCTAAGAGGAAAATGATTTTTTACCGTGTGTCAAATGTACCCCATCCTCCCCTATCTACAATACTTTGTTTTTTTGTGATCTTCTTTTGAAACAATCGTTTCGTTTCAATTTACGGCTATATATTTCAGCAAACGCACCAGTACCGAACCATAAAGACTTTAATTATGTATGTGTGTGTCAAAATACTTTTGATTATTTTAGTCACCCCTATGTCCATGATATCATGACAAAAATAAAAATTTGTCGCGACATTTTTATTTCAGTGTGAATCGAGCATCATTTGTTTTTGTTTATTTAAACGCAAGCGCGTAAACAAATTCAACATCTCACGATCTCATCCAGTATACGACTTGCATATTCATTCAATGGTTAACTGTTAGATCGAAAACAGCCTTAATTATAAAAATATCAGAATATATATGAAAAATAGTTCAAGTTCAAAGTAAGTACACGATTTGTTATAATTCAATATTTTAGTAAATCATGTGTTAAAAATTACAAAACAATTGAAAGTGTGTAATTATAGTTTGTGATAGTGTTTTTTAAATCTTTTATGCCCGGTTCCTCGAAATATTTAACTAACGGTTTTTCAGGTAATTCATTTCCAGGAAATGATCGGTTACCTTTAATATTTTGATTTTGACTTTTTATTAACAATTAACCGCTTGTCACCTAATCTCTAGTTAAATAATTTCGTGCAACGGACTGGCATTATTAAGTAACTCGTGTACATTCGCCTCTCATATATAAGAATGCATTACCTGCGACAGCCTTATTAACGTGTATACTTAAAATGTTACGATGAATTCTAATTTCACCACGGATATTTATTGAAATTTTTAGTCAGGCGATTCTAACACTTAGGTGTTTGAATCACAAATAATTTGCATTTAGGTGTGGAAGAAACCCAACACAAAAAAAGTCGAAACGAACTCATCTAGAATTTTCGAGTTTAGAGATAATCTCAATTCAATTGTTATCACTTGTTACGTAATTAAACCGCGCAATAAAACTGTTCTTATTTAATTCTTGCTATTTTGACCGCCATAATCTCAACAAAAGTTTGTGTATCCGACAATAACAAATAAAATAAGTCATAAACCGTGACAAAATATTTAATTATTTGATAATTTTTAACGATGTTTTTAAAAGAATTTCCTTATTTTAATCCATTATATGCGATATTGTAAAATGCAAGGTATCGCAATTGCAAGTAGACGCTTTCGATCCAGCCTTATTTTTCAGAATTTTAGTGGTTATCGGATCAGGGAGACGAACTGATTTATCACAGAAGACTCCAGCTCCTACTTTACCGGGTAGCCACCCGTAAAGAACTGCAATGCTACTGTTTCCGCAACTGACCCGCTCCTCCAGGATTCCCTTGAGGGGCAGGAAGTTCGGAACCTTTTCTCGCAGCATAAAGTTGGTGTAACGTAGTCTAGATTCGCCAGTTCCTTTTTTAGAGATCTAATTATCGTCGTGTGTCATGTCTGAAGACGATTCCACTGAGATATGGCTGATAGTCGGGTGACCGTAATCGCCGCCATCTGCTTACCATAAATATCGACGGGGACAAGGTGAAACATAACCTCCAGGGCACGTGTTGATGTTGTCCTCAGCGCCCCGCTTATAAGCATGCAGGCCGTTCTTTGCACCTTCTCTATCCCCTTTTTGTAAGATACTTTATCAAGAGATGGCCACCACACGCTCACCCCATACATAAGTACAGGTCTTACCACGGCAGTGAATAGCCAGAGTACCAGCTCCGGCTTCAGGCCCCATCTCTTTCCGATGGCGTTTCTGCACGAGTACATGGCTATATTAGCCTTGTTTACTCTTTTCAAAATGTTGACCCTCCAACTAAGCTTACTGTGCAAGATTACCCCTAGAAAACTTGCCTTGTCAGTAAAAGCTAGTCTCCTGCCATTTAAGAGAGGTGGATCTACTACCGGGATTTTATATTTCCTAGTAAATAGTACCAGTTCAGTTTTGGACGAGCTGATTGCCAGTCCACATCTGATGCGGCACACCACGTAATGATTAGGAGGCATTTTGGATTACAACCTTCACCGTGCTTAAATATTTACCATAGACAACTATCGCTACGTCATCCGCATAAGCAATCACTCCGATCCCCTCTCTCTCCATTGCTCAGAATGTCCCAATTTTAATTTTGGTATCTTGAATATGGTAAATTTATCACATACCTTCCATTATCTTTTCGATGAACACTTGATTGATAAAGAAGTTCACAATGATCACTCCTCTGCAGATGAGGGTTGCAGTCTGGTACTTCTTCTATCTTCCAAAATTGTTGAAGTGTATAATTAAGGTTATTCTCATCGATTATAGTTGAGAAACTTTGTGTTGCACTGAAGTTTTGTCTTGTGGGAGCGATAAGAACCCATCCAAATATGGTTGACTGAGAATGGGTGCGGCCATCTGCAACGATTATGTCTGGATTAATAATATCAAAAAATACATCTGCGCCCAATAAGATGTCGATTTCTCTTGAGGAACCAGCATGCAAATCAGCTAACTTTAGCGACTTAATGCCCTCCGACTGTTCATTTATTTCTGCTGAAGCAAGTGTAACCACTGTTAGCGGAACGATCGCACGAACATGTACGAGCGAGGTGCATAACAAGCAACTGTGCGGTGAATGTTGTGGTTATCGGCGCCTTGATTGGCTTGCGATGTTGATGGTATTGAATGAGATGTTGGCAGGTGAAGATGCAACTATGATTGTTTTGATGATGGATCAGCATTTTGATATGCGCTTAACTGGAATGATCTGCTGCTGTGTTGAATACATGGAGCAATGAATGGTTGAATTGATTACAGGTGCCTACAGATAAATGAGTTCGGGTACGATGTAGAAGTATGACCTAACTTAATACAATTCTCGCAGATTGATAGTTCATCCACAGCTGATCGACGTGCATTTCCGTTCAACAATCTGAATTCTATACAACGATATAATCTGATGCCCGATTCTTTTACAATTATCACAAATTGATGTATTTGTGGTTAGTTGCATGCATTGAACGTATTGACGGATTTTGAGAACGTGCAGATTGTTGGTGTTTAACTTCAGAGATGCTCTCAACCATTCCATCACATGTTAAATTCAGAAACTCGAGGAATTGAGTAAATGGTGGAAATTCTTAATTTCTTCCTTGTGTTTCACCCACTCTTGTCGAGTTTCTGAATCCAATTTGGGGTGGAGGATCTGAATTAACCAACCATCCCGATATTCAGCCTCATCGCCCATAGTCCGTATTACAATTAATAATTCATCGGATTTGTCATTTAACCATCTTATATCATTTGTTCGATCGCTCAGTGCTGCTGGCTGATCCATGAATGCGGTTATGTATGACGTCAATATATTCTTTCATTTTCGATATCGCAGCATCAATTTATTCCACGCCAGATCGTAATTGGTCTCAGTTTCCAAAATATTTTTAATTAATGCGGCTGGTTCATCCTCTAATAGGTGATTCAGCAATTTAAATTTTCTGACATTGGATAATGATGTTTTCTTATGAATTGCTGAAGTATAAGCAACTTCAAACGCAGGCCAAATTCGGTAAACGCCATCAAATTTTCCAATTGTGACCTTTGGATCTGCTAACCTGTTTCAAATCTAACTGCATGTACGTTTCGCCATATCCATCAAAACATACATTTTGTCAATACTTAGTCATACAGCAGTCTAGAACGTTTAGCGGATAAATTCTGGTTAACTGAACGATTTGGTTTTTAGTAACTTGGTAACTCTTTTGGCCATCTTGAACTGGAATTAGTCATACCATGGAATGGGATGTACTAGATTTCGTAGAACAGTCATAGTTAGACGTCCCCGGATTAGTTATAATGGAAGTTATAATCTTTTTGTAAAGCTTGGTTGTAACATGTTTCCGATTTTTGTGATCTGCTTTACTACGCTGAGACCTTCTTTTCACCGTTTTATACCGCTTTATCGTTGTTTTGGGCAAATTTAATAATTGTGCGATGTATAAACCTGACGCTAAAAAATCAAAGTATTATCGTGAATGATAGAAGTACCCAAATATTTAAACTCCTTACTCCCTCAAACTTTTAGTGGCCAATACTAAAATCTGGTGTACCATTGTACCTATAACCAAAGATCATGTATTTTGTTTTGTCCTCATTGATCTGGAGTCCAACCGAAACTGAAAACTCTAAAAGCTGATCAAATATCTCCTTCATGTTACGAAATTCAAAGCAGGGCACTCACACATTGGAGAAAACAATATCCCTTTACAAACATATCGCTTCTGAAACACAACATTATTCGACTAGGTGGCCGTCTAGGCGATTTCCAGGTGACTTACAAAGAGTTACATCCAATGGTCAGATACAGTAGACATTCACCAAGTTATTAGTGGATTTTTGCTATAAGAAAACCTTACATGGAAGTACTGGATTATTGATAAGCGGTAAAAATAACTCAGCTGCTAGATGGGATGCTTGCCAAATCCTCCAGTCACTATATTAAGCCTTTCATTAAAATCTGGAAAAACTGGTTGAAACTCTTTATCATTATTTAAACTACCACCATGCATTTATTTAAACTACCACCATTGACAGCTTGGAAACCCAAAAAAACCTTCTTTACCTGTGGTCCAAGAAGAAATCCAGCTCCATGACTTCCGAGGCTATTTTCACTGTAGGGCAACGTATAGTCCTGGAATACCTGGTCTCCACTATTAGGTCTGCGAGTTTTATAAAGAGCAACAAGTTCCAGTCGAAGCTACTTCATGCATACGATTAGGACTTCCAACCTAAACCTCATGTCCGGGTACTTGAGCCAGTGTTTTTTGGCGGTATCCATTTTTCCTTTTGTTGACATTACAAACAATTGAGTTTTACTGGATTTGTGTTGTTCAACACATCACGTAAATCAGCGCTTTGGTGCTGAATTAGGCGATATGCATGTTTCGACGCATGATCCTTTATTTCTTCACTGACGTATTCCATCTTTAGGTCCCTATGAAGGTTATCATTTCTTATGTACCATGGGGCATTTACTATGCCACACAGGACTTTCTTTGGGAATGCTTGTGTTATTGTTACATTTATTTTCTTAACACAACCCCAAAGCTGAAAGCGATTGGTCCATATAGGTTTGACAGTTAATTGATTTGTTGTTAACTTCCTTGATTACAAATTTAGATCGAAAACAGCATTTAATTTATTGAATAAATGATTAAGTATTCTCTGGTTTTGTGGTGCTCGAATCCTATATTTGTTAACCATGATGACATCCGATGATAGTTCATCGTTATTTTCTAGCGATATGTAATTTACGAATATGCTTTTAGTAATGTAGAAGTCCTAAAGATCTAATATTTTATTTGAGTTAAAAGGATTTTCCACTCTGCCAAGATGTTAGTTGACTCCCGCGGTATGAAATTCACAACTGCGGATATTCGTCCTGCTTCAAATAACACTTTCTCTTTGGCAGTTGTAAGTCTTGATTGTAGTAGTAGTAGTAGTCGGGCCTCTTGAGTCCAAGGTCATGACGTCAATTTTAAGGTCAGGGCAATAGTCAAGATCATATGACGTCACCGTGACCTTGAAATTGACGTGATGACCTTAACTATGACTATAGAGGTCATGCCGTTGAATTTGACGTCATAAGATTTATTATTGTGGTCATGGCCTTGAACTCAAGAGGCCCGAGTACTACTCCCAGTAGGTTATTTTCACGTTAAAATCGCCACCAATTGTAAAGTTGGATCCTAGTGATTTGAATAGTCGTGCCATAGTCATTATTATTTAAATTATAATTTGGCAGGCGATAAATCACTTTAAAATCACTAGTGTGTACAATTTGTATGTTTCGCTCTATTTCGCAATGGATCTATTTGAACTCTCATGTTGAGAATAGACTTTACTTTGAAGATATTTTCTCTTTTTTCTTTGTTATTGAAGGTTAACATATAGAAAGTGGCAGGCCCCTTTCATTTATTTTGACCTTCTTGGTCATTTTCTATTTTTTCTCTTCCCGAGGCCGGGTGAAGGCCTCTAGCCATAATTTTAATTGGCCGGTTATTTTCAGCTTCATATGTGTACCATCTAATCTCTTTTGTATTGAGCTTCATAATCAAAGTTCTGTAGCTTTTAGACTCTGGTGTATTAATTTCCCATACATTGTTCATTTAATTTCTCATTGGCACTTTGCCATATTCAATTATTTCAATAATAGTGATTGGCTGTTACCACGTGTTACTTTTGCTACCTACCTTGTTAGGTTTAATTAGCTGTTTTTCCAGTCTGCCATTTCTGGAGAGTATTCTTCTTTTCTTTTTTTATCCGATCTTCTTTTTACTTTTAATATCCATTCAGTTTCTTTTCAATTCTTCATCATCAGTAAAAAAGTTATGGTTTGTCATGATTGGCAGTCAGTGGCTTATCCGGGTTTTAAAGCCTTTTTAAGGGCTTATTAATTGAATTTTTCGTTGTCCTCATTGTGTTCTATAAAATTTAGGTATATTCGCATTAAAATTAAATATTTCATGAAACCCTTTCATATTTTTTACTTTCAAATTTGCTGGGTTATCCTCTTTATGTTTAACTTCACTCTCTTAAATCGACTAACTTCTTCTTATTTATTTCGCAGGTAACGTTAACCTCTAAAAATGTGGCAGTCCTATTTCTTACTACTTATCTGGTGCCATGGATTTTATGCTGATGCAATAAGTAAGTAATATAAAATACGTGTCTTTACTTTTGTTATACACCTAGAGTATCCCTATGAAGATAAACAGATAAGTTTATCAGTGCCACCTATACATAAAGGACTCAAAACCAGCGTCATTTTGTAGACCTCACATCATTTTAATCCTCACAAAATATCACAGTTTACGAAAGTTGCTTGAATGATTTACCATTTTAATACTCATTTATCCTATTACAGTACCTACACCACCTTTGATCACAAAACAAGCAGAGGGCGTAATAGTATTTCAGGTAGCGATGAAATCTTACGAAGCTGACAAACCATTTATAATTTTATGTGAAGCTGAAGGGGAACCAGAACCAACGTAAATTATTCGTCGACGTCAATTATTTTGTAATCCTTCGTCTATAATTTCAAATTATGTATATTGTTCTCTATATACCGCAGGTATCAATGGACCAAAAATGGTCAACCATTTGAATGGCAGGTATACGATGACCGCATGATGCAACAGCATAGACGCGGTTCACTCGTTATAACAAATCCACGCGATGAAGATATCGGACAATATCAATGTTTTGCCTCAAATGAATTTGGTACAGCTACCTCGAACCCGGTATTTGTTCGAAAAACTGAATTAAACTCATTCAAAGAAGAAAATGTTAGTACTTCAAAACTACCATTTTTCACAATTGAACCCGAACATGTAACGGCGGAGGAAGGAGAAGATGCAACGTTCTATTGTGAAGCTCAAGGTAACCCCGAGCCAAGTATTAACTGGATTTTCAATGGTAGACCAATTGCCGAAGCTTCAGTCAATAATCGTCGTGTTGTCACAACCAACTCGATTACGATTAAGGGTTTGTTAAGATCTGATACCGGCAACTACGGTTGTAACGCAACCAATAATCTGGGCTATGTATATCGCGATGTCTATTTGAATGTGCCCGCTATTTAGCACCCACTCTAAAAAATATGTGAGTAATTTTAAATGAAACAGCGATTTTAAATTTACTCTTACTATTGTACCATTTTCTTTTTAATAAATGAAATATTGAAAATTTTCTTTTAATATTCAACAATTAGTTGATATGCAACCATTATTTGATGTTAAACAGTATTTTAAAATTCAACAATATATTTGCTGAAATTCCAACAATTTGTTAAATTTTCAACATAACATTTTTTTAAAATAATTTACTATTGAAAAATCAACAAAAATTCGATTTTTACCATTAGCTCACTTTGTGTGTCTGTTTGTATCGTTAAATTTTATAATCAATTTTTCAACCACTTGCGACAGTCCAGTTGAGCTCAAATTTTGCATGCAGGCTTAACTCCGATGACAATACAAGATTCTAACATTTTTTCGACCTAAAAGGCTATGAAAAGCCTAACAGAATCTTGTATTGTCATCGGAGTTAAGCGTGCGTTAAAATTCGACGATACAAACAGACACACAGAGTGAGCTTATATAAGGCTTTTCATAGCCTTTTAGGCCGAAACCATTTTAGAATCTTGTATTGTCATCGAAGTTAAGCCTGCATGCAAAATTTGAGCTCAACTGGACTATCTGGTTGAAAAATTGATTACAACATTTAACGATACAAACAGACACACAGAGTCAGTTGATAAAAGCCTTTTAGGCTTTTCAAAGCCCTTTAGGCTAGGAGATAATACGTTCATAGATATCCTGAACGCACTGAGAGTAGGCGAATTGCAGGCTCAGCATATGAAAGTACTCATAGACAAAGTCAGCAATGAGTTTACCGGTGAATTCTCCATAGAACGTGCCCTTTGCATATACCCAACCAAGAAGAAAGTGGATGAGCACAATGAAGCCGAATAAAATGTGAATAAAACAAAACAACTGTACGCTGCTTATTATTTCAATCTATTTAATGAATATTGCAATCGAAAATAATTAAACTAATAAATCCTACCAATAATACTGTAGGACCAAACATTATAGGCCATCAATACTATGTTGAAGTGTCTGAGTCAATACCGCAATTTTGTCATGTCAAAATAATTTCGGCGCCACATTATTATTTAAGTGTGAACCAAACGTGACTTTTTTTGTTTATTTAAACGCATGCGCAAAAAATTCATAATTGGACGATCGCACCCCCAGTATGTTACTGTCGTATAACATAATTGGTAAGGTTTATTCAATGGTTGGCTGTTAGATCGGAAACAGCATTAATTATAAAAAAAAAATTGGAAATAAGTGAAACAAGTTCAAGTTCAAAGTAAGTACGAGTTTTTTTACGATTTTGATTCAATGGTGCGACATTTAAATCAAATAAAATTTACTAAACCATATTGGAATTGTCAAGTTATCGTTTTTAAAAGTGGTTCTTCAGTGGAATTAAGTAGTTCGAGTGGTTACCTGTCTCGGTCCATATGAAATCTAATTGCTTTCACTAACTGCCTAGAACTCATTAGATTTTTGAATTTTTCGGTATGTAGATCAAAATTTATGTACGCAATCGTGTATTGATTTGATTACACACAACAACAACAACAACACATTTAATCACATTCCGCGACAAATTTATCAAATACATGATAACCAAAGTTCAAGGATTTTACTGTAATCCAGTTATAGAATTTCTAAAAACTTCCGATTCTAAAACTTAAACTTTTGCGTTTAACTTTAATATTTGCATGCGAAGGTATCGAACTAGCGCAGGTTTTAGCTTCGAGTCGAGCCTTCTCAATTTGAACAAGTTTTAATTAAAATTTGTTTTTTGTACCTTGGTGCAACAAACAAGTTGTAATTTTTTGTTATTATTTCATGCGCAGGTATCGTAAATCTATTAAGATGTGGCAGCCGTATTTATTACTACTGCTGTGCTGCTATGGACTTTGTGCTAATGCATATAGTAAGTAATAAAATAAATGAAAAAATTTTGCTAGCTAGAGGGCAGAGGGGAAGAGGAGAAGCGAGTATAAGTTTTATATAAACCAACTGGGTTCTGGATTACAACGCGCACAAACACAAATGAGGAAATAAAAGGGACATATTGGTCATGTTTTATGAAAGACATGCAGATAAATTTTAGCTATTGTACACTTATGCCATAAATAACACGTATGATATTAATGTTGGTTGTAGGCCAGTTACAAGCGCCCCCGATCATATCAGCCAGTCAGTTTGTTGGACTGCAGAAATCAATGTAAAGCTAACATTTTGGGAAGGCAAGCGATCCAACACAATACCAATTTTTAATATTCGTAACTCTTTGTATGTCCTTTGACTGATGATGTAACAATTTATTTTACAGCTACTTCAATTAGAGATGCAGAAGCTCCAGGCAACTTCACCGTAATACAAATAATAAGTTCAGAAGCAGTTGTACTAGGCTGGACCAACGTCCCAATTAACAGTTTAAACAGCCACCGCAAGGGATATAAAATTATGATATGGCCACAAGACGATCCAGAACAAATACGCGAAATTCATGTCAAGAGCGATGCTCATGTTAGTCTCGTGAGTAATTTAAAACCAGTAACGAATTATTTTGCCCATATTATGGTATACAATGAACATTACATTGGTCCAGCAAGTAATATCGTCTCATTCACAACACCAGAGGGTCGTCCCGGGGCCGTAGAAACACTAGAGGCAGTGCCATTGGGATCATCGGCATTATGGTTATCGTGGAAACCACCGCTCATAACAAATGGTCAACTCACCGGATACAAGATCTTTTATGAAATATCTGCATCTGGGTATTCCTCTCCAAAGATTGAACGTGAGCCGTATATATCAGACTCGCGTACAACAAGCGCTTTTCTAGGTGGCCTATATCCAAATACGAAATATCGAATTACCATTCAAGCAACGACAAAAGCGGGCGCTAGTTCTGATTACTACATCGAACAGAAAACAGGTTCTGTATCTGATCCGATTGTTCCCGATACTCCAAATTTCGCGTGTGAAAGCGTCCCAAACGATAAAGATTATGATAACGTAAAAGTACAATGGCTTCCGGCGGGATCACGAGCCGGATCAAATTTCTATGCGAAATACCGTAAGAAAGATGAACCAAATTGGGAAACGGTCAATCCTGAACTTAACGAAGATAATTTAGTTATTCGCTCACTTGATCTTAACTCAACATATGAAATTCGTGTGGCCGCCAGCGATCAACAATATACCACCGAGAGTCAATCGCAATTTATTGGGGGCCACGGCAACAAGAAATGTGTCTACAACATTTCGACGATATAACTTTTAATGGTTACGGTGATTGTAACATAATTTAAATGTAGCTTTAGTCCAAGTGTACAGTGATAAATAAAATCCGTATGGATCTACAAAAAAATTTTAAAAAATTTTCATTTCCAAACTTTTTTTTGTCAGTTTTCAGTTTTTATAGAGGGGAAAATACGAGAAAATAAATATTTGTTTTCAAAACAAAACAATTTTATTGGTTAATACTTTGTACTGCCACCTCTCCCCCTTGTGTCTACAACGGTTTACATGCGGTTCCCATTGGCCTTATTGAGGTTCTGACAAAGACTTAAGGGATCGCATTCTTGAGGTCAACGATGTTAGATGGTACCGGATTTCTCGCTTGGATCATAAATGCTCAATTGGATTCATGTCTGTACTGAGGGCTGGCCACTTCATCGTGTCGAGTCCAACCTCATCCATGAACTGCCGAATGGTTTGAGCTGTTTGACACCGGGCATTGTTATTCATCAATATGAAATCTTCTCCATTATATCCTGCATAGTTCACTACGTGATCCAAGAAAATGTCCTCGATATATCGTTTAGTGGACGACCTCCCCTACGGCCTTCTCAAGGTACGAAAACCAGATTTGTTTTTCCCTCAAGCGATATGCCAGCCACCATGCAAGAACCGCAAACGTACGAAACCGTTTCAACAAAACAGTACTGCGAAAATCACTCTCCTGGACGCCGATAGACTCGACCTCTCCTATCACTACCATGTAGACATATTCTGCACTCGTCAGTGAATAGAACGGACCTCCATTGCTCGATACTCCAATTGATGTGTTCGCGAGCAAATTCGAATCGCTCTTTGCGGTGTTGTGCTGTCAATTTTAGTCCTCTAGCCGGCCGTTTTGAAGTGAGGTTGGGTTGGAGTGAGATGACGATTTTGCAGTGAAGTTAGGACGATAAATCGAGTCTCTCAGACCCAACATCATGCGGGTCTTCGATTGAAGGTACCAGTTTCCTGATACCTTCTGATTGCGTCCTTCTTGCAAAAAAGCAACATGTTTTTATTTTTTTCTTGAATGAAAGTTGTACAACAAGTGCAGTGCAGCGGGAACATTAAAATTACCCCGAGAGGGACACACATATGAAGATAAATCTGCAAGCCAGAAAGCGTTACGAACTATTTAAAACAAAGAGGGTTCAAAATTACTGCAGCAGTTAATAAACTGAACTGAAAAATGAAAATGCCTCTCAGAGGAAGATACCAACAAAATCTTTGAAATCAAAAAATATTTTGAGTTGTAAAATAGAAGTTTAACCATTAAAAAAATCTAAACTGATACCTCAGTGCAAAAAATCTCAAGCTTATGGACATTAACAACGATTTTGTTCTAAACAACCTAGATGTGTAAAATGTTTTGGAACGTACTTAACACACGAATATTTCAAGCTCGCCCAGCAAGTTATATAGGTTGCATAGTAGCCAAAGGATTGCAAAAATCAAAGACATGAGTAAAACAACGATATTGACACAAAAATAAAATTAAAATCAGAACCAGCAAAAAAAGTAATTCCCACTAACATCCAATTTAAAATTTAATCAGCTGGAGGAGAAATTATTAGAATCTCTCGCTTCCCTCTCTTTCACTCTCCACACTACACTCATCCTAATGAACAATCAAGCGATCATCATTTTTTCTTTTTTACTGGAATTCTGTGTGACGCGGTAAATATAGGCATCGCAACACCTCCATTATTACCGGGTGAGAACCGGGTGTGAAGTTTTTACACAAAATACAAAAATGTATGCGAGTGTACACACTTTCTTAACAGTGTACATGTACAGAAGCACAAAAACCAAAGAAATCTTGCAATAAACGGACCCTAGTACTATTGAATAGGGGGCATTTAAGCCTTTCTAAATTGGTATAAAAGATTACCTTACATTAAAAGGACTGTGCTCCACTGATAAACTATGAAAATTCGGGAGCCCAACCCTTTTTGTAGTATAATGTATTGTATACATTTGGAAAGATCCAGGTGTCCGCTAATTGCAAATATTAGTGACTATATATATGGAAAAAATCCTGAGATTTTGGGGCTTGAGTGAAATGTTAACATATACGAATTGCATCATTTATGTCAATTTATCGAGCTTTATCAGCAGATTCTAATCCTCTTTATATTAACATCCTATACGATAGGCACAAGGGTCCACTATACAAAAATACTAGAGTCCATATGGCCAAGTTTTTTCTGGTTTGTATGCTTCAGTATATGTACTCTGTTAAGAAAATGTACCTCGCATAAATTTTTATAGTTTGTGTAAAACCTTCCCGGTATGGTCAGGAGAGAAAATATTGAAACAGATGGAGAAGGAACCAGCAAATAGAAGCTATCAGCGCCAGACAAGCACGGGAAAAAGCTATATAGGGGAAAAGAAGTAAGATATAAAAGCACATTTGACTACAGACGATACGAATACTATGAGCAGGATTGCAGAAAGTAGAGGCTAAAACAAGACCTAAACAGAGGAATAGACCGCGCTGATAACACGGAGTCGCCCAGAGGCATTGGTAACTAAGAAAATCTCGAAGCTTTAATTCGCCGAGTTGCTGTGGTACGTTAAAGTAGACTCTGAATAAGATGGGTACCTTTGCAAAAACATCAATTATATGTAACCAGCTAAAAACAGTGATTGAGCGGAATAGAGCTATTGAGATTAAAACGTGGACCCAGCAGGCTTTTTGTCACCACTATCCGCAGAAAATGTGATACTCACTTAAACCACAATTTCAATAGATGTCTATGTTGTTGTGATATCTTACAAATCGGCGAATTGCTAATTTTGCAATCATGACCTCTCTACGTGACTGGTAGCTTTAATACTCAGGATACCAGAGAGCGTTGTAAAGAGACCGCAAGAAATAAAAGTGATCCAAAAAAATCTAGGCTGCTCAGGACTTCAACGCGGCAGTCAGTTAAAACTGGATTTGTTAGATTCAAGGTCAACGGTATTCCCATGTATAGCTGTCACGCCTATCCTAGTGTCTCAATTGGTGAATTTAAAACCTTCTTTTATTGACCATTAAACGTCGCGCAGAATTTAAATGTACAGTAGGAATATTTGCAAAATAATTAACAAGGGCGCTGCTCTGTTAGCCTTTGTTTCCTATGTGTAATAAAAGCCCGATGGTTGATCTTTCGTTCATGATTGATTGTCTTACAGATAAAAGAGTAATTTGGAGAGGGAGTGACTAATCCGTTGTGTACCAACTACTGAGTTGTGGTCAACCGCAGAATGCCTGTGTTGATGATTTAGCGAAGTTGCGCAGAAAATGTCTGCCTTGGGGTAGATCATAGCAAACTATCAAATTTAAAAATAGACACCTACCTCTCCTACACGTCTCGTGGTGTTGGAAAACATATAGTGAATGCGGAAGAGCTATAGCAGAATACCAGTTTATATTTCGAAAGGCACTGGTAGACACGGCACAAGAGGCAACATCTGGCTCTAGATGGTTACGAGGTAACAAAAACTACTATGCTGTAGTGATATTGGAGTCTCCCAAGGATCAGTGTTGCGCCACTCTAAAACGTAATATACGATAACATGCTTCGCTCAGTAAAGAGATATTGGAACTGTAATAGGCCCGTCAGGCAAATCCAACAGTGGTTAGTATCTGCTGGCTTGCAGAACATATGACATATATGAGACAGATGCTGTCCTAATTACACACAGTAGGAAAAGTACGGAGATCATAACTCTAAAGATTGATGCCCAAAAAATAGTCTCGAAACCGGCGATCAAATAGCTAGGGATATCCCTTGGGACATTGTCGACATTCACCCATTTCAAACTGCCTTATGGTAAAACCAAAAATGTGGTAAACATTTAGAGACTGAATGCTTTGAGGGTATAGTCTGTGCATTTCAAACGGTATACTGGCTATAAGGAGCATCAAACCACGTACTTGTAACCAGATAAAAAACAAAAATAGTTCAGATTTAACCACGATGACTCACCGGACTATCCCGCCTGTGTGCATTTGTATAGTTGTAGAAACCAAAACTGCTGCGGTAAGAATTAGCATACAATTCTAAGCTAATCGATCTTTAAGTATCACTTGAGTACCTCCAATATTTTTTTCGAAGGTGCGAATATGCACCTTTGTCTCGAGAGAATCAAAATGTCAAATACGTACTCCCTGTTCAAGCCACTCTCCAACTAATTTGTTAAAAATTCCGGCCTTAAACAATGTACATATTAGAGATGACCGATCCTGATTTAGAATGATCAATTCGATCATCAAGATGAACGAAAATTCGGTATAAATTTGGACCAGCAATTTGGATTCGAACAAATAAACGTGCGTTGTGTCAACCGATTTGGATCGTAACAAAATTACAGCGAGACTACCGTACAAAATATTCTGAATACACCAAAACTAACAAAAGCCGACTGCTTTGAGAAATTGGCCATCGTCTGTCTATTCTGAAATGTACGAGTACATCAACCATTTGGGATGATATTTACAATCCTTTTCATTGGAACATTTATTTACTATTGATTTGAGCTAATGGACCGAATGATCATGGTGAACGCATGGAATGGAACTGGCAAACGGATCCCAAGTGATACAGATTATGGCACTGTAAAAGTAAAATCCCGAATGAACCACAGCAGAGTACGATTTTTCGTAAAATACCGATAAAAAGATCAACCAAATTGGGAAACGACCAATTCTAAATTCAACGAAGATCATTTAGTTATTAGCCCAAATGATCGCAATTCGACATATGATATTCGAGTCATCGCCGTCGAAATATACCGGTCTCAAATTTATTATCGTTACTTCATCGAGAAACTATACTTGCGAGTATTCCGTTCACTGGTAAACACTTAAGTTTTACGACCTCTCACTAAACTGGGCTTGAAAAAATTTTGCTAGACCCGGTTTTGCATTTTAAATAAAAATCTTTTAAAAATTCTAAAATCTGAAGAAAGGCAGTAACAATACGTACATACTTGGTTTATCTGAGTGCAGCATCATCTGCAATAGCACACAGCCACTATCATTTTGTCGTTTGAGTTAAATTGAGGCAATCAAACCATCTCGGCTTACTCTATGTATAATTAGAACAAACCCACAACCACAAACCCAGAACCGATCAATTTTGAAATTAATTTGTCGGCCGCGAAAAGATTATTTAAAAAAAAACGTACCGACGAGGATGGGATTCGAACCCACGCGTGCAGAGCACATTGGATTAGCAGTCCAACGCCTTAACCACTCGGCCACCTCGTCATGTTTAATAAGAAATACTAATATTGTATAAAATCATAAATCTATATGGCAAAATTAAATAAATAAATTTTTAAATTTTAAATCTAATAATTAAAACTATTTCTCGCATAAACTAATCACTAATTTTAATTAAACAACAATAATAAATGCAGTTCATCGATTTTATATTGCATTGTTATTCCGCGCGGTTCAGTCACCAAAATTCAGATGTCACCACCACCCACCAAAATGAACCGAAACGTCAAACGAAACATAATAAATGACATAAAAACAAAGAATAAATCAGCTGTATTCCTCTAGAAAAAAATCGCAAAGTTTTAATTTATTGATATTTAATTACGAACAATAGAACTAAATTATTTATTTTAACTTATTTAATAAATGTTTATCGTATAAAATGGTTGACACAAAAACAAGCGTACAATTTGCGTGTCAACGTTGTTTACAACCCTTGAAATTGGATGAATCATTTAATGTGCTGGGGGAACACACTTTAGCAGAACTCGCATGTAAGTCTTTTCGTTTAAATCTACTGACTAAAAATACAGAACTAAGCTAATTGTTTGGTTTAATTTTAGTGCCAATCCATTTAAATATTGATGCCGATCTCGAATCTCAGGCCAACAGTTTAGACCATTTTGTGCCACCGTTTCGTATCACCGAATCGGGGAACGGAGCCAATGGATTCATGCTCATATCGGATGTACCTGCCGTCGAACATTTTAGCCACAAAATGAAAGTTAAAATTGATTTATTCGATACCCTGTCATCGAATTCACAAATCGATCATCCATTGTGTGATGAGTGTACCGACTCGTTGTTAGACTTGATGGACGAACAGCTGAAGCTCGTGGAAAATGAATGGAATGACTACAATAATTATTTGAAAAAATTGGAACTCACCGATGATACACCAAATATAGAGCAATTAGAAAAGGAGTTGGCCGATTTGAATTGCGAAGAGGAGCGACTGCTTACCGAACTTTCGGCCATAAATCGTGAAAAAGAGGCTGTGCACACGGCAATCAAATCGCAGGAAGATGAAAAAGAGCGACTCGAAAAGGAGGAAGAGAAATATTGGCGTGAATATACAAAACATCGACGTGATTTAATGCAAACCGAAGATGAATTTCGGAGTCTAGAGTGCCAAATCGCTTATGCCCAGTCACAGCTCGATAAGCTGAAGAGTACAAATGTGTTTAACGTTACGTTTCATATATGGCATTCGGGCCATTTTGGTACAATTAATAATTTCCGATTGGGACGACTACCCTCCACGCCGGTCGATTGGTCTGAAATAAACGCGGCTTGGGGACAAACTGCACTTCTCCTATCCGCTCTGGCTAGAAAAATGAATTTAACATTCCAACGGTATAACTTAGTGCCGTACGGCAATCACTCGTTTATCGAGGATTTAGTAAATAAGAAAGAGCTGCCGCTGTATGGAACGGGTGGTTTTAAATTTTTTTGGGACACTAAATTTGATGCGGCCATGGTAGCGTTTCTCGACTGCCTGCAACAGTTTAAAGAAGAAGTGGAAAAAGATGATTCCGGATTTTGTCTACCGTATCGTATGGACAAGGGAAAAATCGAGGATTCATCAACTGGAAGTTCGTATTCTGTAAAGTAAGTAGCCAAATTCACATTATGTCCTATGCTGGGGGATCATAAGAATATGTTATTGTTTCTTTCCAGAATCCAATTCAATTCCGAAGAGCAATGGACAAAAGCATTAAAATTCCTGTTAACAAATCTCAAATGGGGTTTGGCCTGGGTCTCGTCTCAATTCACCGAAGAGAAATTGGAGGAGCAACACCAAACTACTCAAAGTTGAATCGCTTTTTAGTTTAAATTTTAACAAAATGTGTTTACTGTGAATTATAAAATGTTGTTGGCGGCCATTTTGTCGTTACAAAAAATTCACTTAATTCTTATACAATACAATTTATTTCTTAGTCTTATCTCTAATCGTGTACTTATCGTAGGTTTTGGTTGGATCGTACGGCTCCCATCGACTTGCGGGGAAAATGTGTTTATTCCTTTCGTACCACGATCGAAGGAGCACTTTACCTGCGTGAGATTCCTCTTTCTCGATCGTGGCATCGTTGATCATGCGAATGTCATCGTGTACATCGAACTGAAAAAGCGGACCACTTTTACCGCGTGCCTTAGTCACAATGAAATCGTAGAATGTATAGTGGTGCGGAAGAATTAAATCCTCTTTGACGTACATTAACTGATCGGCCATGACCGTTTTGAGTTCACCAAACTCCTTTCGTAGCAACTCCAAACATTTCTGTAGAAATTGATAGATTGAGTTGCCTTTCTTCATGCGGGCACTTCGCCGATGTCCCGATCCATCCCAGTAACTGAACGTAATCGTAATGTCTTGATCTTTGAGCGCCTGCTGCTGGCCGACCCATTCTTGGCGCAATTCCTCACGCATTCGATTTTCACGTTCCTCGCGCTCACGATCCGGTAGAAATGAGGTATCAACATCAGGATTCTTCTTAATTTTTTTCATCATTGGCTCCATGTTACGCCAATCACTAGATTTCTCATCGCTGTCGTCATCTTTACTGTCACCTGCATCGTCTTCATCGTCCTCTTCCTCTCCCTCCTCGTCTTGTTCCAGATTGAATGAAAGCGACTGGATTTGTCGTCGCTGCTTATTTTTCTCGGCCTCTTTCGCCTGAAGTTCTCGCAGTTTTTCTTTGTCTTTTTCCTCTTTTTTCTGGGCTAATTTCTTTTCACGTTCCCTCACAATATCCTCCTGTTTCGCTTTCATCTCATCCAATGTAACCAATCCGATAGTCGAGCTCTTAAGCTGCTGTTCAACCGCATCATAGTGGCTGGCAAATTTATTCTCGATATTATTCAACTTTAAATCTTCTTCGATTTTCTTTTTACGAAATTCAATCTCTTGCTGGGCAATTTCACGTTTTTTCATTAATTGCATGGCGCGGCCCGCTTCACTGGCGGCCCCTTTATAATGAGCCATTCTTGTTCGATTTGATTTAGAAAATGTTCAATGTTAGTTCACTTCAAACGAAAATTACAAAACAAAACATGTAGTGTTCACACAAAAATATCTTTGACACTTGACAGATCAATTCTCTATCATAATTTTGCGTGACATCTTTACACTGATATTAGAACTAGTTTAGTATAACAGTTTAGTTTATAACAGATCTGCATTATCAATAATGACATTTCGGAAACTTAACAAATGAATCAGCTGTGAATTATTTGTGACATTTGTGGAAGGACTCACAATTGAATTAATTTTTCTCCATAATGTCGTCGTGTATAAGTTGCCTAAAAAAATACGGATTATTTAATAGAGAAGTAGGATGTCCAAATTGTAAATTTTCTTTTTGTTCCAAGTGCCTTAAGTATCAGATTGAGGCCCCTCATTTTAATGGGGTCAAGAAAAAAGTTTGCCTTGGATGCTATGAAAAACTTTCGAATCCGGAAAAGTTTATGAAAAAGAGTACAGCAATGATGGATAATTTGCTGGATAAAACTTTTGAGGAAGAGGAACAATTACCTCCACCCGTTGAGATAGATAAAGACAAGTTGATTTCTGATAAGCTGGAGGCATTGAAGAAATTGGAACAGCCGGCTAATCCTATGAGCGATGAAGAAATAGCAGCTAGGTTGGCACGATTGCGAGGTATGGATCACAAAGATTATAGTCAAAATACTAAAGCATTTGTGAATAAGGTGGACACGCGAACCGACCAAGAGAAAATAAATGATTTGTTTAAGGAATTCGAAGAGGAAAGTAATCTCAATGAAAACTATAATACGGGTAAAAAAGATCCAGCGCTCGAGATTGAAGAAAAGCTAGCCAAATTACGGGATGATCAAGGCGCCACTGGTAGTGGTAGTAAATCGAAAAATTTCGCCGATGTTTTGGAAGAGCAGCAGAGCGAGGCAGAAACGATTAAAAAACTTGTGGCAAAGGTCTGTGAAATTATCTTTCTAATTATCTATACATTAACTAATTAAATTCCTTGTTATTATAGGCAATAGAAGAATCACGAATTGACGATAATTTATCTCCGGAAGATCGTGAATTTCTCGCCAACATTCCAAAACCAGTTGATCCGGCCGACACCGAAGAACTGCCATGGTGCACGGTATGCAATGAGGACGCAATTGTTCGATGCCTAGATTGTGATGGTGATTTATTTTGTCGCTCATGCTTTAAAGAGTGTCACGATGATGATGAGGATTATCGTAGACATAGTACAAACTCGTATGTTAAACCAAAGGAAGCTAATCAAGATTAAATAAAAACAAAAAAATCATCTCACCTATTTGCACTGCAAACTGATATTTCTGCTATCCGTCGATAGATGTCACGGTTTTTACGAGAAGTTTAAATTTAAAATATATCTGTTATTTTGATAATGCAATACTGGAATTTTTTATAAAATATATCATTATAATGTTATGTATGAGGCTTGTTCATTAATTTGGCCAAATCCGGTGTAATTAATGCATTCAATCTAATCGGCCATCGTTGTTCACGTAATAACTTAAAATATCTCTTATTCTTAGAGCACTGCCGACATCTAACAGGTGATTATTATAGCTAGCTTAAATTGATGGTAGATTGTGGCGTACAGCTGTCTAAACAACCCTTCTTGGCAAAAAAATTGGCATTTTTGACCGACATATGCCAAATCAAATGTTATGACGATTTTGGGAGAGCAAAAGCGTTCTAATCGAGTCTATAATTGAAAATTGAAGTTCTATCCACATCACAATTCTTGGGAGCAATGAAACGAGCACTTTCTTGGTAACACCAGGTTTAATCAAAATTCCAAGATGTGTGTTGTCTTGTGATTTCGTTAAAATTTCGCAACAACTAGCTGGCTCACCGTAAGTGACGGGATCCGAGGGGGCAGTAATACCAATTGTCGTTATAGTTTACGATCGTACTAGTAAACGTATCTATTTAATAGACACAGGGATCGACCTCTCTGTGATTTCATCATCCCATGCAGATAAGCAAAGGCGTTAAAATGAATTCTCTCTTTTTGCTACGAATTCCTCGCGGCTTAAAACGCAGATTTAAGTCTTTCTCGTAGACTCGCGACAGATAGATTGACTTCTGCAAAACTAGAGTTTGACTTTAGGCCTCAATCTGGAATATGCAGACCATCCGATAGTCATTTGGCTAGGCCACTGCACTTGGTCAAAAAGAAAGACGGAGATTAGAGGCCGTGCGGGGATTATTGGATCCTCAATGCTGTCAATCAAACCTAACCGGTACCTCTTACTCCACCTCCGAGACTTCAGTCATCAACCACATGGTTGCGCCGTATTTTCAGATACCGGTGAACATTTTTTTAAAGGCTTCAAGTTTACAGATTAGCCAAAAATGTAAATAAATGCGTTCTCAGTCTATGACTGTAATGAAAATGTAAGAGCCATCTCTTGTGTATGACCGTAAAGAAAATGTAAGAGCTATCTCTTTTATATGATCGTAATGAATTGGCAAACATAAAAGATTTGTATAGCATCAAAATTATATACGTCGGTGGTCCAGTAAGGAGAGTCGTTGCAGTTGCAATTGTGGACTTGAGTTCTAGCCTCGGTTTGGCATTAAATATTTTATAATTTAATATATTTAATTTCTTCCTTCAATTGGGAAATATAATGGACGAGTATAGCGGCAAATCTATATATGGAAATGGTGAGGTGGTATGTAAGCGGTGTCATGGGAAATCGTGGATGTTCTGCAGTGTTCGAACCTTGATTAAAGGATAAACATTTTTAGCCGGCATCCACATAATTCTCATTAAATTAAAAAAAATTGCTTTTTGATTTAAAAATGTCCAATTTGCAATTAAATTAAAAATATATATTGAGGCTTGAACTAATCATGATTATAATCGTAACACACAGCTTCTTTTACCACCGAGCCACCGCCATACATAAAAATAGTGATATTACTATCCTTTATAGCTGCCATTTGAATAGCAAAATTGAAAATTTTAGCAACGGCAATGGACTTATTTGACCATCGCCTTACAATTTCACTACCGCTCTGTACCCATCTTTTATACTTACCACTTTTACATGGAGAATATTGAAGTTTGGAACAGAAGCTGAGTTGGATTATTTTTATTTCACCATTACCAATTTGACAGGAGAAATTAAATCAAAAAATGTTTGGCTCGACCGATAATCGAACTTAGGTTGATTAATCTAAAGTCAATGGCTTTGCTCACTCGACCACCGACGCATATATATATTTCATGCTAGATAAATCTTTTATATCTGTCATTTGAATAGAAAAATATTGAAAATTTTAGCAAAGGCAATGAACTTTGAGTTTATTTCACTATCGCTACATACCCATCTTGTATACAATCCTTAACTTGAAAAATATGAAAATGCTGAAGTTTAATTAAAATGATACAGTCCCTATCGGACTCGAACCTTGGTCCACAAATCCAAAGTCACTCACTCTACTATCTCGGCCACCACCGTATATTTAAGTTTGGTGTTATGCAAATCTTTTATACTTTCCAATTGAATTGAGAAACTTGGGACATTTTTTAACAGAAGCTGAGTTGAACTAAAAATGTCCCAACATTAATATCGTTCGAAACTTAACTGCAATGCAGTGCCACATTTAATGCGATGACATTCCAAGCAGTGTATTTCGAAGAATTTAAAAATCTGACAAACTATACCTCCTTATGTTCTTAAAAATTATAAAACTTCCGTTCCACTCCGTCTTGATGCGATCTAGGCGGGCCACAATATTGACCACAAAAGTATTATTATTGAGTATAATTTCAACGGCGCTATCCTAAGCGGGGTAGTAAATTGATGTTTCGTTGGTCAATTTCATTTTCATGGCAAGATCTGTTTCTTGTGTTTTCGTATTAGGATTATAATTTTTAATGACACTTTTGATTTGTTTCTTCATATACTTATAAACGAGATGATCAAGATGAATCTGAAACGGATCATCATCGATTGCCAAAACTGCAAATTCGGGTACGAATTTCCGAATTGTTATGTGTTGTAGTGTTCTGATTATATCGCAAGGTAACAACTCATCAGTACACTATCAAAGTATATTTGCCAACCAAGCAATTGCTATTTACTGTGAGTTATACAATTCAGATCACTTCCGTTGTCGATCATGGCGAACAATTCATATCCTTGAATTCGAAATTTCTTTGTATGTGCTGCATCGTACACTTATTTCTAAATTTTGAAGTTGCACAGGGTTTTTACTTTTCTGATTTGGGAGACTCCGGAGCAATGTGACTAAATTCGTTGCAATGACAACATTTAAAGCCTCTTTTTGTTGTTACACTCTTTACTCATGTGTCCTGCTTCCTCACACGAATAACATTTGTTCTTTCGCATGTGAGTACATTAGCGCTATTGAGTATTGGTGTAAACTCTTGTTGCAAGAACGTTATAAGACTTGTCCACATATCGTCAAGTTTAGATTGTCCTGAGACTATTCTGTGCTGTTCCTTTCAGTAGTCGTTTAGCATAGGTGGTTTTTGAAGATCTGAATTGTATCGATTGTATGATCCAATCGTGAAACGGTTCTAGTTCTCTATCTATCCGGCTTGCCAAACGATATGCAATGAACCGTTTTTTATATCATTAGACTAATGAATTAGGCGCAATAGATTATGAAAAACAGCATTGCAAGTTCACTATTGGACTCGCGACGCGTTGAATATTGAAGCAGGTTTGTATTATTATTTGTCCATCCATGTTGTTTCTATTATAGAACCAACTTTGTTGAAAAATCTCATTTCTCGTACGGATTTAAATACACTCAGATTGTTAATTATCAACAAGTTTCGATGAACAATATTGTCTAATTTAATTTATAATTTAAATACTGGGTTTCATTAAACATGAAAGCTACGGGACGACTCAACCCTTCAGCAAAATTTTTAGGAATTCTGGTTATGGAGTTTTCTTCATGCACAACACGATTTGTAAATTGGCAAGACGTAAAAACACCAAATCAATATCGACATCATATTTTGAAGATTGAAGTCGTTCACTACCATAAGATAATGATGATCCAGATTTGATCTTCACATACAAATAAAGGTTGAATAGGCCACTTTCGTCCAAACAGCAATAACGTTGTATTTGCAATGACAGTCAATAAACTCATTAAGAGTAAAGAACTCTTTAAAGCACCAGAAAACTTTTCGTAACAGAAAAGTGGTTTTACTAAATGATTATGAGCTTTCTGACGTAATTTCGTAAGTTACAGTCGTTGCTATTATTAAGGAAGTTATTAAACTTTCCAAAATTAAATTTATCGAAAAGCTGCATGATTTTAAATCCCCAAAAAATGTTCTAAGTTTAAGAAGCTTTAAATTATTGCCTTAATGTTGATAAAATAAAATTAGAAAACGAATATTCCATTGTCCCTATTCGCTGGAAGCTTTTTAATTCCAAACTTTTAATTCAAGCTTTTTGCTTTAATTATTGAGAAATCATTTTTAATAATAAAATTTACAATTGCTTATAAAATTATATTTCTTAATTGAGCTTTTATATGTATTAGTTGGAATACCAAAAAGCTCTTCAAATGGTAAAAACTTACACTATAATCAGAAAGCGTTTATAACATATTCATTTATTACATTTTCATTGCTGCTATACATATTATCCCTCTTTTATACTTGGCAATTAATTGGAAAAACTTGACAATTTTATTAGAAGCTGAGTTGAACCTGTGGTTGAACTAATTTATAAGATGAAATTAAATTAATAAAACTTTAGCCCGAATGCCGCTTGAACTCACATCTACTAATCAAACGCCCATTACTTTGCTTACTTGACCACTGCCATACAATTTCATTACTGATAAATCCATCTGTTTAACTAGCACCATTTGAATAGAGAAAAATGAAAATTTAACAGAATCTGTTATTCATGTACTGACTTAAACTTAAAACTTTTATGGTCCGTGGTCAATATTGTGGCCCGCCTAGAAAATCGCATCTAGCATCTGACTGAAATACACTGCTTGGAATGTCATCGCATTAAATGTTCCATCTAGCACTATGGAGTTCAGTTAAGTTTCAAAAGATTTTAATGTGGGGACATTTTTGGATCAACTCAGCTTCTGTTAAAAAATGTCCCAAGTTTCTCAATTCAATTAGAAAGTATAAAAAATTTGCATAACACCAAATTTATAAATACGGTGGTGGGCGAGATAGTAGAGTGAGTGACTGTGGATTTGTGGACAAAGGTTCGAGTCCGATTAAGTGACTGTATCATTTTAATTTTTCAACATTTTCATATTTTTCAAGTAGTGGCATGTACACAAGATGGTGGGTATATAGCGATGATGAAATAAACGCAAAGTACATTGCCTTTGCTAAAATTTTCAATATTTTCTATTCAAATGACAGATATAAAAGATTTGTCTAGCATGAAATATATATGCGGCGGTGGTCAAGTGAGCTAAGTCATTGACTTTGGATTTATGGATCCTAAGTTCGATTCTCGATCGAGCCAAACATTTTTTGATTTAATTTCTCCTGTTAAATTGGTGATGGTGAAATAAAAATAATCCAACTCAGCTTCTGTTCAAAACTTCAATATTCTCCAAGTAGTAAAAGTGGTAAGTATAAAAGATGGGTATAGAGCGGTAGTGAAATTGTACGGCGATGGTGAAATAAGCAAAGTCCATTGCCGTTGCTAAAATTTTCAATTTTGTTATTCAAATGGCAGCTATAAACGATAGTAATATCACTATTTATATGTATGGCGGTGGCTCGGTGGTAAAAGAAGCTGTGTGGTTTGGATTATAATCATGACTAGTTCAAGCCTCAATATATATTTTTAATTTAATTGCAAATTGGACATTTTTAAATCAAAAAGCAATTTTTTTTTATTTTAATGAGAATTATTTGGATGCCGCCTAAATTTTTTTACCTTTAATTCAAGGTTCGAACACTGCAGAACATCCACGATTTCCCATGACACCGCTTACTTTACCACCTCACCATTTCCATATATAAATTTGCCGCTATACTCGTCCATCTTATTTTTCAATTGAAGGGAGAAATTAAATAAATTAAATTAAAAATTATTCAATGCCAAACCGAGGCTCGAACTCAAGTCCACAATTCCAAATGCAACGACTCTACTTACTGGACCACCGGCGTATATATATATTTGGTGCTATAAAAATCTTTTATGTTTGCCAATTCATTACGGTTATATAAAAGAGATGACTCTTACATTTTCTTTACGGTCATACACAAGAGATGGCTCTTACATTTTCATTACAGTCATAGACAAGAGATGGCACTTATACTTGTCGAAGAAACTAAATTAAAAAAGTATTGAGACGCTGACGAGAATTGAACTCGAGTCCAGGAATGCTAAAGCAATGCCTCTGTCAACTGGACCACCAACGCATTTGTATAATGCTATACAAATCTTTTATATTTGCAAATTCAATAGAGAAAATTGAAAATTTTAGCAACAGGATTGGACTTTATTTTTTGACCATCACCGTATATTTTCATTACGGTCATACACAAGAGAATTTATCTTATACATACTTGCAGAAATTGAATCTTAATTTCAACAGAAGCCGTGTTGAACCAATTTGACAGCAGAAATTAAATTAAAAAAGTATTGGCGCTGACGAGTCTTGAACTCGAGGCCACGAATTCAATAGCGTTGACTGTGCTTATAAAAAATTGATGCTGGAACTACTGATAGAAATCTTTACAAAAATGTTATAACCTTCATTAAAAATAATTCAGGGAAATTTAACTATGACCGTGCCATAAAATTTAACACACCCCAATCCATGGTAAAACGAATTCGAGTTCAGGAAGGCAATAAGTGCTACCGAGCTATTAAAAAGCCAAATCGTTGAGATAACCAACACTTGTTGCCGATAAAATATGTGCCAGACTGATGACAAAATTTTCACAAAATTTAGTGGATGTGATTTGATGGATGACGAAACGTGCATGAAATTGGTTTTGAAACACTTCAAATTTGCAGTTGTGGAGCCAGGGTTTTGTCACATTTTTCATAACGACGTATTTTGCCGTTAATTCTTCAACACGATTCAGCAGTAAAGTTTTTACCATATAGCTCGTTCACACGACTCTAATTCCAACAGAAGTCCACAGGTTTTCGAAGTATCGAAAAATGATGTGGTATAGTGGAAAAAGTGCTGAAGTGCAAAAGTCACACCGGCAGTTCTGCTAGAAATAGGGAGCATCAAGCAACATGTCCGTGATTTTATCCGTAATAATGAAAAAAAAAATTCAATTTAATTGTATGGAAAATTTATTATCATTCGAAAGAACATTAATTTCTTGCCATTTTCTTTCAAATGATGTAAGCCAACATTACTCGTGTATTTGGCGAATGACACGAGTAATGTTGGCTTCTAATGCCTCAAATCTAGCTGGTTTATTCACATAGACTTGAGAGAACTTCAACCAATGGATATAGGAATAGTAAACAGCCACTCACTGTTGAAGATGAATTTTAAATACTGTCTTAAACAGCTTGGAGAGTTCAAAACCAACAGCTTTCAGCATACGAGATACTGTGAGCGTGATTGCATCGGTATGGTCTGTCGCCGTCACGGAAAATACAATTAGAAATTGTTTCCACAAAGCTGGATTTGTTGAAGATGTTGCATGGGATGAAGAAGATTTATTACCGCTAGCCGACTTATAAAGACAAATCGGGTGACGATTTATAAAGACTATGGTTCAGGCGTGATGAAGTTTTTGAACTTGCTCGAAAAAACCAAATGGTCAACAAATAAGAATCTAAATTGATACCATCTCCACAGCGATCGAAATGCAAGATAAGGTTCCAGATGAAATCCAATTTTGTATTTACTCTTGGAACCAAATGTCGTCGAAGTCGGGCTTTAATTTCAGGTAGCAAATATTATTATCATGGCTAATAATAGTTATCATGGCGCAATATCGCACACTATTCACAGGTACGTTCCAGCGGTCTTCTTTTTTGAAAAAATATGGACTAATGACTTCACAGGCGAATAAACCACACAAAACCATCTAATTAGTCGCATATCATCCAATACTGTAAACTGGGATTCAAACTTTTCGATGGTATTCCAAATAGTGGTCTCGACAGGCCGATTATGTCACTCGTAACTTGGTCTAAGTGCACGAAACATATTCCTCACAGAACGCTGATCTTCGTAATAAAGCTGAACAATTTGTAGTTGCCATGCCGGGCCCAGTCTTTTTGCATGATGGAATGGCAAACAATACTGAATAAATAAAAACACGATGACAGTTTGAAACTATTCATGCGTCATTTGTCAAAAAGAACCAAATGAAAAAATCATGCGAACTAGCGCATAAAAACCTACGAATGTTGACATTATTTTAACTGTTGACGTTGACAAAAAACATTGCCAAGTAATCTACGTTAAATTTTACGTATCGACTATCGCGTAATCTACATCCCCTATGCCTATCCCTGGTTGTCAGTTTTGATGGGGTTAAAACTTAAATATGTGAATATATTACAACGCGCACACCAAGTTATTTGAAAAATACAAAAAATTTGCTCAAAATAGCAGTGAATTTCCTACCAATATTTATACTATCCACCACTAGATGCCACTGCTAATTACAAAAAATATTGTTACGTTTTTGCCTTGTCAAATTCAAGGTTCGATCACTGGATTGTGAATGAAACAAACGATGTAAATTCTAGAACACACTAAATTTATTTATTTCCGATTAAACACTAATTTAATTAATTCACTTCACAATAATTATTTTACTACACTTTTATAACACTATATTACACTTTAATAACACTTTATTTTACTTTATAAACACTTTCCTTTTAATTACTACATATTAGCACTCTCACGGTTAAAACACAACTGATTTTCTCCCAAATGTTCGTTGCGTATTTATACCAAATATTCTAACCATTCTAGAAATGTCTAGAATATTCGATTAGTCTAGATAAGTCTAGACACCTCTATACTGTTCTACTTTATAACAATTTTACATTAACGATAGTGTCGCTATTCAAACATAGATGTCGCCACGATCGTAACATTACCCCCTACCTAATCCTGATTCGTCCCGAACAGGATCCAACTCACTACCCCTGTAGATCGCTAATCGCTCTATATGCACCACCTTCAACTTTCCTCGCTGCCCTTTCTTGATCCGGTAGACCACGTCATTTATTTTGGTGATGATGGTGTACGGCCCTTCCCACGAAGGTTGCAGCTTTGGTGATAAACCCTTCTTCCGTTGTGGGTTGTAAAGCCATACTAACTCTCCTTCTTCGAAACCTTTATTATTTGCTCGTATGTCATATCGAGCCTTCATCCGATCACTTGATACTCGTATCCTCTCTCGTACAAACTGGTGTATCTCGTCGAGTTCTCCTCTCATCTGGTCAACATAATTCTGTCTATCTAAAGCTGATGATGGAACGGCTCCAAACTTTAGATCTCCGGGTAATCGCAGATTATTTCCAAAAAGAATTCTCGCTGGTGTCATTCCCGTTGAGTCATGTACTGCTGATCGATACGCCATTAGGAACATCGGAATATGTCGATCCCAGTTACGTTGATCATTATCCACGACCTTTGCTAAATATTTCTCCAACGTCCCGTTGAATCTTTCCACCATACCATCCGACTGTGGATGCAGAGGCGTTGTTCTTGTTTTATTTATACCGAGCAACTGACAGACTTCCTGAAATACAACTGACTCGAAATTTCTTCCTTGGTCTGTGTGAATCTCCATTGGTACTCCAAAACGACTTATCCAATTATTCACCACGGCGTCAGCTATCGTGGTTGCCTCCTGATTAGGTATGGGATACACCTCTGGCCATTTGCTAAAATAGTCCATTATTACTAGCACATATTTGTTACCAACATCCGTAGTCCGGAATGGTCCTGCCACATCCATTGCGATCCTTTCAAATGGCGCTCCAACGTTATATTGCTGCATTGCTCCCCGACTTTTCCGTGCAGGACCTTTTACCGCCGCACATTGATCACATCTTTGGCACCACTCCACTACAGATTGTCTACATCCTGACCAGTAAAAACGTTGACGTATTTTGGCAAGTGTTTTATTAATTCCCAGATGACCCCCACTTGCCCCTCCGTGATACTCCTTCAATATCTCGGCAATTCTAGATTTAGGCACCACTTTTACCAATTGCTTCACATTACCGTCCGAGCTTTCCCATATTCGTTTTAAGCATCCGTTCTCGATTTGGAGGCTATCCCATTGTGCCCAGTAAGCCTTTACCGTGGGACTCTTATCCGCAATTTCACACCAAGTTGGACGATTTCCTGTCTCTTTAAGTTGCATGATTATTGCCAAATCTGGATCTGATAACTGCTCGTCCCTAACCGTTTCATCCGTCCATTCCTTATCGGGTAGTATTTGCATAAGCCTGATGTCGATAACGTCCTCCTTTGCTTCTATTCGCCCACAGTGCTTACATTCCACTTGACATGGTCGTCTTGACAATGCATCAGCATTTCCATGTGCACTCCCTTTCCGATGTTCGATCTGGTAATGATAGCTCTGTAGTCGCTCAATCCAACGCGCTACCTGTCCTTCTGGGTTCTTGAACTGCAGTAGCCAACGTAATGCTCCATGGTCCGTTCGTATATGAAATTCTTGGCCATAGAGGTACTTATGAAAATGTTTCACACATTCCACTATAGCCAACAATTCCTTACGAGTTACACAATAGTTACGTTCTGGTTTAGATAACACCTTCGAGTAATAAGCTATTACTCTTTCTTGCCCTTCAATTTCTTGTGACAACACCCCTCCGATGCCATCATTACTTGCATCGGTATCAAGAATAAACTTAACACCAGGTATAGGGTATGCCAACAATGGTGCCGTACATAATCGCCTTCTCAACTCATTGAATGACTCCTCTTGCTCGTCATTCCATTCAAATGCCCTGTTCTTCCGGGTCAAATCATGTAAGCTCTTTGCTACATTGGCAAATCCTGGCACAAATCGCCTATAATAAGTGCACAATCCGAGGAAGCTCCGTAATTCCCGTAAATTTTTAGGTCTTGGCCAGTCCTTTACCGCTGATATTTTGTCCTCATCGGTGTGGATTCCATTGGTCGTTACCTTGTGCCCCAAAAATTTTACCTCCGTTCTGAATAATGAACACTTCTTCGGATTCAACTTTAAACCGGCTGATTGTAATCGCTTCCATACCTCTGACAAATTTGTTAAGTGTTCTTCGAAATCCTTTCCCATAACAATGATGTCATCCAAATACACGAGGCAAGTCTTCCAGTGCAGTCCCTTTAACACGCGCTCCATAAGTCGTTCAAAAGTTGCCGCGCCATTACATAATCCAAATGGCATCACGTTAAACTGCCATAGCCCATTACCCACACTGAACGCCGTTTTTTCACGATCTTGCTCTTGGACTTCCACCTGCCAATACCCGCTTTGCAGGTCCAATGTTGAAAACATTCTAGCACCTGACAATGTGTCTAACGTGTCATCGATCCTTGGTAATGGGTAGCTATCCTTTTTCGTTACTGAATTTAGCTTTCGGTAATCGACACAAAAGCGCATTTTCCCATCCTTCCTTTGGACTAATACTACTGGTGAACTCCATGGACTGTTTGATGATTCAATCACTCCAGCTGCCTGCATGTCCGTTACCATTCGATCCACCTCTTCTCGTTTTGCTAAAGGTAACCTTCTCAGTGCTTGGCGTATAGGTGTCTCCGTTCCGGTATCAATTCGATGTTTCACCATGTTAGCTCTTCCATTATTATCCGGTGTACTGCAAAATATCGACTTATACTGTTCGAACAGTTGTCGTGCTGAATTTTTCTGGTTCATGCTAAGATCCCCAGTCCATTTCTGCATGAGGTGTTCTACTATTTACTTCTGTCCTTGCGTATCGGTGTTTCTAATCGGATTTTTCTGCTCGCATTTAATTATCGTTGACACCTCTTCACATTTACCGATAACCGTTCCTTTCTTAATTGTTTTTGTCTTTTCCGAGAGATTTAGGGTTCTAATCGGTACCCTACATTCGTTATCTGATTTTACTAACGTCCTCCCTATCATAATTCCTTTGGTTTCGCTTTCTTCTTCACTGGCTTCTACAACCCACAACCTGGGTGGCCCAGAACCTCCCTCCAATCTCCCCCATACAATTGTTTCCGAATTCGGTGGCAGCTTTTCCCGATGTTCCATTATTACCCGCCTAGTAGTTGTTTCCACATCATCCACTCGCAGTGGTAACTCGAAATTATCACAGTCCAATACCCCTCTTCCAACATCCACCACGAAGCCATTCGCCCTCATGAAGTCCATCCCCAAGATGACTTCATACACTATCTTTGCGACCAGCACTTCGTGTTGGAATTGAGCATTGCCTATCTCAATTCTCACAAGCTACCCTTTATGTCTGCGCTCTCTCCTGTGGCTGTACGTAATTTCAACTCATTGGCTGGTAGTACTCTTCCCTTTACTAGATCCTCACGGACAAACGTGCGCACCGCTCCTGTATCCAGGATAATCACACAGCTCTTCCCGTCAATACTTCCTTTAATTGTTAAGCTCTCACCGACTCGTCCCAATCTCGAAATAGGGATGGAGGTTATGGGGCAATTGGTTGTGGGAGTCAGCTTCTGCCCCTTTAGGCTGACTCGTTGTAGTTTAACGACTCCTTTCGTTCTTGGCCATCTTCCTTGACCACCGTTCGCTCTCTACTTAATACTCGTCGTTGCATAGGAGATCGCGATCTTGTACGTCTCCATTTTCCTTCTTTACAGTCTCTCGACATATGACCCATTTTGTCACATGTCCAACATTTTATTTTGCTACCACCCTCTCTGTATCTTGGAACCGATCGCTCGACGTTGGTGCTGCTATCCATTTCTCCTCGTCGTACCTTAAGCGACGGTTTTATGATAGCCTGTGCAGTCTCATTTATTAAAGCACACGCGATGGTCTCGGCAAAAGTCGCCTTAGGTGATAACATCACTGCTTTACGTGTTTCCGGATCCCGTATTCCATCGATGAATGCGTCCATCTTAATCCTCTCCATGTAATCGGGAGATGTATTCACATGTGCCAAATGCACTAACCGCTCGACAGCTGCGGAATATTCTTGAAGAGTCTCTCCGATATTTTGACATCGGCTCTTCAGCTCCATACGATACATCTCTCGCTTATGGTCACTTCCATACTTCCGATCCGGCGCCTTCATTATTTCGTTGTAATTACTACGGTCATACTGCGGAATAGTCTGCAGTGTTTCAGCCGCTTCTCCTTTTAGAGCCACTATTAATGCTGTTCCCCGATTTGCATCATTCCACCCATTTTGATTAACCGTTGTCTCAAATTGAAATTTGAAAACCGTAAACGATGTTGTGCCATCAAATATCGGTGGTTTAAATTTCATTGCTTGAATTGGCTGAGCTACTGGCGATGCTGTTCCGTTAACCTCGATACATAGAAGTTTCTTCTCGAAGCCTAGAACTTTCTCTTCTAACCCTTGGATGTCCTTCTGTAATTTTTGTTCAATTTGCTCTACTTCTTCATGTAAATTGATATACATTTCATTGAATTTCTCATCCATTTTGTTATTGATCTCGCCCACCGACTGTTCCATGCGCTGATTTGACCGTTTAATTTCTTTCATTTCCTGATTTGATTGATCAATTTTCTGATTTAATTCATTACTGGACTTTTCAACTGACTTTTTCATCTCCAAACTGGACTGTTGAATAGCAGCCATTAACTGCGCCATATCGAAATTTCCAGAAGGTACCGATGCAACCTCCACTACCGTCTCTTTACTTTCTCCATTCTCTTCGTCCTCTTCTGCGTGGTCGGAAAATGTCGATTCATCAAAATTATAACTAGCCGGATCATTACCCTCCAGCTCTAATGCTTGAAGTAATCGTTGCCTCAATACATTTTTCTGGCCGACCGTTGACAAACCAACTCTTCCTTTAAATCGGAAATCTTCAATTCGTCTAGAATCATCTTTTAATTCACAATCCCACCGCTGTCACCAATTGTTACGTTTTTGCCTTGTCAAATTCAAGGTTCGATCACTGGATTGTGAATAAAACAAACGATGTAAATTCTAGAATACACTAAATTTATTTATTTCCGATTAAACACTAATTTAATTAATTCACTTATTTAACTTAATTATTTAACTTCACAATAATTATTTTACAACACTTTAACAACACTATATTACACTTTAAAAACACTTTATTTTACTTTATAAACACTTTCCTTTTAATTACTATTAGCACTCAAAAGATCGGAGAGACTCTTCAAGAATATTCCGCAGCAGTCGAGCGGCTAGTGCATTTGGCACATGTGAATACATCTCCCGATTACATGGAGAGGATTAAGATAGACGCATTCATCGATGGAATACGGGATCCGGAAACACGTAAAGCAGTGATGTTATCACCTAAGGCGACGTTTGCCGAGACCATCGCATGTGCTTTAATAAATGAGACTGCGCAGGCTATCATAAAACCGTCGCTTAAGGTACGACGAGGAGAAATGGAGAGCAGCACCAACGTCGAGCGATCGGTTCCAAGATACAGAGAGGGTGGTAGCAAAATAAAATGTTGGACATGTGACAAAATGGGTCATATGTCGAGAGACTGTAAAGAAGGAAATGGAGACGTACAAGATCGCGATCTCCTATGCAACGACGAGTATCAAGTAGAGAGCGGACGTTGGTCAAAGAAGATGGCCAAGAACGAAAGGAGTCGTTAAACTACAACGAGTCAGCCTAAAGGGGCAGAAGCTGACTCCCACAACCAATTGCCCCATAACCTCCATCCCTATTTCGAGATTGGGACGAGTCGGTGACAGCTTAACAATTAAAGGAAGTATTGACGGGAAGAGCTGTGTGATTACCCTGGATACAGGAGCGGTGCGCACGTTTGTCCGTGAGGATCTAGTAAAGGGAAGAGTACTACCAGCCAATGAGTTGAAATTACGTACAGCCACAGGAGAGAGCGCAGACATAAAGGGTAGGAAGCTTGTGAGAATTGAGATAGGTAATGCTCAATTCCAACACGAAGTGCTGGTCGCAAAGATAGTGGATGAAGTCATCTTGGGCTTCATGAGGGCGAATGGCTTCGTGGTGGATGTTGGAAGAGGAGTATTGGACTGTGATAATTTCGAGTTACCACTACGAGTGGATGATGTGGAAGCAACTACTAGGCGGGTAATAATAGAACATCGGGAAAAGCTGCCACCGAATTCGGAAACAATTGTGTGGGGGAGATTGGAGGGAGGTTCTGGGCCACCCAGGTTGTGGGTTGTAGAAGCCAGTGAAGAAGAAAGCGAAACCAAAGGAATTATGATAGGGAGGACGTTAGTAAAATCAGATAAAGAATGTAGGGTACCGATTAGAACCCTAAATCTCTCGGAAAAGACAAAAACAATTAAGAAAGGAACGGTTATTGGTAAATGTGAAGAGGTGTCAACGATAATGAAATGCGAGCAGAAAAATCCGATTAGAAACACCGATACGCAAGGGCAGAAGCAAATAGTAGAACACCTCATGCAGAAATGGACTGGGGATCTTACCATGAACCAGAAAAATTCAGCACGACAACTGTTCGAACAGTATAAGTCGATATTTTGCAATACACCGGATAATAATGGAAGGGCTAACATGGTGAAACATCGAATTGATACCGGAACGGAGACACCTATACGCCAAGCACCGAGAAGGTTACCTTTAGCAAAACGAGAAGAGGTGGATCGAATGGTAACGGACATGCAGGCAGCTGGAGTGATTGAATCATCAAACAGTCCATGGAGTTCACCAGTAGTATTAGTCCAAAGGAAGGATGGGAAAATGCGCTTTTGTGTCGATTACCGAAAGCTAAATTCAGTAACGAAAAAGGATAGCTACCCATTACCAAGGATCGATGACACGTTAGACACATTGTCAGGTGCTAGAATGTTTTCAACATTGGACCTGCAAAGCGGGTATTGGCAGGTGGAAGTCCAAGAGCAAGATTGTGAAAAAACGGCGTTCAGTGTTGGTAATGGGCTATGGCAGTTTAACGTGATGCCATTTGGATTATGTAATGGCGCGGCAACTTTTGAACGACTTATGGAGCGCGTGTTAAAGGGACTGCACTGGAAGACTTGCCTCGTGTATTTGGATGACATCATTGTTATGGGAAAGGATTTCGAAGAACACTTAACAAATTTGTCAGAGGTATGGAAGCGATTACAATCAGCCGGTTTAAAGTTGAATCCGAAGAAGTGTTCATTATTCAGAACGGAGGTAAAATTTTTGGGGCACAAGGTAACGACCAATGGAATCCACACCGATGAGGACAAAATATCAGCGGTAAAGGACTGGCCAAGACCTAAAAATTTACGGGAATTACGGAGCTTCCTCGGATTGTGCACTTATTATAGGCGATTTGTGCCAGGATTTGCCAATGTAGCAAAGAGCTTACATGATTTGACCCGGAAGAACAGGGCATTTGAATGGAATGACGAGCAAGAGGAGTCATTCAATGAGTTGAGAAGGCGATTATGTACGGCACCATTGTTGGCATACCCTATACCTGGTGTTAAGTTTATTCTTGATACCGATGCAAGTAATGATGGCATCGGAGGGGTGTTGTCACAAGAAATTGAAGGGCAAGAAAGAGTAATAGCTTATTACTCGAAGGTGTTATCTAAACCAGAACGTAACTATTGTGTAACTCGTAAGGAATTGTTGGCTATAGTGGAATGTGTGAAACATTTTCATAAGTACCTCTATGGCCAAGAATTTCATATACGAACGGACCATGGAGCATTACGTTGGCTACTGCAGTTCAAGAACCCAGAAGGACAGGTAGCGCGTTGGATTGAGCGACTACATAGCTATCATTACCAGATCGAACATCGGAAAGGGAGTGCACATGGAAATGCTGATGCATTGTCAAGACGACCATGTCAAGTGGAATGTAAGCACTGTGGGCGAATAGAAGCAAAGGAGGACGTTATCGACATCAGGCTTATGCAAATACTACCCGATAAGGAATGGACGGATGAAACGGTTAGGGACGAGCAGTTATCAGATCCAGATTTGGCAATAATCATGCAACTTAAAGAGACAGGAAATCGTCCAACTTGGTGTGAAATTGCGGATAAGAGTCCCACGGTAAAGGCTTACTGGGCACAATGGGATAGCCTCCAAATCGAGAACGGATGCTTAAAACGAATATGGGAAAGCTCGGACGGTAATGTGAAGCAATTGGTAAAAGTGGTGCCTACATCTAGAATTGCCGAGATATTGAAGGAGTATCACGGAGGGGCAAGTGGGGGTCATCTGGGAATTAATAAAACACTTGCCAAAATACGTCAACGTTTTTACTGGTCAGGATGTAGACAATCTGTAGTGGAGTGGTGCCAAAGATGTGATCAATGTGCGGCGGTAAAAGGCCCTGCACGGAAAAGTCGGGGAGCAATGCAGCAATATAACGTTGGAGCGCCGTTTGAAAGGATCGCAATGGATGTGGCAGGACCATTCCGGACTACGGATGTTGGTAACAAATATGTGCTAGTAATAATGGACTATTTTAGTAAATGGCCAGAGGTGTACCCCATACCTAATCAGGAGGCAACCACGATAGCTGACGCCGTGGTTAATAATTGGATAAGTCGTTTTGGAGTACCAATGGAGATTCACACAGACCAAGGAAGAAATTTCGAGTCAGTTGTATTTCAGGAAGTCTGTCAGTTGCTCGGTATAAATAAAACAAGAACAACGCCTCTGCATCCACAGTCGGATGGTATGGTGGAAAGATTCAACGGGACGTTGGAGAAATATTTAGCAAAGGTCGTGGATAATGATCAACGCAACTGGGATCGACATATTCCGATGTTCCTGATGGCGTATCGATCAGCAGTACATGACTCAACGGGAATGACACCAGCGAGAATCCTTTTTGGAAATAATCTGCGATTACCCGGAGATCTAAAGTTTGGAGCCGTTCCATCATCAGCTTTAGATAGACAGAATTATGTTGACCAGATGAGAGGAGAACTCGACGAGATACACCAGTTTGTACGAGAGAGGATACGAGTATCAAGTGATCGGATGAAGGCTCGATATGACATACGAGCAAATAATAAAGGTTTCGAAGAAGGAGAGTTAGTATGGCTTTACAACCCACAACGGAAGAAGGGTTTATCACCAAAGTTGCAACCTTCATGGGAAGGGCCGTATACCATCATCACCAAAATAAATGACGTGGTCTACCGGATCAAGAAAGGGCAGCGAGGAAAGTTGAAGGTGGTGCATATAGAGCGATTAGCGATCTACAGGGGTAGTGAGTTGGATCCTGTTCGGGACGAATCAGGATTAGGTAGGGGGTAATGTTACGATCGTGGCGACATCTATGTTTGAATAGCGACACTATCGTTAATGTAAAATTGTTATAAAGTAGAACAGTATAGAAGTGTCTAGACTTATCTAGACTAATCGAATATTCTGGAGATTTCTAGACTGGTTAGAATATTTGGTATAAATACGCGACAAACATTTGGGAGAAAATCAGTTGTGTTTTAACCGTGAGAGTGCTAATAGTAATTAAAAGGAAAGTGTTTATAAAGTAAAATAAAGTGTTTTTAAAGTGTAATATAGTGTTGTTAAAGTGTTGTAAAATAATTATTGTGAAGTTAAATAATTAAGTTAAATAAGTGAAATAATTAAATTAGTGTTTAATCGGAAATAAATAAATTTAGTGTATTCTAGAATTTACATCGTTTGTTTTATTCACAATCCAGTGATCGAACCTTGAATTTGACAAGGCAAAAACGTAACAATATATTACAACGCGCACACCAAGTTATTTGAAAAATACTAAAAATTTGCTCAAAATAGAAGAGTTGAATTTCCTGCCAACATTTATACTATCCACCACTAGATGCCACTGCTCTTGACAAAAATAAAATAAAATGAAACTTGTTTTTCTGTTAGATTAGTGTATGCAACTTTATTTATTATTTTTAATAAATGTCGTTAGTAACATATATATTTAATTTTTATTGTATCAATTATATAATATATATAAAATAAATTAAATTAATAAAAAAAAAAAATTATACAATGTATTTGTAGTTTTCATAAAATTAATTATTAATTGGACGTGATTTCTTCTTACAATGTTTTTGGATCTCAATTTTTTTCACACAGGAGAGATTCTTGTTTTACATACAAATATAATTCTTAACGATTATTGAATTAAAAATCAAATGATTTTTGTAATTATTTATAATAATTATATTAATTAATTATATATATATATTTTTTAGGCATGTGATTTAGTATAAAATAGACAAAATGTTGTGGATGGATGCAAAAATTGATTGTTTGCTTGTTTCATTAATTAATACAAAAAATTTATATTTTTATTGGATTGGTGGTCGTTTTCTTGAGATTAAATTAAGGCGCGCGTCTTTCGTTTGCAGTTTTAATATGTATACATTTATATATTTTATTATATTATAGTAGAGAGATATAAAGATAAGGGAATTATTAGAAAGGTAAAAAAATATATTTGTAAGAACAATATTTAAGAAACAATCCATTGCATAACACTTGTATCATTTCCACCGAGTGAGATCAGTCTTGAATCATCATTAAGGAATGTAACAGAAGTCACATGGCTGCTATGCCCTCCGTATATGTGGGACAAACACTATATGGAGAAAAATACAAAACCAAACATATTTTTAATAAAGAAATAATTATTTTGATATAATTTGTATAAATATACCTTTGGTTGAGATGCTGGGTAACTAAACAGTTTTACTTTACCCCAATCATCGCCAGACACAAGCAGTTTACCATCTCCACTCCGGCATGCTGTATTAACATCAGTTCCATCTGCATTCTCTGGCCATATTCCAAGTGTTTGAAATGTTAGGGTGCATGTGTGCGTTTTCCATGGAATATCGCGCATCGAATGGGCCGATGTAATTTGGCGGCATGTCGTCGGATTCCAATATAGAATTTCATAGTCACCTGAATTCGAACGAATTGCTTGATTATCTTCGGCCCAATCTAAGTGGGTGACAAAACTTGAGTGACCCTAGAATGGTTAAAAATAATAATATTAATTTTTCATTTTGAAGAAGATGTGAATGAAGACTCTGTGGAGCAATGTCGTTGCCTCGAGGTTCACGTTCTTTATTGAACGGGTGGATAAAAGTGGCCTAAGTGTGAGGTGGGTCATGGTCAATGCCCTCTTAATACCAGTTCAGAACTAACAAAAAAAAAAAAAAAAGCAAAACCGGCAGTCTCCACAGGCAGGAAATATCGCGGGAGACCTCGAACCACTAAGGCAAGGCTCCCTCTATAACAGAAAAGATTGATAACTCCATGGAACCAAAGCCAGGATTTAGTGAAACCATCCAAGCAAGACTTTGCACTGGCTTAGGGGCCAGAATCGTTGGCGTTCGACGTTCAGGATACTAGACAGGTGAGCTGCGACCACCGACCATTACATCGTGAAAATAGAGGCTGCAGTACAATGTACTGAATTTGGTACTTTTGAAGTTCCTGGAGAGCTGGGTGCGTTAAACTAACGGCAGGACGTCGTTCTAATACAAGATACTTTGTCTCAGCCTATATGGACCGGGACAAGGAGGTACTGTCTGATAACCTGGATGTACTGGCTCTTTTAGACAAAATCAATAATATTTGTATACGGAAAAACCAGTGGCGCCGTGGTCGGATCCCTTTAAAATACCAAAAAATCAAAATTTACAGTAAAACACAATTTGAAGGCAAAGTTGATTCCTTAGGAAGTCCCTCAATCTCGGGGCCGGATCACTTTGAAATTTGACTAGACCAAAACATCCAGTGAGATGAAGCTATGTACCAAATTGTAAATGCTTATAATTCGTAAAATTTCGTTAGAAAACGACTCATGAATAGGTAAGGGAGCCCTTGAACCCAGAAATCGATCACTTTGCAATTTGGATACATCAAAGCGTCCAGCAATAAAAAGTTATATACTAAACCTAGGCACAGTCGCAAATATAATGTTTCAAAGCTGAAATGTAAACGTAAAACAAAATTGGGGCAATTCGTGCACTGGCTTTGTCAGGAAGAATAATAAATCTCATGATGAATAAGATGAATGCAATTGTACAGTTTACGACGAGAATATTAAGCAAATGCTATGCTCGCCAATCGAATGACTACAGTCAAAACGCTACAATCACACTTCCTTACATCGAAGGTAGCCCAGAATTGTCTCTCATCTATAAATCTATAAATGAGACGGCTGATCAGTTTAACAATCATCTAACGTGAATACCAGGACATTTCAACATTTATACGGGGATTATAAAGACAGATGAGCTTGCCCATCAACCGTCAAACTTAATAACTAGGCAGATCTGGCCAAACCAGACCGATCCAAATCCGGCCAGTTGCTAGTTAAATCAGCAGCATAATATCATTATGGAAAACGGAGTTATCACGAGACACTGTCTCATATAGGTAAATATGCGAGACTGGGAATCTCCTCATATGTTTACTGCCGTAGCTGCGAACATCAGGAGGAGCAAGAAACTGTATTCCACCTGCTTTTCACAGGGGCTCGTGAAGAATATTCAACGCTTCGTGGAAAGCTCAAAATGTTACGATGAGTAGAAAGGAGAAATTTTTAAATGTAGTATGGATTCAGACCATTTTGTGTCTATGCTAGTCTCTGGGACATCCGCAAAGGATTTTTAACGTTGGTGTTGGTGGCAGTGATCGAAACCGTCTAGAAGTCAAATTCTGGGTCTTATCACAACATCATTACAGTCACAGTATACCATAGCATATTCGCCATAACACATAGTGTTTCAAACTGAAAATATATTCGGCTAATTGTGAGATTTGCAAAGTATGCTTTTGAACGAGGATTTGGATGATAAGTATTTGGGTGAGGTCGTCTAAATGTCAATTCGGGGTTCAAAATGTGCCAATTAGACGCCAGCAATGAAATGGAGCTGGTTTCTGTTAAGTAAAAGGAATAAAATCACGTAGACGAAAGCAATGATCCCGTTTATGATGAAAATGGTTCAGAAGGATATCGAGTTTTGGATGTAAGTGATTTACTTTTGAGATGGCCAAAATGCTTAACAATAGGTATACCCCCTGCCACGTTTATCCATAGCCTCGGAGTAGCGAAATTATCTACGAAGAAGTCCCTTATAGTTTTAAGGATGTCATATATTGTTTTGAAAATGAATTTTGGGAACAAACAATGAACGTCAATTGATTTGGATTCGCAGATTTTAGAAAATAATATCATTCAACTATTATCAATGAGGCCGATTGATTCAGGCACATTGTTACCAAGTTTTATTTTTCAAAGAGCCTCAAAAATTCCGGAGAAGCCGAAATAAAATATTCTTGTACGGAGAAAATGATTACAAAGGTTTTGACGGAACCATTTAAAGTACTCAAAGCGGAAAAGTTCACAGTCATGATGCATCTCATCCTTGAGGAGGGGACTCAAATATCGAGGAAAAGTGTTGCCAAAAATGCAGTTAACAGACTCAAATTGTCATGACAACTAGTTTATATAGAAATTTCGGACATTTGAGAAACACTAGCCGTATAAAGAGTAGTCTAAAACCTCCAAATGTTGCAAAATCTTACCGACCTACAAGTCTCTCACGTTTTCTGCATACGATGATGGAGAAACTGATTCATCAATACATTAGAATAAAGTCACTAAGGTCGCTACAATGTAGAAAGGCGGACCACAAAATCATCAAGTGAATAAAACACATGTTGGTGAGTAGAGAAATATCTGCCAATTTAGGTAAGGAAGTCTATAAAATAGATGCTACCAACGGCTGCCCTTAAGGAGTCTCTGTTATAGGCCAGCTACATTACAAAGCGATTGAATATGCAATTGATGTAAAATGACTGGAATTGGTACAAGAAAGAGCGACTTAGAATTAACCCAAACAGAACAACAATCATACCATTTACCAGGTGTAGGAAACTCAACATTCCTCATTAAATGATAGATAGAATACTACTTGGCTTTGATACGGAAGTCATAATATGCCAGGGTGTTACGTAGGTTAGCAGGATGTCTTTGGATGTAAACTTTCAGGATGTCAAAAATTGTTCTGAAAATGGATTTTAGAAAGCAACGAACGTCACTTCGAATTCGGGTGTATGGGATTTAATCCCAGTTGTCTTGTCCTACCGTAATTGAATTGATTCGATAGAAGTGACGAACCCAGAGTCGAACTGAAAGGAGGCAAGAAATTTAAAATTGAGATTGAGTGCTAATAAGGCCAATGGAATTATTCTAACCGATTATGGTGATGCTGACTAACACTGGACAAATTTCGAACACGATTACGTGTCCAACTCCTCGATTGAGTAACTAGGATTGGCCGGAGCTTACCAAGAATTAATTTGCATTTGCAGATTGTTAAAGATTCTGAAAAATAATAGCGGTCGTCAGAGAAAACGACTGGTTAAGGCACATTGATACCCATTTTTGTTTTTCAAAGAGCCTCGAAAATTCCGGAGAAGCCCAACTAAAATATTAATGTACGGAGAAAACTATTACTACAAGGACTTTGACGGGACCATTGGAAGCAGTCATGATTAACTGAAAGTCATCTTTGAAGAGGAGAGCCAATAATGCAGTCAAGAGACCCAAATTATCATGACAATCGGTTTATATAGAAATTCAGGCATCTGAACAACACGAGCCCGTAGAATTTGCAATATGCCTTTGACAATGCTTCATACGAATCTATGACAAGATCCGTACAATGTTAAAAGACAGACAATAGAATCAAGTGGATAAAATATGTATCGGTGATCAAAGCAATACCTCGTCGTGGGAGAATTAAAATGCCTGGAACTGATGCAAGAAAGAACGACTTAGAACTAACCCAAACAAAACAACAATCATACCGTTCACCAGGAGCAGGAAATTTAACATTCCTCAGTTGATGATGGATGAAATAGAACTTGGCTTTGATATGCAAGTCAAATACCGGGACGTTACGTTGGTAACCTGGCAAAATACATTTTGAGAAAGCAATAAAACGATAACAAAATTGCCATGAGCTAGTAGGCAAATGTTTGGAAGATTTGGGAGTCTAAGAACAAAGGCAAACAGATGATTTCCTGGATAAATCATATCTAACCTATGCAGCTGCTGTATGGTGGGAGAAAATAGAGCAACAACAGCATTGCCAAATCTGGCCAGACTCCAGAGACTATCGTGTCTTGGAATCACAAAAGCCATCGGAATCACCCGGCGGCCAGTATAGAGGCTCTGCTTGGCATTACACCATTAAATATAGATCTAAGGGTCATTTAGAGATCCTAAAAGAAGCTGGTCATCTATGTGACATGACCAGGTTTAGTAAATGCAGCCCAAGATGAAAGGAAGTATTGAAATAATAACGCCACATGGCTCAGGGAACAACTAGGAGTGGGCATAGTCATTTTCCATATAAGAAATTCCAGGTCGACCTCTACGCTATTTTAGCATCACCCATCAATGGAATCAATGGAAACAGGAACAAAAATAAACAAAAAATGTGTATACTGTATGATAGTCAAGCAGCATTCAAAGCACATTTGGAAACAGGAAGCCGTCCCAGGATTACGACAATCAAAAGAGTTCTTGAACATTGATGCGAAAAAACTAGGAAAGCTGTAGAGCAAAACAAGAATTCTATGTGGAGCATTAACAGGGCACAGTCCTTGCAGACACCACCTCACAAATATAAGTAAGTTGCTGGATGACACAAAGCAGGTTTTACTGTGAGAAAAGTTCGACCTCTGGCCATATACTAGCAAAATGCTCAGATTATTTTAAATCTCATGCAAAGTTCAAAGCAAATTTAATAATAATTTGCTGTGTGGAAGAGAGATTGGTGGAAAAACTCATTTCCAGTTTATTTCAAACTTAAATATCTATAGGCACAAAAAGTTACTTACCGAACATTTCCCAATTTTTGAAAATCGTCTGCCACCCTCCTTCACTTGATACACATAAATATTATTGTCTCGCGATCCAACCGCAACCAAATGGCCATCGGGCGAAAATCGAATCACTTGAATTGGTTCATTGCCATCGACAAATTGTGCCAACATTTCCCGTGAGGTTGTATCAAAAACCAACCATTGTCCGGTGATACCACCAACCGCTATACATCCACCGTTTGGTGAAAAAGCGCACGATTGTACTTGTTCCCCAATATCTTTGCTCCAAACGACCGAATGTGACAACGAATCCCATAATTGTAGCAAACGATCTCGTCCTCCAGTCACAAATTGTGGCATATCGGGGTGCGACGCCAATCCCCATAATTCATCCGTGTGTCCCATAACGACGGGTGAAAATCCTAAATCTAAAGCACCAGTTAAAATACAATTTCTGGTCGTTCCAATCAATAATTGAGATCCTTTGCCCTCGGCTACAACACGTACGGCACCAAAATGTGGTTCAACCATGCAATCAATTCCGGTTGGACTTAATTCCGAATTGAATACGGCCAAACGGCCATCTTTACCGCCACCCGATATCAAACTACCATCTTTTAATGTACAAATTGAGAATATAGCTCCATCGTGGATTTTCTTAAAGAATCGACTAATCGTATTTGTGCCCCGGCCCCACACAATAATATTACCATTCGAGTCACCAGTGATCACTTCACCGTTCGCCGAAAACGCAATGCATGTTACATATTTTGGTTTTTCGCGTCCCTCGAACACTCCCATTTTTTTGTACAGCGTACCATTTTGATCGAGCGTCCAGAATGCTATATGGCTTTTACCAATCGTTACAATTTGATTACGATCGAGCGGATGAAATTCAGCCGCCACTACCGTATCTACCGAGCATCGTGTTTCCGTGACACGATTACCATTCTCACCACGTTGCCATTCCCATACCGATATTGTTTTATCGGGTGCATCATCAACGGCGACAATATATGAACCACTGTCGGCTCGACTAAACGACAGGCAATTAATTGAACCACCAAATTCACCGTGACCAATAACCGCCATTGTGGCTAATGTAACCGAATTCCAAACACGTATATGTGGTAGGGCATCTTTTTTGTCATGCCCAGCACATTGACCTGTTGCGACTAGAAGTTTATTGGGATGAATTGCCAAACTGTAATTTTATATAATAAATTGTGAATTATTATTCGTTAGGGTGGCGAGAGCGCGTATATAGTTAGTGCACAAACCTTTTAACATCATCCGTATGACCTAAGTAATGTCGTTGCGATTGTTCCTCACTATTGTATAGAACGACGGCGGCAGCAACAAAATATACCATTTCACCGGTTGGTAATTGATATAAATTCGAGCGACAATCTTTTCCACGATATCCGTACACCCAATCCAATTTAAGTTTCCGACTTGGCGCCGGCGATACCTTTTTTATGTCATAATTGTCACGCACATCGGATGGGGCGCACATAATTACGGGGCGGCCCCGTAAATATAATTTAACTGCACCATCATCCTCATTGTATGATGTCGTGTGGGTGCTGAAAATAAAACAAAATAAATTTTGTGTGTGTGAGTAACTTTAATTAAAAATAATCACTAGCGCCGCTATTACTACGAGTGAGTAATAGCAAAAACAATTTACGTTTCTTGGCTATACCGATCGCGATGCACCCAATTAAATTATTCAATTAGAGTGAACAGCAATAAACGTAATCATTAACAGTACAATTTAATTATTTTGTTAATAATTAAAATCCAACTGTATATACGAGAATACATAAAATACAAAAAGAAAGTTAAATCGATCGGTTGATCATAATCATGTTACCTACTATATAGTCGATTATGCGGTCGACCATTGCTTATGCACATAAATAGGTAACTCGTCAATATATATCGTTAGGCCATACAAATTTAACGCAGCTCATATATGAGTTCAAAAAAATAATAAAACTTTAATTACGGATATATATGTACGTATATTGCCCTCGCCTCCACATAAAATACTTAACAAGATTAAACTTGACCTCACGATAAAACCTTTTAGAGAGATCTCACACTAAATTTAGTGAGGTTTGACTATTTTATAGGAATTCAATGATGCGTGAGGAATATTAGCACATATACCGTCATAAATTTGTTAAGAGTATAAGAATTTTTGGAATTATTTCAAATGGCGTGTTGGGCCATCTTGAGGTTATTCATTTTTTGCTCGCACCAATTTAATTAACAGAGATCATCACACCAACATGGGGCGATATTTTTTTTGAAATGATTTTTGAGATCATTAACAATATTTGTGATCTCATGTTCTCCGTAATGATTGTAATGGCTGATAAATTGTTTATGGAGTATTAAGAAACAATCACACTCGATCGTTTCGATTATTTCTATTACTATGGTAGCTCTCCTTTCAGAGACCGCTGAACTCGTGATCTTATTCCATGTCTGTTCGAGATCACACTGTTATCGTGAGTGATAAGAGAGCCCAAATATTTAAACTGTCTCACTCCGTCAAACGTGTAGTGGCCACTACTAAAATCTGGTGTGCCATTGTATGTATTTGGTTTTGGATTCATTGATCTGGAGTCCAACAGAAGTCGCGGTCTGTCAAATATATCAGGCAAATTCGATTAAAAGATTTTGTCTATTGCCAATGCAATATTTGCGTGATACTCGATGAATGTAACTAATCTTTTAGTTATAATCACCTTGAGATGTGCATTTGCATCTTATTTACTTCATAGAAGATATTCTGTGTAGGCATATATATGGGCATATGGCATCATCATCAATATGCATCAATATTGAAGATTAAAGTACGATATGCAAATTTTATCAGTATTTTGTGGAACTGTAGCATTGCAAATTTAACGATGCGAACCAGATTTGTAGATACAGATAGCTTTGGGTGCTTGTACTGCATTTAATACCTGGTCTGGTTGCTCATAACTCGGAATTCCGAACGGTCTCCTTTGTGACTAAGATGATATTTTATTCATTTATCACAAAATGTGTTATATCAGAAACACAAGCCGCTATATTTATATTTGTATTTGACTGATATTAGTATTAAAATTCGTTGGGACCCACGAGGATTCCGAACTCAATGGACGCGCACTGCCGCCTTCGCAAACTGAATAAGTTTACATCAAGGCAGAAAGAACAGCTGACCTAAATTTAAAAACCTAAAGTTGAATACCTGAAGCCGAATAGAATTGCTGCTCACGAAGTGAAAGCAGTCATCTTCCTCGTGAAGACACTCCCAGCAAATAATATCATAAGCTAAGCCCATACGATGAATGTCCCGTAAGAATCGCTACCAAAGTTCTTAACTGGTCCATACTTTCATAATTGGTTGACCTCAAATTGGGCTCCTTAATGAAATACGTTAATTTACGACAGATAAACGCTTCATAAGACATTGAAACCTTAGGTAAAGGAGCGGCTGGTTCAGGATCAATTAAAGTTAATTGGGAACCAAGTTTGGCTAATTTACGATCTCATTGCTTACGAGGTCAAAATAAGCCGGTTCCCACATAATCGCAACTTTATTGTTAGAACAAATAAGATTCATGAAATGTTTGGAGACGAGTTTGGAGACAGTCAACGGATTTATTAAAGAGTACAGCTTAACCGAGGCTACCGAAAAATCTCAGATCAGACCAAGGACAGTAGATTCCAAAGCCTGCACTAAGGTTAGAACGAGAGCTACCAGACAAGAACACTCATCTAAATTGTTAAGAAAATTCTGCGAACTCCACAAATCTTTCGAACGATAAGCCACCGAGAAAAAAACGGAGAAGTGGAATTCGGACAGTAACCGAAAATATTCCATGCCCCAATGCACCTCAGGCGAAATGCTACTGAACAGGCAGTGCCTAAAATAAATGTCCGTACCTAAGCCAAAGAAAGAATGGGTTCCACAGCACGAAGTGGAGTCAAGAACATAGCCTCAGTAATGGCTTTGCAAGTAGACCATTAAGCTTGGCTACAGAAGCAATCAGGTTATCCGCTGGCCACCATACAATACAAGGATACGATAATATCGGTAGGACCAGTGATTCATAAATGAAAGACAACATCCTAAGGCTTAAATCCCAGAATTTCCCAAAAACTCTTCTACATTGTCAAAATATGAAAGGGAACAGATAGGTATTCCTGTGCCTAGTAAAGACAATTAAATCAGTTTTAGTCGGATTGATCGGAAGACTCTTCTCAACACACCATGCCTCCACATTAGTTAAGGTTGCATACCTTTAGTTAAGTTGAATAAGACTCTAAGATGTTTGCCTGAGACTGTCAAAACAAGATCATTAACGTAACTTTGTGCAATGAAGCTAGACTGCTTCAAGATCAATACCAAAATTGGTACAGGCAGAAGCGGTTTCACAGGACTTACCGACTCTGTAAGCATGTTGCATGTTACTGAGTGGGGAAATAATTAGAAAATGGTCCCTAATGGATCTGTCGCTATCTCTGGCTATAATCTGTCGACGATTCCGTATAATCGGACTTACCAGCTTTCGGGATAAAAGAATTCTACTCCTACTCAATCAGGGCTATCCAGCCTTATAAGATGCAAAGGATATCAATGTAAACATTACTATTCTAAAATTTCCCAAATAATACTCCGTTGCTATTCAGTCCAATCACGCATATGTCATCTGAATATGAAAGCACTTGATTGATGATGCTTCACCTTTACGAAAGATGTACTCCAACATCAGATTAAAGAGTATCGGGGACAGCGCATCCCCCGTCCGAACACCTGAGTTAATTGCAAAAATCCCTGATAGCCTGTTCTCAACTTTAACACGGCATTTGGACTGCGTCACTGTCATTCGAGGTTTTGTTGCTCGACTGCAAGACGGCACTCGTCACCAAACCAATCATTCTTAGGTCTCACTTTCACGATACCTAAAGTCTGTCGAGCAGCACTGGTAACCGACGTTTTCAGTACCTCCCATCCAGAGTTCACGCAGTCGGACTGGTAATTAGCTTCCTTAATGTTGTCGCTGACAAGATCCTGATATCGTTTCTTTTGATCTTCATTTATCAGACCTTCACAGTCGATACGTCCCATCCGTTTCGTTGTGTTTCCAATAATCCAATAGTGCATGATAACGTTAAGAACTAACATAGGTTAAGTTTTAATTATTTATATATTTAATTAGTTGTAAGATTTTAAAAGTTCTTGCGAGTTTCCTGAATAGGAAAGATTCAAGAATAAATAAATAAATACAGTGCAGAGCAGTGGTTCTTAACCTGTTTAGCTTACGGCACCTCTACAATTTTGAAACAATATTCTCTATAACCTTACCCAAAATTATTAAATTTTATAAATAAAAATCAAACATTCCTGTCTATTCTGTAACTCGGTTGGAAAATTTCCACGGGAAAAATTCCATTCCACTGGAGTTTAATTTGTTATTCTGTATATCGTTGAACTGCAAATTTCTGTTTTTTTTGTAGTACTTGTCATATTGATTTTTTCGGAGTTGAACATTACGAGAATACCACTGATTAATCATCCACTGAGTCCAGAAAAATTCGTGTTGAGTTAATTATACTTGGGTCAGCCGTGAATAGTATACTTGTAATAAAAGAACTAAAATAAACTTTAGTGGCGGGTTTGCCGGGAAACATTTGCTACCTTACCATTTTTTTGTATATTTGTCATCTGCTGTGGTGAACACGGCTAATAAACTTTACTCGATTAATTCATTATGAGCAAATAATAGGTTATTAACTTTTGGCGTCAAATTCAAACAGTGAGTACTGGCAATCGATTTTTTACTGTCCCTGAAATTTTTTAAAATTCCGAGGTACAGCCATAACTCATTCTACCAGACGGAAATTGACGACTATTACATTGAGTTTTGCGCTATGCATACACCCATATGTCGGAATATTTTTTATTTTCATAGTTATGCAATAAAAATTTGATTGTTATAATTGTATGAGTCATTGCAGTTGAAGTGAGGGCTATCATTGCTGTTTTAATTAGCCGTTGCCATGAAAGAGTCAGTCATCAATTTTGATATTTAATTTTAATTTAAGTTATATTAATTAAAGATATTATATTTTTTAGAATATAAGAACTTTAGAGTATTCTTTGAGGGGCAAATTATAAAATTTTAGTTGCATTAGCAAAAAATATAACCACTGTTGGTGCTGTGCTTTTAATAACTATCATTCATTAACTATAATAAATTGAACTTAATTACAGGTTCTCTGTCAGTTAAACTTAAAGTTAAATTAATTAATTATAGGTTGGAATGCAGAATAAAATAAATCGTAACTAATTTGAGTTGAATTTTGAGGAGTATCTCATAAGTAATAAATTTTATTTCAGAACCCAGTGATGCTGTTAAAAATTATAAAACTAGATTAGAACTGTATCGTCCTGTGTTACTAACTATTACCTAACCTAACCTAACTGAACCTATTGGGTAAACGGGTGTTTGGTGAAGCCCGGCCATCTCCGGGAGATCCTGCTTAATGTTTGGTCGAGCATTCAAATCAAATCAAATAGTTATGCAATAAAAAGATACAGTCAAACAACATTACCGCAGTCGCCAACCAAATAACGTCATATATTAAACTATATATTATCTTTAAAAAAAATTCCCCACCACAGATCAATCAAAAATTCCAATGTAATCGAGTTACAGAATAGCAAAATTCCAACAAAATTAGATTCGGAGTTAAAATTCCTTCTTGTTGGAATTTTTCTAACAAAACGAGTTCCAGTGGAAACGAGTTACAGAATAGGCATGATATATCATTTAGTTGTTATAATTGTTAATGCCTTTTTTGTCTTGACTTTTGCTCAATTATGCTTAAAAACCGGGAAATCCTTTTCGAAATAGCCACACGCATATCATCACTAGCATTCAGCCTATTTCTGGTCTTTGTTTTTATATGTACAAGTGACGAAAACCACGCATCTCACACAGTGGTATTTTAGGTAATCGTGGATGTGATATTAATTGAGCAGACCAGAAATTTTAATAAATTACAGTCATCCATTAAAAATAAATGAATATTAAATTTTTCTGACCTATCAACATCCCCAGTAGCAAAATATTTATCAAAAGAATCGGTTGTTCAAATGATTTTTAATCTCGGTGTCAATAGTGTTTTTTCATCGTCCGAAACATCGTTTATTTTTTATTAAAACGGTTGGAACTAACAGAGGTTCCACTCCCAATGCCACAATGGGCCCATGGTGCAAACCTTGAGGATCTATCCTAACTCGCATAAGCGTATTGCAGACTTAGCAAACTGTAAAATTGTGAACCAAGAGATGGATAATAACTGATCTACGTTCAAAGATCCGTACGAGAACACTTGGGATCTGGCTTCGACAAAGGCCGGACAGCTGCAAAGATAGTGTAAACAGTCGTCCACTTCCTCCAGACAGTCGTCACAAAGATGATCCTGAACTTGAAACGTCCATGGCCCGTAATAAATGCAACTAGAATTCTGAGTTTGCCCTTTTTTAAGGATAACATACATATTTAGTGACCCTCACGTTAGGTTCAATGATTACCCGTTTTGCCTTTAGATCGCTTTCGCTAAAAAGTCAACACCCACGTGACCCTTACGAGATTAATGAAGTGTTTGCACTCTTTGACCATGACCAGTTTAGATGTAGTCAAATGGCTTTTAAGAGTATTGAACACGACTTTACTATCCGGGCAGATAATAATATTCTTGCCTAAATCACTAAATTTAAACGCGGCACTTGCACTATGGGTAAGTGCAATTAATTCACCTTGAAAAACCGTGCAATGTTTATCCAGACTACCCGAGAATCCTAGCCCATACTTTGGACAAAAGAAACCAAACTCTGCACTAACTTCTGAACGAGAGCCACCCGCAACAAAACTAAATACTCAGAGAACTGTCTATAGAAACCCTGAGAGAGTCACACTTCTCTCGAGGGAAAAACGACGGAGGATGAATTGGTGAAGTTAAATTCGGGCAATAGCCTGTCATTTACCGTTTCAACCACCGGAATATGTGACTTAAACTTATTAAGAATCCGTCTTGGGGCATACCGTACAAGTCTCGAAGGCATTCCATGCCCCAATGCATCTCAGTCGAAACGCAGCAGAACGCCATACCAAGAATGTATGTAGAAGGGGAGCAGACGGCATAGCCCCGGTTATTGCCCTACAGGCTGTGATCTGCAGTTCATCCAACTGCTGCATACGACAGTAAAGGTAAAACCAGTGATTTGTAGATGAATAGCATCATTTTGGGGGTCAGACCCCAGGAATTGCCAAAGGCCCTTCTGCATTGCTAAAAGAAAGCAATGGCCTTTTTTAGCTTATAATCAAAGTGAAATTTACCAAATATAATGAGAACAGATATATTGGCACTGCTGTATAGAGACGTCTGGAAAATACAACCAGATCAGTTTTCGAGGGATTGGCGTGCAACTACTTTTCAAGACATCAAACAAAAACTACTCCAAGCAAAGAGAAATTTAGAAAAATTTCTCTTCACAACACGGTTGGTTAATCCAAATTGGAAGTTTTCGAATAAACGCATTCAACTTCCTTTCGCTGTTATAGCGTTATTTAGGTGCATGAACATGCAGTCCTAAGAGGTGTGTGCACCATCGGTTAGAAACCATGGATATAAAGAAATTGTAAAGTTTAGGAGAAGTTTAGGAAAAACGTATCGATTTAATAAAAAATACCAATCGCGCACCGTGCACCTTAATTTAAACAGCGCTGATATACACATTACAACAGAGATGATTATATTATGATGATGATACAATCGTAACACCGCACCTTACCTTATATACATATATCGAAAATATATTAAGACATTTTTTATGAAAATTAAATATTAATCGCTTCACATCGATCTTGCAGACAGTTTTAGTTTATTCATGTATGATCAGTCATGTGTGTACAGAAAACCCATTAAACCATATTGATTGATTGTATTTATGATTCAATTTTATGTTGTTGTTTTCAATTAACTCACGCACCATGATTTTCCATCTAATACAAAGGAAACAGTAGGTGTGTGCATGGAAAATATGGTTTTAAGAGGAAATAGATTATGTTGTGTGTGCCCGTCTAGACTTAACGCAAGAATTATATTCAACGCTAGTCTATTTTATAATGGTGCAGATTGGAATTGTGCCAATATTTGTGATGATTCGAGTAAGTATATAAAAATTATATTTTCTCCAGACACACATAAGTGTATAAGTAACGAGACAAAACATAAAAACATAAAAAAATAGCGTTGTACAGTTTGGTTAATGGTCATTATATACGAGTCGAGTATATAGACTTGTTGCAAAAAAACAAGTTTTTATTGGTAAAAAAAAAACGAAACAACAAATCCATTACAGTCTCCACTGAGATCTGAGATCGCGCGCGCAGCAACCCAAAGCTAAATTCAACCATAAATTTCAATTGAATTTAATGTACATACTCGCGTATAAACTTATATTTATCCGCGGTGTTCAACGTATTCTCGGTAAATCGGTTATAAATAAAATACAAACGAAAGGTTTTTTTTTGTTGATTGTACAGACTAGTTTTCTATTTTTATTGTACATATATGTACTCGTACTCGTAACTGGAATTGATCGCGTACACAATTCTGCGTAAAAAAGAGTTAATTTCATAACAAAACAATGATCATATGATTTATTCTGATTCATCGTAAGCCGCGTAATCCACCATACGTATATTAATAGAGTTATTTATTATCTTATCACGTCAGTGTATATACGAAACGTTAATTAACGAGAAAGTAGATATCGCGCGGTTAAGTATTTAAAATTAAATCTCGTCAATTTGTCTATAGGAATTATATGATTAATTCGTACTCTTCATACATAATTGTTATGCTTGACACGATTAACTGATACAGTTGAATGCATTTCAAGGTTAAGATGACGAATTTGATGGTCGAACGGAAGGTTATATGGTTTATAGTTTTAAATATGAATTTAAATTGATTTGATCCACATACACGATTTGTAAGATGAGTTGGCACATTTTTATGTTCACGGAAACCAGAGAAAAACAAAAAACTATTTTTAGATTCAATTTGTTAGATCCAACTCAAAATAAACAGCAAAATCGTAAATATATCTTTATACGGCATACATATATAGATGATCTTAGTTCAATGCTAACAAAATATAGTTTGTACGGCCAATCAGTAGTGGCTTCAGTTAACAGAGCCCCATATAAAAATTCGTCCCATTCAAAGTTGGTGATAAGTTTAAAGTTTAATATACTATACTGGTTCTGTACTCAACTCTTTCTTTTAAAACTCTTTAAACATCCGAGCACATTGATTATTGTTTGTAACAAGTTCATTTAAAAAAAAAATGTGTAAATTTAAATAAATAGTGATAACTACAGTTATCAATTTATATAAAAAAATTATTTTGATTTTTGTAGCAGTTATTCACTTTCAATATTTTGTTTTATCAATATAGAAAGAAATGTTGAAAATTTGTAAGAAAATTTATCTGAAAATACCGGGTGTTTCTTTTAAACTAAGACGATCAAATATCTCGAAAAATAGCCACTCTACGGAAAAAATGTCCACAATCAAAATTTAATCATACCACGGGGGAAATACATTAGTGCAAAAAAAAATAGTCCCTCCCCCCGCTTTGTAGATGGGGCGGGGGTAACTTTTAAACTAAGATAGGAAGCCATATTTTTTATTGCAGATACGGATTCTACGACTAAAAGTACGTATGATTTGAATGAAATATTTTGTTCGGTTCATGATAGATGGCGTTGTAATCGACGAAATTCAATTTTTTCAATTTCTCCTTCTTAGAACACACGCATTCGATTCTGCAATACGTTTGAAATAAAAAACATCACGTTTTCATTGGAAATACTCGAAATTCGTCATCAAAACAATTTATTCAATTTTGTAAATCACATTTAACGTTTGTGTTATTTCTTATCTTCATGTTTTTCGTAATTGAAAAATAAACGACAAAATACTTTAGAATGGAGCGTTTAACTGTGCCAGAGAAAATTGAAATGGTTCTGGTTTATGGAGAAGCTGGCAGAAATCTTTAAAATGCTGTTGCTATTTACGCTCAACGTTTTCCGGATATGATTCGTTCACGTGCTTCATTTGGCCGTACTATCAAACAATTTATTACTGATGGAAATGTTCAACCGAAAAAGAGGACCCGTAGAGCAACAGTCACTGGAGAAAATAATGAAATTGCTGTATTGGCAGCAGTGGCTCATAATCATCATATGAGTACACGAGAAATAGTTCGCGATTCCGGGTTGCCCCTCACCAGTGTTTCGAGAATTTTAAAACGGCACAAGTATCATCCATATCATGTGTCTTTACACCAAGATCTTCATGGCGTTGATTTCCAAAATCGGGTAACTTTTTGTCAATGGGCACGTGAACAAATACAACAAAACCCCAATTTTTTTCGTTGCGTAATGTTCTCCGACGAATCGTCTTTTACAACCATGGAACGGTTAATCGACACAACATGCATTATTGGAGTGTTACAAATCCGCACTGGCTTCGTCAAGTTGAACATCAGCGTCCTTGGACTGTCAACGTGTGGTGTGGAATAATTGGCAACAAACTCATAGGCCCCCACATTATTGAAGGCAACTTGAATGGTCAAATCTACCGAAACATTTTGGAAAATGAACTGCCAATATTACTTGAAAATTTGAGCTTAAAGTGAGACGGAACATGTGGTTTCAACATGATGGTTGTCCTGCACACTATTCATTGATGGCACTTGAAATACTTGATCGTGATTTCAATGGTCGCTGCGGATCGGTAGAGCTGGTCCGATAAATTGGCCCGCCAGATCACCAGATCTTACTGCGCCAGATTTTTTTTTGTGGGTCTACCTCAAAAACAAAGTTTACATACAAAAACCAACTACACGTGAGAACATGATTGAGCGAATCAGAAATGCGTGTGCTGAAATTCAACCAGACAGACTTCTCAGTTGTGTACAATCATTTGAAATGCGGATTAATAAGTGCATTGAAGTCGCAGGCCATTATTTTGAACACTTATTTTAGATTTACAAAACTGAATAAATTGTTTTGATGACGAATTTCGAGTATTTCCAATGAAAACGTGATGTTTTTTATTTCAAACGTATTGCAGAATCGAATGCGTGTGTTCTAAGAAGGAGAAATTGAAAAAATTGAATTTCGTCGATTACAACGCCATCTATCATGAACCGAACAAAATATTTCATTCAAATCATACGTACTTTTAGTCGTAGAATCCGTATCTGCAATAAAAAATATGGCTTCCTATCTTAGTTTAAAAGTTACCCCCGCCCCACCTACAAAGCGGGGGTGGGGGACTATTTTAATTGCACTAATGTATTTCCCCCGCGGTATGATTAAATTTTGATTGTGGGCATTTTTTCCGTAGAGTGGCTATTTTTCGAGATATTTGATCGTCTCAGTTTAAAAGGAACACCCGGTATATCTAAGTTTAGAGTTATTTTCAGTTAACTTGTTTATCAATCAATGAATATTTTTTAATCCTCAAAAATTCATAGAAAGTGCCAAATAACATCGTTCGGACGTAGAAAGGATTATCATTTTCAAGTCTATGGAACTCATTATGGTTTTGGGCTGTTATTCGAACACTATATCAGTTTTTTTTTTTTTAAAACAAGTTAACTGCAAAACATCAATTTTGAGAAATCGCATTTAAACCAAAAATAACCTTAATTGAAATATGTTAAAATTAATTATTTTGTTTATTTGTAACAAAACACTCGAACTATTTATTAACACTGCACAATTTATTCAACAATAAATTACAACACTTTTTAGTACTTTTAGCTCTTCTTTAGCACACTTGAATTTAAACTGGTCTTACTCTGTCCTTATTGATGCCCAAACGCGCTCCTCATTTGCTATTATGAATTTCCTGCGGGACTACTGTTATCTGGTTTTGTAGTAGCATGATCTGTTGTTTTGTGTATTTGCCGTCGGCCGATTCCCAAAGTCTAGTTAGCAACACATTCTCGGATTTCAATGACTTCCTTTTCACGGTTGCACTCCGTCGTGATTTGGTGCCACCGTGGTCTGGTACCTCTCTTCATCCATTTAATCATCGGAGTTAGTGCTTGGCTGTATTATGCTACTACCCGATCTGTGCCGTCTTATTTTTGTGATAGCACTGCTCCTACTCCTGAGTTATCCAAGATGAAAATTTGGCGTTTTGGTGCTCCTTAGGTCCCATTTGAATGGTTGAGTTTTCTCAGTAAGGCGATGCAAACATCGTGCGACATCCGCAAAACTCGACACAAATCGTCGATAGTAAGAACATAGTCAAAGAATCATAGCTCAAGTGTGGTATAGCTACGAACCAACTATGTGTCATATGCTAGTCTTCTAGGACCGCCACCCTTACCTAACCTAACCTAACCTAAGAACATAGTCTTAGAAAACTCCTTAGCTCGTGTATGCTTCTTGGAGTGCACCACTCTTATACGCGGCAATGAGTTTGACTCGACACTTTCTATGTTTTGTCTGATAGTTGACTTCGTTCTTGAACAGAATACATTTTGATGCCTTCAACCTCACTCCGGCCGCTTTGATGGTTGGTAGGACTTGTTGAAGATTCTTTAGATGCCCGTTAAATGTGCATCCTAATATACGATGATATCATCCAGGTACACCAAACACATTCTCCAATTATTACCTGCCAATACCCACTTTTGAGATCTAGCGGACTGGGTCCTGATAACGTGTCCAATGGGAATGGGTAGCTATCCTTTTTAGTTACGTTGTTCAGCTTGTGGTAATCGACACAAAACCTCATCAAACCGTCCTTCTTTTGAACAATCAACACTGGCAAGCTCCACGGACTGCTAGACTTCTCGATTACTCCGCCGCGCTCCATTTTCTTAACCAATTGGCGCTTGTCTGATTGGAATTACATTTCTGGTATTGTATCGTTTATGGCGACGACGTCGGCTAGTCCTTCCAGAATTTTTATTGCCGCTTTCGCCTCTGTTCCCGCAAGATGATCAGACATAATGATCGAATGATCCGCTTCCTTGCTGGGTGTATTGGCTTGTTACGTTGTTCGTCTGGTACGCAATTTGTGATGAAATTAACCTTCTCAGGTTTGACAATGTAACAATATTGTTGGACACACGTTCATTACTCTCACTGGTATTTTCGATATGAGTTTTATCAGGAGTTTTATATTATGGTTCTTCCACAAAATAGACCATCTTTTACTATTTTGGTTGGCTCCGCTATTCCTAGCTTGCTACCCCAGTGCCACCGTTCATTCCTGGTATAGATAACTTTTTCGTACATCGGTGGTATCTCTACTCATATCGCCAGTGACCAACATGAAATCTACACCTAAGATGCATCGGTCCGTAATTCTGGCAACAATGAATCGATGTTCAAACCGCATCCCTCCGACGGTAACTAATAGGGAACACTCTCCTTTCCCTACTGCACCCTCTCCAGTAGCTGTCTTTAGGTTGTAACGAACCAATTTTTCCATACGCCCTACCATGTCAGAACATATAACCGATCTTGAAGCTTCGGTATCCAAGGTGAATTTACACGGTTGTTTCTTTAATGCATTGACAATAAGTTGTTGCTAGTTTTCCTGATTTCCAGTGGATTAAGCTGTCGCAAACCTTCTGTTTGCTTATCGCGATTGTCTATGAGCCCGATTTTCGCATCATCTGGTTGCTTCGCTCTCTGATTTAGTGCTCAGGTTGTTGACATCTAAAACATCTTCACTGACATCTAAAACATCTCATTGTGCTGATCATCTTAATTTTGCATTTATCATCTATTTTTTTGTGATATATCTTTTATCCGAGGTTAGGCTGGCTCTAGCTGCCTCATATTCTACCGTCGATCCTAAGACTTCGTCCATACTTTTCCTTTTTGCTGTCGTCCTCAATCGAAGCTTCAGCTGAAACTTTACAGTAAGCTTGGCGCGCTATCTTGGTTATTTCTCATTCGACATCTCGAAGGCGTTCTCCTCGTTCTGTCTGTACCTCAAGTCCAATTCCTTCAGAATTATTTCGCTGCTCTTCTCTGATGCAGGTACTGTCTGTAGCAGATCAGCTGCCTTATTTCTTTGTACCAGGATTAATTCATTTAGCAATTCGTCTGCCCACCAACTGTTATGTTGCATGCAGCTGCTTGAAATTGCAACTTGAGGTTCCCGATAGGAATTTCGAAATTAAACGGTGGGGGACCGTTTAAGGGACCGATTCAGAACCCCTTATGGCCCCCTACAGTCGAATGCATTTCAAGGTTAAGATGACGAATTTGATGGTCGAACGGAAGGTTATATGGTTTATAGTTTTAAATATGAATTTAAATTGATTTGATCCACATACACAATTTGTAAGATGAGTTTGCACATTTTTATGTTCACGGAAACCAGAGAAAAACAAAAAACTATTTTTAGATTCAATTTGTTAGATCCAACTCAACAGCACAATCGTAAATATATCTTTATATGGCGTACATACAGATGATCTTAGTTCAATGCTAACAAAATAGTGTTAGTACCGCCAATCAGAGCGGTGGCGTCAGTTACCAGATCTCTTTGAAATATACCAACCCGCGGTGTATTACACCAAACATAAGTAAGGCAATTGTTTAAGGTACCTGAATTTTAGGGCTAACACGTACTTAAAATTAATCATAACAATACCTATACCTGCGTAAAGCAAAGTGTATAGAAACATTCTTGTTCCCAACATTTTAGTGCTAAATTCTAGACACTTATTAAGGTTCGATTAAAGTTGCCAGATATTCACGGTAGTAAAAGAGGACGCTTCGGGTAAATACCAAGACATACATAAGTTAATTAGAGACTGAACAGAAAAGTTTTTTAGTTGGCGATTTCCACACTGCAAAGCTACCGCATATGCTAACCTGTACTAACATGAACGTTGGGTCTATGAATTCTACAATCCAACAGAGGGTCATAGATGTTTTCAATTTAATCACAGATCGTAATCGGGAAACATCCTGTTTGCATCCTGCCTGTCTGGTAGGATTCTGGTAGGAGTAGTTAAGATTTCAAATTGTTTAAAATAAAACAGAGAAGGACACTATTTTCGGAATGGAAAAATTCAGAAAACCGGACATTTGGGAACCTCAGTTAAACACATGAAAATCTGAAATTCATGTAATTTATTCCAATAATATCACTCAAATATACCGCCCAAATGGCAACTATAACGAAACCATTAACACCCAATCATCAGCGGAGCGAGAAGTTATAAGTGCCAAGCAAAGCTGCTGGAACTGACAACATACCAGTTGAACTACTCAATGGAGATGCCTTTACGAAACTGTAGGAGCACTAACATCACTATTAGTAGAAAATTATGGAAAGAGAATGCAAAAACTGGCGAGGCATCCCTCTCCTTAATAGTACAATGAAAGTATTAGAAATAATCATCCTGGAAAGACTCTCACCGGCTGTGAACCAACATATAAAGAAACGAACAGGGAAAAGCTGTATATAGATCATAATAACTCAGTCCGAATAATCATCAAACAATCGAACCAATGGAACTCTTATATCTATAACTCTTTGTGGATTTCGAACGCGCTCTACGAAATTAGCGTTCCGAAGAAAATAACCGAACTCGTCCAAGAATTGTACCGGGATGCTACAAAGATGTGTACTATCACCGCTAGATAACGCATCACCAAACGGCATTCAGTGGGATCCCATTAGAAGACTCAATGATCTTTACTATACTTAGATGATATATGCCTGCTAACACACAAGCAGACCGACACGCAGTATAAACAAGCCATCAGACCAACTATTGCTACACCACTCCGCACTAACTAAGAAATCATAGAAGATGTCGAAAAATTCATATACCTTGGTTGTACTGTAGCAAGAACAGGCGGCACCAAAATGAAGATACGAATGTTCGACGCCTGTGTAAAATCAATACAGTTGTATGGCCTCGTGGACACAGAAAGTCACTAAAAGACTTGAGATATTTGTGAACAAATGCCACAGGCGGCTAATCTAATGCTTCTGGCCGAATATTTAGAAGAAGATCAGGAAACGGAAATGGAGATGGATAGGACACATACTGAGAAAGGCATCAAATGACATAACAAGGTTGGCATTAGAATAGAATCCGCAAGGAAAAACGAAAGTCCAAAGGCCAGTAGTAACTTGGAAAATAACGGTGCTAACTGATGCAAAACATCTAGGAAAACATAGGGGAACTAAAGACAATAGCCCCAAATAGAGTTAGTTGGTCTAGTCTAGTAGGCGCCATATGCACCTAAATAGAGATAAAGGAAAAAAAATATCACTCACATATCTCGTAAATCTAAATTGCACGGACATGTTTTCCAAGAATACCACCATAGTATTCTATGCTTGTCGTAGGAGGTGACTAAACGCTTGAATCGCTGGGCTGACGACAATCCGTAAAAAATAGATCTGTTTCTAATGTCAACAAAAGGAAAAATGAGTCTCGAACACGAGATTTAGGATCGGCACGTAGAATGTGCAGTCACTTAGGAAACCAGGAGCGTTGGATGGCCTAATGACATGCCATTCATGAAGCAGTATCGGCTGGAACTCGTTGTTCTTCAAGAAACTCACTGGCCTAAAAGTGGAGACAATGTGTCACATGGCTATACGTTGCTCTACATTGGAGATGACCTCTGAGCCACAGGTAAAGAAGACTGTTTTTCCAACTTCCCTCACAAACAGATTCATTTGGAAACATGGACATATCCCCGTAAAACTTCCCGTAGCCAAGGCTAAACAAGGCTGCTCTTGCTAGGAGGGCAGCTAAGCTGATTTGTAGACAGAAGAAGTGAGAATGGTGGAACGCAGAGGTTCGGAAAGTACAACAGCTAAGCAATGAGCGCTATTTCTTTAAAGGAATAACCGGATTGCACCATAAGGCAGCAATGGCGAATCTGGTACCAAAATTATCCAAAGTTTTTAGTTAATTTGAAATAAATTATAAATTTGAAGTTTTGACATTTGACAAGTATAATTCACTACAAAATGAATTAAGATGAATTTTAAAAAAAAAATCAATCTTTGCGACGAAGCTCACTATCACTAAAATAGTGCATCTAGAGCTTTAAAATTCCAATAGGTAATGCCGAAAAACCTAGCCACGAGTGACATTTTTTGCGGTTTTTGCGCTGGAGGCGGGATTGGATCATTTTTTTTCACCGTACATAACATTAATTACTTCAAGACATCAATTATCCGTGGATCGTGTGATTTAACACCACTAGATTCTTTCTTTGTGGCTGCGTTAAGGTTGATTCACAAGGTCGGATATATACTCTAGTTATTTACAGCCGAACTCTAAACCAATAAAATAACCAAAAAAATTCATCCATTTCCCCTCTGTCAAGTTAAAATATTTTTATCTTTTGGTCGGACGTAAATAGCTCGGCTAAAAAACCGACCTCGTGAGCTTACCATGAAGGTTTGGGCCAAATTGATTATGCTCAACAAGTGATTCGAGCGAGACAGTCAGAAAACTAAGTGCGTTTTACTCGGAGACTGTCATTAGTTAAAGAAAAATACGTTTGTAGAAAGTTCTAAGAGTAATAGAGAGCATTTGTTTGATGACCGTGGATCATCTTTAGGGACATTATACTTTGTTTTATAAAGAGGAGGAATTTTTGAGATAGCCGAATAGTATTCGAAAAAATATTAATCTTTTGTTTCAAGGTACTTGTTATTTTATGCATTTTCTTTGTGTTTCAATTCTAATTTGTACCGGTAATTTTTATTAGCCCAGCTCTAAGATGTTATATTCAGAAGCATTTAATATGCTATTATCACATATATACGGAGAATGTAGTTAAAATGATACTCGTGCGAGTTGAGTATATACTACGCGTTATGAGAGTAGTTATTCCGCGATTAGACAATCGAGTCTGTACTATCGGAAACTTAATCAAACCCTAGTTTGCACAGTTACTGAATTAGTCACATACATTTTTTTCTTCTTTAAACTAAACATAACTGAAAACTTTTTTACCATCAAAATGCATCCCACAATGCTGCTCATAATTTAATAATTATATCTGCCATAAAGCCAGTTGGTTATATCTTCCACGCCATCGCTCTTATAAGTAGTTAAATAAATGAAAGTTGACAGTGGCCGATCTAGCTTCTAACTGAGGAGGACGGAGGGAGCACAATACATTGTATCAATGATATAGTATGGTATATATACAACTAGGAGTTGATTCGAAATGTTTATTGTCTTTCAAATATAAGTTTTATCGGTCTCGTGATATCGTAGTGAAGAATTTCAATATAGAAATCAGAGACTAATTTATATAGGCATGCATATAATTCAAAGTATTATCCAAATTTTGAATTCGATAGGTCACCGCTTATTGGGCATATGAAGATTTATTGTCAAATTTGATCAAAAATCGTGTATACAGAACCATTAGTGTACGAAAATGCGGCCGAAGGAAATTCCGCCTAATCCCCAAAGGAAATTCGGCTTGACTATTTTAAATGAAGATTTGTAGGCTGACTTACCAATTTTAGATAATTTGATTAAAAAAACTTCCGATGTGTGCATCACATGACTTTATCACATAAACATGTTTGCAAGGAGGTTAATTTTCGTTGCTCAGCAAATATCTCAGGATTATCTGGTGACAATTTGACTATGTCAATTTCGCATTAATTAGAGCCATCAAAGCTAGCAATTGAGAATAATTTAGCCTTCTAAAAAATCACCTGGTCGTGTAATTTAGAACCAGCCCTTTTATTTTTTCTCGGTAAAATCTTAATTTTAATTTAATTTTTAATATTTAATTAATAATTTTCATAACTGATCAAATAAATTTTCCTCTAAATCCATTTCTACAGAACTCTCTATAGGTCTATCAGACCTGCATTTTAACACAAGGATGTTATAAAAATAAAACAAATTGTAAACATTTGAAATAGATTTTAAGTTCTCGTTGACAGAAAAATCTATCATGTGCCTAATTAGCCTAATTGGGCCTAATTAGCCTAATTCATATCAATTTTGTCCTAAATCTGTCCTATAAAAAAAATTAGGATTTTTTTTAGGACTAAATTCACAATTCTATATGGGTGAAGTTTGTTCTAAAATTGTACTAAAAAACAACAAAAACTATTTTCGCTTATATGTGGTAGTGTGCAACGCAAATTGTCTCGATATAACGAATTTTGTCTATAGGACAACAAAATTTGGTAGGAAAAATACATGATTCCTGAATTTACTTGGGAAAACCTTAGGATACTAACACCGTAACGACGTAAACACCAATAAGATGTTTGGGTCTAAGCTATCCGCAAAATATTTCAATTTTGGAAAAGTATAGGGGATTAGCGGGTTTAAGACAATCATGTTTGGTATGACCTTATGTGTGTGTATTATATACATATAACCAAACTTGGTTATCCTAAACCCGCTAATCCTGTGCTGTTTCCACAATAAAAATATGTTTTGGATACCTTAAACCTAAAGACATGGTGATTATGGTGTCCGCTTCCTAGGATTGTCCCAAACAAATTCGGAAAAATCATTTAATCGACATACTTAAGGTTATACCAAACTTGTTTGTCCTAAACCCTAACACATACATATATAAGAGGAAATAATTTTTTTATTGTTTAGGACAGCTTTAGGACAAATTTCACATACGTCAATTTTCTTTATATTAATTACGGTGGAAATTACGGTAAAAAAAAGGAAGTTGATTCCCAAAAACAGGAATTAAGCCCTATATCATTGTTTAGGTTGAATTTCCAACTGAAAATTTAAATTAGACTTAAATCAAATTTTGGGGAATTCAACTGGAACAGATTTTGAAGGAGCGAAAATGGTGGAAGGCCGAGGTTCTGAAAGTACAACAAGCAATGAGCGCAGTTCGCGTAATTTATTTAAAGGAATTACCGGATTGCAACATATACTTTACTCTTTACATACTTTATTGCACCATGCAGTACTCGACACATTGAGTGGATACATTATTGTCCTGCTTATAGAGTTCATCATACGTCACAAACAGTTGACTCACCCCAAATACTGACTGTGAAAATTTACATTGCGCTCTTGATATTCGGAGGGGATTCTTTGTGAAACTGTCTTTTTGACGTTATTCGTTTAGTATGGCGAACCGAAGTTATGCCTGATGAATGGAAAGTGCCCGCGAAGTGTGAGAATTATCGCGGTATAGCTCTCTCTTCTTTGCACAGCATACAAGTTACTGTCCTACATTATATTGGATAGAGCTATCTCTCTAGCGAAGGGTCTGGTTGGTGACTATCCAGTTTCGTCCGAATCGATTAGTCACTGATCAGGTGTTTACGCTGCGGATGATTTTATCTTCTATGACTCGATCAATCGATAACAAAATTTTGGCCCTCCGCTTCCTTCGTAAATAGCACTACAATACATTTCTCAAATGATCTTAACAAATTAATTGGAAGGGTATCCTCGAGGTAATGAAAACGCAGACAATTAGGCAAAAATTGGCTCACGTTCAAGTTTCATTGGACTTGAACCTGCTGCTCCGTTGCCTCTTTATTTTGGTAAAAAAAAATCAAAAAAATGCTGCCCTACTTCACTTAAAGCAAGCGTGGTCATCCAGCCCCACCTGCCGTAAGGCGGAATACTTTATTAGTGAGCCCAACTCGAAGCTGAGTAATTACGCAGTTCTAATTAAAAAAGGATAACTTAAGAATACTAGTATCGATTCTTACTGGCCATGGCCATTTGAAGGCTCAGCGCTATCGCATAGGACTAGCCGGTAATGCCGTATGCTTTCGATTGTATTAGGTCTCATGTGTTTAATTCCAGGACAATTCCTGTGCATCTACTATCCTCTCTGCCTCTTCATACTTTTCCAATTTACTAAGGATGCAGAGCACTATAAACCGGTCGAATGGAGCCACCATAAACCGGTCGAATAATGGAATAATAAAAATGAACAATAGTGAGTTATGTTTGTTGAAAGGTTCAGCGGCATCTCAGTGAATTATGAGATATGCTTCTATTTGTGACTTTGGCAGATAGTAAACGAGGGCCAGCAATCTATGGGCAGCAGAAATATAAGTTATCTATAAGCATGTACAAATGTATGTAGTATGGCTATCTAAATGGCACAAAACTCTAAATTGCATCACATATCCGCAAGTATGTATACCTTAAAGTTTCTAGGGTTTTACACCTTTGAGTCAATGCTGGTATAGGACTGTCCTTAGAAATATGAAATCAGAGCTAAACTAAACTTGTAGACCAGATGGTTAAATATGTGTATATAGGTTGTACATCCAAACTCCACAGCTTTAACCATCGTGCTATGTTTGCATTTTAATCAAACTGTCAATAGCATACAAACTTAATTTTGGAGAAAAGCCAGTTAGAACTTAAGTTTGAAGTAAAAAAAAAAAAAAAAAAAAACATTTGGGACCGCAATTAAATATAACTTGAACAACGCTGATTCTATATACGTACTTAATTCAAAATGCAGTATATAAGCGCATAGTTGTAATATAATTACGCATACTTGAATGTATGTATGTACGTCGTTTGTGTCACAGAAAAGTATTTATTGAAAATGTATAGCTGCGAAACTGGAAACAGCGAATCGGTTGAGTAATCGCAATGTACTACGAGTATATAGCATCTGTACAAATGACTTCTTAATTGATTACTTTTATTTATTTTTATAAAGTCAATTATTTTAGATTAAAAAAAATTATAATTTTCAATTTGCACCACCCTCGGCTATTTGTGTATAATATACGTCGATTATATACTGTATGAACATCTTCGCAATGGTAAAACATAAGATAAGATCGTATATACGACATGTAGATAATTTATCGTTTAAGATATGTACACTCGTAATTTAAATATTAAACGATTGTTAGATGTAGATCGTTGAGTTAAACATTTATGTGTGATGATTCTGCACTTTTAATCTGTATATACGTTTTAATTTTTCGTTGCTCAATCCAACGCAAAGTGAATACAAATGTTTGTTATGCAACTATACGTACTAAAAGATACATCCTCTTAATTGTTTTTTCAATGTCAAATACGTAACTTGATTGAATATGATTGGGTATATAGTTCAATATGTTGCATAACTATAAAATTTGCTTAACCGATCAACAATGAAGGTCAGTTTTGGTAAAAAAAAATACTTATCTACATGAAGGTTGTGGCGCTATGACAGTGAAGTTACTACTAAAAAAATAACAAACAATTACACTGTTAAATATGGTCATTTTCCAATTGGAATTTTATTTATACGAAAATTTGAATTTGAGGTGTTTGTTAAATTTTTTGCCGCCGATTCTAGAGATAATCACATACATAGGTATTAAATTAGATTTTCACAGAGTTTTGAAGTTTCGTGACTTTAAACAAATTTTAATAATTTTTACTGCCTACAACTGAGACTACGCTCATCCAAAAACTTATCTTTCAAATACAACATTTACATTTCTTATAAAATTCTCATTTGTTGGAGTGTAACACAATGGTTGGTGCCGTATTTCAATTTGGTAAGTTCACTAGGTCAAGTGGCCTCGTTCTTTCTCGAGTCTTCTTTTTTCTTTCTTCTTTTCCATGTTCCTGGAGCCTTATTTCGTGTTTGGCGGCATGCATTTTTATTTCATCTTCGATGTATTCCATCCATAGGTCCCTGTGAAATTGTAAGCTCAGCGCCTCTACCTATGAGTCAATACATTTTTCTGTACTTTATGTTAAGATCTTAAAGTTGAAGTTAAAATTGATTCGCCAATGCTTTGTCCCGTTACAAACCGCACTGGTAATCTTCTGGAATTTACTCGTTTTGCTGTGTCATCTGCAAAGGTGGCTATGATTCCTTCATTTGTGTTTGGTAAAACCCTTGTATGTATATAGTAAATACAGGATTGGTCCTAAGGCACTCCCCTGCGGGAACCGGCAGAAATTTTCTTTAGTTCGGATTATTTTTATTAATCAAGCCATACCCTGCGGCTATTTCAACATTCATGTTACTTTTAATTCTTTGAGAGTTACTGCGGGCGTATGTCAAACTCTTCTAGCTTGTGAATTGGCATTATATTTTCGTTGGCAATTTGTCTTGGTAGTGATTGGAAGATTTTCTGGAGATACTCCGCAAACAGATCAGTCTTCTCTTTGGGACCTCTTGCCCACGTCCCATCATCCTTCTTAAGAGGAGGCACTTGCATTTTGAATGTTTTGAGTCCTTTCGTCTTCTTCCACAGTGAGTAATCAGAATTTTTTTCATTTGTTAGGCTAACTAGATATCTGTTGATTGATTGATTTTTAACTTCTTTTAAAAAGGATTTAATGTTCGATTAATTTGCCAGGTCTATTGGTACGCTACATGAAAGCCTATTAGGTTCAGAATCTTAGCTTCGTTATTGGGCCAGTATGTTGGGGAACAACCAGTATTTATTTAATATTTATTTATTTTACAGATCGAGGGTTATGGTGATTTTCCCGATGTTTAAAACATATTCAACACAATTCTGTACATTATCAAAATATGTAAATTGCAATGAGCAGCACTCTGCCAGTTACCGAGGATGCCAAAATGGCCAAACAGATACAAAAAATAAGTAATCAGGCAAGAAAAACTCCACCAAATCGGATGAATAAGGCTAACGCAATAAATGAAGTCATCCAACCAATGCGAAAGAAGAATATTTGTACAGGTAGTGGCAAGTGAAAATTAAGGGAATGATTCTAGTGTCACAGCAAACATGGGAATTACCATTCAAGCAATTCTAAATAGTCTTGGAAAGCAAAATAAATTAAACAACTTAATATTTGGTCAAGTCAAATTACTAGGACAACGAGTAAAACCAAAGTGATCAAAAATAAATAATGTCTCTAACACTAAGCACAAATCACATAGCAAAAGCATATATTTTCCAAAAATCAAATAAAATAACCAATAACAAACATTCATTAAGAATAGACACTTTACTAGAACCTCATATCTAAGAATTCACGAATATATCTGTTATCATGGACCCAGCGGAACCAGGGAGCACATTAAACACCACGACGATTTAAAAATAGAAGACTGAAGAAAATTATGCATGCAAGTTATTACAGTAAAGGTACAACTGCTATATATTCTCCCCTACGATATAATCTAAAGAAAGAAGAATACATGCATTTGTTAAAGACAATAGGAATTAACGTCATTATTGGAGAAGACTTCAATGCAAAACATAAATTTTGTGAAGTGAACAAGTTAGTGTTAAATAACTTCTCCAAAGAGTCACATCTATTTAGAAAACGATGAAATTCTAATATGCGACCATTCACCGGTTATTCTGAGTATTGACTATAAGTGATTTTAAAAGAAAAAGGTTATTCAACGCAACTAATAAATACTTTTCAAGCAGCCAGTGAAAGAAAACACTGAACTTCAAATACCAATCAAAAGAAATGATGAAATAGAAGATGAATTGGACAGACTCATAAATATCATACAACGGCTGATTGGGAAACCACTGCAAGGAAACTGTAGCAGAAAAAATACTCAAATTAAGGAACTTCCCTATTTTTCGAGGCCACGAATTAGTGGCCACATCTTAAGGGTGCAATAAAAATCCACTGTACGGTGAAACACAGGTGAACTCAGTGTAGATATGGTGATGAGAAAAATGGTGGTCGAAAGATCACCTATTTCATCAGATTCGAACCGCAACAAGCGAGTTCGAACAGATGACAACGAGGCTGTGAGGGCTGGATCTCAGCAATCCACCACACAGTCTGTACGCGTTGACTCGGTCGGTGCACTAAAGGAGGCTGTGAAGGCATTGGAACTAGAGATCAGACAGATCTCTATGATTAACAATGGCCATAGGGCAAAACTTCAAGATTGCCTAAGTGCCATTGTAGACGCAGCCAATTTGATGAGCCTTGAGATAGCCGGAGATTAAAGGTCGACTTCAAGAAAGATCAGAGATAGTGGAAACTCTTAAAACTGAAAAAGGTCCTGTACGCGCAGACTTTGACAAATGCGGTACCTCAGGTTCATGTCCTAGCAACAGGAAAAAAAAGAAAGACCCTGTGGCAACCATCTAAGGTTGTCACTGTCAAAGCCATGACTGGTAAAGAAACTTCGTTCACAAATAGTGAGGAGGTTAAAAATAAACTGCGGGCAATTATAAACCCTGCAGTGGCTAACGTTTCGGTTAGGAAAGTCATAAACACTAAGGATGGCGTGCTAATCGAAACAGGAAGAAAGGAAGATCTGTATTTCTTCCTAGCCAGCAAGGAGCTCTCAAAAGCGTTTGCCCAGGATAATCATTTATGATGTGGACAGGGCCAAATAGTTCAAGGCAATTAAAGAAGCCTTAATAAAACAAAGCTCTGAATCTATTAAGATCGAGGACTTGAAACGAAGTTTCATGACTGGGCCAAAAGAGGCCAAGTCAGTCCATTGGGCGATAGAGGTATCCCCAGCAGCCAGAAATATCCTCATTAAAAACTGTCGTGTATATCTTGGCAGGTCCTCATGTAGAGTCTCAGACTTCGTCAGGTTGACAAAATGCTACAAATGCCAGACATTTGGACACATTGCCAAGTTCTGTAAGGAACAACACCATATTTTTGGTCTCTGTGGCGAGAATAGGCATAACCAACAATCATGCACAAAAAAGACAGAATTCGACACGCAATAAAGTTTGTACCTCATACAAAATGGCTTTGAAGTAAATATGGAAAATGCTAAAGCAGGTGGGCATGAGATCAGACAATCTATTGAAAAAGAAGCGATTGACATACTCTGCATGCAGGAACCATATGCGGTTAAAGGGGTTATAGGTGGAATGACCACCTCCACAAGAGTAATCGTTGGAACCGATGAAAATATTAAAGCGACACACACTGTGTGTGTGTGTAAAGGTGATATCTAATTTTGGATGTTTCTATCTGGTCAGTATTGACTTCTAATATTTAGACGATCCAGTGGAATATGTAAATAAACTTGATAAAACTATTGATGGTCTTAAAGATCATCCTATTATCATTATACTGGCGACTTCATTTCTTAATACTAAACTTTGACACAATAAGGACACAAACGAGAGAGGAGTCCTCGATGAAGAATTTATAGCAAGAAGTAACCTATTCGTCATCAACGAAGATGGGCAGCCAAGTACATATTCTCACGCCAGGGAGTCGAATATTGATCTCACTCTCATGACGAGCGGTCTGTTAGGAAAATTTTTAAATTGGTCCGTCCATGAGAATTGCACATCATCTCGGTATGCCTTAAGGCATGCCAATTGGGAGAGTTTCTACAGCCAACTAAGTAACATCTGGCAAAGCCTGGCTAAAGACCTGAATAGCGCTACTATACCACGTAACCGTGCTCGAAAATCTAAATTATCTTGGTGGTCTCCGAACTTAACCGAATCAAGAAAATTGGTTCGTAAGTTGCGCAAGTTATATCAAAGAGATAAAAATCGCGAAACTCGATAAAGTAAAAGAAGCGTATTTTAAAAGTATTAGAGACAAAAGCCGAATGAGCTTAAAGGAGTTCATCACGGAGCATGGTAATGCTGAACCGTGGGGCTTTGTCTATAAGTTCAGCACAGGTAAATTGAAAACGAATGAGGTACTTAGTACCCTGGACTCTGAGAGGCCAATAGAAATCCGCGCCGATCGTAACTGTAGCACCAACTACACCAAACGTGAGCCACTTCAGTGATGAAGAGGCCACTTTGGGTATCATGTCTATGAATGCTGGTAAAGCGCCAGCTCAAGATAACATCGAGATCGAAGTGATACTGATTGGCCTATGTAGAGCCCTGTATCACGAGCTTTATGAATACTTGTCTTAGCAAAGGATTATTTCCCAAAGCATGGAAAAATGGTAAATTAGTTATCATTAGAAAAACTGGAGATAGGTGTCAAACCGATCCCAAATCTTATCGACCTATCATGCTGTGTTGCCTGTCCTTGGTAAACTATTCGAAAATATAATTGCCGGCAGGTTAATGGACATATTCCAAAAAAAAAAGGCACCTATAGTGACAAACAGTTTAGGTTCAGAGAAAATAGGTCCACAGAGGACGCAATGATCAAAATGATCAATATGGTCAAAGATTCGGACCAAAAACACAAACTTAAAGTATTCCTAGATGTATCTGGCGCGTTCGACAACCTGTGGTGGCCTAGCATTATGTTGGAGATAAAGAGATTCAATTGCCCACGAAATCTCTACAACATCCTAATCAACTATTTTTCTGAAATATTGTCTGCAACGGAAGCATGAACCAGGAAGTCCAAGAAGAAGCATTCGCGGACAATAAAGTAATGCTTTTTACTGGGAATTCAAAAGCCACAAAATGGTGCTATCCTCTGAAAAGACAGTTATGAGCCAACTTAAAGGTTCACTGGGCATTAGGAGACCATCAGTGGTTTCAATAAATGGCCAAAGAATTAAGATGGCGAAAACTGTTAAATGACTGGGAGTTGACTTCGATGAATGACTTGGAGTCACTTCACATGTCAAAACAGTCGTGGAAAATAGTAAGAAGGTTTTCGCTGTGCTAAAACGAATTGCTAAAGAGATCTGAGGTCTCAAGCAACGTTCATTGACATACGCATGAAGCGCGGCATGGGCAGACAGAATAAACTGCCATTATTGGCGTACACTATATTTATTGCCCAAAGGAGTATCGGAATTACCAAAGCATACACAACAGTGTCAACTGACGCCATTCCTGTTTTGGCCTGCATGTTTCCTATTGATATACTCTTAAATTAGAAAATTGTCAACTACAAGATAAGGAAAAGACAAGACGTGAGCTACGGAAACGTGATAGTAGAAATCGATCAAATTTATGTCTACCGGACTCAAGTACCTGTGAATGTGGATAGGGCGAGGATACCATAGAACACATCCCCTATGACTATGATCTAGCTTCTTTCAAGAAATTTTGTGATACCGTCTTGAGTGGTAGGTAGATCAAAGAACTAGTACGCAAGATTTTTATCTTAAGAAATTTTTTAAAGCTTGTCCTCGATAGCAGGGACCGGAACAGGGTAACCTGGCTAAGCATAGCGATTTTAAGAATTGTAAGTCCGCGTTGGAGATGTTAAAGGCACGACCACCTGGGAACATTTTCTTCGTATCAAAGCGACACCTCAAATGAAATGAATGAAATACACTATGTGCAACAAATGATATGGACTCTTCGCTCTGGAAAACAGTAAAAGGATTAAAACAAAAGAAATACAAGTCCAATCAAAACAGGTAATGGGAGATGGGCTAATTAATACAGTAAAATTCACATTTTGATGTCTGCCCTGCTTGAAACAAATTTTTACCTTTTGACGTCGTAAGTCTAGATCCCCATAGGTGTTTTTCGCATTAACGTCACCTCCACTAATAAAATTAGATTAAATAGTTTAATGTAGTCCTCCCTTTTCAAGTTAAGCCGGAGGGGAGAGTATATTGCATATCTTTGTATATTGCAAACTCTTGCTCTTTCCGCTAGATGAATGGAATGATGTAAGTTATAACCCCGGATTTTAACAAACGAAGATTTAACAAAATGGCTTTCAGATATTAGGAAACTGTCGATTTTTTTTGTATTTAAAAATATTTCTATTTCTGGAGTATGCTGCATAATCCCTTTCGCATTCCAGATTGCTATTCGGAAAGTTGTGGTATTACCTAACATTTTTTATCGGATTGCGTTGTGGGTGATAGTAACATTTTCTTCAGTTAGAAAAATATTTTGAATAACTCGGGTTTTTAATTGGTCCCGCATTAAAAAACTATTAACCCGCGGATGACTCGAGTTATCTGGACGAAATGCACCTTGTTATGTTTAACTTTGTGGATAAGAACGCAGCACAAGCAGTGCCGTAAGTTAACGAGTTCAATTTGTCGCTGCTGCAGGTGTACCTAAACTTAGTAAAACATCATATCACCAATGAAATAAAATTTCGACCACCAATTATTGACGCATCAGATACTCCTCATCACACATACAACTGGTTTCTTTAATAAAGTCATGATAAATTCAGGAACGGAGAATCAGAATCCTTTTATCGCTGCGGCGGTAGCTACCACATATTTTATGTGCTGACATTCTATCCCAAATATGGTCTCGTGGATGATAAGAGAAAAAGACAACTATGTGATTCTAAACCGGCTGTTATCGTAAACATAACCAGCTGCACAACTCGAATTTAAGTTTATGACATATATTGAAATATGCAGTCCCCATTCTCGCAAGTCCTGGTGGAGAATATCGACAGCTTCTCAGAGGATAGCCAAATCAGCCCGCACACATTCCGCAGAGTTAGTTCGTATGAACGTTAAACTATATTACCATCGCTTTGCTTATACCATGTGTAGCCGTCTGTTATCACAAGTATTTCATCATTTTTATTTTAAAAAAAGCAACGAATGGCTGCATTCTGACCAAATTGGTTGGAACTTTTAGTCTAAAATTTCAAACCCCTTCCGGTTGACAATCACAATTGTCATCATCACAAAACCACGTTATAATTTTTATCAGTCATACAAGTAAAAATGATCAACGTGATCGATGTCACATATACAAATTTGTTGCGGTATTCAATCGATTTCTTATCGATCAAGTTAATTTAATCACGACAACAAAGATACAAATTTTTTACAATTTCATAATATTAAAATTCTGATAAGAACAAATCGAAACAACTTCAAAATAATTGTTTGTAATGAGCGAATCAACGCCACGCAGTTAAGTTTTACTCTCGTAGCAATAAACTCGTGTGTGTTATAATAGTGAACAAATTGCAGTATACCTGATAAATCTAACATTATGAAGTTCAAAATAAATTGCTCGCCGTACTTGAAAATGCACGAAATAACGAAAAAATTGTTTAATTGTAATTTTCACTCTGACGTTCAGTTTTGGGTGGGCGATAAAATCATATACGCCCATTCGCTCGAGCTCATCAAGCGAAGTGTAGTGTTTGAGAAACAATTGGAGGATACGATGGGCGAAAAAAAATTAATTCCAATCACCGACTGTTCGTATGAAAGTTTTTTCGAGTTCATACGCTTCATTTACACCGACGAATGCGAGACTAATAACGACAATGGTATGGAATTGTTAAAACTGGCAATCAAGTATAAACTAATTGTATTAGAGAATCGAGTGATTAACATGTTAGTAAGTTTCGAATGGTTTGTACAATTATTTGAGCACTGTGTCGTCGAGAAATACGAAATTGTACGCAGACACATGGACAAAATATTTGCCCTTAACTATGGTAAACTATTAAATACTAACAAATTTTTATCACTCCATCGCGATGCTCTGGGTGAGGTATTAAAATTAGATGAAATCGAAAGAGGTGTTACAGAAGTACAAATATTCAATGATTTAGCTGAATGGATAGATAACTACTGCAAACAAAATCAAATGTCATTAACACAAGGACGTGGACAATTCGATGACCTTATCAGGAAAATTCGATTTCCAACGATGACGAACGATGAAATACGTGAGTGTGCTAAAGCATATCCCGGATTACTGAGTGACAACGATTGCATGTCCATTACAAAGCAAGTTTTATTCGGAAGTGATGGCGTAAATGAGCTATGGATATCAAAACGGAGAAGTTGGATCAATAAGCCAAACGAAAGGCGTAAAATCAATCGTGATACATCATTTGTAACGACATTTTTAGTTTCGAAGGATTCAATTTTAACTGGCATATGGATTGGTGTTGAAGAGGAGAGGAAGGAAATCGAAATAGAAATGACGGCAAAAAATATTAAAACACTTGAAAGTAACACTATTGTGTTTACACAATCTGCTTCAGAATATTTTCAACAAACACTTATCAGCCTTGGCGACTCACTCACTTTGAAACCAAACTATAAATACACGATCTCTGTTAAATATTTGGATGTAACCGAAAAGTTTGTAAATGTTATCTGCAGGAATGCAAATACAAATCTCATGTTAAAGGACCCGGACAAATCCATTCAAATCATGAAGGCCAGTGACAATATGTTGGAAATGTATTTTAAATCGCTTCCAGAGTAAATGTAATCGATAAATTTTTTTAATCAAATATCTTTCAAATAAACAATTTTAATAAATTTAATTCTGTTTGTTTGTAACTTTTTAATTATTGTTATGTAGTCCAAAAAATGGCCCTTACATACCGGATGTTTTTTTTAAGCTGAAACTTTCAAATATCTCGGAAAATAAGCCCTCTACGATAAAAATGACCATTATCAAAATTAAATCATTCCGGGAGGGAAATACATGACTGCTAAAATTAGGAACAACCCCCTCCTTGTAAGGGGGGTGGGGGCAACTTAGAAACTAAAATAGGAACCCTTCATGCTGCTTTGTAGCTTAAAATTAAACCCGCATAGTCCATCCCACTATTTCTGAATATAGAATTGCTGGTAATGTACCCTTTCTTTGGGTAATATCCTAATCAGTTATAATGATGCTCATTTCTTTGCTTTGTAGCATATATCACACTTGTGTAGGTATTATGTGGCGTATTACGTCCTTGGCATGTTTTTCCCACTATTGTCTTCTAAGATATGCTAACGTAGATTGATTGCCAATACGTAATTTTTTCATGTGAGCTTCAATGGTGAGCAGCTCTATTAATCTGGCATTTCTTGGCCGCCTCTTAATAGGCCTGTTCCATCGATGAATGGCTTTAGAATTGTAATTGTACTAAACCTTGGTATACCCTTAAAATGATTCTAATTAATGCGTCATGCTGTACGATGTCAAATGAGAAACATTTTCAGTCCTAGAGCGCAGCAACGAATCCATTATTGTGATTTGTTGAAGTCGGTTGGACGAGTTGGATTACTTCTGATGCTTTGATGGTAATTGCACTTAGGTCAAAAATTCAAGTGTTATTTTGTCTCAATGTTATTGTTGAGACTAGTTCCAATTTCCCAGTTTGGTTTCTTGAATCAATGTAACGATATGTATTGTGATGGTGGAGTGAATTGACCCAAAAAAGTTCTCACGGATAAAAGTACAAGGCGAGTGAACGAGACGCTTTTACTAATAAGCCCATCAAGCCGCTTTCTTGAATGAAGAATTGGATTGAATTATATAACAAATGTGAATTTCCTTCATTTAAGAAATCATTTTTGAATCGTAGAAAGCCTAGAAAGTATTATAATACGCCTCAACTTAAAGTTAACTTTCTGTCATTCTTATATTTAGCAATTGTTTTGCTACAAATGAGAATTATTTATTAATTTTAAGGAATACTCGTTCTATTCTAAAAAATTAATTCTTTATTTAAGAAAATGTTTTATTAAGTTTAGCAACTGCTTTCTGTACTGAATACGTGTGAAACGTTATTTATAGAAATTACCGTCTTTGAATGTCCAAAATTCATCAGAATTTAATTTCCTTGGTCATACCGATTCAAGGTAGCCTAAACTATCTGAAAATATAGGTTAGTACTCCAGGACATTTCTAGGAGTGGTGAAAAGTTTTTGAGAATTTAGTCTGCCTCACCATAATCCGAAAATATACATGAGTACTCGTGGACATTTCTAGGATAGACAGTAAAAATTATTAAGTCACGTAACTGCCAAAGGTGGTCAGTTGGTCTAAACTATCCGAATATGAGGATGTGATTATCTCTAAAATCGGCAGCACAATTTACAAAAGACCTCAAATTTCGAAAACTACAAAACTAAAAATTGATTGTATATTCTGTCGTTGATTGGAACTCGAGATTCCTGTGGCAATTCGGTAAGACATATTTACAATGATTAAATTTTCTCGAATTGAATAAGGAACTTGAGCCGAATTCTATTGCAATGAGACTGGCCGTATTCGATTCATAATTTCGCTAGTATCGACACCCGTTGCCACGAACCGACTGAGATGCAGCACCATGGCACAGAATTGATATATGATCGATCAATTTCAAGTATGCGTACAGATTCAAGATTACTAATCCAGCTGTTCAATCATTCAGGTCATATTGAGTATCAAAACAAATTACGGACACACTTAGCCATTTCGTATACATTATTTAGATTGTAATGCGATAATAAAATTCTATACACTTAATGTGTACATATATGTTTGTTTATGTTGGTGTTGGGGGTGGTGTGTCAAATCAAGATAAAATACCAAATACGTTATCTGATCGTTTATTATTGCTTTCATAGAAATTATTATGCTCATGGGACAAATTCGTATAAATAGTTAACGATACGACCTCTTATAATTTTAGTGTGAGCTGGAATTATGAATGATATTTGTAATAGATTACATTTCAACATATATGTGTTATTTATTTATACTGTCGTTGTGGAATTATCCAAACAGCGATAAACTTCATGTATGTGAAAGCTATAAATTGAATTATATTTTCTATCTAATTCATCTAAATTACTTCATGAATATTTAATTAGTGTGTAATGGATCTACATGGATCTGCATGCACTAATGATTAAATTAGGCGGATAAATCGAGCTCTAAGTGCCACAAGTAGGCCCACGGTGCAATACCCGGAAACAAACTGATAAACACATTAAAAATACCCAAACTTGATAGGGTAGAAGACCCGGAATACTAAAGCAAGCACGCTACTAATTGACATGTTCTGTTGGAAAATGGGGTTAAACCCGATTACAAGAAGACAAATGGACGGTCTGAACCAAAACATTTTTTCTATGCTGGAAGTCAAATCAGTGTAACGAGTTTAAATTTTAGGACTTCTTCAATGCATGATTTTCGAATTAATTGGAATTTAATTTCGAAATTCGTTAAAAATCTGCATTTACTAATTTAGCTTCAGAGTTCGAAAAACTATAAAATTCCAGCCTAAAACTTTCGAGACATTATAACATACCAATTTCAAATTGTAATTTTTAATTCGAACATCTGGGTGCGCTAAATTGTATTTTTGGTTACTTCTCCTAATATTGCATGTAATTCGCTGCCCAATGGTTTGTTAAAACCATTTAGACTATTTTTAAAAAATTCAGAATATTCCTACTTGAAATTTTTCAGTATCAAAATACTGTTGTTAAACCAATTTCAGAAATATCCCACAAAATATGTCGTTGAAATATTTCAACGACGGCATAAAAATTAGGCTGAAATGTTGCATTTTAAAATTTTCAAACCACTCTCCAATACTGTATCGACATATTTCAACTAAAAAAAAATATTACATTTAAATGTGTCATGGTTAACCATGGTTTGGCGCTTAATTTGAATTTTATTTCGGAACTTACCTGCAAACCTAACTGATATATCGGTGAATTAATTGATTCAACTGACAAATAAAATTAGTTTGTGTTTCTGAATTTCGAATAAATTTGCTATTGGAATTTCTAATTAAAATTTAGGCTTTTAAATCCGGAACTCTTAGAATGAATATTAGAGGATTAAGTTTTATAATTTTGATTCGGAAACTTTTAAATTACGATTCTTAAATCTGAAAATTTTATTTTAGAATTTGGAATGCAGTTTTAAAACCTATGCGCAGATCTTTGAATTTTTTTGTAGAAGCTCGCCTTTTCGACAGTTTAAACTTTCAAAAATAAAAAAATACCCAGAATTTGAGAGGTGTATTCCAAAAATTGTTCATCAAAACATCAAAAATATTCCTAATTCGAGACCACAAAATTGCAAAATGCATTTTAAAAAACTATGATGGATTTCTTAAATTAAAATTTATCGAAATATATAATTACGGCACACATAAAACTGTAACGAACTTTAAAATTTTAAAATTCCGATTAAAAAATCAATTTCAGAATTTGGTTTCCTTAAAACGAATTTTATTTAAATTTAAAATTTGTATTCGAAATTAAAGTCGAACTATGAATGGTGGAGACGAGTTGGTGGTGAAATGCTTATTTCGAAAACCATACAGAATTAGGAATTTTAAAATATAGAATTTAGGTTCAAAATTAAAAATGTTTTAGAAGTAGAATTTAAAGCTTATTTTTGATTAAATATTTTAGATTTTGAATTTAGAAATTTCGCAATCTAGAGGCATTTATCGAAACTATAAATTTAATAATTTCGGGTTTTAAACGATTCAGGATTTTGAGAATTTATAAATAAATCATTTTTAAAAGAGTAAAAGAAATTAAAAATGGGATTTAAGAATTCCTAAAACACTTTGATTTTGAAAATCATTTACAGAAATTGAATTTTAAAAACACCTCGTACACATTTTTCATAATTCTTTAATACATTTAAGCCGTAAGTTTGGCAAAACTAACAAAAATAATTTTTAAAATTCAGAGCTAAACATTACAAAATATCATAAAATTCAGAATTTGATAAAATGCAAATTTTCCAAACTGACTTTTAAATTTCAGAATTTGACAAGATTTGCACCTTTGTACGATTTCTACTTCTGTATGTGTTTTGATGGTGTTTTATTGCTGTTTTCATGTGATATCTACCCAATAACAATTTTCTATGACCGCTGACAAAAATATGCACGAATTTTAAACTCCCTCCCCATGCTTCGCACCAGCCATCTCTTTCCACTCTAATGGAAGAACTTATTAATAATTGAAAAGGAGACAGAGTACATTTTCGTTTTCTAATTTGGCCATATTACAAAATACTTTTGAAATATATTAGCAAAAAAACTAAATGGAGCTCGAAAATAAAATGAAATATGGATTATTCTGAAGTCAAACGGCTTCATTCATAGAGTAACTACATATAGTGTTCTTCTTTCGTGGCACGGAGTGAAGGAATTATTGTCCGCCAATTAGTTTTTATGTGAGAATATCGGACGAATAAAATTCGAAACTAGCGATAAAAGTTCAGGATACTGTTGGGGTCATCTCAAGAGGTTAATACGTTTTCTTTATTACAGATTGCAAATATTTTGTAAATATTGATGCTGAATCACATCGCCCGGAGAGTGATAATTGCCGATTCGAACAGACAATTTTTCAATTTCCATTACTAGCATCTTGTCCGTTGTTCAACATTTATAAATATAAATTATGATATCTGACATTTCAAACGAATTATAATTTTTAAATATATTTGCAAATGTCCAGGAACTTTAAAATAGTTGAATATCGTTAAAAACGAATTTTCCAAAGCTCGTAGATTTCTTTAGTTCATGCATATTTGCAATTTTCAAATATCACTGATTTAAATTAAAGTTTTAATCAAATTGAAGAATATGGCACACACGGATCGTATACTTGAAAGCCTATGGTCTACAAGAGAAAATTGGTCCGGTTTTCCATACGATGGGGCTAGACCTTTTCTTATTGATTTGGTACTTATTACTGTAGACTACGGCGAGCGATATTACATTTTTTCAGGACTGTCAGGCTATTAATCATACAAACTACTGCGCCAGGAAGCTGCCACTATGTTAATGGACGACAGAGAGACAGGCAGGTTTGACCGGGATTGAATGTGGCGGAACAGCATTTGGTTTCTTTTCATATGCGACTATTGTTGCAGCTGTGAGGATGAAGAACGGGAAGATACATTAGTCCATCTTCATTATTGAAAAACTTTGATTTTTCAACCGATTGACTTGATTAGACGTGCTTTTGAAACAACAATTTAGTCCAATTTTAACCATGGATCGCTTAACACCGGAACAGCGCGTCGAAATAGTGACGCTATACATTGAAAAAAGTCGCTCATTTGTGTTAACTCAACGTGCATATCGATGAAAATATTGTGGCCAATAGGCACCGTCTGACAACACTATTCGTTGTTTGATGTCGAATTTTGTTGAGCACGGGACAGTGAGAAATCGTCAACATGCCGTTCATCAACGAACAAGACGTTCCAATGAAATGGTTGAAGCGGTCAAAGAAACCGTTGCCCAGAACCTAAAAGTGCCATATCGTTGCCGCGCTTAGCATACTGGCGCCAGTGGAACTACTTTGCGACGCATTTTGAAGGATGATTTGCATTTGTTTCCGTATAAGGTGCAATTAACACACAGAATGTTGCAGTAAATGCAGCAAAAAGGACACATTTTGCTTTGCCCAATAAAGGCGTCCACTTAATTGATGTTGTATTCAAAACCTAGTCCAAATAAATTGTAAAGGACCAAATTGAATAAAAATACCTCACTTATAGAAATCAGTTGTTTTTTCAAATTTGTTCAATGCTTACTTACCGATATTAAAGATGGCTATCTCTTTTGGACTGACACCAAAACCTAACTCTTCCTTCATTAAACGATTTATTTTTACCAATAAAATGAAAACCAAAAGTTGATTGATGCAAGAATTTGAATTTTATGTTCTGTTTTTTTGAAAACGAAAATAGAAAGCGTGCAATACAAAGTACCAAGTCTACAATAACAGGTCCAAAAAAAAAAAAGTTAAGTTGACGTGGTCGCTGTTTTACGGCACACTTAGACCAGTGTTGGTCCGTTGTGATACCACCTCCATTCACACACACATTCATTCAACTCATTCATTCATTCGACTCATTCACCCTCATTCACACATTTTTACAGTGTACCACCTGCGCAATGCATAGCTCCATGTCACCCTGTACAGTGACATGGAAGGTGGGTCGGCCCTTGGGTTCTAAATTCCAACTGCGATTTAGATGTATAGTTTCGATTAGTCATCCCCCCAATGGTTCGTCAGAGAGATGAAAAAATCCCTTAAAACACATCCCCGTCTTTGTTGGGATTCGAACCCGGTACCTCCCGATCCAAACGTCGCAGCTTTAACCACTGCGCTATTTGCTCGGTCAATAACAGGTCCAAGTTGCATTGAAATTAATTTCCAAATATTTGGGGTGCGTTCGAAGTGGAAATTTAATTGAATTTTTCGAAAAACTACTATAATTAAGAAAAACATATTTTTTTGAGCAATTTTCGAATGTGTCTTGGCTAAATGTACATTTGAAGGAAAATGAGCATTTCAAATAGTTCGTGAATTTAAAGAAAGTCCGTTAAATAGCTGCTATAGGCAGTTAAATTAAAAAATACACGCTCCTTAAATTATCAATCCGCCGACCCTCGGTTGGGTTGTGACCCATAGTTTGAGAATAGCTGATCCAATCTAACTTATTTCAAAATTTTAAAATATTTGTAAAATTTGTAATTTTTTATGGAATTCTCGAAAAACTAACTAAAATTTTTGTTGTTAAATACTAAGCTAGAGGAGGATTAGTAGACCTACATTTCAAAAATGAAGAATTTTTCGAAAAATGTACAAATTAAACAAATAATAGAGAATTGAGCAAAAATACGGATTTTTTCAGTTTTTGATGAACATTTCGGATAGATCGTGAAATTGAAGAGTCGGTTAAATAGTTGTTAGGCATAACGGTAATTTAAAATACTCAATAATAAGTAATTAAATTAAAAACTGTCCGTGCTTTAAATTTTCAATTTGGCGATCTTCTTTTGCGGGCAATCGCGACCCATAGTTGAGAATAGCTGTTCTAGACCAAACTCTGAGTCACATCCCAAAATAAGGTCACCAGATTTGAAATTAAGATTAAATATAATTTCTAATTAAATAATATTTATTAAGTTTTAAAATTCGTCGATATAATCGGAGCGAAGTTTCTAACGCTAAAATAATAAAAAATAAATAAAAAAATGTTTGCCACGACGTTAGGACAGTAAATCAGTTGGACTAAGTTTATTAATACAAACCTCAGAGATGTTCTAGCTTAGTGACTGACTATATATATACAATCGAAATGGGATACATTAGGCTTTTTAGATATGCACATGCCCTTCAAAAAAATAGGATTGGGCTCAACCGACAAATTTTCTAATAAAACATTGTTTTAAACATTTTGAAAATGTACGAGATGTATTCACATACATTTTGCCCTAAATCTGTCCTAGACAAAAAAAAATTAGGACTTTTTTTAGGACTAAATTCACAATTCTATATGGGTGAAGTTTGTCCTAAAATTGTACTAAACAACAACCAAAACAATTTTCGCTTATATGTGTTAATGTGCAATGCAGATTGTCTCGATGTAACGAATTTTATCTATATAGAATATAGGACAACAGAATTTGGTAGGAAAAATATATCACTTCCTGAATTTACTTGGGAAAACTCTAGGAAGCTAACACCATAATAACGTATACACCAATATGTCTTTGGATCTAAGCAATTCGCAAAATACTTCAATTTTGAAAAAGTAGTGAATTAGGTGGTTTAGACAACCCAGTTTGGTATAACCTAGGAAAATTTGGAACCTTTGAAAAATCCTAGAAAGCTGACACCACAATGACGCATCCACCAATATGAATTATTATGGTCTAAGCTATCCGAACAATTTCTCAATTTTGGAAAAAGTAGGGGATTAGTGGGTTTAGTACCACTTAGGTATGGTATGCCCTTATGTATGTCGATTATATGATTTTTCTGAATTTTCTTGGTAATTTTGTCCTAAACTTCCTAATGTACTACTTTTTTCAAAATTGAAATATGTTTTTGCGAAAAGCTTAGACCTTAAGATATAGGTAGGATTTTCCCAAGAAAATTATTAAAAATCATACAATCGACAGACATAAGATCATACCAAACCTGGTTGACCTAAACCCCCTAACCACCTACTTTTCCCAAAATTGCAATATTTTTCGGATAGCTCAAACCCACAGATATCTTGTTTATATAAAGTTTTGGTGCTAGCTTCTTAGATTTTTCCGAAGAAAATTCACAAAATCATGTATTCGTCGTACCAATTATGGTTGTCCTTATGATAAGATATTCTGCACACATAGAAGAGCAAATTGTTTTTGTTGTTTTTAGGGCCAATTTCACATACGTCTAGACTGTAAGTACATATTGTTTAGAAATATTGAAACGTAAGCTATTTTGTAATTCAAGAAGATTAGAAATTTAAAAATTTAAAAATATAATTTGGAGAATAAAGCAATACAGATTCAAATTTTAGAAATTCATGGGCAAAGTTTATAAATTGAACGATAATTCATGAATTAAAATCTTAATAATTTTTAGAAATAATGGAGATCTTTAAGAATTTTCTTCAGACACACGCGAATTACGTCACTTCTGGGGCACAAGGCTCCTTCAAGTCTTTCGCAGCTTGCTTTTTTGCTTCCTTGCCTCGACGTATTGAGGACGCAACGCTATATAGCTTGAATTTAATTCACACATTATATAGAGTTCCTTGAGTGCTGTACTGACATGAACGATGTTCGGGCCACGAATTCAGCATAATTCGAATGATAGCCGAAATTTTATAAATTAACTGGAAATTTTCAAATTCGATAAATACTTCAAAATCCCTAGTTCAGTTTCTCTAAATTTGTGAAATTTATTGGAAAAAGAATGTTGTAAAAAATTGAAGGAAGCTCTAAAATTAAACAAAATATCCAAAATAAATTGAATATTTCCATGAGCATTTAATATTTACATTTTAAAAAATTAACAATCCGAATTTTAAATCCAAATCTTCAGAATTGTATACGGTATTGTTTTCGTTATGAAATTTGTCGATTTTTAAAATTAAATCTCGAGAATTTTTAATTTTACAAAACCGAATGACTAAATCCGAAACGAATTTTAAACTTCTTCACAGATGGTCCAAAAAGGGAGGGTAGTGTCGATGGCGGGGTATTCTGTGAGGAATATCTGATTGAATCAGTAAGGGGCTTAAATCTGGCATCTGATGCCAATTCAACATATCAATAGTACAAGGAATATTAAAGCTGGCTCGATTTGGCACACTCCAGGTTATATTTCAAAAAGAGAAAGGCATATTGAAATGCCTTGAAACTCATGCGTTAATAGCCAGGCAGGTTTGACCGGGATTGGATTTGGCTGAACAAACTAAAAAGCAAAAGTTGATGTAAGATCTCGATTTTTTATATTTTATGTTCTGTTTTAAAAGAAAATAGAAAACGTGCGATACCAAATACCAAGTCTCCTGAACAATAGGTTCAACCCCATCGTATGGAAATCGGACAAATTTTAATTTGTAGAGCATGCCATCAACTAACAACTAATACTAATCATCAGTATTAAAATTTAATAAATTTAGGAGTTATAAGTTGAAATCGTAAACAAAAAGTTGAATTACAAAATTGAAAATGTCCTTAAAATTTAACAAAATGGAAAACAAGAAGAAAATTAATCTCCTGAATTTGTTGAATTTCATATTTTGAACTTTATACGTAAGATCACAAATATCGCTTTCCAATTTGAAATTTTTTCTTGATTCGCGACTGATTTCATCCCTGTCAACAATCGGATTTGTACACTCAGGTTTCATAGGCGTCACTTTAACATCACTTTTGTGAACGTTTATGATCCTACTGAGGAGAAGCCGGAATAAATCAAAGACGCTTTCTACGAAGAGCTTGAAACCGTCTTGAGCAAAATTCTGCAACATGACATTAAAAATGGCAGTGCGGGCAGCACTTATCGTAGCACCATCGGCCCAAACTCCTTGCTCGCTACCTCAAATAATAATTGGATGCGCACCACGGTGCTAGCTTTGCTCTAACCTCGTAGTCGCCATCACATACTTCCCACATAAACGCATCCATAAAGCCGCATGGAAATCTAGCAACCAAATCGCCCACATCCTATTGTCCAAAAGACGTTTTTCTAGCCTCAATGACATCAGAACCAAACGTGGAGCTAGTATTGACTCGTACCACTTTCAACGTATCACTCGTTGGAACACAGCGACATTGAACAACGAAGTTGGACCAGGACCGCCTTCGAGTATACTTTATCGGAAATCTTGGAGGATAAACCACTCCCTGACTCCATTCAAGAACAGTGGGACATCATCAAAACGGCGGTAACCGATGCCTCTACGGCCACCATAGGCCGAACTCCATCCAGACCTAAAAATCTTTGGTTGGACGATGATTGTCTAAGTGCCATTCGGGAAAAAGATAGCGCACTTCAATGAAATCTATTTCAAATTACCAGACAATCTCACAACGCCTATACATGACTGCAAGGAAATTTTCCAATCGGCTATGCAGACGAAACAACATCCAAAATTCTAGCCTGAGAGATAAATATCGCTGCATAAGAGAACTAGCTACCGACTTTCATCCGCGTAGCAGTGCTATTCGCAACGAATCCGAGGTGAATTATTGATGGACACCAACACCGTCCTCGAAGTGTGGCAAAGGTATTTTTCTTCACTTCTAAATAAGCAGGCACCACCTTCCGAGCAACAACCTCTCTTACTTCAACGCGATATTAACGTCGAGATGACTCCACCGCCCCCTCCAACATATGACGAAGTACAAAACGTGATATCGCAGATGAAAAATTACCTGTGAGACCTGGTGAGGATGGTATATCTGCAACGAAATGCTCAAATATGGCGGCGATAATTTGTTTTACCACATGTTTGAGCTCATATCAATAATTTGAACAGCAACAACTACCGCGGTGTATAGCTTTGCTGAACACAAGCTACAAGGTTTTGGCCAAAGAAGTCGCGGCAAAGTTATCAGTATACACCGGGAGGTGATTACCAATGCGGTTTTCACCCGAATATAGATCGACAACCGAACAAACTTTCAATCTGGGGATGGTGCTAGAAAAATGCTATGAAAAGGACATGCTTGTGCACAGTCTATTCGTAGACTTCCAGCAGGCGTACGACAGTATTAAGAGGAATACGTTATGAAACGTCTTGTCCTATGACCGTCAAAATTGGTTTCTTTGTGTCAGATTTAAGGTGCAAATTGAAGGCTAAATTTCGGATGCCTTCGAGATACCTTCTGGAGTGCGGCAAGGAGACCCCATAGCTCAGATTCTCTTCAACTTAACATTAGAATACGTCATTCGTCAGCTTAATATAACGCAGCGCAGCGCGTTTTAAAAACAAACGCTGATGTTATTTGCATTCTGGGTGGCAACATCATCTCCCTGAAAGAAATCCTCCTTCCGTTGAAAATGACAGCCCAACAAATTGGCCTTCAGATCAATGAAGCGAAGACCACATACATGGTGATTTCCGGAAAGCAGCCACGTGGGTATTTTATGTATGAAAAAGTTGAAGAGTTCAAATATCTAAGATCCCCGATCAGTGAGCCAAACTCCGTTTCTGTCGACATCGCATCGAGGATTACAGCAGGCTACCGAGCATTTTACACCAACACTAAGGTTTTCAAGTCTCACCACATATCGCGCAAAGTGAAACTGGACATCTACAAAGCGCTTATAAGGCCAGTGCTGTTACTGGGCGTAAAATAATTTGTATAATTCTCGGTCCCATTCATGAGGGAGCCACCTACAGGATGCGTATGAATCACGTGATCAGAAATGATCTCGATAAAGCTCGGACTCGTTCTTCGTTCGCAAAATCGAACCACCCAAACAGGCCTTAGAGTCGGCACCAACGAAAGTAGAACCTCGTGGGACGTCGATAGGGGGACCTGATAACACTCGGTTATATCGTGCCTGGCGTTCTCTTGCAGTGGATCGAACTATTTGGAGGAGCATCGTTGAGGCGGCCAAATCCCTCCATGGGATGTAGCTCCAGCGTTTCTTAAATTCGGTAAACGAAAATTTTGGAAGCCAACCGATGGAAGCAAATCGAAGAAGCCTATATCGAAAGTGCTGCGAACACACTCGGGTACAAAGAATAGCACATGGGAGAAAATTGAAGAACGTCGACAGCTTAAGCTGCAAATGAACCAGCAAAATACACCGGAGTTGAGAAGGAAATATGAAGACACGGCAAAACAAGTAAAAAAGATGGCAAGAAATGATCGTAGAAAATACACGAAAATATTCTCAAGGATACCGAAGAGGCAACAGCAACCAGAAATATGCCCACTAAGGCGTACGAAAGGTCACAGGAAAATACACCAATATACCACCTATAAGAGATAAGAATGGTCAAATCCTAACAACAGATGAGGGACAGTTAAAGAGATGGAAAGAATATTTCGGAGAAGAAATCGCAAACAGCACAGAAAACTTCGAATTACCCAATAATGCTCTTAACGAAACAATCAACACCCATCCACCAACGGAACGGAAAGTTAGCAGTCTCATTGAGAAAATGAAGAATAACAAAGCCGCTGGAATAGATAACATACCATCCGAAATATTCAAAGGTGACGCATCTACAACTGTGAAGACTCTAGCACCGATCATAACGGAAATATGGAATTCGGGTAAAATACCACATAAATGGAAAGAGGGATTAACCATAATGATTCCAAAGAAAGGAAACCTAAGAGAATGTTAAAATTGGCGAGGCATATCACTACTCAATACAACAATAAAGGTGTTAGCAATGATAATCCTCGACAGAATATCACCTACGATCAATTCGAAATTGAGGAAAGAACAAGCTGGCTTCAGACCGGGACGTTGTTGCACTGACCATATAAATACGATCCGCATCATCCTTGAACAGTCCAATGAATGGAACTCCCCACTATACCTCCTCTTCGTGGACTTTGAGCGTGCATTCGATACAATACATAGAAACGCAATATGGAAGTCACTTTGTGAAATGGGCATCCCAAATAAGATTATCGAACTCGTACAAGAGATGTACCATGATGCAGGTAACCGAGTTCAATACAAGAGCAAGCAAAGTGATGCATATTACAAAAGCAATGGAGTAAGACAGGGATGCGTACTCTCCCAACTACTGATGATATATGCCTGCTAACACATAAATACACGGATATGCAGCAGAAAATAGAACAGCTATCGGACTTAGCAAAAGAAGTTGGTCTAAAAATAAACATTACGAAAACCAAGACGATGAGCATAAATACTACGATAACCACACCAATAAGCGTCAACCAACAAAATATAGAAGATGTAATGGAATTCGTATACTTAAGTTGTACACTAACAGAAACAGGCGGAACCGAGGAAGACATTAACCAAATCACTGTCTCACTGTCCTCTCCCGCAACACCAAGATACGAATGTTCAACTCGTGTGTAAAATCAGTACTCCTATATGGCTGCGAAAGGTGGAAGCAAAATCGGTAGATTACGAACAAACTACAAGTATTTGTCAACAAATGTCTAAGAAGAATACTAAAGTGCTTCTGGCCCAATACCATATCAAATGCGGAACTCCATAGAGTAACTAATCAGGTAAATATGGAAAATGAAATAAGGAAACGTAAGTGGAGATGGATCGGACATACACTACGGCCTTCGAATGGAACCCTCAAGGGAAAAGGAAGGTTGGACGTCCACCTGTAACGTGGAAGCGAACGGTGCCAGCGGAAGCGAAACAACTCGGCAAATCATGGAAGGAAATTAAAACAGTAGCAGCTAATAGAGTTAGATGGTCCCACCTAGTAGACGCCCTATGCTCCTAAATTGGAGAAAAAAGTTTAAAAAAAAAAAAAAAAAAAAACTAAGAAAACCCTTTTTTGAATGTTCTTAGCTAAATGTACATTTGATAGAAAATTAGCATTTCGAATAGTTCGTGAAATTAAAGAAAGTCAGTTACGTAGCTGCTACAGGCAGCTAAATTAAAAAAATATACGATCTCGTGTTTCCAAACCAACCGATTTCAAACTGTGGGTTACATCTCAAAATTAAGTCGCCTGATTTGGACCACGTTTATAATTTCTAATTAATTATTTTTAATTAAGTTTTAGAATTCCTCGACATAATGTCCAGTAAATATAAAATTTGTAAAATTTGTAATTTCTTATTTTAGTTGTTAAATACTGAGCTAGAGGAGGATTAGAAGGCCTACATTTCATTTTGACTACGTAGAATGGTCAATTTTTTCTTTTCAATTCGAATTCTTTTATTACTTTTGAAATCAATTTTATTTGGGAATTTAAGATTATCTGAATTTTAGGAATTTTACGTTAGACATTTGAAATTTTTTAATAATTTCAGAAATTAGTTTTAAGGTTTTGTCGAAATTTTATGCATTTTAGTACACATTCAATTGGGTCTGGTTACATATTATCATAAAACGACTCGACTGACTGAAAATATTGGTTGGGAATTGTGACCGTGCGTCGCTATCATACACAACCATTATATGTATATGCCAATATGAATAAATCGGAACGAATTAATTACCTTATGCAATACGTGTCGTCTAACATTTTAATTGCTTACATTTTTACAAAATTGACTTTATAAAATGTAGCTCGATTTACTTTGTTTACGTTGGTAAAAACCCAAACTAAGTTAAACCTTTTTTGTATTTTAATTACCACAAAAACCAATCATTTTTATTAATTTATGAACAACATTTGGCTAATATTTGTCCGCAACATACTAAAACATGTGTATTACGGATTTGAGTTGGCATATTCGAACATATCTTTACAAATTAAGAGCGGATGTGTTTTAATTTCAACAACAAACCATAAATAATTTTTTTTGGAAATTTATCGTTGGATCTATAATACTAAAACAATGTACATATATAAAACGCGGCAACACCACACTATTTATAGCGAAATGGGGTTTTAGATAAACTCGCCTGCATAATATTTACATGGCTTATCAATATTATTAATCCATAAACAACAAATACACGAACACACACTATACTAACCTTGCCATACTGCTTGTCAATTTATTATCAATTATTGTGTTATGTAGAACTTATTTAAAAAAAAAACAAATTAATCAAAATTATTTAAAACCACACTTGATTTATTTATGTTTAATATGTATTTCGAGATTTTAATTAGCATACAACAACTAAATGCTGAAACGTCACTTTGAATTGAAAAGATGACTCAAATAGTAAAACGTCAACGCGAGTATATAAAATTGCAAAACAAATGATCAAAAGTTAATCTCGTGTATATATATACACAAAAATGATCTAACCGGCTTAATGTCACAATTACAACTGAAAACTAAAACGCGAACTACAAAAACAACAAAATAAGATCGCGCGCGCGCGAGAAGAGAAAATATATACGCGAGACGCGTCCAATCGTTTCTGTTGAATTACTTGAGTACAAAAAAATTTCCCGTTTGTTAATTATTTTCGATATAATTCACTGAATAAATATTCAAGATCATTGAAAGATTATATTATGAAAACGTTTTATAATATAATTATATGTAAAGGTAGGTACTCCCCGCGATACACTTTTACCGAACGCAAATGCAAATCAAAAACTAAACCAACAACTTAAACAATTTTTTTTTTACGATGCCTTCGTCGATATAAATCTTTAACCTTTTTATTTATTAAATTTTGGCTTTCTTAACCAAACCACTTCTCTATATATGGATATATTAAGATTTTTTGTTGTTGTTATGTACGAGTATCTCGTGCGTTGTTAATTCGTAAAAAGACAAAAACGATATGAGAAGCTTTATAGTTTTATACCAATGTTTTGGTTTTTTTTTTGTGGACTACACAACTTGTAACATTGAGTTGATTGCCTGCCGATATATATTTTTTTTGTGGTATACACACATTGTAAGTAGTTAGATCGTATTTACTATTTTCGGATTTTATTCTAATTTTTATATTCGTCTCTTAGATAAGATAATCATTTTTGGATAAAAAATAAAAATTCATTCGATGAATTTCCCCTATTTCGTTGGAAGTACATAGTTATATGGAATGATACAGTAAGCAGTTTATGGTTGAATACTACATCCATATATGAGGAGGTGCCACGCAAAACCAACTTTATCACATTTTTTTAAAATCAACATATCAGTTGATTATCAATTCTTATCTTCAAAGCTATTAGAAACCCATTAAAAAGTAGTGCAAAACTTGATCTATCCCTTTGAAATATCGTGTCAAAACGTATACGGTCAAGCAAAACCAACTTTATCCACAAATGAATGCAGTGCAAAATCAACTGTCTCCATTCAGCCAATCATATTAGGATCACGTGACCTTATAATATTTAAAACGACACGAGTAATGAAAATGCAAAAATAAAACGAATATTTTTTATTGATTATTACCCAATATCGGTAATTTTAACCGTTGTATGTTAGTAAATTGTGAAATATATTCGTCTCATGTATCATTTGAGTTTTAGAGGTGTAAGTGATTAGTGTGAGTTTATGGTTGCTTTTAAATTATTTGTTTTAAATGGAAAATTATAATCTTGACGATTCCGTATATCAGTGAGTGAAGGTAATGTTGGATCTAGGAAAAAGTCAAAAAAACAGACAAAAAGAGATTTAGCGAAGTAAAAACGGTACACTGCATCGGGGTTAGGGATATTTATAACGTGTGCTTGTAAACATAATTCGAATAAATTTAAATGTTCTGAAATTAGACCGGCAGACGTAAAACTGCTTCGTGAAAAATTATATTTAGTACCTGATAAGATTGTCCAAGACAATTTTATTGCCTTGCATGTGCAACCAAACGCGGTAAAAAGAAGAAGACCCAGTAATAAACTGGATACAAAAATAAAAGGAAAGCCGCATGAATGCAGTGGGTCATATTTTCTAAATAATATTCACGGCAAAAGAATGCTAGTATGCCAAAAACTTGTCCTTACCGTTGCAAAAATCGGAGGTTACCGCCTAAGATCAATCGTAAAGAAAGTCAATTCATCCGTACCAATAAAAGAAAATAGAGGCGGCGACAAGGTGAGTTGTACAGGAAAAAAGGATATTATAAGGGAATTCATAAAGAAATTAAGAGGATGTGAGAGCCACTATGGGAGAAGCAAATCCAAAAGACTCTATCTGCATGCGGATTTGAATATTGATAAATAGGGAAACCAAAATATGCATTTGTCATGTTTTTTCCCTGTGCAGATATTGTGAAAAGAGTCGGATAGTAATTCGTTTAATGAAAAACTAAGCCATTTAAGCCCTATTTGTTAGAGCATATTTTTGCATATTCCACCATAAAATACATATTTTGGCATATTTATGCATTGTTTCGCATATTTTGCATATTTTTATAAAATATTGGCATATTTACAAAAAATTGGCATACTTTGCATATATTTTTCATAAAAAAATAATTGTTTCTGCTGTTCAATTTTTCGGTTTTAACTATACCTACAATTGTCTATTGATGATTGTAAGCGCCTCTAGTTTTCTGTAGGAAAATACAGTATACATACATCCTTTTCCTATCGAATACTAGATGCGCTAATCGTAAATGAAATGTTTGTTTTAGAAAAGATGTAGTTTTGTCGCTTAAATACCAAAATAAGTGAGAAATTCCTGCACTAAAATACTAATTGGTATAAATTCAACTCACTAACTTTTGAGTGGTGTTGATTATTTGACATATTTGACGGTGAAGTACCAATATCAATTCAATTAGTTGTTGTCTAATGATAAACTTTTAAAATTATATAACTCATGTTGATGAAACCCTTCGTGTTAAACGTACCATGTTCCGACGTATTTTCAACAACGAATTCAATCTCGGTTTTAAATCTCCAGCTTCAGATGTATGTACCAAATGTGCGCTTCTTGGACAAAAATTAAAGAAAGTCGTTCGCAGTTCTGATGAAGAGAAATCCTTGATGAAGAGAAATCCTTGATGACAGAAAAACGTATCCATAAGCTAAGAGCACGTGCTTTCTACGAACTGCTTCGTCAACCAGATGATAATGAAATGATAACGTACGTTTTTGACCTGGAACAAATTCAACCACTTCCAAAGTTGCCTATTCAGGAAGCTTTCTATTGAAGACAAATTAATTTTTTTAGCTCGTGTATCGTCGACCAGAAAGGCCAGCATCCTTATTTTTATGTGTGGACTGAGAATTTAGCCGGAAACGGTAGCACCGAGATCTCCATCATATTGCTTCATTTTTTCAATCATTCAGAAGCCCATCGCAACAAGAAGAACTTGCTATTATTTTCAGATGGTTGCGTTTCGCAAAATAAAAATAATATCAATGTACAGATGTTACTACAATTTCTGCTACAAAATCAGACAGGATTGAAGTTCATCACAATGTTTTTCCCTGTGCGGGGACACAGCTTCCTGCCAGCCGACCGAATATTTGGAAGGGTAGAAAAAACCCTTAGGAAAAAAGCGACGATATTTTCGCAGGATGAATACATTAATGTATACAAACAATTTGAGGTAGTTAACAAATTCGGTGTGGATTGGTATTTGTATGACACCAAATCCTTGAAGAATCTTTATAAACCACTGCAATATATCAGCTCGATAAAGAGAATTAAATTTAAAAAAATTAAGACTAAAGCTGGGCATTACTCAGTCTCATATAAAGGGTTGCTGAACTTCCGATATGAGGATGATAATGAGAAGTTTATTTTAAACGTTTAAACGTGGGAGTAGTTTGAAAAATGCTATGAACTTCACAATGAAAGAATTGCCTTTGTCACATCCGATTTCTAGGGAAAAAATTCGAGATGTTAAGAAACTCATTAGTTTAAATTTTGGGGAAGAATGGGAGACCACGAATGAAGATTTCCTTGAGTGGTACCGCAGCGTTTTAAATATTGTGACAGAGGTTCAACAAGAAAGTGAGGACGAACTCTGCGACTGTTTATGTGAAGAAACTGCTGTTCACATCTACACTTATTTTATTTTAATTTTTAATTTTGAATGAAAGCTGAGAATAGCCGTGTTTCTTGACGTATGATCTGATCCGGATCAGATCATAACGTCAATAAACACGGCTAATGATAAAACTATTTTCAAAAAAGGTTTTTTTTAATTATCCAACATTTTGATTAATGTGATAAAGTTGGTTTTGCGTGGCACGTCCTCATATAAGTGGGACAAATTCGAGTGACAAAACATCAAAATTTCTGTGTCTTTTAAAAACTGGTTAACTGAATTTTTAACGATTTTGTGTTATGATTGATTGATTTCAATTCTCCAACATTTCGTTTTAAAAATGAATAACTGGTACAAAATAAAAATAATTGATAATTCCATAAATAAAATTAGTTATCTGTACTAAAAAATCAAAAAAAATATCCCATTTTTGTTAATAAAATTAAGTATCTGCAGATACCAATTTCATGTGAATTATATTCTGATACACCAGAACATATCTGACATATTTTCATATTACAGTTTAGTAAAATTACTTTAGGCGGCGTCGGCCGCTTTACTCCTTATTCAAGAACCTTGGATAAACAGTAACGGGATCGGTGGCATTAGAATGAAGGGGTATAACCTAATGTACTCAAGCAATTCTGGGAAAATCAGATCCTGCATTCTTGGAAAAAATGATTTAAATATATGTTTCTACTTTCACGATACAGCAATGGTGACATAACTGTTGTCAGCCTAGAGGTTGGCGGTAGCCTAATCTCTCTCAGCCTATATGGGCCGGGACAAACAGGTTTCGCTGGAAAACCTGGGGGACCTGGTTCTCGAAGCAGAATATAAGAAGATTGAGGTGATCCTTGGATAATGCACATCACACAATCTGGGGCAGCACTGACATCAACTTATTAAATACTAACCTTTCAGTGTGTTATATTGGGTAAGAACCCACATTTATTACTAAAAATCGGCAGGAGGTTCTGGACGTAACCTTCGCCTCAGATAATATTTATCCCATGGTCAAGGAATGGTGAGAGTAACGGGGAAACATTCCATCTCTGACCAGAGATATATAACATTAAGCCTTAATGTTTCCCCTGCTATCCGGAATGCTTTTAGGAATCCCAGAAGGATAAACTGGAGCAAGTATAGGGAAACGCTTAATGAGCTAATAACCCCGTGGGCCCCTGAGCCGCTTGCGACAGTGGAGGAACTGAATTGCATAGTGAACGCAATCACTAGTGCCTGCAACCGGTCCTTCAATGTTGCTTGCCCAATAGTTAAGCCCAGGGCCAAGCATAAACCAGCATAATGGCCCAAGGAACTGGGGACCTACCGAAAGGCATGTAGGAAAGCCTTTAAAAGAACTTAAAACTATATACAAAAAAAAATTGAGGAAGGCACAAAGGAGGTCACGGAGACTCTTCTGTGATAAAATGGAAGACGTCTCCGAGACACTCGTCTTAGGAAGGTACTGTCTACTAATCCAACCAGTCTCAATGATTTAATTAAACCGGACGGATCTTGGACTGCTTCTAGTGAGGAATCTTTGAAACTTCTCATCGAAACCCACTTTCCAGGAAGCTTTGGCGACTCGACAAAGACTAGTCTTCATCGAGAAACACATTCACCGCGCATAGAAGATATCGTAACTAAAAATCGGCTGGTCCTGACCGAGTTACCAGCGGAAATTGAAAACAACCCGTCGATTATTCTTCCCTGGCTAGAAGTAATCTTCAAAGGGTGTTTATTCCGTGGAGGTGGGCAGAGGTCAGAGTGATCTTTATTCTGAAAGCGGGTAAATGCTCACAGGGCTTAAGACCCATAATTCTATCATCCTTTCTGTTGAAAACCTTGGAAAGACTGATAGATGTCTATATACGATCAAAAATAAAGCCTAGTGACTGCGCATAGTCTCAGCATGCTTACTGTATAGGGAAATCTGTGGACATAGCTCTGCACGCCCTCGTAAGTACAATTGTGAAATCAATTCCTTGATATTGAGGGCGCCTTTACCAATGTAAATACGGAGGCAATTCTGGAGGGATTGTCGCTCCTTGGGGTGGACTACCCTGTAAGGTTGGTTAACTCGGAGCTGGAAGAATCCACCATTAGGAGGCGGGTGGCTAAAGGAACCCCGCACGAAGGTGTCCTGTCCCTCTTCTCTGGAACATAGCAATCAATGGGTTACTGTTAGAGCTGGAGAGAGAAGGGATCGGATTGACTGCTTATGCAGATGACGTAGCGAAAGCTGTCTCTGGAAAATATTCAAACACGGTGAAGGCGGTAATCCAAAATGCCCCCCTAATCATTTTACGAGGTGGGCCATCAGATGTAGACTGACAATCAGCTCGTCCAAAACTGAGCTGGTACTCTTTACTAGAAAACATAAAATCCCGGTAGTAGTTCCGCCTATCTTAAATGCAATAGGACTAGCTTATACTGATAAGGGCAAGATTTTTGGGCAGAATCTTGGACAGTAAGTTAAGTTGGAAGCCTAATTCTTGGAAAGAAAATTATTCTAACATCTTGGAAAGAGTAAACAAGGCTAATATAGTGCATGTACTCGTACACTGCCATAGTAAGACCTACACTGATGTATGGGGTTAGCGTGTGGTGGCCAGGTCACATCGAGACGGTGCAAAGAACGGCCTGCATGCTTATAAGCCGAGCGCTGAGGACAACACCAACACGCGCCTTGGAGGTTATGTTTCACGTTCTCAGATGGCGGCGATTACGGGCACCCGACTATCAGCCATATCTCAGTGGAAATGTCTTCAGACAGGGCACTCGACGATAATTAGATCGCTAAGGAAGGAACTGGCGAATCTATCCACATAAATTGTGATTTCAATCTAGGATACCACATTATGTCTAAACCAACTCAAGACCTCCTCAATCCAACTTTGTCCAACTTTGGCACACAGAGACATAAATATATGGGTAGATTCTTAATGGACTGCCTCTTTGATCTCGAAAATTGTAAGGTGCGAGATATATCATGCTATATAAGTATATCTCAAACTGGTTCACATAAGGGTAACAGGTAAGTAAGATCCTGTGGTATCATAATGGACCATCACCGGCCTAAGTGTGCCGTAGCAGCCACTCAACCTATAGCCTAGCCTAACTTAAAATTACTTTAGTGTGATATGTTTATAGAATACAAATAAAATCAATAAATATTTCTAAATAAATTTTGAATTACAGTCATTTTTATTTTAAATGATTTTTTTGCAGTTAACCAGTTTCTCAGAAAAACCTCAGATGTGGAAGAGCAAATAGGTAAACAAAAATTTGGGAGTGCTCAAAAGTTGGAAACTCAAGATAACAAAACTAAATTTTAGATTTATGCAATTCTACGTTTACGAAACTTGATTAAATTTTAGATATATCATTATGTTCTGTTATGAATTGAACAAACTCAGCTGATTCCCAACAAATGATTAAAAAATTTAGTCGACACGGGTGCTGCCATCTGATGAGTTGGTAATGACACAAAGAGCAGCCACAGAAAGAGCAAACGTTTTCGAAATGAATTGCTTCAATATACGTACGGATTTCGAATGACTAATGGCAAATTGAATTGTGAACAATTGTTCAGCATCTCAAGACGAGTAGGTCAAACAAATTAATGATTTGTGTGCTAAGCAGAGCAACATTTTTGAGAGGCCCGTATGACCGTTTCAATATGTTTGTATCTTAGAATAATAATAACAGTTTTTATCTTAGAATAATAATAACAGCCGGGAGAGCCTTGAGCGCCATAACAAAAAGTAGAGATTAAAATATTAAAAAAAAAAAAAAAAAAAAAAGAATTTTTAAAAGCCATTACTTGCCCTTTACTGTATCAACAATTTGGCATTACTGTCTGTTGAAGATCTATCCTAACTCGCATAAGCGCACTGCAGCCTTAGCAAACTGTAAAAGTATGAACCAAGAGATGGATAATAACTGATCTATGTTCAAAGATCCGTAGGAGAACACTTGGGATCTAGCTTCGACAAAGGCCCGACAGCTGCAAAGGTAGTGAAGACAGTCATCCATTTCCTCCAGACAATCGTCACAAACATCATCCTGAGCTAGTCCCATGCGTTTGAGATGAACCTTGAAACGTTCATGGCCCGTAATAAGTGCAACCAGAATTCTGAGTTGGCTCTTTTTTAAGGATAACACATATTTAGTGACCCTCACGTTGGGTTCGATGATGAACCGTTTTGCCTTTCGTATGCCTAAGCCATACTGTCTAAGGCAATCTGAAAAAGCCAAGTCATTCTCTACACCGTGGAGCCATTGTCGCCTGCAGCGGCTTCTGCGCCTACCATATGGTGGCTCTCTTTTCATAGATCGCTGCACAATTCGTTCTTAATCAGTACGCAGAACGTGACCGAGCCAGCGTCCTCGCTGAGATCTTACTACATGTATAATATCGGGAAACTTTATCAGATCTCTGATCTCGACATTGTTTACAGAGCTCGGTATGTACCATACCAGAGATCCTGTATTTCGTTTTAGACTCATTCATCTGGAGTCCACCAGAAGCTGAAAACTCTATAAGCGGATCATGTTTTCCTTCACTCCGTTGCTATTCAGTTCAATCACACATATGTCATCTGCATATGCAAGCACCTAATTGAACTGGCGAAATAAAATGTTGCGCTGAGGTTTCAGTTTTACAAAAGATGTATTCCAACATGAGATTAAATAGTATCGGGGACAGAGCATCTCCCTGCCGAACACCCGAGTTAACTGTAAAAATGGCCGGTTCTCAACTTTAACACAGCATTGAGACTGCAAGCAACTCTTTCGATTGATCGACTCATAGGCTTGCCGGAAATCCAGGAACCGTTTGAAAAAAAAAAATCCCCTCCGATTGTCGAGACCTCCGATTTAATGCAGTCCACTCCAGGTGAGCGGGTTCGTTTCTTTTTAGTCTCTACAGGGCTCTCATGCGATGGACCCTGAATGTGAATCCAGATTGGCACTTAGCTTCCTCAATGTCATCGCTGACAACATCGATAGTAAGCAATGGTATATTCGATACTTCTCGTCAGAATCGCCAGTGCGTTTGACTTCTCGTCAGTATCGCCAGTGCTGCCGCAAAAAAAAAAAACAACCCGTAAGAAGCGTACTTGTAGCAGCATTTTCAGAAAATTATGCCAACAGCATTATGTAACTATAAATTTTACAACTGAGCTTTCAAAACCTCAATGTATATTTGCGCTAAACGTTTAAATGGTTGGATATATTACTGGATGTAATTTGCTCAACAGTTGAGTTGGATTTAAAAGTTCCTTGTTACTTGATAAAAATAGTTGAAAGCTTTGTAAGGCTTTAGCTTTACTAAGTAGTTTATCTACAATATAATACTTAAGCTTGCTCAATAAATTAAAATTATCATTAATGGTAAAACAAAATAATCCGTTGAAAGTTTACTTGGTAAGCAATTTTCGAGGAATTCTGTTAACTAGCACATTATAGGTATGTACCTTTAAACTTAAATAAAAGCTCAATATTTTGTGAGAATTAAATTTTCTTAAAGACTTATTCAAATTGGCAGGAAAATAGTTCATTGCTATCACATACGAGGCTTTTGTTTGATTAGGCAAAAGCTTGCTAAAATAAAATACACAAACAAAAGCTCAGTATTTTATAAATAAAATCAATATTAATATTGAGAGCTCATAAAGGATTAAGTACAGGTTCAATATTAAATGATGAAAAACTCCACGACACACGGCTTGTAGTATTAGTTTCAGTGTGAAAGTTCAACAATTTAAATTAAACAAAATAATTAAAAAAAAAAACACAAAATAAATAAAATGAAAGCTCTTAATATATGATTTTTTCGTCTGAAAAGCTTATTAAATCTGATGTTCCTACTATTAACTCAAACACTTGACTGGTGTAAAATTTGTATGATAATAATTTGAAAGCTCAGAAAGCTTTCAATAGATAAAACGTAAAAGCCTTTATAAATAATTTAAAAGCTCGCTTTAACATAACACGAAGCACAATCCGTTCAAAGCTTATTTGATAAAATATTTTCGAGAAATTCTGTTAAAACCATTGAGGCGTTAAATTAGTTTAGCCGATTTCGGTCGAAAAAGCGCTCTGTCCATTGAGAATTACATTTAATTTAACTGATTTTGGTTATTACTAAATAAGATTTCCTTAAACTCAAAAAGCTCGCTAAAATATAGTTCACAATGTAAAGCTTGGATTTATAACCAAAAAATCATTGTTAGAATTTTTAATTTGATAAAGTTTAGTTGAAACATTAGAAAAAACGATTTAAATAAAATTCTGGGCATGCTTAAAAAATTAAAATTTGACATTTACAGTAAATATAAAACGATCCGTTGAAAGCTTACTTGGTAAAGTATTTTGGTGAAATTCTATTAATAGGTACAGAATCGGTATAACTTAAAACTTAAAGAAAAGCTCAATGAACATTAAGAATTATTTTTTTAAAGACTTATTAAATTAGCAGGAAAGCTCATTGAATTTTAATTGTGAAAGCTTTTTGGAGCTTCCAATTCACATTACCATTAAAGTAGATATGATTAAAAAAACAATATTTATCATTAATGAGAGCTCAGAACAAAGCTCTATTATTTGTGCCAGCACTTTCAATTTCAACGTTCAACAATTTAACAAAATGTTTTTTTACAAAACATGATCAACAAATTATAAGTTTTAAAGTGTCTTGAAAGCTTACTTGGTAAAATATTTACAGGAAACTCGATCAATTGGTTAACATAAAATTTAAAGAAAAGCTCAATGCCAACAAAGAATTAAAACTTTTAAAGTCATATTAAATTTGACAGTAAGGCGCATTTTAACTATTTGAAAGCTAAACTTTAAATATAAAAGCTTCCATTGGCTTTGAACCACTTATTGAATCTATTATTGGAAACAAATTTCCTAAACTTATTTGAAATCGAAAAAGTAATCATAAAGTCTGTTTTAATATAGTCCGTAATGAAAAGCACTTCAGGTTGTCCTTCAAATGATAAAAAAGCTTCATCCCTTCGTGAAGTTGCCTATTAATTTATACTATTAAACATTTCTATTGGGATTCAAAAATATTAAATCTCATACACAAATGAATAATCCAATGAAAGCTTTTGAGTTGCCAGTTTCAAGAAGCTCATTTTCGTTATAGCCAATCCCGTAATTAACTCAACTCAGCTTTTATTCCTTATTTATTCGTAAAATTAACACCAAAAGTTAAATAATTTAAGACCACAGTGAATTGCCATTCCCGTCCATGGAAGCAAAAGTTGTTAAGATGATTTTCAAGAAGGTGGTGTTACGTATTTAAAGTTCATGTTGTCAAATAACTATCGTAAAAAGTCACAGCTTGTGTCTCATCGATAATTTTCAGGTTGAAATCATGAATAACTTAGCTACATACTCAATGAGTTTGTTCAATTCAAATAAGATGTTCATGTTCGATAGATCTCACCATGAGTGGGGTGGCGATAATAAGCATTAACTTACCAATTTAGATTATTGTATTTATAATCTACGATCGAAACTAACTTAGATAAAATGAGACTGGAGCATTCTTGGTTTAATAGTGTTCCTTTTTTGATTGTCCGCAATGAACTATACACACATTACACAAACGCAATTAAGAAAACCAGTTATCGTAGCATTATCGCTAATTAATTTCAATCAAAACCTATAACCACCAACTTAATATTATTCATTTTAATAACCTACGATCACAACATAACTACGAATATTAATGAGAGATAATTTAAACTGCGATCGTAGAATAAAACATCAACATTTAAATGATCGTAGGTAGGATTAGATAATATGAAAAAAATTTAGCATTTAGTTTTAATAGTTCTAGACCTGAAATCTAGTGATCGATCGATCATATGAGATAATAGTCATAAATGATCTAAATAGAAATGGTTTAGAAATTACAAAGAGAAGTGATCACGGCCGATCTAAACTGCCAGGTATAATATAAGTGTTGGCAGTCAATGGATCGTGTGATCAATGGATTTAATTCGTTAACTGAAATTACCCAAGACTTATTCAAAATTTAGGTACGATCCGATCCGATCGATTCATATAATTTACAGACCATTACAGCTATAAGGAGATAAAAAAAATTATTAAATATTTTGGTAAGGGAGTTCAAAATCTATTATGTTGATGTCTCTAAAACAAGAGATCAGATGTTTCGTATTGGGCTCATCGATTGTGAGTCTACCGAATAAGCCGCTTTTCTATTTTTCCAAAAGTGTACAACTTTTGACTTACATCGTGAATTTAATATACATATAATCAATAAACGATAACTTGATCTATATTGCAAAACTACTTATAATTTTATGACGAATAATCATCGCTATATTATCTTCAGATCGAAATTTTGTTGATCATACTTTTGGCACACAAGTCTATGATTGATTATGTTTAAAACTAGTAATTACAGTTTGATCGCGAATCAAATTTGCGATCAGCTCGAGATATATAAGCCATCGCAGATGAACGATCTCATTTTTGACAAATTTACGATCGCACTTGTTGTTATACAGATAAAAGTCGGAGACCGTCACAATCAATAATCAACAACTAATTTTGATCGAACGATAAAATGGTAACCGATCAATTTGAAAGTATTCTATTAAAACTTGACAGTACAGAAAAAATAGAGGTTCCTGTATTTGCGGATATCCAGATTCCTCCTTTCCGGAATATAATCAATAGTGAAACAACTGTAAGTGGATTGTATATGGACTATATACATAGTATTCAGCAGATGAAGAATAAATTTGTTTCATATACATTCAATTTTTTATGATATTACTGCCATCTAGTAAACAAAAGTTAAAACAACAACACAACATATAAGATTTTATAGTTTAGCTGTACAACAAATATAAGCGTTGTATTCGTTAAGCGGATATTTTACAGAAGTTTACAACTTTAGGTATTTTGATACATTAATTGGGCGTGTGGTGTGCATCATATACTATACAAAGTGGTATGTATGTATATATTGTACTTTAGGGCACAGCATGTTCCATTGCGCCCGTATATCAAATCATCAATAAAATTGATTATTTTCCAATAACACGTCACCTTTGTGCTACTCGTATGGGTATGTATGTTTATATTATGTGACCATGATTTCGAACAAGTTTCTTCTTCTTCTTTCGTATATTTTTAAGATTATATCAATTTCACTTGGCTCAGTAAAAACATTTCAATGAATTAATTAAATTAAATTTCTGTTTATTTTGATTTCTCGTTTGAAATTGTTTTTGATAAGAGAACCTCGTTTATTGTTGTATTTGTGCGCGGTGCGAAGTTAATGAGTGATGATGACACTTTCATGTCACTCATAACGCGGTTTTTCTTATCAATTTTAAGTGGACGATGATAATTTTTTTTTTGTTTTGAAGTATTTATATCAAAATTGTAATATGGTTTATTATGTCGTGCGAGGCGAGCGGGACCTTAGGGATCAATTTATATGACTTAATCAAATTGCATGATAAAATCGTGTATGAGTCATAAATTATACTATGTAATTGAATATAATATATGTACATATATGAGCGACTCTCACTTTTTCTTAATTTGTATGCAAAGCAACGTTTCATTACTACCTATAGCGCTTTATATTCATAGCCGCTGTAAACACTTAAAATTAACTTAAAAATAAAAATAAAAATAAAATATAAAAAATAAAACATACCCATGCTTAAGAACATGCCCTGGTGCAGGTTTAGACGATAAGTTAAGTAAAGATTTAGTTGAATATCTGGGTAAATTAATAAAAACAGAAAACAAAAAAATCAAAAATAAACAAACTTAAAACGTTATTTACAAAATTATATAAAAAAAAAATTGTTTATCAGCACAATATGTATATATATGTATATACATTCAATCGAAACCTTTCCAAATTCAAACTATATGCCAACCAACTAACTATTAATCATCAGCATTCCTCGGAGTTCAAAGTGTAAAGAAAATTCAAGCGACGGTGTATGTTTGTGGTCAAGAATGGATTCTAAAATTTATTCAAAATTCGTTGGGTTCTCTAGTTGATTGAGATTTTGGGAGAATTCTGAAATCTATGCAATCAGTTTGTTTGAAATTTGGCACAATTTCGAATTTCGTAAAATTTGAGTTTTTTTTTTTGAGTAATTGATTGAAATTTTTGAAATCTAGATTGAAATTACATCAGATTTTAGTTTACAATTTCTGTAGGATTTTTAATTTTAGGTTATATAAAAATTCTGTACATTTTCAGTTTTAGAAATTTCATAAGTTTTGGATGTTTTTGGAAAATTTTTTGGAATGATTTAAATTTGGCATAATTTTGAAATCTAAGGCACAACAATAGATTAATTTGAGATATTACACTGTCAATGAATCAATGAACTAAAATTCAAAATTAAAATTAAAAGTTACCAAAAATCCAAACAAAATTTCAAGGCGAAGATTTCTGAATTTTAATAATTTTAAAATGTTGTTATTATTCTGAATATATAATTCCTCGAAGTTCAAAGTGTAAATAAAATTCGAGCTACGTTGTAAGTTTGTGGATCGAATAGATTGACTGAAATTTTCGAAAAATGTTGAAATCTAAGCTATGTGTTTTTATTGTCAGGGAATCAAATTTTGAATTTTGAAAACAGAGCTTATTATTCTCAGAATTCACAATTTCGGACTTTTAATAATTTATCAGAATATTAGAAATTATCTAAATTTTACATTTTTGTGGATAATTTACTTGCATTATTGATTGAATTTTAAAATCTAGGCTAAAACTTTATCTGGTTGTTTTAACTTGAGAATACATACTTCGGAATTCAATTGAAATCTGAGATGTTAACAAATTGTGATAATTTTAAATTGAGTAAAAGATTTCTGAATTTTGATAATTTAAAAATACTTTAAGGTTTTAGAATTTTGTTGACGTAATTTTGAAATATATATGGAGACACACATAAGATTGTTTTCATTAGAGAATATTTGAAAATCAGAATTCAAAATTTGAAATTAAATTTATCAGAATTCCAAAAAAAAAAATTACAAGTTTAAGATTTCTGAATTTCAGAAATTTTCTAAATTTTTAATTATGTATTTTCCAAAATTTTCTAACGTTATTGATTCAAATTTTAACAGATTTTTGAAATTTAGACTGAAACATAAGATTTTTAAATTTTGAATATTTCAAAACTTATCGATTTTCAAATTTCGATTAATTCTGAAATATTCTAAAGTTGATCTGATAAAATTTACCAAGATAACAATTTTTAAAATTCAGAAAATTTACAGCATTTAGAATTATCAAAAATTCAGAAACCTGATCGTAATAAATTTTTGAATTATAAAAATTGTAAACTAATATTTTTCAAAATTCGAATATTGAATTTCTGATTCATCGACGTTTAATATTTCGAATTTCAATAAAATTTATAAATATTCTAAAATTTAAAAAGCCTGATTTAGAAGTCTAGGCTTCAGAATTTAAATCAATGTTTTCCATTAAAATCCTAAATTTAGAAAATTTCTAATATTTTGACAAATTGCGAAATTTTAAATACTGCAATTCAGAAAACGTATTCCTTTAATTGTTTTGTAGAATTTTGAAAATCGATAAATTTTGAAATATGCAAAATTTAAAAAAATCTGAAATTTCAAATTTTGAAATATATGCCGTTGACCTACATACACACATCAGATTATTCAAATTAAATTTAGATTTTTTTTTAGAAAATTTACCGAAACCCAAAATTTTACGCAGTCAGTTTCGGAACAAAATCCGAAATTTGTAAAATTAAGGGTTACGATTATCAAAATTTTAAGGTTTCAGAATTTTAAAATTTTTGTAATTATTTGGGAAACTTGAAAATTAAAATGATCAGAATACCAAAAATTCTAGTATCTAGAAAATTTCTGAAGTACTATACAAATGTAGTAAATGCGAAATGTTACACTGACAGTAAATCAAAAATCAAAATTTTAATTTAAATCTAGCAGAATTCCATAAAGAATTACAAGTTTAAGATTTCCAAATTTCAGAAATTTTCTGAAATTTTAATTATGTATTTTGAAAAATTTTCTAACGTTGTTGATTCAAATTTCGACAGATTTTTTAAATTTAGACTGAAATTAATCAGATTTTTTTAAATTTAGAATATTTCAGAGCTTATCGAAATTCGAAATTATTTACACTTCAGTTTAACATTTTCAAAATTCTACAAGAGCATACGTTTTCTGAATTATAGTATTTAAAATTTCGTAATTTGTCAGAATATTAGAAATTTTCAAAATATAGGATTTTAATGGAAAACTTATTTATTTAAATTCTGAAGTCCAGGCTTAAACTAAATCAAGCTATTTTAATTTTAGAATATTTTAGAATTTAATTGAAATTCGAAATTTTAAACGTCGATGAATCATAAATTCAAAATTCAAATTTTGTAAAATATTAGTTTACAATTTTTATAATTCCAAAACATTTGCGAACCAGATTTTGATAATTTTAAATTGAATATAAAATTTCTGAATTTTGGTAATTTCAAAATGTTTAAGTTTTTAGAATTTTGAAAATTTTCAATTTCCAATTTTTTATTGAAAAATTATTGCGTGACCATCAGATTGCTTTCATTATAGAATATTTCAGAATTTGTCGAAATACGAGGTTTAACACTGTGAATCAGAATTCAAAATTTGAATTTAAATTTATCGGAATTCCAAAAAAAATTACAAGTTTAAGATTTTTGAATTTTAAAAATTTTTGTAAATTTTGGATAATTTTTTTGGTGTAAATTTTCGGAATTTTTAAATTTTTTAATTATCTTGGTATATTTTATCAGTTAGTTTAACTTTGAATATTCATCAAAATCATAAATTCGAATTTCGTAAAGTTTACTTCAGAATTCCAAAAAGTTTCTGAAGTTTGGTATTTGATAATTGCTATTAGTAGAATTTATCTTTTTTATCTAAATTTTAGATTTTTTATAAAACTTAGTGAGTTAGAAAATTAGTTAATTTTGCAGATTAATTTATCAAAATTCTATAATATTTTACGATTGTAGGATTTTTAAAACTGTTTAACAGTTTTCAGAAATTTTTGGAGGAAAGTTTTGGAGGGTATTTTTGAAACAATTTTAACATAATTTTGAAATCTAGGCTAAAACTATAGAGTATTTTGCGATGATTTTAAATACAAAATTGGAATTTCGGAAAATTTCATTGTAAAATAATAAAAAGCCAAATAACATGAATTTGAGTAATCTTAAAATGCCGTTTTGGAATTACAAAAATACCTCAAATTTTTAATTTATTTTGAAAACAATTTTGGGTTATTGATTCAAATTTTTAGAGAATTTTGAAATCTTTATAATAACAGATAATTTTATTTTTAGAATATTTCAGAATATACCGAAATTCAAAATATTACACCGTTAGCAAAACTTGCAAAGTTAAGGGTACAATTATCAAAGTATTAAGGCTTCAGAATTTAAGAATGATCGGAAATTCAAAATTTTTTGTTATAAGATTCCTGAAGTTTGGTAACATACAAATTTTTTAAATACGAGATTTTGCAGTGATTGAATTTATCAGAATTCCAAAAAAAAATTACATGTTTAAAATTTCTGCATTTCAGAAATTTTAAAAATTCCACAAAAAAATTAAGAGCATACGTTTTCTAAATTACAGTATTTAAAATTTCGTAATTTGTCAGAATATTAGAAATTTTCTAAATATAGGATTTTAATGGGAAACTTATTGATTTACATTATTGGTTTTAACTAAATAAGGCTATTATAATTTAAGAATATTTTAGACTTGAAATTCGAAATTCGAATTTTGAAAAATATTAGTTTACAATTTTTATAATTCCAAAATACATTACGATCAGATTTCTGAATTTTTGATAATTCTAAAATTCTGTAAATTTTCTGAATTTTAAATTTTTTTGATTATCTTGGTAAATTTTATCAGATTAATTAACTTTCGATTATTTCAGAATTGATCGAAATTTGAAAATTAACCTATCAGTGAATCAAAATCCAAAATGTTAATTAATCGCAAAGTTTGGTATTTTACAAATGCTATAAGTTTGTAGAATTTAATTTTTTAACTAAATTTTGGATTTTTTATAAAACTTAGTGAGTTATTCAAACATTTCAAATTTTGTAAGAAATGCCGCTGGCCTACATACATCAATTCCTATTTCGTAAATTTTTAGTTCAAATTTATTTAAAATACAACATGTTTTACGAGTATAGGATTTTTGAGGTCGTTCCTGAAAATCCTGAGGTTGATTTAAATTTTTAAAAAAATTCAAAATTAAATTTATGTTGGACTGTTGGTAATTTTAAAATGTTATCTGTATGTATTTTCAATAAATACTTAAACCCGGAACATTCTTAATCTCGGAATTCAAAGTGTAAATAAAATTCAAGCACCGTTGTGAGTAAGTGGCTAGAATAGGTTTTAGAATTTATTCAAAATTCGTTGACTGAAATTTCGAAAAATTATGAAATCTAAGCTATGTATTGTTATTGTCAGTGAATCATAATTTGGATTTCCTAAACAGAGTTTAATATTTTTTGAATTCCAGAAAAGTCGGACTTTTAGTATTTATCAGAATAAAAAAATTATTTAAATTTTTGGAAATCTTACTCAATATTGATTCAAATTTTTAAATTAAGACTGAAACTATATCAACTTTTGAATACATAGTTTGGAATTTCATTGAAATCTGAGGTTTTAAAATGCCGAATTTTAAAATTTCAATTTCGTAACATTTGAGTTTTAAATTTTAAAAATTCCAAACATTTATGAATCAGATTTCGATAATTTTAAATTGAATATAAAATTTCTGAATTTTGGTAATTTCAAAATGTTTTAAAAATTTTTAAAAATTTTAAAAATTTCCAATTTTTTATCGAAAAATTACATCAGACTGCTATCATTATAGAATAATTCAGAATTTATCGAAATACGAGATTTAGCGCTGTGAATCAAAATTCAAAATTTGAATTTAAATTTATCAGAATTCCAAAAAAAAATTACAAGTTTAAGATTTCTAAATTTCAGAAATTTTCTAAATTTTTAATTAAGTATTTTATAAATTTTTCTAACATTACTGATTCAAATGTTCTTTAGTTTAAAATTTCAGATCTTTAGTTTAAAATTTCCACAAAACAAGTAAGAGCGATCGTTTACTTATATAATATTAGCAATAATATATGAAATTTTGAGAATATTAAAAAATTTACTGATTAAAATTTTGAAGTTTAGACTAAAATTAAATATGATTTTTTTTAATTTTAGAATATTTTACAATTTAATTGAAATTCGAAATTATAAAACGTCGTTGAACCAGAATTCAAAATTCGAATTTCGTCAAATTTGAGTTTAACATTTTTTAAATTTCACAATATTTTACGAATCAGATTTCTAAATTTTTGGAAAGGAGTAAATTTTCGGAATTTTTTGAAATTTTTAGTTATCTTGGTAAATTTAATCAGATAATTTAACTTTGAATATTTCAGAATTAATCGAAATTTGAAAATTTAACTGTCGATGAATCAAAATTCGGTATTCATAAAGTTTGGTTCAGAACTCATAAAAAATTTATGAAGTTTGGTATTTCACAAATGCTATAAGTTTGTAGAATTTAATTTATGTTTAAAATTTGCAAAATTCTACAAATTAGAAATTGTCTAAGTTTTGGATTTTAATTTTCCATTAATTGATTCATATTTTGAAATCTGGGCTAAAACTTAATAGATTTATTTTGTTTTTAGAAGATTTTAGAATTCAATTGAAATCCGAAATTAAAAATGGCAAAGAACCAGAATTCAAAATTCGAATTTCCTAAAATTTGAGTTTACAATTTTTATAGTTCTGAAATATTTTACATTTAAGATTTCTGAATTCGATAATTTCCAAATGCTGTAAATTTTCGAAATTTTTAAATTTTGGATTGTTTTGGAGAATTATGCTCGATTCAATTAATTATAGAATTAATCAAAACTTGAAAATTTAAATTAAATTGTCGGTGAATGTCGGTGAAAATCCAAAATCCAGAATTCTAAAAAAATATGAGTAAAGAATTTCTGAAATTTTGTAATTTACACTGACAGTTTTCGGAATTTAAATTTCTTTTTAAATTTTGGAATTTTTTATAAAACTTATTCCGTTATTGATTTAAATTTTGAAAGAAATTCGAATTTCGTTAAATATAAAGTTCGAGTTTAACATTTTTAGATTTCCAAATTTTCCTTGAAGTATCTTATACTTCTGAATTTTCAAAATTTTAAAATATTACGAGTTTTCAAAATTTTTAAAAAAATTTTTAATTTGAATTTTTGAAACCTACTTTGCGTTATTAATTCAATTGAGAAAATTTTAAAATATTTGCTAGCCAGATTAATTTAATTTTAGAATAGTTCAGAATTTATAGAAATTTTATATTGTCAGTGAATCAGAACTCAAAATTCGAATTTCGTAAAAATGAGATACAAAATTTTTGAAATTTTGTCATTTGGTCAAATGTACAAAAAATTTCGAAATTTCAGAAATTTTCTTCGTTATATATTCAAATTTTGGAATCTATACAATATCGGATCAGATTAGTTTATTTTTGGAATTATTCAGAATTTATCGAAAATTATGATTTTAAACTATCAAAATTTTAAATTTTTTTAGAATATTATATTTAGATTTTCAATGTTTAGATTACTTCGTAAAACTATCTTGCGTTATTGATTTAAATTTTGTAATCTATAAATTTTAGAATATTTCAGGATTTAAATTCAAAATTCAAATTTCGTAAAATTTTGTGGTTGAAATCATAGGAATCTTAAAAAATTTCTGAGTTTCTGAGTATTGATGATTGAGGTAATTCTAAAAAATTTACTTAATATTGGATTTTTTAGAATTCTAAATTTGTTTACGAGTTTAAAATATTTTAGTTTTGGGAATTTTCTGAATGTTGTATTTTATGAAAATTTCAGGCATGGAATGAGTTGTCTGCGATTTTTGAAAAGAAAAAGACGTGAACACGATGTCAAGCGAAATTGTTTGGGCACCCCAAACGTAGAATTAGATACTCTTCCCAATGCTACAGACTGGAAATGGCCCTGTACTGCAGAATTTTTTCCCAGACTGTTCAGAATTGTGGAGTAAGAGCAACAAAATTTGACATGATAGCAATTAGAATTGAGTTTTTTTAAATAATTTAATTATTCAAGTTTTGATTTGTATGGCCATAGTTTGAATGTATCTTGAAAAGGTCGATTGAAAATGAAATAATTTTATTTGAACTAAAAAACGTTAAGCTATCTATATACAGTGTAAAAGTTTCGAGTACATACCTGCTACCTTGTAACGGTGACTGTATACCAAAATCTCCAGTTGAACTCCATCGCTTCGCCAAACCACCCGCTATTACTGCATTAGGCCGCGGCGATGGTGACGGTGCCGGCGATATTGAACTACTGCTAGGCGAATCTGAATGCAGCGAACCATTTGATTGGTGTATTGATTTGGAACGGCTATGATTTAGACTGGCTTGGACGGGTGTTCGACGTATATACGCGTCTTGTGTATTTGAGACCGCGGTTGGTGTACGCGGTATTGGCTTTTTTAATTTCCAATCATTTTGTGTTGTGCTATTTGTTATATTTTGTTGTTGTGGCGTTGGACTAGGTGATGTAACTGAAATAAAAATTGAAAAATGAATTATTAAAAAAATTCTAGTCGCGTGTGTGACTATATCGGTGATAGACACACAAACACACACACGAATTAACAACAAACATGCATCGTACATCGATTAAAACTTGTTATTCCTGTACCATTTTTGGCTGGTGTCGTTGGTGCGCTACGCCCACCGTGATTACTTGACCCACTACCGCTACGCTCAATATTTCCTTCCATTAAATTTAAACGGCGCAATACGTCCGCCAGTGTTGACCTTAAACATACAATCTCATCTTGTTGCGTTAATACCTTACGTTCTAAATCGTTTACGCGGCCGACTAAACTGGAATTTTCCGACTCCAGCATTTCACCTAAAATGAAACAAAAAAAACATAAATATTATTCGGTCGCTCACTCTTTTTTTTGTTTTGATTTTCTTCAGATCAATAACCGCATTATTGCAGAGATGCTTTCGAAATATTTGATTCGTTTTGGGTATACGCTTCATGTATATATGCAATGACAAATTTGTATTGTTGATCTTCTATGTTTTACTTTCTTTGTAAAAGATTTCTTATCTGATTTCCGTTAGAATATTTAATTCACGTTGTTTTGCTTTCAAGAAGTCTACACATACATACATACATAGTAGCAAAGAAAAGATGTTACTTTGCATCTTAATTAGTTTATTTTAAATTATAATTGGAGCGTTTTGAACTGATAACATCGGTAAAGTTATTTTTTTTTAGAATGTCAATAATGCGCGAGGTAATTAAGTATTCGTATTATAATACAAAACAGTTATTTATATAGAGGTCAAGTACATTATAACAGTTGGATAACTTCTTCGGCAACATCACAATGATATCATTGTCAAATTGGAATGATTCAAATGTATAATAGAGGTTAATAATGACATGTGGAACGTATTCGAAATACAATTGTTCTGTACATCTAAAAGGTTCACATTGACTATTCGTCATTTAGTGGAAACTAATTCAAATATATGAAGCTTTATGTACGAACACAGTTTAATTCAAATAAAATACGTTCCACAAATTTCTCATTAATTTGAATCCGCTGACTCATAATGTAGTTTTCTCTAGTACAAATAATAACCGTTTTTTTGTGTGGTATAAGATGAAAGTATACAAGTAAACAGTTTTCCCAGTTACAATTTGTGGAACCTATTTTATAACAGCTACACTTATTAATTGCTGCAAACAGTATATATTGCAACACATTTTACAAAAACTATCGCTCATCACAACATTATCGTGATTAATATTAAGTTATATCAAATTATTTATTTTTAAATGCGCTCAATATCTATTAAAGTGAGTGTGGAACCTATTTGAATTTAATTGAAAACTGGTTTAATACATAATAAAAAATAATTTTGATCACACTATGTAGCTTAAAACGTATTTCGACAGTTGTCCACATGAATATGCGAATCTAAGCACTTGTGGAACCTATTTTATTTATTTACGTTAAGTCACTATAAGTTGTTAGTTTGCCAAGATACGGCAATGATAAATTTATTAGAATGTCCTTGGTTGTGGAATGCAATTATATATAATGTAATTTTATAGATGAATTCTTGTTAAATCAGAACATAACTGTGATGGCCTATAATTAAAATATATCATTAAAAATTGTGGGTTCTGTTGTTGCGATATAGGAAAGTGTGGAACCATTTGTCAGTTAATAATTACCAGAATTAGGAGAATAATACGTTCCACATATTTGATTGATTATTTTATTAGATCGATTGGCCTTTGAACTATAGGAGACATGTGGAATCCAAATTTATACCGTATAAGCAACATGGTTGTTTGAAAATTAAAAACTGCTGGATTTAAGCAGGAATAGACCGATTATTCTGTTAACTTTTGGAAGTCATAATAATCTGAAGCCATTGCCAAAGTCACTGCCGAAATTCTAAATCTTGTCATCAACACGCCACTTTTAACACCAAGCTTTTTATCAACGTTGCGAGCGTGTGCAAATTTAGAAAATAAGCAGTTAATGATAGTTTACGGTAACCTATAACTAGTTTGAATTCAACCATTGGAATATTTTGAAAATGGTGAGGGCATTCTTGGTTCGAATTATTAGACTCTTGGGGTTGATATGAAGTTCCCCGCAACATTTGTGCTCAGAACGGCTCATATATAATATTTCGCCAGGTAGCATAAGAATAGAGAGCGAACATTCATTGCGGATGAACTGAGGGGGTCCTCAAATTTGCGGGACCATCCAATCAATCCTTCAAAATTATAGTTTTTTTGCCAATCAAAATCGATTGGAATTTAGTATTTAGATTTGACTCAATTTAGTATGACTGTTAAGCATCATTTAACCGTTTATCATTTTTATGGCCTGTGCCATCCGATTTTCACTCAATAAATATTTTCACTCAAATTAAAGTGATCGTCACTCATTTTTTATTTGATCTGCACTCTAACACAAATCTTACATTCTAACACTTCAAGGATTTTATTTTCACTCAAAGTTTGTCTAGGCAATAAAAGTATCTTTGCTCTACTTTATCAATATTGTTGAATACCCCGAGGCAATCATTAAAACATTGCATTTTCACTCAAGGAATATTACATTTTCACTCAACTCAATATGGATAGTAAAGGAAGGTTCAAAACACCATACTAGATAGGTCATTAGGTGAACATCTCAAATTTTATTTTAACTCACTAAATAATAACTTGTATAGTCTTGCCTGCGATTTAGATCAGTTTCACCTAACTTTTTAAATATCACTCGGGGACCAAAGAACAAGTTAAGGTTTAATTTACCAATCGAAATTAAGAATTTAGATTTGATTATCACTCAACTCAGTATGACTGATAGAGAACAGTTCAAGAGGCACTAAAGGAATCGTTTAACCGACTGTCATCTGTGTTGGCCCAATTATGCAAGTTTGGCAGAGGGCTCGTATCATATTTTCAATTAATAAATATTTTCACTCAAATGAAAATGAGTGTCACTCAATTTTAATTTGGTTTGCACTCAAACTTAAGGTCGAAATTGCTCATTTATGTATGTACTAAGAATATCTTATGGAAATCCTATATTTTAGATCTGATTCTAACTCAACAAGGATTTTATTTTCACTCAAATTCATTTTTCCCTACTTTATCGACGTTTTTGAATACCGTGAGGTAATTAATAAAACTTTAGATGGGGAGTTCGATTTTCACTCAAAAATATTTCACTCAACTTAATATGGAGCAATTGACGTTTATATCTCAAATTTCACTCAATAATTAAAATAACATCACGATTTTTATTAATGGCCTCAAATTTGGCGCACGACCAACCTTGTTGAATAAATCAAGATCACCGATCTAATTTTCACTCAAATCCACAAGGTTGTATGGTAAGGACACCTTATTTTTTGCTTTATAAAATGATGCTGCGGTTACATGTTAAATTACATGGCATTGATGTTCCCTATACATATATAATTACCACTAAAACCTGCTTCCTCTAAATACCAATTTATATTTCGCGATTATACGTCAAATTAATATAAATAGTCTTGAAAATGATATACATTTGTCTGAAATCAAATCGCATGCGACAAACGGATACGATAAATTAAAAACAGATCATTCTTTGTATCTATATAGACAACCAATATAATTAGCACTACTGTTGTGTCACAAATTTTTGCGGAATGGTATTGAGAAATCAATCAACTTTCGATCGTAAACATGGTATTACCATATATAATCGCATACCTACACCTTTATATAAGTTATTTACGATGTTTCCCATCTAGATATATCTATAAAGATGAAGAAGAATACGAAGTAATTTCCATATAACATCGACACAGAACACGCGAATTTATACATCGTGTAATTGCGCTTCCGTTCATGCCTGATATTTTTAACTTTTTTTTGCTACAAAGTGCCTGTAAACCTGAATATTTTGACATACCAATTATATTCACTGTATGTACAGATTTTAAATTTTTTAATTTTTTTTAAATCCCAAAGATGGGTACGTGGGTGTAATTGTATTTGATAAATTAATTTCTGTATAGTCATATAGAAATGCGCGATTGTTTTGTATATTGCCGCCCACCCCGTATATACGCGCGTTCATCATCTCTCATCGCAGCATCGTCGTAATATTTTTTAATTTATTAGCGCCATTATAAAGTTTTTAATTTACAATTTTTATGGTGTTTTGGTACGCCCTTAATTTGTAAAGACGATTTAGTTTATTTTTTATTTCTTCTTAATAGTGATGCAACGTCTAATTCTAAATTGATTTGGAACTAAGTTATAGGCTGATTAAAAGGGGCAATTCAAAAAACGAGTTAAGACCGACTTGCAATTTTTCTTTGAAGCGACCGTCACAATCTACATATGGGATTCAATGATGATTTATTATTTAAATAATCGAATCTAATTTATTCAATAAATTAGAATATATTTTTCATTGCTGCGGAGATGATGATGATGATGCAGCGATGATTTGGTAAAAAACTAATAGTTTATATTAAAAAACCATCATTAATTGAAAAGATGAATATTTTTTAAATTGGTTTCCAGTAGAATAGATGACGTAAATGGGTATAATGGGGGAAACTAAATTTGAAATTGAAATACGATAGTAGAGTAGCATCATTAAGCTGTCAAACGAAATTAACGAAAACAACCTGTTTGCATTTTCATTCATCTATATAATCTATCAATCAATCCGTTCATAAATATTCAATTTACTTAATTAAAGTATTCACATCGGCTTTCTATTTAATGTGTTTAGTAGCATCCATCCATTCAATATATTCACTAGGTTATAATTAAGATACGTGTTTCAAATGCGATAAATATCTCCAAACATTCACTTTTGCGTCCAAGCATTCCTATCCAACTCCAAGCTGCCCCAATCCCCGTCGTTCCATTCTACATAATTCGATTCAATATCCGGCTCCATTCAAACCGCATATTTCAAATCATCACAAAAAAAAAACTTCTGCAAAGTATGTATTGCATTTATGTTGGACTGGCAATTGATTTAACATCTTGAGATCAGAATTTGAAAAGAGTTTGATAAAAACTTAAAAATATTGTTAGCCAAATTTACACGAATTTAACAGTAAAATTAATAGTAGTTTTAATTTTGCTATTTTTAACAGAATTTGAATGAGTTTGAAGAGAGTTTGATTGAAAACAGTCCCTATTTTGCAGTCATCTTGAATCAAATATTGAAAATTTGAATACGTTGAAAATCATTTATGTTTTATTTATCAGAATCTGAGTCAAACAAATCAATTTTTAATTAAAATTGAAACCAATTTGATAAAAGACCGAAATTTGAGTTAAGTTTCAAATTAGTTTACGCCTAGGCTAGCGTTCTAACGAGTTTGAATTTGGTAGAAAAACACAAATGTTACGAATGTATTGAAGTTGCGATGACTTTATTAAACTCATATTTAAAATATTGAACAGAATTTGACAAGAGTTTGATTAAAAATTAAAAATAATATTTCTCAAATTTGAATGAGTTTAACAGTAAAAATAATAGTATTTTAAAATTTTTTATTATGACCCGAATTTGAATGAGCTTGACGAGAGATTGATAGGAAAATCCCCAAAAATTCCCCGAATTTTATTTTCGTCTTTTGCAACATTTTAAATGTTATTGAATGAAAATTGCGATAAATTAATTAAATTGTTTTAAAAATTTGATCAAAAATTGAATTTAAAAATATTGTTAGTCAAATTGATGGCAATTTGAACAAAATCAGAAGTTTGAGTCTACTTTATTTAAAATTAAATTTCGTCTAGTATTTACAAATATTTGAGAATAGTATTTACAATTATTTTTTCAGAATTTGAGTGAGTTTGAAAAGAGTTTGATCGGGACTTCCCGTATTCTGCATATTTATCTTGAAACAAAGATTGTAAATTCGAAAATATTTTAATCATTTATAATTTTGATTGGAATCTGAAGCATACAAATCACTTTTGACTAAAAACTGATGCAAATTTGAATAAAGACATTCAGTGTCAAGTTTAAAATAAGTTCTCGTCTAGGCCAACGTTCGAATGAGCTTGAAGAAAACTTGATAGAAAAACACGTATTCTCGTCTGTATGGAATTTGTGATAATTTTATTAAATTGATTAAACATTTTGATCAGAATTTAAATGAGTTTGAAGTGAGTTTGATAGAAAAGTTACTCTATTTTGTATTTATGGTAGATGGAAGATTGAAAATCTTAAAATACGTCTTTCAAATGTGATAACTATCTCCAACCATTCACTTTTGCACCAAAGCATTCCTATCCATCTCCAATCTGCCCCCAATTCAGCCATTCCATTCAAATCATATTTCAAATCATTTCACAAAAAAAATTCAGCAAAGTGCGTTTCGTAGTACATATTCACGAGAATTGGACTTTGAAGAGACGCTTGATCAGAAACATATTTGGTTTGCATTTTTGTTGGACGGAAGATTGAAAATCTCAGTATCTTAGTATGGAAATTGCGACTACTTTATCAAATTGATTTAGCATTTTGACAAAAACTTGATTGAGTTTGAAAAGAGCTTGATTGCCAATTTCTCTTATGTTGCATTTATGCTGAATCAAATATTGAAAATTTAAATCTGCCTTGAACAAATCAATTTAGAATGAAAATTAAAGCCAATTTGATTGAAACCCGAAATTTAAGTCAAGTTTTAAATTAGTTCTCGCCTAGGCAACGTTCTAATGAGTTCGATTAAAGTTTGATAGAAAAACACATATGTTAAGTATGTATTGAAATTGCGATGTGTTTATTAAATTGAATTTGGAACTGAATTTGATCCAAACTTAAAAGTACTATCTCTCAAATCTGAATAAATTTAGCAGCGAAAAAACTTGTATTTTAAAATTTTTATTATGATCAAAATGTGAATGAGTTTGAAGAGAGATTGATAGGAAAATTCCCCAAATTATAATTTTGATCGGAAGCTGAGTCAGCCTAATCTTTCTTGCATGAAAATTGATGCAAATTTGAATGAAGACTGAAATGTGAGTCAAGTTTAAAACTAACTTTTATCTAGACCAATGCTTAATGATTTTTAAGATAGTTTGATAAAAAAATAGATCTATTCACTGGTAGATTTTATTTTGACTGTAACTTTGAATAGGAGTTTTTTAACAACTGCCGAAAATTTGAATATATTTTAAAATTTTTATCGTTTTAATCGGAATCTGAATCAAATAAATCAATTTTTTTTATAAAAAATACTGAAATATGATTTTCAATTTAATTTTCGTCTAGGCCAACGTTTACATTTTTTTGTTTTTTGAAGAAAGTTTGACAAGACACATATGTATGTCATTTATGGCGGAGATTGTGATGATTTAACATTTTGATCAGAATTTGAAAATAAATTGATAAACATTTAAAAATGATGTTAGCCGAGTTTGAATGATATTAACAGCAAAATTATAATTATGCAGTTATTTTGACCAGGATTTGAATGAGTTTGAAGACAGTTTGATAGAAAAGCTTCCCAATTTTTTTATCTTTATCTTAAATTTAAATTGGAAATCTGAATAAATTTTACAACATTTATTATTTTGATCGGCATTTGAGTTAGGCAAATCAATTTAGCATGAAAATTGATGCAAGTTTGAACAAAAACAGAAATTTTAGTCTACTCTGAAAACCGATGAATTTATTGAATTGAATTAAAATTTTGATAAGAAGAGAGTTTGATTGCATAATTTCCCTATTTAGCATTTATCTTGATCAAAGATTGAAAATTCAGAATTTGAAAAGAATTTGATACATATTTAAAATTATTAGTTGTCAAATTTGAACGAATTTAAAAGTGAATTTTAAAGTTTGTCCAGAATTTGAATTAGTTTGAAGAGAGTTTGATAGAAAACTTCCTCTATTTTATATTTATGGTAGATGGAAGATTGAAAATCTGAATTTTTTTAAAAAATATTTTTAATTTTGATAAGATGTGAATCAAACTCAATTTTGCATAAAAATTGATGCAAATTTGAATGAGACAGACATCAAATGTCAAGTTTAAAATAAGTTATGGTAAGCCAACGTTCTAATGAATTTGAAGAAAATTTGATAGAAAAACATGTTACGTAGTTATGAAAATTGTGATAATTATACTAAATTGATTTTGATTAGAATTTGAAAAGAATTTGATACATATCTAAAATTATTATTTGTCAAATTTGAATGAATTTACTAGTTAAAATAATAGTATTTTAAGATTTTTTATTTTGATCAGAATTTGAATGAGTTTGAAGAGAGTTTGATAGGAAAGCTTTCCAAATATTTTATCTTTATCTTGAATGTAAAATTGGAAATCTGAATAAATTGTAAAACATTTATTATTTTAATGGACATCTGAGTTAGGCAAATCAATTTAGCATGAAAATTGATGCAAGTTTGAACAAAAACTGATTCTTATCTAGAAAAGCATTAGTGGTTTTTTCACATATTGAATTTATTTTAACTGAAAATCATGATGATTATTGAATTGTATTAAAATTTTGATCAGAATTTGAATAGAACTTTTTAAACAATTTACAAAATATTATTAAATTTGAATACATTTGACACCAAAGAGAATAGTATTTACAATTATTTTTTCAGAATTTGAAGAGAATTTGATTGGATACTTCCCCTATTCTGCATTTATCTTGATCAAAGATTGAAACTTAATCTGAGTCAAACAAATCAATTTTGCATAAAAATTGATGCAAATTTGAATGAAGATAGACTTCAAGTGTCAAGTTTAAAATAAGTTTGACAGAAAAATATTTTACGTATGTATAGAAATTATGATAATTTTATTAAATTGTTTTTGATCATAATTTGAAAAGAATTTGATACATATTTGAAATTATTATTTATCAAATTTGAATGAATTTACATTTTAAAATTAATAGTATTTTAAGTTTTTTTTATTTTGATCAGAATTTTAATGAGTTTGAAGTGAGTTTGATAGAATAGTTCCTCTATCTCGTATTTATGTTGGAAGGAAGATTAAAAATCTGAATAAAATTTAAAATATTTATAATTTTGATCGGAACCTAAGTTAGGCAAATAAATTTACCATGAAAATTGATGAAAATTTGAACAGAAATTTGAGTCTATTTTGTTTAAAATTAATTTTCGACTAAACCTAACGATTTGTAAGGAAGTTTGTAGAATAATAACAAATTTATGAATTGAATTAAAATTTTGATAAGAATTTGAATAGAGTTTTTTTAACAATTAAAAAATATTACTAAATTTGAATAAATTTGACACTAAAAAGAATAGTATTTACTATTTTTTCAGAATTTGAATGAGTTTCAAAACAGTTTGAATGAGACCTTTCCGTATTCTCCATTAATCTTGAATCAAAAATTGAAAATTCGAAAAGATTTTAAATCATTTGTAATTGTGATCGGAATCTGAAGTAAACAAATCAATTTTGAATAAAAATCGATGCAAATTTGAATGCAGACAGACATCAAGTGTCAAGTTTAAAATAAGTTCTCGTCCAGGCCAACGTTCCAATGAGCTTGAAGAAAACTTGATAGAAAAACACGGATTCTCGTCTGTATGGAAATTGTGATAATTTTATTAAATTGATTTAACATTTAGATCAGAATTTGAAAAGAATTTGATACATATTTGAAATTATTATTTGTCGAATTTGAATGAATTTGCTGAAATAATAAGATTTAAAATTTTTAAATTTTGACCAGAATTTGAATCAGTTTGAAGAGAGTTTGATAGAAAAGTCCCCCTATTTTGTATTTATGTTGGATGAAAGATTGGATCTGAATAAATATTAAAATATTTATGATTTTGAACGGAATGTGAGTCAAACAAAACCATATTAAGCATGAAAATTGATGCTGCTTTGAAAGAAGATAGAAATTTAGGTTCATTTTAAAATTAATTTTTATCGGGGCCAACGATTTAATGAGTTTGTTAAATTGAATTACAATTTTGATCGAAATTTGAATACTGCTTTTTCACAATTTAAAAATATGTATTATTAAATTCGATTGAATTTGACAGCAAAAAGAACAATATTTTAAATATTATTTTCAGAATTTGAATGAGTTTGAAGATAGTTTAGTTTGATGGGAAATTTTCCCTATTTTGCCTATTTATTTTGAATGAAACATTGAAACTTTCAAAAGATTTAAATTTATTTGTAATTTTGAGTCAGATCGGAATCTTAATCAAACAAATCAATTTTGAATAAAAATTGATGCAAATTTGAATGAAGCCAGGCATCGAGTGTCAAATTTAAAATAAGTTCTCGTCTTAAACACAAATCTTACGTATGAATAGACATTGCGATGACTCCATTAAATTGAATACAAATTTTAATCAGAATTTGAAAAGAGATTGATGCAAATTTTAAAATGGTGCTCTTCGCTTTTTGCGGTTAATTTCCTGCTAAATATGATAAAGAATTGAATACTGAATAAGGATTTGCCGGGCAATTTATATTCTTTAACTCTTTACCACTCTATCCCCGGGTATAGCAGTGTACTATAGTTAAAATAGGTTCCATATAGCAATGTGCTCGTATTATATTTCTTAATGCCAATCCATAAATAGATTCCACATATTTTTCATCCCAAATTGCGTTGATAGACAATGTGGAATCTGTTTATTCTAACTTCATTTTTGATTAAAAAATTAATATTCATGAATTCAACAGATTTTCACATATGTTCCACAAAGCTAACAAACCATTCATTCATTTTTATTAAAACCATTATGGTTGTCTGAACGTTGGGTAATAGATCCTACTTATTTCCGATATGAAATTTTTATTTTTACCTTTTCCACAGAGTTTCTTTCTTCTACATATCTTACGTAAAGGCACAAGAGCATTTGGAACATATTTTAATATTGGTTAATATTTATAACAATTCATTTCATATGGTCATTCTTAAATTGAAGGAATTGTGAGATTCCATCACGAAGTTATTAGGTAACCACTAAATTATTTATTACCAAAGGAAGACACATTATTGTTCTAAAATTTAATTAATAGATTCCACAAACACTAATTCCAGATTTACGAAAAAATTCCTCCAAAATTTATTTTTTGTACAATTGGTGGAAATTTAAGAATTTAATACATTTTAAATAGGTTCCACAAGACCTATCGCGGCCTATTTAATCAATCTACATGGGACATTATTTACTTATCTTTTTAATTTGTTTGTTTTAATATTACCGTGTGGAACTTATTTTAATGGTTTTTACGAAAAATATGGATGTGGACATTTTTTTAAATACAATTTCATGGTGGGTCTCAATCATAAGATTCATTAAACCAAACATTAAAATAAGTTCCACATGTTACTGTATTCTTCATTATATAAATCCTCAAACTTTCATATTAAACTACTAATCTAATCAATTGTGATTATAAATCTAAATATTCATTCACAATTCCAATAGTTAAGTTATAATTATTAGTATAGATTTTGAATTATTTGAATGTGGAACCTAAGTTTTCCTCACTATGCCAAAATTAGATCGTACTCAAACAAAACATCAAATTTCAGATTATTTCACACATTACATACATAAATTGTTCAGTACCATCCACATTTTTAAAAAATTACCAAATACTATTAACAAGTTCCACAATTGTTTCGAAAATTAAACCTTATCTTCTCCTGGTTTTATGCTGTTTAACAATAGTTTTGACGAGTTTAAACACAAATCGATTTGAAAATCGATTAAAAAATTGAGAAAACGAGTTCCACAAGTTTAACATTTGCAATAGATTCCACAACTATTTTTAGCACTAAAACAATAAAAAAAAACTTGGATTGCACTGGTGACACCTTCACAATATCAGAATCTTAAGCCATTCGTTCCAACAACTATAGGTTCCACAATGGTGGGAATTAAATACTAATGCTAATACTACATACTAAATTGTGATTTTTGTATAAAAAGAATCAATCACCTTGTTGAATTTGAAATAATAAATCGAACCAGCAAAATCGATTTAAATTCGATGTATTTTAACACAACATACATTCGACCTTCCCAAAAATAAAATAATAAAACCAAATCCCATGAGATAAAACCCATAAAAATGAAATAAAATGTATAGAAAGTAGTATAGCATATCAATAGCCTGAATCAAAAAATCAAACGAACAAATTGCTTTAACTAAAGATTTAATCCCAAATACAAAACAAAAGAAAATCCCAAGAACTATACATACACACACATACATACGCACATTGTTTTCCAAAATGATAAATTACAATCCATCCATTATACCATTTCCATGTTAAATATTCGAAAGTGATTATGATACACGCCATTATGATGATCATCAGCTACATACGAATCCATTCAATTCGAAAAAAAAAAATTGTTGTAATGTGATCTCTGAGATTTGAATGATTTTACTAAACCGAGCTTAGTTTGTACATATATCGTAATTCGTATTTAGACCGTTACATTTTTTGTTGTATTCTAGAGAGGTTTCGTTTACACATCTTGAAAGTAATCTGCGCGGTTCGTACGAGTCAAGTACAAAAATTAACAATATTTTTATTTTTTGGCGATTAGAAAGTAAAAAAGAAAATCAACAAATTTTTTATAATTAAAAGGCGCATTCACCTTTTTTTTGTCCGTGGTCTGGGAATGTCAATAGTTACAGGGGTATGTGATTTAATGAAGATTCGCGCTAGTCGATCTGAATTCAAAAATAATCGAGTATCGAATCGACAAATCCAATGTCGGTTTAGCTCAAGAGCTCAACAAATATTTTTGGGTGAAAAGTTTTATTTGTTTGGTCTTTTCAATTAAATTGTCTTAACTCAAAGAAAAGTAAACAAATAGACAATGGAATGCAAAGAACAACAACAAAATAGAATGTTAATGATGATGATGGGTGATCGTTGAAGTTTCCGGTATTTGGATGTCGTTCACTTTTTTATTTATCTTCTCTACATACATTATAATAGACGATGGCATGGGATTCTGTGTTCCATGCATATTGTATTATAGAATAGTATATAATGGTGAAAGTGATTTGTGTAACAGCTTCTCCGCTTTACACTAACATGATATGTATATCGAATGCCTCCCGGGTTATTATGGTAATTAGTGCACTCAATCAAAATATAATTGTATATCCCCAGTATCTTTGGAAATATTCTTAATCTTCAGAGTTTTGTTCAAGTATACTTGAGTGAAAGATGTGAAATTGATTTAAAGTTTGAAAGGTCGTGCTAGACCCTAAAATGAAATTTGGTTAGGTAAGGTTGGATAATAATTCAGATTTAACTAAAATAATTGATTTAAACAGAAAAATTTGAAATGAGCTTGAATGAGTAAATTGATCTATTTTCTATCAAACTCAATCAAACTCAGGTTTCAAGCATCACCCAAATTACCATTCATTACTGGAAAATCTCATTTTTTGCTATCAAACTTTTCTCAAACGTATGACAATTTTATTCTTTTTTGTTAATTTTCCTATCAAACTCAATCAAATTTGAAGAATATTATTTTTAGATTTTCTACGATTGTCCTGTTTTTAACTCAAATTTTAAATTTTACTCAAGTTATTGTTTAAATTTATATCAGTTTCTCAACTTGATAAAAATTTAATTTTAAAGTTGAGTTAAATTTCAAACCTTATTCAAACGCAAAAATTTCAATTCAAATTAATTTGTTTTCCAACAAATTCCACTCAAATTGATATTTTTGAAATTTACTCAAGTCACTGTTCAAATTTTTCCCACTCATACTCTCTTTAATTGTGAAACCCTGATCTCAGTAATCATTCAAGCTACTATTTTCATTCAGATTTGAGTAAAATAAATGTTTGCTTAGAGTTTTATCGGTGGTCGTTTTGGTCAAAACTTAAATTCAATTTTCAATTTTAAAACTAAATTGCTCATGTTCGACTCTCGTACTTGCGAAGCTGGCCGAAAAAGATTTGAGTCATTATTCTAACCGTTTAACGAAAACTTCAACTAATTCAAATTATAATGATAATTTTACAAAAGACTGTTCAAATTTCTCAACTTGATGAAAATTTAAGTTTTAAGTTGGATTAGATTTCACAATTCTAGTCAAAATTAAAATTCCAAACCAATATTTTACAATTATTCAAAACTTTAATCTCAAATGGCTTTTCCAATTCTCAATAATGGATAAGTTGAATTTTATTCTATCAAACTCTCTCCAAACTCAATCAAATTTTACTGAAACGGGTTGAATATTAAAATTTAATTTTACCTAGATTGTAACTCTTAGGTCACTGATTTTAAAATTCGCCACATTGACCTTTGTTAAATCTATCAAACTCGCTTCAAGCACCATCAAATTTTACTTAAACTTGCTCAAAATCAATATTAAATTTCTCATAGAATTCAAACTTCATTCATCCTCTCAATTCCCACTCAGAATTAGATAACATTCCCATCAAATTCTTTTCAAACCAATTCAAATTTTTATAATAATTTCAAAATTTTGTTAATTTAGTTAAAATACTAATTGAAAATATAATTCAAACTTCGTACTTCCTCTCACCTTCCCCTCAGAATTAGGTATCATTGCCATCAAGTTCTTTTCAAACTAACTTATTTTAATAGTCACTTAAAAGTCATTGCAATTCGCATTCAAAATAAATTGCATTATCTGCTTTCCTAGACAAAAATTAATTTTAAACTTTACTCAGATTTCAACCTTCTTTCAAATATTTTAAAATTTATTCAGGTTTCCAATTTTCCAATCATGATAAATACAAAATATTTGAGGAACTTCCCTATCCAACTCTCTTCAGATTCATTCAAATTCTGGTCAAAGCAAAAAAATTCATAATACTATTAATAAATTCGTTAAGTTCGTTCAAATTTGACAAAATTGGATTAAATGTGTTTTAGACGAGAACTTATTTTAAACTTGACACTCGATGCCTGTCTTCATTCAAATTCTGAAAATAAAATTTAAAGTACTATTCTTTTTGCTGTTAAATTGATTCAAATTTAATAATATTGTTATGGTACGGTACAGAGAAATATAAGTTGGAAACCAAGATATTAATTAAAAATTTTGGACACAGTTGAAGTATTAAAGTTAATTTTCGTAACACGTTGGAGTCTTGAAACTCAGATAAACTTTATTTTTGGAATAAACGTTCTCATCGACCCTCATCGTAGCTCTGCAAGGTTTTGTTTATCTGTAAAATTTTTATTACTTTGTCAAATAAAATCCCTGTCCTCTAAATGTTGTGTTTAAAAAAGCACGCGAAAAGTTACTACAAACAAAAGAGGTACTCAGTACCTTCATAAGCGAGGGTAGACGAACAGCTGCATGTTGGAAAGATATCATAAACTATCATAGATTGGTAGATGTTAATAATATTCAAAAGGATACGCGCACAAAGGTATACTGGACCACTCACATGGTTCACAAGTATCACTAGTTTTATGAATAATTGTCTGGATTGTCTTGGAAAAATTTTTCTCAAAGGCTTGGAAAAATGACAAAGTAAAGTGATCATCAGGTAAGGAGGTGACGAAACCCTACCGATCGCAATTCTTACAGACCATGATGTTGAGCACGTTTCAGAATAGCGGTGCTTTTGGTGATAAACAGTTCAGAAAGAAAAGATCCACAAAGATGGTTAATCTGTGGTGGCCAACCATTATGAACGAGTTAAAGAATATTGATTGCCCGGCAAATCTTTATTCAGCATTCAAATCTTGATCATATTTAGCTGGAAATTAAGGCAAAAAGCACAGAGCGCCATAGACATGATGGTTGATTGGTGCAGTGATCTTATAATGAGGTTATCCTCCGCCAAGACGGACATGATCAAAACACTCGATTATTGAATGTAGATGTTGGTTTACGGTGACAGTTTCCTCATATTTTCACAATCGCGTCAGTAGACAGGTCAATTATGGGTGCTGACTTGCTGACAAAATATGGTCTTCTCGTCGACCTACGTGGACGACGGTTACTTGATCGATATCCGATACCACATATTCAAAACGGCTATTACCACATCATTTGGGTTATTTGAATTTACGAGAATGGTCTTTGCTCTTCGGAATGCTGCGCAGAGCTTTCAACGCTTCATAAATGAAGTGCTCAAAGGTTTGGATTTTGTATGTGTCTACATAGACGATATACTTGTGGCTAGTAAAAATGAGAACGAGCACAAACTTCATCTCAAACAGTTATTTGAGAGATTAGTCAAATTTGGAATAAACATCCAAGTTTCAAAATGCGAATTCGGAGTATTCGCTCTAGAGCCACCATATTCATTCCCAAGCTAGCCGGATTGCTGTCTCCGATTTATGCACAGCAGTGTTACAACAGATGAGTGAAGGATGTAAAGTAAATATTCAGCCTTTGACAGATAACTGCTTGCTAATTATCTAGCAATAAAACACTTTAGTTATTTCGTAGAAGGTAGGCAATTACCGCCTACGCGGATCAAAAACCTCTTAACACGGCATCACTGAGCGAAAAGAGTCCACGGCAGACCCGTCATCTTGACTTCATTGCTCAGATTACAACGGACGTGCAACATATCTCGGGCAAGTACAACGTGGTCGCTGACACTTTGTCACGACCATGTGACCACGTTGAAGCAATCGACCAAATTTCGAAGCTAACATTTAATGATTTAGCTAAGGCTCAAGAGCCTGATGATGAATTGAAAGAACTACTTGTTAATTCATCTCGTCCTGCGTGTTCTAAGTTTAAAATAGAGCTCACCATCCTCTCCCATTTGAATATATATTGTGAAACATCGACGGGGGTTCACCGACCATTGCTTGCAGTGGCACAAGACAAGTAGTTTTCAGCGCACTACATGGTGTTTCCCATCCAAGCATTCGCGCTATCCGAAAATTAATTTCCAGTAGGTGTTTTTGGCCGAATATAAACAGCGACATTACGAATTAAGTTCGCAGTTGTATCGGATGCCAGTTAAATAAGGTGCCAAGGCACACGAAGTCAGAACCGGGTTATTTTGGTTTACCAGCAGCAAGGTTCGAGCGTATATTGTAGTGGGACCACTCCCACCATCCGAAGGTAATAGTAGACTTTTGTCGAGCAATATGTTTCAAGGTTTAGAATACCTCTTGAAATCACAACTGACCGAGGCAGCCCGCTTGAGTCAAAACTCTTCTCCAAGCTAACGCGTTTACAAAACTCGTGATAACGTAATTCATTGGAGCACTGAGCTACCCCTCGTCTTGTTGGGAATACGAACTGAATTGCTCACCAGCAGAACTCATTTTGATATATTTTAAGCAGTTTTAAGATAACTGGGCTGGATGTAAATCCCCGAGAAAGTTTTCAAATAATACAAGTATGCACCTTCAAGTGGCAGGGACAAAAACAGGTTCTACGTGACTAAGCATTGTCGATATGCTTAGTCACGTAGAACCTGTTTTTGTACTAACGGAGATACCAACAGAATTGAACGACGGCGTGGGAAATATGAGCGCCACTCCCACGCACACAAACGGCCAAAACCAACAAGGATACCAAATTAGTTTGGTCCCATTTGCCGAATGAAAGTTTGTCCACGCGTTGAAATGTGTTGAATGTTGATGACGATTGCCATTATGTTATCTTAACTCCTCTCTAAAAATCCTTGTCCTCGAGGGTTAGAAATTCAGCTGGACAGGTTGTTGTGAAATGATGTAGGATTCTGATAATCTTTTCCCTCAGGTGTACTGATGTTCTGTCCTTGACGTGATATATATTCTCGCCTTTTACGTCAATCAGGTTGTTGTGTAGGATTTCTCCAATTGCGTTTCCTGGATTTGTGGTTTATTGAACTGATGGTCGTATTTATTTTGATTGCATGTATCGCAATTCTGCGTGTACTTCCTTACTAGGCTGGCCGTGTGCAGGAAATAATACTTTTATAGCATTTGTTCTTTGATCTCGTTTGCATTCCGAAGCGCTCTTTTATGTTCTTCTCGTATGATGCGGTATTTATTGCCTTCGGTGCGGATATCTTTTACCACCCTCTGCGTTATCCTCATTTTGTAATTATGCGGATGTTTTACGTAAATTTTTAGGAGTAGTTGGAGATATTTTTCCGAAATTTTGATTCCGTTTATATATTTGTCGCCAATCGCTCCGAAGTGTATTGATAATTTTTGTCGGATTTTGACATTACCCCAGCCTCCTCCCCTGACCTACTGTTGCCGATTAGTTAAGCATTCTTGGCGATTTCTGCTCTTATAACATTTTTGTTTGCCCCAGTGTCGACAAGGAATCTTAGTATCTGGTTGCTATTTATTCGATACTCTAAGTATAAGTTATGCTGGAGAGTCATTCGTTATAAATTTTACCTCAATATTCTTCCATATCCTCGATGTCGCTGAAGTTGTTAATATACTCCTCGTATTGCTGTGGGTATCAGGATTCCTTTCTTTTCTTGGTTTTTTGTTCAAATTATACTTGGTCGAATCATATAATTGATTGTTTTCGTGCTGCCCGATCCGTCAATGGACATTGGTACTGGTGGCTTGTTGGTGGTGCTACAAAGTAATTTTGTTGTTGCGGGTATTGTTGTTGTTGATATGGTTGTTGATATTGACGGGAACTTCTATCGTGTATCGTGATTCTCCAAAAAGCATCCTTGATCTATCTCCAGTTAGGCCTCTAATGAACACGTCCAATGTTCGATTCCTGTATATGTGTCGATCAACGCCGTCATGGTGTCTGCACTGTAGTTTTCGGTTTTGACTTTGTTGATAATGTGTTGTATGGACCGCTATTACCACTGTGGAATTTAAGCGGGTATAATCCGTATCTTCGGTAAACTTTGAGTTTAAAAAACAACACACGTTTATAATATTGAAATATAACTTATTATTTCACAAATTAATATTATAAATTTTATTACACTAAATTATTATTGTAGAATTGTAGATTTAATTTAATGTTGTTTTTAGGTACAAGCACAAGTCTGATCTAATTATTGATTATTCTTGCTCTTCCTAACTAACCTCGGTTAACAACATAATTTATTAGTTATGGTGGAAGAGGAAGAAAAACCAGTATAAGAGTGATTTATATGTTAATAAAATTGAGGAGAAATGTTGTACAGTTTGATATCGATAATCAATTCACAACAAATGAGGGATCGTTTAGTTGGTGGTTTACGGTTGCTTAAAATTCGTCGACACTATTCTTTCCTTGAGTCAAACTGAACTGATGTTCAAGTATCCACAGATCTGACCTAGACTTAACCGGTCCAGATCCTGCCAACTGATATCGCTTTGACGGCACCATTTGGTATGGTCGTGGGAGCTATAACGGGACATTGCCTCATCGGAGTAAATACGAGCAGACTGGGTGCCCCTGTGTTAATCTAGCATACAGCAGAATAAAATTTATGGGAACTTCCCTTGGTAAGGTCAGGATGGTTCGACGAGTGAAGAGGAGGTAACAGAAATGTGGTACAGCTACGGACCTAATTGTGTCTATATGCTAATCCATTACGCCCTCGTTGGCTTAGTTTGTAGTGTGCTTGCTGTGGTATTCGAGGGTCTCGGGTTCGATTCCCGATGATGACCAAAAATGACGGTTGGGTGTTTTTAATGTGTAAGTCTGTGTGTTTGCATTGAGTACTGGAGTGATCCGCCCAACTTTAATTTTTTTAGTCCATTAGAACGGCCATTTTATAGAAAATTAGAGTTCGGAATTTATTTGCAATTTCGTGGAAATATCAGAAGTAATATAAATATCAGAGAATAACATTTCGACTGGCTATAAAAATATTCCCAACGCTTCTCTTTGAATTTCAGTAATGGCAATTTTGCAACATACCCAAAACCTAAATGTAAAATTTTATCCGCTCATATCCACAATGTATGTATTGTGATTGGATGTATCGACATATTAGCAAATCTGGGTCACTCATTGTATTTTTATGAAATGCAAATTTCTATGCGAGTACACAATATGCAAATTACTATATATACATATCTTCCGTCAATAAAACAATAGAACAATTATACTTATTATATTCTATATATACTGTTTAAGTAATCGGTATATGTATGTACATACATTTATATAAGAAAGTTATACATTTTGTATATGAAATGAACTATTATAACCCGTCGTAATCCATTAGAGCTTCACCGCGTGAAGTAATTATTTTGTCATTTGAGAAACGGAAATCAATATTTTGTTTGAATTCTTTCTAAAACACCAATCGAGCACAAGACTAATGTTTAGTTGTTTGTAATTAAAAGGAAATGAACACCAAGTTACGCCGCATGATTAAGTGTTAGCGAATATACCTATAATTTAATCGATGTCTTGGGCCATTAATTAATTTGGCGCCGAAATTGACAAGCACGTGGGTGGGACAAAAATATGTATATATAGGGACCATAAATATTGAAAATCTCTGCGGGGCTCCAATTGTTCCATTGTTTTAGAGATACTGGTCGTCGTCTTTTTTAATATCCATATATACATTTGTCTAAGAAAAGGTGTGACGAATGTCAATTTTCTTAATTATTTATGTCGAATCTACCATTATTTATATATTTACAGAGCACAACAATGAAAGGTGGGTATGATGGGTGATATATAAATATTAATCGAAAATTGATACGTCAAGCATAATTGAATATGATCGATTTATTTATGTTTATATGTACATATCGTCATACCAGTGCTATTTTGTTGTATCTCCAAAATCGTTGCTTTTGAGTTGTATCTCCATTTGTTTTGAAGATACTGGTGAGTTTGATGTATCAACCAAAAAAACAATATTGTTTTGGTGTAAGATGCTGATACAGATTTTTTATTTCCTACTTTCACTGATATACCTCAAGCAGTATTTAACAAAAGTAAGTAACCAAAATTTTCTTATCAGTAGAGCTATAGTATTTATTGTGATGATTTTTTCGGATACTTTCGTAAGTGATTCGACAGAATGAGTTGCTACGTACGCTATCGCCTAAAAGGAAACGTCGATGGAAATGTGGCAAAAAGAAGAAGAATTCAGTTATGCATTTCACTCCAAGTGAACGCGAAAAATGCTTGTTTACCAAGCATAGAACAGCACATCAACAAGCCAAACGGGAAAGGGACAAGGACCGCATCAAGCTCAATCCGCATCTTTGATTGTTCTTCCGCAAGCAAAAGTTTCCAGATTCTTTTACAAACCCACACTTAATTCGTACTATCTGACCGTCCATGGCAATAAAAACTACGTAGTAATTGTGCGGTTTGGCATGAAGCGTTAAGTGGAAGAACTGGTAATGACATAGCGTCAGCGCTCGTAAGGATTATAGCAAATGCATTCCACAATAGAAATTGGTAGAGAACAATCAACTGTTAATACAAATTGAGCATACATTTTCTGAACCAGGCCACTCGCTGATTCAGAAAATCGATGCCGTCCACAGTAGTATTGAGGGAAATTTAAAAAATTGAAAATTTACACTCCCGAACTAAGACCAATAAAATCTATAAACTCAAAAAAGGTGTGTTTTAAGCGGCGGCTGCTCGCATGGAATGTCGACCAACGTTTTTGATTTGTCCAAATAACCAATCGTTTCGATAGAAAACAAATAACAAATACTTATCAAGGTAATATTGGCCCAACATTAGCATACTCGTACATGAGATATGTTCGACTGAGGACATTGAGCTGCTAGCCTCATCTTTGACGCATCAGTAGTCACATCAGCCTTCGAAAAATTTTGTCCTCTTATTACAAAGCAAAAATCTCAGAATAATCCTTTTTGATGGTCTTTCTGGTTGATTGGGATAACAAAGAATAAGCTCAAAAAGAATATAAGAGAATGCTGAGATCCACTCGTGTTTGGATTAGTTTCTGCGAAAAAATTAATAGTATTTCTGGGATCGCTAGAATTAATTTGATGCTTTGGTTAAAAATGCTTCCTGCAGACTCGATGTATTGTGATTTCCTGATGGCATATTAACCTCTTCCAGGAAGGAAATTGTCGAACTACTACTTTCTGTTCATTTGCCTGGGTGCAATGTTATCAATCATGATTATGGTGCTGACGTCCAGCCCAATGGTACTGATTATTCACCCGAGTGGGACTAAGCCTGTAGGCTAGCTACTCTCAAAACCTTCCGCTGGAGCGTTTTCTCTTTCTCACCTTATAAATCAGGTGTACCAGGTGGAGTTCTTCCTGCTGAATTACAGAATGGGTTTCCCCTAATTCAGGAACACTTACTTCGGCTCTGTTAAGTGTGCTTTGCATTTGGATATGTTCCACCGTCCTGGAGCAGGAATAGAGTTGGGTTCAACCAGAAAGCTGGGAAGACGGATTATAGCGACCACAAGGCTTTTCGCCCTATTAGTCTTTCTTCAACTTTTCTCAAAACTCTGGAAAGAATTGTTGACAAATATATTAGGGATCATCACTTATCTGTCATCCCATTCAGTAGCATTCAATATGCTTACATAGATGGGAGATCATGTGAAACAGCGCTGCATGAACTTGTTACGAGGATTGAAAAATTGCTTAGTATTAAGGAGATTCTTGTGGGCACTTTCCTCGATATTACGGGTGTCTTTGATAGTACTTCTTTTGCTTCCATTACTGAAGCCTGCTCAAATTTTGGAATTGACCAAACTATTGTTACTTTGATTGGATCTTTGCTGAGGTCGCGCATTGCTGTGGCCGAGCTGGACTCACTTTCTATTTGGGTTAAAGATACTAAAGGTTGTTCCCAGCGAGGTGTCCTGTCACCTCTCCTGTGATTCTTAGTTATTGACGAATTACTTGTAAAACTACAGCAATCTGGCTTCACTGCTCAGAGTTATGCTGATACTGAAATTAAACTGCAAAAGGTCCCTTCTATTTTCTGGTAGTGTAGAAGAGCATTTGGGAAGTCGTGGGGTCTGACCCCCAAAATGCTGATGTTTATTTACAAATCTCTAGCTTTACCTATGCTATTTTACGCGTCTGTTGTTTGATGGTCTGTGGTTCAGTCAGTTTCTGTCATTGCGAAGCTTAATAGCATTCAAGGTGTGGCTTGTCGATGTATTGGTGTGTGGAACGCTCTCGACCTGATCACAGGACATAGACTAATCTACAATTTAATCAGTTCATATATACTAGAAATTAATATGGTTAATGACAAATTGTTGCCAGAATTCTGCTTTGATATCTGTTTCTCGGTGGTTTATCCAACGAGGAACTCGTGGTCGTCTCAAGAATTCAAGGACTGGGTGGCTCAGTCGCTCGTATTTTTCGCTGACGAGTCTCACTCTAATTTTGGTGCAGGTTTTGGAACCTATTGTCCTGAACATGACCTACAATCATGTGGGAGTCTAGCCCGGAACTGCATGGTAATCCAAGCAGAGCAGATTGCACTCACACGTTGTGCGATTGATGCTTCTAAGCTCGCTGTTTGCGGAAAGGACATTATTCTATGCAGCGGTTCTAAATCTGTGCTCAATTCATTACGAAAGTATATGATCACTTCCAAACTTTGCTCTAATAATCGTGTCAGAGTTATGTGGGTTCCGGCTCATTGTGGCATTGAAGGTAATCAGATAGCTGTTGTTTTAGCTAAAACAGGCTCAAGTATGAAATTCATTGGACTTGAACCGGCAGTGCCCCTGTTTTCGTAGCTCACATTTTGTCTTTTCTTTTTCTTGTAGTTGGCAATTTTCTCATTAAAGAGTATATTAATAGGAATCAAGCCGGCCAAGACAGAAACGGCGTCAGTGGACAATGTTCTTTAAGCTTTTGTAATTCCGAGCAAGATACTTCTTTGGGCACTAACTAGTGTACGCCGATGGTGGCATTTCATTCTATCTGCCCATGCCATGCATGCGTATGTCAATGAAGATACCACAAGGCCCCCGTGTATTATTGATAGTGTTCGTTGCTTGAGGCCCCAGTTCTTTTGACATGTGAAGTGACTCCAAGTCGTTCATCGAAGTCAACTCTCAGCCATTTGAAAGTTTTCACCATCTTAATTCTTTGGCTATTTACGGAAACCAATGGTGGTCTCCTAACATCCAGTAAACCTTTAAGTTGGATCATAACTGTCTTTTCAGAGGATGCTCCATTTTGTAGCTTTTGCACCTGTCTACCATCCTGTCTATGGCTATAGTTGCGCTTTTCCTTCAATAAATTTTGTCTTGAATTTCCAGCAAAAAGCATTATCTTGTCGTCCGTGAATGCTACTTCTTGGACCTCCTGGCTCATGCTTCCGTTGGAGACAATATTCCAAAGGTGGAACCAAGGATGGAACCTTGCGGACATCCTTTGTTGACCATTTTTTCAAGTGTGCCATGACTTGAAATAACAGTGGCTTTTCTTTCAGAAAAATAGTTGTTTAGGATGTTATAGAGATTGCGTGGGCAATTGAATTGATATTGCTGGGCCACCACTTTGCCTTTTAGGTCACCACCGCTAACCAGGGTACTTAGCACCTCATTCGTTTTCAATTAACCTGTGCTAAACTTATACCCAAAGCCCCACGGTTCGGCATTTGGTTTTTGTCTCTGATATTTTTAAAATACGCCCTAACGGTGTGCCACATAGTTAAGCCTTTTGCTTTTCCGAGAACCGAGATTTTTATCATTTTGATATAACTTGCGCAACTTATAAACCAATTTTCATGATTCGATTAGGTCAGAAGACCACCAAGACAATTTTGACTTGCGAGCACGTTTACGTGGAACAGTAAACGCTACAGACTTTCATAATTGAACTTTATATTATTTGTTCAACTTGACCGCTATTGCCTTCGATCGAAACCTTCAGGTTTTTTGCCAGGCTTTGCCAGATGTTACTTAACTGGCTGTAAAAACACTCCCAATGCCTTAAGGCATACCGAGAAATTTTGTTTGATGCTGGGGAATCATTATGTGTGTTCTCCGAGCCCAAGATCGAGACAATTACTCCGTGGTCACTTGATGTCCAATTTTGATGGTCGGACCAACTTAAAAACCCGTCATGAGTGAGATCAATATTCGACTCTCTATTGTGAGAATATGTACTTAGCTATCCTTCTTCATTTATAACGAATAGGTTACTTCTTGCTATGAATTCTTCAACGAGGACTCCTCTCTCGTTTGCGTCCTTATTGTGCCAAAGTTTAGACTTAGCATTGAAGTCGCCGCAGTAATGATAATAGGATGGTCTTTTAGACCATCCATGATTTTATCGAGTTTACTAACATATTCCACTGGATCGTCTGAATATTGGAAGTAAATACTGACACAGTGTGTGTCGCAGTACTGTGAAATTTTAAGAACCTCAAGATCGTTATTGAGTATGCCAATTGTTGCTTTAATATTTTCGTTGTTTCCACTGATTATCCTTGTGGACGTGGTCATTCCCCCTTAGCCCACTTTAACCGCGTATGGTTCCTGCATGCAGAGTATATCGATTGTTCAATCGACAATTATTTTTATTTTGAACTTTATCATTAGGTTCAAAGCCGTTTTGTATGAGGTACAAACTTTACTACGTGACGAATGGGGAAAAGCCCAATTTGCCTTACGGCAAGAAGTGCATTTAGCGTCTTCAATGCCCATTGTCGGTTTTTTATAAGGACATTCCTCGCAGTTGGCGATACCTCTATTACCCAATGGACTGACTTAGCCTCTTTTGGTTCAGTCATGAAACTTCGTTTCAAGTCTACGATCTTTATTGAATCAGAGCTTTGTTTTATTAACGCTTCTTTAATTGCCTCAATCTTTTCGGTCCTGTCCACATCATAGATGATTGTCCAGGGCATACGTTTTTCTGGTAGCGATGCTACCAGCCCAACATTTGAAAGCTCCTTACTGGAAGAACTAAAGATCTTCCTTTCTTCCTGTTTCGATTAGAACGCCATCCATGATATTGGTGACCTTTCTATCCGAAACGTTGGCCACTGCCGGGTTTATTATTTCCCGCAGTTTGTTTTTGACCTCCTCACTATTAGTTTCCCTACCAGTCATGGCTTTTACAGTAACATCCTTTGATGGTTGCCACTGGGTCTTTCTTTTTATTCCCGTTCATAGGACGGCGACCTGAGGTACCACATTTTTCAAAGATGGCGCGTACGAGACCTTTTTTTTCAGTTTTGAGTGCTTCCACTATCACGGATCTTTCGGGAAGTCGACCTTTAATGCCGGCTATTTCAAGGCTCAACAATTGGCCTGCATCTTCAATGGCACTTAGGCAATCCTGAAGTTTTGCCCTTTCCTCATTATTAATCTCTGAGATCTCTTTTATCTCCAGTTCCAATGCTTTAACAGCCTCCTTTAGTGCACCGAGTAAGCGCCTACAGGCTGTGTGCTGGATTGCCGAGCTCCATTCTCCACAGCCTCTTTCCCCATTTTCTCCTACCACTCTATCTACACTGAGTTCGTCTGTATTTCGCCGTACAGTGGAATTTTTATTGCACCCTTAAGATGTGACCACTAATTCGTTGCCTCCCCTCGATCTCGTAGAGGTAACAGCTCAGGAAACAGAAATGAAGTTTATTTTAATTGTCAAATGTTTTCGATTTTAAAAATATTTTTAAATTATTTTCCTGCACTTTTATACTTTTAATACGGCTGGAGTTATTCGAAAAATAAATATTGGGTATATCGTGTAGACAGTTCAATTTTATTGGAACCAACATTTGTCAAATCACATTCGGTCAACGTTGGTCGACATTTTCCTGTCGTGTAGCCGCGGCTTGAAACTCATTCAACTGAAACCAGCTCCAGATTTTTGGAATTATAATGCAGCTTCTGTTTCATTGAACTTCCCATCCATTTTTATCCGTAAAACATTTGTTGAACGAAAGACAAAACATAAATTAGTTAAGGTACCGGAAAGGATTTCCTGAAGAATTTATGTTTATGTATTATTGACAAAAACCAGGAAGGACAAAACTCATAATTTAGCTGAATTACCTACTCCTAAGGATGTAGGCCAATTTAATTACAAGACAAATCCAGCAAAATTTGAACACTTGCAGTCGATGCTGAATTTTATGCCGGTTATTGATGAAGATCAACGATATATACATAAATATATGTACATACTTATGAGCATGCAAAACTCGATATACATTTTATGAATGAAATTACATTTTGCAACACCTTTGGGATAATATCGAATACCATGACATGGCATTCAACGCGTTACATAAATTTAAATATTTTATTTATATGTGATATCATCACAAGCACGATTATGATCATCAATATGATTGTCACACCAAAATGCCCAGTTATGTATGAATATGTACATACATATATGTATATATAAGACAAGCATCTATTGTTTAATTTATGATGGCATCTGGTTACGGTACATTTTAATACACGTTGACATTGAAATTATAGAGAATACATTAAATAAAAAATCAAAGATATTTGAATGAGGTTTGGCCTGATATACACAACATATAGGTACCCTAGATTACATCATTGACTTATTCGCGCACGAACATCATAATATTTACATACTATACATATTTTTGGTGGTCTTATTTGTCTATCTAGGTATATAGCTAGCTAACCCGCTAACCTTGGAATAACAATAAATAGTTATCGTTATGCACACATTCCGCATCTTCAATTAACTAACATAAATTACTATAACAACAACTAGCCGGATTTTTGCTTAGCTGCGAAATTCGAAATCATAACAAAATCATGAACATGAAACATTAAAATCTAAAAAAAAAAAACTACATAAAATTGAATTTTAAATATATGTATGAATACAGTGTGGGTGTGGCTGGACGGACAGAATCGCAATATACACCAATACCTTGTGCCAGATTAAAATGCCAACTGTAAAAATTTTCTCATCATACATCGTGTGCCAATGGGGCCATGGCGTATACGGGGGACCCTCACACTATCTTATATTTAGTATGAGTTGAGGTTGGTACTGTAATTTAAAACAAACATAAAAATTGATTTAGCAATCAGAGAGAGCAGAAAGCACAAATCTTTTCGTGATTAAAGTTTTTCAAATACAAAAAAAAAAAATCAAATTGTTTTTGTTCGTTTTGTTGTGTTTATGTGTAGGCGCGATTTTCATCAGGCAATTAATGTAATTGAAACCTTGACATTTAAATTGTATCACGTACGGGAAAGTTCTTAAATTACATTTTTTTTTATTGTGTGAATTTATATGTTTTGTGGAGATAGCAGGACCATTAAACAGACAAACACAATCATACAGCTTCCACATCATTTTTTTTCTAATTATCTCATTCACTTAATTATTTTCATTTTATTTGTTTTTTGGTTCATTTGATGGACATGTTCGAGATAGCCCAACAGATACTTAAAAGTCGGTACTTCTTGCATAGATCGCATAAATTAAGTGTGGAACCTATTGGCATATCTTCCATACAATAATGCGGTCAAATATAATTCTTAACGCCAATCCATAAATAGATTCCACAAACCTTTTATTTTCAACTAGGTCTTATACACTGTGGAATCTGTTTATCCAAACTCCATGTTCCAATTAAATCAATTTAGTAAAATTTATTATATTCCACAAATTATTTTATTTTCGTTATACTACTTTATACCACTATAATTCCAGATAGTCCAACAAAGACTTAAAAGTCGGTACTTCTGCATAGATCACATAAATGAAGTGTGGAATCCATTTGCAAATGTTCCATACAATAATGAGGTCGTAGTATAGTTCTTCTTTTCAACTTGCTGTTATAGACTGGAGAATCTGTTTATTCTAACTCTATTTTCCAATTAGATCAAGATAGTATTGTAGTTTGATACTAGTGAAGTATATAGCAAAATTTAATATATTCCACAAATCATTTTATCTTCATTCTACTACTTTATACCACATCTGCATTTTCATCTGGCAGTAAATACTATATAGCCAAACATGAATTCAACACATTTTCACATATGTTCCACAAAATTAATAAACCATTCATTCATTTTGTATTAGCTCCATTATGTTTTTTTGTGAGATAGAACGTTGTGGAATAGTATCCTACATATTTCCGATATGGAATTGTTTATTTTTATATTTTGGGGAATGTTACGTAAAGATAAAAGGACGATTAAACAGAAAATACAATGATACAGCTTCCACACATAACTTTTTTTTCTATTTATCTAATTCATTTAATTATTTTATTTGTTTTTCTGCCCGTTTGATGAACATGATCCAGATAGTGGAATCTATTGGCATATATGTTCCATAAAATAATGTGGTCGTAGTAGAGTCTTAACGCTAATTCATAAATAGATTCCACATATGTTTTCTTTACAACTTGCTCTTATACGCCGTGGAATTTGTTTCTTCCAACTCCATATTCCATGGTGCTGTCTCTGGTCTTAACTGCAATAATGGCAGTTTCTTCTGTAAGAATTCTATCGGTAAAACTAGGGCGTGCATTTTTATTGGCAACAATATTAGTGCTTCCCTCATTCAAGAGTGCTGTTCGGCTGATCTTACTGCTGTGCTCATCACTTTGATTTCTAATAATTCTTGCACTAAACTGGTACTCACTTCAGTTTATTTACCGTATGATTCTGTCTCACCTCCTTCTTCCGAGGAGCTTACTGATCTTGTGTTATAGTGCTCATCCCTCTGGTACATAATGCTTGAGGTTTTCAATTTAGGTTCCGAGGTTTCTGATTGGAAAATGACGGATGATATTCTCACCTCTAATCACAGGTGTTTCTCGTTTAAGATAAACATTAAACGGTCGCTGCTAAAACCTTATCGCAATAAATAATTAACAGATTGGAGACTTTATTCTTTCGAACTAGATTCACTGCTGACCACACCGAGGGTACACGCGTTCTCTCTTGGGATGTCAATTTCAACTGCTTTCGAAAATTCGTGTACTCTTATTCGTCCACCAAAAGACGCGGATCAAACCCTTCTGGAACTCGGACTTTACATGCAAGGTTAAACAATTCGCGACTCCAATCGATAAATTGCTTGGGATATTTTCCTAATTGCACAAAAAGAATATAATCGAATTTTTTGATCCGCTCACAGAGCTTCGTGGTTAAACTTTTGCGTGGAAATTAATAGTTTATCTGCTGTCGCTAGACCAAATAAGGCTTTGGATAAGAATGATGTTTGTAGACTCGAAACTCTTTGTCAGGTAGGTCAGCTTGCCTCCTGTCACCGAGAGGTTAATGAGCTGCTTTTGTTTATTCATTTTCCTGGTTGTGATATTGTCTGTTACTGCCGATCTCAATAAGAGTTCTTCTGCGGCTCATAAGGACTTGGCTCATAAACTGATCAATCACGATACCCTGCGCTAGAGTCTTTTCTCCTTTGCACCTTATTAGTCTGGTGGACCTAGTGGTATTTTCCTTGCTGAACTGCAGCATGGCCTTCCTTTATTTTAGGACCATTTATTACACCTTTTCCAAGCGTGCATTGCTTTCAGCACTATTCCAAAAGCACTGTGAAACTTGAACTTGTCACAATTTTGGTATTAATCGCACCATTGTCATGTGAATTGAATCTGTGCTCAGGGCTCGCATTGTGGAGGCTGAGCTGGATGGCGTGACAGTTTCTATCAAAGTTGCCAAATACTGTTCTCAGCTGATGATCTTGTTTAAACAGTATCGGGCAAACACCCGAATGTCTTAAATGACTTAACGCAATATACCTTAACTATTGTGGAGGCATGGTGAGTTGATAAGGGTCTCCACGTCAACCCATCTAAAACTGATTTAATTATCTTTACTAGGCGCAGGTGTACTCTGGACCAACCCGTTTCTTCACTTTTTGAGATACCGATTACCAGATGTGACGAGTTAAGTTCCTTGGTGTTATCCTAGATAGCAAACTCTTCCTGGAAATATCATCTTGATTGCAAACTTCAGAAAGCTACTGACATATTTTGGCAATGTAGAAGAGCCTTTGGGAAATCCTGGGATGTAACACCCAGGATGCTGTTTTTCATATATACAAATCGCTGGTCTTACCGATACTATCTTTTGCTTCTATCGTGTGTTGGCCAGTGGTTAATCTTAAGGCTTCTATAGCCAAACTTAATAGACTACAAAATATTGCTTGTAGAGCTGTTAGTGGTGATATGTCCTCAATTCCACTACTCGCTATGTACGTTTCAATTGAGTTGCATTGAAGCTTGGAACTCTCGGTTCTATTGTGGGCCATAGACAAATTTTAAAAAAATTTTACTTCTTTTTTACCAGAAACTGATATGGTTAATGATAGAGTACTTCCCGAATACTCGGTGGTCTATCCCACAAGGGATCTGTGGATTTCGCAGGATTTTCCCAAAAAATTAAACGAAACCTTAGTCTTCTTTTCGGATGGTTCTCGCAATAATCTCAGTGCTAGATTTGGAATCTGTCCTTGGTCTGATCTGAAATCTTTCGGCAGTCTGGGTTAGTTTTGAACTGTTCTGCAGGAACTAATAGCGCTGACAAATAGTGCTATTGAGGCTTTAAATTTCGCTGTTAAAGATGAAAACATATTTCTCTGTACAGATGGCAAAGCTGTACTCAATTCATTGAATAATCTCTGAACCATTTCGAAACTTGTCTCATTAACCATATTGGTTCCATCAAGCCAGTTTCCATCTAAATCTAATTGGACCTGAACCCGCGGCTCCCGTTTCTTTTAACTATGACAAGAATCTTATAAAGAACTACGCTTTGAAAGATCTAAGGACTAAGGGTACAGTGGCTTGCCTCTTCTAAATGTCGTATGGCGAAGAACATCATTAGTGGACCCAATTGGAGGTCTACGAAGTATGCTTTATCCTTTAAAAAGGACCAGTTGATAATCTTGAATGCAATTCTTACGGACCATGGTCGTTTTAAAGGTCATCTCCATCGTATGGGCTTATCTCAGAACGTAGTCTGCCTTGAAGAAGATGATGACTGCCTTCACGTTCTGTGCTTTCAATTTTATTCGTTTTCAGATCTTCAATTGTAGTTCTATTAATATAGGTCAGTTTACCTCCATGCCTTGGTCTAAACTTGTTCAGTTTGCTAAGGCTGCAGTGCGCGTCTGCGGATTAGTATATCCTGGGTTTGCACCATGGGCCTCTGAGGCATTGAGTGCGAAACCCTCATGGGCTCCAACCAATTTTAATAATAATAATAATAATAATAAGAATAGCAGGACGATTAAAAAGACAAACACAATCATACAGCTTCCACATAATTTTTCTTTCTAATAATTTAATTCATTTAATTATTTTCATTTTATTTGTTGTTCTGGCCGTTTGATGAACATACATATTCTAGATAGTCCAACAAAGACTTAAAAGTCGGTACTTCTTGCATAGATCGCATAAATGAAGTGTGGAACCTATTGGCATATGTTACATACAATAATGTGGTCGTAGTATCGTTCTTAACACCAATCCATAAATAGATTCCACATATATTTTCTTTTCAATATGCTTTTATAGACTGTGGAATCTGTTTATTCTAACTCCATGTTCCAATTAGATCAGGACAGCAATATGGCTTTCTGAACGTTGTGGTATTGTGTATCCTACATATTTCCGATATGGAATTATAATTTTCTTCTTTTCGGGAATGTTTTGTAAAGATAGTAGGACGATTAAACAGACACACACAATCATACAGCTTCCAAATAATTTTTTTCATTTAAATATTTTGTTTGTTTTTCTGTACTTTTGATGAACATGTTCCAGATAGTGGAATCTATTGGCATATGTTTTATACAATAAAGTGGTTGTAGTATAGTTCTTAATGCCAGTCCATAAATATATTCCACATATCTTTTCTTTTAAACTTGCTCTTATAGTCTGTGGAATCTGTTTATTTTAACTCAATTTTCCAATTAGATCCAGATTGTATTGTAATTTGATTAGTAGTGAAGTATTTAGCATAATTTAATATATTCCACAAATCATTTTAACTGCATTGTACTACTTTATACCCACAACTTTACGGAATAGATCCTACATATTTCCTATATGGAATCATTATTTTTATCTCTTAGGTTTTGTAGGGATAGCAGGACGATTAAACAGGCAAACACAATCAGTAATTGGCTAAAAGCATATTGGCCACAGAGATAAAAGTTATACACCAGTTTAAAATGCTTTGGTAACCTCGAATGGTCTGGCGAAGTTGGTGCCAATTGATATTATTAAAATTGTAATTCTAGAATCAATGAAGTTCCAGGAAAATAAAATTTAATTCACCGTTAGATCTAACCATCCCTATGCTCAATTAATAGCGTTTTACTTTAGAATACTTTAGAATATTTCAAAATTTGAAATTAAAGCCTAATTTTTAATCAAGTGGCACAGCTACTACTTAACATTTAAGATTTTATTTTAAAAGTAGATGGTATATTGAACCACTTGTCACCACTAATATAAGTGAACAAGTTGAAAAAATCAGCGCGTTTTTCTCAACATTTTTGATATTTAGAAGAAAAATTTTCTAGTTGGAAGTTATAGGGGCAAAAGTGGAAATGACCTTTGAATGACCTTTGGTGATCTTGCTAATTAATGAAGCCCTTACTAATATTTACCAGCATTAATCAACATTTAACCGAGATTTGCGGTTAACAAAAATATGTACCTAAAAATCATGTCGTAATTATTGCCACACAATTTCCGATCAGATCATTTGATGTATGGCTACATTCTTAAAGCCATTTATACGTACATATATGTATAATTATTATGATTTCCAATAAACCTATTAATGGATAGCTAACAGCTTATATAATCACGTCTTGAATAAAATTAAATAATGTATCCATATTGCTATATAGTCCATTTAAAAGCTTTTAACGATGACATACCAAGCAACTATATCCTCAATCGCAGTTACAAAAAATAAAGATACATTCCATCAATGTCCATTTATCTTGACTCAAAAAAGACGTACAACACGAATTTCCATTGTTAAATGGCGCCATCGTGCTTTAGTACTCCCCCTTTCTATATACATATATGTATATGTCCATAAAATTTACCCAATATTCCCACTACGTTGGGTGGTCTCGGTCTACAAATGAATTAAAGAAATTGTCTGTATATGCATATACATACATACATTACCTCACTTTAAATATTAATGTTTTATGCTTTATATATATACTTCAAGGTAATTGCTTTAAATATATTTGTCGATTTGTATCAATCAACAAAACAATAAACAGCCCAGCCAAAAACTTTATTTTTATTTTTTGCTGTGATGTGCTGATAAAATCGACGAACGTACCCAAAAAAATTAGAAAGAATTAAAATAAGATTTTAGGAACGTGATAATTGTTTTAAAAATTTTGATTTATTCCGCAAAATCCAAAACAATAACAAAATGTGTGGCATTGAAAAGTTGTATTGTTATTGTTGTTTTTTTATCTGAATTGCAAATTTTAAGATTTATACGTCACATATTTTTTTTTAACTTACTCCAGGCATTATACACTCCGGTCATGGTATCCTCATCGTTATGGCCACTGCCACCGCTATTCACCTGATGATCAGATATCATTTTATTTTTTGTATTGTACTTAAACTATAAATTCACTAATCAGTAATTTCACTTTTTACCACATTTCTTAACACTGGTTCACTTCTCGCATCTATCACTCACTGTATTTTGTGGGGCGCCACACTACTTAAAATAATTTATTTGTTCATCACACAATATACTGAAAAGGATTGGCCAAATTAGTTGAGCGGAAAACGAAACTATCGATAAAACTATAATCGCGTTAATAAATTAAATTAATTAAAAAAAATTTTGTTGTTTAAATAAATTTGGTTCGTCTCTAGCGATATAGCGCGAACTGACGTAAATTACGTTAATAGACTGCCGCTATTATCATAACAAGTAAAATTAACAAACTACTAAAAACACTACTTTGTTTTAATTATCCTTGTGCCGTACTCATTGTTTTTGTTACCATTAACAAAAAAAAAAAAAAAAGGATAAAGGTGAAATTTTAACACGAAGATAATTTATATGTGGAAAGATTGTCTGTGTATACGTAGGTTGTTTTGTGGCGGCAGCAAAAAAAAAATTTGTTATGTGGGGAAAATTGATTGTAATCATAAAAAACATAAATTTTATTGCATGCGCGTAAACTGAGTTTTATATATGTATGTATGTATACATATAAAGGGGCAACTAGGATATATATGTGTGTAAAAGGATATAAACGAAGAGAACAACAAAAAACTAAATAAAAATAAACTTTAAATGTCAAAAAATGTTTATGATTTAAGATCCAATTAAATGATTTATATGGGGAGAGCAAAATAAAACTGGTTTAGGGTTTATTGACATTTTTTTTTTATGTGTATATATGGAGAACTGTAATAAATTTGGCATGATATGTTGATGGATTGCACGCACATGTTGTTCGAAATAGTAAATAGTTTGTGTGTTTTTGGGGTAAACATGAAAATATGATCAAAATTGTATTAGTTATATTCGAATTCAGCTGTGGAACCTATTTTGTGTTTTCAGTATAGTACATGAAGACTATAGAGAAATCAAAACAATTTGATATAATTTGTTAACAACCAAATACAATCAATAGATTGTAGTTCTATCGACCTTTAAATAGATAAGCTTTGTGGGATCTATTCATAATGTAATTATAAAACTAAAAGGAAGTGTGTTAAAGTGTGTTTTTGGAAACAATTTTGAGGTTGGTCAACCAGCTCAAACCAATTTTATCGTGTGGAACCTAATATTGTTATAAAGTAGCGTTGTATAAAAATATGCGTATCAAATTTTTTTGTGGAACCTATTTTGAAATGTATCAAACAATTCAAATAAATCGTACCGCTTGGAACCTAACGTTATTATATTAATATATGCTCATATGTCGTGTGGAACTTATCAGTTTTGTAAATAGAGTTTATTGAATGTAATTTCAGATTAAAATTAACAGTCGATGAAAAAATCAATCGTTTGTTTTTTTTACAAATCTATGCATTTATTCAAACTGGGACCTATTATGTGTACTTTTTGAGCGAAACAGCAGTATACAAAAGCAACAAATAATATTGATGATCACAATATCAGTTGTGGAATCTATTATATTATGTAGAAAGCATTTGTATTTGATTTGAATAATAATTTTTAAATAGTTTAATCGATTATAATAGTAAATTAGTTTAGAGTGGCTGTTTCGGCATACTTACTTACACCATTACGGTTATTGTAATACCCCACTCATCATTCTTAACGGTTACAAATCAACGATGGTTTAGCCTATAGATTCTTTAACGTTGTGCTATTTGCTCGATAATCGATTACACTAACAGGAATTATTTTTAGTTAAAACCTAACTACATGTAATTTAATTGAATTATTTGCTGGTTCAATCTTATCCTAGGACCACAGTATGTGCGTAAACAAATAAAAATTATTTGGGCCCTAAAAATTTGGTAGTTCTAACGTTGTAAAATATGATATAAACTTATCAAATTAGTTCGTGGAACCTATTTTGAAATTATTCAATCAGAGCAAACAAGTTTTTTACCATGTGGACCCTAATATTTGTATATATTATTTTTTTATAAAAAATATGCTCATATATTGTTGCTAATTTTCAAATTGGAACATGGAACCTATTTTGAAATTTATCAAACATTTTAAACACATTTTAGTATGTGGAACCTAATGTTTTTATATAAAAATATGCCGATATTTTCGTTCATTTAAGCTTAGAATAATATTATCTTTTATTACCAACATTAATTTATATATTTTTATTTAATTGATTATTGCAACGATGTCTAATTGTATACCGTGTGAAACATATTAATTTTTTGTTCAATAGAGTTTACTGACGTTTATATAATAATATATTATAATAGATGATACAACTATCAATGCTGATCTGATTTGTTGATGAATCATTTTTGTGGGACCTATTCCGGTAGTTAAAGTTTACTAGTGATTTTTGCTTGAATTATACAGCAGCGATTCACCAGAGCATTTGGAAGGTATTTTAATTTTATATATTTCTGGTTGAGTTAAATTTTTGTGATATAGTTTATCACTATTCCAACGTTCTTCAGATATTTATGTTTTAACCATAAGCAACTGTTTATCATGTCAATCATTTAAAAAATGAATAATTAGAAAGACATTGTTATCTTTTGAAATATTATGGTTTCTAATGGACCCATGATTTGATCAAATATGATGAATAGCCTAACCATTTTAAAATTTGTGCAAACTATAAACAATGTGAACTGTTATTCCAGTGAATTTAAAAAAATTATTTTATTTGATATTAAGAAAATATGATACAAAATTGTAATATAGGGATGTGGAACCTATTTTCCTTTTAAAGAAGATAGTCATCTAAATGGTAAATATATTGCTTACATAAGACATTTTCTATACATTTTCCATTTAATCGGGGCTGAATGTATACTGTGGAACCTATTAGACAAATAAGAACAGCAGATATTGGTATGATTCGGTTTAAAATTATTAATGAATAAGACCAACTTAACGCGTGGATCCTATTTCTTTACCAATATGTAGATTTTATACAAATATGTACTTTCAAAATAGTTTGTGGAACCTGATATTTATCAATCAGCTCAAACATATTTTATCGTGTTTTTACCTAATGATTTTATATAGAAATATGCTTATGTTGTCATTAACTTTAGCTTATGTTAATATTTTCTTTTATTACCAAAATAAATTTGTGGAACGTATTAGATCAACAATTTTGTAATTTCGTTTGTGAAAAAATAATAAAATAATATCAATTTTCTATTAAACTTTGTAACTGATTATCAGTTCACATGATCTACGATTGTTTATATGTATGTCGTGTGGGACATATGATTGTTTTTCAATAGAGTTTATTGAATTTACGAATGTCAACTAAAGCATGTCAACTAAATAGATGAAAAAAGCTTAAATACTCATGTGATTTGTTGATGAATGAAGCACAAATATCGTGCTACAGGACTATATGCACATTTCAAATTACCACTGATATTAAATAACTAACATTTTTGTGGGATCTATTCCGGAAATAAAATTTTGCTAGTGATTGCACCTTGAATAATTTAGCTGCGATACATTAAAAAATGTAGAAACTAATTTTAATTTCCGATTGTTCGTGTTAAATTCTTTCGATATATATATATATATATATATATATATATATATATATATATATATATATATATATATATATATATATATATATATATATATATCTTGATTAACCTTTCAGATATTTTTGATTAAACTATACGCTTTTTAACAAGAATTTAAAAAAGCTGTACACTAACAGATATGTAATTCAAAATATGCTGCCTAGAATTATAAATAATTTGAACTGCTATTCCAGTGAATTGGAGAAAGTCTAAGCTTTAATTTTAAGTTATATTTATGTTTGATTTTGAGATACTAGTTTGTGGAACCTAATTATATTAATCACGTTTTCTATACATGTTAAATTTAATTGGTGCTAAATTTATTTTGTGGAATCTATTAGACTAGTCAGCACAGTAAATATGAAAAATTTAATATTAGCATTAGTATGACAGTCCATTAGCAAATTGGTTGTAAACTTGAGCTCAAAGTAAAACATTTGGTTAAAATAGTTTAGTAAATATTTTTAGTCCTGAAAATACACTGCTAAATTCGATATATCCTGCGGAATGTAGTTATTGAAATTTTACACAAACAAAACTTTAACAAATATAGTTCGTTTGGTGGAATGATGAGCTCGGCGTAAAATCAGATAGGTTCCACATATAATTTATTGAACCATTTACTGGCGCAATATAAATCCAAGGACCGCAGTACGAGCGTAAACAATGACAAGTTATATTGATTTTGAAATTTTAGGTTCCACATAAATTTTGAGGATACTGGCGTATTTTAACACTTTGTATTCGATCAGGAAGCCAATTACAGTACACCACTTGCGATCAGCATGCACTATAGTCACAATTACTTAAGATCAATTTTGATTTTGTTTCTCTATACACCGATCATCTTTTTTTAATGATTCGTTATTCCAACGAACATAATATATCGATGATATAACACAACCTGCCACGATCATATCAAATATCATCCATCGATCATATTATACCGAAAATACAATCTCAATAAATCTTTTTCTCACACAAAATCATAAGTTCAATCACCTATCATGTACAATGTGCTGTGTATATGTGCAATACCCCAAATAGACACACAACACAGTTATTATTATAATACACACATTACCTAATTTCCATTTTGAAACCAGAAAAACAAAAACAAATTATTTAGTATCTCGACGTATTTTTTTTCCTATTTCCGTTAAAAACTACACGAGATAATTGTCTTAAACAAAAAATTGAATGACAAACACCGAAATCTATTCTGCCTCTCTTAAGACGAAATACAAATTTTTGTATTTTACTCGACTCTATGTACAAATTGATTTTATTGTGTTGTTCAAACAAAACGTGTAAAAATCCTATTGTATTGTTCAATTGAAATAAATAAATTTACAACAATGTTGTGTACAAGTACACAATAACATAATATATGTGTGTATATATGTACTCGTATATAGACAAAACATATTTAAGTGAAAGTTAACAAAAAAAAAAAAATTATGTAGAGTAATTTGATTGCATAACAACATCGTTAGATGTGTCATTTGAGACAGCGTTCGATTTTAGTTTATAGTTGTGTGTATGCATATCGATCGATTCGGCCTTCGAATTTTATTCGATAATTAGGCCACTAGTATAATCGTTTTCATTACTTAGAAATAGAATCGATGGTACATATGTTATGTACAAAGCGAGAACCTTATAAATATAATATATCACCGGAATACGTAAATTTGTATACAAATACAAAAACAGGTTGCATGTTTACTAATATTATGTTAAATGCATTCCAAACTTAATAAATTTGTTAACAAGAATTTCTACAACCGGAAAAATACCTAAGATTTTTTCATAGCCGGTGCGCGATAAGAAAAACTTTTTCGCTCGAAATATTTTGTGTATAGTATACGATAGGCAACAGAATATAAAGTAAAAAAATTCATAATTTATTGGTCGACATTTGCCCTTGTTCTACAATTCTACATAATATACCTCCATATATAAATGAGTAATGTAGTAGATCCCTTGAAAAGAAATTCTTACTTTGCTTTTATTCCTTTTTTGGGTTTGTTTGATCGAAACGCGAAACCGTATAATGTGATAATTTAATATTAATTTCAATTTGGTTTTGTTTGTTAAAAGCGAATCAATATTCTAGTATATATACACGTATATATATATTGTTGGAACGTGTTGAATAAATTTCATATATACATACACTGGTTGCAATTTATATGAATGCAACGTACATACATCTTTTTAAACAATTGGATGAATCAGTAGCGAGACATCTATTACGTTCCACAAATTTTGATACATTCAGCAACCATAAATTTAAGCTTCATACTAGCTAAAATAAATGTGGAATCTAATATTGATTGGGTTTTGATACGTTCAAAAATTAAATAATTATAAAAACAGGTTCCACAATTATTTTCTATCACTGAAGATAAGAAATAGGTTCCAAATTTTTATCATAAATTTTTTAGATCCTTGAAGTACCCTAGTTTAGGACCTAAGGTGAATAGCACATCAGATATCAACGATTAAACATTTATTAAGGAAAACATGTTCCAAAAATAGATTTAAAAATTAGCAATGAAATCTAGTACATGAGGCACAATATGATTTAATAAAATCATTTAGTAGTTTAGTCCCGATATTGGGAATACTTCTTAAATTACGTTGGCAAAATATAATTTATTATATAATTAATCTGCACTTTGCTGAATAAAATGATAGGTTCCACAAGAGAGAATAACAACAAACACAAGATCAGTTTCTATTTAGCAGAATACTAAGACCAATAAAGCATTTTACAAATCAGGTTGTTTAAACCAGTATTTTTAATGAAATGGCATATATTATGTACTGTGGAACCTATATTAACTAGCAATTCAATAACATTAATATTGTAAATATATAACTGTAAATATCGAAATAAATTACAGAGCTTAAGAGATATTAATGCTAAATTATATTTACAAATATGCCGATAAGCAAAATTTTAAGCAAAATGGGTTCCACTAAAAAATGCGTTTGAATTTTTTCTAATTTTAGTAAAAATTTAGCATATTTGTAAAATAGAATAAGGGTAAAATAAATAAAATAGGACTTTGGTAAAAACAGGTTTCACAAAAACTAGTAATATCAGTAAAATTACTTTAAAATAATAGGTTCCACAATTATTTTCAATAGTTTCAATGACTTAAATAGGACCCATTATCAATATGATAAAAATGTATTTGCAAAAAAATCAGTATATTACACAATACTATATAATAAATAGGTTCCACGTATGTATCACATACAATTTATATCCTTGAAGTTAAAAGTTACTTATGAAATATAATATTCCACCAGACTGTGATTTAATAAAACTGATTTAGCTAAACTCATTTAGTCCATCGTCCACAATTTCTTGTGCTGGGCTGATATTTTAATTTATGTAGACTTTGATTTTCACTACACTTCATCTATATTAAAAGTGATTTCTTCATTTTAGTATTTAGTAATACATAAGAGTGCAGCACACTAATAGAATCCACACAACAAAATCTCCAAGAAATTAAATTGTGTATGATACGAAGGTAAAAGAGAATCGTTTAACGATGTGAGGTGCGATAAAGGTAATTTACACAAAAATAGGTTCCACTCAATAACCCAATAATACTAATTTGATAGGTTCCACAATATTATTTTATAAGACCGACTATTTGAAACGAAGAAGAAAAAACTATTAAAACCAGTAAAATCACATTAACATAATGGGTTCCACAATGGTTTTCACTAGTTTCAATGACTTAAATAGGTCCCACAATGAACCATCGGGACATAGGGCCACACCAAATAAATTATTAAGTATTTCTAAATCAAATGAGCAGATATGTTCATCAAATACGTTTTGTATGAAAGGTGGGAACAGATTCCACAAATAAAATGTAGAACAGAATGATATGCCACATTATCTACGTGTAGATCGAAACAACACAATTTTGTAGACTAGATTTTAAAAAGTTTCCTGATTTATAAATCGCCGGGATTTGCCACCAGGGATGGGCCTTTACGCCGGTGTGTCATCAAATCGTCGACAACGTACACAATGTCAATATTCCTACAGAAATTATGTGGATTAGGTCCAAACTTTGATGACTAGATTTCTTTAAGGCCAATGCGATACGACTGGTGGTTGACAGTGTTCGAATCTCTTTTAAGATATCTTCACTTGGATGGATATTTCTTTTAACTGTTTACATCTGAGCTTCAAACAAGTAAAATCGCTTAAAATAGCCTAAACAATTATCCAAATTCCCCCTTTTTCAAGTTAAAATATTTTTATCTTACGGTCAGTAAGTAAACCGACCCAATTAAAAATCACTCCGGTGGATTGCTACGCTGTAGTCGGTGGTGGGGCTTTCTAAACACAAAATAACTAAATAACTTTCATAAATGAATTGTTACTTAAAATGACTTCATGAGCAACATCTGAACTTGACTATAGCACTACAGTGAAGTTCACTTAAATGTAGGGAAAATTAATTTATTGTAACACGGCTATAATAGATGTCGCACTTAAGTTAACTATATGAATACCAGGCGGCACTCACTTTTAAATCAGCATATAATTGGCTTCCTTGCCCCAACAGTTAAAGGTTTCTTCCTCCACTATTGAAGGTTTCGTAGTGGATTCAGAAAATATCGGCCAACTCTTCGCTTTTGAATACTTTTTATTCCAGAGATCTACATATATATGAAAAATACAAATACAGACAAAACTCCTGTAGAGAGGCCCAGCTCTGCGGTCTTGTACATATAATGTACATATTTTTTAAGTCTAAAACGTATATTCAAAGTAATCAGAACGTAGCACAACTTTGAATTCATCCATCCGTTGGCCACGTATTGGTCAAAAAAGTTGAAAATTTTATGGTCACCGATTTAGCTAACATTGACAAGATTTTGCTTAACGCTTTAATTCTTGGTCATGCCTAAAATTCCTGCCGATGTCTGTAACTTGCTGCAGACATTGTGCATATTTACACTGATATAACTTGAAACCGCATCAAGATTCAGTAACTGGAACGGAAGTTATACATTTTTTAACCTTAATAGATCGCCAGTCAGCGACATTTTATTTTTGTTTTAAAAATTCAGTGGCAAACTTAAAGAGGGCCAATGTGGCAGGCATTATAGTTTTAGTGGTCGACGCAGGTTCTGTGGAAGTTCGAAAAGCAATCTTAGAATCTGAAGAATCTGATGTTATGGAATCATTCCAGAGGCTATTAGGAGCTAATAAATACTGTCTCAGAAGGTGTTTGTAAAACTTGAATGCGGCCTTTTCAGCTCCAAAGAGAAAGTAAACCTGGTGAACTATGGCTTCAACAAACAAGACCCTGTCGGAAAAACTTCGTTATATGAGATGGCGCTTAAAAGGGCGGTAAAAATAATGTCGCTAAGATTTATTTATCCGTCAACGTGTAGTTATGCTCTATAATTCAGGACCCACAGTATGATGGGATATACTTACTTAATTTAAATCTTTCAAATTTATAAGGGTGTATTCCGAGGTTTTTGGGCAACCCTTGCGATTTGATAATATTATCAGTGCGTCATAATAGAATTCAGGACGCTACCGCCAATTTACGTATAACGTGGTGCAGCAAAATCTTTTTTCCCTTTTTTTAAAAATCGCGTAAAAAACATTTGAACCGATTACAAGAATAAAGCCCCTATGAACTCAAAATCCCTTCTGTGTGGCTTTGCTCGATCATGATGCAATGAGCTGAGGAGGCACTTATTTGCAGAAAACCCTTCTCACAATATCATCTAATAGACAAATTCATTCAGTCCACAACTAAGATTCACATAAATGCCCCACAATATACAAATTCAACCACTCAAATTATATCTAGGTGCCTTTAAAGACAAATTAAATTATACACGTTTGTGCAGTTAGCGCAGTTCAATCTAGAGACGATGATCTTACTGTAATTCGATGAATAGATGTCGCCGGTAAATAAACATTTACCAAAAACCTAAACCAACTCAACAGATTTTTTTCAAGATCTCAACAGGCACAAAAATATCAACAAGGGGTCCGATAATGGAACATATTTTATCGGAGCTAACGCCAAAATCAAAAAAATTCCATCAGACTGCAATGACATCACTACCAGGCGACATATCAGCTATATTGGCCGAAGACGGAACAAACTGGCATTTTATACCACCTCATACCCCACACTTTGGAGGCCTATGGGAGACGGGAATAAAATCAGTGAAATTTCACCTCAAAAGAGTGATTGGAGAAACAACCCTCACATTTGAGGAACTATATACCGTACTCACTCAACTCGAGGCAGTGCTCAATTCTCGACCTCTAACTCCACTCACCAACGACGCTTCGGATTTAGTCACTTATAAAAAATACAACAACGTTGATCGATAAAACTGTCAAGTTAGTTAAACAGAATACCAATCTCACTCTAACTTCAATAAATAATTTAATAAAAGAACAAAAGCACATACCAAACGAAATGTCACAACTTCAGGAATACCGAACTTACGACGATAGAGCGCGCTCGATAATACTGAGCATACTCGAATTGAGTCTATAGTTTTGAGAAACCTGGAAGATACCCAACAAGGTCTACTGCACGTGGTTTACGACACTCATCGTGGAATTATACATCCCTAAAATTCAGATGAATAGGTTCCACACATGAATTGAAATTAAAATTAAAAACATAAAAACAAAATTTTATTAAATTTTTTTGAGATGTTTGAATAGTCTAGATACTATTTGGGTTCTAGCAACTAATGTGGTTAATGAAAACTCGCGGAGCCCCATCATAGTAGGTACTGATTTTTTAAAAGATCAGAGTACGGTCTTAGTAGGCAGACAGATGCCACAAATATTTTATTATATATTTGATAAATGTATCATATCAATACATAATACCAAATCGTAAATCGAAACTTAATAAGATTTTGTAAAATTTGACTAGCATATTAGTGAACAATATATTGTGGAATCTAATAACGAAAAGTTATATTTATAAAATATTTATAAAAAAACGTGCTTTAAATGTTTAAAATATCAAATACTCTGCATGTAAGATGTTTTAAATACATATACATAAGATTTATTTTAAATAGGTTCCACATTATACTATCGTAATAAAATAAATACCCGGCACAAATTGGGTTTACACTTCCTATGACGAGGTAAAAAAATTATTAAATAGTTTACATCTAGTAAGGTCATACGGATAGTACGGTTAACACATAAACACACACAGGGGGAACATAGATTCCACAGAAATACGCTAATATTAACCTCCAACATAACCGCATTTGTATACATTTTTCAAAGCTACAATAAAATTCCGCAAAAAACCTTTCGTGTCAGCATTACATAACTATCCAACACAAAGCATAAAAATCCAAACAATATATTTCATGAAATTAGAATAAATTTTTAATTTCAGGCAAAGGTTGAAAGGTTAAAACTAATCTTCTGCACAAAATACACGAACTATGTTATCTCCGCACTCTCTAACTATATAGCCAATCCAACAACAACTACAATTTAAATCACACTTTAAGCACAATTAATTTTCCATTTTTTTTAGAAACATTTTTTTCCATTTTTTGCGCTGAACAATTGCACGCAACACTTCACCTGTTTGATTAACAGAAACCAACTATAACAATAAAAAAAAAATTCCATCGCAACAATAATTATTAAATAATTGTGTTGTACAATACTAATTACTTAATAATAATTTAATAAGATATCACAAATCATTTGTTTTTAAATAAAACAAAAAAAAACTTTTATCGAAATAACAACCGAACCGTTGGATTTTTCTTTTGTTTTAGAGACACTTTGGTATACAGTACACTCTATGCACACGTTAAAACACAACCGACCGGGAGAACATTGAATTTCCGACTAAATGTCTCCGATTTTTCCATCATCATAATCATAATTATGTCTGTATGTATGTATGTATATAGTACTCCAGTATATTGTTTGGGGGATGGAGCAGAGCAGAGCTGAGCTGAGCATCAAACACAGCAAGAATAGAAAAAGTCTTTTTTTCTGTGTTGTTTGTTGTTCACTGAGAATATTTATTACGGCTACAAAAAAAAAAACGCATTAAATTATATTAAGAAGAAGAATTGAATGAAATGAGAAAATTGAAAATGAAAATTTTCCCATTGTTATTGTTTTTCTCTGGGAAATTAATTTTTTTGTTGTTTATACTTTCTCGTTGACGTGCGAGGAGAACAAAGTGTTTTTGCGTGTGAACTTGAGCATACGTATTATGGATTTAACGTTGTTGTTGTTGTTGTTTTCATTTTTCCATTGTATTTGTGCCAGACTAGCGTATACAGTGGTGTGGAGGGACAAACATGTCCGAAATTCGCTTAAATAATGAGTTAATAATCGTACAATAATACTGTGTATACAGAGAGAGATGCTGCTGTCTATAGAGATGGGGAATCTAATGGAGAGTGACTGCATAAATTAGATTCTCGTAATTGGGTGAATAATTTATGTGGTTTGTTACATAAATCTGTAACATTATATACGAAGAGCAAATAGATTTTCTCTGGAAATCTAATTTATAAACAAAGGGAGCAAGCAATGGCTAGTATGTATAGTTTCTTCAGTGCGGCTCCTATATAATCTTGCGAGTTCATTGAACCTTCCCAGTTTGTCAACATCCCGGTTTATTCGTTAAACAGATAAAGGGTGATTTGTCTTAATGAATTATTCTTTAATTTTATTCAATTAAATTATAATCAAATTAACAACTTAACCGAACTGCAATGGTATGTTTATATTATACCACGAGTTGCTCGAGGTCTACAAACTGCTTCGGTCGGCAGTTACCGTATCTCCTACTTCCTCCAGCTCCTTTCTACATATTAGATTATTTCAAATTTGCTGAACAGGAGAGTGTAGATCGTTAGCTCCTTCTTGACGTTAGTAAGGAAGCGGGCCACGACGGTTTCCGCCGATTCTATTCAAATATTGGGATGCGAGTGTCGAGTAATGGAGCTTTATTCATCGACCGACTAGTATCGAGCTATGGTCTTTCTGAACCAATTCAATTGATTATCACTTGTCGATAGATTCTTTCAAGAACCCTTTGATAATAAAATATTGTACTAAAACTCGTTTACCATTTGTATTAGAATTAAGCACCAGCTCTTTATGGAAAGAACGTGGCTTTTGAATAATAATTGTAAATTGTTAGAAACCTCGAAAAATTAAGCTACAAGTTTCTTGCTGGATGAAGGTTAGAATTCTACAATGAGATCGATTTTAAATATTTTAAATCCCCAATTTTCAATAACTTTTTTGCTAAATTTCCGAAATTCAGGAATTTTGTATTCTAATCCAAATTTAAACTACAAAATTTAATTTTAAATTTATGAAATTCGAAAATTTAGGATAAAATTCTGAATTCAAAATTCAATAAAATATTCAAATTTTGTAACTTTAGAATTTCGAATTAAAAAGGATTTTTAAGTTATTTCAGAATTTGAAAGGATAAAATTCTATGTAATTAATCCATATTACGTGAATTAAAAATAAAATTTAAATTCTAAATTTGGACGAAATTTGAAATTTTTTAAATGTATTTTACTTCTAGATTTTCCAATTTTGTAATTTTTGAAAGTTTTTGACGAATTCCGAAATAATTTTTTTGCTCAATTTCTGAAATTCAGGAGTTTCTAATCCTATAATTCTGAATTTTTAAAGTCGTGTTCTGTTCCAAATTTAAAAAAGAATAAATTTATTTCAAAATTTTAGAAAATTTTATGTAAAAATTTATGAATTTAAAATTCAATAAGAATTCCAAATTTTTATAACTTTAGATATTTCGAATTTAAATTGGATTTTCACGTTAATTCAGAATTTGGAAGTATACAGTTCTACGTAATTAATTGACAGTGCCTAAATTAAAATTAAATTTAAACTTGAACTTTCAATTTAATCGAAATTTACAAAATTTGAAATTTGTAATTCGTAAATATCATACGAATTTCGAAATATTTTTATTCCCCAATTTCATTTATTTTATGTTAGCTAAATTCGTCATCTAATCCAAATTTCTAAAATAAAAAATTCAAATTTATGAAATTTGAAATTTTAAAATAAATTTTAGGTATAAAATTCAGTAAAATTTCCAAATTTTGTTACGTTAGATATTTCGAATGAATTTTTACATTAATTCAGAATTTGAAATGTTAAAGTTCTATGTAATTAAAGTGCTTGAATTAAAAATAGGCTTTAAATTCAACGTTCAATTTAATTAAAATTTACAAAATTTGAAATTTTTAAAATGACATTAATGAATTTCGAAATATTTTCATTCCCCAAATTTTAAATATCTTTTTTAAATTAAAATATTCAAATTTTTAAATTTCTGAAATTCAGGAGTTTCTAATTCCCAAATTTCTCAATTTTTAATTTCGCAATCTGATGCAAAATGGTAAATTAAACATTTTAAATTTATGAATTTCGAAATTTTAGATAACGAATTTTAGGTATAAATTTATGAATTAAAAATTCAATAAAAATTCCAAATTTCGTAACTTTAGAATTTGAAGGGATAAAGTTCTATGTAATTAACGACAGTGCCTGAAATAAAGATAAAATTTAAATTCTGAATTTGAACTTTCAAATTAGTCAAAATTTACGAATTTTCGAAATATTTTCATTCCCCAATTTCAAATATTTATTTTATGCTGAATTTCCAAATTTCAATAATTTTTAATTCCCAAATTTTGAATTTCCATTTCGTCATTTAATCTAAATTTCTAAATAAAAAATTCAAATTTATGAAATTCGAAATTTTAAAATGGATTTGAGGTATAAAATTCAATAATATTTCCAAATTTTGTTACGGTAAAGTTCTATGTAAAAATAAATAAATATTTAAAATTGAGCTGTTAAAATAATTCGAAATTCGACAAAAAAAAAATTCAAAAATTACAAAATTAAGGCGTAACATCATTTTAAAAATTCAAATTTCGTAAATTAAAAGTTAAAATTCAGAATTGAAATTTTATTTTTTATTCAGGCACTGTCGGTTAATTATCGACAGTGCCTAAATAAGAAATAAAATTTTAATTCTGCATTTTAACTTTTATTTTACGAAATTTGAATTTTTAAAATGATGTTACGCCTTAATTTTGTAATTTTTGAATTTTTTTATTTCGAAATATTTTCACAGCTCAATTTTAAATATTTATTTATTTTTGCTAAATTTTCGAAATTCAAGAATTTCTAATTCCCAAATTTTGAATTTTTAAATTCGTGATCTGATCAAAATATAAATTTATGAAATTCGAAATCTTAAAATGAATTTGAGTAAAAAATTCTGAATTTTGTTTTTTTTGAATTTTTTATTCCATAAATATTTTTTTTGCTAAATTTCCGAAATTCCGAAATTTTTAATTCCCAAATTCTGAATTTTTAATTTAGTAATCTGATCTAAATTTTTAAATTAAAATATTCGAATTTTTAAAGAAATGAAATTCGACATACGATACAATTCTGAGTTTAAAATTCAATAAAAATTCCAAATTAGATATTTCGAATTAAATATGAAATTTTTATGTTCATTCAGGATTTGAAAGGATAAAATTATATTTAATTTATCGATATTGCCTAAATTAAAAATTAAATTTAAATTCTGAATTGGAATTTTCAATTCGAATATTTAAATTTAATCGAAAATTACGAAATTTGAAATTTTTAAAATTAATTTTATGTTTGAACTTTGTCGAAATAACTAGGCTTTTGATATCAGTCTAACTCAATCGTTTAAAACAGTCCTGTCCAGTTTATGTATATGATTGTTCGCAGGCCAATTTGTACAAATTTTTAAAACGAACAGTTTAAAGAAAAGAGACATTTTTTAGAAATTTCGAATTTTCAAGAGATTTGTCATATTTGGAATGTTAAATCTAAGAAGATTATTTAAAAAAATGCCGTATATTGGATATTTCGTATAATTTTAGCAAATTTTGCGAATTGCATCAAATTTCTGAATTATCAAAAATTTAATTTATATAAAATTAATTTTTAAATTCAAAAAGTTAATTTTAATTGAATTTCATATGAATGGAGAACGTACGAACGTACTTAAGAACATACGACTAGCAGATACATGCCTATAAAGGCTCAACTGCAGTTTATGTACTTTAAAGGTTTAATAAAATATTCGATTGCCAAAAGTTAAATAAAATTTCGAAACATTTTTAAATTCCTAATTTTGAAAATTAAGACTATTATTTGTTCTAATAGCACCAGAATTTAGAATTTTATTCCAGCTATTAATTAAAATGTACCTGATTCTATAGTAGCAATTAATTTGTAAAATTTGAAATTCATGATCAAAAATATTTTGAAATTGATAAAAAATTGTGAAATTTCAAAAGTTCAAACACAAAATTCAAAAAATTTACCAACTTTGAAATCATTTGACTGTATATAAAGTGCAAATGTGACTTTAAGTTTCAGCGGTTGAATATACCAATATTTTCGGGTGATTATCGAGAATGGCTATCTCTTAAAAAATTAAGTGAACGGTGTCGATCGGAAAACTTTAACTAATTCATTCATCAAATTATTTCTGGAACAGTCACCAATTCAATCTGCTAATTTATTAAATATTAGGGAGTTCTTGTTACATATTTAGGTAAATTTTTTATAGATACTGTATTTAGTAAACTTGATGGGGAAACAAAGCAATTATGGATGCGAGAAAGATCTAAAGCACAATGTGGAGTATGCTCAATAAGACACCATTTACTGCTACATTAAGATCGTGTAATTGAAGATAACAAGAATCGGACACAAACAATTACAAACGTAATTGTAACATTGTCGTTATTACCAACCATCATCAAAGTAATGAACTTTAAATAATCAAGGGCCATGGCAGTTATCGTTAGTTAGTCGAGCATTACTGGGACTCTGGGTTACAAAGCTCTTTTGTTATTAAAGATTATGCGGAACGACTTAGACTACCGCGTCACCATGAAAAACTTACTGTTGTTGGTTTAGGCCTGCACCTTTGACACCATCATGTGGAGTCATTTGGAAAACTTACCGATGGCTGATTCAACCTTTCATACCCAAAACACTGTTTGGTTGGGTTATTGCTGGAATCATCGATAGCTGCGGAAATCAGTTTACACGCGGATGTTTAGTTTAGATTACATTTTAAAGAAATTTTGGGAAGTCGACGAAACTTCTATCCAACCTCAGTTAACCGATATCAACATAAAATGTATGGAACATCACTATCATACAACTATGTGACGACTTCCATTTAAAACCGTAAACTCAATGTATGGAATAAGCAAGAGTGGCGCAATGAAGAAATCGAGAAGATGTTCAGACAGATATTATTCGAACCTAGCTAATCTGAATACCAATGAACTTTATGGAGACGAAATCCAAATATGCTCCTATCGATTGAAAACATCAGCCTTCGTTAGTGGGACCGAACCACCCGGACCAGTCGTTTAAATTTAATTTGAAGGGAGTAATGGGAAACACTGTTTACCAATTTGATAAATTAACAACAGTAACGGGCACAGATCGAAGGGTTATTGAACTCAAGACCAATATATGCTTTATCAACAGATGACATTGATGCTTTAACACAGAAAAACCTGCCTTGCAGCAAATTTCATCAAAATAATTCAGGAGCTCGAAACTTAAAAGTCTAAGTACTTTACTTAAAAACCAGTACAACACCATTCGCAAAATAGTTAAGTTCTGATTTGTTTGTTGTCCCTACACATCTAAAAAAAATTCAGTAAATTTCTTAGCATTCCGACTTATCGATCCAATTAAGAAAAAAATGCAAGTAAAATACCCTGCCCTACAATATGTTAACTTACGTTATACAATTACCCTATCCGATTTGTTTGTTGTACATGGAAATTGAAAAGATTTTGAGTACAGCAACAACAACAACAATAATCAGCTATGTACATGCATACATACATAAATAACAGAAAAAAAGTTAAAAAGGGGACCGTCTCTCGGAATTGTTGTGATTTTGACGAGATTTTCATCATTTTTATATATTTTTGGGTCAAATTTCTGTATGTCATTAGTTCTGTGTGTTATGGTGGAATACAGCGAGTATGTTACAGCAATTTGTATCGCCCCCAACTACTTTTTACTACTACTACTACTACTACCACCAACGAGAGTGAAAATATTTTCTTATTTTGGTATTTTTGGGAATATCGGCAGCTATTTTTAAATCCATATGTTGACATTATACGTAATGGATGTGTCAGTCATATATATCTCGTAACTAACAGACATACATAAGAGATGATTGTAGTTTGATTTGATTTATTATTATTGGTTTGGAAAGACGTTTTGTCGGAATGCATTTTGTGTGATTTTTTTGTTTGTTTGTTTGTTAGAGGGGCGATTAAATCAAACAGAAATGCGCGGCTAATTTGACCCAATTTTCAGTCAACCATATCTTATATAACTCAAGTGAAATATGCGGGAGTGGGATATATTTACTAATGAGGTAATTTATCTTATCGTAATTGATTAGCTCATTGATAATAAAATGTTATTGGAATTCCAGCACGTTTTTGATTGTTTATTGCAGATAAGATGCACGAATTGTTGATGAAAATCGTTTTAAATTTATTTGTAATTTACGAGGTATACTGTATCAGTGGTGGGTATAAAAAATATATATCAGTCAGATTTGAGGTTAGGATTAGTTTGGGGAAAATTATAATTTCAATATTTTTTACTTATCGGCTACAAATTTTCGTCTTCTCTATTTTCATAATAATTCTTAGACTCTGGGATTCTTTAACTTGTTCTTAATTCCTAAAGCTAGATATTTTAATCTTTAATTCCTTAATATCCAAAATTTTTAAAATTTGGATAAGTATAAATATTCGTTTCTAAGATTTTTAGACGTAGTTTATCGACTTTTGAATTTCAAACCCCAATTTAAAGTTCTGGAAGTCGAATTTCACGAGCTTAATTTCGAATTATTGAAAATTTAATTGAAAAACTCGGATTTTGCATATTTAGGTTCTTTTTCAATTTCGAATAATTCCAAATATTTTTAAATTTTAAATATATATTTTAATTTACAAAATTCAAATAATCCTTAAATTTTAAATTGGTATAGTAAAATTATTCAACCTTGAATTTGGATCGGAATCTTTGGAATTTCAAAATTTCCAATTTCAAAAATTTTTTAAATTTTCAATTTCGAAATTCTTAAGTTTGGCAAAATTTTAAAAATTTTACTATACGCTCTTAAAATTTTATTTATTTTTCGACCCTAGTTTTTTGCATGTAGTTTTGAATTGAAAATTCGGCATTTGAAAATTTGCGAGCAATTAAAATGTGAAAATTCGACGTATGTTCATTAAATTCTGAAATAATTATATTTATAGATACCAAATTAAATTTGATGTTAAATTTCTTAATACAAATTTATTGAATTTTCTTAATTCTGAATTCCCAAAGCTGAAGTGAATATTTAAAAAAAAAAATTTAAATAAAAGTTTAAAATTAAAAAATTTCAAAAATGTGTTTATTTTGAAATATAATTAGTAAATCTCAATCCTGGAATCGAATCTCTATCTATAAATTTGTCAAATTTAAAACAGCTACTCATATTTTAAAAGCCTTAATCGTAAATTTAAACTTTTGATATCTCGAATTTACAAATTAGATTGTTGAATCTTTTGAAATGTCGAAATTCAACGTAGTTCAATTCAATTTTAAATTAATTAATAACTTCATAGAATTCGAACTAAAATTTATGTCAGATTTATAAAATTCGAAATTTTAAAATGATCTGGATTCTTAAAATGAATTTTATGAATTTAAAATTCAATAAAATTTCCAAATTTTGTAACTTTGGATATTTCGAATTAAATATGGAATTTTTACGTTTATCCAGGATTTGAAAGTATAAAGTTCTATGTTATCGACATTGCCTAAATTAAGAAAATTTAAATTCTGAATTTAAATTACCAATTTATGAAATTGGAAATTTTTAAAATCTATTTTACGTCTACATTTTTCAATTTAGTAATTTTTGAAATTTTTTTGTTGAATTTTGAAATATTTTCGTTCCCCAAATTTTAAATATTTTTTGGTGCTAAATTTCTGCAATTCAGGAATTTTTAATTCCAAAATTCTGAATTTTTAATAATATACTTCCATAATCTGCTCCAAATTTGTTAAATAAAAAATTCAAATTTTTAAATTTGTGAATTTCGAGATTTTAGGAAAGGAATTTAGCGATTTGTTAAATTTCTATATAAAAGATTAAAATCTTCATTTCGTAATGCAATTTTCAAAAAGTTGTGTATTTAAATTTGAAACTTCTGGAATCGAATAATTATTTAAGTTTTAAAATCGTTAATTATAAATAACTGAACATTTGATATCTCGAATTAGCAGAATATTATATTTTGTGTCTCGATTAAGACTAAATTAAAAGATTTCGAATTTAAATTTAAACTGATTTAATATGTTCCAAAAGTTTAAAATTTGAATTCTTAATTTTTAGGATTTACTTTATTTAAATTAATTTTTTTTTAAAAATTGTGTAATTTTATATTTAATTTACTGAATTTTGAAACTTGTTTTAGGAAGGTGTTATTGTCACTTTCTATTATTTTCAAATCTGAAATTCTCAAATTCCTAAAAATTCAAATCCTAAATATAAATGCAATCCTTTGATATCACGAATTTCACGAAAAGAATTTTATAATTTTTTGTTTTATTAAAATTGTTCAAATTTTAAATTCAAAATTTAAATTAATAATTTTATTCTTCCTTCCTAAAATCTTTAAATTTAAAAATCATAAATAAATTATTATTTCTATTTTTTGATATCTCGAATTTACGGGATTTTTTTTGGACTCAATTTTTACGAATGCAATTCTTAATCGAAAATTCGACGTTTGAAAATTTTTGAATCTTCTAAAATGTGAAAATTCAACATACTTCATTCAATCTTGTATTAACTGACTTTGTATATTAAATTTTGAATTTCATAATTCCCAAATTCATTGAATTCTAAGTTTCCAAACTAAGTTCACATTTTTTAACGAATTCTAAAAGGTTAAAACATGAATTTTTGTACTGCATTTAAGATTTCAAAAAATTGTGTATTCTTAAATATAATTTACCGAATTTTAAAAACTTCTGGAATCGAATTTTAAATTTACAATCCCCATTTTTTCCATTCTCTTTTCTAAAATGCTTAAATCCTGAAATTCATAAATTTTAATATCTTAAATTATAATTTCTGTCTTTTGATATCTCGAACTTATAATAATAATAAGCAGTATTTAAAGGCCATTACTGGGCCTTACTGAGTCAACAATCTGGCTCCAACGGTTTCGATCCTGTCTTCATACTGTCCTAGACAACCTGAAGAAGCCAAGTCATTCTCTACACCGTGGAGCCATCGTCGCCTGCAACGACCTCTGCGCCTACCATATGGTGGCTCTCCTTTCAGAGATCGCTGCACAATTCATTCCGGATCAGCACGCAGAATGTGAACGAGCCAGCGTACTCGCTGAGATCTTACTTCATGTACAATATCGGGGATCTTCATCACAGAGCTCGGTATGTACCATATATTTCGCGTTTTAAGCCGTAAATCACACGCATGACTCATCTCGAACTTATAGAATTTTTAAATTGAAGGATTCCAAATTTAGGATCTGCCGAAATTTGAAAATTGAAGGTACAGTTCATTCGATTCAGATTTTTAACTGTCTTTCTAGATTTTGACTTAAAGTTAATGTAAAATTTCATAATTCTTAAATTCATTGAATTTCGTAAATTCTTAATTTTTTAAGTTAACATTTTTAAACAAATTCGAAAAGCTTAAAAATTGAATTTGAAAATTTTAAATTTTACTGAATTTTCAGTAAATTTCAGCATTCGAATTTTGAATTTATAATTTCTATTTCACTTCTCCTTTTCTAAAATGTTAAAATTCAAAATCCTCATATTGTTAAAATTTTAAATTCTTAAATAATAATTTCTACCGTTTTATATCTGGAATTTAAAGAATTATTAAATCCTAATGCGATTCTGAATTGAAAATTTTGAATCGCCCAAACTGGAAAATCAACGTAGTTCATTCAATCCCTTATTAACTGACTAGATAAAAAATAAAAGTAAAAATTTAAAGTAAAATTTATGTTAAATTTCATAACTGACTTCAAGGAATTTGAATTCTTAATTTAAAAATCTGAAGTTAAAAATGTTTAACAAATTCTAAAACTAAAAATTTGAATTTTCAATTTGGTTTAAAATTTATGTTAAATTATGTGTTCCATAAATTCATTAAATTTCCTAAATTTTTAATTTTCAAAGTTGAAGTTAAAACTATTTGACGAAACCTAAAGGTTTAAAATTTGAATTCCTAAATTTTAGATTTTAGTTGCATCTAAAATTTCAAAATTTTGTGGGTTCTGTAATATAATTTATCGAATTTTAAAACTTTTTGTATCGAATTTTAAATTTCTAATTTTATTTTTCTCCCTTTCTAAAATTTTTAAATCTAAAATCCTGAAATTCCTAAATTATAAAATCTTAAATTAAAAATTCTATCTTTTGATATCACGAATTAATAGAATTTTTTTATGAAGGATTCAAAATTTTGGATCGGCCGAATTTTGTAAATTTAATTAGAACTGCACATTCAAATTTATGTAAAATTTCATAATTCTTAAATTCATTGAATTTTCTTAATTCTTAATTTCTTAAGTTAAAATTGTTGAACAAATTCTAAAAGTTTAAAAATTGAATTCCTATATATTAAAATTTACTGAATTTTGAAATTTCTGCAATCGAATTTAAAATTTATAATTTCTATTTTACCATTTTTCATTTCTAAAATTTTAAAAATCAAAATCCGCAAATTCCGTAATTTTAAATTCATAATTTCCACCTTTTGGTACCTAGAATTTATAGGATTTAATAGTTATTTTTACGATTTTTAGTATTTCAAAATTTTGAATTGCCTAAAATTCTAGAAATTCAATGTAGCTCATTCAATTCTGTATTAACTGACCAGATTAGACAGATTTCAAAGCAAAATTTATGTTTAATTTCATAACTCAAAATTCATTGAATTTTTAATTTCCAAAGCTTTAGTTAAATTTTTTTGATGAATTCTAAAAGTTCAAAATTTTAATTCTGAAATTTTAGATTTGCACTGCATTTAAAATTTCAAAAATTTGAAAATTCTGTAATATAATTTACCGAATTTTGAAATTTCTGGTGTCGAATTTTAAATTTACAATTGCCATTTTTTTAAATTTATACAATTTTATGCAAAACAATCACTGTATAGATTTCAAATTGAAATTTACATTAAATTGCAGAATTTTCAAATTCAGTAAATTGCTTAAGCTCAAGCTAAAATTTTGTATACCAATTCTACGAGTTTAAAATTTAAATTCCTATATTTGGGATTTTACTATAGTTTCACCTTTCCTTTCTAAAGTTTTCAAATCCAAAATGCTAAATTATAAGTGTTTACCAAATGTCAAATTTTTCAACCTTGTTTTTAACGCATGTGGTTCTGAATTAAATATTCGGCATTCACATCTTGTGAAATGTGGAAATTTATAGATTTTGAATTAAGAAAATCAACAAAATTTTGAATTTTCAAAGCTGAAGTTAAATAATTTTAACAAATTCTAAAGTTTAAATTTGGATTCCTAAAATTAACGTGTTTTTAAATCTAAGTCGGTCAACTTTTGGAACTTCTGGAATTGAATTTTAATTTAATAATTCTTAGTTTTTTCATTATCCCTTTCTAAAAATGTTAAATCGTAAATCAGCAAATTCCAAAATTTTAAAATTGTAAACTATAAATTCTATCTTTTGATATTTAGAATTTTTATATTTGTGAACCTAACATTTCGGATCTTGTAAAATTTAGAAATTAATGTGGTCCAGTATATTCTGAATATTTTTCAAATTAAAATTATTTGTAAAATTTCGACAAATTTATTGAATTTTCTAAATTATTAATTTTAGAGCTGCTCAAATTCTTAAAATAAAAATTGTATACTTTGATATCGAATTTATAGAATTTTAGAATTTCGAATGCAATTCTGAAAATACAGCATTTCTAAATTTTGGACCTTCTAAAATGACCAAGGTAGTTCCTTCTATTTTGTTTTAGCTGAAGTTTAAAAAGAAATTTAAAATTTAAAATTTCAATTTTAGATTTTATTGTATTTAAAATTTAGTAAAAATTTATAGAATTTAAAATTTTTGAATTGTCGAATTTCAACGTAGTCTTTTGAATTCTGAATTTTAAGATTTCCAAATCAAAATATATAACTCCATAATTCCTAAATTGAATACATTTTTTAATTTTTTTCTAACTAATATTTTAAAATTTATAAATTTTAAAAAAATTGGATTTTTTATTTAAAACGCTAATTCAAATCCATAATTTTAAAACTCTTTAATTCTTGTACGTAAATTCCTTAATTTTTTAAATTTCGAAATATTAAAAATTTGAATTTAAAGCATCGAATTATCAACGTCAACAACGTAAATGTCGAATCGTTGTGAAATTTTATGTATAGAATTCTCGCGGCCTTCAAATTCACTGCACTGAGGTATACTTACACGAAATTAAGGGCGTGTGGAATAAAATCGGCAATTACCTGAAAATGAATAGCAAAATTGATAATTAATACTCCAAATTCCGACCAGACAACGTGTTAATAAAATTTATTGATTTTTTTATCTTTTTTTAAATAATTTTTACAACTTGTTGTTGTAACATTTCCATATAAGAGAAAAATCTATACACAAAAAAGTAAACAGCTTTTTGTGGGGAACACAACTTTTTTCGCTTTTTTAGGGAGAGAAATCCAATTTTTCCGCAATAATCTCAGTTATATCGTGCGCAAGTTCACGCATTTTTCTGTTATGCCACACACACAGGGTAGCACACCCAAATATTATTCTCGTCTATATATGAATCTCTCCCTCTCATTCTCTCTGATAATGCCAAAACCGAAATTAAATTGGATGGGCATATAGTAGATAGAGTAAACGAAATATGTTTTAATATGCAATAATGATAATATATTCCAGAGTTTTACAACCCATTATGTTTTATCTCAAACCACTAAAAAATTATTCATAATTATGACAACAAAAGAATTCTTATCGGGGCGCGAACGAAATATATAATAATTATGTGAGATATCGAGAATTATTTTATTTTATATTCATGCGGCACTATCAATCGCGGTCATTTCCTAAAAATATCGGTTAATAATATATAATGCGGTTATTTTCAGATGTGCGACATCAATATTATCTCGTTTCACCACAAATAAAAAACACAATATCGATCATTGTGTGCGGTAATTCCAATGTTGTGCGCTAGATGCCAACACGAGAGAAATAATAACAACAACAAAAAACTCTATACCGCAATCGTATTTAGATAAAAAAATATTATTCCGAAAAAAGTTTGATTCAGCCGCACAATCAATCATCAGCGCAGTCGAACAGCATCACAATAATAAATTATGGATCAGAATTGTTTGTACGACTATTCGATATTACCATCACACGTAAGTTGGATATAAATATATATTTAAATTAATTCGGTTCAATAAATAATCCGCCATTTTTTTCGATCCTCATATACGTATGTAGGTGATCACTAAAATACTTCAGCGGCTAAGTTTAGGCGATTTCCGGAACGCAACGCGTACATGCAAATCATGGTACTACGCCTCGGCCGATCCAAAAATCACAAAAAGGCTAACCATTAAATTGACCGGCGATGAAATATTCCAGGTGATCGATCATTCGATCCGTAAGTACGGCAAAATCCGTCTATTCAAATTGCACTTGAGTCCGAACAATGAGGAGAAAAATGCACGACTCGAAAATTATTTCGTCACCTACGGCAATTTATTGCACGAATTAAAAGTGCTCGATTGTAATTTCGATTTGATACGCGCCCTAACCCAACTGCGATCGTTACGCACACTGGCGCTATGCAATTTTATGAAAAAAAATTTACTATTCGGCGGGATGGATGATCGCGTCATAACGAATCACCAATTTTTGCATAATTTAAAATCGGTTACAATCCGAAATGCTGGCCTAATATCGGATTCGATTAAATTGATCCGATTTTTGTCGCACATGGATCACTTGGAGGCGATCGCGATTAGTGTAAAATTTGAAACGGCCGAGGATTATCAGAAATTTTTTCATTTGTTTGCGGTTAAAAATTGGCCACTACGATACATTTATGTGGATTTCTATGACGAGGCGATTCTCGAGTCGTTTATGGAGAATCTAATATTGGCCGACTGTAAAAAATTAAAAATGCTCGATTTGCTCGACATTGAACACGATCGATTTATTAATTATGGGAATGAAAAATTGTTGGGACAATTTTTTAAGAAAGTGTCACATTTGGAATATTTACGATTGGGATTTGTGAATTGTCAAATGTTGCAGCAGCTCAATAAGTACATGAAGAAGTTGAAAAATTTGCAGATATATTTTAAGGAGCACGAAAACTTTGACCTGTTCGAGATTAATGAGCAATTGGAGGTGAGTTAAATCGTAAAGTGTATTTTTTTTAAGTTAAATGTGTTAGTTTTTGTGAAGTATATTGTCAAAGTTAAAGAAAAATTTTGTTCCAGTAAAAACCACAAAATTTGCATGCGCTTATCATAATGTCTGAAATGTTATCATTTCACCCTTGATGGATATATAGATAACTTCCGACCGCAAATTTCTATAAAAAAAAATTCAAAACCATAAACTAGTTTCTCATATGTACTGTGCCATCTATCTCCGGCTAGCAAAACTAAATTTTTATTTTTATTTTGAATTTCAGTCGTTACGAGTTACCGTCTATCAAGAAGACTACTGTTATTGCCCGATCGAACCCGTATGCAAGTGTAACTATCGCATGACTGAGGAACCATTTATGGTCCAATTCTTGCTTAATTTCGACAAATTAAAAATTCTCGACTACAGTCACGCAGTCTCCGAACGTGGACTCTCATTAATCTGCGAAAATGTTCCGAATCTGGAAGAATTATGCATCGAAAATATGTACACAACCGAGGTGGGAATAATCTTTCGAAAATTATCAAAATTACGAATATTACGATTCGATATGACAATCTTGCTCAAAGGGGAGGTACGATTAGGCAAATGGCCTGAAATAATGTACGATGGCATAACAAATTTGAAACAATTGAAAAAATTACATACAACGCCGGTATTTCAATTGCCCAAGGACATATTGCAAGAAATGAAAAATCTGGTTAGTGTGGCCAATTTCTATGGATTTTTCTGGTAGGCGCGATGATCTTATTTTTTGTACTCTAAATAAGAATTTAATGGTTGTGTGTGCACGTGATAAATATACAAAGTACACTCGACTGTAGCCCAAAGTTATGTACGTTAAGCTATTTATTTTTGTTGCTTATGATTTCATCTTAAATAATTATATTTGTATTTATGATTAGCGATTAATATAATAAACAAAAAATATTAAACGAACATCTTAAAGATGTACACAAATTGTGTTTACTGTATATGTAGTGGCAATCGATCACCTGTGCTAATATATAGGAAAACAAGAAAACATTGATGAAGTAAGTTGTCTTAGTCAATAGAATAGCGTGATTTACAAGTCGCCGATGCTTATATTCTAACTAATTGAATCATTTTTCAAGTATTCACTATCACCCTGTGCCCATTTTTTGTTGTATCATAGTTTTTAAAGAGTTAAAAAATTGATTAGAAGTATAACCGACAAGTGTTACATTCTTTAGGTATGATTGTTGTTAAATATTCAATGTCAACAACGGTGATGTCATCTAACATAATAAATCATTGTTTCATACGTTTAAAACTTCTTTTTAAAATTGTCAACTAATTGAAAAAATCTGTCAAATATTTTTAAGTAACCGACCGAGTAGCATCACTCGCTGATCCGCCCCAAACTGGAATTTTAATAAACAATTTTAAGTTTATTTTGGTTCGTATTGAAATTGGCCAACACTTGAATTTCTATTTATACTCACAGTTTTATTAGAATTTGAACACAATTTAAAGTTTATTTTGTGAGTAATCAAACTCTATTTTCATTTAATTCCTACTACTATAGTAGCGAAAGCTTCAATTAGTGCCCAAAAATAATTTTAAGAAGAAAGTTGAATTGGAAATATCAAATGCAATTTAATCGAACTGAAATTAAATAGTCTGATAAAATATTAAGTTCAACTTTGGGAACTTATCCTAATCAAATTCTGTTCAAATAAGCCAAAAATATTTTTTGAATGAATTTGAAAAATGAAAAATTCAATTTTGGGCAGTCAAATTTGTTTCAAATAGTTTTCAAGCTATACAAAAATATTAATATTTTGTGCCAAGTTTAAAACAAATTTAAATATAATATGCAAAAACATGATTGCAATTACTTTCAAGTAGGCAGATTGAAAGAAAATTGAAACCAAATGGATAAGATTAGAGCGAGTTCGAACATAATTTAAATTGAATGAAAATTTTGAAAAATTATTCGACTCAGATCAATTTAGTAAGCACAAATTTGAATTCATGTTTGAAATTACACTCAAACCTTGAAACTGTAAACGTTGAGTTGAATTAAATAACTTAATTTGAATGTAAATAATTTGGGATCTAGGATTTTTTAGAATCTAATTTTCAGTTTCGATTAAAATGTTAAATTGATCAGAATTGTAAGACAAAAAACTGCTTTATTGATCGAAACCCTTTCGCCAGTTCGAAGATAATAGCTCCAAAACATGTGTTTTGAACGCTTCAACCGCTTCTTCGGGCGATAAAAACCGTTGTGCACGCATCTTATCTTTAATTGTTGGGAACAGCAAGAAGTTATGGGGTGCCCAGTCGGGGCTGTATAGGCGGCTGGCTCGTCAATTCAATCGTTTGAGTGCTCAAATACTCGTTTGATGTGTGTGAGCTCGCATTACCGTGATGCAAAATGATTCGCCGTTTTGGGTTGTTTTCTCTCAATTTGTTGAAAACCACATGACCGGGTTTCGTGAAGAAACACGTTTTTGTTGGTTTTTCTTCGAATTGGAAGACCCAAACAGTCGATTGCCGTTTTTTTCCGGCTCATACGCACATATCCATAACTCGTCATCTGTTACGATCTTGTATACGTGCTTGGAATACGTTTGTCCAACGAATATTTCAAGCATTTGGCAGCACCAATCGACATGAACCTCATTTTGTGCGTCTGTCAACAAATGAGGAATCCACCGTGCACTTAGCTTCCGCACCTTTAAATGTTCATGTATAAGATCGTATGTACGCTAGTGTTACTAATGCCAAAGCATGCTTCGATTTCACGATAGGTTACATGACGATCCTCATCAATCAGTTTTTTCACAGCATCTAGGTAGGTTTTCTGACACAACAGCTGTTTTTGGACGACCTTCACGAGGCTCGTCTTTGGGTGAACGTCAATCGCGTTTAAATTCATTGTACCAACTATATAAACACTAGCCAAGGATGGTGCTTCGTCGCCAAAAGTCGAATCACTGTTGAAGAGTTATCCCCTTTCGAAAATCGTAAAAAATCATCACACGAAAATTTTCACGCGATAATTCCATGTTTTTACTGAATTCAATTTTTCAAGTAAATAAAAAACAATGTTGCGATGCGAACTGACAGATGACTTCTGAGAAATAAAACCTCAAAAAATGTTAAACTTTTTGACTGACATGTAGCCTATGTAATGGAATTTCATTTGTGACCTGCCAGGCACAACCGTTCAAGTTTAATCAAGTTCAATCCAACTCAATCAAAGTTTATTCAAATTTCTTTCAAGTTTGCCAAAAATATTAAAATGTTATCGCAAATTAAAAATAAATTTGAGTAATTACAATAGAATTGAAAAATTTATTGCTTAGAGTTTGATTTGAATTTGAAAAAAAAATAAAACAAAATAAAATCGAATTCGAATAAAATTTCAAATAAATTAGTTGTGAATTTGAATTAAATAATTCAAAAAATTATTATAAATTAACTACAAGTCAAACTTATCTTGAAATCTTTCAAACTACAATCACATTGAAAATAATTTTTTCGACAGAATTTGAATTAAATTCCAGAGGGCTTTAAAATGTAATTTGAATATAATTTGAGGAACAACAGTATTGGGAGTAATTGAATTTTTTAGAATCTGCATTTTTGTTATTCATAACTGATCAGACTTGTAAGAAAATTGAGTGAGATTTGAAAGATTTCGACGAACGAGTGAACGATTTTAAATGATTTTCAACCAAAAACTGGGGTGTCGCAAAAATGAAATATTAACAAATATAATTTGAGAAATTTGAATTGATTTGAGTAGAAGTTTGAATGGAAGTTGAATGAAGTTTTAGTAGTTTAAAAAAAAAATCTGAGAATAATATAAATTGTTGTGGAGTGTGGGAGGGTTATTTAAATGACATTTGCTAGGATTTTGCTATAAGTATGCGTAATTTAAAATAATTGATTTAAAAATTGAATACAATTTGAGGAGAATTTAAAAAAATAATTTAGCCAAATTCGTTTTAAAACAAAATATTCAATAAATAATTTTACAATAGCCACTTAAATTTGGTAGTTTCAAATTTTAATATAAATTTGAATGCAAATAATTTCATCTGACTTCTAACAGTACAAAACTTTTTCAATTTTTTGCATTTGAAAAAAATCTAAGTAAAGTTTGAAAATAATTCAAATTCCTTCTGATACAAAAAGATTGCGTAAAATTTGAACTGAGTTTGATTAGTATTGAATTGGCAGGGAGATGCTCTGTCCCCGATACTCTTTAATCTCATGTTGGAGTACATCTTTCGTAAAACTGAAACACCTCAGCGCAACATCTTATATCGCCAGTCCAATCAAGTGCTTGCATATGCAGATGACATATGCGTGATTGGACTGAATAGCAACGGAGTGAAAGAAATACTTGATCCGCTTGTAGAGTTTTCAGCTTCTGTTGGACTCCAGATCAATGAGTCCAAAACGAAATACCTGATCTCTGGTTTTAGAGACAATGGCACACCAGATTTTAGTAGTGGCCACCACACGTTTGAGGGAGTGAGGAGGTTCAAATATTTGGGCTCTCTTATCACTCACGATAACAGTGTGGGTGAAGATATTAAAGTGCGGCTGGCAGCTGGCAGTCGTTCTTTGTATCCTCTAAGGCCACTGCTAAAATCTAAACACTTATCAAGTGCCGTGAAGCTGAAGCTTTACAAAGCGTTGATCAGGCCCGTTGTTATGTTTGGATGTGAAAGTTGGGCGCTGACGGATGAGTACGAGAGATGGCTCCTTACATTTGAGAGAAGAATCATGCGTGTGATTTACAGCCCTAAACGCGAAATAGATGGTACATACCGAGCTCTGTACAATTTCGAGATCAGAGATCTGATGAAGATCCCCGATATTGTACATGAAGTTAGATCTCAGCGAGTACGCTGGCTCGGTCACGTTCTGCGTGCTGATCCGGAACGAATTGTGCAGCGATCTCTGAAAGGAGAGCCACCATATGGTAGGCGCAGAGGTCGTTGCAGGCGACGATGGCTCCACGATGTAGAGAACGACTTGGCCTCTTCAGATTGTCTAAGACAGTATGAAGACCAAGCTCAGGATCGAAACCGTTGGAGCCAGATTGTTGATTCAGTAAGGGGCCAGTAATGGCCTTTAACACTGTTATTATTATTGATTAGTATTGAAAATTGTCTTTAAATAATTTAAGGTTTTGTGGGATGCATGCCGAAATTTAATTGACATTTACATAGAATTTGATTTGAGAAAATTAAAATATTTGATTTAAAATTGAATACAGTTTGAACATAATTTTGGGTTAAACTGACTAAAATCCGATTTGAAAGAAGATATTTTAAATAATTTTATAAAAGCCAATCAAGAGTTGAGCTTGAAATTTAAATGACGAGGATTAAATTTTAAGAAGAATAATTTAAAATTGAATTAAAAGTCAATTTGATTAAATTCATTTGCAATTAATTTTAAATTTGAATATTTATAAAATTGATTACTAATTGATTATAAGAATTGATCGAAATCTAGCCAAATTAGTTTAAGTTTTAACATAATTTGAATTGAATTGGGTTTAAATGTGAATTAAATATATTTTATATTTGCTTGCACAAAATCTGAACGAAATTTGAGAAGAGTTTGAAAAATGTTCACGAACGAGTTGTGAATGATAGATTTTAATTGATTTTTAATAACAAAAAAAACTGGGTTCTCTTAAAAGTTGAGTTTGTTAAGAATTGAGACACTAAATAAAATCTGAATCTATTTTGAGAACAAAGTTGAGTTGGAAAGGTTATATTACTGAATACTAAATCAAAGCCTCAAACAATCAAACTAAACATTTTAGATTCTCAGATCAAGAATCTGGTTTATTTGGTTTATGCTTAAGCCAAACCAGTTTAATCAAAGTTCACAGAATGGACTGGTTGCACAAACTTGAACGGGATTTGAGTAGAGCTTGAAAACTGTATTCAATCGATAAATTTTAATCAAATTACATTAAACAAACTCTGGGTGCTGAAAAGCTGAGTTAGTTAGGAATTGAAATACAGAATCTATTTTGAGTAGAAAGTTGAGTTGGAAAGGTTATATTACTCAATTCTAAATCAAATCCGTAAACAATCAAACTAAACATTTTAGATTCTCAGATCAAGAATCTGGTTTATTTGGTTTATGATTAAGCCAAACCAGTTTAATCAAGTTGACAAAATGGACTGGTTGCACAAAACTGAACGGGATTTGAGTAAAGCTTGAAAACTGTATTCTATCGATAAATTTTAATCAAAATACATTAAACAAACTCTGGCTGCTGAAAAGCTGAGTTAGTTAGGAATTGAAATACTGAATCTATTTTGAGTAGAAAGTTGAGTTGGAAAAGGTTATATTTCTAAAATCCTCAAAGTAAAAATAAATTAGAGATTGCAATTGTAAAGAACCTTATCAGTGTTCGATAATAACTCAAATTTGTTTTGATGCAATAAAATATAATAAATTTGAACGGAGTTTGATTAGATTGAAAATATTTGATTGAAAATTGAATACAGTTTGAGTAATATTTTAAATAAATAAATAAATAAACAATAAATAAATTTACAACATTCATTCAAATTTGGTGTTTACATACATCCACATCTTTGGATACAAGTTTGAATGCAAATAGTTTCAGAAAATATTACAAATGAAACTTTTCTAATCAACAATTTTATTCAAATGACTGCTGACTTCTAACCGTAAACTTTCAAATTTTTTTAAATAATTTGAATTAAGTTTGATTGTAATCAAAATAATCAAATTTAACGTTAAATTATTAAAAATTGAATTGATAATTTAATTTGTTGGATTAGAATTGAAATATTTTTAACCTGCAAATAGTTTGACAGAAATTTGAAAATAGATTGAAATTAAGCATAAACGAATTAAATTTGATCGTAATCTTAGTTGAATTGAAAGTATAGTGAGAAATACAAAAAATTATTTTAAGATTTCAAATCAAAATCAAACTAAGTCAAATTTATGTTGGCGCACCGAAATTCAGAAATTGAATTAAATTTCAAAGCAACCGCAGTGCAGTTTGATTGGAATATAATAATTTGAATTGAAGAGAAGAAAATTAATTTAAAATTGTAATAATTTTGAAAAATAGTTCAACTAAAATCAATCAATTCTAATGATAGTTGGATGCACTAAATAAAGTTTGAATACAGTATTTTAAAAATTTTGTTTCAAACTCAAAATAAGAAATTTGAAAAAAGTTGCAAGAAAATTTCTGAACAAATTCTGTTCAAATTTGACGGTAATAAGAAATTTGAAAAAAGTTGGAAGAAAATTTCTGAACAAATTCTGTTCAAATTTGACGGTAATTTAGTTAAACTTTGGTTAGAATCTCGATGTATTGTCAATTGAACTGTCAGTTGTCCAGTTGGGTGTTACACGAGAAAATTAAATTAATTGTGATTGCTCTTCTGGGCCATGCAATTTGATCGCCAAGTGAAAAAATTTGATTCATTTGAGTGGGTTGTGCAGTCGAACGACTCCAAAAATCGTACACTTGATAACTAATATCACATTACATACATTCAATTGCGATATAAATTATTCTTATAACGTCTTGGGCATATACATAAATTTGATATACCATCATAAACTCACCTATGCATATCGATTGTAATATATTATTATCTAATATACGATTTCTATTATTCTAAACAAGTAATCCACGAAAAACTCATTACACCTACCGCCAGCAATAAATAATACAATAATAATAGCAATAATACCACAAGAATCATGTCGTGATTTCAAATCGTATAATTTTTATTTTATAATACTCGTACATATTTTTACTTCAACACAAATTAATTAAAGGTGTTACCTGTTACATGCGCGATACTTACATTAGTTTTTACGACATAATAACCGACTTTTAATTTCAAGAAACGTCAACCAAATTAAATTTTTTCTTTTTTATTGAAGTCTGAATAAAATCAATATACATATTGACTGAAAATCTTAAGGTGTTTGTCTAGTCTAGACAACTTAGATCGACGCCCTCACGATTTAAGAACTTTATAGCAAGTTTCCAATTATAGAGTATTCTAAATTCTACATATTTTTGTCGTTTAATGTATGTTGACAACAAAATGGTCATTATAAGCCAGAGAAAAAAAATCACTCAACCGTAACTGATACCCCATCATTATGACGTTCCACGAACAACAAAAAAATAAATATCGCACAAGGCAAACAATGCAAAATTAGATTTGTAAGTGTATATGGATGGATTGGATACACGATCCCACCACACACAGTTCAATGCAATTTACATATTTCTAACATATCGAGAACATATTGAACGAACGATTACCATCGTACAAACAGCAGCGATTAGTAACCTTTTTTTTTTTACAAAACATTATATTACAAAACACAAAATAGCAGTAAATTGTAATATAATTTGAGACGTACCTAGTTTGTAAATTAGTTTGAAAACAATTGAATTGAGTTTGAATGGGTTTGATGAGCATTTGAAAAATCAAAACTAATTTATCCAGCAGAATATTATTTGTCAATGAAATATGAAACAAATTTGACAATAATTGAGATGAATTTGAATGACATTTGAATAGAGTTGGTTTTAAAAAATTTCAAAAAATTGATTAGTATAACTTGAAATGTCACAAGAACAAAATCTAAATTCTGGAGATATTAGAAGCACACTGTGTATTAAATGATTTTTGAAAATAAATTTCAATCAAAATTGACCAGAGACAATGAATTAAACTCCGAACAAAACATGAGCTGAATTTAAAGTTGAAATTGAATAGTAATTAAAAAAATATAGTTTGAATCGAATTTGAATACAAATTTAAAATTATGTAAGATAATATGGAATTGAACTAAAAATTTTAATTTGATGGTCATTTAAGATAAATTTGAATCAAAATTGACTTAAGTTTGAGAGTAATAAGTTAACACGTTATGAATTAATTTAATCAGAGTTCTACGTTTTTAGTATGAAAAGTATGTCTATACTTATTCGTGGAAGCAGATTTGCGGTAACGTTTGAATTTGAATTAAAACTGATTATAATTTGAGTGAGACTGTTTGCAGTTAGGTAGGAGATTAATCTCTGGTCGTACCGTAAATTGAACTAAACTTAAATTTTGTAATTTCATGCGAATTAAAATTTAGTTTGACTAAGAATTGTATACAATTTGAAATGGTTTACGATGCATGAACAATTGAAAACCAATGAAAATACCAAAATCATTCGATTCCAAAAAACATTTAAATACAGTTTTCAATTCAAATACTTATATTTTTTGTAAACATGTTCGAAGCGTCACTTTGATTTGAGTATGAACATGAATTTAAATCAAACTTTTAAATTTAAAAGTTAAAATTCCGTATAAAAGTCACATTCTTTCCATGTATTGGCAGGTCTGAATTAAATTTACATGCCACGTAGATAAGTTTGATTCAAAATTGATTAAAGTTTGAAATAGTTTGAAAGTCTGTAAATAGGACAATGACGCAGAATTGTAGCATTGAATTTGTGCTGAATATAAATTCCCATCTAGATGAGAATTTAAACTAAGTTTGAATCGAAATTGAGTACAATTTGAACGGGTTGAAGAAGTGCAAAGAAAAAGAAAATCAATTAACCTGAATGCGTTACACTTGACTCACGAACATATCTATACAGATCGAATTAGAAAACAAACAAAATTGAAAACACAATTTGAAGAGTATTCGAATGTTAGTATGAATTTGAATGAAGTTTGAGTAGCATATATGTACATATGTTGGTGTTAAAATTTTACAAACTTAGAGTTATAAACTTGAAATTTAATATGACTAGAGATTGAGAGTAATTAGGTATTACATTATGAATAAATTTAATAATTATTCGAGAAAGCAGAATTTGAGGTACATTTGAATTTGAATTGAAATTGATTAGAATTTGAATGAAACTGATCGCAATTAGGTAGGAAATAACCTCCGGTCGTACCATAAATTGGACACGAATACAATTTGAAATGGTTTGTGAATTTGTGATGCATGGAAATCAATTAAAATACTAAACTCACTCAATTCCAAGAAAGATTAGAATACAGTTTTCAATTCAAATATCTATATTTTTTGTGAACATGTTTGAAGTGATAGTTTGATTTGAGTATGAATACGAATTTAAATCAAACTTAAGAGTTGAAAATTTCAAATTTCATTTGAAAGTCACAATCTTCCTATGTATTAGCAGGTATTGAATTAAATGTCAATGGGACATAAATAAGTTTGAATAAAAATTGATTAAAGTTTGAAAGTCTTTAAATAGAACAAAAACCTAGAAATGCAGACGAAAATGACATTTGTGCTGAAAATAATTTCCCATCTAGACGATAATTAAAATTAAGTTTGAATCAAATTTGAATACAATTTGAAAGGGTTCGAGACCCGCGGCGGGAAAAAAATCAATTACCCTGAATTACATATGTTCCACATGACTCACAAACATATTTACAGAGAATGTTGAATCAAACTTGAATCGAAATTAAATTAGTTTAAGGAGCGCTTTACAGATTTAAAACTAAATTTGCCAGAGTTGAATTATTTGCACACAATTTGATTATAATTGAAAGTCCAATATTAAACTTGTGGTTATTAAACACTTTTCAAAGTTTGAAACAAAATGAAGTATACTTAGAATAGAAGATTTAAGATTGAAACAAAATGAAGTAAACTGTGAAGGGGATTAAGTTTCGTTTCAAATTGTTGTGAAGTATACAAAACTGATTAGAATTTGAATGAGTTTGAATAGGCCAACGACACAAAATTGTTGCAAAATTTGAATTTAATCTTAATTTTGCAATATCAAAATAGATATTTAAAATAAAGTTTGAATCAAACTTGAAAAAAAATTATGGTTTGAAATGAATTTTAATCAATTGATCAAGATTGATGTGAATTAAAATTAACGATACTAGTTAGAAGTACACGAGCAGTTTGATTAAAACCGGCTAGAGTTTGAAGGCGACAAATATTGAACGATTTTCGAAGAATGCTATTGTTCCGCGCATCGACGGTTATACAGCCCTGATTCGACACGCTTGAATTTTATCACAAATCAATAAGCCGATTGTTGTATATGATGTTGTATGTATGTGTTTTAAATCGCGCAAATTAAATTTTATTCTATTTTATAATTGAAATATGCAAATTTGATTATCATATCGATTGTGCGATCATGCACTAATACTGGGTGCTTCGTAACACAAAATGATGTACGCGGTTTTTATAGTATGTAGTACTATTTATAGTGTCATGACATAAACATTATTTACTTATGTATATCGATTCGTTTATATGGGCGTAATTCAACATTAAACAAGATCGCGTGTCTTAAACCCATATATTACATGCACAAAACTATTTCGCATTTATAAAATTAATTAAAATTAAAACTATTATGTAAGTATGTACATATATACGAGTGTAATAATTCAGTTAAGATTAGGTTACCTGGATATATAAGCGGATGATGTAGATGAAATTGTGGTGGTTCATCACGTTGTGGTGTGGTACTTTTTGTACCATTCACTTTGGTACTGGATGTTATGACCAAACCATTATCGATGCCACCACCACTAATCCCAGACGATCCGGTCGACGATGGTGATAATGTTCCCGTGGTTACAGTTTCATAATTTGCTTCATACTGCATGCTGTTCTCCTCTTCCGTAATTCGAGTGTACTCATTCATTTTGTTATAACGATTTTTGTAATTTAATGCCATTTGTATGGTGTCGCCTCGCGATTGAGGTTACCAAATTTGCGCCGTATTGATTTTGTAAATTCTTCTCGCGTTTCGTGCTGCTTTTGTTTTGTGCAATTTGCGCACTTAAATTACGATGTATTATATGTAATCAATTGTTTTGCGGTTACGTTCCTACTTTCTAGTAATCACTTTGTAATAATTTTAAATAGTTCATCTGCAATTATAAATAAATTTGATTTGGTTATTAAATTTGATTAATTAGATTTGGTTATGCAATTATACAATAAGCATTTGTAATAGAAATGTTTGTATGTTGAAAGTTTAAATGTATAGCTCAATTTTTAATAAATACGTCTTAGACCAAATATTTAACAATATTCTTCTTTAAACCTATTGCTCAAAACGTGGATAGTATTTTTTTGTATTGCCAATAACTGAAAACTGTTTAGGTGATCAGTTCAACAATATTGGTAAGTTGCTCAATATTTTGATCAAATTTGTTCTAATTTTTTAAAGGAGTTGCTCAAAACTTTGCTCAATTTTTGTTATTTGTTTTTGATGTAATTTTAATGCATTACCCATCATTTGGATGAGGCAATGGAGTTACGCAATTTCTCTAAACGATTTCTTATAAACTAACCTGAAAGTGATATTTGATTTCGGTAATTATGACTAAATTAGTTTTTCTTGCGGCATCCCATCTTCAGGAAAATTGATCGAGCCCTGAAATGATGTTAGGATATGAAACTCAACTTCGCAGTCGGACCTTAATTTTCTCAAATAAAAGCTAAAATTACACATCAAAAATCGAGATAAAACCCCTTGCGAAATGCGTTCTGGAACAACGTTCTACTAATTCGTTCTACGAATTCGATTATTATTTGAACTTAGCTTCGAACAAAACTATGTTTTTGAAAAGAGTATAGAAGTACGGGTTTCACATGTTATTCAAACTTCACTCAAATTGATATACTAATGCCAAAAACGAAAACGACCTGATCGGTCTTTAGAGTTTTTAATTTCGATACCAGACTCTCTCGAACAGATGCCAGCTACACAAACCGTCAACACAGACATAGCTGAGAAAATTTTCACTCGGTTGCTTTTTCCACTCTGCTTGTTTTTGTGGTTTCCAGTCAGTTGGATTTCTTCTCCCTCAAAAATTTATAAAGTAAATAGACGTTCAACGTTCTCCGCACCATTTTTTAAAAATTGTTATCGTAGCCCTACCTGCGTATACGGATCCCGGCGCAGGGAATAAAAATGTCAAAAAATGGGATAAGAAAACGTTCGGCTGCGACGTCTCGGAAGTGGGCTATGGGTCGGGAAGATAGCGGTCTCAGGATGAGCTGGAAGCGGTCGACAGCAAACGGGCCAAATTGCAAGCAGAGAAGGAATTCTATAGAAATGCGGATATTATCAATGGCGCGTTAAACAAATGGTGTGCTCTGACTTCTGCAGACCAGTCGTTCTGTACGAGAAGGCAGTAGCCGTGATACGAGAGGTGAGACTGGGCACAGCTTGAACCTGTAGAAAGAGATGAGGGGAACCTGTAGAAGACGGCATCTTGTCTGCACAAGTTGCAGTTGTACAAGGAGAGAACGAAATCCAAAAAGTGAAACTTTCCGATGTAGCTGCACTAGGAGACTGGCAGCCGCCTTTCCCTTGTGTCTGATGAGGATTATTTGTCAGACGCGGATTACCTGCCAGACCAGTGGAGGTGATACTTCGCGATGGCTGCGAATCCACTGGCCCGTTAACTAAAAGCCTTCGGCCGCTGGGAATGCAAAATGGTAAGTAGGTTTAACATAATAATGTGCTAAGTATTGTTCAGATTAACCTTTACCATAAAAAGGTGGCCCCGGGCGCTTTACTCCTCAGACTGACTGGATGGGATAGGACGTGGCTCTAATTCAATAACCTTGGACTAACAGGATCTGCGACCTCAGAATGAAAGGCTATAAACTGATATACTCAAGAAAGTTTGGGTAAATTAGATCCTGACTTTGTGAAAAAATAACTTCAATATTTTCCTATATTCTCTCAATACAGCAATGATGACATAACATTACTGGTAACATAACATAAGGATAGTCTGGGTACTCGGCCACTCAGACGTCATGGTGAACTATGCAGGGCGGACGAACTAGCAAGGCACGGTACAATACTCCAACTGCTCCCGGAAAGGCCAACCTGACGAGGCCTATTACAGCGCTCAAGACAGCACTTAAAAAAGAGGCAGTAGCCTCAGCGAACGTAAGGCGGGATAACACTCTCACAGGTCTAAGTGTGCCTTAACAGCCACTCTAACTTAAACTTACCTATAGCATCTATAATTAATATCATTTAGCGAGAGGTTATAGAGCTACTAAAGCATCTCTTTATGACGAGTTGATATTATGTTAGTGGAAGTTCAAGAAGTTGAGCAAGAATTGAATCGCCGAATTGAAGTTAGGAAAGAGATTAGGAAAGCCACCAAGATAAATTTTTTGTCAAATATTTTCAAGTTGCCAGAAACCTATTATTGGATTTGAATGATTCTCAAGAGGATAAAGCGCGGTAACTTTATAGAAATTATAAAGAAATATTCCTTTTTTTTGGAAATATTGGAATTGATTAGCGGAAGGAAAGAATTTAGGAATTTTGACCCTAAAGAATTTGTATGAATGAAAATTAAAAAGTTGATATTATAAATTTTAGAAATGCAATCATTTGGCAAGTTTAAAAATTAAGGAAATTTAAATTTAAGAGTTCCAGAATTTAGATTACTTAAACTTCATTACAAAAATTTAATATTTTTAAAATTCGGTAAACTACTTATATTTGGAAATATTCGAATTGACAGATCAAATTCAATTTAATTTTTTATTCAAGAAATTCAAATTTCGTTATCCAGCCGCCCTAATTTTGAATTTTGAAATTACAAAGGCGACAAAATTTGGCAATTAGATTGTTGTACCAAACATTTTGCAAATTTCGAGATTTGATGTCGGTTAAAAATGTTAAAATTTTGAATCATTGAATATTTTTTAGCGCATAGGAGGTTAGAAATTTTAAAAATTAAATTATAAATTTGAGAATATTGAAATGTTAAGAAACTGTCTTGGGATCTTTTAAAGAATTTATTTTGGAATTTGGGAGTTTTTCCAAATTCATGAAATTCGGTTTTAAGAATTGTGAAAGATAATCTCTAGAATTCGGAGAATAAATAATCCTTTACCATGGTTAAAATTCAGTTGATCGAACGTAAAGTCAAAATATTTTAATTAAAACTTCAAATTTCGATTTAGATTTATTTTATAGATTCAAATTATAAATGTAGAATTTTTCAAGTCATTTCAACTTTCAATTTATTTTGGTGCTTCGTGAACATTTCAAATTGCAAAAGCTGTGAGCCAGCTAAAGATATGGAAAGAAAAGGACTTGGCATAGATACTTTTTTGGTCCAAAGCCTTCCTTACCCATTCACACAAGTACAGTTTACCACCTGCGCATTGCATAGCTCCATTTCACCCTGTACAGTGACATGGAAGATGGGTCGGCCCATGAGTTCTACATTCCAACAGAGGGTCATAGATGTTTTCAATTTAATCACCGATCGTAATCGGGAGATGAAAAATTCCTATTGCATCCCCGCCTTTGTTGGGATTCGAACCCGGTACCTCCCGATCCAAACGTCGCAGCTTTAACCACTGCGCTACTTGCTCGGTAAGTTTGAATCTTAAGTACATAAGGTTTTTAAGTAATTTGGTTGGATTGGCTGTTTATGGACTCAACATGAAATTTTTACAATAAAACAAAATTCAAAATACATCAGAATTTAAGTATGAGATTTGAGATAAATTCGAGAATTTTGTAAAGCTAATTAAATTTTGGGAAATTCTAGAGATTGTCACAACTCAACTTATCTTGAATTTTCGAATCAAGAAAATAAATTTTCTTGAATAGAATTTTTTTGAAAACATGTCACAAACTTAAACCAGAATTTACAAAAAGTGCCACAGATCAAAGGGTCTAACGAATTTTCAGAATTTATTCAATTTCTAACAATAAATACACAAATTTAATTTACAATCAACATAATGCAATTTAGATAGAATAGAATTTTTATTAACAAAAACTGTGATTTTGAAAATAGTAAATGGAACGAAAACATTTCAAATTTTATTCAAACTTCACTCGAATTGAAATACTTAGTGAGATATGTTTAGAACAAAAAGTTCTGCCATTTTTGATCTAAGCCTAAGCTAAGTTTAAATTCTCGATCAAAGTTTTGTTACACTTTGAAAATTGGAAAGGATTGCCTTGATTCCAAATTTCGATTACTTGAAAACTGTATATTCGCTGTAAATAGCAAAGCTGTCTGCTACTTCTTGGCCAATAACTCACTATCACTTATACGAAAATTTGTTTGGTGCCTTGGCTTTAGGAAAAACGTAACATATTTATGATTACATTCATATGCTACTAATAAACAATTTCAATATGTTTCAAATACCAGACTCTCTCGATCAGATGCCGCATAGCTACATAAACCGTTAACATTTTCACTGGGTTACTTTTTTGATTCTGCTAGTTTTTGTGGATTCCTGTCAGTTGGGTCTCGTCTCTCAAAAATTTCTTCAACTTTTCACAAATCGCAATTCATTCTCATATAGTAAGTTTATGACATCTTTGTCACCATTTGTTTTAAATTGTTCCCGAAATCCTGATGGGCGACCAATCCTTGAAATTTCCAAATTCGAATTTCAAAGTTTCCAACATACATAAAATTCAAATTTCGTAAATTTCGATCAACTTTGGAGTAAACAAATTTTTAATTTTGGGAAATATTGGAATTCGTTAGTGAAGGGAAAGAATTTAGGAATTTGGACCCTAAATAATTTGTATAAATCTTAAAAATTAATTTTACGAATTTTAGAATTCGGATTACGACGTTACATCAAATTTTTATATTTACAAAAATTTTATATTATTAAAATTTTATAAGGACACATTCGAATTGACAGTTCAAATTCAGAATTTCAGTTTAACTTTTTATTCAAGAAATTTAAAGCCATGCAAAATCTGAATATACCTCGAAATCCGTTTTAATCGAAATTCGGGAGTTTCAAATTGACCAAATTTGGCAATTAGAATTCTGTACCAACATTTTTGTAAATTTCAAGATCAGATGTCAAGTAAAAATGTTAACATTTAGAAACAATCATTACAAAATATTCTTTAGCTTATAGGAGATTGGGAATTTTGAAAAATTAAATTATAAATTTGAGAATTTTGAAATGTTAAGAAACTGAACTTTTACAGAATTTATTTTGGAATTTGGGCGAAAAAATTGTGAAAATTTTTAGATTTTTCGAAATTTTCCTTTAACATTTTGAAAATACAGTTGGTTCGATGCATTTACATCACATTGAATTTTAAATATTACGAAATTTTGAAATAGGAATTTAAATTAAAAATTTAGAATAAGTTCAAGAATTGAATCTTAAATACATAAGGTTTTTTAAGTAATTTGGTTGAATTGGCAGTTTATGGACTCAACTTGAAATTTTGGGGGTGAGTTCAAGAAAATTAATTTTAAGAGTTTGAATTTGGATTACTTTAAACTTCATCAAATTTAATAACTTCAAAAATTTAATATTTTAAAATTCGATCAGTCAATTTTATCTTTAAACATAAAATTCGGTAAACTATATATATTTGGAAATCATCGAAAATCATTTCAAATTCAGAATTTCAATTTGATTTTTTATTTAAGAAATTTAAATTTCGATATTCAGCCATTGAAATTTTGAATATATCCCGAAATCCGTATTTATAGAAATTTCAAAAGTATCAAAATTTGGCAAAATTAGAATTTTGTATCAAACAATTTGTAAATTTCGAATTTTGTCAGGTAAAAATCATAAAATTTATTTTGGAATTTGGGAGTAACAAATTCATGAAATTCACTATTAAGACTTTTGAAAAAAAAATTATGAATTAAGTGTCTAGAATTCGGAAAAAAAATTTTTCGAAATTTTCCTATAACATTTTAAAAATTCAGTTGGTCGAACGTAAAGTTAAAATATTTTAATTAAAACTTCAAATTTCGATGTATTTACGTCAAAATGAATTTTACATATTACAAAATTTCGAGATAGGAATTCAAATTATAAATTTAGATTTTTTAATAAGTCAGTTCAACTTTCAAATTATTTAGATTGCTTCGTGAACATTTTAAATTTTGCAATTTTTGCTGGCTCACAAAGATATGTCGAAAAAAGAAAGTTTAAGAATTGAATCGTAAGTACATAAGGTTTTTAAGTAATTGGCTGATTATGAACTCAACTTGAAATTTTTATAATAAAACAAAATTCAAAATACATCAGAATTTAAGTTTAGGATTTGAGATAAATTCGAGAATTTTGTAAAGCTAAATTCTAGAGTTTGTCAACCCAACTAATCTTGAAATTTCGAATCAAGAAAATAAATTTTCTTGGATCAGACCCTTTCGATCAGAGAAAATTTTCACTCGGTTGCTTTTTTCAATCTGCTTTTGTGGATTCCTGCCAGTTGGATCTCGTCTCTCAAAAATATCTTCAACTTTTCACAAATCGCAATGAGATTATATTCTTTCTCATATAGTAAGTTTATGACATCTTCGCCACCATTTGTTTTAAATTGTTCCCGAAAGCCTGATGGGCGACCATTCTCTGAAATTGCCAAATTTAAATTTCAAAGTTCCCAATTTCGTAAATTTCGATGAACTTTGGAGTAAACAAATTTTTAATTTTGGGAAATATTGGAATCCGTTAGTTGAAGGAAAGATTTAGGAATTTCGACCCTAAAGAATTTGTATGAATTTTAAAAATTTTGGAAATTTGGTAAGTTTTAAAAATTAATTATAAGAATTTTAGAATTCGGATTACGTTACATCAAAGTTTTATATTAACAAAAATTTAATTTTTTTTAAATTCGATCAGTCTACTACTTATATAAGGAAACATTCGAATTGACAGTTCAAATTCAGAATTTCTGTTTTAATCGAAATTCGGGAGTTCAAAATTGACTAAATTTGGCAATTAGAATTCAGTAAAATTCAAAATACATCAGAATTTAAGTTTAGGATTTGAGATAAATTCGAGAATTTTGTAAAGCTAAATTCTAGATTTTGTCAACCCAACTAATCTTGAAATTTCGAATCAAGAAAATAAATTTTCTTGGATCAGACCCTTTCGATCAGAGAAAATTTTCACTCGGTTGCTTTTTTCAATCTGCTTTTGTGGATTCCTGCCAGTTGGATCTCGTCTCTCAAAAATATCTTCAACTTTTCACAAATCGCAATGAGATTATATTCTTTCTCATATAGTAAGTTTATGACATCTTCGTCACCATTTGTTTTAAATTGTTCCCGAAAGCCTGATGGGCGACCATTCTCTGAAGTTGCCAAATTTAAATTTCAAAGTTTCCAATTTCGTAAATTTCGATGAACTTTGGAGTAAACAAATTTTTAATTTTGGGAAATATTGGAATCCGTTAGTGGAAGGAAAGAATTTAGGAATTTGGACCCCAAAGAATTTGTATGAATTTTAAAAATTTTGGAAATTTGGTAAGTTTAAAAAATTAATTATAAGAATTTTAGAATTCGGATTACGTTACATCAAAGTTTTATATTTACAAAAAATTAATTTTTTTTAAATTCGATCAGTCTACTACTTATATAAGGAAACATTCGAATTGACAGTTCAAATTCAGAATTTCTGTTTTAATCGAAATTCGGGAGTTCAAAATTGATTAAATTTGGCAATTAGAATTCAGTACCAACATTTTTGTAAATTTCAAGATCAGATGTCAGGTAAAAATGTTAACATTTAGAAACAATCATTACAAAATATTCTTTAGCTTATAAGAGATTGGGAATTTTGAAAAATTAAATTATAAATTTGAGAATTTTGAAATGTTAAGAAACTGAACTTTTACTAAATTTATTTTGGAATTTGGGAGAAAAAATTGTGAAAATTTTTAGATTTTTTGAAATTTTCCTTTAACATTTTGAAAATACAGTTGGTTCGAACGTAAAGTCAAAATATTTTAATTAATACTTCAAATTTCGATGCATTTCCATCACAATAAATTTAGAATAGGTTCAAGAAATGAATCTTTAGTTCATAAGGTTTTTAAGTAATTTGGTTGGGAAATTCTAGAGTTCGTCAACTCTTGACATTTCGAATCCAGAAAATAAATTTATTTCTTGAATAGAATTTTAAAATTTTTTTAAAAAACACGTCACAGACAATAACCAGATTTTAAGAAAAGAGCCACAGATTAAAGATAAATTCAGATTGCATTGCCAGAAATGTTGTCCAAAATGCAATTTGATATGGGAAAGTTAACCTTTGGTTAGCTAACAGCCGGGTAACTAAAACCGGGCATAAGCCAGACATGGTAAAAATCAATCCGTTAAAATTGCATCCAATTTATTTTCTGTGAAGACATATTTAACATTTTCACGACATGTTTAGAACAAAAAGTTCTGTAATTTTTAATCTAAGCCGAAGCTAACGTTTAAATTTGCGAATAAATTTTACACATTGTCCAATGACTTTGAAATCTGTACATTCGGTCTATATAGAAAAGCTGTCAGCTACCTCTCAAAATTTTCATAATTTTCAAACTTTCTTGACCAATAACTCACTATCACGTAAACAAAATTTTGATAGGAGCCTTGGTTTTAGGAATAAAGTAACACATTTAACAGTAAGTTCAAATTTTACCAATAAACAATTTCAAAATGTATTCAAATAGAAATTAAATTCGACTCATATTTCAATTTAGCTGAAGCTGGGTTTCAAATTTTATTCAAACTTCACTCAATTGAAATACTTCGATACCAGACTCTCTCGATCAGATGCCACATAACTACACAAACCGTCAACATAGATACATATATAGCTGAGAAAATTTTAGTCAGTTGGATTTTGTCTCTCAAAGATTTCTTCAACTTTTCACAAATTCCAACGAGATCATATTCATTCTTATAAAGTAAATTTAGACGTTCAACGTCCTCGGCGCCATTTTTTAAAATTGTTATCTAAATCTTGGTGGGCGACTATTCCTTTCACGTCCAAATTTTATTTCGAAATTTTCAACATATATAAAGTTCAAATTTCGTAAATTTCGATCAACGAAGTAAATATTTTTTTGAAATATTGGAAATTTAGGTATTGGGGGCCTTAAGAATTTGTATGAATAAGTTAGTGAAAATTAAAAAGTTAGTATTATAAATTTTAGAAATGTAAAAATTTGGCAAGTTTAAAATTTTAGTAAAATTAATTCTAAGAATTCCAGAATTTGAATTACGCTAAACTTCATCAAATTACAAAAATTTAATATTTTTAAAATTCGATCAGTCAAATATTATTTTTAAACATAAAATTCGGTAAACATTTGGAAACATTCAAATTCAGAATTTCAATTTCGATATCCAGCCGTTGAAATTTTGAATATACGAAATTCGTACGTCGAAATTCGTATTTATCGAAATTCGAAAGTTCAAAAGTAACCAGAATTTTGTAAGAACATTTTCGTAATTTTCAAGAACAGATGTCAGGTAAAACTGTTAAAATTTAGAAACAATCATTACAAAATATTCTGTAGCATATAGGAGATTGGAAATTTTGAAATGTTTTTGTGAATTGTGAAGGAAGTTGCAAAATTGGCTCACAAAATATCGAGGCCAGTAGAAGCAATGCTTTCACAGTTCTTTCTACCTTTTTGTCACTTTGTGATCATCATCACCAGCAAACATAACTAATAACAGTTCCAATTTACCCCTGGTTGATAACCAAAGTACTAATGATTCGTTATCAAAAAGTAAGATTTTTTTAAATTTGGCGAACAAATCTAAAACTCAATGCCACAAAGGGTCCACGATGCAAACCGGTCTAATTTGGCCTACAAAATATTTAAACACTTTGTTTATGACACTTTAGATGAATGGATGTCCTGATCTTCAGAGTTTTTAATTATTAAACTCTCTCGATCAGATACTTTACAAATTTTAATCCGTTTTTGATCGAGCTGACTCCTGTGGTAGAGGGCACTCACATGTCTCGTAAATCTAAATTGCACGAACATATTTTTCCAAGAATACCACCACAGTATCCTTTGCTTGTCGTAGGAGGCGACTAAACGGTTGGATCGCATCCGTATAACCTGTTTATAAAGCAAACAAACAGAAAACTGGATACCTCCAAAAACAGGACACCAGCTCAAGTACAGGAGCTTTACGGTCAGAACGTGAAATGTGTAGTCACTTAGAAAACCAGGAGCTCTGGAACGTCAAATCACGTGCATGAAGAAGTATCTTGGAGCTAATTTAATTCTTTGGTCGCAGGTAAAGCAGACTGTTTTGGATTTCCAAGCAGTCGATAACCGATTGTGTAAGCTTCGCTTGCGCAAGAAATTAGCCAATCTGTCGGTAATTTGTGTACACGCGCCCACAGAAGTGAGCCAACTCCAATACTCATTTTAAAATGACTTAGGCGATTTGATGGGATCTATACCCGAACACGATGTTAGAATGGTAAATGGGGGCTATAATGCTAGACCTAGCAGAAATTAGGCCGATTTGTGTGAAAACATAGATCCGTACTCCCGGCACGAAACTACGACGGATAATGGTGAGAGAACTTTGCAATTGTTCACGATCTTAGAGTAGCAAGCAAGTAGTGAAAGTCAGGCCTATAAGAATGATTGATTTGATGACGAGACTGCGCAGGTGAACAACAAAATCTAGCCCATAGTCAGTTGCAACAACGTCTTATAATCGCGAAAAGAAACAAGGCTGCTTTTGCCAGGAGGGCTAAGCGAATTTGTGGACGGAAAAAGCGAGAATGGTAATAGGCCTAACGGTTCTGAAAGTACAAGAACTCAGTAATGAGCGCAGTTCGCGTAATTTCTTTAAATGATTGCACCATAATTTCAGGCTTGCGTCGGCCACCATTCGGGACTGGGATGGAAACCTTTGTCTCAACATCGACGCGATACTTGACGCATGGAATAGACACTTGAACCACCTGCTTGGTGTTCATCATGCGTCACACACAGACTGTTGTTGAGCCACCGCTAAGACAGACTGCGGAGATTTGCATTGAGGATCCATCCCGTGAAGAATTCACGCAGGCCATACAGAGATTGAAACGAAACCGCTCACCTGGGGTGGACTACGTTAATTCGGAGCTCTTGATATTCGGAGGGGATACTTTGTGGAACTGTCTTTTCGACCTTATTCGATTAGTATGGCGAACCGAAGTTATGCCTGATGAATGGAAAGTGGCCGCGATATGCCCCATCTTCAAGAAGGGAGACCGCTTGAAGTGTGAGAATTATCGCGGTATAGCTCTCCTTTGCACAGCATACAAGTTACTGTCATACATTTTATTGAATAGAATCACTCCTCTGGCGGAGGGCTTGGTTGGTGACTATCAAGGAGGATTTCGTTCAAATCGAGCAGTCACTGATCAGGCCTATTCACTCCGGATGATTCTATCTAAATATTATGAAATGCCCTTCCCCGTACATCAGGTGTGTCTGGATTTCAGAGAGATGATCTCTCCCCGAGTACATATTTCGTAAAACTGAAACACCTCAGCACAACATCTTATATCGCCAGTTCAATCAGGTGGTAGCATATGCATATGACATATGCGTGATAAGACTAAATAGCAACGAGTTGAAGGGAATACTTGATCCGAATTTTCAACTTCTATTGTACTTCAGATCAAGATCAAATACATGATATTTGGTTATAGGGATAGTGGCACATCAGATTTTTCCAATGGCCACTACACGTTTGAGGGAGTGATGAGGTTCAAATATTTGGGCTCTCTTATCACTCACGATAACAGTTTGGGTATATTCAAGTGGGCCTGGATGTGGAAATTGGGCGCTGACGGATGAGTACAAGAGCTGGCTCCTTACATTTGAGAGAAGAATCATGCGTGTGATTTACGGCCCAAAACTCGAAGTAGATGGTACATACCGAGCTCTCTACAATATTTAGATCAGAAATCTGATGAAGATTTCCGATATAGTACATGAAATAAGACCTCAGCGAGTATGCGCTGGCACGATCACGTTCTGCGTGCTAATCCAGAATGAGTTGTGCAGCGATCTCTGAAAGGAGAGCCACCATATGGTATAGGCGCAGAGGTCGTTGCAGGCGACGATGGTTCCACGGTGTAGAGAAAGCCTAAGCCTCTTCAGATTGTCTAAGACAGTATGAAGACCAAGCCCTGGATCGAAACCGTTGTGGCCAAATTGTTGACTCAGTGACTCCAAGTTCCATTTTTGATCAATTAGCAAAATCAGTTTAAGCGATAAATGAGGATCGCCATCCGCACATATCCATTGAATTCGTGCTATCTCATTCTATCGCAAGTGATCAGTTGTTAAAATGTGATCTTTGCAAAAATTGAACACGGATTGTGTTTTGCGGTACCAAAAATAGTAAAAGACGATCGCCGATTCATTCCCCATAGTTCTTGATGGCTTTTGGCGGTAAAATCGATCTCCGACACATTAATTATCTGAATTAGTTCCATATATATATACTTACATCAAATCATTTCAAGATAAAGATAAAACCGGATGCTTCACAAAAAGTATACCCGGTGATCGTCAAATATTATTCCAGTCACGATCATTATCGACCTCATGTGAACACAACCATACTTAATTCAATTAACACATGCCAGTATATACTTATATTTGAAAAAATCTTATTGGATTTTCACACCTTAAAGCAATCTATATGTATCTTTTAAGAAGAGATCACGTATTCTAATTACCAATCAACATGTTAAACATGGACGCAAAATTTTCAAGTATTAGTGACGCTGTTTTGTATCAAATCGCGAATTTCGTTATACCGCACCGATCAAATTCATATATCCATCATAGCTTGTTCACCTTTTAAAATGGGTTAATAAAAAGTGAAAAGAGAATGTTTGTATGTGTGTATATGTGTATATATCTACATATACGTGTGTGTGTATTACACAGGTCATGGCATTTACTTTATATAAAGCGATTGATAGTTTTTGACGTACTCGTATATACATATATGTATATACAAAACGAGTTTTATGTCTCATATAATTGAGATCAAAACATGTGCACATGATAGATACGCGCCAGTTGGTCTTCAAATTAAAGTGTCTGCATACTGTTTTTAATAACTAAACCACCTGGTCGATCGTTTCTGTTTTTTTTTTTTTTTTTTGATTATGTTTTTGTCTGTATATACATAGTTTGATGCATAGCCTGATGGTTGTTTTGTTTGGTTTCATAACACAGGAAGTTGGTTTAATAGACCGAATAAAGTATTTGTTGTTGTAGCATATAACACACACACACACACAATGGAAAAACTAAAATCTCAAATGGTTGGTCAAATTTATTAATTTAGTCATGCGTGAATTTTTTTTTATATAATTTGTTGATGTGCTCATATGGTACTTCAGCGATATATTGAGTAACATGCCCACATGACAACTTATATGTTAGCGAAATGTTTGTTATTGTTGATTACCTAATCGGCCACTTGGGAAATTACGAAATGCTTTTGGTGTGTCTTAATAAATATTTTAAAGTATTTAATTCGCGTACTGTACTCTCACTATATAACTATTTGCCAAACTTTATTATGTTTTATGGTTTGTTACGTTTACGTTAATTTGGGAATTTAAAGTTTTTTTGTTTGTTACTTTACATAACACACCATTACGACGTAAATGTTAAATGCTACAGTAATTATTGTGTGTACTGGTTGTGTGACCTAACAGACGAAGGAAGGTGAATAATACTTTAGGAATTTTTTTGTTTTTTGTCTAATATATGTGTGTACTTGTACATGTATTATCAATGTTATGGTCATGGTTGACATAAAGAAATGGTTTATTTGGCGCTGTAACAAAACAAAAAAGGTGTCTATGTTCTTATTAGTCGACTTGACTATATATGGATGTATGTATAGTGGGTGGCAAAAGTGTATACAAGATTTATTTGCACAAAATTAGAGGCGACAAACCTACTACATACCACTTGTTAAACACTCGATCTAGAATTGTGATCGAGATCTTTATTTTCTTACTGCCAATGGTCCATGTTTTCGGGGGGTACTCACATATCTCGTAAACCTAAATTGCAAGAACATGTTTCTCAAGAACACCACCACAGTATCCTTTGATTGTCGTAGGAGGGGGCTAAACGGTTAGATCGCTGGGTTGACGAGCCGCATCCGTAAAAAAAATCTATTGTTTATAAAGTTAACAAAAAGAAAAATGGATACCGCCAAAACAACACCGGACCCCCGCTCAAGTACCCGGACACGAGATTTAGGATCGGCACGTGGAAAAACCAGGAGCGTTGGAGGGACTACTAAACTGGAGACCATGAGTCCCAGGGCTATACGTTGCTCTACAGTGGAGATGACCTCGGAAATCTTGGAGCTGGATTTCTTCTTGGGCCGCAGGTAAAGAACGCTGTGTGTAAGCTTCGCTTGCGAATAAAATTAGCCAACCTGTCGATAATTTGTGTACATGTGCCCACAGAAGCCAGCCAGCCCCAAGATAAAGACTAATTTTACAATGACCTGGACGATCTGATATGGGATCTATACCCGAAAACGAGGTTAGAATGGTAATTGGGGACTTTAATGCTAGAGCTGGCAGAAATCAGACCGACTTGTGTGAAAACATAGGTCCGTACTCCCGACACGAAACGCGGCCGATAATATGGCGAGAGAATGATGTACTTTGCAATTGCTCATGATCTGAAAGTAGCAAGCACGTTCTTTCCTCACGAATAGATACATCTAGAGACATGGACACATCCTCGCGGAACATCCCGCAGTCAAATTGACCATGTGTTAGTTTCTAAAGTACCGGCTCGAGTTGTGCAGGATGTGAGAACTTATCGGTCAGCAACCAAATACGTAGGCAGCGATCATCATTTGTTGGCTGCAAAGGTATACGATGGAAGTCTGGAAACATAGCGAAGCACATGGTACGTTTCGACTGTGAAGGTCTGATAAATGAAGATCATAAGGAACGATATCAGGATCTTGTCAGCGACAACATTGAGGGAGGTAATTACCAGTCTGGCTGCGTGAACTCTGTCTGGGAGGTACTGAAAACTTCGGTTGTCAGTGCTGCTCAACAGACTTTAGGTATAGTGAAAGTCAGACCCAAGAATGATTGGTTTGATGACGAGTGTCGTCTTGCAGTTGAGCAACAAAATATAGCCCATAGTGAAGTGTAAAAACGTCTCACAATCGCGAGGAAAAACAAGGTTGCCCTTACTAGGAGGGCAGCTAAGCGGATTTGTAGACGGAAAAAGCAAGAATGTTGGAAGGCCGAGGTTCTAAAAGTACAACAAATCAGCAATGAGCGCAGTTCACGTAATTTCTTTAAAGGAATTACTGGACTGCACCATACTTTCAGGCCTACGTCAACCGCCATCCGGGACCGGGATAGAAACCTCTGTGTCAACATCGACGTAGTACTTGACGTCACAGACTGTTGTTGAGCCACCTCTAAGACAGACTGCGGAGATTTGCACTGAGGAGCCATTCCATGAGAAATTCACTAAGGCCATGCAGAAATTGAAACGAAACCGATCATCTGGAGTGGACTGCGGATGTGTACGAGAGATGGTCCTTACATTTGAGAGAAGAATCATGCATGTGATTTACGGCCCAAAACGCGAAATAGATGGTACCTACCAAGCTCTGTACAATATTGTGATCAGAAATCTGATGAAGATCCCCGATATTGTACATGAAGTAAGATCTCAGCGAATACGCTGGCTCGGTCACGTTCTGTTTGCTGATCCGGAACGAATTGCGCAGCGATCTCTGAAAGGAGAGCCACCATAAGGTAGGCGCAGAGGTCGTTCCAGGCGACGATGGCTCCACGATGTAGAGAACGACTTGGCATCTTCAGATTGTCTTAGACAGTATGAAGACCAAGCCCAGGATCGAAACCGTTGGAGCCAGATTGTTGATTCAGTAAGGGGCCAGTAATGGCCTTTAAATACTGCTTATTATTATTACTGCCAACGGTCTATCCCGCATATCTCGATGTCTTCGGGCTATCGGAGGCGTGAAATGTATAGGAGGTCTTCATTTCTATTGTATCATGGAGCATTTACAATTTTCAGAAGTACTTTGTTTTGGAACGTCTGTATCATCTTAATGTTCGTTTTCTTGGTACAACCCCAAAGCTGTATACCATAGGTCCATACTGGTTTCAGTATTTGCCGGTATAAAAGCAATTTATTGTGTATAGATAGTTTAAAATGTCTACCTAAGAGCCAACACATCGTCCTATACTTCATGTTCAGCTCTGCCTTTTTCTTTTTGACATGTTCTTTCCACCTCAACTTGGCCTCCAGCGTCATACCTAGATATTTCGCCATATCTGCATAGGCAACTTGTTTAGAGTTGATTATGATTGGGATTCTATTAGAAATATTTTTATTAGTAAAGTTCACGTGCACAGATTTAGTTTCGTTCAGTTTTATTCTTCATTTTTTCATCCAATTGTAGACTGAATTTGTCGACTCTTGCAATTTGTTAGTAGTTTCTTCCACATTTTTCCCAACTGCCAAAATCTTCTTCGATTGGTTGTATATCCCGAGTATACAGGGGGAGCAAGACAGGGCCCAGTACGCTACCTTGGGGTACTCCAGCTGAAAATTTCTTTAGGTCCGAGTATTCCTCTTCATATTTTACACGCAAGTGTCTATCGATTATGCAGGATTTCAGAGTTTCATAGTATTGTTTAGGAAGGTCTCGCTTGAGCTTGAACTTCAATCAATCTTCTGTGCCAAATTCGGTCAAATGCTTGCGCTACATCCAGGAAAACGCTTGAACATATTTCTAGTGTACGTTCTATTATATCTGTGATTCTATGGAGTTGTTCTATAGTCGAGTGGTTTTCTCTGAATCCAAACTGGTGGTCAGGAATAAAATTTCTGTCCACCATTATGGGTTTCATTCTTTTAGGAGCAAAAATCTTGGATACGGTTGGGAGTATGGATATCGGTCTGAAGATATTTTTATCACTTCATTATTTGTTAGGCTTTAAATTCATGATTACGTCTGCCATCTTCCATTGTCTTGGAACGTATCTTAGTCTAAACACAGCATTGATTTAAGCTCAACAGATCGTTTCAGTAGGTTTACATTTTCATCCGCAGTTTGCCTGGGTAATGGTTTAAATGTTTCTACGAGGTGTCTCGAAAGAATTCCGTTAGCTTGTCCATCTGCATCGGTCGGCATCTAAAAATCCATTTATTCATTTCTTAGTGCCCAGTCCATTTGATCGGAACGTTTATTCAGTTTTCAGTTTGTTCAGCGATGTGTGGTAAGTTGATATACTAACACGTCTTACAGAAACACTAAGGGAGTCAATTTTTTATTTTCAGTTGAATTTTAGTTCTCCAAAATGCCACCAAGTAATGCTGCAAGTCAAAGATATATACAACCAACTCAAACTGACGAGTAACGTGGAATCGATGGAATCGAAGTCAACATCGTAGAAATTACGCGTTTAATTCCCATCGAGCTGTATTCAATTATAAAGTGGCAATCGAGTATACAGTTCACTGACCAATGAACGTTGTGTGTCCACATTGCAAGGCATTTAAGTTTAAAAATAAAGCCTCCGGATTTTGTTGCGCCAGTGGCAAAGTCAAATTGATGCCATTTGTACAGCCACCAGAGCCACTACATTCATTGGTCTACGGAAATCGGCCAGATTTTAAATATTTTTTGATTCAAATCCAGTCATTTGGCGCAACAAAAGTTATTCGTGATAATTGTTGCGCATACTTTCAAGGTAAGCATGGGAAACAATAAACATTTACCACCCTGTGGCTGGTGCAAAGTACGTTGGCAGCTTTCATTTGACATGGTCTAAAGTACGTTGGTAGCTATGAATTGACAAAAGCAACCAGAAGTGAGTGAGTTTACAGAAGTTGATGGGTAAATGGCAGTGCTGCCAACTTATTTTGCTTGCAAGCCGATCAGCGTTGTGCACACAACAATTCGCTGAAAAACCAATTGTGGAACAACTCCAAACATTTTTCCATCAACATAGCGAATTGGTTACATTATTAAAGACCGCAATAGACCGCATGCCATCTGCACGCCTACAGGAGAACACGCAAGACCTTTTAATGCGGTAACAATTGATGAAGTCAATATTGTCGTCGTGGGTGGAAACTTAGAAAACCGAGATAATGTTTTACTTCGGCGGGACGATCAAGTGCGGCATGTGTCCGAAACTCATTCATCATATGATGCGTTACAATATCCCATCTTATTTTGGCAAAGGTGAAGATGGATATCATTTTCGATCAAAAATCCAGTTACAGGTAAATAATCAATCTACTTTTACTACCACAATCACAACGCTACTTTATCTTATTAACCAGAAAAAATTTGTTCAGGCGCCGAAACTAACAAAAAAGTTCAATGAATAATTATTCATACTGACTTGACTGATGGTTCGGGAAAGTGAAGACAATCACATCTTCAAATATCTGCGTCTATTTCACCAATATGCTGTAAATATGTGCGTCAAAGTTGTAACTGAGCGATTGACATTTATCAGGTTGAACCAGGCTAAACTCCGTTCCAAGGATCACAATTCTCAAAGCAACATACATCGCAAGTCCGCGACATATGCATGAATACGCTTAAGATGCCCTGTCGTGCTTATCACCTTCACGTGCAATCAACAGTGGGTAGAAATTCGACAAGAATTATTTCCTGGCCAATCACCCATTGATCGCCATGACATCACATGAAGGTTAAAAAAATTGAAATCACTCATAAATTTTATTGTCAAGTATCGCGTGTTCGGTGTCTTCAGGCGAGTGGCAAAAACACAGATTGCCACATGCACATATCCTCATTTGGTTGGATGAGAGGATAACGCCGAATGAAAACGATGATGTGGTTTGGCGGAAATTCCCGCTAATGAAGGAGATTTACTGTAACATGAGGTTGTTAACAATGAAAACAATGGTCAAAGTGAATTAACAGGACATTGAAGTTGATAATCGTTCTAAGGTTGTTCCGTTTTCGCCGTTACTCTCCAAGACATTTAAAGTACGCATAAATATCCAGTTTTGCGATTCCGTAAAATCTGTTAGATACATTTGCAAGTACGTGAACAAAGGTAGTGACATGGCTGTGTTCGGAGTAGCTGCCGAAAATTCCAAAGATGAAATAACTCACTTTCAAATGGGCCGCTATGTTAGCAGTAATGACTCGATGTGGCGTATTTTTTCATTCACTATATACATGAAAGATACCTTACTTTTGTTCACTTGGCCGTACATTTGAAAAATGGTCAAAGATTGACAGGTCGCCATGGACAACATTGCTGGCTTCTTTGAAATGTGCCAGAATCATGACGTTGCCCGAACGCTGCTTTACTCCGAAATGCCAAGATATTATATCTGGAATCAAGCGTCAAAGAAATTTCAACGACAAGGACAGCTAATTTCAGGTTACCCACAAGTATTTTCCAACGTCGCACTGGGACGTCTTTACACAGTCCATTACAGCCAAGCCACCTAGGGAAGCCTGTTAATGTATGGGATTGCTAGAGAATGACGCCAATTGAGACCGCACACACTTGAAGATGCTGCGATTTCGTCAAATGCTAAACAAATACGGACATTGCTTTCTACAATGTTGTCGACATGCTTCCCATCAACACCGATTGATTTATGGAACAAATATAAACATCATATGGCCGAAGATATATTGTATCAGGCGTCTTAGAACATCGAATACAGATTTGAATGAACGAAGAAATTCACAATGAAGCATTAATTTTAATTGATGACATGTGCTTAATGTTTACCAACAAAGGATTAACACAATTAGGAATGACAACACTCACTCGCCCAATGCACGGCGCATTTAATTAAAAGATGAGATGCGAAATCCTATAAGACTCGGAAGCATCGAGAGAAACCGTTCAAAGAAACGTTCCCCGTTTAAATCAGCAACAAAAACATGCCTACGATACGCTCATGAAAGTAGTGAACGATGGAACTGGTGGAAGATTTTTCTTAGATGCATCTGTTTGAACTGGAAAGCCGTTTTTAATATCATCATTGATTTTGGCAACGATTCGATCGCAAAATAGAATTGCACTTGTATTTGGTTCATCAGGTATTGCAGTTAGATGGTCAAAGTGTTGCACCAAAGCAAACTGATCGTTTGGAATGAAATACATCAAAACACTCAAATTAAATATGAACGGTCGAATTGCAGAACCACCGATCTGGAAGTTTTTTTTTAAAACAATTGCTCGATATTGCTAATGGCAAAATTCCTGTTGACACATCGTCTGGATACATTACATTCCCTGCAAAGTTTAGCACTTTACTGAATCAAAGACCGAACTCATCGAGATGGTGTTCCCAAACATTGCTCAAAATTACAAAAATCCTGTTTGGTTGAGCGAACGTGTTATATTGGCTACCAATTTACCAGCAAAAAATACAGCCGCAGTTTTACGCATACTGGCTTACTTTGTGCACTATTAGCTGCACTATGACCGAATTCTTGACCGCACCCTTCCGAACATATGTTCATATAGAAATTACAAGCCTCGCCTCTCAATGTTCTCGAGCAAATTGGATCACATTTTATTAATCTTGAATGTTAAGTTAACTACTTCACCAAGTAAATACTTGAAAAAACCGAAGTGGAGGCAATTATTTGATTTTATCCACTCCACCCACCCAGTATGTTGCCGTACGATGTGTCAGCAACGAGATCGAGAAGAACTAAGTGAAGTCATTCCGGATCAAGCGAAAGCCTCGTGCTAAATTCTTGTAACACCACCAAAATATATTCCATAACTCAAACGTGGTCTTGCTCTAATTGACTACTACAGAAAGTTATGTAAAATGAAGAGGGTCAAGCTATGATTCCGTTTTAAAGGTTCCTTCACACGAGAACACGGTGGGAAGGATTGGTCGTACAAATGTAATACACGAGCGCATGATGTGAGGAACAAACATGCTAGATAGAAGACGATGGAATTCGCAAAGTTAAAGGAGAAATGAGTATCCAAACCTCAAGAAAATGAACCTACTACGTGATATAAGTTGAGAGAACAGACGTTCAGTCCGAAATTTTCCGGCCAAGTGAGTTAGTCAATGATGGAGGCTTGGAAAGCAAAAATAATTTTGGGTTCCATTTTTTATAATTGGCAAAATAAAAAAATAAAAACAATAAATTGAATTATTTTGAAAAAAAAACTAGGGCGTTGCTTTTATTTCATAATAACCAGTGATGTAGATGACGTACGAAAGAAAATTATATTTGTTTGTTTATTATGTTTATTATTAGTCTGGGAAATATGTTCTGCATTTTTATTTGTTATTTTTAATAAAATCAACGCCCTAATTTTTTTTTTTTTGAGATTATTATAAAATATTGCTTTTAACGCTGTTTTTCAACTAAATGTGCCTATTGAAAATTGGCCATTAATTTACCAGGCTTCTAGCATCGTTTATTCTTGCCAAACGGTAGCTAGTATAGCGCCGATAGATTTAGTATGCAAGATTATTTTAGAATTTACGTTCTCTTACTTTTGAAAGAAAACTAAACCAATTAGCCTCAGGGTGCGATCAAGAATTCAGTCATCGCGCAGCAATCAATTAAATTAAGTTTTCTCAAATTGTGCATCACCCCTCAAAGTGTTAACAATTTGAAAAATGAATCATGACACGAACGAAACTGTACGACAGTAACTAAATTAAGAAAAATTATTTTGTGTATAAGTAAGTATGTGATTGAAATAATCAATCAAAATTAATTAAAGTTTTATACACTCGGGGTCTTTTTTTAATTTAAAAAATAAAAAATCAAATTCAAAATAAATGAAAAATTTGGGTCGACCTAACACAATTATGCAATGCCAAGATCTACTTGTTTGTACTTATACATACATACATTAGTATGTACGTTTATTGTTTTCGGTATACACATACACGTCGTCGTCAATTTAGTTTAACTTTTAAATTGCAGTCATGACAACTTTTTGTTTTGATTTATTGCATTTTAAATTTAGATACGACCAGATCATGTCACCTTGTGACATTATCTATGTATATGTATGTTTACGCGCGCGGTATTGCTGAAATGCTAAAATTTAAATAGGATCGCGATCATTCTTATATAACCTATCACTAAAATAATTTATTATAAGTTGTTGATATTTTTGTTGACGCGCAGCTATAAGTAGGGATGACATAATATATTTTATTTAATAAATGATAAATGAACTCGTCAAACTGCATCGCATTAACAGAATATTAGAATGTTGTGGTGATCGCACCGCTATACGTTGGCGATATTTTATCACCTCAGGATCAAAACATTAATTCATTTATAAGAAGTTGATCGCGGTGAAAGCAGTCGGTATACATTCAACATAATCATAAATATCTTATACAACCGATTAATAATGATCGATATACGATAATCATAGGCTACGATCATGTATCGTATATACACTGTGGACGAAAAATCGTGATAAACTACAGTTTAGAGATTTTGCGGCCTTTCGTTTAAATTAAATGCTGTCCCATATACATACATACTTTCTAAACGAATGTGAGCGGACGAAGAGAACCTCAAGTGCTTATGGCCATATAAACATATTCTAGTTTTATTGTATATGATCGATTTGTTTGTTTAATGCGGCCCACAGTTATCGATCTAAATTTGTCGACACAGCACATATTTCCATAATAATTGCTTCGATCAACAATTAATTGAAAGTAAAAAACAAATATTGTTTTGAAATTTTAATTTAATTTTATGTTCTGAGCTCCGGAAGCGCCATAAATGGTAACACCACGTACATATATCTAATTTGGTTAATTATAGTTTGTGCTAAAAGTTAATTGGTTCGATTAAAAAAAAATCGAATTGCTATTGTTACGTATATAGTGAAGGGAAAGTGAGTAGAGAATTTATTATAGAACAGCGTTTTGTGTGTTGCGAAAATTTTCTTTTACTTTTACAATGTTGCCAAATTATTTTGTAGCAAAAATTAAAACTTGGCTTTAGTGCCTTTAACTACTCTAAGAAGTTATAAAACAATTCTAGTACTCGTTAATTACAATGTTGCCTTAATTAAAATTGAGTTACGTTAAAAAACAATGTCTCCCTATCAAATTGTCTACAAATTAGGTTCCACAATATCGTATCACATATACTTAATCGACAGTGCCTTAATTTAAATTCGGATGTTACAATTAAAACTACTTTACAATAGGTTCCACAGTTTAAAAACTTAACTTGTTTTAAATTTTCAAGTTAGATAGTTACTTCTTCGCTAGCCATATATTTTGGTATTATTAAGATACATAACTTAATGGACGAAATAGATTCCACACAATTTATGTTAATTCACACAACTTATTAAAATATATCATATGTTCCACACAATATAGTTATTATTGATACCATGGACATATGAAATTCTTAGAGAATAAATTACAAATTTAACATCATGAAATTTTAACAATTGTATTTATTAAATTAGATCCCACTTAGATCCCACAAATTTTACGACATAGAAACTTCTAGCAAAAGAATTCCACAAACCTGAATGACTTTTTAATGTATTCGCGGTTACAAGATTTTTAGTTGTTAATATATTTGTTTCGTTAAGTTAATTAATGAATATCTATAACAAACATACGTTCCACAAATTTTAGTTAATGGTAATAGAAAAAATGCTTTAAATAACCTTATACTGTTTATATAAGGATTATGCCAAAGGTTTTTAATTTCTCCAAACACATGTAAAAATTACGTTCCAACATGATTGCTTATCGCAATTCATTGAAAAATAATATTTATAATTCCACGTTGCCGCTTCAAATATAATCAAATTGGCGTATTTAATTAAAATTATCGACTTTTATCCGGATAATCGATGTTGAAATCAAAATTCCGTTAAATTATGTTAAATTCAGGTATATCAAATAATTGCATTAGATTTTCATTTCAAGCGTATGGAGTTATTATTGAGATCTTCTAATATTTAAGCACCAATATCAAGAGTTCAATCTAATAAATTGTTAGCTAATAGTTTTGTAATATACAATTAAATGTATAACTTTAATATTATACAAAATTATGTTCCACAATATTTTACATATACAGTTTAAAAATTGTGCCGTTTTGTCAACTTTATTAAATAAAAACAGGCTTATTACTAAATTAAATTCCATGAGTGATATAAAATGACACTTGTGGAAACTAATTTTTAAATAAATAACATCTCTGGTAATATATTCGTTCTTAATAAAAAAATTATTTTTAAATTAGATTCCACAAATTAATCAATATTCCCTGAGTTTGAAATTTGTTTATACGCTATGCGTACATTTGTCATTGTTAAGATTATGTCTCCGTAATACTAAAGTTAATGGACGAAATAGATTCCACCAAATTTAATTTAATTCACACAACTTATTTAAATATCGCATATGTTCCACATATATAAATTATTGCACGAAAAACTATTTAACATTATATATGTAAATTCTCAACTCTCAAATTAGGATCCACACGACTATTGTGCTAAACTTATTTTGTCGTATCAATTAAATTTGGTTTAAATAACTCAGTGTTACTTGCGGACAATGAAACCTGTATTTTAGAACTGTGATTTCTCAGATACTTAAACTTATTTTTGCTATATTACTTCAAGAGACAACATCTCGATTGTGGTTACAACTTGCTTTGTTATTCCCCATAAGTTATTAAATGAACGAGCACGATAGATTTAAATTTAAACCTCATGGTAAATGTTTGGTTTTAAAACGATTTTGACATCACGTAAATCATCCCTGAGACTAATACACGTATCTTATAAAGTCGCCAAGTCTAAATTTTGGACCGGTGTGAAGTCTTTGACATTAACTGAAAAGTGTAGCTACACATTAACAAAAAAAATTAAATTAAGGATTAAGCCGACTTTGCCAAATATATGACGAATGTCGCCATAAAATGACTATATATTATTCGGAAAGCACATAAATCGAGCTACCGAATCTGTCTATGTTATTCTATAAAACAGGGTTGGTCTAATTTCATGTCGGTTTAATCCTGCACTTTTTGGTGTAAAGTAAATTTTTTTGTTAATTTGTGTATCTACACTTTTCTGTAATTGTCAAAAACTTTACACCGGTAAATTATAGCAGACATATCAAGCGGATTCAATTTTTTAGTCCATCTCAATCGCATGAGATGTTATATCAAATTGATTTTAAAATTTCATTTTTATTTGCAATTATGATCCACAACACAAATACAGATTATTTCAAAGAAACTTAATGTAACTAACAAACTAAGTAGAATTGAAATCCTTACAGTAATCTGTAATCCATGTGTACTAATTTTTGAAAGTCGTATATTAGTTTGTGGAATCTAATAAACAATCAGTGTATTAGATTCCACAAATTGTTAAATTCACTAATTATTATCTATCGAAAGTTACTACAAATCAGTTTGTTCATAATATTTGAAAAAATAAATTGCAATAAGTTCCACAACTCTTATACCTATATTTTAGTTATTATATTGGAACATATGAATTTCTTATATTAGCACATTAATATTTTCGGATTACATTCCACAATCTTTTATAAAAAAATTGCATCTCTAAATTGGTTTTAATATTTCATAGTAAATGTTTAATGTGTTCACAAATAGTTTCCAGCAAAACGCATTCCACAAACCTAAATGAGCTGTTTATGGATTCTGCAACTGATATTGAGATTCTTAGATGCCAATAAAATATTTATTTGCAACTATGTAGACATTTAGAATAATTATCCATAACAAACATACGTTCCACAAATTTTAGTTAATGGTAATGGAAAATATTTAGGTGCTTTACCAAAAACTTTTAAATGTATTACACTTCGAGAAATAACCGCATATTGTTTATATAATGATTATGCAAAATATAGGTTCCACCCGAAGATTGCGCAATATTTCGATTTCTTAAATTAGTTATTTATCAATTAAGAAAAATGTAATGTTGTTTTTGTACACAACGTCATCAAGAACGAGTCTTGTAATTTTGATAAACATAAAACGAGTCCCAAAATTAACGCAAAATTTGAATTTGCCGCCATTTGTGCAGTAAACTGTTGGCAACCCCAAAAAAAAAATATTCACAGCTGAGAGGTTAGGGTTAGTAAAAATGTGGCGTTACACGATAGAACAACGTAATTTCATTATTGAAGAATATCTTAAAAATAATGAAAGTTTGGCAGCTGCAGTTCGAAAATTTCATACAAAATATGGTCGGAATAGTGTTTTAACTTCGTCAACTGTTAAGGATTAATTGAAAAATTTGGGGTACGGAGAACCCACATGTGATTGTCGAAAAACAAATGCATCCATAGCGTGTCACTGTTTGGTGCGGATTTTGGGCTGGAGGTATCATTGGACCATATTTTTTTGAAAATGAGGCTGGTCAAGCAGTAACTGTTACTGGTGCTATGATAACGCATTTCTTTCTACCTCAGTTGGATAATATTGTGGTTTCAACAAGATGGTATCACATGCCATACAGCCCGTGAAACAATTCAATTACTGCATGAGACTTTTCTTAGTAATGTACTCTCTCATTTAGGTGATCTGAATTGACCATTAGATTTCTTTTTATGAGGTTATTTGAAATCAAAGTTCTATGTCAATAAGCCCACAACCACCCATGCATTATAGGAAGAAATTAAACGCCTCGTTAACGAAATTCAGCCACATTTATGCACAAAGGTCATGGAGAATTTCGATACAAGAGTGCGTATGTGCCAGCAAAGCAGTAGAGGCCATTTGCCCGATGTGATATTCCATAAATAACCCTATCTACATAGGATAGGGTTTTATGATTCAATAAAAAAAATCACAATCTGAAGACTAAAAACTGTGTTTTCTATTTAATTCTAATCTTGCGTTAATTTTGGGACCTTTATACACAAATATATACATATGTATATCTATAATATTATATAAAATTAGGTTCCACAATAGTGTATTTACATCCGTTATACAGTTTAATTATAAATTAGCTGAATAAACTTTGTATTCTGCTAAACCAACTATAAATTAAATTTAAATATTAAAACTATTTTATAATAAGTTCCACAAACGATTTATTATTAGTTTTAAATCCACGTTTCTAATCATTATATTCCATAAGATTTTACACTCAACGTTCAACGTTTTCATGTCTCCTAAGCTCACTAATATTTTTTAAAAATTATATGTATTGTAAAGTTACGTTCCACAATGATCGATTATCGCAATTCATTAATATTTTTGCATAAATACGAATTACAGCAAAACTTATCAGATGGAATACATTTCACAAAATTGATTTTGATTGACTTTATAATATCACATACGATTCACAAATTATAGAATATGAAAAATAGGTTCCACACGATAGTATACTCTGTCTATACCAGACTTAGAGACAGTGCTAATATATCTGTTCCCACTCTATTTGGTAGAGCAATTTCATGGACAGAGCACGTCAAGCACCTAGGTGTTATTCTAGATACTTCACTCTCCTGGAAATTTCACCTTGATTATAAACTACAAAAGGCCATTGCTATTTTTTGACAATTCACAAGGGCCTTTGCGGTGACTTCCAAAATGATGCCATTCATCTACAAATCATTGGTTTTACTTTACCTGTAGTATTCTCAGTTGTACGGTGGCCAGTTTTTAAACTGAAGTCTGGACTGCAGATGACAGCCTGTAAGCCTATAACGGGGGCTATGACTATCTACTCTCTTGTAATATTATATAAAATTAGGCTCCACAATAGTGTAGTTTACATCCTTTATACAGTTTAAATATAATGACTGAATGTATTTTGTATTCTGCTAAATAGACTATAAATTAAATTGAAATATTATAACTATTTTATAATAGGTTCCACAAACGATTTATTATTAGTTTTAAATCCACGTTTTTAAACATTATATTCCATAAGATTTTACACTTAACAACGATCATTAATTTTCATGTCGCCTAAGCTTATCAATATTTTTTAAAAACATGTATTGTAAAATTACGTTCCACAATGATTGTTTATCGCAATTCATTAATATTTTTACAAAAATACAAATACAATTACAGCAAATCTTAATGGACGAAATACATTGCACATACGTTCCACAAATTATAGAAAATATATGAAAAATAGGTTCCACACGACAGTATACTCATGAACTGAAATTTCGTCATTTTTATTGTTGCCAAGTCCCCAAAATTATAATGCAAGCGTAAAAGTGTTAACCAAAACACATAAAATAAAATCTAAATATTTTTTTGCTGTACCAGCTAAATAGTTTTACCCAAATTTAGCTGAAACTGAATGAAATGTGCTGTGACTTGTATAATACATATTTTTTTTTGTTTAAATATTTTTAGTTTCGTTTTCATTTTTGGTGATGAATTATTCTTGGCAATGTACATACATACATAAATGCGTTGTTGTTCGCCATGACACTTGCTCGAATTGGTAATGTTGCGCGCTATAACAATTTAATTACTCAAGAAGGGGCGGTGTACATATATATATGCGTATACATTCTTGAATGAAATTTTAATTTTTTGTCTAGACCTCCATCTGTATACACGAATATATATATATACATAAATAGTTATACAAAGTCATGTAAGTACGTACATACATGCGTGTAATCTCATACAAATCGGCAAAGCATATAATACATGATAATTGGATAATTATGGTTGTTAAACTCTACACACACATAACATGAATCCATAATAGTTTATAATTTTTTTAGTGAAATATTAAAATAAATAATAAATGCAAGCATTGAACTTCATAGTCATCATTTACATATACATAAAATGAAGAAAAAAAACAATCTTACATAACTTTAAGTTCAGCAGTTTACGAGCCTGCATATATACATACATAATGAATGATTAAACATCAAGATGATTAGATAAAAAGCAAGAAAAATACGATTTTATATAATCTTTCCAGTTCAACAACCCAATCTATCGAATACCATATTTAGCTTAAGCTTATACATAGCTATACAGATTTTCTAATAACGAGAAGTTGAACAATCAAGTGCAAAATTTATTATTACTATTTTTTTTATTTATTATAATCAACAACACACACTTAAACGTCCTATACGTATACAGTTTTATGTATTAAGATCACATTCTTTAAGATTCGTAATACACTAACTAAATGAACAACACCAACAAACCACCTATATACGTGTGTATGAAAGAACCAGTTTCGCGCTTGTAACGTTATAACTATTTATTATGAAAACGCAAGACTAATATAATAACAAAAATTACAAACAATAATTTGTAAAAAGTTTTACTTTTCTTAACCTAATCGATGGCGGTGTATGTCGCAGATCTCTGAAATCACTTAGAATACAGAATGTAGGTCTTAAAAAGTAAATACTTAGCGATAAAATGAATTTTGGCATAAAGGGGTTAGTATTGGAAATCATTGGGTTTCCAATACTAACCCCTTTATGCCTAAATGTTTAGAAAATTTGTTATAATTATGGCAACACTACGCACTAAATTTGTTCCCTGATATTATTATTAATTAGCAAATAACTAGCGTAGCCAAATATTTGACGCTCTAACTAAATATGACACTAAATCCTTATCCGTCGTGAAATTACAACAATTGATTTTCATTTTTCATTTTGGCAACACCGCAAAATATAGGTTATAAATAGGTAAATAAGATGTACTCGCAAAAAATGTGACTTTTAAAATATTAAATCTATTGATCTTATGAATAATTGTAATTAAAAAAATTAAGCAAAATTTCTAAACTTTTTTGACATCGGCAACATTGCATTTTTTCAACGTTGTTTGGTTTATACAATGCCCCACCAATCGTGAGTAGACTGCTGAAGAAGGTAGTTCCACATATGTACCATAACCGATTGACATCGACCCAGAAAAAGTTGTGGTGATAAACAATTTTCCCGCCGACCACTTCAGTTAAACAGACCCAGAGTAACCCAGGAAGAGGCAACCACGTCGTAGGAACTGACCACACAAGCTATTATTATATAGGGCTATTCAATAAGAGGTTTCATTTTGAATAGCCTGCTATTTGGGCAGCTATCAAAATCTGTCATCTCTTGAAATTGCTGAAATTCACTACAAAAATGGTGAACATTTTGCAGTCACAGGACAATTTTAGTGATGTGAAGAAACGAAACCATGTGCGTCGCTCATGAACAACTGGGAATATTGCTGTTGGTAGCCCGTAGTGTTGGAGAAAACCCAGGTTTGTCGATTCCTCGTCAATCTTTGAAATTAGACATTCCACAAACGACATTACACCGTATTTTGCATAAAGACTTAGGTCCTAAGGCATTTAAAGTTCAGTTAACACAAGAACTCAAGCCGGTCGATCACCATAAACGTCGTATCTTCGCTGATTGGGTCCTTCAAATGCATCAAAATGATGCAATCATCCACAACGAGGTGCGGTTTTTGGGCTGGCGGTGTGATTGAACCTTACTTTTTGGAAAATGAGGCTGGTGCAACTGTGACGGTGAATGGATTGCGCTACCGAGCTATGATTATTGATTTTGTGTGGCCGGAATTGGAAGATATTGATGTGGTCGACGTTTATTTTCAGCAAGACGGCGCTGTGTGCCACGCAAGCAACGAAACAATCGCAATTTTGCAAGAAAAGTTTCCTGACCGTGTTATTTCTCGAAGAGGTGATCATAATTGGCCACCGAAATCTTGTGATTTAACACCTTTAGACTTTTTTCTTTGGGGCCACGTGAAAGATAAGGTCTAAGTCAATGCTCCACAATCGTTTCAAGACAATAGCACAACAATCAATACTATAAAGAAAGCCTAAGATCCGTACACAGGGCTGCATAGAAAAAATTCTGTGAGGGCATTGAAAACTTTTGTGAGGAAATTGATAGTGAGCTACTGTTGTCTGTCCACTTTCAAGGGTGTGACATAGTTGATTCGGGTGCGGTTGCCTCTGAGCCTCCTGACTTTTTATCGGTACTCCGGATTGGAACTTAGCCCGTAGACTGATGTTGTAGACTACTGAGCGGTCCTGATGGTGGTTTCCCTGCTGAATTACAGCATGGTTTTCTACCCATCAGTACTCACCTGCGCTCAATCTGTTCCAGGCGTGCGTTGCTTTTAGTACTGTACCACGAGCTTGGAGCAAGTACTGTACTCACAAGCTTTTAGACCCATTAGACTCCTCTCTCAGTAACTGATCTAAATGAACTCGTAACTAGAATGGAAAGATCACTTAATTACAAAGAGTTTCTAGTAGGTACCTTCCTGGACATTACGGGAGCTTTTGATAGGATTACGAGTGCGCGTGTACCGATTTTCATATTAATGAAATCACTATTTGATTTATCGATTCTATGCTCAAGTCCCGTAATATTGAGACAGAGCTGGATGGAGTCTGTCAAAGTAGCCATGAGTACTCTCACCCTTACTGTGGCTCATGGTTGTCAATGAATTACTTGTTAAATTGCAGTGATCTGGGTTCATCGTGCAGAGCTATGCCGATGATCTCGTTTTGATAGTTTCTGGTAAATACCTGAACGTCTTGGCGCATGGAATTCCTTCGGAACTTGTACGGGGCACAGACAAATTCTTAATAAGTTTAGCATATTCCGGAGGTTAAAATGGTGAATGACAGGCTATTGCCCCGAATTTATTTCGAAAGAACTGTGGATTACTATCGACAGTTATCCGAGTCGATAGTTTTTTTTGTGGATTGCTATCGTTCAGAAGTCAGTGCAGGGTTTGGATTCTAATGTCAAAAGTATGGGCTCAGATTCTCGGGTAGTCTGGGTAAACACTGTACGGGTTTTCAAGCTGAATTAATTCCACTTACCCATAGTGCGATTGAGGCATTTAAGCTAAGTGATTTAGGGAAGGATATTATAAACTGCACGGATAGTAAAGTCAACCTTAATACCCTTAAAAATTTAAACTGGTCGAACATTGCAAACAATACATTAATCTCTAATACGAGAGTAAGGATTATGTGGGTCCCTGCTCATTGTGGCTTTGTGGGAAATGAGGTTGCTGACTTTCTAGCGAATGCTGGATCGCGTAGCAAATTGGTGGTCTCGAGTCAGCAATTCTTCATCTTTCAATGGTGGTAAGGACACTATAAAGAAGTTCGCTTTACTTGAACTGGGACTGAAGTGGCGTTTTATACTCCTAGCTGTCGAAAGGCGGAACGGTTCTTCATGAACCCAACGTGAGCTTCACCAAATATGTGTTATCCTTAAAAAAGAGCCAACTCAGAATTCTGGTTTTTGAACGTAAAGTCACTACCCATTTCTTGGTTCAAACTTTTAAAGTTTGCTAAGGCTGCAGTGCGCTTCTAACATTTAGGATAGATCCTTTAGATTTACACTATGAGCCCATTGTGGCATTGAATGCGGAAACTCTGTAGGTTCTAACCGTTTTAATAAAAAAAATACTTAACACAGCAAATTGCTTCATGTAAATCTTGGCAAAAAAAGATCATTAAGTCGTGCATTCGTTCTAGCAGATGTGAATCGTTCAATAATTGGCGTCGATTTACTCGTTAGATTTGGTTTCCTTGTCGATTTAACGTGGTTCATCATATCGTGACTGCAGGCCATTTGTCAGTGTGATAACCACGGAGATCATGTTATAATTTGGATTATGAAATGCCACACACACGTTTCAGCGATTCTTGAACAAAGTCGTTCGGAATGGTGAATTGCCACCGTTTTATACCAAACACTTGGCCGTATTATTTCAAAATGTAGTCAATTCAGAAATAGTACGAACATCAAAACGTTCGTTGTCGTTTTCAAGCAAAACTTCAAAATCCTTTTTTGACATCGGCAACATTGCAATATTTTCATGCTAAGCATAAAGATTGGTTAAACACAACTGAAATTTATTAAATAACTTGTAGGTCATACAGGCTCAGAGTAAACTGTGCTCCAAGAAGAGACAACAACTTCGGAGGAACTGACCACACAAACTATAAGTGTAGTTCAAAGGCAGTCGAGATAAACACCTAAATAACGGTGGAGGAATTATGCCATAATGCGACTCAAGGTTAGAGTGCATGGGGGTAATGCTTCGCGAGGTCGACCCAGATACGTTTAGAATTCAAGGACCCGCCAAGGAAGACAAGGTAAAGGGTTTTCCAATAAGGACTTGACAACTTTTTTGTTTTTAATAAAACGCAAACCATTTGAGCTATCTCGAAAATTTAGTTATTGAAAAACCTTTATGTATGGAATTCGACATTTCGACGGAAACGGACGCTATCTCTCATTCAATAATTGCTTTTAGCCTCTCTAACGACGCCGGCTTGTTGGCATAGACCAATGATATAACGTAGCCTCATAAAAAAAAAGTCTAGACGTGTTAAATCCTACGACCTAGGCGGCCAATCGAGAGGACCATTTCTGGATATAACACGTCCATCGAATTTAGATTTCAATAAGTCGATTGTTAGACCCGCTGTGTGGCATGTAGCACCGTCTTGTTGAAACCACATATCATTAATCTGTAGCGTTGCAACATGTCTCTGTAGCGATCTCCATTAAATGTAACGTGACGGTTATTTTGATCAACGAAAAAAACGGGCCAATGACACCACCAGTGATCTGAGCGATGCCCAATTCTTGAGAAGGCCGTGGATACAATTGTTTTGGTTCGTTTGCGACGGACGCTTGAACGGCAGCAATACTCTCGGCACTTCGACCAATCTGTTGCCTAACTGGCATGGGAACATCCAGCAGGGAATATTTAGACTGAAATATTCTCACTAGACTATGAATTGCTTGTCTACTGGGACGATGATTACGAGTTCCAAAAATTAGAATTAACGCTCTTGAAGTTGCACTCACCGACTCCAAATTTTTGTAGTAAATTTTATTGATTTATAAACGTTCGTTCGTGTACTTCACCACGATGAAAATGTTATTTTTACTGAATGTTTTGACACTGACAGTTTGGTTATTTGTTTCACAGACAGTGAAAGTTCAAGTCCCAAATGGAAAACTCGATATATGTTTCTAGCATCACAAGTCTTGTGCTACGGTACAGAAATGCACACAACCGTGGCACAAACGGTTAAATCTTAAGATCGTGGCTGCAGTCCATGAAACACCAGCGCTAAATAGCCGCTTATTCATTCGAGACCTCACCAACAAATTCGCTTTTCTGGATTGATACTGGCGCGGAGGATGTTATTATCACATTCCATAAATCTTAGCATAAAACGAACATTCAGTCACGCATTCAACCACGGAGACTAGAACCTGGTTACTCGAATACACTCGAATGTCATTTGGATTATGAAATGCTACACAGATATTTCAGTGTTTCTTGAACAAAGTTGTTCGGAATAGTGAAATACCTGCGATTTATACCAAACCCTTGGCCGTATTACTAAAGATGCCCAAGACAACCGAGACTATTTCTCTTGGCCTGAACAATGACAAAATGCATTGAATGACTGCAACAAACACTGCCGTAGGGACAGTTCTGCAACACCACAATAAAGGATGTAGGGAGACATTGCAGTCAAACATTTCAGTTATTTTGTCGAAGGTTGGGACTTCACCGTTTACACCGACCACAATACTCTAACCTATAGTCATTTCAGAAATAGTACGAACATCAAAACGTTTGTTGTCGTTTTTCCTGCGTAAGAGAATTTTAAAAATATGGATTATGCCAGCCGAAGTGGCTTTTGTACGGGTGGCGCTGTGGAGCCTCCAGTTTTCTCCACCACCAAAGTGGAATCAGAAACTAGATGCCAGATGACGCTTTTGATGATCTTAACAATCAGACGCTTTTGATGATCTTAACAAAACTATTAACTATCTATATGAAATTGAAGGATTTACGACACTGATCGGCTCATTATTCGAAATAATGTTAAAGCTAATGCTTATATATATGATAAGATGAGTAGCATCCAACGACAACTGCGCACATATTGCGAATTGTATTTTTACAATTAAATACTTAAGCCAGGTTTGTCGTTTTTTAAAATATCATCCAAGATGAGACTACACATCTTTTGTTAATGACCGGATCAACTAATTAAATTTAACAATAATAGCGGTACATTAGAATAACAATAGACACTAATTCCAAAATAATTCCCGGATGTTGTAGGTTCTCAAACTTAATAATTAGTCTAAAATACATTAAATCGTATATACACAATTGCTGTTAGCCAAACTGGATCGTGACCGCAAATTATGTCGGCGAATTAAACGCAATGTTTTAATTAAAATCGTGCCAGGTCTAACTATTCCAAATTATATTGTTTTTAACAGCATGGTAAATCGAGTTAAACACGCAATGACTGTCAAATTAAGCTGGAAGGGATACTTATTATGTATTAAAATCGGAGAAAGTGGGTGTTTAATGTCTAGATCAATGCTATCGAGCTACAACTATATATATAGAAAAAAATTAAATCATGGGAATTACAAAAATAAGCAACAACTCTAATGCGGTTCATGAATTAAGAATGTAAACAAACAAACAAAAATATTGAATCTTGTATATAGGCACAACAAAAATTTGTAAGACGATTCAACAATTTTTCATTTGAACTACGTACGTAACCATACAATATACATGTACTTAAGTAAGACTTGTTGTAAGTACGTTTTCGTACCGAATAGTATACCAAGAACACAAAATGTACAAAATAATAAAAAGAAACCAGTTTTCTAGTTTTTGTGTTAAAGAAGTAAACAAAGACCAAGAAGTCGAAGTTATGTGAATTTTACAAATTTATATATAAAAATAAATTCTTAAGTGTTTTCTTCTTACTTACTTTCCATCGACATTCATATTATTTCAATGTCTTCATGATTATGCATATATACGTACGTACATAAGATGATATTTGTATTACGGTTTAATACACAACATTTCTAAATTAAAATGTCAACTAAAGTGTGTGTGTGTGTGTGAAACCACAATAGGAAATACATATATGAACACCATGAAAGAAGTTTATCAACCTTGTGTTTTTGGCCAAAACTTCGCACAACTTTCGCTTATACCTTTCATTAGCCACATATACATTAAAAAAATATTAGCTACAGCAGCTCCAATAAATCAGTATTCGCATTTGTATGAAAATACTTTCACTTGTGCGCGATACGATAACATACAACGCATGTAAAATAGTACACACGGTGATAAGTTGGTGGAGTTGCTGGATCTCCCATCGAGCGCGTCTCCAGGTGGCGGATAGGGGAAACCCACAACCATTTTGATCGGGTCCGTGGATAAGAAATTAACACTCGCGGACCAAAACTAGCAAGCAGTGTCTCTTCACCCAGAGGTGCGACTTCGAAGGTGGAGGTGGAGGGTATGCCGAATGGTCACATAGACCTAAGAAGCAACAAGTGATAATAATATACCACCCTTAAAATAGGTATAAATTTAAATCCAGGCGCGACGGTCCATAGTGGGCGGCTTCCCTGAAAACAAATAACCGAAATGTTTACGCAACAGGAGAATAAGACTACGGTGCAGGGATTCGGAACCCCAGGCAAGCGGGCTCCCAGTCGTCGAAATCCAACGACCGCTTTGTTCCAGCAGTGGGAAACTTGGCGGCCGGAACTAGAAATATTACAAGTCCAGGTACGAAGGTTTCCAAGTTGATTGCAACTAAAAAACACATTAGTGATCTCGCGGACTTCGTGAAGGATCGCAACAATGTGCACGGAGAAATTAAGAGGATGATACGCATGATTATCATATAATGAGGTGGAAAAGGAGTTCGAAGCTCTTGCAAACAATGGGGACAGAACAAACCAGGAACCTGAGTTGGACTTGTTGTTGTCAAGTAAGGTAACACTTCCTCCGAAGTCCAAACCGTTGATTAGTGAAATTTTAAATATATCACTAAAGCAACATAAGAGAATAGGTGGAACGGTGGACATACCAAAGGATGAACCGATTAAGAGAAGGCGGGATTCACCGGGCCAAAGAAAAAACACAAATGGAGGCTAAAAAACGCAACACAAAAAGCGTACTAACTCCGGGGACAGATAATTGGACACTAGAAGCTAGGCTGGCAAAAAGTCAAGCCGAAAAAAAGAAAACGGAAATGGAGAAGACAGCCTCGACCTGAAGCTCTCTTAATCAAAAAGATGGGTGATCTTTCGTTTGCTGATTTGCTACTGAAGGTAAAGGCACACTCACAGCTCAAAGGGTTGGGAGAAAATGTGACGCATATACGTCAAACTGCCAAAAGAGATCTGTTATTAGAGTTGGAAAGCACTGGCGATCAACCTCAAACAGCTATTTTCTAATCCCAATTACAGGGCATTATTGGCCAAGAAGCTGACGTTAGAACCTTGTCACAGGAAACCCTAATAGAAATAAGGGATATTGATGAAGTTACCACATCCGAAGATGTACTACAAGCCTTGGAATCGCAGATGGAAGAGACAAAAGGTACTACTACTGTGAAGACGCTTAGAGCATCTTATCGTGGGACGCAAATGGCAGTGATTAGCATGCCAAGAAAGATGGCGGAGCAAGTCTTAACAAGAGGCAAAATAAGGATCGGATGGGTGATTTGTAAGGGAGGCTGTTAAGCCGGTAAAATGTTTTAAATGCTTTGAGTTTGGTCACCTGGCGCAAAAATGTAGGAATCTAAACTGTGTATAAAATGTAGTAAAGAAGGTCATATTGCAAAACAGTGAAATATAATCCAAAATGTGTGCTTTGTAGCGAGGAAGCTGTTGGGGTATATATGCCCTGCATATATGAAGGCGCTAGCCAGGAAGCTGGTCAAATGAGATTGATCCAGCTAAATCTCAACCGTGGTGAATCTGCACAAGACCTGCTGCAGTAAACTGTACCTGAAATAGGCGCTGACATTGCTATTGTATGCGAACAATATAAACAGCTCGATAGCAATATTTGAGCATTAGACTATTCAAAAAAAGCGACTGTTTATGCTTGAGGTAACCATCCCTTTCTGGGGAAGCCCAGCGGCGGAGAATCTGGCTTTGTAAGAATGAAGATCGATGGTATTCACATTTATAGCTGTTATCCCCACCCTAGTGCTACCCAATGATGAATTCAAAATCTTCCTAGATCGATTAGTTAGTGACGCGCGAAACCGAAACCCTCTGTTGATAGATAGCTGGGGATATTAATGCTTGGACTGTTGATTGGGGCAGCCGAGAGACTAATGTTAGAGATAAAGCGCTACTGGAAGCATTGTCTCTACTACCAGTTGCGATGTTGAATCTTGGTAGTACATCCACTTTCCGTAGGGGTGGCGCTAGCTCGATACTTGATCTCACATGGGTGAGCGAGGGCCTTTTAAATATAGTGAGTTGGAAAGTTAGTGAACAATATACACATAGTGATCACCAGGCTATTATCTGTGAAATAAGAGATGTAAGGAGAGGAAAGGTTAGTTCAGAATCGACAAAAAAGTTTATTGAGTGGAAGCAAACGATGTTTGATGAAAAGTTGTTTGTCTATATTCTGGAGGACATTACTTTGTCCGGACAGAACTGCGGATAGCAAAGTGAATCAAATCGTAGATCATATCACAAGAGCTTGTGACGCAGCAATGCCGCGGAAATCGAAGGATAATCGGAAAAAAGAAGTGTTCTGGTGGATCGTTTATACCAAAGTGCAAGATTGGAAACTAGGGACGACCTACACAAGCAGTACTGTGTCGCCCGCTCTATATTCAAGTGTGCAATTAAAGCAATCACACAAAGATGTTTTCGAGGAATTGTGTGAAGAAGTTGATCGGGACCCCTGGGGTAGACCTTATAAAATGGTTATGAAAAAGGTTAAGGGTACATATGTACCATGCGCATCGTGCCCACGAGTGCTGAAAAATATAATCATGTCATTGTTTCCACAACAACAAGATTGTACGGTTAAGTCGAAACAAGAGGAGGCGGAGAAATATTCCCATTAATTACAAAGTAGGAGGTGCTTAAAGCATGTAGCAAATTGAAGAATAACAAGGCTCTGAGGCCTGATAAAATTCCCAATTCCCAATATTGCAATAATATCAGCGGTCCGCTCATACCCAGAGTTGTTTGTAAACTTATTCAGCTCATGCATGGAGGAAGGAGTATTTCCAGAGCAATGGAAGTTACAACGGTTCTATTGCCTAAAGCGAAGAAGGCGCTCGATGATCCATTTTTCTACCGGCCAATCTGCTTGCTAGATACTGCAGGTAAATTATCTGAGAGAATTATATGTGAGAGACTACAGGAGGCCATTAAAAACAAAGGGGACTTGGCGGAGAACCAATATGGGTTCCGTAAAGCTCGCGATTAAACTCGAAGTGGATACGGCGCGAGAGGCAATATCTGGTGATAGATGGAAAGGAGGTTGTAAAAAGTACTGTGCGGTAGTTACATTAGATGTAAAAAATGCATTTAACTCGGCGAGTTGGGATTGCGTATTAAACGCGCTAATCAATAAAGAGGTCCCTCTGTATTCACTTAAAATGGTGGCTAATTATTTTAGGCAACGAGTTTCATGCGAATTATGCCAAACGCAGGGGGGGGCCCGCCAGAGCCGTAAACTCTTACTGAGTAGTGTGGTGACGTCTATTTTGATGTATGGAGCACCAATATGGGCCAGTGCTATGGAGAGAAGTACATACAAGCAACCGGTGGCATCTATTCATAGGTTAAGCGCTTTGAGGATGGTTAGTGCATTTAGAACGGTATCAGATGAAGCCGTGTGTCTACTGGCTGGTATGCCTTCGGTTGACTTATTGGCTAAGGAGCGTGAAAGAATATATTCTCGCCGTGCAAATGGGGATAAGAGAGGAAATCGTATTGTGGCTCGCGCAGAAACCGTTAACATGTGGCAGCAGCGTTGGGACAGCTCGGGAAAAGGTCGGTGGACCCAACGGTTAGTCCCTTTGGTAGTTAAATGGCTAGATAGGAAACATGGAGAGATTGACTTCTATTTATGCCAATTTCTGACGGGGCATGGTTGTTTTCGCGCTTATTTACATAAATTTAAGCAAGATGATTCCCCTTATTGCCCAATGTGCGAAAGAAAGCTGGAGAACGTCGAGCATGTATTTTTTGACTGCCCGCGCTTCGAAGAAGAAAGATTTGAACTATATAGTTAACAGTTGTGGATTATATGCTGCAGTCCGAAGAAATTTGGGTGGTGGTGTGTAAAATGAGTGCAAGGATTATTAAGAAACTGAGAAGTCTAGAAAAAAATAGACAAAGACAACAAAGTTAGATGGCAGCTAAGGCTGAGCCTGTTCTCGCGAAGTAATACATAACAGTAGTTCCACGAGACAACTATAGGCATAAGAATTTGGGGGTTAGGATTTAGTCGGTAAGAATCCGACACTCTTACATGTTTATGGATTAGGTCCACATGTGAGGTCTTATGAAGATTCCCCCCTCCACCACAAAAAAAAAATCAAAAATACACGGTGATAAGGAATACAATCGGGCGCTGAACATAAAATCGCGCGCGCACGCTGTTCTTATCTATTACGCCAAAACATACAAAAAGTAAAAATAAAAATCCGCAATAAATCAATTAAATTTTATCAGACCTTGAAGATGGGCTTAACGTGTTTGTGTCACACACACACACACACACAATATTTTGACGGTCGCTCACTCTGCACACAATCATATCTAATCCATTCTATATACTTACAAAGAACAAGCTAATAGTTTTTTTGGGGTTTGTTGATTATTTTTTTTATTTTAATTTTTGTATGCTCATTGTAAATTCGAAATTAGCCAATAAATCAAAAATTATCGATGTGGAACGCATTTTGTTTTACTATATACAATATACATATTTTGGATAATGTCTAAAAATATTTGTCGCGATAAAAAATAATTAAATAAAAATTCGCACTTTACGGTCATTCACGATGACTAATCTGGTGTGTTGACGGAATGAGTAAAAATTAGGGCGTTGACTACGAATGTTAAAAATATTTAAAATTGTGACTTAAATTTGAACTGAATAAATGGGAATCAACAATTTTTGAATTGATAAATGATATTTTATAAATGCTAATACATAATAAATTGGTTAAAAAAACGCCCTGATTTTTTTAAATGTTTTTTTCAAGTTTTATATTTTTACTCTACCGCTTGAATTAGTAATTAGTTTGGTGTAAAAAAGTTATAAAAAATGAGAGCCCAGAATTAGTTGTTGCTTGAAGATCTGAAAAATGTAGCTATGTCACTGACGATCCGCTGTGAAGACAAGCTTGGCGAATGAAAAACTGTTTATAAAGTGATAGTTTCGAACGGAAAATATAATTTTCATTCGTATTGAACCACAGATGGACATAAAACTATCGGATGTGTCTTTGTGGAAGATTGGGGTACTAAAGGGTGTTTTTTTAGAGGGTCACAACGTTGAGTTGACAAAACTGCTTTATTTGACAACCCATTTATCAGCTGAACAGTGCGCACTGAATAAGCTGTAGCCGCTGTACAGGAAAGCATTGAAGAAGATCCAAATCAATCAATTCGTCGCTGTTCTCAGCAACTGGGGTTGTGTCCTTCCACTTTATGGTAGATTTTACGAAAGGATCTTGGCTTAAACGCAGGAATGGCAGGAGTTGAAGCCAAACGACCATCGTATACGCCGCTATTTTGGCGAATAAGCTGAAGGACAGATTGATAATAATGTTGAATTTCCATTCAAAATTTTGTTCTCCGATGAAGCCCATTTTTGGTTGAATGGGTACGTAACTAAGCAGAGTTGTCGCATTTAGAGTGAGGATAATCCACAAGATTTTGTCGAAACACCATTATATCTACATAAAATTACTGTTTGGTGCGCTTTATGGGCTGGTGGAGTCATTGGTACATACTCGTATGTGTTCAAAAACGATGATGGTCAGAATGTTACTGTCAATGGTGAGCGGTATATGGACACGATTAGAAATTTGTTAGTACCTCGATTACCTGGCATTAATCTTGCTGACATGTGGTTCCAACAGAACGGAGCCACATGCCACACAGCGCGCGCTACAATTGATTTACTCAAATAAACTTTTGATGAAAGAGGAATTTCGCGTAATGGTCCAATTAATTGGCCACCAAGATCATGTGATTTAACCCCATTGGATTATTTTCTTTGGAGTTATGTAAAGTCATTTGTGTACGTCGATAAACCAGAGACAATTGAACACAAGGAAATCTATATTCGAGAGTTATTGGTGAAATACGGCCGCAAATGCTGCGAAAAGTTTGTGAAAACTGGTGCTCAAGATTGCGCCTTGTACGCGCCAACCGTGGCGGCCAGATGATGGAAAATTACGTATGGTGAAAAATTACTTTCAAATCGACAACACTGTAAATTTAGATTACTTCAATATTGCAGGAATGTAGCGTTTGAAACAAATACGAAACTAGCACATTTTTTAACTATCCGCATGAACCTGGAGGATTAACGGTACTGATCGGCTTATTAATCCAAATAATCTTAAATCTAATGCGGATATAAGTTAAGATGAGTTTGTCGATTTTAAATATCATCCAAAATGAGACAACACAGATTGTTTAGTATGAGCATTACTTTTATGAGAAGTCCAATTTGGATTATGTGTTTATTGAATTTTGTACTTTTTAACCTTTCTACATTTTAAGAAAAAGAATTTAACTTCGAGTCTCATGTTGATATTAAATTTGAGTTAAGCCTCTCATTCAGTAAGATCGACTCTATTAGTTTTTATCAAGTTTGTTGGATGCAAAGGATGCACAGAAATTTAATCAAACCTCAGCCAACTAAATAGGTGAAACGGATATCTTCAATTCCATTTCATTCTCAACATTTAACATATTTTTTCAACTTTCACTAAGTTTGAAAAATAAAATAAAATTTTTGACGTAAAATGTCTAATAATCCACCCTAAGAGGAATCGCCTCATACCTATACGTTTGCTCACAATGCTTCACTCCTATAGTTGAATCATTGAAAAAAGAATTAAACACTGCATGCGCCAAACCCCTACAAAACAAAATCATACTGCACTACCAGGGGTCATTTTTGTTACGTCGTGGGAAAATAGTTTTAACTATAACAATTTTTTTCCATTGCCCTAAAATTTTGATAACTCGTTTAATTGCTGAAACAAATTATTCATGTCTATTCTGTACCTCGGTTGGCAAATTTCCACTGGAAAAAATTCCATTCCAAACATTGGCAACACAATATCGCACAATAAACTAATGGCGCTAGTAATTAGATACAGTGTTGCCAACTTAAAGCCACTAATGTGTAAGTGTTTTTGCTCACCTGCTTCAGTTAAACAATAAAATAGCTTACGTGTCGACATATCCAAATATCGGACCTTAAACCACCAACGAAATATTTACTTGTCCGCAAAACTTTGAGATTTCACTTCTAAACAGAGCGCTGCTTATATCACTCCATTTAAGTCATCCGATAAAATTCGATATATGCTCACGTTTGGCGACCAAAAATATTTTATAATAATCGATTATCGATATTCCCGACCCCTAACTTGCTGGTACAGTCACAAATCTCACAAATCAAGTACACACACACCGCAATCGATAATGGTGAGAGAATGATGTATTTTGCAATTGCTCACCGATCGATTCTCCCTCACAAACAGATATATTTAGAAACATGGACACAAATTTCCCGCAGCCAAATTGGCCATGTGTTATCGATCAGCAAACAAAAACGTCATTTGGTCGCTGCAAAGCTACGATGGAAGTTTTCGTACAAGTCTGGCAACACAGGAAATGCATGAGACGAATGAATCTGAATCTTTTCAGCTACAGCATTGAGGAAGCCAATTACCAGTCTGAGTGTATGAACTATCTCTGGGTGGTACTCAAAACTTCGGTTGTCAGTGCTGCTCAACAGACATTAGGCATAGTGAAAGGCAGACCGAATGATTGGTATAATGATGTAGTGAAGTAGAAAAAATGAGAATGATGGGATGCTCAGATTCTGAAAGGACAACTCAGTAATGAGTGCAATTCGCGCAATTTCTTTAAGGGAATTACTGGGTTGTGCCAACATTTCAGGCCTGGGTCATTTGCCATTCGGGGCCGGGATGGAAACCTCTGTATCAACATCGACGCAGTACTCGACGCATGGAATGGAAACGTTACTGACCTACTTGGTGTTCATGGGCCATGCAGAGACAAAACCGAAACCGCATCACCTGGGGTGAACTACATTAATTCGGACCTCTTGATATTTGGAGGCGATACTTTGTGGATCTGTCTTTTCAACATGATTTGATTAGTATGGCGAACCGAAGTAATGCCTTATTAATGGAAAGTGGCTGCGTTGTGCTCTATCTTCAAGAAGGAAGACCGCTTAAAGTGTGAGAAGGTCTTCTCGCTGTGGATGATTCTGTTTAAATATTACGAGAAATATTCCGGCAGGTCTATGACTCGATCAATCGGGATAGATGAGAATATTAAAGTGCGGCTGGCAGCAGGCAGTCGTGCTTTGTATTCTCTAAGGTCACTGCTAAAATTTAAACACCTATCAAGTGCCGTGAAGCTAAAGCTAAAGTTGTTTTGGTTGGATACGAAAGTTGGGCGCTGACGGATGAGTACGAGAGATGGCTTCTTACATTTGAGAGAAGAGGCATGCGGGTGATCTACGGCTCAACATGCGAAGTAGATGGTACATACCGAGATATTATATACTAGAAGTAAGATGATCCGGAATTAAACGTGCAGCGACCTCTGGAGAGTTACAATATGGTAGGCGCAGAATTCGTTGCAGGCGATGATGGCTCCTTAGCTTCTTCAGGTGGTCTAAGATAGTATGAAGACCAACTCCAGGATCAAAACCGTTGGATCCGGATTGTTAACTCAGTAAGGGGCCAGTACATACACAATCGATGCTCTCTACAAACATTTCACACTTGACTTGATTTCAAATTTTAAAGGTCATTAACATTCATTTTGTTTTTTATATCCATGTTAACATCATCTTAATGACAACAATTAGTGTCTTGATACGAAATAAAATTGTTTAATTGAATGTTATTACATCAGTGCGGCGCACAACATAAGTAAATAACCCATTGACGCCAAATCGCGCACAGTAAATTTGTCTGCCAACAAAGCCATAAAACATAATGACGACAAAAGACTTTGGCAACCAAAATCATTTCCATTTCTATACATTATGTTCGTCAGTCTTTCAATGAAAGAACATACACAAATTCTTGGTACGAGCGCGGTGTTGGTACAATCGCAGTGCGATATCATAACGACGCGATGATGATGATGATGAGGAGGAATGAAAATGAGGTTATAGTTATACATAAATAATGTTATTGTTTTAAATGTTAACCATTTTGTTGTGAAGAGAATTATACAACACAACAAGAAATTGCTTCAACATATCAAGATGAACTAGTTCACTTTGCCATAACGAAACATGCATTGTTTGTAACACACAACTATGTATGAGGTAAAAGTATTTTTTATTCGTGATATGAATTCTTAAAATTTTTCTGCATTTTTAATGATTTGGAGGGAGGGGTGCACCTATGCATAAACTAGCCTTGACATGATTATCCGCATATTTGGTTCGGCAAGTCAATTTTGCGATACAGCTCCTTCGCGGAAGGGTTAAACACAACTATTGCAGACAAAATCAATATTCGTTTTGACTGTATGTGCATTGTACAGTCATATACGTTTGGAATTTTGCCATTTTGCTTGTGCTCGCACACACAATAGAGAAACTTCTTTTGTATACATACTTATGTACATATATAAAAGAAACGAGATTTCAGACAAATGAGATGAGAATTTTTTTTGTATGTATATCAATATATACGCTTTTGGGTGGCTTAGTGCAGTTATTACTGCATTATACCAGCACGCGCGGTTATTCAACCTTAAGTTAAGCTTAAAGCTTTAAGTATTTATTTGTTAATCCACAACGATTAGGGAATTTAAATATTCCCATAAATATTTATTTATTTATACAAACAATAGACCACAACAGTTCTAAACTCATTGTAGAAATGCAATCAACGATTTGTCACACCAACCAAATCTAAACGTTTTAAATCTTTATGTATATTCAACTAAGATATCATTTTAAATTCGTCGGCCGAACAAATAAATTAAATATTTGTGTTTTTGGTACAGTACAACCGCGGCATTGCGTCGATTTTGATCTCAATGCGTTCACATTTTGATTTTTGTAGGTCAATTACACACACTGATTAGGCAAACAATGGAAATAGTCTTACGCACCGCCTGTTTAGGGGTCAAACCATTAATTTATAAATGATAGTTACGGTTGATGGAACGCCCCACCTTCAAATAATAATTTTGAGTATAAGCAAGTATGTATGTTCGATTCATGCGCTACAAATTGCCAATAATTGGGAATTTCAATGAGTCTTTCTTAAATTTATTTCGCAAGCTTCAAGGTAAAATTGAATTTGTCATCGAATTGTTAGAATTAGTAAATTCTATGTACGTTATTGACAGACTATACAATCAAAGGTTATTGAGCGTACAGTATCCGTTCTCTTAGTTAGTCGCATATACAGCTTAAGCAGCTTACACCATGCAGTTCTGCTATATAATTAATTTTATTTGTGTTTGACAGAACATTTACGATAAGCTGAACATGACACAAACAAACATTTAATGATGGTTCTCGTTTCTTGTCCAAATGCCAACTCTCGATTTTCATTTCTCCTAACCATTGATTGATCAACATTCATAGAAAACAAATTTCTCTATCCAAATAGAGATGTCACCCTAATCGTCACACTACCCCCTTTCTAACCCTGATTCGTATCAAACAGGAACCAATGCACCTCCCCTGTATAGATAGACTACGGTCGTTCAGTTTTGTGTTGACGGTGCACGGTCTGAGTTCGATGGCCGTTATTCCCGCTGATCCACTACTACTCGCCTGATTGTTGCTTTAATATCATCTATACGAAATGGTAACTCGAAATTATTGCGTTACATTATTCCTCGTCCATCATCCACGACGAAACCATTCGCCCACATGAAGTGTATAACCAAAATAACTTCATCCACTATATTTGCGAACAGTACTTCGTGTTTAAATTAGGTATTCCCGATCCTTATCGTTGCAATCTTCCGGCCACTTATGACTCTTTCCTATGGCTGTTCCTAAAACTCTCGCTCTTCGTTAAACGATTTAAGTATTAGCCATTAACGATTTAGCCATCGCATATGGAAAGAGTCGGTAAGTACAGAAGACTACGAGTCGTAGAGAAGGAAGAAAATTGAAATTTTCTAGGTTCAGTTGAACTTTTAAGCCATTCGTAATTTTGGTGACCTCGAAACTCAGAGAAATTAATTTTCTTAATTATAAATAAATTCTTGCGATCTCCAAAAATCATCAGCAGCCAGGATTCATCTCGGCTAAGCCCTGAATATTTGTAAACATTTTTGAATATCAAAAAATACCTGAAGAGTCCTTTCTGAATGGCCTAAATATCTGACAGCCTTACAATAGAGTAACAGCACTGTTTAATCTATTCGAAAGGAGCAGTGGAGTCTTCGATCTAAGAGAAGTTGTTTCGGTGATTGCTCTTCCCTTAATCCTCTTACCAAATTTGGCACCAAGTCAGGAAGATTTACGGTCCGAAGATCGTAAACTTATAAGGCCTTGGTTTTCCATTAACGTTTGTCAAGAAGCGAAAAATATTTTTGCAAGAAACATACATCAAGACTCTCCACATTGTGCTAGAGACATTTTCCATGTTCGCTTCTTGTAAGAACTCAAAAGTAGTAGCTGAGTACTTGCGTGATTGCACAAAATTTGTAGGTTTCTGTAATTATTAGCCATGCGCATTTCGATCAGCATACGGACGATCAACGAATAAAAGTTGCGATTCGTCATGTACAAAATCATAACATAATTCCAGGAATTTTGGAACATTCAATTTCGATGAGAAAAGGAGTCCTTTAGTTGATACAAACAAATCGGAGAAATGAATAGATCGTATAGGATGATCGGTCCAATAGATGATGCATCAAGCAGAAGCGGTACCTTTAACCAGAGCAGAATTACGATTTTGTCTAACACCAACAATAAAAACAGAGACAAGCAGGTCGAATTGCAAAGGGACACCCACGCCTTAGTATACAGTGATGAGAGCACTTGGGTATCGCAGTGTACGCTGTCACAGATTGTTGTTCGGATATAGTATACAATTGGGCATCCGAGTGAAGGTTTGAAGCCTTTATCAGATAAGATATAGGCAATAATCAAATTCAAGCAGCCGAAAACAAACGGTCTGCACTGAAATATACCGAAAGCAATAGTCTCATCATTGTAAAGACAAATGCTGCTAAGTAGTAAGTCATCCCGCGCTATCAACCGAGCAGTGTGTTCATTTATCGATGCATCAGATTAAGCCGTGGGTGCGGTTCTTTATCGAACAGTGGATAGCGGCCAATTTCAAACATTTTTATTCATAAAAGGAGGCCATACTCACAACAAGATTTCGAGAATAGCGTGGCGGTGATATACTGTTGCCAATCAACGGAGTGCATAGTTAGGCCCAATAGATTACCGAAGACAGTAATAAAAAACATTTTGTGTGGTCATCAGTAAAGCGTGAATACTGCAACCACCTGGTAAAGAGTTGTATACGCAATGACAAAGGCCAATAGCACAGCGGTACAAAGCCTCTTATAGGTATGGTACACTTCGGCATAACTCATTTTCATAAGCCGAAAGCAAGTACCACCAAAGCAAATTTTGTCAATAAATTCATCGAAAAAGTCGAATATCTGATGCCGATGACCGGTTAAAGACTGCATCCATTCCAAGTGAGGTGCGGACACAATGGATACACGCAACAGATAATAATAAATGCATTTGACGCGACATAAGCATCACCAACAGCAGCACCTGGACAGACCAATGCTGAAACGATAGTAGCAATAAAGTGATTCATGCAATGCGCAGGTGGTATACTGTACTTGTGTGAATGGGATGAATGGGTTGAATGAATGTTAGTGTGAATTTGGGTATTGCACCGTGGGCCCATTAGTAGCATTGAGTACTGGAGTAAAAAATTTTAATTTTTAAGCTTTTAATTAAAGCTTTCCCACATTTGGAGAGCTTAAAATTTGTGAGACATTTGTTGTTTGAACCAATTTACATTTTCTTGTAATGAAAAAAAAATCGAAAAGTGCTTTTTTAGCTTCGCGCGTGAATATCTGGCACAGCCTACAATAGAGTGACAGCCGCCCCCCTTCCCCGTTTAATCTCGTTGAAAGGTGCAATGTATTATTTTATTGTTGCTTCACTGATTGGATTTTTAATTAAAATGGCCAAATTAATCTGCTTTGATCGGCCTCGTACCCAATTTTTTCTAGTGGCGCCGGTGAGCAGGATCTACAATGGGGCTCCTTAATATTTGTGTATTAGCATTTGTTTTCTACTTATGTTTGCGAAGAAGCTAAACATATTCAAGAAATCCATCAAGACTCTCCATCGCCCTTGTAATATTGTGCTAAATACATTTTTGTCATGTTCGCTTCTAGTAAAAACTCAAAAGTTTTAGATGTGCTTGTTTGCCCGGAATTTGCAAGGTTCCATAATTATTAACCAAGCGTTTCGATCAGCTAGAAGTATGCCGGCGATCACCGACAAAACGCATACACCTGAATGTAGTGATTCGCCACGTACAAAATCACGATATAATTCCAGAAATTGTGAACGTTTGTGGTTTGAGTTGAAAATCGATACGTGTAATTTGGATGCGGTGTGTCCAATAGATGAAGTGTCAAATAGAAAGCTATCAATTGATACTTTCGGTAAAGAAAAAGGATTTCGTTAAATTTCAGACTTAATCACGAATTTGCATGACACCCACAATAAGAGCACTTGGGTACCAGTATAGGCTATATCAGATTAGTTTGCAGATATCTTTCGGGAGTACATGGATATTATTTCAAAACAAGATGCACATCTTCTAAGCTAAAAGTTAGTCATGAAATACTAACAAAAGAGTATCTGGTTTTTGTACGACAAATCAAAAATCGCTCGCATCGAATTTGAATATTTATGGAAACTGCGCATATGCAGGATATTAAAGGATAATTAGGCGTCTCGAATGTGCATTTGTGAAAAGATTCGGTAAAAGCCTGCATCCATTCCAGAAGAGATGGACACACTGGATATATGCGGCAGATGGTGTATCTGATACGGTATAAGCATCACCAACAGCAGGAACCGGACAGACCAGTGCTAAACCGAAAGTGGCAAGACTTGATGTTGAGTATTCTTTCTAATTGTATCACTACCGTGTTCAAACCTCAAATTTATCAAGTGCAAATGTTGTGAGGCGGTAAACTTTCAGCCGGTTTTTTTTATCTATCAGTAGTCATTTGTGGCCAGAAACAACCCGAAATAATTCATTTAAGCGTGACACAATTACATATCCGAGGATCTGAAACGCCATACGGACTAAAAGTTACTCTTTCTACGGTATGATGAATGTCGGTTGTTTGCATCGCTATGAGTTGACTGTAATATGTTTGCAGTTGGGCTACAGTTCCAAGAACAGTGTGGCTGATATTTTGCCAGCACCATTAGAGATAGTGTGCGAGCACCATTAGAGGGTTTATGGTTATAAAATGATTCGAGTCGTGAAAGTAAATTTTACACAATCGTTCGATTAAAACTATCAGGAGAATCTACAGACAGACCAATACGGGACCCACAGTAGCATGTTATTGTTATTTACAGCAGGAACAGCGGCAACAACGAAACTGGCATTGTTTTTATTGACAAATGCTAAATTCGATATAACAATAAAATATGTTGTAACTGAACGATGGAACGGCTACAATTTCAAAAGAGGAACTTGAGCCGCCCTTTTGCTAAGGTAAATGATTTCATAAAAAATTGTTTGTTCTCAACATTTTTCATATATCCTTTTGAAGCGAACAGTTCAAGAGGTTTTGCCGAATCTGTTTGCCATAGGAGTTTTTATTTTGTTTTATTTTATACTCTTTACTTGTTCTGGGGCTATTTCGAAGTTCGCTTATTGTTTATTATTGTTCGCGTCCTTGCCGTGCCTTATGCTATTTTGTCAGGCAAATAGAGAACGCACGGCCACAGGTCCGATTTGTTTGACCATCAACACCTTGTATAGCTCAATGCCAGCCTGCACTGACATGGACAATGGCTGAGCCCATGAATTCTGCACTTTCAACAGACCATAGATGTGATCATCATCATCCCAATCGAAATCATGGATGAAGAATGCCTTTTCCATCCCGCCCCTATTGGGATTCGAACCCGGTACATCCCGATCCAAACGTCACAGCTTTAATCACTGCGGTACTCGGTGCCATTGGAGTTGCAGCGGCTAAAACATACCGCACAGTACACCATTGGACACTCGTAATTTATCCCGAGAGAAAATTCCTTGCGGGCCCTACTTTGACATGTCCACGAACCTCGAGCCGTTCATCGACATTTATTCCAATCCGCGCCCCTTACAATACCATCTTTAAATTACGACCATTAACAGTATCCACCGGTATGTCATCTTGATGTCGAGTATTGGGTTTAATTGGATCATAACCGTCTCGGCGAAGGACAACGTGATTCTTCTCAACAATCTGTACAGTTTATTCCTTATTTGGAGAGAAATAAGGTTGAAGAAGGCCGCTAGGCAAAAATGCATACCAAACATTTAATCTAATATGCGTTTCATGGCTGACCAACCTATATAGTACCAGGGTTAACAATGAAACGACTACATACACACAATCATGATAATTGATCGGATTAGCACATATTCGCACACAAACACGCCATTTTCAAAACAAAGTTCAAAATTTGCATATTATTAAAAAACTTATGTCTCACATGACACTCGAAAAAATTTATGAATGTGTGCCCCCCTTTCCCTCATTCCTTTGAAATACAGAAACAAAAATTTAATAAAAGCTCAAGTCCAACTTTTTTTTAAACATAAAATAGAAATCAACGCAGACAAAAAAAGTTCAAAGGTCTTATATTTTTGTGACTGAATTTATAATTTGATTTCGAATATTTTGAAAACAAATCAGAGGTTGAAAACCTACCCTGATTATCGACTATACACACATAGTGTGGCCGCACATATTTTGTAAGACTTCGCATCGTATGTAATCCGATAATTACTAACTAAGTATTGTAGTTCCTTGTATGTGACGTAATTATCATTGCGTAGTTTGTGTTGTGGCGTAAATTAATCACATGGCTTCCAATTGAACAATACTTTAACGTTATCTTATTACAAAGATAACGCGACTACCTGATTAGTGCGCGATAATATTTTAGTCGAGTAGATGTTGAATGTGTTTTTATGTAATATACCGATCACTTACCTTGCAAATTACAAATAAATCCCATACACGTAAATCCCAGAATCTTGAGCTCACTTTTTCGAATTCGCACAAAACACTAATCCGCACAAAACTAAATAAAATTGAATGCACACAGGCGATCATCCAGCAGGTGGTCGCCCTCCTTTATATTTTCTTATTTTACTTCCGTTACAACCTGTATGCGTGTGCACCGCAAACAAAAACAACAACAAAAAACACTTGGCGTATAAAACACAAAACCGTTAGGAATCACTTTTATATAAGACACAAGAGCACAACACACAAGTAGTACTCGGCGGTACCTAAAGTTTTGCAACAATTTGTTGGTTTTCAAATTTTGTACGTAAACAAAACACTATCGTTAAATTACATAAACAAACATACAAATATTTTATCAAAACTATTTCAAAATTGCAAAGAATTTTGTGTTTACACAAGACAAAAAAAAAATTCAAAACTAACAAATCACCGTACAAAAATGATAAGCGGATACACCTTTCACTAGCACGTTTCGTTGGTTACTGAAGATTTTTGTCGTTGGTTTGGTTTGGTTTCAAAATGCAAACAACACATACAAACGCACGTGATAATTTTTTTATTTTTATTTTTTTTTGAATGAAATAAAAATAATAGTCGACGTTATACAAGGTTGAATGATTCTGTAAGTTCCACTAGTGAAAAATAGATGGTATTGTGTGTAATTTGAGAGAATTTCGATAGTGTATTCCATTCGATCTTAGGTGTCAGTATAATCGAAAGATGTTTGACTATTATGCACTAGATGTACATACTTGTTGAATTATTGAATGTATACAGTTTGTCTGTTGTAAACTAGATGCAGTGATTTATGTTACACCGCTAAACGCTAGATGTCACGTAAATTAGATGTGTAGTAATATTTCTTGAAATCAATAATTCAAAATTATCTGGAATTTAAGATTTGTATTTGAATTTGAAATCATGAGATTAGAATTGTTATATTTGAGACTGGAATTTGTTATAAATTAAGAACCTAGTTTAAATGGATGTATGGATATAGATGGATCAAACCAAAATGAAGGCAGAACTAAAAACTCAATCACACAACTTTATTCACATTTTTATTGCTTCAGTTCATGTCGTAAAGAACAGCAAATGCTACTGTGCAATAAAATCTTATGTTCCATCTTTAAAAATTGCTTCGAGGTAGTAAAATTGGTAATACAAATTTTGATGGAACCTCGTTTACACATGTGTACATCACATCTACATATATGTATATACATACAGATTCCATTTGCAATTTTTTATAGAAGCAATTCGATTTTTTTTGCATACACGGGCTCACTGCCGCCATCGCCAGGTATGGAAACCTGGCAAAGTGAAGACAAGTGAAGGAAAGTGAAATTTCGCTGATCACCAGTGGCAAGACGATTATCAGAAACCTGAAAGATGCAGTTGGCAAGTAGAATATCTGCTTGATCTGGAGGATGCCATCGGGCGATAGACAGATTATACCGTAGGACGGTCAAAACCCATCTGAAGAATAAAGTTTCGAAACTCCGGTCACAACGAGTAGGCAAAAAGGATCTGCCCCAAGCCTAGCAGCACACCAAATCCAAGAGATAAAGGTTATAGCCAAAATGCTCAAACCGGATGGGTAAGACAGGATTCTATAATAGAAATCGTAGACGGGGTAAACTATAGGGAAACCAAGCAGAGAGACAGCAGTTAGATGGTGAAGACATGAAAGTCAGAGGTAGATCTGACACCGAAATCCGCAGTAAAATTCAACCAGATGAGTCAGAGGCAGAGCACATCGTAACACGGCTTTCTAGAATTAGGATACGACACCAAAGCTAAGGAGTTTAAAGTGACCTTGGAAATGCGTGGCCTAGACTGCTTCACTGAAAAGCCGGAGGTAGAGGCAGAGTATAGTTTTTTCCGAACTCTAGAGATTACAAAGTCGTAGACATGAGGTGAGTCCCTGAAAATGGTTACTCAAGTAAAAATAAAAATTGGCTGAGTGTATTGCAGGGTGCGCGGAAAGAGCGATTTCTATACTGTCTGTTTCAAGTGTTCTGGGTACGGCCATTATACACTGTGTTCGTAGGAAGATTTGGGCATAGCTCAGACTACAGAATCCTTACGCTACTTTCCTCTCGCTTAAGAATCCGGTAAAAGCAACGTGTATCGGGAGGTTACCAGCAAAAAAACGTCTATAAACATACTTCTGCAGGTGGGAATCAACATTGTGACATTTCAATCTTCTAGAAGCTATTTGGAAAAAGACCTCTGCTTGTGGAGAGACATGGAGTAGGTAGGAGACTTGTATGGGGCGATCCCTGCGACTTCCAGGCTAATCTTGATGCCTTTGAAGATGAAGTAGTCCTTCGGGTGGCCGGACGAGTTATTATAGCCATTGATTTCAATGCGAAGGCTCTCCAATTGGGAATGTCATACCCAAATTCTAGAGGCAGACTACTTCAATATATCGATTAAATGACAACCTATCGTCGGCTAAGATCCATGGAGAATTCCTGACATCAAACATAGCATCCGAGTCCTTGGTGCCAGTCGGCCAGAGTGACCACCAGTACATTACCTTCCAGATAGTTGTAGAATCCCAAAATCCCTTATCGCTGCGGCCTGCGCAAAAAAACTGCCTTTGCTCTCATGTATTGGTGAATAAGTGAAATCGCAGACCACCATAGAATATGCCTTTCTACTCCGGCGTCAGGCCCCACGACGTGCTGAGGCTACGTCTGCAAAGAACAGAACAAGGATGCAAAAAGGCAATCGACGGGCAATCAACCATAGCCGAACTTATCACTAGAGAAAGCCGGCGAGGAATAAACATGAAGATCCGTGAGGAATAGAGTAAAATCCAATCACCAAAACACTCGGGCCAGTAGCCGACCAGCGTGAAGGATTTTCACCAGCAAAAATTCTTAAATTCGTAAATTCGTAAATTCTTAAATTCTTAAATTCTTAAATTCTTAGTTTCTTAAATTCTTAAATTCTTAAATTCTTAAATTCGTAAATTCGTAAATTCGTAAATTCTTAAATTCTTAAATTCTTAAATTCTTAAATTCTTAAATTCTTAAATTCTTAAATTCTTAAATTCTTAAATTTTTAAATTCTTAAATTCTTAAATTCTTAAATTCTTAAATTCTTAAATTCTTAAATTCTTAAATTCTTAAATTCTTAAATTCTTAAATTCTTAAATTCTTAAATTCTTAAATTCTTAAATTCTTAAATTCTTAAATTCTTAAATTCTTAAATTCTTAAATTCTTAAATTCTTAAATTCTTAAATTCTTAAATTCTTAATTTCTTAAATTCTTAAATTCTTAAATTCTTAAATTCTTAAATTCTTAAATTCTTAAATTCTTAAATTCTTAAATTCTTAAATTCTTAAATTCTTAAATTCTTAAATTCTTAAATTCTTAAATTCTTAAATTCTTAAATTCTTAAATTCTTAAATTCTTAAATTCTTAAATTCTTAAATTCTTCAATTCTTAAATTCTTAAATTCTTAAATTCTTAAATTCTTAAATTCTTAAATTCTTAAATTCTTAAATTCTTAAATTCTTAAATTCTTAAATTCTTAAATTCTTAAATTCTTAAATTCTTAAATTCTTAAATTCTTAAATTCTTAAATTCTTAAATTCTTAAATTCTTAAATTCTTAAATTCTTAAATTCTTAAATTCTTAAATTCTTAAATTCTTAAATTCTTAAATTCTTAAATTCTTAAATTCTTAAATTCTTAAATTCTTAAATTCTTAAATTCTTAAATTCTTAAATTCTTAAATTCTTAAATTCTTAAATTCTTAAATTCTTAAATTCTTAAATTCTTAAATTCTTAAATTCTTAAATTCTTAAATTCTTAAATTCTTAAATTCTTAAATTCTTAAATTCTTAAATTCTTAAATTCTTAAATTCTTAAATTCTTAAATTCTTAAATTCTTAAATTCTTAAATTCTTAAATTCTTAAATTCGTAAATTCTTAAATTCTTAAATTCTTAAATTCTTAAATTCTTAAATTCTTAAATTCTTAAATTCTTAAATTCTTAAATTCTTAAATTCTTAAATTCTTAAATTCTTAAATTCTTAAATTCTTAAATTCTTAAATTCTTAAATTCTTAAATTCTTAAATTCTTAAATTCGTAAATTCTTAAATTCTTAAATTCTTAAATTCTTAAATTCTTAAATTCTTAAATTCTTAAATTCTTAAATTCTTAAATTCTTAAATTCTTAAATTCTTAAATTCTTAGGTTTGAACTTACCACTTGGACTTATTACTTGGGTCATAGCCGAACTTACCACTAAGGAAGGCTGGCGAGGGATAAAGTTGAAGATCCATGGAGAATTGAGTAAAAACTAATCATCAAAAACTCGACCAGAATCCGACTAGTGTCAAGGATTTCTTCATCACGAAGAGAACCAGAGAAAGTTGTTTTGTTCATAAAAAACATGAAAGCTTCCGAGCCAGATGGAATACTTAGTATACTTAACACTACGAGCAAGGTTCTGGATAGGCTCATTAGGTTTAGGCTGCTGACGATCTCTCAGCCAAGCATCACGACTTTCGAGAGGGACAATACCTGTTGGCTTATTCCAGCTATAGTTGCGATCCAAAAGGGTATGGAAGCAGCAGTCAGGAGAGCGGAAGACCATAACCATACCTCATCGAGAATTGTCCTGTTACTAACGCTTGATGCTAGGGACGCGTGATATAAATAATCTGATATGCTTGGTGCACTGGAACACTCATTCAGTGTACCAGCTTATCTCTTAAACTGTTACTTGAGTAACCGTACCTTGCTTTTTGTTACTAGGCTTCGTTGGGTATGCGGACGATGCAGCGGCGCTGGTTCAACTACCTAGACACGGTAAAACCCTCCAACTGCGTTCGGTAAGGGCAAGTCAAGCGGGGAGGCTTAATACCACGCAAAAACTAGCGCTTAGGAAATAGGTAGCGACCTTGGCTTATTAAAGATAAGCCTAAGTCATAAGCACCTGTGTAGGTACAATACGAGAACCTCTAGAATCTTGAAAACTGTAAAGTTCCTGAGATAATCGCTACTTTAGTAGCTCTGAACGGTTCCAATAGATCTGAAACTTAAGTAACATCCTTTGGTGTCACTCGTCGTCGGTTTAAGTGTGCCGAGGCAGCCACTCTAACCTAACCTAATCTAACCTATACTAAAATAATGATCAAAAATTCCTAAAATTTGATTATTTTTGTTATGTATGCTGTTTAGAGCTAAATCGCTGTATACACTGTGCAGCAATCAAATCATATATATTCATCTTCAAAAATTGCTTCGAGATATTTGAAAATTTCAAATTGCGCGATTTGATGAAAAATCCTTACTGAAATCTGCTCATCTGTGCATATATGTATATATGTATGTACATATGCCATCCGGTATTTTAATGAAAACGAAACAAATCATGTATGCATACATACGATGAAAACTGAGCACATACAAAAAAATCAATCAACTTATCGATTATCGTACATACCGACACACACACACACACATACATACACAGATTCCATTTTCAATTTACTCATAGAATCGATTTGATTTTGTGTTTTTTTGTGGCTCAGCATCTCTAAACAAAAATTTCACATTCTAATCAAACATTCACAAAAAAAAAATAAAAATTGGAATTTTCAATTGGTTTCCTTCCTGTTTTTCATATTCCGATTCGTTAAAACTGGTATAGCAAAAAAAACCAAATCCAACTCGGGAAGAAATACTCGCACATAAAAAACACAAAAAAGCTCACCGAAAGCTAGCTCATAAGCTTTTCAATATTTTTGTTGTGTTGTTGTGATAATTTTCTATTGTTTCTTCTACGTGACTTTCACTACACTTGTATTAGACGCTTTTTTGCTACACTCAGTGTGTGTGTTTGTATGTTATACATACATATACTCGTATGTATGTGCAATGTAAAATATACAACGACGTTCCTCTTATCTCAAGTACAATGTTAAGTTTTGTGTTTAAGACGAGCGAACGAACGAACGAATCGTATAAATGGAAAACGAAAAAAACAAAAACAAAAAAAAAAGTTGGTGCGGTTTTTTGTTAAACTTTCGATACAAGTACCTGGTATATCGTTATAACATTCATTGTCGGTTCCCAAAGGCGGACAATCATGCAACCGTGGCAATATATTATTAGCGCAAGTGTTAGAAGAATATATGAGTTTTGTATATTTTGCACTGTGTAGGATGGGTACAGTGTTTTTTGTCTTAATTTTACAGGTAGTTTTCACACTTTTGTGTTTCGACGAGATGCAACGATGAAAAAAAAAATCAGATTCTTTTGATGTTTCAATACGATGAGAGGTGACGGAAATTTACAAAACAAATATCCACTCGAAAAGCGCTCTGTAATATCGTTTTGTACGTATGAACGTATATGTAACAAAATTCAAGGTAATTTGGAAACTGAAGATTTTCCACAAGTTTTTTTTTTGGTTGTAATGCAAAGTCGACTGTGGTGACACGTACGAAAAAACTATAAAGTTGGATAGAAAGGAATTTGATTACATCACAAGGGAGTTTGTATACCATCTTTTAAACTATCGGTTTGGTTTTAAGCAAAGTCCAAACACTTATATAGTAAACACCACGAAATATTGTCTTACATCACGACAGCGTAAAGTGCAATTTTTGTTTGGCTTCCGAAACCCTCTGATCTTTAAGAATTTAAGAATTTAAGAATTTAAGAATTCAAGAATTTAAGAATTTAAGAATTTAAGAATTTAAGAATTTAAGAATTTAAGAATTTAAGAATTTAAGAATTTAAGAATTTAAGAATTTAAGAATTTAAGAATTTAAGAATTTAAGAATTTAAGAATTTAAGAATTTAAGAATTTAAGAATTTAAGAATTTAAGAATTTAAGAATTTAAGAATTTAAGAATTTAAGAATTTAAGAATTTAAGAATTTAAGAATTTAAGAATTTAAGAATTTAAGAATTTAAGAATTTAAGAATTGAAGAATTGAAGAATTTAAGAATTTAAAAATTTAAGAATTTAAGAAGTTAAGTATTTAAGAATTTAAGAATTTAAGAGTTTAGGAATTTAATAATTTAATAATTTAAGAATTTAAGAATTTAAGAATTTAAGAATTTAAGAATTTAAGAATTTAAGAATTTAAGAATTTAAGAATTTAAGAATTTAAGAATTTAAGAATTTAAGAATTTAAGAATTGAGGAATTGAAGAATTGAAGAATTTAAGAATTGAAGAATTGAAGAATTGAAGAAGTTAAGAATTGAGGAATTGAAGAATTTAAGAATTGAAGAATTGAAGAATTGAAGAATTGAAGAATTGAAGAATTTAAGAATTTAAGAATTTAAGAATTTAAGAATTTAAGAATTTAAGAATTTAAGAATTTAAAAATTTAAGAATTTAAGAATTTAAGAATTTAAGAATTTAAGAATTTAAGAATTTAAGAATTTAAGAATTTAAGAATTTAAGAATTTAAGAATTTAAGAATTTAAGAATTTAAGAATTTAAGAATTTAAGAATTTAAGAATTTAAGAATTTAAGAATTTAAGAATTTAAGAATTTAAAAATTTAAGAATTTAAGAATTTAAGAATTTAAGAATTTAAGAATTTAAGAATTTAAGAATTTAAGAATTTAAGAATTTACGAATTTAAGAATTTAAGAATTTAAGAATTTAAGAATTTAAGAATTTAAGAATTTAAGAATTTAAGAATTTATGAATTTAAGAATTTAAGAATTTAAGAATTTAAGAATTTAGGAATTTAAGAATTTAAGAATTTAAGAATTTAAGAATTGAGGAATTGAAGAATTTAAGAATTGAAGAATTGAAGAAGTTAAGAATTTAAGAATTTAAGAATTTAAGAATTTAAGAATTTAAGAATTGAAGAATTGAAGAATTGAAGAATTTAAGAATTTAAGAATTTAAGAATTTAAGAATTTAAGAATTTAAGAATTTAAGAATTGAAGAATTGAAGAATTGAAGAATTTAAGAATTTAAGAATTTAAGAATTTAAGAATTTAAGAATTTAAGAATTTAAGAATTTAAGAATTTAAGAATTTAAAAATTTAAGAATTTAAGAAGTTAAGTATTTAAGAATTTAAGAATTTAAGAGTTTAGGAATTTAAGAATTTAAGAATTTAAGAATTTAAGAATTTAAGAATTTAAGAATTTAAGAATTTAAGAATTTAAGAATTTAAGAATTTAAGAATTTAAGAATTTAAGAATTTAAGAATTTAAGAATTTAAGAATTTAAGAATTTAAGAATTTAAGAATTTAAGAATTTAAGAATTTAAGAATTTAAGAATTTAAGAATTTAAGAATTTAAGAATTTAAGAATTTAAGAATTTAAGAATTTAAGAATTTAAGAATTTAAGAATTTAGGAATTTAAGAATTTAAGAATTTAAGAATTTCAGAATTTAAGAATTTAAGAATTTAAAAATTTAAGAATTTAAGAAGTTAAGTATTTAAGAATTTAAGAATTTAAGAGTTTAGGTATTTAATAATTTAATAATTTAAGAATTTAAGAATTTAAGAATTTAAGAATTTAAGAATTTAAGAATTTAAGAATTTAAGAATTTAAGAATTTAAGAATTTAAGAATTGAGGAATTGAAGAATTTAAGAATTGAAGAATTGAAGAATTGAAGAAGTTAAGAATTGAGGAATTGAAGAATTTAAGAATTGAAGAATTGAAGAATTGAAGAATTGAAGAATTTATGAATTTAAGAATTTAAGAATTTAAGAATTTAAGAATTTAAGAATTTAAGAATTTAAGAATTTAAGAATTTAAGAATTTAAGAATTTAAGAATTTAAGAATTTAAGAATTTAAGAATTTAAGAATTTAAGAATTTAAGAATTTAAGAATTTAAGAATTTAAGAATTTAAGAATTGAGGAATTGAAGAATTTAAGAATTTAAGAATTTAAGAATTTAAGAATTTAAGAATTTAAGAATTTAAGAATTTAAGAATTTAAGAATTGAAGAATTGAAGAATTGAAGAAGTTAAGAATTTAAGAATTTAAGAATTTAAGAATTTAAGAATTTAAGAATTTAAGAATTTAAGAATTTAAGAATTTAAGAATTTAAGAATTTAAGAATTTAAGAATTGAGGAATTGAAGAATTTAAGAATTGAAGAATTGAAGAAGTTAAGAATTGAGGAATTGAAAAATTTAAGAATTGAAGAATTGAAGAATTGAAGAATAGAAGAATTTAAGAATTTAAGAATTTAAGAATTTAAGAATTTAAGAATTTAAGAATTTAAGAATTTAAGAATTTAAGAATTTAAGAATTTAAGAATTTAAGAATTTAAGAATTTAGGAATTTAGGAATTTAAGAATTTAAGAATTTAAGAATTTAAGAATTTAAGAATTTAAGAATTGAGGAATCGAAGAATTTAAGAATTGAAGAATTTAAGAATTGAAGAAGTTAAGAATTTAAGAATTTAAGAATTTAAGAATTTAAGAATTTAAGAATTTAAGAATTTAAGAATTTAAGAATTTAAGAATTTAAGAATTTAAGAATTTAAGAATTTAAGAATTTAAGAATTTAAGAATTTAAGAATTTAAGAATTTAAGAATTTAAGAATTTAAGAATTTAAGAATTTAAGAATTTAAGAATTTAAGAATTTAAGAATTTAAGAATTTAAGAATTTAAGAATTTAAGAATTTAAGAATTTAAGAATTTAAGAATTTAAGAATTTAAGAATTTAAGAATTTAAGAATTGAAGAATTTAAGAATTTAAGAATTTAAGAATTTAAGAATTTAAGAATTTAAGAATTGAAGAATTTAAGAATTTAAGAATTTAAGAATTTAAGAATTTAAGAATTTAAGAATTTAAGAATTTAAGAATTTAAGAATTTAAGAATTTAAGAATTTAAGAATTTAAGAATTTAAGAATTTAAGAATTTAAGAATTTAAGAATTTAAGAATTTAAGAATTTAAGAATTTAAGAATTTAAGAATTTAAGAATTTAAGAATTTAAGAATTTAAGAATTTAAGAATTTAAGAATTTAAGAATTTAAGAATTTAAGAATTTAAGAATTTAAGAATTTAAGAATTTAAGAATTTAAGAATTTAAGAATTTAAGAATTTAAGAATTTAAGAATTTAAGAATTTAAGAATTTAAGAATTTAAGAATTTAAGAATTTAAGAATTTAAGAATTTAAGAATTTAAGAATTTAAGAATTTAAGAATTTAAGAATTTAAGAATTTAAGAATTTAAGAATTTATGAATTTAAGAATTTAAGAATTTAAGAATTTAAGAATTTAGGAATTTAAGAATTTAAGAATTTAAGAATTGAAGAATTGAAGAATAGAAGAATTTAAGAATTTAAGAATTTAAGAATTTAAGAATTTAAGAAGTTAAGAATTTAAGAATTTAAGAATTTAAGAATTTAAGAATTTAAGAATTTAAGAATTTAAGAATTTAAGAATTTAGGAATTTAGGAATTTAAGAATTTAAGAATTTAAGAATTTAAGAATTTAAGAATTTAAGAATTTAAGAATTTAAGAATTGAGGAATCGAAGAATTTAAGAATTGAAGAATTTAAGAATTGAAGAAGTTAAGAATTTAAGAATTTAAGAATTTAAGAATTTAAGAATTTAAGAATTTAAGAATTTAAGAATTTAAGAATTTAAGAATTTAAGAATTTAAGAATTTAAGAATTTAAGAATTTAAGAATTTAAGAATTTAAGAATTTAAGAATTTAAGAATTTAAGAATTTAAGAATTTAAGAATTTAAGAATTTAAGAATTTAAGAATTTAAGAATTTAAGAATTTAAGAATTTAAGAATTTAAGAATTTAAGAATTTAAGAATTTAAGAATTTAAGAATTTAAGAATTTAAGAATTTAAGAATTTAAGAATTTAAGAATTTAAGAATTTAAGAATTGAAGAATTTAAGAATTTAAGAATTTAAGAATTTAAGAATTTAAGAATTTAAGAATTTAAGAATTTAAGAATTTAAGAATTTAAGAATTTAAGAATTTAAGAATTTAAGAATTTAAGAATTTAAGAATTTAAGAATTTAAGAATTTAAGAATTTAAGAATTTAAGAATTTAAGAATTTAAGAATTTAAGAATTTACAAATTTAAGAATTTAAGAAGTTAAGTATTTAAGAATTTAAGAATTTAAGAGTTTAGGAATTTAATAATTTAAGAATTTAAGAATTTAAGAATTTAAGAATTTAAGAATTTAAAAATTTAAGAATTTAAGAATTTAAGAATTTAAGAATTTAAGAATTCAAGAATTTAAGAATTTAAGAATTTAAGAATTTAAGAAATTAAGAATTTAAGAATTTAAAAATTTAAGAATTTAAGAATTTCAGAAGTTTAGATTTTCAGAAGTTACGAATTCTAATTTAAAGTTTTAAAATTTCAAAGAAGAATTTTTTGAACCTATCATCAAAAATGATCATATCGCTTTTAAAACGTTTGAGATCAAACTTATAGATTAATTCTTTTCTGAATTTTTAAGATTTTACCTGTTAATTTTTAAATCTTAAATTTTTTTGAATTTTTAAATTTTCATATTTCCCAAATTTTAAATGAATTTTGATCGAAAGAGTTTTTAATGCTCAATTATGAATTTAAAACTTTTTTTAATATTTTCAGAATTCGATAAAATTGCAGTTTAAAAATTCAGAAATTCCAAATATAATGAAATTCATTTCAAATGTGTTTTTTTCAAAATTTTTGATTATGCCCAAATTTCATTTTATTTTAATCAAAAATTTCAAAAACCTTCTGAATTCTCTAAAGCATCAAAATTTCGATTAAATCAATTAAAGATCTTGAATTTCGAAAAACTTTTAATGTTAAATTTCGATATTTAAATCTTTAAAGAATTGCATTGGAATTGGTTTTGTTCTCGACTATGAATTTTAAATGTATTCCAAATTCGTTAATTTCAAAAATATTCGTCTAAAATTTTTAATTCTGCCCAAATTTTATAATTTCTTTTCTATTAAAATATTTTTTAAATTCTAAAATGTAGAGTAAAAATTTATGAAACTCGTCAAAATTTAGTTTAAAAGTTAAAAATTTCGATAAACTCTATTGAATTTTAATTTTCAAATTTCCCATAAATTTTAAATGCATTGAATTTTGATCGAAAGACATTTCAGTTCTCAATTATTAATTAAAATTAATAAATTTTAAAAATTAATTAATAGTTTTTAAATAATTTCGATAAAATCGTTGTTCGTAATTTCAGTAGATAAGATTTTATGAAATTACCAAAATAAAATGTAAATGTTAAAATTTGATAATTTTCATTGAATTTTAATTTTCAAATTAACAAAATTTTTATGTGTGAATTTTCTTTAGTGAACGTTATATTTCGATACATTTTTAATATTTTCCCAAAATTTTAAAAGAATTGCATTTTAATCAAAAGGTATTATCTTAAATTTTAACAATCTTCCTCTGGAATTTTCAATTCAGCCCAAATTTCACGATTTCAATAAAAAAATTTAGAAAATTTTCTTAAATTTTAAAAATATTGAAATTCGCATTTAAAATTCTAAAATCTGGGATCGAAATTTATGTTTAAAAAATTTTATTTTTAATTTCTTAGGAATTTTTAAAAAATTCAAATGTTAAAATTTGCTAATTTTTATTTTTAAATTATCCAAATTTATAAGTGAATTTTGATTGAAGATGTTTTAGGTCTCGGTTATAAATTTAAAATGTATTTTTTTAATATTTTCAGATTTGAACAAAATCGGTACTTAAAATTTCAGAAATTCTAAAATAAATTAAATTTTAAATTTTTCAATTTTCTTAAATTGAAATATATTCTTCTGAAATTTTTAATTTAGTCCAAATTTCAGAATTTCAATAGTATATTTCAGAGATGTTCTAAAATTTTTAAAATACTGCAAGCATTTCTTATCCTGAAACACGGCTAGAATAATCGAATCAACTGGCTACCCAGTAACTGTAATATTCTGGAAGGGATCGTATTTAAATTTTGCCATGACCTCTGATGTACAAACAACTTTATCTAATATGTATGGGCACTCTTGAGTCAATTGAAAACACATATGAGAGCTATATTGAGACTTATATAGAATAGGATCAGATGCAAGTTCAGTCTGATTTTTTGATATAATTTACAGGGTTGCTGCACTAAGAAAGTGAGAACTCAGTACTTAGCAGAACGTCTTGAATGTATTACTTAGCAAATGTGTGTGTGTATATAGAGAAAATGTTATTTTAACCTGGGCTACGTCACAATAGTTAATGGACCCATAAACAAATGTTAATGTATCACGACTTACATTAAAATCGTGCTTACTGCACGGTTGACTAAATTTTACATTTCGAAAGCACGATTCACACGATAAAACTTCCCTCCAATGTATCTCGTAATCCACCCTCATTCATACTCCCGTGTAACGAATAAACAAGCAAACATTTACCATATTCATAAAAATTAACAACTAAATTAAAAATTAAACGCTTTATAGCTAGAAAAGAAAAAAAATATACGATCTGCGCGTCTTTAACGACAACAACAAATAACCACAGTACCTGACAACACTCAGTTTATACGTATGGTACACATGTACATATACATGTTTTATCACACCGCGCCAAGTGTTAACTTTCTGGCGTGTTTCTCAAATCTCATAAATAAATAATTTATCTCAAAGCATATAGAGAAGTAAAGTAATTACGTAAACTTTGAGACATTTAATTAGAATTTTGTTAGCAAAAAAAAAATCACACAAATAAAACTCCCCCTCGTCTCGTACTCTGATGACATACATCCACCAGAACTCTTGCTATATACACACACACACTATACACAGTCATCTCGCAGAACTTTTTTTATTTTTGTTGGATTTTAATTTGGTTAAACGTTCATAAATATCATTCTCAAAGTGTCATAAAGTTAAATGAAAAATACAACAACAACAACACCAATACCAACAACAACAACACCAACAACAAAAATGGTTTTTCCTTTTTTAATGAAAATTTAATGGATTCCAGTTTGTCTTTATCGTTTTTTTGTTTAGTATCGTTCTTGTTGTTGTTGTTGTTGGTATTGTAACAGATTTGATTTAACTTTTCGTTTTTCTTTTTCATCTAACAAAACGAATAAAATGTCAAATTCGTGAGGGGGTTATGTATTTTTGGTTGGGGTTATGTATGCGTCTATCTAAACAAAAATATTCGTTTATAAAGTGTTTGCGATTTGAACTTTTTTTAATTTTTTTTGTGTATTCAAAACCCCGAACATACGAAACCGATTATTTAAAATTGTAATTCAAATGTTAATGTCGTGGTAGGTGGAAAGGGGGGCAGGGGGTTATGCTTTTGGCGCGAAATTCTGTATGTCTAATGTAATGCGAGGTTTCACATTATTTTTCAGATATTTATATACACGAGGCATCGAGGCTAAATTAAAAATTGATTTGTGTGCGTTTTACATTCCATTGGGATTCGAATTTCTTTGCCTCCACACTTCATCAAAAACGTCAGAATTTGAACTTCAATTTTCAGCATTAATTTCAATTTACAACATATTCGATCAATTTTTTAAAAAATTTTTATGAGAAGAAATTAGCAAATTTTAAATAATAAAATTTAAAAATTTCCGGTATTTTAAGTCCGATTAAAACTTATCCAAAATTTTGAAAATTTTTAAAATTAACAATCGTGGAATGTAGATTGAAAATTTAAATTCCATAAATTGAAGGGAAATTTCAAATTTAGAATTAATTGCCATTTTTAAGTTAACAAGAATTTAATAATTTTAACATTCCATATAAAAATTTGATCGAATTTGAAAAATTCAAAATATTATAAATTTTAAAAAATCGGATTCCGGAGTGATCATCGGAAAGCAAATTATTAAAATAATTTTGATGTAATTTTGGACCTCAAGATTTTATTTCGACCCTTAATCTTCAAGTTTGTTCTCCAACCGATAAATTTGTATTTTAGTTTAAAAGAATCAATCGTTTTTAATATTTTTCAAAAAATTTTGTAAACTCAATTGATATTTACTTTAAGCTTTAAAGAAATATAATTTAAACATTTTTAAATCTAAATCCCTAATTAACTTATTAATTAATTAATTAACTTATCCAACCATTAAAAAAATATTTAAAAAAAATTAATGTGAAATATTTTCACTAATTAATTTTGATCTCAGGTTTTGAAAAATTCTTTTTCAAAATTTTAGAACTTTAAATTGGAAACTCAGTATTTTAGAAAATGAATCTCGGAAATGTACTTTTGAAATTCTGAAATTTGGACTAAATTAAAAATTTCAAAAGAATATATTTCAAATTAGGAAGTTTGAAATATTTAACATTTGTTATTTTAGAATTTCTGAAATTTTAAACAACTTTTTTTATCGAAATTTGAGGGAAATTTAAAAATGAACGAAATTCATAATCAAGAGCTAAAAAATCTTTTAATCAAATTTCAATTCATTTAAAATTTAGCGAAATTGGAAAGTTAAATTAATTCAATAGAATTCGCCTCATCATCAAAACAAAAAGTAATTGTTGACGATTGGTTTGATAAAATTGTTTTCTAAATTTTAGAAGTTTAAATGCAAATTTAAATATTTTATAAATTTCAGAAAATTTTCGACATCCTGAGATTTGGGCAAAATTAAACATATTTCAACTTAATAGATTGAAAATAAATGAATTTTAAACTCATAATGTAAAGATCAATAAATTTCGATTAAAATTCAGTTCATTTAAAATTTTTAAAATCTATAAGTTCAAAACACAAAATAAAAATTTAATCGTTAATGTCGATCTCAGGCGTTTTAAAAACATAAAAATTATTTTTGAGTTTTTAAAATTTTAATATTTTTTTGAAATTTTGAAACAAAATTTAAATGCTTTAGAAATTCCATAAGACTTTTCATTAAAATAAAAATGAAGTTTGGGCTGAATTAATAATTTCAGAATTAACAAATTTTAAATGATAAAATTAATTTATTTTAGAATTTCTGAAATTTTAAAAAACGAGGTTTTCGAAATTTTAGATTAATTAAAAACGAAAAATTAAAATTAAATGGAATTCATCAAATTTTTAACTTTTTAAAATACAAATTTTTAGAATTTAAAAAAGAATTTTAATATTCACAAATATTTCAGAAAATTTCCGAAATTTTCTATAGAAAATTATAAAATTTGGGCAGAATTAAACTTTTGGACGAATATATTTGAAATTAATAAATTTGTAATATCTAAAATTTAAAACTCTAATTTTATTGAATTAAGAAAATATTTAAAAATAAATTTAAAACTGTAGTCAAGAACTTAAACAAATTCGATTAAAATACAATTAATTTAAAATTTAGAGAAATATGAAAACTAAAAATTCAATGAAATTTATCGAAATTTAACTTAATAATTTTTAAAAATCCGAATATCCGTTAGTTTGAATCTGAGGCTTATGTATTATTTTGATAGGTTTGTGATAGGTTTCAAAAAATTCTATTTCGAAGTTTTTCTGATTAAAATAAAATGAAATTTGGGCATAGTTAACCATTTTGAAAGAACATATTTGAAAGAAAATATTTAAAATGAAATTTTAAATTTAGAATTGAGAACTAAAACATCTCTCGATCAAAATTTATTTAAAAATTTGAGTAATTTGAAAATTACAATTCAAAACAATAAATCGGAATGTACTGTTTTAAAAAACTTTAAATTTTTATATTCGAAAATCAAAAAATTGCTAATCAAATTATATATTTCGATCTCAGGACTTTTTAAAATTAAAAAAGTTATTTTAAACAATAGATTTCATACAATTTGTTTTGATGATTTTAAAACCATGAATACGAAATTCCAGGAGATTTTTGAAATTTTCTATAAAAATTATGAAATTTGGGCAGAATGAATAGGAATATATTTGAAATTTAATTCTTCCGATTTTTTCGAAATCTGAAAATATTTAAAAACAAGTTTTAATTTCATAATCGAGATCTAAACAGTATGTGAGATCAATGTTCAACTAATTAAAAAAAAATTAATTTGGAGAATTCAAAAATCGATAAAGTTTACTGAAATTTGAAGAGTTGGTTAAATCTGCATAAAATATTAAATTTAAAAATATTGCTATTTCAAATTCTGAATGTTCTTATTAAAAAAAAAAGAGTCAGATCCCAAAATATCAAAATTTTGTTTTGACACAAGCCTTTACAATACTGTTGAAATTAAATTAAATTTGATATTTCATTAAAAATTAAAATTCGTTAAAACATTTTAAAATTATAATCTTTAAATTTAAAAGTAATATTTGTAGTTTAATTTTATCATCGTAAATAATAAAAATTAAAATTCAATTAATTTTGATCTCATGCTGTTTAAAATACAAAAAATAATTTTTTACGATTAGTTTCATAAAACAGTTTTTCCAAATTTTATAATTTTAAATGTGAATTTTAATATTTGTAATTAATATTACAGAAAATTTTCGAAATTTTCGGCTGAATTTGGACAGGTTTAAAAATTAATGGTTTAAACATTTTAGAGGAACTAAATAACTAATAAATACATAATTGAAATATATTCAATTAAATTTAATTTGAAATTTCGGAATCGGAATTTTTTAAAATTTGAAAATTATTTTCCAGTTTCAAAAAATTTTCTTTAAAATTCTGCAATTTTAAATCGAAATTTCAATGTTTAGATGCAATTTTCAATTAAATTAAAATGAAATTTGAGTTGAATCAAAAATTTCTAATGAATATATTGAAAATTAGTAAATATGAAATAATAAATCTTATTAAGTTTAGAATTTCTTAAATTCATAATCGAGAACTAAAAACGTTTAATTCATTTAAAATTTTGAGAATATTAAAAAAAATTCAAATTCAAAAATATTATCGAATTAAAAAATAAATATTTTAAAATTTTCAGAAGAATATATTTGCCAATTAGCAAATTTGAAATAATAAATTTAATTTATTTTAGAATTCCTGAAATTCATAATCGAGAAAATCTTTCTAATTATAAAAAATTTGCTAATTATTCAATAGAATTTATGAAATTTAACATTTGACATTTTTTAAAATTTCTACTGCAGATTTCAATAATTTTATATCGTATTCATCTGAAAAATCTTTAAAAATAAAAAAATCTGAATCTTTAAAAATTAATTTCGATTCCAGACTTTTTAAAAAACAAAAAAATATTTTTTTTTAAATATTAAAATTTCAATAAATTTTAATATTTTACAAATTTTATGTGAAATATTTATGAAATTAATAAATTTAAAATAATATATTTAATTTAATTTGAAATTTCTATAATTATAAACTCCAATTTGGTCGAAATCTGGAGATATTTAAAAACACATTTTAAATTCATAATCGAAAATTTAATTATGAAAATTCAGTGAATTCAATTCATTTTAAATTTTGGTAAATTTGAAAATTAAAAATTCTATACATTTTATTCATTTAAAATTTTTATAAAGACAAACTCGCTGATTTCGAAAGTTTCTTTTTCCTATTTTCAAAACTAAAAAAAAAACAGAATTTTCATTTATTTGTGAACTAACAATATATTTTAAATTAGTAAATTTGGAATAACAAGTTTAATTTATTTTAAAATTTCAGAAATTTTAAGTTCCGATTATGTTCAAATCTGAACCCTAACAAATCTTCCGATTTAAATTCACTTAAAAATTTGGATAATTTAATAATAAAAATTCATTAAAAATTATCGAATTACAACATTTAAATATTTTAAAAATTCCTTTATTCAAAATTAAAAATTTTTTCTTAAACATTAATTTCGATCCCAGGCTTTTTAAAATCAAATAATATTTTTTAACGATAGGTTTTAAGAAATTCTTCAAAATTTTAGAATTATAATGCGAATTTCAAAATTTTGGGAATTTGGATAGTTTGAAAATTAAAATTCAATGAAAATTATGAAATTTTAACATTTACATTTTAAAAAAATTCCTATATTCAAAACTAAAGAAAACGTTAAATAATTAATCTCGATCTCAGTTATTCAGGATCAAACAAATTATTTTTGATTCTATTAAAATTCTGTTAAAATTCTTCTTCAAAATTTTGGAACTTTTATGCAAAATCAATTTAACAATTATAGTTTCTTTGTAATTTCAGATAATTTCAAAATTTGAGAGAATTTAAAAACGAATTTAAAATTAATAATCGAGAACTGGAATGTCGATCAAAATTCAATTCATTTAAAATTTTGGGAAATTGGAAAATTCAAATTCAAATGAATTTATTGAAATTTTTAAACATTTAAACTAAATTTTGAATAATTTCATAAATTATTTTTCTCAATTTTAGAATTGAAAAAGGAATTTTTATATTTTACAAATATTTCAGAAAATTTTCGAAATTAGTAAATTTGAAATAATAAATTTAATTTATTTTGGAATTTCTGATTATTGTCAAAAACTGAAAATCTGAAAATGTTCGATCAAAATTCAAAAAAACAATTTTTAATTATTAAATTATTATTTATTTCATTTTGTTTCCCCACGACACATTATTCATTGTTTTTTTAATTTTATTTGCCAACTACAACTAGACTTTTGCACTAGAACATTCATAACTTTCGTTCCAATTAATCAATATGAATGCGGTTTTTTGTGTTACATTTATCAAGATGTTTTTAATATCTGTACGAACTTTTAAAACCTTATTGTTCACCAGTGAATTAATACACTAATTTAATGAAAGCGGTTGAAACGTGTAAGAAGCGGATTAAAACCGACCAAAAACGGTATTTTCTGTTAACAATGAGCAAAACTATAACGACGGCACTTCCTCGACGGAACATACCTTTCGATACCTGTTTTGAGTCGTTCATTGAATTGTAAAACTTTGTCATTCAAATTTTGATCGGCTTGAAGAAAATTCCAATCCGAATTGTAGAAATATTCATTCAGAGCACGGTAGTCAGCATTTCTGAAATCAAAAAACAAATTATTACTGGAAGGAACGACGCATATTCAACCACTTTTAAAAAAATTTCGAATGAGACGAAATAAATTTTAAATAATAAAATTTAGGTATTTCCGATTTTGTTGAAACCGGAACTAACTTGGAAATCATAAACGAAGATTTACAACTTATCTAAAATTTAACAAATTTATAAAATTTGATGAAACTTAGCAAAATTAAAAAAAAAAATTTCGATAAATGGAAATGTTACGTAAAATGGTTTAAAAAAATTTTCCACATGCCATTTGTTTGTTCTATAAAATTAACAATTTCAGAATTTCGTATGAAAATTCGATCGAATTTGTAAAATTCAAAATATTGCAAATTTCGGAAAGGTTGAAAGAAAAAATGAAAAGAAAAATTAGTTGGATCCCAAAATTATCCTTTCAATATATTTTTGGACCTCAAGACTTTACGACCCTATTTCGACCTTAAATTGCTCTTCAAGGAATTAATTTAAATTAAACGAAGTGTACTTTTTTTGACAAACAATTTTTTGGTCCTTGGGATCTTGAGAATTATTTCGAACACTTTTCTCCTAAAATAAATAAATATTTGCTTGGTTTTAAGCTTTGGACAAAACTTTACCAGATTCCAAAATATTTCGATCTTTTCTATAAAATTCTTCATTAAAATTTTGAATCTTTTAATTCCAATTTCAAAATGTTAAAAACTTTAGAAGATTTTCGAAATCCTCAATTGAAATTATGAAATTTCGGTTGAGAATATATTTTAATTTTATTTAAAAATATCTGAAATTTTGTGTTCTGATTTTGTTTAAATCTGAAAATGAATCCATAAATAAATTTAAATTCACTATCTAGAATTAAAAAATCTTTTTCAAAATACACTTAAAAAATTAATAAAAATTATTGAAATTTAACATTTAAATGAAATTTTAAATTCAAAACTAAGAATAATTTTTTTAAATATAAATTTTGATTAAAGGTAAAATTAATTACAGAAAATTTCTATTGGGATCATGAATTAGGGGCTGAATTAAAAATTTAAGAGGCAGTTGATCCTAGAAATTGTTTCTTATTTTTAAAAATTCAAAAATGGAATTTTTAGTCATTCATTTCGATTTGACATTTTTAACCAGAGATTTCATAAAATTTTAAGTTTTAAATTTTAAAACTTTAATTGAAAAAAACAAATTTAATTTAATTTAGAATTTCAGAATTTTTAAGCTCTGATTTTCCAAATCTGAAAATATCTATAAAAATATCTATAAATATCTATATAACTAAATTTTAATTAACTTAAAAATTTAAATAATTTGAAAAAATTCCAATAAAAATGATCGAAATTTAACAATTAAAATGTAATCGTTAATTTTGTTCTCAGGCTTTTTAAAATCAAACCTATTATTTTTGATGATACCTTTTATAAATTGTTTCCCCTAATTTAGTTCAATTATAAAACAAAAATGGTAATTTCAAAATGTATTTAAAAAAAAAAAAAAAAAAAAAAATTAAAATTGGGCGGATTACTCCAGCACTCAATGCCACAATGGGCCCACGGTGCAATACCCGGACACAAACACAAATACTTACACATTAAAAACACCCAACCGTGATTTTTGGTCACCACCGGGAATCGAACCCGAGACCCTCGAATAACAAGGCAAGCACGCTACTTAGTGTGCTATCGAGGGCGGCAAAATGTATTTTACAAATTTCAAAATATTTTTAAAAATATTCGATTGAAATTATAAAATTTGGGCTGAACTAATAATTTTATAGGAATATATTTGAAATTAGCAAATTTGAAATAATAAATTTAATTTATTTTAGATCCTGAAATTTTTAACAACGATTTTATCGAAATTCGAGAGTATTTAAAATCAAATTTAAAATTCATAATCGAGAAAATCTTTCGATCAAAATTCAATTCATTTAAAATTTTGGAAAATTTGTATTTTAAAATCTTATATTTTAAACATTAATTTCGACTTATTAAAATACAGAAAATATTTTTTACTTTTATTTCAGAAAATTCTTAAAATTTAATAAAAATTCAGACAATAAAATCTATTTTTTTCGAATTTAAAAAATTCAATAAAATTTATCGAATTTTGAAAATTTTAGAAAAACTAAATTCGATTTAATTTAAGTTCAAAATTTTTAAATTTGAAAGTTATAGATTTTGTAACTTATTACAGTAAATTTTCAATTAAAAACTTTGTTAATCAAATTTATAAATTTAAAATTTTGAAATTTCATGGAAAACCAATTTTAAATAATTTTGGCAAGTTAGCTAGGGCAGATTAATACAAGAACATTGACACGTGCTTATGATACCTGTACTAAAAGATCTCGCATCATATTTCAAATCAAAAATTTCCCGAGAAGTCCACCCTTTCCACCCATAACTACAAACACGAAAGGAAATCCGCTTAAAACCATTTTAGAAATAGAATTTTGAAACAGATTGGAATTTGTTAAACGAAAATATGTATTCCCAAGAAATTTTCCACGTAATTGGCTTCTTAAACGGTTGTTTGATATAAGTTATAATCCGGTTTTTTGCAATATTATAACATAACAAAATTGAAAAAACGTTAAAACGTTTAATAAATTTATAAAATTATAAAGTTTCAAAATGATAAAGCTTATTTTCGAATTAATAAAAATATAATTCTACAAATATTAAAAATTTTAGATATATAAAATCACTAAAAATTATCTAACAAAATTATTAAATCTTAAAATAACAAAATTCAAATTTAAAAATACCCTAAGCTATTAAATTAAAACTTTAAAAAATAAATTTACAAATTGATAACATTACAAAACTATAAACCTCAATATTCCAAAATTACAAAATCAAAAAGTCAACATATTCAAAATAACGGAATTCCAAAATAAGAAAGATTCAAAATTCCCAAAAACCAAAAATATTTAATCTTAAAACTACTAAGTTCAAAGGTTTAAAAAATTATAAAAATTCAAAATTACAAAATTTCTAAAATAAAAAGCCACGAATAATTTACAAGTTTGAAAAATTACAAATCAATAAAAAATAATTAAATATTTCAAAATAACGAAATCGAAAAATTTAAAATTTTCAAGATTACGGAATTAAAAATTATAGATTGGTGATTTCAAAATAACAAAACCATTAAACAAACACAAATTTTCCAAATAACCAAGTTACAAAATTTAACAAATCCAAAATTTTCAAATTTTAAAGTTTAAAAACTTTTACGTTTTTAAGTTTTAAGATCTCAAAGTAATAATTTTATAAAAAAAGCTTATTTACAAATTGATAAAAACGTAATTTTCTAAATCAAAGAACGGCAAAATTTTAAAAGCTTAAAATTTCAAAGTTCAAAGTTTTACCAAATTATGAAAATCCAGTTATTTAATTAGAAAATTGAAAAAAATATTAAAAGTTTCAAAATTTCAAAATAATAACAAAATTGAAAAGCTTATTAACAAATTGATAAAATTATTTATAAAATTAAAAATTTCTAGATCACAGAACTACAAAATTAAAATGATTCAGAATTTCAAAATAACAAAATTATTTAAACATAAAATCACGAATTTACAAAATTATAAATTATGAAATACAAAAATATAAAATATCAAAATTTAAATTCAAATTTAAAAAATGATAAAATTACAAATCTAGAACCTTCAAATAATCTCGGAGGCACAAATTAAAAAACTTCAAAATTACAGAATTTATGGATTTCATAAATTAATAAACTACAAAATTACAAATTTGAAATATTATAAAATAACAATATTACAAAATATCATAATTATTATACCTGAGTTAAGAAACTAATAAATTTCAAAATCATAACACAAACAAAAAAAAATTTAAAATTAAAAATAATAAATTTATAATCTCGCAAAGTTAAAAAGCTGTTTTACAAAAAATTAATGAAATTATAAATCTACAAAATTTAAAACTTTCAAAATTACAAAACCTAAAAATATTAATTTTCAAATCACAGAGTTATAAAATTAAAAATCAGTCTTTCAAAATAACAAAGTTATTAAATCATAGAATACCAAATTTTCCAAATTGCAAAGTTACAAAAATTTACAAAATTAATAAAATCACAAATTATAAATTAAAAAATTGAAAAATTTTTGCAAATTTTTAAAATTTCAAAATAATAATTAATTATTCAATCTACAAAATTATAAATTTATTAATCACAAATTTACAAAATAAAAAATGTTCAAAATAACAAATCCATTAAATCCTAAAATTAGAAATTCAAGATTTAAAAAATGGTAAAAAATTTACTGTTTTAAAATTACAAAATAATAAAATTATAAATTTAAAAAATTCCTATAATGAAAAGCTAAATTACAAATTGATAAAATTACAAAATAACAAAATCTCAAAATCTCAAAATTTTACAAACAGACAGAATTACAAAATTAAAGATCAATAATTTCAAAATAACAAAATTAATTAATTTAAAATATACAAATTATCGAAATTACTAAGTTACAAAATTGTATAAAATTAACAAATTTTAAAAGCTTTAAAAAGTTTTAAAATTTCCAAATAATAAATATAACAAATTTTAAAGCAATTTTACAAATTGATAAAACTACAAATCTACAATATTAAAATATTCATTTAAACCAAATTGCAGAATTAAAGATTCATAATAACAAAATTAATGATTCTTAAAATTACTAAGTCAAAATTTAAAAAATTTTAAAATTAGAAAATGTTAAAAATTCAAAAAGTTTTAAATTTTTAAAATAAAAAATTTCAAAATGTGTCAAAATTGCGAAATCTTAAATCATAAAATTACAAAGTACAAATTTAAAAGCTATTTTACACATAAGTCCACAACATAAAAATAAAATTAAATTTTAAACAATAAAATTAAAAAATTTCAAAATTTTAAATAAACAATATTTTAAATATTACTTAACAAAGCTCAAAATTTAACTTAATAAAGTTGAAAAACTTTAAAAGAATTTAAAATTACAAAATATTAAATTAAAATAAATAAAAATTTACAAAATCAAAATTACAAAACCACAAAATTAAAATTATTTTAAATAATAACAAAATTATTAAATTACAAATTACCAATAATACAAATTACCAAATTACTCAATTTCTCAAAATAATAAAAATCCAACATTTTAAAATTATCAATTAATTTTATACAATCATAAATTCACGAAATTTAAAGGTTAATCCCAAATTGACAAAAGTACAATTCTACAAATTTTAAAATTTTAAAAATACAAAATCATAAAAATAAAAATTTCCCAAATCACAAAACTATAAAATTTGTAGTTTGAAAAAACATTAAAAAATTTAAAATTACCATAAAATGAATTTATAAATTTAAATAATTATAAAACTGAATAGCTAATTTACAAATTATAACAAAATTTTATTTTTATTGCAGAAATGCAATGTTAAAAAAATTAAAAACTTCAAAATTACAAAATTATTGAAAATTTTAAAATTACAAAGATACAAAATTTTATAAAATTGTAAAAACCCAAAATTAAAACATTACAAAGTAAAAAAAACTTTTTAAATTACAAACTAATAAATTTACAACATTATAAAGTTTAAAAGCTATTTTACAAAGTGCTAAAATCTACAAAATTTAAAATTTCAAAATTGAAAACTTACTAAATTATAATGATTACAAAATTTAAAAATCTAAATAGTATAAAATGTCAAATAATTAATAAACTACCAAATAGGAAAATTACCAAACAATGACATTATTAAACGTTAAAATTACAATTAAAAAGTTAAAATGTTACAACGTTGGAAAATGGCCGATTTGTGAAATTATGAAAAACAAAATAACAATTTTACTAGTTAAAATATTACAAGCCTCAATCACAAACTTTCAAAATTACAAACCAACATAATTATAAAATTACAAAAAATTTTAAAAATCACAAAATTCCGAATTTTTTAAAATTTTTATAATTTTTACTTTTATTTCAAAAATTCTTAGGTTAGGTTAGGTAAGGGTGGCTGTCCTAAAGGACTAGCATAGACACAAAATTGGTCCGTAGCTGTACCACATTCGAGTTTCCTCCTCTTCACTCGCTAAACCATCCTGAGCTTACCAAGAAGCGTTTAAAGTCCCGGATCTCGATTTTACTAAGATCCGAGAGGTCGTTCAAGGGGGAAGTTCCCATAAATTTTGTTCTGCTGTACGCTAGACTAGGGCAGGTGCAGAGCAGATGGAGCACATTTTCCTCCTCCTCCTCATCACCACAGCTGCGGCAGAAATCGTGGGCTGGGACACCCAGTCTGCTCGCATGTATCCCAATGAGACAATGTCCCGTTATAGCTCCCACGACCATACCAATATGTTGCCGTCGAAGCGATATCAGTTGGCCTGATCTGGACCGGTCAAGTCCAGGCCAGATCTGCCTGGTTGTTACACACGAACTGGCTTTAGACCATCTGACGTTCGTTTCTTTTATGGCTTCTTCTTGAAGCAGCAGTTTACATGAAGCAAGCGGTATCTGTATATCCCGCCTGCTTTGGATTATTAGGCGTGCTGTACCCTTGCGGGCCAACTCATCTGCCATTTCATTCCCTGCGATATTGAAATGCCCTGGCACCCACGTCAAGCGGATGTTGAACTGATCAGCCATCTCATTTAAAGATGCCAGACAGTTCTGGGCTACCTTCGACGTCAGGGAGTATGATTGTAGCGTTTTAATAGCAGCCAGGCTGTCCGTAAAAATGCGAATATCCCTCGTAGATATTACATTATACTTCAACCAGTCCATGACTTCCATTATCGCGGTCAGTTCAGCTTGAAAAACGCTGCAAAAGTCGGGAAGACGAAAAGAGAGGTTAACCCCTAGTGCCTCACAGAATACCCCGCAGCCAACCCCTCCATCCCTTTTTGAGCCATCCGTGAAGAAGCTTAAGGCCTCATTGTCCATAACCGTTTCGTTCACCCAGTCCTCTCTGGTGGGAAACTCAGTTTGGAATTTAATCTCAACAGATGGCAAAGGGATAGCGTAGTCGGTAGCTTCCGGAATACCCCTGTTGCATAGGATAGATGAGTGCCCTGCATTATTACAGGTCCACATAGATATGGATTTGAGCCGAATGGCTGTGCAAGATGCAAGCTGCTCGGCCGCAATATCCAATGGAGTAAGATGAAAGAGAATCTCCAGAGCTTGAGTAGGTGTGCTCCTGAGAGCCCCACTTATACACAAGCAGGCCGTTCTTTGAACTTTCATCAATAGTTTCAGGTTGGCCATAACTTTTAACGCTGGCCACCAGACGACAACCCCATACAGCAGTATAGGTTTGACCACTGAGACGTAGAGCCAGTGTACTATGTGGGGCTCCATACCCCATCTTTTTCCAATGGCATTTTTGCAGGAGTAGAGCGCTATAGTAGCTTTCTTTACTCTCTCTACGATGTTTGGTTTCCAGCTTAGCTTGCTGTCCAAAAGTAGTCCGAGGTATTTTGCTCTATCCGTAAAGATCAAGCGAGTACCATTTAATGTCGGCGGGTCACACTGTGGAAGTTTGTGCTTCCTGGTAAAGAGGACCAGCTCCGTTTTCTGTGGGTTTGCGTTCAGTCCGCAGCCGCGTGCCCACTCAGAGAGGTAGCCAAGCGCGCACTGCATGCGCTCACTCAGCGTACTAGGATATTTACCGAAGACCGCAATAGCAACGTCATCCGCGTAAGCAACCACCTTGAAGCCTTGCCCTTCCAGGTTTAGTAACAGGTCATTTATGACCAAGTTCCAAAGAAGGGGGGATAGAACCCCACCTTGAGGTGTCCCTCTGCTCACGTATCTGCCGGCGGACGCCCCACCCAGATAAGCTGTCACGATCCTGCTTCTAAGCATATGATCTATCCAGCCCCTGAGTGACACGTCTACCCCCAGACACGCAAGGGCCCGAGTGATTGCCCCCGGTCTGACGTTGCTAAAGGCCCCCTCTATATCCAAGAAGGTCACCATTGAATATTCCTTATATTCAAGTGATTTCTCAATCGGGCCTATAAGGGAGTGGAGAGCTGTTTCCACCGATCGTCCCTTACAGTACGCGTGTTGAGATCCCGACAGCTCGCCCGGCTTTATTGAGCCTCTAATGTAAGCCTCTATTAGCCTTTCCAGTGTTTTCAACAGAAAAGAAGATAAGCTTATGGGCCTAAAGTCTTTGGGATAGCAATGAGAGCTTTTTCCCGCCTTAGGTATAAATATAACTTTTACTTCAGTCCACTTTCTAGGAATGTGACAAAGTTCTAGGCTGCCTTTGAAGATAACTTCCAGCCAGGGTAGGGTTAAGTCAATAGTTCGCTGGATATCCGCTGGGATAATGCCATCAGGTCCTGGCGACTTGTATGGCTTAAAGCTGTTTATTGCCCATAGGATACTCCGCCTTTTTACTATATGACTTACGGAGTCTATACCCCTATTTATCATGGGTCTCTCCGGAGCTAGTACCGAGCACTCTGGAAAATGCGTTTCTAGTAATAGCTCCAGGGATTCCTCACTACATGTAGTCCATGAACCATCCGGTCGTTGTAGATAACTCGGGATGGAAGGACTAGAACATAGTACTTTGCGTAGCCTGGCCGCCTCCGAGGACTCCTGAATATTGCCACAGTAGAGCTTCCAGGCCCTCGTTTTGGCTGCTCTCAGCTCGTACTTATAGGTTTTGAGGACTTGTTTATAACAGTCCCAATCTGCAGCAGCATTTGTGTTCCTCGCTTTCTTGAACAGTCTCCTGCATTTCATACGAGTACCTTGGAGTTCTTTCGACCACCAGGGTGGCCGAGATTTACCCAAGGGTCTACTGATAGGACATGCACCTAACATGGCCTTGTTAAAAGCATCAGATAGCTTGGTTACTAGAGCATCAAGCTCCTGTGTAGATGCAGGAGGGTTTGGAACCGATACCGGTAATAAGTTACCTAGAATGGTTCTGAAACAATCCCAATCAGTTTTCCTCCTATTTCTGAAGGGTGGTTTGCTAGTGGGTTTTGTATCCACTTCGTACTGGAGATAACAATGGTCAGAAAAGGAATGGTCTTCGGACACTTTCCAGTTCAATACCCTCTCCTTAATAAAATCCGAGACAAGTGTGATGTCCAACACTTCCTGTCTATTTTTAGTAATGAAGGTTGGCTTACACCCGACATTACATATATTTAGGTTAGTACTTAAAATAAAATCAAGGAGTAACTCACCTCGCCTGTTTATGTCTGTACTCCCCCAAATTGAGTGATGCGCATTAGCATCACTACCCATGATGACTCCTATCTTTCGTTTTCGAGCCTCCATTATTGCACTGCCCAACCTACCTGGTGGTATATTTTCCTCCTCGTATGGTAGGTAGGCTGATATTAGCCAGAGATTTTGCCCATCCATCTCGATGCTAGTCACCACTACATCAGCGTTGCTGTAATTCAGTAGTATAAAAATATTCAGATTATTTTTAGCGAGAATGCAAGAACGTATCTTACCTTCATTTTTCGCATGTAGTATTTTATATTTGGGAGTTCTGAGACCCAGCACCCGGTCATCATTGACCCAAGGTTCCTGGACCAGAACCACATCAATGGACTCAGATTCCATTTTTAGAAGAAGGGCCGCCGAGGCGGCTTTACAGTGATGGAGGTTGATCTGAAGGATCTTAAGCATTAGTTATTGCTTCCCTCCACCACTGTTGAGTCAGACTCCTCTGACATTGATTCGTCCGTTAGGAGCGCACAGCTTAGTCCCAATGATCTCGAAATCTCCGAGTCCAGGGATAGTGTCTCCTGTGCATCCTCCGGGATGCTGCGGACTTCTGGGTCACCAACACCAGGCGGGACACCACAAGTGGTTTCCCCCCCTGCTGCGGGCGCCCCAGATCTGTCAACCTCATCGCGCTTATAAATTTTGAGCGTAATTGCTCCAAATCCATAGCTGATCAGGCCTCCAGATTTCGCCAAAGCACCCACGGATTCTCTGTCGATGATAATGACGGCCGATCTGTGATCTGCTTCCGCCTTTACCTCTTCTAACCTGGCAACCTTCCAGGTGGCCGTTGGTAGATCCGGATTGCTGAGTTTCAACATTTCCAAGATCTCCCTTGGATCACTAGGCTCAGCAGGGATCCAGGCTCGCGCCCTTGGCCTGCAGGGAATTTCTTCCCTAGTCACCACTTCTAATTTGGCCCCCGGCCAGACTTCCCCCAGGCTGCCGATCGCCTTTTTGTAGAGGGTCACCGACCTTTCATCGGCACAGGCAGTCAGTTTGACGTGATTCCGGTGCCATCCTCCGTCTCGGCAAGACGGAGCAGGTCCTGGGTTCTCCCTCATAATTTTTAGGAAGATGGCGGCTAAGGCCTTCTCCACCTTCCTCCAGTTAAGGGTCGTAATGCTCCCATCTTCTTGAGCCCGGTCCACGACTGCCATGATCAGGTGCTCCTTTAGCACCTCGTTGAAGGGCCTGGTGACATCCGGAACCCGCTTCTTTTTAGCCTCCGTAGGCGGTTCATCATCAGATCTCTGCCTTTTCGGCTGTGAGATCTCGGAACCCTCCTGATGTGGCTCAGTGATACGCCTTGCCCACGCAAGCGTATCCCTGTCCCTATCCGTTCTCTGCTCCAACGGAATGTTGCTGATCTTGGAGATCATCCGCCAGGCTCTCTTCCTGGTCTGATAGTTCGCTGACACTGGAGGGCCAGCATTCGTGCCTTTGCCCTTTGGTTTCGAGGGGCCAGCCTCATTTGGTCTTAAGCCCCTAAATGCACTTTGGAGACCGGGCCTAAAGGCCGATGTCTCCACAGCACTGGTTTCCGGTTTTTTAAGAGCACCGGTCTCTTTTGTTTTTAAATTTTCTGCCATAATAGGTCCCACGAGTAGCGGAGAAAGGAGGTCCACCTGTGCAGAGATCCGCAATACACAGGTAAGGCTACATGATCCGGAGGGCGCCAAGTGTCCGGATACACCGTTAGAGGCTGGGCTAGTTTTTATACTGGGCCCCCCAGCCTGGCCGGTTATCAGCACGGTACGGTTGACACCTTAACCCGGCCCAGTTATTTAGCGCCGTGTTTTCGCCTAGTACACCACATGGTGTAATAGTTGCCCGGTGGTCACCACGGGGAGGTAACACGCACACTTGTGGAAGCTGCAAGATACGGAGCTGGCAACAAGTACCAACTTGATTCCCCCAAGACAGCTTCACACCTAGACCACCTTCAAAAATTCTTAAAATGTAATAAAAATTCAGACAATGAAATCCTTTTTTCGAATTTAAAAAAAAAAAATTCAACGAATTTTGAAATTTTTAGAAAACAAAATTCGATTTAATTTAAATTCAAAATTAAGTCGGTTTGGTAACTTATGGCTATCAGCTATGGCAGATTAATACAAGAACATTGACACGTGCCTATATGATACCTGTACTAAATGTTCTCGCATCATATTTCAAAATTTTCCGAGAAATCCACCCTTTGCACCCATACATACAAAAACGAAAGGAAATCCGCTTAAAAGCATTTTAGAAATAGAATTTTGAAACAGATTGGAATTTGTTAAACGAAAATATGTATTCCCAAGAAATTTTCCACGTAATTGGCTTCTTAAACGGTTGTTTGATATAAGTTATAATCCGTTTTTTGCTTTGTTTGCTTGTTTGTTTTTTAATATTACTTTTCAATTTTCCATAATGTCGACAAATTTTAATATTAGAAAAATAAAAAATAAAATTGTGTTGAGTACATTACACCTACACCCAACAAATATCAACATTTCTCCTTAAATGTTTTTCCAAAAAGAAAAAACAAAATTAAATAAATAAAATAAAACTTTTAAGAGCTTTTTTATTTGAAAATTTTCCAAATTTTCCCATTTATTATTATTTTTTTTGCTCGCTATAATTTATTTTCAATTTAAATTACATCATCTAATTTAAAATTTAAATTAAATAATTTATGAAAAAATTGAATAACGAACGAAAAAAAGGGAAAAATTAGATGCATGAAAATCCAATTAAAATATTTTGAAAAACACAACAGGAACAAAAAAAAACTCATAAACAATTTCTACTTTATCGTCTATAAAATAAAACAAAAAACACCAAGCAACTAACTCGAGCTTTTCCTAAACGAAAAACCCCAAACAACAACTACCTACAACAACAAAATATTGTTTAAACATTTTTCTTCCTTCTTGTTTATTTCGTGGAAATGTAACAAATACATTTTCAATAAATCATTAGCTCATTCATTCAATTTACTATACATTGTTACAGTTGGTATAGTGAGACTATAGTGATGGTGAGAGAACACCGAATGTCTATTGACCGAAAATGTCATAATCCCGCAAAAAAAAAAAAAACCAATTACGTTCGAATCGCCCTCTATGATAGATTCGAAGCGTGAAGCACTGATCACTTGTCTTATAACGGGATGTTGAACGAGCTTATGTTGGCTGGGACCTGAATCACCAGTAGGTAACTGGGCGCGTATTAGGAAACATTGACGTGGAAACAGATTGAACTTCAATTATGATCTACATATCCGTGTGGCCCGCGTCCATATTCTGCGGTGCTAGAATCCGGCGCATCTCCAGGTGGCGGGCAGGTGAAGCCCATCACAACTGGAAGGTGCGGCTTCAAAGATGAAAGAAGAGGTAGGCTACCTATAATAAAGGTGATCGCTATTTCGCCTATAAGGTATTCATATCCAGGAGGGGCTGCTGTGTTAATTGTCCTAACAGTAGACAAATATGCTAGGAACGGTTCCCCGAATTGAAAAACCAAAATATTTAGTGAACAGAAGAATAATGTTACGGTGCACGAATTTTTCAACCGAGTACTGGTGGCTTTGTGTGGCAGAGCGGAAGTGGCAGAGCGGTAACTTCATCATAACTTATTTCTACTTATCTACTTAGAAGCAACGCTTACATGTAAAAATAGTATTGGACGAATCTTTTAGGACTCTAATTAGCAAAAGAATCCGACAACAGATAGTGGGTATGTGTTAACATGAGGAGTAACCCTGAGCTAAAACATTTCGGACGCCAATTGTAAAACAATAAAAAAAGCAGACAGCTACCTAATCGAAATCATAGATGAAATCACAATTCGAGAGTTCGATGCTTCAAATATATGGAGTTCGGATATAGCAAACAACGTGGATAGGAACTATAGGTTTGGTATAGTAATAAATGTCTAGCGCACCGGAGAGCGTTGCAGAAGTACAGCTAAATTCTAACCATTGTGAAGATACAAAAGACCTTTTATCACAGTTTCTGATTGAACCACGGGCGCGTAAGTTGGATAGCAGATTCTACCGGCAGTGCCTCGATACGGTCATATGGTAGTCACCTCTTCCAGGAGTCCAATAAAATTCATATAAGGGTTTACTAAAGTCAAATTAGTAGGGATGGACTTCAATAACCACTATTCTCTCCCGAGCACACCATTGAGATTTCGAAACATTCCTGAACCGTATACTTTGTGACGCCAGGGAGCGAAAACCATGATCATTCCTGGTGATTTTAATGCATGGTCAGTCGGAAGCCATTCTCCACGTTCTACAGAGGTAAGTATCAAGTACGATGTTGGTCAGCCCAATCAATGAATGCAGCTATCAAATTAGTCATAAATACAGCCAATAAAGTGATACAAGACGATGAATGGGAAGAAGATCCCAAGAAGCATTGTGCTATATTGGAGCTGTATTATAAAGGCCCCAGCTATCCTGGAGATGCCGGTTTATATTAACAGGATCGTTGTGGAATACTTGGCGTTAGGAAGTACGTGGCGATGGGTAGAGTTCCACGATGCTCGATTCTGGGTCCGTTACCTTAGCCATTATCTAAGGTTGGTCTGAAGTTAGTTAAGCATAGGACAGAAGCGATTCGATAATCACGAGCAATAAAACACAGGAATAAAACCTTGTATTAAATACCTGGGGATCATGATCGATACAGGGGTTTCCTTCCAAAAATATTGAGTTTGCCAGTTATAATGCAGCTAATGGTGATCGTTAGGCAAATCGTTAGGCATTGCGATTGGAAGGCTTCCAATTATTCTTTTGGCAAGTGAACGATTAAAACTATAACACACAGAAGCTAAACCAGAGAGCTGAATTAGTCGCTGAACAGAAACAACGATGGGCTCAGTCAAATAAGAGACGTAAGACCTATTGGCTCATTCCCTCCATGGTCAAATGGTTAAACTACTGATTTTTACCTGACCCGGCTGTTGACTGGGCATGGATTTACCAGCGTACGGTCTTTCAGTAACAGTAACTGCACTTTGAACTTGAACTTTTAGCCCCATTATACTCAAATCCTGAGAAACCTTTACATGCTAGCATTCGATGACCGGGCTATATAATTACAAACAGTAAACCATATTATGGTAAGGTCGGGTTACAACATAAAATGTTGGGGGGCTAGGAAGTTATCGAAATAGAAATATTGATGCACCATTCTGAAAAAACTAAGTTTGTGGAACTATTCGAACTTCCACGGACAAAATTTTAAATGACCCCAGTAAAGTAATCGTTGAATGGGCCACAAAAAATCGTAACAGAAACTGTCGAGACATATATGTGAAGTTTCCAGCTTTCGAGCTTCAACCTTTTCGGCTGACTTTCTTTGAAGAGTGATGGGTCACCTCTTCGTTTAATATACTGGGATAAAAGTAGCGAGCAAATTACGAGTAGCACGGAAAGCCCCGGATGTGAAATATTTTGTAAAATCTTAAATATCGTTCGGCGTAGCGATTCTGCGATGTACGAATATCCATAGTGAATTGACTAATGTAATCGAAGTGGCGTGATTGCCTCAGACTATTTTCGTCCGGCATCCGAGAGCTTCTTCGAGAAGAACCCCAATGCGTTCCAAATAATCATTATTGTACTGATGTATAGAACGACCCCCCCAGACTTATTCGATGAATTAATCGTCACGTTATATTTTGCGTCGTTCAACGGATGCTAAGCCAATTGACTCTTGAGTGTCGAGAATGCGTTTTGGTATTGAGAGTCAATGGGCGTATGTATTTCAGCGAGCTCCGGAAGCTATCGGTGATAATATTTTACCGAGGGGATGTAGTGTTGAATACTCTTGATTGTTGTGGGAGCTGAAAAATCCCTAATTGTATTTATTCATTCGTTGAAAGGCAGAATACCATCATTTTTTCCTCATTTTTCGATGTCGTCAATGAATAGACGAACACGAAGTCGAGATCTCGTTTATGAAACGCTGAAATGGTATTCAGGCGCTTTCGAATAGGGCAAATGGTGTTGTGATAATCTTCACACGGTTTCCAATCATGATCTTCTATCTTGTCCATATTTTGTATATAGTGGGCAAGAAACGAACGATGCCGATTTCTTTCAAATTTAGTTTAACATAATTCATTGAATATGCTACAGGGAGCACCCAAAGGTCGTAGGAATTGTCAGATTACTGTGTTTATCGTGTAAGTGTAGACGCCATGTTTTTCGAGTCCTTTTTGTTATAGGGGTCTTGATTGACGGCACATTTAAATGTTTAGTTCTATATCCCAGGGGATATGTTCCTACCCAAATTGAACGGTTTCCGTTCTATGCATCATCTGTAACCGTATTAGAGGTCCGACATTTGAATTTATTTTGATTCCTTATCTTAGATCGTGACCGAGAGTACCCATTTATTTGTTGTTCTAGCGTCAGATGCTCGAACAAGTTTGTCCGACAGGTCAGTGCACCTGTTATTGATTGATCTGCAATAGCCTTGGATGGCCTTCTGTCACCTATGTATCCGGGTAAATAAGAAAGTTTCTAGTCTTCTCTCGTGTGATAGTGTCAATCGGTTCATGCGTACTTTTTTAAGCCCATGATATTGGTCTATTTGAGGTGGATCTTGCAGAAAATCTTCGATTTGTTTACATGCCGTTGGTGATAATGCCATTACTACGATCATAAATTGTTGTCATTCTGGTTGAAGAGTTTCTGGTTGGCAACTATTATTTCCGCGACTCTGAACCAGTTGGTGGGATCGAGATACTTCCGAATACAGGCAGCCTTGATGTTCGTCCCTCCTATTGGGAGGCGAGGAACTCATTGGGATATTTAAAAAAAAATTATCGAATGCCAATTCAAAGCGATAACATCAGCGGATAATTTTGTCACGGTCGATGGAGACTCTTCGAATGGCTGACACATACGATAAATGGCTCTGAAAATATCATGCCCGCATTATACTCATCTGGAAAAAATTGGCCTAATTGGATGGGACAGTATGAGATAATCCGGACAAATATAGTGTGCTGAAGTATAGGAGTCCTCCGTACAATTCAAATTATTTTTAAAAAGGGGTCCTGCGGGTCCTGCTTCCTTATGGATAGCAGTGTGCTTGACATTTTGTATAAGTATTCCTAGAAGACCTTCTTCTCACTGCATAATTTGCATAAGGCGCCTAACTTCTTATGGCGATATCCGTAACATGAAAGATGGTGGCGCCATTAATCAAGTATCTGATACCACCTCGGACCAACCATGCGCTATTCAGCAATTGTTGCCATGTAACTCCTAGATACATTACGTCCATTTCAAAGTAGTAAAAGGTATTTACTGGAGAATAACAAACAATATGACAAATTTCAACCTTCGGACATTCGACCAATTGAATTACGCATCACCACACCGTCTCTCCATTCAAATTAATTCCGTACACAGATGAATCGAAAGAAAACAAAACTGGTAATATGTTGAGAATATAAAGAACCATAAATAATGGAACTATCTATGTATACCAGGAAACCTATATCGATATCTGTATAGTTCTGTATTCACCATTCGATTGCATATGCGGCGTAGATACGATTAGTTTGTACGAAGAAAATTTTCGGTTTGGTAAATGAGAAAACGATTTTTAATGAAAGAACATAACGAGCTACATACTCTACATACATATGGATACAGTGAACCAAATTATTTTACATTTCTGATGCCAACCAACTATACAAAAAATAAATAATTGGATTTGTTTTGGTTTTCCTTGTTTTCCATTTACGTATTATCTTGTTGTGTAGTAGTATTACACACACATACACAACGATAAGTGAAAATTATTTTAATTTTTCAATTTTATCTAACATTTTAGAAATATATGTATCGTCTGCGGATGGGAGGGAAGGTGGGCATCTGTTCTATTACCACTTGTACGTGTTTATTTTGTATAACATGTTTTGTCTGTCAGCTTTGTAACGTATAACGATTTGTTTTTGGTTGGCATTTAATTGTGCTATAATTTAGAGCAAAGATCTCGAAAAAAATGCATGGCGCCCAACGTGGGGCCACGTTGATCAACGGCCCAAGTTCAACAGGCCATCGAAACTCCTCAGACCGTAATTTCAGGTGTAAAGCTAGCAACAGTGATATCGATGCACAAAACGAGTTGTATCGTGCTTAAATTGTAATGTCTATTAACGGCAAGCACTATGAATGTATATTAGACAAAAAGCTGGGACTTTACGACAACAAAAAAATTTGTTGAATCGTTACGAACATCGAGAAATCGAACAGCAGACTGCAGTCGAGTTTATGATTCTCAGCGGACAAGGATGAGACTCAAAGTGAGACCGTTGTGTAGGAGTTTAATGATCAGGTATCCAATTCTAATCAAAGCTGTCATCACTTAATTCTAAGATTTAAATTATAGTTGTTCAGAAGCGTTGCAACATATTGGGAATTCTATTAAATAACAGACACACTCCATATTGTTAGAATAACAACTCTTAACGTCAAATAATTCTATCGACTTTGATAGCTTCCTCGTTTCCAAAAATTTGATGTAGCTGGTACCGATTTCGGGGAAATGATTCAGAAATGACAGCTACGTTCAGTTCAAGCAACCAAGGAAGCGATTCGGTGAGTCACGAGTTAAATGATTTACAACCGTATTTAGTAGCCAAACCCAAGATTTTAGGATGTACTAACCTGGCTAAGCATAACTTTGACAACTAAGACTCAAAACTTACATATTTCTCAGTATGCATCACAATCTGTCTGATTGCACTGAGAGGACAGAATAGGTCAATTTAGGCAAAAGCAGGGTGAAATTAACTAAAAACTAAGTACGAAAAGACATACCAAAGACACACCAAAGACACGTCTGCAATATGTCTTTGATGTGGCTTCAATGTGGAGAAACATTGTGGACACAATTGTCTAAACCATACTAGTGAAAAAGTAAAAAATGGATTTGGTTCTGATGATAAAGCTTAGCGATTGTATAGGTGCCTTCAAAATTCTGCCAAATATTGTTACAGCGGTGCTCATGACGTTCCGCTTGTATCACATATTGAATTTGTAAAATACACGCATTCAATTTAAACAAAATAAAATTTGTCGACATTGTGCTCTGGCATACTCTGGCCAAAATTCTGCTTATTTCAGCTGACTTTACTAGAGAGATTACCCAATAGTTGTCTACCCTTACGTCTCATTGAGGATATTTAAACTTTTTTACCAACATACGGTCGGTGATGAAACCCAGAATTAATTTATTTGTAGGGTTTCTGAGCTAGTAGTCTGGACAAAGAGTCAGTACGGCTTCTAACATCGGTGTGAAGTTTATGGCAAATCATCAAAATATTCATTCCGTTCCAGGAGTATTGAAATCATCTCTCACATTCATCTAATCCGTTAAATAACTTTAAAGTTTTTGAATAGTTCAGCATCATAATCATCGAACACGAAGAACTGAACAAAAGACAAGACAAGTAACCAAATTCATAACACCACCAAGCAGGCACCAAGTTTGTATGTATGTATATAGTATAACACAACAACAAACAAACACGATTTGACAGTTTTATTCCTCTATACTCTTCTGTCTGTAAAACAAAACACCAAAAAAAAGTTTTAAGACAAAAACATAACACACCGTGTGTGTGTGTACGCTTATCTCTTGGTGACATTTTTGTGTTTTTATTGTACAATTTTTTGTGGTTGTTCGAACCGAGATGATGGGTGCGTGGTGCGGTGTCAAATAAAATACTTAGTGGGGGGTGAGGTATACGGGAGGTAATACGCTTGGTGTTCGTCTTTTAATTTAGTATAGTGATAACATAAGAAATAAAGTTAAGATAATTCGTCTTTGTGTTACAATTTTTTTTTTCTTGTGATTTTAAAACAATAAAACAACAAAGTGGAATGTGAAAAATTTATGGCTATATATGAGAGCTTTTTTTGTTGTTGTTGTTGTTGTTGGTATATATGAAATAAAATAATAAAAAAAGCTTTTTGTTTGGTACAGGATTTGTGCGAAAAATTTCGTCGTTTTTGTCTTTTTGTGACTTTTGTGTGAAAGGCAGATATATGTACATAGATAGACGCATGTACAAGGTTGAATAATTTAAACATTTTTATGCCAGCTAATAAAATTTTGTATCTAATTTGATGTGAAAAGCTTTCATTTGTGCTTTTTATACGCCGAATTACCATAATGTTTTAGTACGTTTATTTTAAAATAAGGTTTGCTGTGTTTAGATGCAACGTAACTATGCCCAATTGAAAATTGTGATTAAGATCACGGTGAAGTGGAGTATCAATAAATTTCTAATTCGTAAAAAGTCTGAAGGTAAATATTTTCAAAAAAGTATTTAACATGTGTGGAGTCCAAAATTGTGATGAACTACCTAAATATTTATTTAAAATTTAAAGATTATAATTTTAAAATGGTTTAACGAATTTTAAATAATTGTGAAATGTCCAATTTAGCCTAACGGAATTTTGAACAGATTTGTTAATGTGTAATTTTATTAGTTTGTTGTAAAATAGCCTTTTAATGTGGTTACTTTGAAAATGTATTATTTGGTATTTTTAAATACTTTTAAAGTTTTTTAATTTTATTATTAAGTTAAATTTTGAGTTTTCAATCTGTTTAATTTTATGGTTATTTAAATTTTTTTATTTTGTAGACTTGTTATTTTCAATTTGTAAAATAACTTTTAAATTCGAACTTTGTAATTTTATGTTTTTAGATTTCATAATTTTGTATAATTTTGAAATTTGGTGATTTGATAAATTTGTTCTCTTTACACTAAATAATAATGTTGTTTTGAAATTACGAATCTTTGATTTTGTAATTCTTACGAATCTCAAGGTTCGTAATTTGTTCAATTTTTAAATTCATTTTTTAATTAAGAACCATTACAAATTATCTATTTTTTAAGTTCAAAATTTATTTTAATTTTATAATTTTGTATTTTTAAAATTTGAAAGGATTCAAAGATTTTTCCTTTTTGCAATTTTATAACATTGGATTTGGATAGTTTTGTAAAATGTTGTATTTGTAATTTAAATATTAAATAACTTTAAAATTTTTTGAATCTTTTAAATATTTTCCAATTAATAGTTTGTAAATTTAGAAATTTATTATTTTGTAATTTTCAAACATTTTTATATTTTATTAAAGTTTGGAATTATTTTTATAATTTTGTAAAATGTTGATCTTTGTTATTTTAAGATTTAATAATTTTGCAATTTTTCATATTTTAATACTGTAATTCTGTGATTTTAAAAATATTTAATTTTATGTTATGTAACTTTGAAGTTTTTGAATATGTCAATTTGGTTTTCTCAATTTGTAAATTAGTTTTTAAGTGTTGTAATTTTCTTAATTTACACCTTTGCATTTTCGTAATTTTGTAAGTTTAATATTAATTAATTTGGTGATTTTGAAATTATAAACCTTTTATTTTAATAAAATTCTCTGAATTTAAAATTTTTTAATTTTTCTTATTTTATTATTTTCAAAAATTGTGGACTTTTTAATTTTATAGGGCTGTGAATTAGAATATTTTTAATTGTGTAATTTTGAAGATTGGGAATTTTATTAATTTGTAAATTAGAAGTTTAATTTTTTATCTTTGTAATTGTATTAATTTATTTTTTGGGATTTTAAGAGTTTTAAAAATTTACTCAAATTTTTAATTTTATAGTTATGGTTTTTTGTATAAAATTTTGTGACGAATTTTTAAAATTCATAATTATACGATTAAATAATTTTGTTATTCCGAAATTTTAATGTTTTCCTAATTTTTTAATTCTGTGATTTTGATAATTTTTAAGTGTGTGATATTGTGAACATTTTAATTTTAAATATTTGTAGTTAATGTAAAAATGCTCAATTTTGTAACTTTGTAATTTTAAGTTTATTTTTGTAGTTTCAGAACATTTTGAAATTTTTTCAATTTTGTTATTTTGAGGTTTTGAATCTTTTAACTTTTGTATTTATGTGGTCTTAAAAAATTTTAATTAAGATTGTGATTTTGTAAATTTCAAATTTTCAAGATTTGTAATTTTATTAATTTATTAATAAGGTTTTCAATTTTGTAAGTTTGTAATTTTATAAATTTATTATTTTGTAATATTATATCTTTTTAAAGTTTTTTTATTGTAATTTCTTTGACTTCAAATTTGGGATTATCTACTCTCAAAACATCAATTATTTAGATTTGCTTATCAATTTGTTAACAGTTTTTTAATTTATAAATTTTTTGTTTTAAATTCTAAAATTTTTTGAATTTTTAACAATTTCTAATTATAAAATTTTTTAAAATTTTGACTTAGTAATTTTAAGAATTATTAATTTTGTTATTATGAATCTTTAAGTTTGCAATTTGGTACTTGAACATTTTTAATTTTTTGATTTTGTATATTTGAAAATTTTAATATTGCAGTTTTATCAATTTGTAAAATTGCCTTAAAATTTGTTATATTTATTATTTTGAAATTTCAAAATTTTTTAAAGTTTTTAAAATTTGTTAATTTTGTACAATTTTGTTACTTAGTAATTTCGATAATTGGTATTTTTTAAATTAATTAATTTTGTTATTTTGAAATTATTTATCTTTAATTTTGTAATTCTGTTTGTTTGTAAAATTTTTTAATTTTGTAATTCTGAAATTTTTCATTTATACTAGTAAATTTGAAATTTAGCTTTCCATTTTAGGAATTTTTTAAATTTATAATTTTATTATTAAGTTATTTTAAAACACTAATTTTATTACTATTTTTTTCATTATTGATTTTTATTATTTTGTAACATCTGGAAATTTCTAATTAATTATTTTAATGGTTTAGCATTTGTAATTGCATAATTTATTATTTGTAATAAATCTTGAAATTTTAAAACTTTGTAAAGGTTTATCAATTTTTTAATTTATAATTTTGGATTTTATTAGTTTGTAAATTTTTGTAATGTTGCAATTTGGAAAATTTGGTATTCTATGATTTAATAACTTTGTTATTTTGAAAGACTGATTTTTAATTTTATAACTCTGTGATTTGAAAATTAATATTTTTAGGTTTTGTAATTTTGAAAGTTTTAAATTTTGTAGATTTATAATTTCATTAATTTTTTGTAAAACAGCTTTTTAACTTTGCGAGATTATAAATTTATTATTTTTAATTTTTAATTTTTTTTTGTTTGTGTTATGATTTTGAAATTTATTATTTTGTAATTTTTTAACTTAGAAATTTTGTGAATTTATTAGTTTCTTAACTCAGGTATAATAATTATGATATTTTGTAATATTGTTATTTTATAATATTTCAGATATGTAATTTTGTAGTTTATTAATTTATGAAATTCGTAAATTCTGTAATTCTGAAGTTTTTTAATTTGTGCCTCCGAGATTATTTGAAGGTTCTAGATTTGTAATTTTATCATTTTTTAAATTTGAATTTAAATTTTGATATTTTATATTTTTGTATTTCATAATTTATAATTTTGTAAATTCGTGATTTTATGTTTAAATAATTTTGTTATTTTGAAATTCTGAATCATTTTAATTTTGTAGTTTGGTGATCTCGAAATTTGTATTTTTATAAATAATTTTGTCAATTTGTTAATAAGCTTTTAGATTTTGTTATTATTTTGAAATTTTGAAACTTTTAATTTTTTTTTTCAATTTTCTAATTAAATAACTGGATTTTCATAATTTTGTAAAACTTTGAACTTTGAAATTTTAAGCTTTTATAATTTTGCCGTTCTTTGATTTAGAAAATTTTGTGTTTCTTATCAATTTGTAAATAAGCTTTTTTTATAAAATTATTTATTACTTTGAGATCTTTAAACTTTTAAATGTTTTTAAACTTTAAAATTTGAAAATTTTGGGTTTGTTAAATTTTGTAACTTGGTTATTTGGAAAATTTGTGTTTGTTCAATGATTTTGTTATTTTGAAATCACCAATCAATAATTTTATAATTCCGTAATCTTGAAAATTTTAAATTTTTCGATTTTGTTATTTTGAAATATTTAATTATTTTTTATTGATTTGTATTTTTTCAAACTTGTAAATTAGCTTTTCATTTTAGAAACTTTGTAAATTTATAAATTTATTATCTTGCAATTTAAAAACCGTTGAATTTTTTTCCAATTTTATAATTTTGAATTTCTATAATTTTGTAAAGCTTTGAACTTAGTAGTTTTAAGATTAAATATTTTCGGTTTTTCGGAATTTTGAATCTTTCTTATTTTGGAATTCCGTTATTTTGAATACGTTGACTTTTTGATTTTGTAATTTTGGAATTTTGAGGTTTATAGTTTTGTAATATTATCAATTTGTAAATATATTTTTTTAAGTTTTAATTTAATAGCTTAGGGTATTTTTAATTTTGAATTTTGTTATTTTAAGATTTAATAATTTTGTTAGTTTAGAACTATGAAATTTTTGTAAATTTGATAATTTTTAGTGATTTTATATATTTAATATTTTTAATATTTGTAGAATTATATTTTTATTAATTCGAAAATAAGCTTTATCATTTTGTAACTTTATAATTTTATAAATTTATTAAAATGTTTTAACGTTTTTTCAATTTTGTTATGTTATAATATTGCAAAAAAACGGATTATAACTTATATCAAACAACCGTTTAAGAAGCCAATTACGTGGAAAATTTCTTGGGAATACATATTTTCGCTTAACAAATTCCAATCTGTTTCAAAATTCTATTTCTAAAATGCTTTTAAGCGTCCTTTTGTTTTTGTATGTTTGAGTGCAAAGGGTGGATTTCTCAAGAAATTGTTGATTTGAAATATGATGCGAGAACATTTAGTACAGGTATCATAGGCACGTGTCAATGTTCTTGCATTAATCTGCCATAGATACCTTGCCAAAATTATTTAAAATTGGTTTTCCTTGAAATTTCAAAATTTTGAATTTTTAAATATTATTCACAAAGCTTGTAGTTGAAAATTTTGAACTCAAATTAAATCGAATTTTGTTTTCTAAAAATTTCAAAATTCGTTGAATTTTTTAAATTCGAATAAAATTGATTTTATTGTCTGAAATTTTATTACATTTTAAGAATTTTTGAAATAAAAGTAAAAATTTTAAAAAATTCGGAATTTTGTGATTTTTAAATTTTTTTGTAATTTTATAATTATGTTGGTTTGTAATTTTGAAATTTTGTGGTTGAGGCTTGTAATATTTTAATTAGTAAAATTGATATTTTGTTTTATGTATTTCCACAAATAGGCTATTTTCAAACGTTGTAACATCTTAACTTTTTAAATGTTATTTTATTATTTATGAGAATTCATATTGTGATTTTTTACAATTTTGTAATTTTAATGTTTAATAATGTCATTGTTTTGTAATTTTCCTATTTGGTTATTTATAAATTATAAAGATTTGACATTTTATAGTTTTTAGATTTTTAAATTTTGTAATCATATAATTTAGAGAATTTTCAATTTTGAAATTTTAAATTTTGTAGATTTTAACAATTTGCAAATTTGATTTAATTTGTTATGTTGTAAATTTATTAAGTTAAATTTTGAACTTTGTTAAGTAATATTTAAAAAATTTGTTTATTTAAAATTTTTAATTTTTTTAATTTTATTGTTCTAAAATTTAATTTTTTTAAATTTGTTGACTTATTTGTAAAATAGCTTTTAAATTTGTACTTTGTAATTTTATGATTTAAGATTTCCTAATTTTGAACAATTTTGAAATTTTTTATTTTTAAATTTTAAAACTTTTTGAATTTTTAACATTTTCTAATTTTAAAATTTTTTAAATTTTGACTTAATAATTTTAAGAATTATTAATTTTGTTATTATGAATCTTTAATTCTGCAATTGGTATAAATGAAAATTTTAATATTGTAGATTTGTAGTTTTATCAATTTGTAAAATTGCCTTAAAATTTGTTATATTTATTATTTGGAAATTTCAAAACTTCTTAAAACTTTTAAAATTTGTTAATTTTGTACAACTTTGTAACTTAAAAATTTCGATAATTTGTATATTTTAAATTAATTAATTTTGTTATTTTGAAATTATTGATCTTTAATTTTGTAATTCTGTCTGTTTGTAAAATTTTTCAATTTTGAGATTTTGTTATTTTGTAATTTTATCAATTTGTAATTTAGCTTTTCATTATAGGAATTTTTTAAATTTGTAATTTTATTATTTCGTAATTTTAAAACAGTAAATTTTTTACATTTTTTAAATCTTAAATTTCTAATTTTAGGATTTAATGGATTTGTTATTTTGAACATTTCTTATTTTGTAAATTTGTGATTAATAAATTTTTAATTATGTAGATTGTATAATTTAATATTATTTCGAAATTTTAAAACTTTGCAAAGGTTTTTCAATTTTTTAATTTATAATTTGCGATTTTATTAATTTGTAAATTTTTGTAACTTTGCAATTTGGAAAATTTGGAATTCTATGATTTAATAACTTTGTTATTTTGAAAGATTGATTTTTCAATTTTATAACTCTGTGATTTGAAAATTAATATTTTTATGATTTTGTAATTTTGAAATTTTTAAATTTTGTAGATTTATAATTTCATTAATTTTTTGTAAAATAGCTTTTTAACTTTGTAATTTTCCGAGATTATAAATTTATTATTTTGTAATTTTTTAACTTAGAAATTTTGTGAATTTATTAGTTTCTTATCTCAGGTTTAATAATTATGTATTATAAACTGGATTTTCATAATTTTGTAAAACTTTAAATTTTGAAATTTTAAGCTTTTGTAATTTTGCCGTTTTATGATTTAGAAAATTTTGTAAATAAGCTTTTTTTCTCAATTTGTAAATAAGCTTTTTTTATAAAATTATTACTTTGAGATCTATAAACTTTTAAAAGATTTTAAACTTTAAAATTTGAAAATTTTGGATTTGTTAAATTTTGTAACTTGGTTATTTGGAAAATTTGTGTTTGTTTAGTGATTTTGTTATTTTGATATCACTAATCTATAATTTTATAATTCCGTAATCTTGAAAATTTTTAATTTAATTTAAAAACCGTTGAGTTTTTTTTCAATTTTGTAATTTTGAAATTTTATAATTTTTTAAAGCTTTGAACTTAGTAGTTTTAAGATTATTTATTTTTGGTTTTTGGGAATTTTGAATCTTTCTTATTTTGGATTTCCTTTATTTTGAATATGTTGACTTTTTGATTTTGGAATTTTGAAGTTTATAGTTTTGTAATTTTATCAATTTGTAAATTTATTTTCTTAAGTTCCAATTTAATAGCTTAGGGTATTTTTAATTTTTAATTTTGTTAGTTTAGAACTATAAAATTTTTCTAAATTTGATAATTTTTAGTGATTTTATATATTTAAAATTTTTAATATTTGTAGAATTATATTTTTATTAATTCGAAAATAAGCTTTATCATTTTGTAACTTTATAATTTTATAAATTTATTAAAAAGTTTTAACGATTTTTCAATTTTGTTATGTTATAATATTGGAGTTGTATAATTTTGTAAATTTGTTTCGTTTGAATGTTTTAATTTTGTTTTTTTACTCTGAATGTTTATAAATTTATTATTTTCTATACAAGTTTTATTAATTATGATTGTAATTTATTTGTAATTTATTAATTCAGAAATTTTATAAATTTGTAATTCTGTAATTTAAAGATTTTAAATTTTTTTTATTTTGAGAACCATGGAGTTGTTTTTTGAAATTTTTAATTTTGTAAATTTGTAATTTTATCATTTTGTAAATTTATTATTATAGATTTTGTAAACGTGAAACTTTGTATGTTTGTAAATGCTTAGTTAAAATTTAATGATGTTCTGGTTCTATTGTTTTGTAAATTTGTAATTTTGTAGTTTTCTAATACTATAAGTTTGTAATTTTGAAATATTTAGTAAGATTCAACAGTTTTAAGTTTTAATAATTTTGGTATTTGGTAATTCCGAATTTTTGTAATTTAATTGTATTAACATAATTTTTATAATTTTGTTAATTTCAAATGTTGAAATGTTATATTCTTAGCTTCCATTTAAAATTGTAGTCTGTTATAAGAATTGAATATCACGCTGTGTTCTAGAGCTGGATTTTCACCAAATTGAAAAATTTGAAAACTCATGGTTTTTATTAATGGGATTCTGGGATACGCTTAGAGAGATTATACCTCCTGTGAAATTTCATAGGAGTTCATAGTTGGTCAACATGGTCAATTATGAACCTCAACTAAACAATTAATTGAATGTCTTATCTAATTTATTGCATCGCACGAGAAAAATTCAAACTCAAATATATAGTTTGCTCTGGTTTGCCATCATAAGCTCATTGAGACATTAAGTGTTGAACCCACATATGTGGGTCCCACAAATTTGAATAATAATACAAAATAAAGGGTTGCTTCCAGTTAAATTTAATATTCAATATTATGGAAATATGTTCCGCCGTGGAAGACCGCAGTTGCCTAACTATATTACCACCGAAATAGATATTTTCCCAATCGATTTTCCCAATTTTGTTTTACGAGTGTATCATTTTGGGATGGCTGCAAAAAAATTCAAAATTGGTTATGAATAAAGTACGGTATATCTGATTATGCCAACTGATTTTTTTGTGCTTTCTAAATTTCCATTATTTTGTGTTCGTCCCTTTCGATTAAATGTTTGTTTTTTTTTTTATAGAAAAAGCTCTTATCTAGATATTTCCACCACTATATTCATCCGTCGTCTGTATTACAAACGATATATAATCTCCTCGAAACAAAAACAAATATTTTTTTTTGTTCATTTCTGTTAACTCGGTTATATGTTGTATGTATGCGAATAGAATTTCCAATCATGCAAACAACAACAGAGTATATATGTGGAGTACATATAGTGCAAAAAAGCTTATATTTCCATCACCACATATTTTTCGTTCGAAAGAGGGAAAGAAACCAGCAGAACACCAAAATAAACCAAAAAAAGAAAAAAAACTTTTCAATTCTCATTAACATTTTGTGTTTGGGATTTTGTTACTGTTTTGCTGTGCTGTCACCTCTCGGATTAAGAATTTATAATCAAAGGTGAATAGAAGCAATCACCGAATGCCATAAATTTTTATTACATGTAGCACATCACAAAGTTTTCGAAAGTCGTTGAGACGATATCTACTTTATATACTGTACATACTATACAAATGTATATAGAGTGAGACGATGTCAAAGCTGCAATAAAAAGTTTATTTGGAGAACTTTCGGTGTTAAGCTTTAGCTTGTGGTGTAATTAAATTAAAACCGAAAATGAAAATAATTAATAAAAATAAAAAAAAGGAAAAATTTATCTTGGGAAGAGCTGAGGTGTTTAGAGAGATAGAAATAAAATAAAATTTGTACCAAATTCTTGGAAATGTTAGATTTTAATTTAAATCCAAACAATTAAGATACATTTTTTGTGTGTGTGTGTGTGCGCCAAAATTAAAATAAATTAATTTTTTCTGGGAAAATGTGAGACCACAACAACATCAACAACAACAACACAACGACGCAATTGCGATTTAGCCTTCACCTACAATCTTATTCTTATGAATTGTCAATCCGATTAAGATTTACAAAAAAAAGTTGTTTCTAAGGAATTTGATGTTTTTGTTATGCGGACACTTAATAACAACTTTTGAGAAACGCTAATCTCTGTGAATAATTTGAATGAAGCTAAAAGCTAAAAAATCAAGTACACACGTGGTGGCTTTCCAGATTTAGCAGACCTTGCTTTGTTTATGACAAAATTTGGTTGTGGTTAACAATACCGGTGCCCGGTCCAAAATCTTTCCAGCAATTGGAACGACCGACCCAAACGTCACATCCAAATCAATTTAGTGTATTGTTTGCAATCATATTAACCACCCTAACCACCCTCTCCTTCATCGCCAACAGAGTTATAAGCGAACAAATTTTTCAATCAATTGGGAATGCCATCACCGAATCGATTTGTTACTGCTTCGTTTCATGTAGAATTACGTCGAACAAAATTACAAGACGAGTGATCTTTAGTCGTTTGTGCAATCAGATATGCCTAATCGCTTGAGTGTCAATAACGGTGTTGGAGAAATCTTCTTCTTTGATGCGCCAGAAGGAACTGGTAAAACGTTCAAAATTAGATTGATCCTGGCAGCAATTCGATCCCAAATAAATGACATAAGCTTGTGCGTCGTTGTGATAAATAATTGCAACATAATATATTTGCTAAAATTGCTGATGATACCGCTATCATGGCAGATAAGTCAATACCTAAGTTGCAAGCAAATATAAACAGATTTAAATGCTGTATGGTAAAATGGCGAATACAGTTAAATGTAAGTTAATCTGTTCACGTGGATTTTACTAACAAATGTGTACAACATAGAACGGTGTACATTAATGCGGAACAGATTCCATATCTTAATACGACCAAGTATCTAGGGATGACTCTAAACGCCAAGTTACGATGGAAAGCTCATATTAAGTATAGAAAAATCAAGAACTACGGGATTCAACTGTGGGGCTGCTCCAAACAGAGCAACATCGATATAATACAAAAATTTCCAAATAATGTTCTACGAAGTATTGTGGATGCGCCATGAATTTTTAGAAATAGCGACCTTCATAGGGAGTTGAAGGCTGAATCAGTTGCGGAGGAAATTGGTAAATGGGCTAGGAGGTTAGGTTAGGTTATGGTTGGTCCATAATTTGGTTCGAAGCTATACCACATTTAAGTTACCTACTCTTCACTCGTCGAACCATTCTTAGCTTACCAAGAAGCATGGGAGGCCTTTGACATCGATCTTACTAAGATAAATCAGGCCGTCCAAATGGGAAGATCCCATAAATTTCATTCTGCTGTACGTTGGACTAGGACAGGTGCAGAGAAGATGAAGCACAGTTTCTTGTTTCTTCTATTACCACAGCTACGGCAGAAGTCAAGGGTGGGGCACCCAGTAATGATACAATATCTCGTTATAGCCCCCACGACAATATGGTGCCGTCGAAGCGATATCAGTTGGCCGGATCTGAACCGGTCAAGACTACACAATAGTTTACTAGAAGCAAGCGGTATCTTTATATACATAGCCTGCTTTGTGATATAAAGCGTGCTGTGCCCTTACGAGCCAGATCATCTGCCCTTCCATTCCCTACGAAAATGAAGTGCCCTGGCATTCACATCATGCAGATGTTAAACTGATCAGCCATATCATTTAACGATGCCACACAGTTCTAAGCTACCTTCGACGTCAGGAAATGTGATTGTAGCATTTTAATAGCAGCCTGGCTATTCAAAAATAAAGTAGATAAATTATAGTACATTTAGTGGGTCACACTGAGGAAGTTTGTGCTACCTAATAAAGAGGACCAGCTCCGTTTTCGGTGGATATGCGATCAGTCCGCAGCTGATGACTCATTCAGAAAGCTAGCCAAGTTTCGCACTGCATGCGCTCACACCCTGAAAGTAGTAAAAGATAGAACACCACCTTGCGGTGTCCCTCTACAGACGTATCTGCTGCCAGGCGTCCCACCCAGATAAGCTGTCACGTTCCTGCTTCTAAGCATTTGATCTATCTAGCCTCTGAGTGACCAGTCTACCACTATAGACACGCAAGGTCTGACGTTGCTGAAGAGACGTTGCTTCTATATCCAATAAAGTTACCAAGGAATATACCTTATATTCAAGTGATTTCTCAACCGGGCCTGAGCCTCTGATGTAAGCTTCTATTTGTCTTTCTAGTGATTTTAATAGAAAAGAGGATAAGCTTATAGGCCTTAAGTCTTTGGGATAACAATTAGAGCTTTTTCCCATTATTCTTTGGAATAAATATTACTGTTACTTTAGTCCATTTACTAGGAATGGAAGATGATTTCCAGCCAAAGTAGGGTTAAGTCAATAGCCATAAGATCCAGCCGCCTTGTATTGCTTAAAGCTGTTTATTACATATAGGATTTTCCGCGTATTTACTAAATGACTTACGAGGTTAGTACCGAGCACTCCGGGATTCCCCACAACACGTAATCCATGAACCATCCGGTCCTTGGATATAACTCGGGATGGAAGAACCAGAACATAGTACTTTGCGTAGCCTCCGAGGTTTCCAGTATATTACGTCAGTAGAGCTTATAGGCCCTTGTTTTGGCTGCTTTAAGCTTAAACTTGTAAGTTTTGATGACTTCTTTATAGCAGTCTGCAGCAGCATCTGTATTCCCCGTTTCCTTGAACAGTCTCCTGCATTTTGTACGAGTACCTTGGAGTTATCTCAACCACCTGGATGGCCGAAATTTACCCAAAGGTCTACTGACAAATCGTTAAAAGCATCAGATAGCTTGTTTATTAGAACATCAAGCTCCTGTATAGATGCAAGTGGATTTGTTACCGATACCGGTAATGAGTTACCAAGAATGGTGCTAAAGGAATCCAAGTCAGTTTTCTTCGTATTCCTAAAGGTTCGTTGGGTTTTGTAACCACTTCGTTAAGTCAGATAAAAAAATGTTCTGCGGACACTTTCCAATGCAGCTCCACAGATCTCTCGTCATCTCCGAGTTGATGAATAATGTCTCCTGACCGTTTTCATGGATGCTCTGGACATCTGGGTCACTTACACTAGGTGGGACTCCACAAGTGGATCCACACCTGCTGCAGCTGTCCCAGATCTGTCAGTTTCCTTTCCCAGATTCTTCAGCGTAATCGCTTCAAATCCGTAGCTGATCAAGCCTCCAGACTCTGTTGGAAACGATAACGGTAGATCTTTGATCTGCTTTCAATTTCACTTCCTCCAACTTGGCAATCCCCCAAGTGGTTGTTGGCAGATCTAAATTGCGGATTTTCAGCATTTCCAAGATCACTTTCGAGTTATTCGATTCCACAGGGATCCAGACTCGTGCCCTAGGCCTGCAGGGAATATCTTCGATCGTCCAATCACTTCCAATTTGGCCCCAGGCCAAATTTCACCCAGGCTACCTATCACCTTTGACCTTTCGGCCTTTGCCAACTTTTCAAAGTTAAGCAAAATCGAAAAAAAATTCGTATGGCCAAGCTTTTATAGGGTCGGGTTTTTTCTAATATCGATTGAGTTTGAGACCTTGCTGGCCACCACTGTGCCAGCGTTGAATATTTTTATTATTATTTACGATAGTCTTGCCAGAGGTATTTTAAAAAAATCATGGGATGAAATCCTGGGATAACTTCAAGGGGGTCGTGCTTATACTAAATTCATACGCCGCCGTACAAAAATTTGTAAATACTTTCGTATTTCACTAGAATTTTGCTTTTAATATCACAACGACCTACATAAATAATTTGTTAACAAAGTTCTATTTACATAAAAACAATGTATTTCAAATCAAATTACTATGTGCTCCCGGAAAAAATTAACTATATTGCTTGTACATATATTGTTGTCAATAAAATTCCCGATCATATCTGGAAATAAATTAAATTAATTTTCTATACAAAAATGTAAATTTACATGTACACAAAAATAAAAATAATTTACCTTTCAATATTTACTCAATAATATAAATATAATAACTACATCCCACCCACATTACAAAAGCTCACCCTCATGTATAAAATATAAAATTCCCAAACTACTCTTCACAAGTAAGTACATATACTCGTATACACAACCTCAACATCAACATCAACAAAACAATACAAAAAATTAAAAATAAATAAAAAATTCAATAATCTCCATATTGAAAGCTTTTTTGAAATATTTGATCACTAATTAATTAAAGATAAAAGCTCTTGTCGTGTTTTCGTATGCATGTACATATAGGTGGGTACACCCATATACGGCAACAAGAAATTGCTTAACGCCTTTGGGCTAATTAACATTCAAACAACCAACGTATGCTGTTTGTATTCGATTACTCATTCAACTTTGTATTTATTGTTGTTGTTATGCGACGAAATCTAACATTTAAATATTTACAATTCGAAATTTTAACAGAAATGGATATGTTAAGCAAACACAAATTCAAATCGTTACCTCAGATCCGCCTGAAATTAGGAAATTTGGTTTTCCCCGTGATGACCACTAGGCAACGATTTTTTTCTGTAGCCATTTTCAAATGCTTGTAGTCATCTCGGTGAGCTACAAAAATATGCTATGCACAAATTTGGTGACCAGATAATGGATAGGTTTTCTGAAGAATCTTGTATGTTGAAGCGTGCATCACTGCGCGCGCTGACTAAAGACGTTAAAATGCGGTGAACTTTTAGTTGATTCGTGGACCGAATTTATTATGGCACGCGTAACGACTTGCAGATGTACGTCCCATACGCATTGGTCGTCCTTTATATATGCCCGAAGAGCTGCCACAATATCACCATATAAAACCATATCATATGGTTAACACGCTCATAAGCGTTTACTTGAGGAGAATATTTTGGTGTATAAATGTGTTGAGCTTTGGCCATACTTTTTGCACAGGTTTTCAACAATTTTAGAGTTGAGACCTTTACCAATAATAATTACTTCAGGTACCCCGAACATCAGAAATATCTGTACCTCCAAGAGCCTTACCACTAACACCAGCGAGCAATGTAGGCCAGAAGTAGTATACCTCTTGAGATATTCTGCAGTTTTTGCAATTCCCAGATGTCCAGAGGCTGGTGGACAGTGTGCAGATTTGATCAAATCCAAACTCAATTCATTGCGGGCACGATCAATTTATAAGATGGTATATCCGAGATAATTCTGTATTTTTCTCTAGGTTGCAAATTGATATATGCTTTTCCACCGTTAATTTTGATATTCCATTTGTGAGGACTAGCTTCAAGTTCACACGCGACTGTCATGTATTCATTTGACTGAAACGCAGGGGAATTTAAGTCCAAACTCATGGGTATAAAGTCGGGTTCTATATCTATAGCATCCATGTTGACCCGTGATAATGCATCCGGAACCGCGTTTTGAGTGCCTGTCGAAATTAAAGGCTCCAGCGCATCAGAAACGTGTTTTAAGGACATTAACCAGGTTAAGCTGGCATGGTCTGTGATAACTGTGAATAGTAACCCCTCTACATAAGAACGAAATTTCTTAATTGCCATTACAGCTGCACGGCATTCTTGTTCGGCCACACTGTAATTTCGCTATGTTTCAGTCAATTTTTGTGACATAAGGGCGATGGGTCGGTCTGCCCCTTCCTGATCTCTCTGAACAAGGACTACCCCAATTCTGGTCGAACTAGCATCACACTGAATATAGAATCTTTTGCTAAAATCCGGTGTGACCAACACTGGTGAAGCTGTAAGGGCTAATTTTAAAACATCGAAAGCGTTTTGAGAATTTTGAATCTAATCGGCGAGCTTTTTCAGTTTATTAAAAACCATAAAAAAATCACGTCTTCAATATTTTATATTATATTTATATGTTTGGGGCAGAATATAAAAAAGCTTCAAAAAGCTCAATTGATTAAATAAGATCAAGTTGGAAGTATTGATTGCTGATGGCTTTTCGGTCAAAATAACGCTAATTTGAAAATTATTTAGTCTTCGAGAGTTCTAAATAATTAAAAAACTAATTGGTTTAGTTTCGAGATTATTTTCATCTTGAACGCTAGAACTTATTTAGTTTCTGAAACTTTATGGTAATTCATATAAAACCTCACAGTTTATGTAAAAAACGTGCTTCCAAATGTTCATTACCAGGTTTAAAGATTATGTAAAGCTCCTAAAAACAAAAATATGTCTTCACTAGATTACTGAAGGAAAATTTAAACTTCCGTTAAGGCTAAGTGATTTGTAAGTTTACAGTCAAAACTTTTGAATATTTAATATAAAAGCTCTGCTAGTTGATTGGTCGCACTGTAGATTGAATTTGTCCGATCTAAAGCTTTATACGTTTTGATTACTGAGTTAAGAGTTATAACTTTGTTAGGTCAAATAAAAACATTTAGCTTTTCTACGAAAGCTCATATGAATTTTAATTTGTAGTCGATAAGCCGTTTCAATCGAAAAGCTGGTATTGTATTTGGCACAAATTTACAGATCAGATTTATTTTTAAATCAAATATTAGTTGAAATGCCAAAATGGTTGTTAAAAATAAAATTAAAAGCTTTGATTTAAATAAAAGCTTTCTGATGCTGTATAACTTTGATTTTTTTTCGAATTTATGTGTTTTGATTTATAAAATTAAGGACTTCGTCAGAAAGTACATTTTTTTTTTAAATTTGTCTGGACCCCATTATGGTTCCGCCTCGGCCAAAAAATCTATGACATAAGTTAAAAGCTTAGCCAAAAAAAGTTTCTTTTTTGTTTGATTTATTTGACATGGTGTCATATGTATATGGCCCCATATAAGAAATTTGGAGTTTTATTAATGGTTCTCGAGAACCATAAGTGTCATATAAAAAAGCCAAATTCATTATTGCGCCAAATGGGCTCAAGAAACCGATTTTGATGCAAATTTTTAATTTTTCTGAGATGGAATCCAGGGATAACTTGGCAAAAACTAATGTGATAAACTAAGGTGTCAACCATAATAATAATAAACAGTGTTTAAAGGCCATTACTTTTCCCTTACTGCGTCAATCATCTGGCTCCAACGGTTTCGATCATGGGCTTGGTTTTCATATTGTCCTAGACAATCTGAAGAAGCCAAGTTATTCTCTACATCATGCAGCCATCGTCGTCTGCAACGACCTCTGCGCCTACCATATGGTGGCTCTCCTTTCAGAGATCGCTGCACAATTCGTTCCGGATCAGCACACAGAACGTGACCGAGCCAGCGTACTCGCTGAGATCTTATTTCATGCACAATATTGGGGATCTTCATCAGATCTCTGATCTCGTTATTGTACAGAGCTCGGTATGTACAATCACTCGGATGATTCTTCTTTTAAATGTAAGGAGTCATCTCTCGTACTCGTCTCAACTTTCACATCCATACATAACAACGTGCCTGCGAACAACGCTTTGTAAAGCTTCAGCTTCACGGCACTTGATAGGTATTTAGATTTTAGCAGTGTTCTTAGAGGATACAAAACACTACTGCCAGCTGCAAGCCACACATTAACATCCTCACCCACACTGTTATCGCGAGTGATAAGAGAGCCCAAATATTTGAACCTCCTCACTCCTTCAAACGTGTAGTCGCCACTAATATCTGGTGTACCATTGTCGCTATAACCTGAGATCATGTATTTCGTTTTGGACTCATTGATCTGGAGTCCAACAGAAGCTGATAATTCCAGCGAATCAAGTATTTCCTTATCTTCGTTATCTGCATATGCAAGGACCTGATTGGACTGGCATCGCGGCCACTTTCCATTCGACAGATATAACTTTGCTTCGCCATACTAATCGAATAAGGTCGAAAAGACAGATCCAAAAAGTATCCTCTCCGAAGATCAAGCGCTCCGAATTAATGCAGTCCTAGTGAATTCCTCATGGGATGGACCCTCAATGCAAATCTCCGCAGTCTGTATTAGAGGTGGATCAACAACAATCTGTGATTAATATTGAACACCAAGGTCGTTAAAGTGTCCATGTCATGCGTCGAGTACTGTGTCGATGTTGACACAGAGGTGTCCATCCAGTTTCTTGAAAAGCAATGAATTGAAGCCGATCTTCCTTGATGCACGTGACTAGACCTTCCAACGCTCCTGGTTATCTAAGTGATTCCACGTTCGACGTGCCGATTCTAAATCTCGTGTCCGAGTACATGAGCGGGGGTCCAGTGTTTTCTTGGCGGTATCCATTTTTTACTTTTGTTGACTTTATAAACAGATTATTTTTTTACGGATACGGGTCGTCAGCCCAGCGATCCAACCGTTTAGTCGCCTCCTACGACAAGAAAAGGATACTGTGGTGGAGTTCTTACAAAACAAGTTCGTGTAATTTAGATTTACGTAGTGCCCCTGACCACAGGGGCTAGTTTAATTATTTCTATGCTAGGTACGGTTAAAATGATTCTGCGAGAATGGTATTCTAATTATCCAGATATCCTAAGCGATTATCATCCAGAAATTCGTGAACCCTTTCTACAGCTTGATGATTACGAATACGTCCAAATACCGGGAAAGCATTGGCAACCTTAAGTATACGAACTACATTTTCGTGTTACACGGAATAACGGTTATCTCTATTCTCTGATATTGCACGCATTTTAAACCTCAAGCTATGTTGGCAGCTATTCGTCAAAAGTTTTAGCCATTCAAAACGACGTCGGTTGGCTAGCAAAGAGTATCAATCGTGTATTAGGTGTTTCAACTTGGAACCTTAAGCTTCAGGCTCTCCTTGCAATGCTGGCCTATATGAGTCTGATTATCAGATTGGAAGGGGAGCGAGAGTTTGGCATATTTTAATGAAGCTAACCAAGATTCTGATGGAAGAGAGAACGTATGTGCTCGTGTGTGCTAAAGCTATTACGGAACCTATGCCGGGCGGTTCTTCTGAGGTCTCGCATCCTGAAATGCAGAGATCTCAGAACGATGCGGCTAAGGAGGCCAAACAGAAAATGATGGAGGAATATGTTACCAGGCATTTCATTGAGGTGATAGGTGATAGATAGGGCACAGAAGGATGGTGCGGAGCCCTGTGATGCTAAATAAATACTGGAAATACTTTAAATACGCAATTTAGCGCTACAAAACTTTCAACTGGAATAATATGGCGGTCGGTCATGTATTTGGTGTCCGCCAAATTATGGTCATGCTATTATATAGATAGTCTTATGCAATGAAAAATTTGGTTTCCAATGCGAATTGACGAAATAATTATTTCAATGATGAGACCGTCAAATACATCGAACAATATTCGTATAATGTGACAGCAGTTGCAGTAACCTGGACAGAATACTACGGCCGAGACAAACGATATAACGAGACATAACGATATTTCGGTTTGTATATAAAATTGGTAAAGTTCTTCGACAGTTATGATGTTTGGTGCAATACTGAGTAGACGACGGGTGAAGCTCAGCGCGAGGATTCAAAATAGAATTTGGTGCGACGAATATATGATTTTCTGAATTTTCTTGGGAAAATCCTAGGAAGCCAACAACATAACGACGTATACACTAAGATAATTTTGGGTCTAAGGGGATTAGGGTGTTTAAGGCAACCAGGTTTGGTATGACTGCATATATGTAAGACCACTTACACTTTAGGATAAACTTCACCCGTCTATATAGAATTGTGAATTTTGTCCTGAAAAAAATATCTAATATGTTTTATTCGACAGATTTATCGCATAAATGGTTGGCAGTGATTATCTTTAATGATTTATTCACACAATGGTGGCATCGATGATCTCGAAGAAGAAGTATACATGGAGATGCCAGAGGGAATATGATCCAAATTAGTTGAAAAGTTTGTTGAGTGAGGCAATCAGCATATATGTACATTAAGGATGATCATTGAGAATTTTTTTGAAATATAAAAAATAATACTTTACGTAAAGCAGTGCAGTTTTTTTCTGGGATCCGGGATGTTCCTCCGGCTTAATTCTCGGTTCGAGACACCCCCGATAACAGGCGACCTTGGTGACCATCCCACATATTGGAGGGATTCTAGTTTAAATTTTAGTAAAAAAATAAAAAAAATATTTGGCAGTTTTTGGAAAAACCGATTATGCTATTTTTACCAAAAGCACGATGGTGCTGGCGAGGGGACGTGCAACCTGGTGATGGATAATAATTTAACACCCAAACATTTAAAACATTAAATTAATGATATTTGAAAACGTCCAGTGAGAAATGTGCCCGGAAGTATTATTATAAGCCACTAGATACTTTTACGTTCAAAATAAAATCATTTCAAGAGCCTGTTAAATAGACAAAAAAGTCTATGATAATGATCGAATTAAAATAATAAATAACAAAACCTCAAATTACAAATTCACGGTCAATTAAATCGGATATCACTTAAATCTTAAATCTTCTAGAAATATAATATTCAATAGCTAAGAATAAGAAATGTATATAACTGTATGTATACATCGAGATACCTTCTATCTTCACAAATAAACAATAAACAGCAAACAAAAGCTCTCATATTCCAATAAACAAAATCTAATGTCGTCGTTATCATTATCGTTGTCGTCGTCATCATCGTCGTCGTCGTCTCAATGAATATAATAATCATAATATTTTCATTGTGCTTTTATTTGCTATAATGTTGTTGCTCATCATCAGCTTTCGTCAGCTCCTCTCCCCCCATCGTACTACTATATAAGTGTACTGCCTGCCTTTAATTAATTAAAATATCATTTTATTCTTTTCATCTAAGTTTGTCATCCAAATATGTGTATACACTATACTATAGTTAGTTAGGAATAAAAAAAAAATTGAAAAAACTTATCGTTAAGTAAATTAAATTAACAACAAAAAAGCAGAGCAATATGGAAACAAAAAATAATAATGTTAAAACTTAAAAGTTTAGTTTTCGAGCTTTTTATTTTGTGTGTGTGTGTGTGTGTATATATGTATGTATGTTAAATAAAAACATATTCTTTCTATTATTATGATTATTACTATTATTATTGTTATTATTTATAAACTAAAATATTGTTCGTGTTGTTATTTTTTGTTGTTTGTGTTTTGTTAAAAAAAAAGCTTAAAGCTTTTTCGTGCTGTTGTCTTGTCATCCCTCGTTCGATATGTATGTATGTATGTATGCATACGATAGATATGAGTATATTATAGTTTTGTATATGGAGTTGTGGATTCTTCTTAAATTCTTCCTCTTAGCTCCTCAGTAAACTTTACACTGTTTACAACAATTTTCCATACTATTTTTGTGTAGCATGATGATACAATATGAATATGAAACTATACATACTGTAGTATACAGGTAAACTTTGTATTACGTGTGCTATATTATGTTGACAATATAATTTTTAGGACACAGAAAATAAAAGATTGAACATAGGGTCCACAAATATTTTCAAATTAAGCCTCGTTGTGTATAGATAAATGGAATGCGATTTTAAGAACAATTAATGTATCCATAAATAAGTTGTACTAATCTAGCTAAACATAAGTTCCACAATTTATTAAACTAATCAATAATATAGGTTCCACTATATTTGGTACATCAGAAACATTGAACATATACATTGCCTAGCAAATTTTAATTTATTTCCGTTCATTATTGAAAACATATGTTCCACAATAAATTATTTATTAAACCTACAATTGTATGAGTAAATTTTATGTTTATGTTTTAGAGCATAGAATCCACAGTTTCTTGCTTATTCCGACAACAATACAATTTATGTAGTCCACAATGCTATAGCCTTTTGTAAGTGGGCCCTTGTTCTTAATAATTATTAATTGAACAATCGAAAAACACTGAAAAGCGAGAAACACTGTATGTTCAACATACATCTCACAATAAATTTCAAGTCGTCTATATTAGCGTATATGAATAAACCAATTAAAATAGTGCAACGAAACATCGTTGTAGTCGTCTAGAACAAACCTATAGGAATATCAGGTTCCACTATTTAACTTAACCTGTGTTAAGTAACGATAAAATCGACAAATATCACTAATCTACGATATTAACGAATGATATTAACGAATGTATAGTTATGTATACTGTGGGAGTTTGCAAAATTCTAATAGGATTTATATATAAATCTCGCTGGAAATAGGTTCCACATATTTTTTCTGCAGTCCAGCCATTGAAACATCTTTTAATTACTTCTTGAATAAGAATCAGTGTCAGTAGCTTTTTAGCTTTTTTGTATAACTTTGAAAAAAGTCATAAAGAAATTCGTGAACCACAATCATGTTCCACAATACTTAGAAATATTAAAATACTGTCTGCAAAAATAAAAACGAAGGCAATTTATTTGGTTAGTTCGCAATTTTTCCATCACTTAATCTACTCAAAAATTTATCACAAACGGTCTCGGAAGGCTGGTTTGATCACATATTTCGACGTATATAGCGTACCGTATATAGTGTAATAGAAAAAATATATATATGTTTCACAACTTTTAGTATTCAACAAAAACGTTCAAAGGGCCATAAGTCACTAAACCAATAAAAGAGTGAATATAGGTTCCACAAATAATTCTAAATTAAACCGCATTGCGTATTGTTAAATGGATTACGATTTTAAGAACAATTAATGTATCCATAAACAAGTTAAACTATTCTAGCTAAACGTAAGTTCCACATTTATTAAACTGAACAATAATATAGGTTCCACTATATTTGATACATCAGAAACATTGAACATATACATGGCTCAGCAAATTTTAATTCATTTTCAAACACTATTCAATAGAGGTACAATAAACCAGCAAAACATAATATGTTCCACAAATATGTGGTTACGTCAGTTTTGGAAAGATCGATAACATATAAAACTTATTATAAGAGAATTAAATGACATTAAACCACCAAACTCCTAGATAATTCTACTGGTCTAATTTTGGTAGAGTACCAACAGCTTTAACAGATAACTAAGAAACCTCAGAATTACTAATATTATTATTTTACTCAGATTGTATTTTACAAGTGAAAATTAATGTTTCTGAAATTAGATTCCACAAGTGTTTACTATATTTGAATTTAGTACATTTTCGTACTTACTTCACAAAAACATTAAATGACGGCGTGCCTTGCAAAAACTAGGAGTTTCAAAATCCAAAAACATGTTCCACATTAATAGAAAATTATCAAACTGCATGAAGAAACGTTCCACCGTAAATTATTCTGCAATTCGAGAGAAACCTACGCTGGGTTATTTCCGAAATATAAATCGATTCGTGTAATTGGCAAACATAAACAAATCCCAATAGATTCGACATCAGAATACATGTTCTGCGATACTTAAAACAGAACTTCAAATACTATTTAAAATGATATAAGGGAAGGTAACTTATTGTATAAATTGGCTGTCACTTAATAGTCAGAATTTATTCATATTCATATCCTGGATAAGCAAAAAATTCTTCAAACTGTTATGATAAGCAAGATGTATTTTGATCTATCAGACTAAACTTAAAGTGACGGTTCCACTAATTATGAGTAAAAAATATGTTCCACAATTTTTTTTTTCATTTTATTCTACACAAAAGCAAATTAGAAAAGCCCAAATCTTCTTCTATACCATAGTTGTAAAACAGACACATATACAAATTTGTGAATTTAGGTTCCACTCGTTTTTGTTATACGTAGGATTTTATTCTCTCCTAATTACCGTTCCAAAATCCAATACAAATATATTAAAGTACGAATCGGGTATATGGACTACCAAACAAGTTATTTAACACAATTTATTGTTAAACATTGGAACTATCGAAAATAATCCATGAACATTTTATTCTTGACTGACACAGTTTTTTTTACTCAACGTGAAGATACTAAAAATTTAATAATTTGTCGGTTTTGAATTAGATGAGATTACTTTATTGAATTTGTTGAAGAAATTGCAAACTTAATGGTTCCACTGATTACTTTATTACCTATACTGGATAAGATTAGTAAACAAGTCCCACAATTTATATCAATTTGTCAATAATTATAAATATATAGGGTCAACAATTTTCTTGGATATAGAGTACACACATGTACACACAACCAAACAAAATTAATAAACCGTAGACAATTTTCTGTTAGTCAATATGCGGCGCTTGTTGAATCACCAACCTCACTATTCGAGTAAGTCAAGCAACATAACTTAAACAAAACATAGGTTCCACAAATTTGATTATTGCTTAGCAAAATTAAACATGTAGATAAAATGTTAAATTATAATATGACATTCTTTTTTGTTGTGAAACTTATAAAAATTCGAAAACCGAAAACATGTTCCACCACATCATTACACAGAATGTAAAAAATATATTGTGATTGGTGTTTTACATTGGTCCACTTTACTCTCCGAGCTAGATAACCCAAAGAATTTTATTTGAACATAGGTTCCACAAGCCTTAGTAGTATTTAAAATAAACTGAACATAAGTTCCACAAATTACTTAGTCATATTAAGCACTCACTCAGAATTTTTTTTTTTATGATTAAGGCACATTTAAGGAACAAAATAAAATAATGTCCCACAACCAAAGAGAATTATTAAACAGAGTGTAGACAATTAATTATAATTGGATTGTCGATCAGTAGATAATTTATTATAATTGAATTGTCGATCAGTCCAATCACCTATTTCACCATTCGAGTACGATAAGTGAACATTTTGAAACATAGGTTCCACAAATTTGATTATTGCTTAGTAAAATTAAGCACGTAGATTAAAAAAACGTTAAATTATAATTAGACATTCGTATTTTTTGTGAAACTTATAAAATAATAGATATTTCAAAAATCCAAAAACATGTTCCACAACCAAAGAAAACTATTAAACACAGTAATGTAAAAAAATTATTGTAATTGGATTGTTGTATTGCATAAATCCAATCACCTACGTCACTATTCGAGCGAGATAAGCGAAATAATTTTATTTGAACATAGGTTCTACAAACTATATTTTAATTTAGTTTATGTTTCCAATGCGCTCAGACACAATCATTAATCTTAGTGTACAATTCTTTTTAAGTCAAATTTGGAATACTGCAAAAACGGGTTTCCCAATCAAACAAAACTAATAATTAATAGACAATTCTTCGGCGCTTGTTCAATGACGTACTTCCATATTCGAGTTAGATAGAAAATAAACTGAACATAGGTTCCACAAATTACTTAGTTATATCAAACACTTACTCAGACAAAAAATGTATATTATAGTGAATGGCATCAGTTTTTCTAACCTTATAAAACCTTATAGAACCTGTAAGATTTATTTGATCTTACCTTAAATATTTTATCCGGTGTGGATTTCAAAAATGGTTGTTATACAACTACACAATAAATTTTGATGTTTACAATTCACTTATTTATTTATTTATTGTATATAATTATTATGTATATTTATTTATTTATTATTGTATATTTATTTATTTATTATGTATATAATTATGATTTATATTTATTTATTTATTAATGTATATTTATTTATTTATTATGTATATAATTATGATTTATATTTTTTTTTATTTTCAACACCACTTATTGCACACAACTTGTTCGCTTGAAATTTTGAGATGGAATGGGGGAGAAATATTGTGTTGTTTTTGTTTTTTGTTGTAATGACGTCGCCTTCGTCTTCGTTTTGTGAAGAGGGAACACATACGCCGGCGACGGTCGACATTGCACTTTTTGTTAAGTGTTGCATCACCGAACATTGTTAGTTCGTGGTGATGTTGGTTGGATGGCGATGGTTTTACTATAAATGTTTTATAGTAATGGTTCGGTTATTGGATAGTGTTGGTTGGATAGATTGATATGTGATGGGGTTAGTGAACGCTTAATTCAAATAAGTTGGATTATATTTGAATTTCACTAATTATTTTGTTTGTGGCAGAATCGAATATCTGTGAGTCGAATATTCGAGCTGCTACAAACCCTATAAAAAATTAGATTTTTCGAAAACCAAAGTTCCACAACCAAAGAAAACTATGAAACATAGTCCAACCCATTTATTATAATTGGATTATAGTTGTGCATTGGTACAATCACCTACTTCACCATTCGAGGTAGACAAGCGACAGAATTTTATTTCAACATAGGTTCCACAAACTTAATTATTATTTAGTAAGTGTTTCCTTTGCTTTCTGACACAAACAATTAATGTGAGCGTACAATTGTTTTTTATGTCAAACTTAAAAAACTGTAAATTTCAAAACTCAAAAACAAGTTCCACAGTCAAACAAAATTAATATTTTTGTTAGGGAGTGAGATAGAAAATAAACTGAACATAGGCTCCACAATTTATTTAGTCATATCACACATTTACCAAGACAAAAAAATTCAAATTGAAGTATGCCATCCGTTTCTTTATGAATCTTATAAGAAGTAAGAATGTTTGAACACTTAAAACATGTTTCACAATCATAAAAAATTACTCAACATTGCGTAGACAATGTTTTATAATTCGATTGTCGAACTGTGGTTGTCCAATCACCTACTTCCCCGTTCTAGTTAGATATGCGAGAAAATTTTAACTGGACATAAGTTCCACAAATTTTATTAGTGCTTACTAAAATTAAATACTTACTAAGATAAAAAAAATTAAATTATTAACCTTATAAACAATCAAAAATGATGAAACCCAAAAACATGTTCCACATTTTCAAAATATTATTAAACGTTGCGTAAAATATTGATTGTAAGTGGATTACCGTGCTGCATTGGTCCAATCACCTACTTCACCATTCGAACTACATAATCGGTCGAACGAAAACTGATCATAGGTTCCACAAATTTGACTATAGATGAGCAATATTAACCACGTAGATAAAACGTTCAATTATAATATGAAATTCGTTTATTACTATTTAGAAAGTGTTTCATTTGCTCTCTGAGACAAACAATTGAGTTTGAAACTCAAAAACACGTTCCACATTCAAGCAAAATTAATAAACTTAGTGTTGAAAATAGCTTGTAATTGGATGGTCGATCTGTAGTGATATCATCTTATCATCATTCGAGACATTCGAAGGAATTGTAAATGAACATAGGTTCCACAAACTGTATTATTTTTTAGTACGTATTCCATCCACATTGACTTACATTTCAACTGTTTACTTATTCTTGCAAATACTATTAATGTGAGCGTACAATTAGTTTTTATGTGAAACCCACAAACATGTTCCACAATTTAAGAAAATTATAAAAGCGTTGTTAATGTTTTGTTAATTGATTTTCTGCGCTTGTTGAGTAATCTATATGATAGCCGAGTTAGATAAGCGGGGGCATATGTGGCATTGAGTGCTGGAATAATCCGCCCAACTTTAATTTTTAATTTTAGATAAGCGGGGAAAGGTATTCTGAACATAGGTTCCACGAATTTTATTATTCTTTAAGAACATGAATAAGAGGAGGCCACGATACACGATTTATGCCTGTATTATTTATTTTATTAAACATAAGAACGAAAATAAGAAGCGGATGATAATGAAGAACAACAATAAGAAGAAGACGTTATATCAAGCATATGAGATGAGCTTTTATTTTATTTAGTTTATGTTACTTAATATATAAATGTATACAAGTAGAGGATATTTATGTATGTACGTTGTTACTTTATACTGTTTGCATGGTATTGTTGTTAACTTAACGTCTAACTTTTTTTGTTCTTATGTTTTGTTTAAATGTATAATCATGTACAGTGGATTAATGTGGTGTAAATTTGTTTTGTTTCTGGAATAAATGTTATAAAATGTTTATTTAACTTATATGTATGTATGCAAGTGTGGTAGACGATATTTAGTGAGGCGACAGATTGTCGAATATACATTTTTTCGGGTGTATAAATCACCTTTTATACTTGAATCGTGACATTGCGCTATTCAAGCGGCTTATCAAAAACAAATATCACTTTTGCACACAAAATATTTGTGTGATTATGGCACATATCAATTTTCTACAATCAAGTGTTAAATCCTCTTAAGGCAATGCAAACGTAATACATATATACAAACAAGCACAACAACAATCCATTTACCTAACTCGAGTAAAAATACGTTTATACCAGTACAGTAGAAAAAAAACTTGGAAATGAGAGGAAAACTTTAATTTTACCTTTTGTATGTGTGTGTGTTGATGTTGTTTATTTTACCTGATTTTATTGATTGATTTCTGTTGTACTTTTTATTAAAGGTGACGATGTGCTTTTTTTAGTTGCTGTGTACACACACAAAAAAAAAACTCATGTGAATAAATCAAGAAAACTTGGTGCACGCAATCAAAGTTTTTCACGTATATGTGCACACACACACACACACACTTACACAATATATAATTAATATAAAAAGTACAAACTAACTTACTCATATATGTATATAAATACGTACCTATGTATGTAACTGTATGTAGAATGATTCTCATTCTTATCGTGCGAGTTTGATATTAACTCAATTAATCACTTCATGTGTATACATTTTCGTTGCCCGCACCCTCTCACCCCCTATACCTATATATCGTGCATATCCGGATAAAACTTTATGGCAGTCATATACAATATAAGTGTACATATAAGTGTATATAGAAGAAAACCCTTTGACAATTATAATCGCTGAGAATTATATGGCATGAATTGGCACATTTTATTGTTGTACATCGAGTTGGGAAATCTTAATTTTGTGTGTTGGCTGGAAAGGTTGATTGAACACAATAACAATAAACTTAATAATAGAAATAATAATTTAATAGTGTTTTGTTGTGGGTGGATGGTTGGGGCCAAAGACCCTTTCCATTTGAAATAAATTTTGTACATAAATGGATGTGGGTCAAATGTGCCAAAAAGGTGAATAAATATTTTGCTGTCAAAACTACAATGTAGGGTTCGCTATTAAAATTTATATGTTATGTTGTTGGAATATCTGAAGCGAGTGACATGATTTTAGCGGGAAATGTTTACCCTAGATTTCCAATATCGAGTTATAAACATTTTTTGGCTTATATTTTGTACACAACCGCGGCAACTTGACGCTACCAAAGTGAATGCTGCAAAAAACAGATTCTGCAGGACTGGCGACCTTGTGTGGCGATCTTGTACTGTATATATACTATATCAACAGCTGGACATTATCTCACTTCCGAATAGATATAGACATCATTCTATTTTTTGGAAATAAATTTGGTTAGGGCCGCCATCATCTGAACTCTAGGTACCTGCTCGATCGGCATCCAGACATGCATTGGTTTTCAAATTACTCAAGACGATGATGTATCTAGCTCGAAAGCGGCCGAATGCTTATTCGAATCTTCGACTTTGATGTCCACATTCGCAAACACTCTTGATTTGCTCAGAAACAATATCCCCATAAATGGTATTCTGTCTATAGCGGGGAACGAACTAATATGGCATTAGGGAATTCCCAAATACTCCCATCAGTCAAAAAAAATTATTCAATCACAATTTTCAGACACTTTGCTGAAGCTTGGGATTTCACAATTTACATCGACCATTAAAGCCACTGTCAAGAGCGGTCCGCCCCACCTGCATTACATTAATCAATTTACCATGGATATTTAGCCCGTGTAATCATTAGGACGTTACACAACATTTTACATCTGGGTATCCGTACTATTCGTAAATTGATCACAGCTGGTTAATTTCGGTCCAGTATTTACAAAAACAAGACCCATTGGACGCAATCATGTTCATTTTGCCAAAACTCAAAAGTCTAAACCATTCCAAAATGCCTCTTGAAATTAATTAAATTCCGCCGCTCACATAGGTACAACGGCTTACCATCCGAATGCCAATGGCATGGTCGAACACTGCCGAATCGACAGCTCAAAGCTACTCTAATGCCCTGGCCATTAAACATACGATCCATTGCAGCTCGGAAATCCCAATTGCATAATTTGGAATGGGACAAATGGGCCTCTGTCATGAGATCTCTAAGGCTCCAGCCCCATTCTTGCTGGTTTAAATTAAAATCGTGTTCGAACGGTATCTACACATACAGATGGTGTATGTTGGTATCACAACACAATTGGTGCGTGTTTCAATTGATTCAGCGACTAATCTATATCAATCCATGCCACATCGATACTTCAACACCGAAACATTTCACTGTTGGTTCTGCCAAACATGATACATCACATTCATGCACTTGCAAGGTTGCAAAATTTTCTCCAACATCCTTTGGCCTCTATACAGCTCGAATGCGGCCGAATACCATTTGGATTACGAAATGCCGCACAAAGAGCACAATTAACACTCTTGATTTCTAATGGTATTCTGTCTAGCCAATAACAAATTTTCAGATACTCTGCTGAAGGTCAGGATTTTACAATTTACACCAACTATAAGCCCCTGTTAAGAGCAATTTAGTCTTGAACGTAAACTGAACGTAATCCATGGCAATCCGCCACATGGATTACATTAATCAATTTACTACAAATAGTTAGATAGTTAACAAGTGAATGGTACAACGGCAACATGGTTACGGCCGAGAACGCAGAATCTACTTTACTATCAAAAAGAATTTACATTCTGGTTCCACTTATTACTCTAATTTCTCAATGAAACTTTTTAAATTACCTGAAGCCAGAATCGTTACGACGAATGATATTAGACAACATTTGACATCCGGGTATCCGTACTATTCGTAAATTGATCACAGCTCGTTACCTTTGGCTTAGTATAAACGAAGACAAGACCCATTTGGCACAAGCATTTTTATTCTGCCAAAAATAAAAAAGTCCAACGGCTAACGCCTCTTGACATCACAACTTATCAAGGAACGCGATTTGAGTACACTTTTATCAGAGTTAATGAAATTCCACGGCTCATATAGTTACAATGACCATGCGAGTGCCAATGACTTGGTCGAACGCTTTAGCATCGACAGCTCAAAGCTGCTCTAATGCTCTGGCCATTAGAAATGCAATCCATTGCAGCTCGGAAATCGCAATTATTTTATTTGGAATGGAACCAGCGAGCTCTATCATCAGATCTCTATGGCTCCAGTCCCATTCTGACTGGTTTAAATTAAAATCGTGATTGGTTGGTTACTAGGCATACCGATGGTGTATGTTGGTATCACAACACAATTGGTGCGAGTTTCCTAATCAACCTTGCGGTTCCTTCGCCAATGACCCAACAATAGATACCTATATGCTTCCATTTTTAGTAGCGTTAATAGAACGATCATTATGGCGCTGATTTCTTAAGTAACTTCAGGCTACTTGTAGTTCTTAATCGAAAATGGCCAATTGATTCTGTGACTAATCTACATCAATCCTTGCCACATCGATGCAGGTCAATACACCTACACCCAAACATTTCACATTTCAAGACCATCTTTCCATCGTACATCGTACATCCGTAGACCATCGTACGTCACAAATTAAATACGATTACGATCCCGGAGCACTATATGTATATAGCCGATACTCTGCACATTCAAAATTTCTTGCATTGTTTCACAGTTTTCTCCGACACCATTTGGCCTCTAGCTCGAATGCGTCCGAATTCCATGGTATACGAAATGCCGCACAAACGCTTCTCCAACGACTCATCGAGTTTGATGTCCACATCCCTCCTGATTTCTAATGGTATTCAGCCAATAACGAATTTTTTTTTCAGATACTTTGCTGAAGGTCAGGATTTGACCAGAATTTACTACGGGTAGTTAGTATGTGATTGGTATAACAACAACATGGTTGCAACACAGATCATCAAATGGCCGAGAATACAGAATCTATTTTCCTATCAAAAAGAATTTATCTTCTGGTTCCACTTGTCCCCCTAATTCATCCATGAAACTATAAGGATCAGAATCGTTGCGGCGAATGATATTACACAACATTTGACAACGGGTGTTCGTACTATTCGTAAATTGATCACATCTCATTACTTTTGTCACAGTATAAACGAATACCTCGACCCATTTGGCGCAACCATTTTTATTCTGCCAGAAATCCAAAGCCCAACGGCATACGAAAACGCATCTTGACATCACAACTTATCAAGGAACGCCATTTGAGTACAGTTTTTATCAGAGTTAATGATTGGCTGACATTGTACGTATGCTTACCATCCGTAAGCCATTGGCATGGTCGAATTCTTCCGCACCGACAGCTTAAAGCTGTTGTAATCCCCAGAGAATATACGATCCATTAGCCCCCGATTAGAAGTGACATAGTCGTATGATATTTTTGTGCTTAAATCTCTCGAAACCTGTGATTATGCCTTGGTCATGCCATCCAAAGGGTTACAAAAACTGAAAATTATTCGAAAAGTTAAGTTTAAATAATTTCAATTATTCCCGCGTCAATATCACCAACATTTACTTCTCTAAAATTTGTTCAAATTTACCTCCACTTCTATCATGTAGCCTTCTAAAGTTATTTCTCATTCACGATCTCTCCACAGAGCTGTACAAAATTAATGTAAGGTTTATACTGCCTGGAAGTAATTTTACCAAACGGTTCTTCCAATAAAAAACTGAATGACTTGACTGGAATTTTACTGGAGATGAAAGATTGAAAATGGCATCGCACTAGTTTACCGCATTTTCCCAGATCTATAGTTGTTAATTCATATAATTGACCCACCTACCGGATGTTGTTCAATGTCGCAGCAATCTGTGGAACAAAATCTCCAGTAAATTTTTAACTTTATGAGCAAACAGAAATATTGGTTTCATCTGTCGCAGTTCTGGCCGAGTGGTGAAGAGGCTGGTGTACATAATTTTGTTTCGGAATATTCCAAACAATTCTATATCAGAGAATCTAATACCTGGTAATGCTTTCAACATCCGTAGTAGGCAAAAGTATTTTTCTTTTTGATATACGGGGCATCTACTATGACATCATCATCATTATCATCATCAGTAAGAACGATGGCTTACTCATTATTTTAACTCCCTAAACTTACGTAGTCCACATCAGTCGATTAGATTGCGGTGAAGAATGTCACCGCCAATGAGTTAGCTGATTGCTTGCAAAACTCACCGACTCACGTGTATATATTCCAAGCGATTCTATTCTGGAACATATGTCGGGGTCAGTAGTTTCTTTAAATCTTTAAGTTTCTCGTAGTTTAAAGTTTTAAATTCGGATAAAATTGATTTTTTTTCGGACTACCCCGAGTGTCTGACCGTTCCACTTTCAATTTTCTATGATAATCTACAGGTTGGATATTTTCCCTGCCCCTGGAAGGTTACTTTTCGCCCGATTATTTATTTGGATAAGAGATATGAGTTTACTAAAATATCGTGGGACATCACGATTCTTCCCACCAACGAGATGCTTCAGATATTTCCATTTTTCCCGATCAACATCGATTTTGTCCAGGAGTGGTGACTAGTTTGTACTGTATTTTATAAAGATCAAGGAATCAGCCTCATACAAACATGGCTAACTTTGAACTGGTAATTCATTTGGTTTGGGAAATACTTCAATAAACCGCATTTCAGTATTTGCCAAATGTGAAGGCTGAGCCACAAGAAAATTAGTCAGCTACATGAAAAAACGTTGTGTTAGTCACAAATTAGAAAAAAATGATGGACGACGTTCTGGCATTTGAAAAATATCATGAAGGGCTACGAAATGTGAAAAGAATTTCCGAGGATAATCTATGTGAACGGTTGCTGGCCTGCAAACCCTCGATGTCACCAGTCTTACCACAGTTTCATGAGTACAGCATCGGAATTCAATTGCCATTGCTTCTAGCTTAAGTAAAGAACGAAATTGAAAGACTGTCTTTGCACATTCAATTAAGCACAGTGGGCAACACCGATAGCGGTTACTATACAAAATCCAGTGGTTCAATACTCATTTGCGAGAGTACACAGAAAAGGCACAGAAAAGAAATCATTTGCCGCAAATCGATGGGTTTAAAACATTAATGCACCATTCGGGCTGGTTGAGTACTAGTCCGTGTTCATTTGGGGTTTTTAGTGCTGCAACGGCTGCCAGTGCCAATGACTGCGGTTGTCTAAGTGGCATTATATTTACATGTACATATTAAGAGCATCTGTATCGATAACTCTGATGAATCATAAAATCCAATGGCATCCGCCTCTTAGATGCTAGCTAGATTACTAAACAATCCACAGTTTATTCAAAAATTTTCGTGATCCCCACGCACCATATCTCGCATTGTAGTCCAATATTTATTGGATAGTGCTTTAAACTGACCAGGTTTCTCCAATACTTGAGCTCTGAGTATATTGAAATATGTAACATTGATCACATTGAATGGAGGTGGTAAGGGTTCCTTTTGGGAAGCAGGTTATTTTGGCTGGGTTGAGTGGCTTGCTTCTCAAGCTCCTCTTCATCCATTAAATATTCATTCGTTTGCCTCTCTAGTGTTTAATACATTACGCCTCATAATGCTGGCATTTTATCCTTAGTTCATTATTCTGATACTCAATTGAGAACTCAAAATTGTATCATTTCATTACCGCCTTGTCGCAGACGGTGTTTTTGCTCTAATGTAGGTGCGTATTTGTAATCTATTGGATGTAGAGGACTTATACTTCTATCTGCGCAGCAACTATAAGTACTGTTCACAACTCAAGCATTGCGGCCGGTGGATGTCAACGACTGGAAGCCCGCTTGCTCACTTCACGAAGTCGTCGGTACTTGCAAATACCTGCACCGTAGCATTATTCATCTCCTGTTCTTTATTTTAAATAAAAAACTTTTATTTTTGATTTTATAGTTTAATTCTTCCTTATGGTGACAATTTTTATTTTTGATTTTTTCGGTAAATCGATTTCGACTTGCGTCTTCCTCAGTACCTTGTTAACTATTCTACTGAGGTACTGAGGAAGACGCAAGTCGAAATCGATTTACCGAAAAAATCAAAAATAAAAATTGTCACCATAAGGAAGAATTAAACTATAAAATCAAAAATAAAAGTTTTTTATTTAAAATAAGTTATATAGTGACAAAAGATTACACAAAAAAACATTAAAATGAATAACATTCATTTAAACTCAATCCTGTTCTTTCATAGGTGGTTTATTATTCGGGTTACCTTCCCCTACCCAGATTTAATTCACGGGTAGTATTTTATTTCCCACCTAACCGCCAACAAGTCGGGTGATGATTGAAGAAGAAGTAGGAGCCTATATGGAAGCGATATACGAGACACCATCCTGAAGTAATGCGAAGAGCGGTTCCAGGATGATGTCTGAATCCCAAACAGACAGGGTATAAACGCCCTGACAGTACATAATGCATTTTCCTTCTTTAAAAAAAAAAAAAAAAAAAACCTCTATTCAAAATTTTAAATATTTCAAACTAAAATGAACCATTAACACTTTCCCAATTGATGGGTTTCATTACATAAATAACATTTATTACCTAATTTGTAGTACCAATCGCAGACTCAAAAGGTTAAGACAGACATATACATGAACATGTATAACAGCACTTCTGCGGGAAAACTAAAATAATGTTTCAAAAATTCCTGGTACATCCCCTATTTAACCATTACCAGAACACCTCAACGAAATTAAATCACATCTACCACGCCATTATTTTAATTAACAAAATTTGATTTCGACCACCTACACCGAAACAACAACAACAACCACAATAACATCAACATAACGCACAGCAAGAGCTGAATCAAATGTGTAATCGTAACGAACGCAACCGCACACCAAAATCGATAAATCAAAATGTCAAAATTTTGTGAAATATATTAATCAATCAGTTGAGGGCACCTCGCCGAGTGCAAACATCTCAAATATTCATTAGTTTAATGCCTTGATGGAATATGTGTACATAATATACAGATAACTCCGCCGCACTCATCACCGGTTGATGCTCCACTTGAATTTTTTTTTTTAATTTTGACGATTTTATTGATAAACGGAACGGAACGAACCAACGAAACCACTTACTGTGTGTGTGTGTTGCTCTCTTCCGCATGTTGTATCGAAAAGTGAAAATCACACACTCCCCCGTCCCCCCCCCACCCATACACATACAGCCAATTTTTTTTTTTTTGAAAAATGGTAAAAATCCATTAATTTTTACGATTTTTTGGATTTTTTTTTTGATTTACTGAAAATTTATTTTCATTTCGTTATCATCCATTTTCCTCGTTCTTATCACGATAATGTCAATTTAATGGAAATACGTTTTATATGTACATACATACGTAACCGTATATAGAGTGTTTTGGTTAGTGTGTGACGTGTTTGGTCAGCTACTCGTTGTTTTTTTTTTTTTTTTTTGATTTTGGTTCTTCCATCACATCACATCACATCCCATCACATCAGCGATACGTGTGTTATCCTTTGTTTGTGATAAAATATTATTGATCCTGAATATTTGTATGTGGTCGCTTGCGATATGTCGAAAATGTAAAATTACGAATTCTATTATTATGTCAGTCAGCTATATACATACATACATATGTACGTATGGTAATTTTTTTTTTTGATTGAGATATATAGGAACGTCCAGTTGTGTGAAATTGTTTGCATAATATCGATTACAATTTTCCCCATTTATATAAATTATTATGTACGCGTCTACATATTGATAAGGATACTATACACATATGTATATGTATGTGTTCAAAGTGATTAATCATTTCATGTCTGTATATAGAATATACATACATCAGGTTTCTGTCTAATCTTTGTGGAAATGATAATATTCTACTGACAGTATATACCGACTGTTGAGAGAAGCAGACAGAACAAAAACTTAATAATACCAAATTCACTTTGAGACTATTTCTAAATCTAATTTCCCAAATTTATTTTTTTTTTTGTTGTAGGTACGACGAGTATCCTTTTTTCCACCCGCACGACTTACACGACCCACACGACCCATTCCACTCCCATGGCCTAGTTTAAATGTATCCAACTTTAAACGAATATAATATTATTAAACGGTATTAAAGGCCAATGCTGGTCCAAACCTGGTGTTTCGATTTCGTGAAGTTAATACTAAAAAAATAACAAACAGTTACACTGTTAAATTTTAGTTATTTTTTTTTAAAATTAAAATTTGCTGTGTAAGGATTATTGATGTTTTCTTTCACTTTATTACTTCCACATTCTACAGAATGCCTTGTAGATTGGCCTCTGTGGTCGGGGGGCACTCACATGTCTCGTAAATCTAAATTGCACGAACATGTTTCCCAAGAATACCACCACCGCATCCTTTGCATGTCGTAGGAGGTGACTAAACGGTTGGATTGCTATGCTGACGACCCACATCCGTAAAAAAAATAAACTGTTATAAAGTCAACAAAAAGATAAATGGATACCGCCAAAAGAAACACCGGACCCCCGCTCAAGTAGCCGGATACGAGATTTAGGATCGGCACGTGGAACGTGCAATCACTTAGAAAACCAGGCGTTACAGGGCCTAATTACGTGTATGAAAGGGTATCAGCTGGAACTCGTTGCTCTTCAAGAAACTCGCTGGCCTAAAAGTGGAGACCATGTGTCCCAGATTCTATTTCAATTCGATTGGTTGCTGATCGGTAAACATGTCCCTTTCATTAATTAGCCATTTCCTAGCTTCGTCTGTTACTGAGTCGGCCCCAGCAATTAGATCGTCAACGTAAATATTATATTTAAATTGGTCTGCCACCTTGTTGACTGTTTCTTAATATTTTATTGTGGCTTTGTTTAGTGCTCGGGTTAATAAATAAGGACCACCAGTTGGGCCAATGACTGTTTGCAATAGGTCGTAAACGCCGTGTCTGGTAAATTCATCCACAATATTCTGTGATATTTGGTGTCTTGCGAAATCGCAGTAAGATCTCAAACAATATTGATTACACTCTTGGCCCGACTGTGGACCAATTATTTAAGGAATACTCTGTGTTGGTTTTGGCGGATGTGCTAAACATCATTCTTAGATTGGTTGTAATGCTCGAATTTTTGAGGACGCCATGTTGAGGTAGGTATAGTAACCGGTCTTTCATCATCTCCTAATGATTGCGGAATCAGTTGAAATGGTAAGCGTACCTTAAATCGACCTGTGATGTCTGTTTCGGTTGTTTCTATGCGCTTTTCACAAAATTCTTCTTCTGTGGAGTGCTGTTTGGTTGGTGAATATAATGACACCAGTTTCCAGAATTGCTGCAATTGACGATCTAAATTGTTGTCAGGATTGCTTAGTGTTACATTTATGGATTGTATTGCCTGCGTATAGATCCTTTGGTTTTCCAATTTGTCGACATCTATGATAATATCAATTTCCAACCCCTTATGGATGTATGGGGCAGCTAGATTAAAACCATCAATTTATTCGAGATTGATACCTTAGGTAATTAATGCTTCTACTGTTAATTTCGGAAATAAAATCCCTCTCCAGTCAAAGGTCCTCCTAACTTTAGCGCGTTTTAATTGTACTCCGAACTTCTAATTTGATTGTTTGTGGTACAGCTTGTGGTACTGGGCAACCATTCCTTGTATGGCTTCTGTTATTGTAACTGTTTGCGGTTAATTACCATGGAGAAGAGTACGGCCTTTTCTATTACACTGCAGTTTACACCTAAATTTAGGTGCATAGAAAACAGCTTGAGATTATGGTTTAAGCAATTAAAACCCCAATCATCTTTTATTATCTAAGAATCTATGACGCTGTTCTGGATAGAATGTACATAATGAGTTTTGGGTACTTTTTATTTTTATTTTTTAGACCAATTGCTCTGTTGTGGTTAAGAATACTCAATTCTGATGGAGTTTTGAGATGTAGCTTTGGGACCGACGGTACGAAATTGACCAAATCGTTGCTTTTTAAAAATCATTTGAATCCCTAAAAAAATTTGTTCTCCAACAATTTAAATTTTAAACGACCAAGCAAAGTGGTAAAGACTATGACGTTTGAATCGGGATGTACCGGGTTTTGAAGCCGTTGAAAGCCGTGTGCGGAAGCAGCCAACTAAATTTGAACAAAATGTGTTAGAAACAATTGGTGAAGATATTATGGAATTTACAAGAATGGCACACGTACGTGTACATATGGTGCAATCTTAAATGATGCGGTCTAGGGGTGAGGGACATATCATTTGAAAATGCATATACGGAATGGTTAAGTAAGGGATTAGCTGCCTATGAAACCCAGAAGCTTAAAAGTATCTAAGCCAGTGAAGAGTTTATCATATTTGCCACAAACTAACGAAATGGCAGAGTGAGTGCGGTTCGGTCAATTAAACAAATTTTCAAGAAATCTATGGTTGATTTGAAATGAACAAAAACTGAGACGAGTACCTGAAAACAGATCTTAACTTTAATTATTACAACAACAAATAGCTTAAACGAGGTATGTTTGACTTTTCATTGCCACAATTGAGATCACCCAAATGTAATTCAAGATCGTTGGAAAAAGCATTGATAGTGTGAGGCGGAGGGCCTTACCAATTTTGGGTGACATCTTTGTTGGCTCTGACACAAATAAATGCGACTTACTTCAGATACCGCATGTTTTTCACTCAGAACCTTGTGTATTGTGATCGGCGAACGTGCGTGAAAATGTAATTACTAAATTCGTACTATCGGCCGCTGAGAGGTGGTATAGGATGTGTTTGGTAGATAACCATACCTAGAAGTAGAAAATTCGTGTTAAAAACCAGATCCAGATAAAGCAACGATCATAATCAAGCAATCTGAGTGCACTGGGCAGAGTAAATCTGACAACGAAATCCAACCAAATAAATGATTCGGTGTTCGGTTAAATTACGCCACTACAAACAGCAGATGCAGATATGAGGCAGCCAAGCAATCGAATAGGAAGACAAGAAGCAAAGGAGGGATCAGAACAAAACGACACAAACAACGAACGCAAAAGAGGCCATGGGGAACCTCCAAGCCACCGAGTTCTGTAGTCGGATTCACTCGGCGATGACATCACAGTAAATTGACACGATTGTTGCAGAGGCATGGCCACAGAAAGTGTTTCATCACATCACTAAGGGCAACATACTCGGATACGAAAAATGCAACGTTAAAACTACCCAAAACAGTGAATAAAACGGTTAGTGGATAAAACGCGCTTCAGGGTCGCATTGGTATACAAATTCGCTTTGAGGATCACCGTTGTTGTAAACGCCTAAGAAAGGCTAATTAGCAGGAAACTGCATAAAGGGGTGGAAGGAGGGTTTTACCAGAAAGGGCTGCAACAAGACACAGAGTAGTACTGCCTGTTAAAACCACATTAAGAGTAACAGGAGTGGTAGCTAAACGACACGCGGGTTATGTTGCTTAATTTACACTGCACTAGAACAACCCAACATCTCCTGGTTAATACGAAAAGTAGAAAGTGTTGGGTGCAGCTAAAGCATGTTCTTTTCCTGAGCTGCTCTTTCTCTCGAAATGAAAAAAGAACAACACTATTCCAGAGGATCTATGAGAAGATGTACATACATAAGATAGCAATGAACAAGTTTGGTCGTACTGTGCCTACCCTCACAATCTATTAATGCTGTAGTGGGCGCACTTTTTCCAAGACATGACTTCATGAAAACATACAGTCTCAAGAGAACTTACAGCTCACTGTGCAGGAACTGGAGCCAACATGCCACTAATCACATTGATGGCAAAATAAACGACGGCGGTACTGGGTGGAACTGGAAAGATGAGGGAACTCGTACCCAGCTTCACGGACAATATTTAGAATGATGTAAATATCTGTAAAAAAACTGAATAGGAACCATGCATTTAGGTTACACCAGTGGCTCTTACGTCACCAGCTTATATCTTTACGCCATTAATCATAAAGGATACACCGAGGATACTCAACAACGACCAATTTAATTAATTTGTTCAGGACATTTGACGAGGTGCCGATAGTAGCTGCAACACTACATTGATCCATTATCTTTTCAGATTATTAACAACGACAATGGCCGGTTGGCCTAACTAATGCGAGGACCCTCATTGGAAACCATATTTCATTCGACGTTGTGAAGTAACTGTAGGAAAATGATGCATTCAATGGCAGAGCGAGTGATTCAGACGAATCAGGCAAAATTCAAAAAATCTTGGGCAAATTTGAAATCACCAAAAGCTTATTTGGACAGACACATTCAGATCTTCTGGTTTACATATCGTGTACTTCACCTAAACCGGGCATTTCCAAAAATCCCGTGGAATATATATTTCAGTATTCGCCTATAACATTATTACGTCAGCTGCGCTCGAACTTTTCCATCGAATATATTCGAGTCTAAAGATCGAATAAGTGGGTGAAGATTAACAAATTATTTTTAGAGGCGGCTATATTCGAAACAGTCATCAGTTGGAACCGATATACTGCGTGCTTTGCCATCATCGGTCAAATTATAAAAGCAGTAGGTGCGTATCCTTTTAGTATTCCCTTAGGATCTCGATTACCTTAGTAGAAAAAAATCAATCAAGCCGGATGAACTGTCGAAATCTTAGTAAATCAGCTCTCCACTTCACTATTATCCTATTTAAAATTTTCGATAATACAAAGAATACTCTATAGTAACTTTCTTAGATAACTGTGTCACACATAGTTGCCTCCAGCAATCAGTCAGCGAGTAGATGGGTTATTCCAGAGGCTGGGAAGATGAAATGCTAAAAGGCAGGATCGTAACAGTTCATTTGGGCTGTACGTCCACCAGCAGATTTGTGGAGGCATACCACAAGGTGGGATGATATCCTCTTTTTTTGGAATTTTACCATGTTACCAAACCACCCATGGATGAGTTTATCAATGATGTTCCATTGTGTGGAACAAGTTACAGATTAGAGGGAGTAGTGGTATACATTGAGCTTCCGTAAGGGAATAAATTTGTAACGATTACTCTTTTCAAACAGAATTTTTTTTTTTTTTTTTTTTTTTTAAAAGGTATTGGCATAGACACTCTTTTGGTCCATAGCCTTACCTTACATTCACACAACATTCATTCAAACCATTCATTCATCCCATTCACACAAGTACAGTATACAATCTGCGCATTGCATAGCTCCATGTCACCCTGTACAGTGACATGAAAGATGGGTCGGCCCATGAGTTCTACATTCCAACAAAGGGTCATAGATGTTTTCAATTTAATCACCGATCGTAATCGGGAGATGAAAAATCCCTTTTGCATCCCGCCTCTGTTGGGATTCGAACCCGGTACCTCCCGATCCAAACGTCGCAGTTTTAACCACTGCGCTATTTGCTCGGTTTTCAAACAGATTACTTTGATTAATTCGAAAAGTGTTAATAAATCCTGGAACGGGCTTATAAAGATAACCTAGGAAAACAAGATGAATGATAACCTAGGAGACGATGTATTTTCAGATCAATATAAACGACCCGATTTGGGCAGCTTAGATAGGAGACAGTCTAGGTTTAACGGTCTACCTGATGCTATTGTATAATATGTGAAACTAGGAACCATCGGAAACATTTCTTATACATCTACAAAATTCACTTCATATCTTCAAACCGGTAAAAACTATAACGAAGTATGGGGTTTGACACGAGAGAACAACTTACAAATAAATTGTGAAATGAGACTTGAAATCACTCCCCGACCACAGGGGCCAAATATAATCGGCCAAAAATTTAAATTAAAAAATCTCTCCCAAATCTCTCCCAATTTTTGTTAGTACTGCAATGTTGTTGTTGTTGGTAGGAAAATTTAAATATTTCCCTTATCTGTATCCCAGGAAATTTTACTAATATTAATCATAAAACATACAGATAATTTTCATTTAATTTTCCAGGACAAATTTTTATTTTCCGTTTTACTTTTCTTGTTGTCGATTTTGTGTCGGTTGTCCGTGTTGTTGTTGGTGCCTTTAAAAAATAAAAAAAATAAAAAAATACGGAAAATTAATGTAAACAATTTTGATCTCTTTATTAATAACGACGACAACGACATCTCCTCGATGTTGCTATGCAAAGGCATAATGAAAAACCCCAAAAATATTTTCACTCATTTATTCGTACACATACATATGTATATACATACATAAATTGAGACAAGAAATCAGAAAGCTTTGGGTAAATGGGAAAATCTTTTGATGAACAAAAAATAAAAATTAAAAAAAACTGTTGTTCTCGATTTAGCATAGTGATGGACTAAGGGAGTAAAAAATCGCAAATAACTGCAAATAGTCTTTGGTGAGAACTCTATTGAAATTCGCCTGAATGGGTAAATTTAAATTTTTCACCGTCAAACTCTCTTCAAACTCAATCAAACTTTAGTCAAATTTCCTTCAAATTTATTACATATTTCACCAAGTTTTCAAACTACATACATATTCAACTCAATATCAACATTCAAACAGGTAAATCAATTTTTTTTAATCAAAGTCATTTCATATTTTGTTTTCCTTTCAAGCTCTTTTCAATCGCATTCAAATTTTTGTCAAACTTAATATTTCAAATTTATTTAAAATACGTCTATTGGAGAGGATGGGAGGTACACCTTCGCGTTACCCAATGTGTTTTAAGTCAAATTAAATAAGAATTCAAACAACACTTCAAATTCTTCAAATCAAAAATAATTAACATTTATTTGAATTTCAAACTTAATCAAATACTTGATATGATATGAAGTCATCAAAGACATAAACTATCAAATTCATACAAACACTTTTTGTTAAATTTCAACATTCCTACTAATAATTTGGTCCAACTATAAAATTCGCCTCTATTTGATTGAATTTTTTTTTCATTTTTCGGTTGAATCAATTCAAATTTTGGTCAAACTTGTTGAATGATTATTATAAATTTAGACTTAAACTTTATTTAAATTGCAAAATTCTATTAAAATATGGATAAATTTACATTTTTCTTACATTCAACTGCCATCTAACCGTAATTTGAGTATTCACCTAATTCAAATTTTGATCAATTCTCGGTCAAATTTTAAATTCAGGATATTGTTAAATTGCAGTCAAATATTAAAATTTATTTTAACTCGTACCTTAATTCAGATGGAAGTTTTGTTGTTTTTATTTCAAACTGGTTTCAAACTTATTCAAATTTTCGTCCAACTTTTTAACAAATATGTTAAAAATTAATTCTGTTTTCATTTAATTGGAGGCAGACCTAAGAATTTAGTATAAACACACATTCCAAACCAGGCAGGGTCAACATTAATAATAAAAAGAATCAAACTAACATTGACTTGAATTATGACGGTTTTATAAATTTTTTCCAGGTATTTTCCCGTGAAAATAAATTCAAATCAAAGTAGAGTTTCATCAACCTGAAAAAAAAAATTGATTGTTTGTCTATCAAATTAATTTAAATTCTATCCCAACTGCGTGATTTTATAAAACATTTATTTTTCCTCTTTCAAATCGTTATCAAATTACAGCCATCAGTTAAATTAGTTGAAATATCTTTCAAATCCAAGTCAAGTTAAACCAGAATTAATTTAAAATTTGAACACAAAATTTCAAAATCATTCCAAACTACTGAAAAGTTTATTTAAAATAAAGTCCGTGTTTAAAAACATTGTACAAATAGTTTCAAATTTTGATCAAACTCAATTCAATTTTTATTCCAACCATAAACTAAAAAATGTTTGAATTACCATACTTTTTTCATTTGTTTTTTTCTCCAATCCAACTCATCTCAAATTCAAGTTAAGTTAATTCAGAAATAATTTGAATCTTTAACAAAAATTGTTAACATCAGTTTATATTTGAATTTCAAACTCAATCAAATACCTCATGTGAACTTAAGTCATCAAGTTCTTAACTCATCAAATTCACACCAATAATTTTTGTTAAAATTCAACCATTTTACTGATAATTTCGAAAAACTATAGAATGCGCTGCAAGTTTGATTTAAAAAAATTTCATTTTTGAGTTAATCAAATCAGTTCAAATTTTGGTCAAGCTTGTTGAATGCTAATTTAAAATTTAAAATAAGAACTTCATTCAAATCGCAAAATTATATTAAAACTTAAATTTGCGTTTTGCCTACTTTCAACTGCCATCAAACCATAATATTGGTATTCGCTTAATCCAAACTTTGATCAATTCTCTGTCAAATTTCAAATTCAAGATATTGTTAAATTTCACTCAAATATTAAAATTTATTTTAACACGTATCATAATTCAAATGGAAGTTATTTTGTTTTTGTTTCAAACTGTGTTCAAACTTATTCAAATTTTCGTCCAACTTTTGAACAAATGTTTTAAAAAGTAATTTTTATTTCAATTGATTGGCGGCAGACCTAATCATTTGGTATATATAAGCATTCCAAATTGAATAATAAAAAGAATCAAACTAACGTTGACTTGAATCATGATAAATTTTAAATTTTTTCCTCGTATTTTCCCGTGAAAATACGTTCAAATCAAAGTAGAGTTTCATTAACCTGTTAAAAAATTGATCGTTTGTCTATCAAATTAATTTAAATTGTATCCCAACAGTGATTTCATAAAACAGTTAAATTTTCTTCTTTCAAATCGGTCCCAAATTTCAGCCATCGCTTAAATTAGTTGCAGTGTCTTTCAAATTCTAATCAAGTTAAACCAGAATTAATTTCATTTGAACACTAAAATTTCAAATTCATTCAAAATCATTGAAAATTCCATTTAAAATTAAATCCGTGTTTAAAAGCTTTGTTTAAATCGTTTCAAATTATGGTGAAATTCAATTCAATTTCGAGTCCAACCATGAATTTAAAAAATCCTTTGAATCACCAGAGTTCTTTCATTCGTTTTTTTCCACATTTGACTCACCTCAAATTCAAGTCAAGTTTAACCCGGAAATAAGTTTGATTTCAAATCAAATTAATTCAAATTTTGGTCAAACTTGTTGAATGCTAATTATAAATTAAAAATAAGAACTTCATTCAAATCGCTTAACTCCTAATAAAATTTTGGTGAATTTACGATTTTATTATTCAACTGCCATCAAATCTCGGTCAAATTTTTGATTTATTGGGGATATTTTAAGTTGCAGTCCAATATTAAAGTTTATTTTAACTGTATACCTGACTTCAGACAGAACTTATATTGTTTTTGTTTCAAACTGGTTTCATACTTGTTAAAAATTAATTCTGATTTCATTTAATTGGAGGCAGACCTAAACATTTGATATAAACACAGATTTCAAACCAAGCAAGGTCAAATTGAATAGTAAAAAGAATCAAACTAACATTGACTAAATTCAAATCAAAGTAGAGTTTCATCAACCTGTTAAGAAACTTGATCGTTTTTCTATCAAATTAATTTAAATTGTATCCCAACTGCTATTTCATAAAACATTTAAATTTTCTTATTTTAAATCGGTCTCAAAGTTCAGCCATCGCTTAAATTAGTTACAGTAGCTTTCAAATTCTAATCAAGTTAAACCAGAATTAATTTAACGTTTGGACACTGACATTTCAAAATCATTGAAAATTCCATTTAAAATAAATTCCGTGTTTAAAAACTTTATTCAAATCGTTTCAAACTTTGGTCAAACTTAATTCAATTTAGAGTCCAAGTTTTTCATACGTTTTTTTCCTCATCTAACTCAGCTCAAATTCATGTCAAGTTTAATTCGGAAATAAGTTTGATTTAAATAAATTTTCATCAAATTAATTCAAATTTTGGTCAAACTTGTTGAATGCTAATTATAAATTTAAAATAAGAGCTTCATTAAAATCGCTTCAATCACAGTGGAGTTTCCTGTTAAAAAATTTGATCGTTTGTCTATCAAATTAATTTAAATTGTATCCCAACTGTGATTTTATAAATCATTTAAATTTTCTTCTTTCAAATCGGTTCCAAACTTCATCGCTTAAATTGGTTGCAAAAGCTTTCAAATTCTAATCAAGTTAAATCTGAATTAATTTCATTTGATCACTGAAATTTCAAAATCATTGAAAAATCCATTTAAAATTAATTCCGTGTTTAAAAACTTTATTCAAATCGTTTCAAATTTTTGTCAAACTCAATTCAATTTCGAATCCAACCATGAATTTAAATAAATGTTTGAATCACCAGATTTTTTCAAGGATACTCCGGAAATAAGTTTGATTTAAATAAATGTTCATGGTTGATTTGATCAAATAAATTCAAATTTTTGTCAAACTTGTTAAATGCTAATTATGAATTTAAAATAAAAATTTTCTCGATTTTCTTACCCAACTGCCATCAAACCTCAATCAAAATGTTGATTCAGAATACTATTAAATTGCAGTACAATATTAAAATTTGAAAGTTATTTTGTTTTTGTTTCAAACTGTTTTCAAACTTATTTAAAACTTTGTCCAATTTTTGAACAAACATTTTAAAAATTAATTATTATTTAATTTGGTTGGAGGTAAATTCAAACACTTGATATATTATTTTTCCTTTCAAATTCTAGTCAAACCAGAATTGAAAACTAACTTTCTTTAAAATAATTTTTGTGTAAATTCAAATCATTTCAAATATTGGTCAAACTCGGAAAACTATTGAACTTAAAATTTCTAAATTCTAAACATGTCTCTAAATTTGCCAGGCAGTAGCTCTGTTATATGAATTGCTATACTTATCGATTATACTTGTCTCCCCGTCAATTTTATTACTTTGGCTTAATTCAAGTATGTTTATCCTTCACAATATCATGTATAACATAACCATGAAGTTGTATAATTTTGATGGGTGCATTGTATTATGTTTTGATGTAAAAATGATTAGCACAGTGTGTCGTCTTATGTAAACAGTTTAAAGGCAAATTTAAGCAAGAACAAATCGAAAACAATAGACTAGCACCTACTGTGACAAAAAAATAAAATAAAAAATTCATTTTGTCGTCGTGACGTTTATGTACTGTTTGTCGTCGAGTAAATCGAGTCGAGAGAAAATCCGGATAAATATAACAAAACAGCACATTTTTTAATATAAATGTATGTACATATATAACGTCATCTGTGTTGCTGTGGATTGTGTGCTGTTGATAATCCATCCCTGGTTGTTTTGGGGACAAACAATTTAAAAAGTAAACAAAATAAATAAATAAATGAAAAAATCGTATAATTCTTTGGGAAATGACCAAAACACAAAAAAAAAAATAGAAATGAGGGAATATAACTATATAGGACGACAAAATGAAGAAGGAAACTTGAGGAAAAATGTAAATTTGAAAATTAAAAAAAAATAAATTAATTGGGTTTATTATTTTAGCATATTTTTTAATTTCGTCCGCACCCTACTCCAACCATCCGCCATTCCACCCCAAATATACTTATGTTTGGTGCTCAGCTCTGCACATATCCCGGGATCAACAATTTTTTTTTTTTCCAATTGAGACGGGGAACAGTCAGTCAACGAGCCAACACTCTGAAAAATGTACAGAGCTTTATTTTATTTTTCCGCACCAATGTTGTAGATGATTGAGTCAATTTGTTTTATATACATAACCGCACAAAACGAGTGCATTCGTTACGATTTTATTGCGCGCCCTACATACCGTGGTATATGCCATTTCGTGGAAATTTAATGAACCCATATTTTTGAACGGAAGATCATTAAATTTTATTTTGTTTTGTTTTTCACCACAATTCCAATATCATATTTATATGTTGTCGTTGTTCGACGTGCACATAATATTTTGTTGGTTGTTTATCCCCTCGTGTGCGTATACATAACATATAGGAGTCCTCCCGTTTGAATATTATATGTCGTACAATATAAATGATGATGTTTGACATTCCAATTATTTTTTTATTTTTAGTTCTCGTTTTCGGTTTTAATTTTATTTTTATTTTTATTAAAATTATGTTTATGAAAATATATATAAACATCAAGCAAAACAAAACATAAAATATGTTACGACCGGCAACAACAAAAACGTAAGCGGTGAACTATATGGGGTGCAGGGGCGAGGGAAAAAATATGTTTTTCCATAAATTATCCATCCAGAACAGTAAATAATGTCATTCAATCGGAATTGTATGTATTTTGTTGTGCTATGGCGAGCGCAAATTTGCAACCTGTCACAGTCATGTTGCGGCAACAATGTTGCGATAAAAATCATAAATTAAAAAATTTGAACAGGGTGATTATTACACGAATCTGTTCTAGCAACCCCTACACCTTGCCTGGTGGAGCGAGAAGTCGACAGAGACTATTTAAAGTAAAATTCATAACGCAATAAAATTTATAATATTCAAAAACGATATTAAAAGAAACAAAAAATATTTCACAAAACTCATAGTGCATGAAATTGAATCGAACTGCATTTCATAAGATTCAGTAATAAAATCAAAGTTGGGCGGATTATTCCAGCACTCAAAGCCACATGGGCCCACGGTGCAATGCCTGGACTAACACATATACTTACACAATAAAAAACACCCAACCGTGATTTTTGGTCACCACCGGGAATCGAACCCGAGACCCTCGAATAACAAAGCAAGGACGCTACTTGCTGTGCTAACGAGAGCGGCTTTTTTTTATTGTTTAAAATAAAATTATAAATATTATTAAATAAAACAAAATTCAAAAATTATTTGACATCGGGTGAACTTCTTCGTAATTTTAAAATATTTCAATTAATTTTATAAATTTTATAAGCCTGATAAAATTCAGAATTAGAGAAACCTCAAAAATTATCACATTCATAAAAATCCATTTTATTTCATCTAATAAAAATCTTTATGTTAAATTCAACAAACTTAAAGAAAATGCAAAATCAATTTTAATTCATTAAATATTTAATAAAAATGGTAAAATCGTACACAATTTTTATAATTTTTTTAAATTCATAAATTAATCAAGTCATAAAATTCTTCAAATCAAGTAAATTTTGAAATTTTTTAAAATTAATTTGAAGGGATTTAAAATTACTTTTTAAAATTTTACAAACATTTTTAATTTGAATTTTAAAAGAATAATGAAATTTGTTAATTTTCTCGAGCAATTTAAATGTAATCGATTTAAGGAAATTGGTTTTAATATTTTTTAAAACTTTAACTAATAACACCAAAAATGCATGACTCAAATAATTCATATAAATCATAAGCTTCATCAAATTTAAAATTTAAAAGTCATTAAATTCATTAAGTCAATAATAATTTTAGAAATTCTTCATCAAATAAATTAAATTATAAAATACATTCATTAAATTTGCTGACTTTTCATAATTCATACCGATCATGTCATCTATGAAAAATCTACACGATTTTTTAATTTATCTACATTTAAAAAATCGGAATTTTAATTTTGATGAATTTAATGATTTATAAACTTTATAATGGTTTCAAAATTTTTTGACGTTTAGGCAAATATTCTTTTAATTCATATAAATCCCTAAGTTCATAGAATTTTATAAATTCGTTAAACTCTTAATTCGAATATAATCATTAAAATTAAATGCAAAAAGTTTATTAAATTGATTAAAAATTTTAGTATTTAAAATTAATCATATTTTTTATAAAAATTTTAATAAAATTCATAATATTTGTTAAAAAAATTAATAAAATTCATGAAACTCAAAATAAAAACATACAATTTAGAAACACGATAAAATACTTAAAACGAATTTCATAAAATTGTCTACAAGTCATTTACAAGTACAAACATTTAAAAAAAATTCTTAAATTTAAAAAATTCATTGAATTCTTCAATTTGATAAATTTCTTAAAATTGATTTCGTTGAATTGATAAAGTTCATTGAATTCTTTAAATTCGTATAATTCGACAATATAATCAATTTTATAAAATCCAGCAGTTTTAAAAATCGTGCAATTTTATAAAAATAAATTACAATTAACTTAATGAAATGAAAGGTTTCCATTAATTTAATTTGGATTTAATTAATTTTTAAAATTTAACGTAATTTGATTTGAATTTGAATTTTTGTGAAATTATTTATTTATTCATTTATTTACAAAATATAAATTCATAAAATTCACTAAATTAATCATATTTTACAATTTTTTTAAATTCATATTGTAAATAAAAATTATAAAATTCATAAACATCAATAAAACAAAAATAAATCTTTTACAAAATATGGTTCATTAAATATTTTAAATCCTTAAGATACATAGAATTCACAAATTTCATAGAATACTTAAAATTTGTTAAACTCATATATTTTCATTAAAACTTTTAAAAATAATCTCTTACATTTAATTAAATTTATTTAAAATATTAATGTTCAAAATACTTTATAGTTCATAAAAATGATACGCCAAATTTACAATACTCATAAAATTTATAATATGAAAACATGCAAGTTCATTGAAAAAAAATTATATAAGCCAGATAAATTATTTGAATGAATATGAGGTTTTTTTAAATCTGAATTTGAAAAAAAAACCTCATATTCTTTAAAATAATTTTATGATTTTCTTCCATATTCATAAAGTTCATCAAAGTCATAAGATTATTTCAATTTTTCAAATTCGGAAGTTACATGAAATTCCTAAAATTAATTTCATAACGTTAAAACGTTCATTGAATTCTTTAAATTCGTAAAAATCATAGAATTCGAAAATTTAAAATTACACTAATTTTATTAACTCAAATTGTGAAATTTTCTAAAAATAATTTTAAGATTTTTACTAAACTTGCTGAATTTAACATTAAAATTACAACATTTTACAAACATTTTGAATTTAAATTTTAAAAAATTATTGAATTTTATAAAATTGTTTTTAAATTTAAATAATTTTATGATTTATCAATTTTGTAATGATTTCTAAAATTCTATAAATTCGTAAAACTCTTAATTCGAAATAATCATTTAGACTCTAAAATTAATTTTATAAAGTTATTAAATTGATTAAATATTTTAGTATTTAAAATACTTAATAGTTCAAAAGTTTGCATGCTTATTTTCATAAAATTCAAATATTTTTTATTATATTTGTTTATTCTTGTTATATTTCGAAATCGGGAAACCTTTAAACTATTTTTGAAGTTTTGCAATTAACTTTATAATTTTTGTAAACCTCTTAGAATTCATAAAATTGATCAAATTAAAAAAATTGCATATTAAATATACGTATAGTTCATGAAAGTTATAAAATTTGTAAAATTCAACTAACATTCAAAATAAAATACTTAAAATTCCCATTTATTCCCAATTAGTAAAGTTAGTAATTTTTAATTTTTTTAGTAAAATTTTAAAAATTTATTTCGTAAAATTGAGAAAATTAGTGGAAATATTTAAATTTATAAAATTTCTTTAATTTACTGGTTTTAAAGGAAATTTTTAATTTGGATTTTATTAATTTTGAAGTTTTATGAGTTTTAGTAAATTATTTTTAAGAACTTTTAGAACTTTAAGAACTCAAAATAAAATGAATAATTCATGTAAATTTCTTAAAATTGATTTTGTTGATAATAAATAGTTGATAGAATTCGTTAAAATCTTTAAATTCGTAAAATCTGACAATTTATTATGAAGATTTATTATGAATGAAGATTTTCCATTAATTTACTGGATTTAAAATTTAACGAAATTTGATATGAAATTGAATTTTGATGAATTTAATGATTTTAAATTTTATAATGGTTTTGAAATTCTACAAATTCTACAAATAATTTTAAGAATTTAATATATATATATAAATCATATTTGAAATTCTTTTAATTCACAATTCATAAAAACTATATAAATTCATAAAATTTATCATTCTTTTAAATTCTTAAAATGTATGTAATAAAATTTATTATTAAAACAATAAAAATATTTCATACAAACTCCATTAAATTTTTTAAATTCTAAAGATTCACAAAGTTCATAGAATACTTATAATTCATTTTATCTACATTCTTAAAATTCCGAAAGAAGAAATGGTGCGTATGAGATGAATAAAGCTCATTTAATTTTAAAAATATTCACAATTTGCTTGATTTTAACTAATTCATTTTATCTACATTCTTAAAATTCCGAAAGAAGAAATGGTGCGTATGAGATGAATAAAGCTCATTTAATTTTAAAAATATTCACAATTTGCTTGATTTTAACTAATTCTATCAACTATTGTCAACAAAATCACTTTTAAGAAATTTATGAATTATTTATTTTATGTGGAGTTCTTAAAGTTCTTAAAAACAATTTACTAAAATTCATAAAAATTCAAAACTAATATAAAATTTATAAATCATAAAATAAATAAATCAACTAATTAACTTAGAAAATTTATTAAGTTCATTAAAATAATAAATTTTGTAAAATCTCAATTCAAAATATTTGAAAAATTAATTTTAAATCCAGTAAATTTATGAAGAAATTAAAATTAATTTTATAAAGTTCCTTGAAATTAATTTTAAATTCACTGTTTGCTGGTTTTTATAAAATTAAAGAAATTTTATAAAATTTACGAATTTTGTGAATGTTAAAGGTTTTAATATTTTAATTGAGTACGCAATTTTTTAATTTTAAAAATGTGATTAATTTAAAACGAATTTTGAAAATTATGTAAATGAAAATAATGTATCTTATAACATTTATATGTGTAAATTTAGATGACTTGATCAATTTTATGAATTATGTACCTTATGTATATTTTAAAATAATCTGCATAATGTGGATTTTATGACCCTATTTATTTATTTATTATTATAAATTTTATGAATTGAAGACATTATGAATACTAAAAATTTTATAAATCTTAAAATAATTCATAAATAAATTTATGGATTATTATGAATTATATACTTTTTTATGATTTTGAATTTTACGTAATTCATAATTTTAATAAATTTTATGAATATCATAAATTTGTATATTTAACGTTTTTGTGAATTTATAAATTTTTTCAAATTTATGTATAAATTCAAAAATATCAAAAATTCATAAAATCCATGCAAACGTAAGAACTTTTTGAACTTTTAAAAATTGTTTATAAAATTTACGAATTTTGTGAATGTTTTAACAAATAATTTTATATTATTTATTAAAATTCAATGAGTTTTATGAATTAAATGTAATTTATCAACTTTTATTGAATTTAAAGTATGTAAGATTTTATAAATTTTATGAAATATATTTAAAATCTCCTTAATTTTGGGAATTTTATTGACACTATTAATTATTGTATACATTTTTATGAACTTTATTAATTATGCGAAATCAATATTAGTTTTATCTTATATTTGATGAATCTTATTAATTTTGTAAAATTGGACATAGTTTTGAAGTTTCATTTGTTTTCTAAATTCTATTAAAATTTTAAAAATGAATGTCATAAATGTGAATTTTATAATTCAACAAATTTAAAGATTTTTCCGAATTCTATGAAATTGATGAAATATTTAAAATTTAAAATTAAACATTTCGTTAATTTTTAATTAATATAAAATTATTTTTAATTTAATGAAATTTTTTAATTGTTGGTTTTAATTTTAAAAATACATAACTAAATCTTTCGAAATTAGTTTTAAAAATTATTTTGATTTTATGGAATTAATTTAAGGATTCTTATAAATTTCTTTGTTTTTATATTATCAGTTTTACAATATTTTGAAAAATTTAATGGATTTAAAAAATTAAATTATGAATTTTATTAAATGGATAATTTCTATGAGATTAATAAATGTAAAAAAAAAAAGTTAATGGATTTTAATTTTATGAATTTAATCAACTTATTATTACAATACATGTAATAATTTTATCAGATTACTTTTTTAAATTTTATTTATAATTCAATAATTTCATAAATTTATTAATACATCTTAATAAATTTATGAAAATATTGAATTTTAAAATATTAAAAATTTGATGGATTGTTAGGAGTTTGCGAAATATTTTTTTATATTTTTTATCATACTTATGGATTTAAAAACTATTTAAATTTTATTATTTATATGAACTAAACTAATTTTAAAAGTCATGAATTTTATGACAACATTGTGAAATACTATAAAGTTAATTATTTTTAAATTTTATGAATTTTTATTATATTTATAATTTTAATGATTCTATTGGATGACTATAAGTTTTAACAATTTCAAAATTTTCGAATTTTTCTGAATTTTATATTTGGCCTTATGAAATTTATGAATATCACGAAATCAATTTAAAAAAATTTGATTTGATGAATTTCATGAAATTTATGAATGCGGATATCATGTTTATAATTTGTATGAATTTTAAGAATTACATGAATCTAAAATTTTTTACAAATATTAAGTTAAAGGGTTATGAATTTAATGATGTTGAAAAATTCAAGATTGTTTTAAATTTAAAAAAAATTAGTTTTATAAAATTTTGTTAAATTTCATTCATAAAATTTGAACGCAAAAGTTATCAGGATTAATAAATGTTACAAAAATTTATAAATAAACCAAAAGGCAAGCTTCTTAAAATTCATTATATTATTAAAATTAATTTGGTAAAATGAAAAAAAAAATTTATAATATCATTTTTCATTTCATTCACAAAAAGTCATTATTTTTCATGAAATTTACCTAAATTATTTCTTTAAAAAATTCTTCAAATATATAATTTTATTTAATAAAGTTCATTATTAATTTTTTTAAAATGAATTTCAACTAACTTTATGAATTGAATTTTAATGTTTTAATGTAAATTTTTTTAATTGGATTACATAAAATTATTGAAATTTATTAATTTTGTTAATTTAATGAACTCTATATGAATTTGATACATTTTTCGAAGTTCACAGTTTGTAGGAATAATTTTATAATATATTGTTTTTAAATATAATTTAGTATAAGATTTTTTTTAAATTTTAAATAATAATTCAAAAAAATCATATTTATCATAAATTTTTTAATAGTAATAAAATTTTAAAATTGTAAATCTTATTTAATAAAATTTATTTATTTATTTACTCATAAGAATTATGAATTAAAATAGGGATAATCCTAAATTATAAATTATTTTTATAAATCAATCAATTTATTGAATCAACATGGAAAATATATATTTCCAATCATGATTCATTAATTTATCTACAATTATAAAATTAATTAAAAATTTTTTACAAAATATCTATTTTTATAAAATCCAGCAAACTCTAAAATTTCTTAAAATTAATTTCATGAAATTTATAAAATTAATTTTATGATTTTCATAAATTTACTGAGAATTGAGATTGAATTGAAATTTCACAAAATTTATTATATATTAAACTCAATAAATTTTTATGACTTAAATAGTTGTATGAATTTCATGAATATCAAGATTTTATGAAATTTATGAATTTTACGAAATTTATTTAAAAAAAATTATTTTGCTGAATTCCATGAATTTTATGAACTGTCCTGGATATCATAATGTTCATGATTTGTATGAATTATAAGAATTTTATGAAACATTAATTTTTTAAAAATATTTTGGATGGATTTCACAAATTTTTATGAAATTGTTCAATTTTAAAACATTTCGATAAATTATTAAATTTTTAAAATTATTACATTATTAAAATCATTAAATTAAATCATTAATTTTAATAAACATTATGAATTGTAATCAATGAATTCTGTGAAGTTGATGAATTTTCGAATTACATGCATTGAAATTTGCAAACTCGAAGGATTTTTATATTTTTTTTTCAATTTCATGAAATTTATTTGAAACATAAATTTTATGGACCTATAATCCACTTCGGTGAAATTGATGAATCCGTTTGGTTTTATTTATGATGATGAATGAATACCATGAATTTAGAGATAATTTTAGCAACTTTATAATTAATAAAAACTTAATAAATTTTTAAAGTTTAAACTAGGCATTTTATTTGTTAATGAATTTTATGATTTTTTTTGAGCAACCATAGTGTTGGGTTTCTTAATTTTTTAAATAACGTTTTACTAGATGCGCCATAAAATCATGTAAAACAAAAAGGAAAGAACTTTGTAAATCGATAGGCCCGTGTAAACAACATGACCATTCTTATTGTTCAACATGATTGTGGCGGAAAGATGCGCAAAATGCTGCCCTTGAATTTTGTAATATTTCAACAAATTTAATCCTCGAGTTAGGAGCAGTTTTTCAGATGGACATATTACACTATTCCTGCTCTCGTACGCAAATAAACTCAATTTACAAAAACTCAAAACAATCAATTTAAAAGGTCCGAAAATTGTATTTTTTTAAATTTGAAAACATCCAACCAAAAATTTACCATCTCTTTCACAATATTTCAGCCCGAAAGCGATTGCGTTTGGTGTGCCCAATACCGTTCCATTTTTCATATTTAGCCGGTCATCTCAATATTCTGTATTTTTGTGATGGTTGCATAGCATGCTTTTGGACATAACTAAGGTCGACTGCATTCCGATCCTAAATAAAATAAAGATTTAAAAATAATTGACAATTTAAATGTTTTCCCCTTATTTACCATCCTCGGTCTTATCATCGATGTCGGATTTTTGTTTCGGAATGAAACTAGGAAATTCCTTTTGCGCTATTTTAACCATTGAATTTTCACTTTTTTTCAAATAATCGCGGCGAGCTTTATCGATACAATTCATAGTTGAATGTTCCTATAAATTGAGGTAAAAAAATGTATAGAATTGATTTTTACGGAATTATCCGGATATACATATATTCTAGATACATACCGCAACTTCTGCGTTACTTGATTCATCGTAACACGCTAGAGGTTTTTCCGCATCGGAACTTGATTCCCCAGCTAGTCCTAAACTGTGTTGCTCCAATTTCTCTCGAAATTCAGTTAATGTCTCCTTGCTATTGGCTTTCTTTGTTGAATGATCTGGATTGTCGGCCATTCTGGTAAAGTTTAAGAAATAAATTTTTATCGGAAAATTTTGATGCTAGATGTACGGAGAATTTTAATAGAATGAGCAGAACGAAAATGAAATTTGTTTTTCTGAATTTTGATTCCGGGTAACTCGATTTGTTCGATAAAATACCATTTTGTGGAAATTCAAAGTGTCTAAATTTTCTGTATTGTTCTGGAATATGAATTGAATATCAATATTGAATGTGAATTGACTATGAATTGAGTGTGAATTGAATTTAAATTAAATATGAATTGATAATGAATTGAATATGAATATTGAATGTGAGTTGAATAGGAATTGAATATGAATTGAATATGAGTTGAAAATGAATTGAATGCGAATTGAATATATTGAATTGAATTGAATATGAATATTGAATATGAATTTAATATAAATTTATTATGAATTGAATAGGAATTGAATATGAATTGAATATGAATTGAATATGAATTGAATATGAATTGAATATGAATTGAATATGAATTGAATATGAATTGAATATGAATTGAATATGAATTGAATATGAATTGAATATGAATTGAATATATTGAATATGAATTGAATATGAATTGAATATGAATTGAATATGAATTGAATATGAATTGAATATGAATTGAATATGAATTGAATATGAATTGAATATGAATTGAATATGAATTGAATATGAATTGAATATGAATTGAATATGAATTGAATATGAATTGAATATGAATTGATCAGGAATTGAATATGAATTGAACATGAATTGAATATGAATTTAATATGAATTGAATATGAATTGAATATGAATTGAATATGAATTGAATATGAATTGAATATGAATTGAATATGAATTGAATATGAATTGAATATGGATTGAATATGAATTGAATATGAATTGAATATGAATTGAATATGAATTGAATATGAATTGAATATGAATTGAATATGAATTGAATATGAATTGAATATGAATTGAATATGAATTGAATATGAAGTGAATATGAATTGAATATGAATTGAATATGAATTGAATATGAATTGAATATGAATTGAATATGAATTGAATATGAATTGAATATGAATTGATCATGAATTGAATATGAATTGAATATGAAATGAATATGAATTGAATATGAATTGAATATGAATTGAATATGAATATTGCATATGAATTGAATATATTGAATTTGAATTGATTAGGAATTGAATTGGAATTGAATTTGAATTGAATATGTGTGAATTGAATTTAAATTGAATATGAATATTGAATATGAATTGAATCTGAATTGATAATAAATTGAATACGAATATTGAATGTGAATTAATAACGAATTGAATATGAATTGAATATGAGTTGAATATGAATTGAATATGAATTGAATATGAATTGAATATGAATATTGATATCGAATTGAATATATTGAATATGAATTGATTAGGAATTGAATTGGAATTGGATATGAACTGAATATGAATTGAATAGGAATTGAATGAGTTGAGTGTGAATTGCATATCAATTGACTATAAATATTGAATATAAATATTGAATGATTATTGATTATGAATATTGAATGCGAATTGGTGATGGAGCTATTTCTGAATACATACGCATTCTGGAACGTTAGTATTCTAATCGAATATTTGGGGTGTCTACATAGTTGGCTATTAGGTCACAAAACGCACAGAATGGGAGCAAAACAATGAAAAAAATGCAAAGATCTTTTGTATAGGGAATTTCATCCGAAAAAAAAACCAAATGTTTATTAAAATATTAAATAGTCGTTACAATTTCGCCGCGGCTGCATTCGAACATTTCCAAACAAGTAATCCGATTCCACGTTGGTTAACTTTATAATGAATGAAATGTTCTTCGCCTGTTGGACCGCCTGTGTAACAGATGCTTGTTTAGACTATATATACTTCCGTGGTTGAATGACTAGCAATTCTTTGATTTGCCCTCCTCACCTTGTGGGGAGGATGTATCGCTGCATCCGGATACTAAAAATATATTTTATTATAAATATTTATACAAAATCTATGAAGTTTGTCTTACTTACCGCTTGAATTTGTATCGGAAAACGGTGTTTTGAACTCATCAAACTGGTGTATCGCTCCCTTAGCTGCATCGGTCGAGTCTACCTCAGGGCCTTTCGGTTTCGCTGTAAATTTCTCGAACGACGCCTGGCCTATCTTAGTTAAACCTTCTTTATTATGTCGCACAAAAGCACGCCGCTTTTTATCGATCTTTCCGAATTGGCAATTTTCCTAATTGTGATCGAAACATTTTATTTAAATAAAAAAAACTGTATTTCAATAGACGTTTAACGAAACCATACCTCTTTTTCCGGTTCCATCGATTCTGGAAAGCATTTCATTGCTTTTTCTGTGTCTTTATCGCATGCTACAGCGGCTGCACTTCTTCCACACTGCTCCTTCTGCAAATCACCAATGCTACCAAGCTCTGGACATTCTGCCATTTTGTTAGTCAATCAACCAATCGAAATTTGAATTTAAGGAGTAAAATTTAAAAATTTATTAAGAAACGGGAGACAATTTTCTAAACGAGGACCGAAAACTATTATTTTGGGAATGAGTATTTCAAAACCCGAATTTGTTTTTTTTAGGAATATTTGTGGTTACTTGATTTGGTCGAAAAATACAATATTCGTATTAAAAAATTTAGTCAGTACAGTACAGGAAAATTGTCCTTCGGTATGACGTAGATTTTAATGGAATTTCAATTAATGTCAACTAGAAATTTAAGGGAGACGGGGTTCAAGAGAATTTATAGGACGGTAGCAACCGAATTTTAATAAAATGTTGATGTCAATTTTGTTGAATTTCAATAGGATCAAATAATTTCAAACGAATTTTAAACGGGGGAAATTTCATGAATTAAAGTTTACAAAAGTTTAAAATGAACTTAAGCGAATTTTTAGAGAATGTTTGAAATGTTTGAAAAAGCAGATTTTTCTCTAGATTGAATGGAAATTGAATTAATTTTTTGATATTACTTTAAATAAAGTTTCAGAGGGTTTGAGAGAATTTTATAAATTATTCATAAAATTTGACTAATTTTCAGGGGAATTTTTTAAAAAGTTTTCAGGAAAATTTCAAGATAATTTCAGAAATTGTTCATGATTTTAAGAGAAGAGGATAATACCGAAACATTTTGGAAAATTTCATCAAAGTTATTACAAATTTCTAAAATATACCTAATAGCGAAATTTGTGAAGAATTTTAAAGCAGTTTAAGTGAACTTTTTAAAATAAAATTTACAAAAAATTCAATTCACAAAATTTTTATTTATTTTAGCGAATTAAAATTTTGTTGTGCAAATTGAGCACTTTGTGGGTGAAATTTGGTATACCATGCTCAATTTGGTACAAATCAACTTCGGCTTGTTCCCCATGTTTATCGATTGCTTTGGTCGTTTATAAGTAGGTGGCCAAGACTGATTTGCTGTTTTCAATTTTTTTGATCATTGGGAGAACATTCTTTTCATCGTCTGGTACATCTGGCGTCATTATAAAACGGATCTTTCATCGATGATGGTGGTCGTGATCGGTGAATATAGCTTTGTCTTATTTTCGTCGGATGATATTTCAAAAATTTTAAAAGAACTGTGTATGAATGGAAGTTAAGTCAAGTCTACTGCTAAGCTCGGATGGCGACAGTCCCTTAGTGGAGCCGAGTATCGCACTGGAGCATGACGTCAGACAAACGTCGTGGCCAGTGTCTACAAAAAAAGCTGTCTGGGTTTGCACAAGGCACGATCACGAAGCAGCCTAGTGGTTCCGCTGGCACTCCCAAACGAATTCGTACCATAACTTGTGTTCGGGAGAACAACCCGGTTATCTCCCTATCTAGCTTTTCTTCTGCTGTTTACTCTACTAAACAATGGCGCCCATGATTAGAATAAATCACCTGTGATGCTAATGCGCTCATCCCTCGATCTGAAGTAGTACGAACTTTAACCACAGGGGTTCTTCTCTCATTAACTATATAAGCTCTTCTGAGCTATTTATGCTCCATGTCCATCATTGATTTAATTTTACACTGGAGGGTGATGAATAACATCCTCACCTCTGATCAAAGGTGTATCTCGTTTAATATTAACCTTAAACGACCGCCTCTTTAACCATACCGCAATCGGAAATTAATCAATTGGGGGAATTTTCTCTCTCGAGCTATGTTCTTTACTTACGCCACCGAGGGTTATTCGGTCGAGTAAGGAAATTGAAGATCAAGCCTCGTCACTTACAAATGCAATTACAATAGCCTTCGGAAACTCATGTCCTCTTATCACGAATCAAAATATTCGGAACATATCTTTCTGGAATGCTGACCTTGCGGCCAGTGGTTGACCTAAAGGTTTCTGTAGCCAAACCTAATGATCTACATAATCTTGCTTGCAGAGCCATAACTGAGGCTATGTCTTAGACTCCACTTCTTGTTATTTTAGGCACAGCCTGTTCTGCAGCATATCATCTGAGGTGCATTGCGGCATGGAATGTTTTCGGTTCTCCCGTGGGACATAGACAACATTAAAAAAGTATTCAAGGACACACTACTGCCCGAATTCCATTTATGAAATTTTTTATCGGTGGTTTACCCTTTGAGAGATTTGTTTAGTTTGCACGATTTACTCAACAAAGTAGATGAGTCTACGGTCCTTTTTTTGATTGAAAACTCTCGTTCTAACCTCAGTGCAGGTTTCACTGTACTTGGAGTGATCTGAGACTGCTACAGTCTCGGTTCGCATGTATTGTTTATCAGGGGGAACTAATAGCGTTGACACGTAGTGTTAATGAGACTTTGAATTTTACTGTTAACAACAAAAGTATTCTACTGTGTACAGATAGTAAATCTGTATTTAACTCTTTGAGAAATCCCTTGCAAACATTTCATGAACCTTCTCTGTTCTAACAATAAAGTTACGGTCATGTGGGTACCGGATCATTGTGAAATCGTAGGCAATTAGATCGTGGATAGTTTCGCCAAAGCTGATTCCCAATTAACTTTAATTGGTCCTGAACCAGCGGTTCCCTTATCTTTCAGCTACGAGAAGCAAGATATAAAGGACCACGCTTTCAGAGACTTTGGAGGAAGATTTTAGTGGCTTGAGGCTTCAAGGTTTCTTAAGACAAAGTACTTCAGTAAGCCCAATTTGAGGTCAACGAAGTATGCTTTAGTTTTGATTCAGTTAAGAATCTACATCGAATGGGCTTACCTCTTGATGTTATTTGCGAGCACTGCCTTGAGGAGGATAATGATTGCCTTCACTTCGTAAGCAGTTGTCAAGTTTCAGTTCTATTCGACTTCAGGTCTATTCTGTTCAGTTTACGAAGGCAGCAGCAATTTACTAAATTAATGACAATGAAATTTTCTAAGTTAGGGATTATGAAATTTACTAAGTTTACTAAATTAATGGCTTGATGGAATTCACTAAATTAATGACTTGATGAAGTGTACTAAATTTAATGACTTGATGGAATTTAATAAATTAAAGACAATGTAATTTATTAAGTTAATGACTATGAAATTTAGTAAGTTAATGACTTGTTGGAATTTACTAAATCAATGACTTGATGAAATTTACTAAAATAATGACTTGATGGAATTTACTAAAATAATGACTTGATGGAATTTACTAAATGAAGATGGTCTCTACATTCTCGAACTAAAAACGGTTTGCGAACTTCTTCCAGTTTTTGTTATCACAATGAAATTTACTAAGTTTATGACTCTGAAATTTACTAATTTAATGACTTCATCGAATTTACTAAATTAATGACTTGATGAAATTACCTAAATTAATGACTTGATGGAATTTACTAAATTAATGACAATGAAATTTATTAAGTTAAGAACTATGCAATTTACTAGGTAATTACTTGATGGAATTTACTAAATTAATGACTTGAATTTACTAAATTAATCACAATGAAATTCACTATATTAATGACTATGAAATTTCCTAATTTAATGACTTGATGGAATTTACTAAATTAATTACAATGAAATTTACTTAGTTAATGACTTGATGGAATTCACTAAATTACTGACTTGTTGAAATTTACTAAATTTAATGACGATGGAATTTACTAAATTAATGTCTTGATGAAATTTACTAAGTTAATGGCTCGATGTAATTTACTAAATTAATGACAATGAAATTTATTAAGTTAAGGACTATGAAATTTACTAAGTTAATGACTTGATGGAATTTACTAAATTAATGACTTAATTATTAAGGAATTTACTAAATTAATCACAATGAAATTTACTAAGTTTATTACTATAAAATTTACTAATTTATTGACTTGATGGAATGTACTAAATTAATGACAATGAAATTTACTAAGTTTATGACTATGAAATTTACTAATTTAATGACTTGATGACTTCCTAAATATATGACTGTTTAACAGTTGATGGGCGTACCTCATTTATCTGCTGTTTCAAAATTTGAGAGCTTTTCTGATATGTCGTCCATGCAAATTGCAAATCATTTGTTCCGCTTGGCTCAATAAAGAATCTAAAAACATTGTTTGCTTTAACTGTCAGTCATCAGATGCAGTGACTCATAATTATGTATATGAATGTATTATCCTCATGAATTATCAATTTCATGAACAATCGATAAACTTTTCGAATTTAACCACAGTGGGTGTATAATATAGTCACCCAATTGTGAAATATTCACTTCCGAACAAACAACAACAAAAATTGTATATACAAAATATAGTTTTGAGACAACATCAATTTTATTCACTAACTTTGTGTATAAACAAAAAATCAAACCACAAACAATTTTTTTTTTTATATATTTTATTCGTACAACACTACATGTCTTCAGCACAAAAATTGAAGAGACCAAATAAAAAATCAAAATCACAAAAACAATAACATTGTCTGCATACAGAATGATAAACTATTTTTTATTTTAAAGACGGCAGCAAACGGCACTATGTATGATGTATATAGTGTATACACCAGCGACATACATACATGTATGTAGTATATATGAAAATTGGTAAAAATGGAAAATCATTTTCCACTTGATGGTATTAAGAAATAAATCTTATCCTTTTTGTTATTAAGTTTTGCCCCCCGCTCTTCGTTGACAAAAATAAAAACGACAAAAAATTCTTCAGGATTTTACTTTTAAATTTTTTGTTTTTTTAAGATTTTTTTAAGAAAAACTCATTCAATTATGGTATTTGTTGCTACATCGGTTCATTGTTTTGACATCCAAATGGAATTTAATCATGAGTGAGCATTGTGGGGAAGAAATGGTATATAGACAGAATTCCAAATCAAGTATAACTCTTACACTATGTATTATTAGATTAAAAGTGGATATATAAATAATTCAAGCATCTCACGAGGTAAGAAAACTATACTCTCTATATGGCATGTCACTATAGCTTTGTATATGGTTCTAGAATTTCAAAAGAATTTATTACAGACATGCCTTTGTACTGTATATCGGCAAAGTATTTTTTATTGTAATTCTAGAATTTCTTATATTTCGGTCTGCGAACCATATAAACTCTCGTGCACATACTCAGTGTGTGTGTGTGTGTCTGTCTGTATAGCATAAAAGAAAATTTCGTTATTTAAATAACGATATAATATTATCGTATTCTGATTTTCCAATCAAATTTTATTTTATTTTTATTTTGCTCATACCCCGCTCCCGATGAGTCGCCGCCCCAGAACCCAAATCAAAAAAAAAAAAAATAGAAAATTCTCGTTATCTAATCGGCAGAAAATTCATTTATTTATGAAAATTAAAAATAAATAAAATATTATTGATTGAATTTTATGTAAATAAGGGTGATGTATCCAATATTTTTTTGTTATTGTTGCTAGGATCGATTTATTTTTGGGAGGACGGGGGATTGGGGTGCGGATAATATATTTTATCTTTTGAGTGTATGTACTAAGCGCAAGAGCTTTCTGGTAATGGCATTTAGATATATGCTAATCTTAGTTGAATATTTTATTACTGATTGATCTGGTGTTTAGGTTGGGCTTATAATCAAGTTTTTTTAATTAATGAAAAATTCCTAATTCCGTTTTCTGTGCATTGTGGATCTCTGAACAGATGCACCTTTGGGATGAGCTTGTCGTATTGAAACGAAACTGACAAAATTACGTTGGAAGAGAGAACGGGCAAGAAGAAGGAGTCGCTCGCATGGGTTAAAACGATTACAGAGCCGAAGCAAGATGGTTCTTCCGAGGTCTCGGATCCTAACCTGTTATCTGCTCTGAGGGAACTGTTACCTGCTCTAAGGTGATTAAGGAATAGCTGGTAATGGGTATGATTGATAGGGCGCAGGAGGATGGCAGCATAACGCCCTTAACCTGGAGGAAGGTGAAAACGGCATTAGTCATCATCTTCCTTAGAATCATGAGAATCATCAGAGGATGACACCAAGGACATTTCAAGTTGACAGCCTGTTCAAATCAGAGTTTTGCTTCCCTCTACAGTAGAAAACCTAAGTGAGGTCTGGCTTGTTGTTCGAAATGCTTCGAATAAGTAATCCAGAACTTACAACAGGAAAGTGGCCAGTCTGGAGCAAGCGAAAGATAAGATATCATCTTAAACAAAAGGTTGCTGGAAGCTCTGACAGGGTCCAATGGCTTGGTCAGCTATGGTTTTGGGATAATTACACCCAAATTCTAAAAGAAGGACGGAGCCGTTTGATCAGGGGCTTTGACAACAGGTAAGGATAGTTCTGATGATGTCCCGCCTGGAGCCGATGACTCTGCAGTTCAGAGTACTCCAGACATCGATATTCCTGATAGTATTGACTACGCTGTACCATCGCCTTTTTTCGAGGTGAAGTTCCTAACTGATTTGCCACCAGAGAGAAGAAGACTAGAGAAGTGACGGTGTGGTGTTTTCTGAGAGACACTCTCTTCTCATTTTCGCGATTTTTGTAGTATCTTTCAGTCAATATATGTAAAGGATATTCGCATTTTTATGGACAATCAGCCTTCCATTATAAAACTACAATCACACTTCCTTACGTCGAAGTTAGCCCAGAACTTTCTATTATCTATAAACGAGAACGCTGAAAAGTTCACCATTCGCTGGACGTGGGTGTCAAGGCAGGTGTCTCATCAAGAAAGTTAAATATAGAAATACGACTCGCTACATGAAAACTGCTGCTTCAGGAGGAAGCTATGAGAGCAACGAACGAGGTAAATCTGACCAAAGCTGGACTCGCTTATCGCTTGAGAGCACTATATTAGCATGGTCGTGGGAGTTATAAGGAGTCACTGTCTCATAGGTAAATATGCGGGCAGACTGAGACTCTCCGGCTACGATTACTGTCGTAGCTACGAAGATGAGGAGTAGAAAGAGAGTGTGCTCTACCTGCATTGCCTCTGCCTTCGTCTAGCGCAAAGCAGAATGAAAATTTATGGCAGCCTCCCATCTGGGTGACCTGACGGATCTTGGTGAGACCAACGTCATTCAACGGTTTGTGGAAAGCTCAGAATGGTTCAATGAGTAGTGAAGGAAAAACGTTATATGTGGTACGTTAGTCTTACATACTTCTGGTCAAACTGATAGATAAACTCACCTTTTAATAATTTTGTGACTTTGCAAGATCAAACGTCAAGGTGCATCCTCCTTTGCCTATTTTTTTACCTTTTTTGGTATAGTTAACGGAAATACTGACTTGTTTCTGCGCAAACTATAATGGCCGTTTCAGTGTGTTGTGACAATGAGAACAACCGGCTTTGCTAATAGACGATAGCAATTATATTTACCTGGTTGTTATTATTTTAATCAAAACAAGAGCTAAGTGCGCGCAGTTAATCTCCGGCACGTTCTTATGCATTCAAGAACAAATTATCTGAAGCGACCCGGGCAAGGGGTCTGTTGACTACCATAAATTGAAGTTTTAATTGGGACTGAATTTTACTATCGCGTAACTGGAGGCAAGAAGCTGCAGCTGAATAAACATTTGGGTTGCAGAATATTCGGCATTTGCCTGGATTTTTCAGCAGCCGAGAAATCCGGCAAAACGTTTCAACATAATAATGGACAGTGATGCATATTAACGAGCCTTTTGGGAATTTGAGATAGTGTCAGTAAAGCCACTGTGGGCTGATAATGAACAAAAATGCGTGGATTTATTTACCACAACAGATAGAAAAAGCTCAGAAGGGGGATTTGGTGCTTACTTCACTTAGAGAGACAGAGCATTTCGGGATTTATGAGTTCAGTACTCACCATGTGCACTGAATCATCGATGTTTCCAAAGTTTTACTCGCGACCACAGTCGTTATATTAATTCACATGACATCCTAAAATTTATCGTTCCAGCGCTTCTAGATTCAGGTCCTCAGAGGAGTTTGATATCTGCGATCACTATGCACATGAGTTGCCTACATCGGAAATTTCAACTTCAACCTCGAACAGCGAAATCAGCGCTAACAAAGCTAAACAATTCATCATGGTCCATGCCACTAACAGCACTAGTCGTTGAATTATGAATACGCTTCACAGTTGCTTAACCACCTTTTCTTCAAAGGCTTCAAATATAGTTCCACTTTAACGGAAAGTGGTTTAAGGAAAGCCTCAATGAAATCAATCAAATTTAAGGCGTATGATGATAAACAATTCAAATGTCAAATTCGAGGAATTACTTCAATCAATTTTCAACTTCAGGTCACGGATGATGTAGCAGTAATTCAACTGTTGGCGCCAGGACCTTTTTAATCAGTTTGCTTTAACATCTACGAGTATACCAGGATCAAGCAAGTATGTGAAATTTGACTTAAATCGGACCTGACAATTGTACAAACCAGAATGTCTCGATATCACGAACTTTATCATTAGGGCAACAAAATTTGATACGACGACAAGATTTTCTGAATTTTTTTGGGTAAAGGGAAGCTAACCCCATAATGACGCATAAACCATGATGTCTTTGGGCCTAAGATATTCGAAAAATATTTGAATTATAGTAAAAGCAGGGGATTAGGGGGTTTAGGACAAGCTTGTTTGGTATGATTTCATAAACTTGTTTGTCCGCAAATTCCTAATCCCCTACTTTTCCCATAATTCAAATATTTGTCGGATAGCTTAGACTCAAATTATGGTTTGCGATATGTTGCTGGAGTCTCTCATAAATCCGTGATGTGCTGAAACCCTTCATTATCAAACCCTTCAAACCGTTCGTTATCACAATGAAATTTACTAATTTAATGAATTTATGGAATTTACTAAATTATTGACTTGATGAAATTACCTAAATTAATGACTTGATGGAATTTACTAAATTAGTGACAGTGAAATATATTAAGTTAAAGACCATGAAATTTACTAAATTAATGACTTGATGGAATTTACTAAATTAATGACAATGAAATTTATTAAGTTAATGACTATGAAATTTACTAAGTTAATGACTTGGTGGAATTTACTAAATTAATGACTTGGTGAAATTTACTAAAATAATGACTTGATGGAATTTACTGAATGAAATTTATTAAGTTTATGACTATGAAAGTTACTAATTAACTGACTTGATGGAATTTACTAAATTAATGACTTGATGAAATTACGTAAATTAATGACTTGATGGAATTTACTAAATTAATGATAATGAAATTTACTAAGTTAAGGACTATGAAATTTACAGAATTGATGCAATTTACTAAATTAATGGCTTTTAAATTTACTAAATTGATGACTTGAAGGAATATTCTAAATTAATGACGTGATGAAATTTACTAATGGCGAATCTGCTATAGAAACATAAGGTTTTTATACGGATTTTTGATAGAGAAGATATTTATTTGGAGTTTAATATTTTTTTTCTTTTTTGTATATTGTGTTGTACTATTACTGTACAGATTTGTATGTGTTGTACAATTATCAATGAATTGATGGAATTTACTAAATTAATGACTTGATGGAATTTACCAAATGAAGATGGTCTCTACATTCTCGAACAAAAAACGGTTTGCAAACTTCTTACAGTTTTCGTTATCACAAATTAAGGCATGCCTCAAGCCAAGGTGACAAACAAATCTCTTTAAGGCGGCGATTAAAAGATTTGATGGTAAGCCGTTCACTAAATCTATGTGCGGGCGGCTCTAAATACCAAAATACTCTTTTGTTGGATGATGACCTCGTAATTTGTATAGTTGTAATTTGTACAGTGGAATCACTAAAGTCGACTTCAGAATTAAAGAACGGTCTGGCGAGGTGCACTAGCTGACCTGTTTCGTTCCCCATATTTGTTGACAATTCACTGGATGGTGAAAAAAGCAGATAATGCCACGATCGTACTTTCAATCACCCAAAATTGTTGTTGTACGGCCATAAGAAGAGCTTTTCTCGAGTGGAAAAACGAATTGATGGTTCTTCGGCAATAATATAAGAATACTTAACATCATACGTCAAATCAGGATCTCTCTGGTACCCACCAACCCACACAATCTGTTGATCACCTATGAATGGGCTACCTTGCAGAGTACTCTTTGTTGGAAATGGTCTTTGGAACAAATTCACAAATTTGCACGAAGAGACCATTTACATTTAGGGTGGACGATCTATGCATTACAATATTTGCAGTCCTTTCTGATACATCATCGATATCTAGAGTATTTGGCAGTGTTTATAAATTAACTTTCGATAAAAACTCTGGGCCCTTAAACCAAATTGAGCTTTTGATTAATTCCTCGAGCACCATTCCTAGCGAGAAACGAAATCTGCAGAACGATACGATGCGAGAGCCCCGTTAATATTTCCGCTGCCCACAAATTCAAATCTAGTAAACGTAATAGTTTTGATTGGGGTGCAACACGAGATTTGACACATAATAAGTGGCGAACGGTTAACCTAACTATACACTTGACTGTGATGAAAGAACGGAACGAAGAGCATCTTGACTAAGGTTAATTGACTTCGAAATTTTTCGAACTAGCCTCGATAGATATGTGGTAACTGTTAGTCCCACCCAATTTTCAAAATGTTGCATATGAAATGTTTTACCAAAATAACAACTGGATTTAGCAAACCAATGGATCGAATAGTGTCGCTATATCCGATAAAAAGTTGCATTTAGACAATTCGTGATTGATGGTCTTCGGTGAATAATCGAAATGGGAATCATCTATAGGGGGTTTTGGACAACCTTTGTTTGGTATGACCTCATGCATGTCGATTATATGATTTTTCCGAATTTTCTTGGGAACATCCTAGGAAGCAAACACTAGAATGACATATATTTAAAGACGTCATTAGGTCTAAGCTATTCGAAAAATATTTCAATTTCGGAATAAGTAGCGGATTATGGGGTTTAGGACAACCTTTGATTGGTATGACCTACTGTATGTCGATTATATGAGTTTTCCGAATCATATCGGGTAAATTAGAAGATTTATCGGTTTATTCTAATAAAATATTCTCACTTACACATGTAAAAAGTTTTTGGATGTAGGACAAACTTCATCCGTCTATATCGAATTGTGAATTTTGTGCTTAAAAGAGGTCTGATTTTTTTTTTTTTTTTAGGACAGTTTTAGGACTAAATTCACGTGAATCATTTTCATATATAGTTGCCACGTAATTTGACTTACAAAACTGATCTTTTATTTCATTATCACTCAATTACAAAACAACCACCATAATTACACCACTGTGTTTTACATTTATAATATATAACCATAATAGATTGCCCCAACCATTCACTCCCCGAATTGTTCTTAAAACCAAAATTAAAAAATGAAAATTATCTCCGTACCTATATGTATATACCCTCGTATATATATACTGTATAGATGATACACAATTCCACAATGTAAATTTTCACATTTACCTTAACATCAATACTTAAAATCCTAATTGAAAATACCATCAATTTCTTAAAACATAATTCTTTAAGAATGGGTATAATGCCACAACAACAACAACAACTTCACGAAAACAAAAACACAACAGAAAACTAAGCGAATATACTAAGAAGACAAAGAAGAGGACACATATACAGACTTACATACATACACAAAAAAGGAAAATAAGGTTTTCACGATAAATACAATTTTCTTGTAAATTTGTGTGAGTTCGTCTTCTAAGAATTTATACCTTACATAAGATGTACATACGAGTACATTCTTTTTAAAAGCACCGCAGCAGATACACACACCTCCATAACGACAAACAGCTCAATACACATATAAAAAATATAAAACGAAACCTCAGCAACAAAATAAAATGGCAAATGGAAAATCGTACGCAACATAATCTTCTCAGTATACAACCTATATGTACCTGGCATGGTGTTGGTGCACGCAAGAACGGAGAGAATCCAAAATTTAAATTTTTCTTTTATAAAAAAAACGACGATATCGGGTGTGAATCCTTTAAATTCATCTTAATCCTTGGGTACATAATTACGTATGTATGTATAGGGGGGGGTGAGGGTATCGATATCTGTTTATAGAGATAATTAAGGAAAAAGGATACTCGGTCATGACGACGATGATGATGAGTGCTGAAATCTTTAATTGAAATATAATTCACTTTACTCACCTTAAGTATGTATGCGTATATATAGTCTCCATCCCATGAGGATTGATTGATTTTATCCTCGTGCGATGGAACAATGAAATGTGTGTAGATGTGTATGCAAATATATGTATGTGTGAGAATATTTATTTTATGTTGAGTAGACCTAGTTTTTTGCCTTCCCCCCAATAAGCTTAATCAAATATAAACATAGTCCTACATTTTTGTTTAATTTTAAATTGGGAATATCCTTTTCATCGGATGAAAGTTGTTTTGCATGAAATAATGTACAGGATGTAAATAAATTTGTTGCCGATTCTTGCTTGTTTAGCCTTTAGTATACATTCGATGAGGGTAACCTAGTTTTGGTTTTTTTTTATTTATTATGTGCAGGATGAGGTATGATCTAAAAGGATACACGTTTTGCCATTAAATATGATTCAGTGGTTTTTAATGTGTGGTCCTCGGATCGCTTTAAATAATAATAAATCTTGTATTGGTTCAGTCCTGTATCTATTTTTATACAAACTTTGGTCCAGATTCTGTTAATTTGGTTTATTTTTGACGTCACATACATTTTGAATTTCTTTATTTGCTCAGAACTGAAAAGAGCAATAAAACTTCTGGACTTTGAAAATTCTGATCGTGTGGGTGATTAGAATTTGTAATTAACTCAGAAAATGTTGATGAATTATTCAAATTCACAATTTCAAATCCAAATATTCAAATTGCCAACATCCTTCAAACTTTTAAAAAATGTTAGAATTTCAATGTTGTTGATTATTTCCAAAGATGTTTGAAAGTTTTCCAGGATTTTCATGATATAAATCATATCATTAATAATCGGGAGATGAAAAATCCTTGTTGCATCCTGCTTCTGTTGAAATTCGATCCTAAAATTTGAAATTCAATCGTAGCAGTGCACTGTAGTCTTACTTCTGAACGTGAGCCATCCGCAAAAAAAACAATCGACTCAGACAACTGTCTATAAAAATCCAAAGTATGAATTAGTAAAGTTAAATTCGGGTAGCCTGTCATTCACTACTTTAACCTCCGGAATATGTGACTTAAACTTTTTAAGAAACTGTCCCTGCCCCGTACAAGTCTCGACATTCCATGCCCCAATACACCTCAGGCGAAATGGAGAATATTACTCTCTACCAAGAATGTAAGACTGCAATTCGGGCGAACATAGAATAGACTCTATAGCAAGAAGAGGAGTAAACAACAAAGCCCCGGTTATAGCCTTATAGGCTGTCATCTGCAGTCCATCCAGCAGGTCACCATACAACTGATGCATAGGACAGTAAAGATAAAACCAGTGATTTGCAGATGAACGACATCATTTTGATCAGTCAACCAGATCAGTCTTAGAAAGATTGACGTACAACCCCTTTTCTAGCTTTGCACAATGAACCGAAGGGGCAAGCTTTGTGCACTTTGACGGACACTGATGAGCCCTCCAGCTCGGTCTCAGGCTTTATTTTTAATTGTATGCATAGTCTACCTTAACTTCTTAAGTTCAGAACACCAGAATGGTTTGTTTTGCTTTTGCTTGTTGTAAATAAGAGGGCAAAACACTCTCCAATTTAGAATCAGATCAACAATGGTAATGGAGCACAAACCAGAAATCGCACCATGAATGAGGTACGGTTCATGGATTACAAAAAACTATACTGTATGCGATATAGCAAGCCGCCTCTTTAACTCATAAGAAGCAGGTTGATCTGTTTATACTCGAGTATGGACGTCATCATGAAGACCAGCTGTAACTTAATAATATAATAAAATCATACAGTCCTGATATAACCCTGAAACCTATCAGCTCAAGAATGCAATGGATTGGCAATTATCCTCCTGCTTGTGTCGGATAAAATTTCATCCAGTGGTTGAGACATTTGGATTCATGATGCCGATGATATTAATAACTCGGATTCTCAGGTGGCCCTACACTCGGATACTCAGGTGGCCCAGGAATTCATGAGTTTAGTATCAGAGACATCGAGGGCTCACCAACCGAAAGTCCTGTCTATCACCTCAAAGAACCAAACATACATCTCATCATTGCTCACTTTGCAGATGATGACACCATCAGCCAGGTACCAACCCAGCCATTGCGGCACAAATCCGGAAGATTTAGCAATCTCCAGAATACCACGGCCAAGCTCTTTTCGAAAAAACTCAGTTTTACCTCATTGAGAGTAATGTTTGAGTTCATTTCACGTACGCAAAATTTGTTGACGGTTGCATCGGATACGTGCAACTCTTTAGCAGCTATTTCAGGCGAAGTGTCCGGGTATTTTGGGTGTATTCGATGAGCTATTGCTAGGCTCCTCGGAAATTGAACGCAGTGCCGGTCCAGACAGATTTTTCTTGTAAGCGTTGGCGACGATGCTTCCCAAATCGCTTTGCCTTACCAAGATGGCTTGGCTCATTTATAGAGCCCTCACCACCCAAAAATAGTATTGCATTCTTCGAACCCGAATTGATTTCTGAGTTGAAACCCTCATCACTTAATATGCTGAGGTCATCTAGCTCCAAATCGCGGACTCATTGACAGTAATAACTTAATTCATTAATTCATATAAATTTAGAAAATTCTAAATTTATAAATTCTAAAATGGGCGAAATAACAATATTTCAGGTTCGAAGCCTAACATGGGAAGGATGCAAGAAAGAATTTTCATTCCCCGATTACATTCGGGGATTAAATTGGAAAAATCGCTTTTATCCTTTGTGGGAATGTAGAACTCATTTTTCAATATCAGTACGCAGATAGTCAATTAAAAATTGGACCTGTGTACAAAAAAGAGCTACCGTTCACCTTCGAACGACAATAAATCCATAAGCCAGTGGTCTTTAATAAATGAACGAATGGGTTGATACTTAATTTTAGGGTTTGATGAATTCAGATTTTCAAATGATTAATGGTTTAGAGAAGTTAAGATTTAAGAAACCTAGGATTTCTCGAATTGATGAGTTACAATATTTTGAAAATATTCTATTTTATGAATTTTGGAATTGAGAAATATAGGAATAATGGAGTTTTGGAACACGTCTAATTATAACTTTAGGAATTTTTTAGTTTTAACTTTAAGATTTGAAACTTTGTAGTGTTTTAAAATTAAAGACTTCAAAAGTTTGGGAAATTTTTGAATTTAGGATCGTTGAAATTTCGGTATTTAGAAATTTGTGAATTAAGTTGTTTAAACATTTTGTAATTAAGGAGATACAATTTTTTTTGAAATCGTTAATTTTCTCATTTAGGAATTATATGTATTTTAGTGTATTTAGATATTTAAAATGTGGGAATATACTCGTACCAGTTTAGGAATTAAGAAATTGGATTAAAATCCAGGAACATTTTTAAGCAGCAACAATTTTTAAATTTGAGAAGTTTTATGAAATAAGCAATTTTGGAATTGAGACGTTTTAGTTACAAATTAGGAGATTAAGAAATTAATTTTCTAATAAGCAAACATAGAAATTTAAAAGTTAAAACATTTTAAATTTGTAAATTAAAAATTTAGGAAATTAGAAATTTTAAATTTACAAAGTAAGCTATTTTAAGTTCCCAAATTTCTAAATTCATGTTTCCAAAGTCAAAAATTCAAAAATTTTCCCAAAGTTTCATTGTTTTAAATTTCTAAATTCAAAAACGGTTTATTACTTAATAAATAATTAAATCAAAATATTTAAATTTCTCAGGTTCAAAACTACTAAATATATAAATTTTCAAATTCCAGAATAAAAAGCTCCTAAATTTTTAAATTTTCCATTCCAAAATTCTAATCTTTAGAATTTCTAAAATCGTTTTTCTTAAAACCTCAAATTCCCAAATTCATATGTTATTCAAAACTTTTAAATTAATAAAATAATTTACTGCTTAGTTCAAAAATTATTTATATTTTCTAAATTCCAGAACTCATAAAATCAACTAATCCTGAATTTAAGCTTTTCGATATTCCTATACCTTTGTAAATCATTGAGTCAAAAACTTTAAAATTACTAAAACTTTCAACTCAGAAAACTCTTAATATTTAAATTTCATATTTAATAACATTGAAAATTAATAAATTGTGAGTTTTTGGAAATTTAAAAAAATTAAATTTAAAAATTTAAAAGTTTATTATAGTTAAATTGATAAATACTTAATTCACAAAAATAATTTAAAATTCACCAAAGCTTCAAAATTTCTTATTTACAATTTTTTCATAACTTCCAAACTATTAAATTTCCTAATTTCTATATTTACTAATTAGAAAGTTATTTTCTTAATTTCCTATTAAGAAATTCATAAATACCTAAATTCGAAATTACAAAATTTCTAAATTCAAAATAGAAAAGTCAAAATTACTAAATTCCAAAACTCATAGTTGTCTAAATTTATAAATTGCTTAGATCAAAAATTTGCAAACCACTCAATTACTTAATTCCAGAATTTATATTTTCCAAAATTCTCAATTTATTGAATTCCTAAATTTATTTTTTTTTTAAATCAAAACTTATGAATTTATAAAAAATTCTTGATTCATAAATTTCTAAACTCTTTAATTCTCCAAACTTCTAAAATTTCTAAATTTATAAGACCCTAAAATTTTTAAATTTACTAATTCCAAAATAGCTAAAATTACAATATTTCAAAACTCGTAAATCAATAAAAGTTTTATTTAATTTTTTAATTTTCAAAATACCGAACCCATGAAACCAAACAATTCCAGAAAATGATAACCTTCAATACTTCTGAATTTCTATAATAATTAATTAATTTATAAATACATAAATTCGAAAATTTGAAAATTCCATAGTTCCAAAAACTTCCAAAATAATTGCTGAATTCCGTAATTCTTAAAATCGTATTATTTCTACAATTCAAAATTTTTTAAATATAGTTAAAATTCGGAATTTTAATAATTTAAAATATCGTTAATCAAAAATCGGCAATATTCAAAATCTTAAAATTTCTAAATACCAAATTGCCAAAAATTTAAAATAATCTTTATTTCATAATTTTATTATTTTGTTTAGTTGCCTGAACATCTAAATTCCCAGATTCCAAAGTTCTCATTAGTCATAGATTAGTAAACTTCTAAAATGTATTTAAAACTGTTTTCTTTAAAATGGGTTGGGTATGTTATTCCAAAAAAAATATTTCATCTACAAAATTCCTTTTTTATAATTCCAAAAAACAAAATTCCAAAAACGAAAATTCCAAAAAACAAAACTCCAAAATTCAAAATTCCTGAATTCAGTTATTTTATGGCCGGAATAGTCTTTTGGAATTTATTCCAACATTTTGGAATTTTAAAATTGAAAATTGTTTTTTGTTTTTGTGGAATTTTGTAATTTGGAATTTTGTAATTTGGAATTTTTTTCTAATTGGAATTTTGAATTAGTGGATTTTTTTGTTGGAATTATGACACTATTCCCTTTAAAATTCAGCACCTGAACTACTGATTTCTTAAATTCATGAATTTTAAAAATCTTATTACGAGGTTTAAATTCCTTCCTCTTAATTTTCAAAATTCTAAATTCCATTATATCTAAATTCCTAAATACCGAAATTTACCAAACACCTTATGTCTTAAATTTCAAAATTCTAAAAATTTTAAACTGCTATATATTACGCATAATTTATCCCTAAATAAATTGTATAGATTACTTACTGCTTAATTTCCAAATTTTAGAATTCATAAACTCCAAAGTTCTCAATTTTCTAAAATTCTAAATTCGTAATATTAATCAAAACTCAAAAATCTATCTAAATCATTAGATTCCAAATTTAAAAATATTTTGTAATTTTGTAAATAACAAAATTGTCCAAATTACAAAATTTCAAAACTGGCAAACTTAACAAGAAATGTTTTATGTTTAATTCCAAAATTATAATAATCCCAAATTACAAAAATCATTTCCATTTTTCTAAATACTAAAATCCTAAATTTGTAAATTTTAAACTTTTAAATTCAAACAATACAAATTTACTAATTCAAAAATTAGTTTCTTAATTAATAAATTTATAAATTCGTGAGTTCCAAATTTCACGTTTCTTAAAATCCCAAAATTAGAAAATTTATTACATTCATAAATTCCTAAATGTATCAATCTCGAAATTCTTTAATTCGTTATATCCTTAATTACAAAATTCTTACGTTTTTAAAATAAATGTTCATGAAAATGTCTATGAATTTCTAAGTTCTTAAAACTCTAGATTTTCATAATGTCTTAAATTTATATAAATTTTAAAATACAATTTTTTTAATTTCTAAAATTCCAGAAAGTTTACGCAGAAATCACAAAATCCAAAAACTTCAAAATTTTTAATTTACAAATTTTCTATAATTTTCAAACTATTAAATTTCAAAGATCTTTTTCAACTAATTAAAAAATTAGTGTCTTGATTTCCAGAAATTGCTAAATTTAAAAATGGTTCCTGTTACAAATGGTCCTAGATTTTTAAATGCCTACGTTAAGTACATAAATTACTAAATTGCTAAATAATAAAAGTATAGCAATTTCAAAAACAAATATTCTCATAACAGCTAAATTTCCTAATTTCTTAATTCCTAAATTTTTATAATAATAATAATTTCTATAATTTACTAAACCCAAAATTACGAAATTTCTAAACTCCCCATAAATATCGAGCTTCAAAAATGCATAATCTCAATAACGACAAAATCACTAAAATGTCTAAATTTGTAAATGCCAAAATCATTAAACTTCAGAATTTTTAAGTTCCTATAAATCCGCAGTTTCAAATGAAAATTCCAAAATTTAAAATTTAAAGTAATATGTAAAGTCATTAATTTAAAAATTCCTTAAGTTTTGGCTGCTTTATATTCTAAATTTAAACTCAATTCACAAATTCCGAAATACTAAACTTACAAAATTTTTCCTAAATTCAAAAATTAGGGACTTTATAGTCTTAAGTTTTCAAATTCTACAAATTTTCAATTCGGAAATTCAAACCCACAAGATTCCCAAATTTTAAAATCCCGGAATGCCCGTGTTCCAAAACCTTCCTTAACACCTAAATTTCTAATCTTAATTTTATGACTTTTGGTCCAATGGGTTATAGAATACCAGTTTGGTAAATTAAAATCTTTTATTAATTAGCGAGCGGAGAAATATTGCAATTTGGCCAATTTTGGAATTTCGCAAATTAAGAAAAGTTTTAATTTCAGAACCTAACGATTTAAGAATTCTGGAATTTGGAGTTTGAAGAGTGAAGAATATATGAAATTAAAAAGTAAATACATTTATGAGTTTGGGAATCTTGTAATTTTGAATTCCCCGTTTTAGAATTTTGGAATATTACTATATAGGAATTTGTAGCAGCCCGAACATACGACTCAACTGCCGCAACAAGCAATTTGGTGAAATTCAAATACAAATCAACTAAGCGTTCACTAGCCCCATCACACATGCAATAGCCGAACCAACAACTATAATTATTTATAGCAAACAACGCGCCATACGACTAATATCATTTGAACTTACACATAGAACTGTTCCCTCTCCAAAATACTGTTACGATCGTGGCGACATCTATGTTTGAGTAGCGACACTATCGTTAATGTAAAATTGTTATAAAGTAGAACAGTATAGAGGTGTCTAGACTTATCTAGACTAATCGAATATTCTGGAGATTTCTAGAATGGTTAGAATATTTGGTATAAATACGCGACAAACATTTGGGAGAAAATCAGTTGTGTTTTAACCGTGAGAGTGCTAATAGTAATTAAAAGGAAAGTGTTTATAAAGTAAAATAAAGTGTTATTAAAGTGTAATATAGTGTTATTAAAGTGTAGTAAAATAATTATTGTGAAAAATAAATAAATTTAGTGTGTTCTAGAATTTACATCGTTTGTTTTATTCACAATCCAGTGATCGAACCTTGAATTTGACAAGGCAAAAACGTAACAATACGATACGTATTTTGGACACGAAGACATCACGTCACAACAAAACAAAACAAACACGAGGAAACAAGTCAGCCATTTCTTGTGTTACATTCAAAAAAGTAAAATGAAATCGTGCAGGTGGTGACAATGTAAATAATAAAATACAGAATTAAAACTAATTAAATAAATAAATGAATTAATAAATATAAAAATTAATGAAATAAATTCAATTAATTAAATTTAAATAAACTTAAATTGAAGAAATAATTGTAAAATAAATTATTATTGTGCGTGTGCGTTTTAATTTGAGAAGTCCGGACCGGGCGCAATACAAAAAGTGGAACAACCTACTCCTAAAAATTTATGAATTGTGTTATGTACAATAGAAAATCAGGAAATTAGAACATTTAGATATTTTGTAATTAGAAAAATTAAGAAAATTTTGTGCAATTTAACGATTTAAGAAATTTAGAAATTCTGGGCTAAAGGGAATATTTTTAAGCAGCAACAATTTTTAAATTTGGCCATTTTAAGTTAAGGAGTTTTGGAATTCGGTAAGTCAGTCGTGTATGATTTGAAAAATTCAATAATCTTGAATTTTGAAATTTATTAAGGAATTTTTAAGTTTAGGAGAATTAGGAATTTTGAAATTAATAACTTCATTTGTGAAATTCTTAAACTTTCATTATTTGAAAGGATTTAAGAATAATTTGAAATTTGGAATTTTGTGTTTAGGAACTTAAAAATTTTGAAGTTTAAGGATTTTGTAATTTACAAATTTAGACATTTTAGTGGTTTTGGTGTTGTTGAGATTATGCATTTTTGGATTTCTTAATTTTCTCATTTATGAATAAAGGATGATATAAGTATTTAAGAAATTCAGAATTAAGAAATTTCCGGTTTTCTTAATTTAAGAATTTCTGAATTCGTTTAAACAGAAATTAAGGAGTTTCTGAAAATAAAAAATTACGAAATTTGGGAAATTCGATATTTATGGTGAGTTTAGAAATTTCATAATTTTGGATCTAATAAATTATGAATGAGTAATGTAAAAATTAAGAAATTAGAAAATTTAGGTGTTCAGGCCTCAATGTGGCCTTGTGTTATTAATTTTTCAATTTTTAAATTTGTTATTAGTGAGGTTATGGGTTTTTGAAATTGCTTCTTTTCTTATTTAGGAATTTAGGCATTCAGAAATCTAGGACCATTTTTAACAAGAACAATTTTTAAATTTTGGAATTTCTGGAAATCAGAACACTAATTTTTTAATTAGTTGAAAAAGATCTTTAGAAATTTAATAGTTTGAAAGTTATAGAAATTTTATAAATTAAAAATGTTGAAGTTTTGTTGAATTTTGTGATTTCCACATAAACTTTTTGGAATTTTAGAAATTGGAAAAATAGGGTTTTAAAATTTATATAAATTTAAGAGTTTATGAGATGAATTAAAAAATCTAGAGTTTTAAGAATTTAGGAATTCATGGACATTATCATGAACATATATTTTAAAAACGTATCGTCTAATTTTGTAACGGTTTGCAGAATGTAGTTTACCAACGCGTGATGATGCTTTAAGCACGCGAGCAGCATCTCCCGGGATGGTAGACCACCACGCCAGTTGGCCACCATGCGTGCAGCGATCGGCTGATCATGCATATCTTTTATTAGAGATGTTGTGATACCAGCAGGGATCCATAGCTTCCAGGAAGAATTATTTAATAAGTGCATGACTTAGTGACAGACACTCTGCCTAGAACACAAAATTCTGTTGAGGCGTGAAACCGGCGATTAAAAGTTGTGGTTGGTAAGGCTCACATGGGTCTTTATCAACTATCAAAGTTTTAGCAGTCGAACAAGCCGTTGTCTAAACTAGAATAGAGTGCATCTATATGCTATATACAACTATATTCTGAAAGAAAAAAAAATTTAAAAAATTCCTGCAAACATAAGAAATACATATATACATAATAAATATCATGAAATATTTTTCTGGATTTTAAAATTTCTGAAATTTTATTTTTTCAGGTTAATGTAGTGATCCCATTTCAACCTTTTAAGCAATAGGTTTTCGAACAATTTTGAAATTGTTGGAAGTAGCGAAATTGGTGTATACGAGGTTTTAAAGTTGGGAGGTTTTTTAGGTTTTGGAATCATAATCCCCTCTGCCATCTTCCACTTGTATGGAACGTATTTCATTCGAAACGTCTCGCTTAATACTTGGCCAATTTTCGTTTCGACTATTTGTCCTGAAATTAGGTCGTAACCAGGTGATTTTTTTGATCTTAAGTTTGGTGCTGCTTGCAATATATTATTATTTAATACAATAGTTCTAATTGGTCATCGAGTTGTGTCGCAGTTTTAATTGGTACTTGTAAGACTGTATAATCTTCGATTAGCGTTCGGAAAATATCCCAATTTGTTTTATTGTTTGTTAATCTAGGCAAGTTTTCTTTCTTGATTATGGTTGCACTCAGTGTCATAATAACTGGTGTGTGGTCTGAACATATTCCTTCATGGTTTTCTATCAGTAGTTTTCGGATACTCCTTATGTTACAAAGAAGTCTATTAAGTCTGGTATTTTATTATGATCGGTAGGCCAATATGTTGGTATAATTTTCTTTAGTCAGTTGGTGACGTGGGGACAGTAGATGGAATGCTATATTCCTTTTCATTATTTAGTCGAACGTTAAGGGTTGATACTTGCATAATTTCCTTTTCTATTATAGCTCATTCGCAGTGTTTGATATTTTCCTTTACATATATTGCTGACCTTCCTCTCGCTTTCCCTGCTGGATGTATGGTATGGAATTCTTGCGAATGACACGTAAAGTAGGATTTTGATGTTAGGGATATGTCTGTCTTTTCTATGTGAAAGAAAATTTCTAGTTGGAAATTCTTAATGTTTTGCTGTTATGCATATTAGTACATCATAGAAGTGACTTCACTCACTGCTTCTTTATGCTCTTTCAGTTTTCACTATGCGCATGTTTAAAGCTTCTATACTCCTAAGTATTTTTTGAAGAATTGGAGTTTGTTGATTTTCCTTAGTATTGAATAGCTCCTGTTGCTGCTGCAAAGGATTGTTGGTTAGCTTTCGCTGAGTTTTTCGGTGGTATTCTGTCGAATGGTATTTCACGGTTTTGCTTAAACTGAGTTTTTATATTCCTCAGTTTTTGGAGTTCTTTAACTATCTCGCATCCTCTGTAGTTTGCGGGATGATCTCCTTTGCAGTCTACACATTTAGGGGTGGTAGATTTCCCAAGGTGGCAGGCTTGTGCTAAATGTCTTCCGGACATACTTCTGCTTGGTTCTGTATTTCTTAGGCTTGAAGTGCTTTTTTCAGCTTTCCATTTTCATTCTTAAGTATGATAATCTCTACAAAGTTGAGATGTGATCTTTTCTAGTTTACTTAATTGTTTACAAAGTTCTTCGTTTTCCATTTCATATAGCTACTAACCGAGGATGTTGGTGATCTCGGTACTTTGGAGCTACGTCCAAAGGATTTATCATTATTTGACTTTGACAAATCATTGTGGTCGCTGGATATCAACGACTGCAGGGAGCCCGCGTCCACACTCCACCATGTCGCCGGTACTGGGGTTCCGGATCCCTGCACCGCAAGTTTTTCTCCATCTCTATCAGTCATGCTGGTTTTTTGTCGGGTAGCCTTCCTCTAGCATTTTAAACCTATTGCCATGTATTAATAACAGCCGCTCCTAACTTGGAGGACAGACGCTGACCAAGAAGCCGCCCAATGTGAGTCCTTTGCGCTTGGATTTCTTGTTCATTAGTTTTAACAGACGAGTTTTAATTTTATATATAAGGCCCTCATGCCATGCTTTGTCGAAAGCTTGCGCAATGTCTAGGATAACTGCCGAACAATATTTCTTTTCTTCTAATGCAAATTTAACTGTGTTAACAACTCTGTGCACCTGCTTTACAGTGTCATGTTGGTCTCGAAACCCAAATTTGTGGTCTGGTATAATCTGCCCTTCAGATAATATTGCTTTTAATTTTTGTAATCATAATCGCACTGAAGATATAAGTTATGAGTTTTATGCATTTATCAGGTAATTATCGTGTCCTGATGCTGTTTTAGGGGTTTATTCAGTTTTTGATGAAATTTTTAAATTTTTTCAACTTGAATTTTAAAAAAATTGATTTCGAAGGGTCCTCCGTAAACATTGGTGGTTCAATGTTGATAGTTTTTTCGTTTGGTGTGAATACTTTTTTCAAGTGGTTAGAGAAAGTAGTAATTTTTTCTACGTCACTTCTGGCCCAATGTCCATCTGGTTGCCTAATTGGTGGATTCGATAATGTTGGCCTCTTTAGTTTTTTTGTTGACTTCCATATTGAATAATCTGTTCAGTAAGGCAACTCTGGATTCCTGAGTTTTCTTCTTCTCTCAATGCTCGTTTAAGGGCTTTAATAGCCCTATTCAATTTCCCTTTTAGTAGTGGAGATTTTTGCTGCTGCCACAGCCCGCGTATTGTCCTTTTTTCTTGGATTAACTGCAGTATATTAGGTGATGGCTTGTTAATTTTTTCAGAGTTGTTAATATCAGGGGTGGCCTCTTTTGCTGCTATTTCTAATAAATGTGTTAAACCATCCGCCGCCGTATCAATATCTTCCGGGGTGCAAAGTTGGATATCCAAGTGGCAATTTTGTTCGACTATATAGAGCCCAATTAGTTAATTTATTTGTTAGAGGTGGTTCTGCCTTTAAAGCTCTGGTACTCAGAGATATTATTATTGGTGAGTTATCGGATGATAAGTCATAGCAATCTTCTACCTGAGAATTGGTGCGTGATTTAGATTTTTTTCATTCATTGCTTCATATAGTTGCTTTCCTTTAGGCGTGGTTAATCTAGAACCCCATTGCAAATGTTTAGCATTGTAGTTGCACCCTGCGAGAAATTTATTGCCCAGCTGATTAAAATAATCGATAAATTACTGCTTTTTGATTGCGTGTTTCGGTGGACAGTAAACAGCCGATATTACACAATGTCCAGACCATTCTTCTAGGCAGATATTATTTGCTTGAATGTGATATTTATCATATTTGTTGAGCTCATAATGCTTTATTCTTCGTTTGGTCAAGACCGCAGTGCCGTCGTGTGCTTTTCGATCTGGATGTTTGGTGTCATCCGTTGATTTAAAAAAATTTATTTTTGTAAAGTGTGTTTGAGAAAAGAAAGGTTTGAACCTCAGCTTTGTGCTGTGAAACACCATTCGCATTCCATACAGCTATCCTTAGGAGCGTCATTATTGGCTTTTGACGATAATTTGCATTAGTGTGTTCATATTTTGCATCATCAAGCTCATATGTCTTTCCATCATCATCATGAAATTTTGGATCGTTTCGGTCAGTTTGTTTACGGTTGCGTGAATATTTAATTCTTCTTCGTTGAAATGAACTTTCAATTTTGGGGTGGCAGCTTTTAGGATGTTGGCATAGGAAACTCCTGGTTGTGCAAAACTGCTTGTAACATTCTCCAGATCATTTTGTGTGGTTGAGTGTGCATTCGCTTGTTGGGTTGTAACGTGACTTAAGCATTCTTTGCTCGGATCGCCACTTTGGATTGGTCTTACGCTTCAAATCTGAATATACTGGGGAACCTCTGTAGTTTGCTGTGTGATTTCCACCGCAATTACTACAGCGTTTTACTGATGGATCATTTCTGGTCTTATCGAATTTTTTCATGAATTTCGCCACAGATAACGCAAACTTCACTCAACGTGCAATAAGCTATTGTGTGGCTGTATTCTTGGCACTTGATGCATTGTACTGGTCCGATTCGCTTTTTGGGTTCCTTTACAGTGATTTTGCGATTCAGAAAAAATTTCAAGTTATATATACAGTGGTTTCCTTTGGTTTTCTCATCTGGCTCTAATTCCATGCGAAACTTCGGTTTGGGAACCTTCTCCCGACTTAAACTGTTTGCCATAGATTTGGCATGAACAACTTGCGTGGCGAGAGTCGCATGAATGTCGGTCACCTCTACGCTGCTCTCCATTCCTTTTAAAACAACAGTCAACCCTTTTTGACTTTTCAGCTGGTAAGTGTAATATCGTTTTCCGGTTTGATCGAAAAGGTTTACAAACGCTCTGAAACCATCAAAGATTTGATTTTCGTTTCTTTGATATTGCCCCTTTTAAGCGGGGCAATATAAAATGTTGAGTCAATTAACTTGTCGATTATATTGACGGGTTCATTATATGACGCCTCTCTTAAATAAATTTGTGGCGGCTCTCCGGTCCAAGGAATTTAAGAATTTGGAAATTATTTTTCGAAATTTCGTATCTAATTTTAGAAATTAAAAAAGTAAAACTATGTCTCATGAATACGGCAAACGTAATTTTTTTGTGTACCATATTTACCCAAAGATTAAGAAACACTGAATTAATTCGTCGCTTGGTAATAAATTGATGAAGATGATTGGGATAAATCGATATTATTTGTGTGTGTGTGTCTGTATTTTTTACTATAGCAAATTGGTCTGTATTATTGGTACACACGCACAAAATAATGTTGATTTAGGATCAAATAATTTATTCCATCTCGGATGTGATCTGGTGTTCGTATTCGAACGCAATTTTTATTTTTGTTTTGTGGTAAAAAGTATATTTACTATTGCGGATGCGGATAGAGCATCCCATGATTAAAAGTATCGTCATAAAAAAAAGAGGAGATTTCACGTAGAATATTTAATTTAGCTATTGTATATGCATATTTTGTATACAAACATGTCAAAATGAATTATTAAAATAAAATCCGCGGTGAAACGTATGTCACCATTTTCATGCGATAATTTAATTAAAATTAAAAAAAAAAAATTTACATAATTGCATGCAACATTTTATGTATATGATGTCGTGTTAAATGTTTAAAAAAAAACGTGACGCGATAACGTAAGCGGAATTAAAAATTATTAAAAATAATTTTGTAAAACTTGTCATACGTGTTTCTGCGGTTTAACAATATTATAGGGAAGTTTATTATAGTTTATTTAAGGGTTCGGAAAGCAACTATGGTTCCACTCGAATCCACACAAATTGATTGGAATTCTAATTTACAATTCACAATCTGTTATACACCAAAAAACATACCCATTGCTTAAATCACACTCTATAGATAACTCACGCAGTGTTAACATTTTTTGAAATTAATTAAATATTTGCCACCTACTTTTAGGAAATCCTTGTAAATCTTGTATAGAAAATTTTAAATTCTGAGATTTTCGGTCAGATAAATTTGATCAACAAACACACATACACACACAAAACATTTTCATTTACATAAATACCATCAACAACATAATAATCGCGCGAATGAGATGGCGCGTGGGGTACACTCATACACGTAAATACATAATTCAGAATATGCTTTTCAGTTCCGCGGAATATATAAATATTGATTTTGGAGATTTAAATCCGGATTAAAAACTGAATCACATATGAAAAAGGCAGTTAGTTACACGAAATTCCCCACATAAGCATAAACCTCGCTGATGTTTTATAAATTTACTATTTTGAAGTCAATTGAACGGAAAATTCGATTAATTAATCCTTTTTTGATGATGTATGCACAGTATGGTGTGCAGATTTATATTTTGGTTTGTTTATCGCTTAAAACCAACTAACGTCGGATTAGCACCGCACCTAAAAATTAGACTGTATCGAAGTATTTGATCAACTGTTGCGGTCTGCAATCTACCAAAAAATATTGCTACACATATTAGTTTGATGTACAGAAGATCCAGGAACAAAGTTACGGAACCAAAACGAAAACATGGGCTACATAATTTCGGTAGATGAACTTGCCTCACACGAAACCATAAACCAACACTTTGCACAAGGTTATAGTCCAGTTGTTTCATGTATAAGGAAGGCCAATATGTATATATGAACTGTTACGCCAAGCTTTAAAAAAATCAAGAAAAAGACCAACAAAACAGCACTGGTTATCGGAAGCTGAACATGCTTTCACAAATAATTAAACCATATCTGAATTATCTATTTTAACAAGCTTCAACACAAAAATGCAAAGTCTTGTAAAAATAATGGTTTTTAGATTCGGCATTTTTAAAATTTAGTCGTATCATTTAATTAAAGCTTTGGTATACCTATAAAGTTGTTAACATCATAATGGTCTATTGAGATTGTAAAAGCTTCAATGCACTTTGTATTTCTTGAACAATTGAGACAACTTGAGCTTGAGACAACCGAAGGCCCAACAGGGAATCAATTGATGATGTAAAAAATAGCACAATAGCCAACAGAACTTAGGAACGCCATCATTTTGTAATAATACCAGTTGGTCAAGCTTAAAATTTCTATGTTTTAGTTGCCATTTTGCCCGTTGATCACAAATAATCGCGTTGCTGTGATTCAGGAAAACATTACCTGCCAAAATTGGCAATGCAAAAATGTCTGCCAGAAACACGGTAAAGGACTATTAAATATTAAGAGTAAATATTTATCACACAATAAAATAAAAATATACAAAATTGTAAAGTAGACGAAAGAGAATTACGTATTAAGAAATAAAAAGACGTATCACAAAGAGGAAAATAAATCAAACTTTTAGTATCCTCCCTCAAAAGATTCGTATAAAACTTTACGTTTCTGTAACGGATTTGTCATTAATTTAGTATAATTCATCAAACAAGTCATTAATTTAGTATAATTCATAGAAACAGTCATTAATTTAGTATAATTCATTGAATCAGTCATTAAATTAGTATAATTTATAAAATCGGTCATTAATCTTAAGTTGCGTTTAAGCTTAAAATAATTTTGTAATTTTATTAAATGCAAATCTTTTTCTGAAATTATAAATGTGTTACGGGAAATCTTCTGGTAAGTATACTTTGAAACAGTATATACGTATTTATATACTACGGACGCTGTTCATTACGGATGTCCTCCGTAATGAACAGCCAAGGCAAAAGCTAAAGCGTTGAAGTAAATATAACATTCAACGATAAAAACTTTCTTACTAATATCGGTTGTACAACACCATTAGTCAACTAAATATGAACAAAAAAGTTATTTATATTCAGTAGCCTTCATAGATTATGTATTACTGACTTTATATTTGAGTTTATTCTAATTAGCTGAGTTAAATATGTGATGCTTTGAAAGTATGATCATTTGCTTTGCAGTAAAACTGTATGTTGAGTTCTGGATCTTGCCAGCCATCCAGTATGATCATGATCCCATGCAAGCTAATCTGACCCTTTAAACCAAAACTTGTTGTTGATTAATTTTTTGTTATGAACACCTCGAATCAGCTGGAGTTTGTCAGGAACGTGTGCTTACATCTGTGTTGGAAGCGTTTCTAAAATGATCGATTTATTATTAAAATTCTATTTCTCGTGACGGACTTTTCATTTTACTTCATTTTCAATAGAAATCGTATTGAGAACCGCATTTGGCCTGCATGATCGAAGTCGTTCGAGATTTCGACTTCGTGGTCGGTCGTCTATACATTGACGACATTCTAGTGGCATCGGAAATAGAGAAACAATGCAAACTCCACCTGGAAACGCTTTTCCACCGATTCGTTGAGGTTAAAAGCAACTTTGAAAAGATTATTGGCTCGGCCTTCATTTAAGGCCCCGCACCTCACTGCTCGTTTTCATCTACATACATGCAAAGATTCAAGTTCTAAACCGTTTGTAGTTTGTGAGTTAAAACATGCTCACAGACGAACGATGTAAAGGGACTTAAGCTCCGTTTTCCTCAAAAATTCTTTGAAGCGATCAGTTTGTTTTATAAAAAAATAGTTAAGATAACTTGACCATACCCAAAACAAAAATCACCTGGCGATAATTGACCTACATTACGATCCTCGTCTCCCCAATCTCCAGCATAATATTTATATACGAGAGAGGTGTGTGTAACCGGATAAAAAAATTTATACTTTAAGATTAAAGCAAAACGAGAGAAAAAAAAACAGAAAATAGTAAAGCTTTTAAGCTCAATCACCTCTCAATGTAAATTTAAGATAACAAAAAAAAACAAAAAAGTTCCAAATGGAAAATACATTTTTTCCTCATTTTCCTTCTCCAAATTATACATTTATTGTTTTGACAAAAAATACCAATTCTTTTATACATGTATACGTATATGTACTCTTGAAATATGAAAGAAAAACGAACAAAAAAAACTTTCCCAAAGTTTAAAATAAAAGAAAAGTGGAAAACTTTTAAAATACAAAAAAAAAGAAAACTTTTCATCCCTTTTTTATTGTTTTTATATTATGCCAGAGTATATATAGCTATGTAAGTATTGGGGGACCATTTTTTTGTGTGTCTCGTGTCCCCAAGACCGGCCCGCCCTGCCCCCACACAAAAATAACAATCGAGTCTTTTATTTTCTTGCAAACAAAATAAAATTATTCTCGTTCCCTGTCGAAAATGGCAAAACTGTATATATGTACTGAGAAATTCTTTTGTTTTTTAATGAGGTAATCCTTTTCTTGAATTTCCTTTTGTGTGCTATGCTTTCGAGAATTTTTCTGTTATAGTTTTCCATTTTTTTGTTTTATTTGTGTGCTGGTTCTATAGGGCAAGTGGACCTATTTGTTTGCCGATTTCGGTTTGTGCTGTTGTTCTCAAGTTGATTTGAATAGAATTTTAAAGTTCACATATACAATACTTAAATAATTGAAAAGCGGTTGGATATGTTGGAAAATTTATTGTGTACGAAATTACGAAGAGAAAATAGATCGAGTAGGTATGGGTACACCTCGTGTCTATGCGGATAACTAATATTGGGCATCATCTAATACTATGATGGGCCACCTGAGAAATCGATTGTGTTCAGGGTTGACCAGAAGTCCATCGAACACATTACTGGGTCCGGATCGTCGCTACAATACGACGTTGAGAGGATCAATTTCAGGGTTATCTCAGAGCCGTAGGATTTTAGTTTACGGCTGGTCTTCATGATGACGTCCATGCTCGATTATAAACAGAACAACCTGCAACATAGTAAGTCAGCATATTATGAGTTGAAGAGACTGTTGTTTTTGTCTGATTCAGGAACCGTACCTCATTAATGGCACGGTTTCTGGTTTAGATTCGAAGTTCGGCAGGATTTTCTAAAGTCCACCGTCCTTAAAACCAGAGCGTGCATTTATATTTCTAATGATATTGATGCCGCTCTTAGTAATAAGTGCAGCACGGCTGATCTTGCGGCGGTGCTAATCACTCTCGTGTATGCTGACTAATGTTGTGTGTAGACTTGATTCACTTCTACCCGATGGTGAGCTTACTTCCTCTAATAAGGAAGTAGATGAAATACTTCTTTTTACTCATGTCCCGGGCTGTAGCACTCTAAATTTCGACAATATTGTCGAAACCACTAACGTTATTGTTGAAACTCCATGAGGGGTTGCTTTGGAGTGCATTCTCTTTCGTACATTATAAAACTGCCGGCCCTGATGGTATTTGTCCTGCTGAATTGAACTCTTGCAAGGGCTTGTCACCCAAAATGCTTTTTTTTTATATACAAATCACTGGCTATGCATCTGTGTTTTGGTGGCCAGTAGTCTACTTTTAATCATCACTTGCCAAAATCAACAGTTTGCAAAACATCGTACGTAGGGCTGTTACTGGAGCCATGTCTTCGGCTCCGCTTTTAGCTATGGAGTCTATTTTATCTCTGCCCCAGCTACCGTCATTCTTTTTTAGCACAGCTTGCTCAGCGGCGTTTCGTTTGAAATGTGTTGGCGCGTGGAACACATTCGGTACTATATCGAGACATAGGTGAATATTCGAATTGCTAGCATTTTTTTAACAGGGTGCTGGCTTCGGTATCTGTAGCCCATCGCTGGCTCTGAGTCTTTTAGTTTGGGTACTTACTGTCTTATTTCTCAAGTGGAATTAATCGCGGTTACTCGCTGTGCCATTACCGTTATTAATTTTGCGGTTAATGGTGCAGAAAATATTATTTTCTGTACTGACAGTAAATCTGTCCTCAACTCCTTAAATAATTCTTTGACCAACTCAAAACTGGTGAGGGATTGTAAGAATTTTTTTAATGTTCTCTGCCGCAAAAACAAAGTTACAGTCTTGTGGTTGTCAATTTGGCAAAATTGGTTCACGTTCATGTTTCATTGGACCTGAACCTGCTGCTCGTGGTCATCGACCCCCACCTGGTGTAAGGCGAAATACTTTATTAGTAAGCCCAACTCGAAGTTGACTAATTACGCTCTTTCATATTAAAAAAGGATAACTTAAGAAAACTAGTATCGATTCTTACTGGCCATGGCCGTTTCAAGCGTCATCTCCATCGCATAGGACTAGTCAGCAATGTCTTATGTGATGAATGCCTTGAAGATGTTGATGATAGCATTCACTTCATCGGCAGCTACCCTGCTTTCGATTATATTAGGCCTCATGTGTTTAATTCAGGACAATTCCTGTGCACCTACTATCCTCTCTGCCTTGGTTCAAACTTCTCCAATTTGCTAGGTATGTAGAATGCGTGTGAGTGATTGGATAGAATCCAAGGTTTGCACCATGGGCCCTTTGTGGCATTAGGTACGGAACCTTAATGAGTTCCAGCCAAATTTAAAAAAAACAAAAATAAAGTACAATGCGCTCCTGCGAATTAGGATAAATCCTCTAGGTGTGAAAAATGGGCCCATTGTGGCATTGAGTGCGGAACCTCAGTAGGTTCCAACCGTTTTAATAAAATTAAAAAAAATGCATATTCGTGATGATTCCCGTGGTGGAATCTGCACGCGCCATGGATGATCATTTCCGCGTCATCTATTATTTTCTACGTCAACGTGTCGACAACACGTAAACAACGTAGACGTAAATACCGTAGAAAACGTCGATAGTGTAGACGATTGATAGAGTGATTTAGTGAACTAGTTCTAAACTATTTAGTGAACTAGTTCTAAACGCTTGATTAATATGCCACAGAACCTGCTCTTGCGCTAGCGACAGCCGGTCAGCGAGTTGGATAACTATGGAGCAATCTTCTAAGCATTTTAGATCAATAGCTCGTATTCGGAACCATTCATTATCTTATGATATCCAAAAATTAAATAAAGAGCAGAATATCCAGTAGAGGAGTGAATGGAATTTCGTATGACCGCAGCGATCTCCTGTAAGTGATTGTCCCATGCTCGATGATTATCTGTTTTGTAGGCTCGAATCGCGAACAATACAGTGTGATTTGCACGTTCACCAGCGTTGGCTTGTGGGGAATATTTAAATGTATAGTGATATGTTTTATTCCAAATTGTTTTAGCAAGTGTTGAAAAGTTTTAGATAAAAATTGCGGTTCATTATCCGTTAAAATAGACTCAGGAGTACCAAATAGAAGGAAAATATTATTTTCTAAGTACCACATACTAAGGCAGCAGTGGCATGTAGCATAGGAAATAAATGTTTAAATCGAGAATATGAGTCGAGAACAATAAAAATGTACGCATTACCTAGTTTTGTTCTAGGATAGGGGCCTAAAAAATCGATATATTGATGCTGCCATGGCCTATATGTGATAATTTGATGACCCATGGGAGGTTGTAAAATCTGATTTGAAGGCTTACATTACATGTCTTACAGATTTTGCAGATCAACTAGATATGTAATATTTAACACTTTTTAACATTTTAGGCCAATAGAAATGGCGCTGTAACTTTTCCATAGTTTTTTCAACTCCAAGATGCGCTGAATTCGGCGGATCATGAGCCTGTTGGATTAACTCGGAGACATTGGGTTTGGAATATCTAATTTCCATATGGGTAAATCATCACTGGCGATATAAATTCCAAATTGTTTCGTAAAATATATTTTATTGTTAACTACCTTAAAATTCCAATGACAATTCGGTTTTGTTTGTAAGGAAGCAAGAAATTCTAGATATACTGAATCTTTAAAATGACTAGAATTTAGATCAATTTGAAACGGAGAATTACAAACGTTGATTCCGTGACCCTTTTAAATGCTGAATATTGAAAGTGAATGGTTGAAATTTCAGACTCCATCGAGCAAGTCTTCCATGAAGATCTTTTTGTCCCATCAACCAGTGTAGACTGGCGTGATCCGTTATAATTGTAAAATTATACACCTCCACAAAACATCTGAATTTTTTTACGCTCTGAACTGCCGCGAAGCACTCCAGTTCAGTAACAGAATAATTTCTCTGGCCACCATTCAATTTCTGTTAGAAATATGCAATCGGTTTTTCGGCTTGACTTGAAATAATACGCCGCCAATTCCACTATTACAAGCGTCGCAGTGAATGTAGAAATGCTCGTTAAATTTTGGATGAGATAAGACTGGAGCGTTCGATAAGGCATCTTTCAGGCAAACAAAAGCCTGTTGAGCATCTTCGGAAAAATTCCATTTTTCAGCAATAGCTCGAGCTCTCTCGGGATCGTTTCGGAGGCAGCCGTCACCAACTACATAACCTAAATATTTAATTTGCTTTAGCAAGAAGTGACTTTTTTCAATATTTATGGTTTAGTTGGCGGCTGTAAGTAAAGCCGCGAACTGTGCAAGCAGATCAAAATGCTCACCCAAACGTGTAAGTGAATCCCACATAAATTGCACGTAAGGTTATCCCACATAAATTGCACGATCATGCAAGTTATGTGGGATAACCTTATGCATTAAACGACAGAGTGTTTGAGGTGCGTTGCACAGGCCGAACGGCATCACCTTAAATTGAAAAAGCGGCTGACCCGGCACAGTTAAAGCAGTTTTCTCACAAGAATCAGGGTATAAAGGAATTTGCCAAAAGGCGTCCTTTAAGTCAAGGCTCGAGATATAACATGTGTGATCGAGACGACTGATAAGGCTCTTTATTAATGGCAATGGATACGCTTCTTACTGGGTTACTTCATTAAGACGCCGTGCGTGCATCTAGACAGATACGAATTTTGATATTTTTCCTCTCGACTGGGGCTATAGGAGAGCTCCAAGCGCTATATTGAATCAATTTATATATTTTTTATTTTATAATATGAATTCGAATTTTGTTTTAACAATAGTGTGACCAAGATGAGTGATGACATGATCGGTTCAACCTTACTCTGTTTCATTTTCATTTTGTTTTCTTATAATTCTTACCGTGGTGATGATACTTGCCGTAATTGAAATGAACCCTATCCTATTCATTTTTAGAATCGATATTGAAATTTAATACAATCCGTAATTAAGAGAATTGTTTATTTTTGGTATTTTTTTTTACGGTCTTTCAAGACTGAGTCCATCCCTTGAAAGCACACCCCACTGCTCCTGAGCCTTAGCCGCGCTAGAATGACCGTCAAGGGTAATGAACCAGTAATTTGTTTTTCTGATGACGAAGTAACTTTACTCTGGTTCCATAGTTTTAATTTAATTTAATTTAAATTTACATGAGAACTTCCAAGTCAACAAAGCTTCGCTACAATTGTTACTCTAAACCTAAGAACAGGTTTATGACAAATTTCACATACGTTTCAAATTATTATTTGTCATGTTTAACCGAATCGCTCACTAACTCGTCACTACAGCTTCGCATCCTCTCACATTTAAATAACGAATCTTAGAGCAATAACTTAGCACCTGTTATTTTATCGCATTTGGTGATAGATAAATAACTTGAAAGCATCTAAGTTAGTTAATTCATAAAGTATAAAATCCGTTATATTCGAACAATCGCAGATACGCAGAGACAATTCCGGACAATTTTAACCAACAAATCTAGATATTGAAGCAGCAGTCTTCCATTTATGACTTCCATATGCCAAAATATCGTAGGTTGTTGACGTTGTGTTAATTGTCGACGTTGATAAAAAATACTACCAAGTAATCTACGTAATAGTCTACGTGTCGACAATCGCGTAGATTACATGGGGTAATCTACCTCGCCCATCCCTGAAAGTTTTTTTGTCACCGAGTTGAATGTCTTCCAAACAGCATTCAGCAACTGCAACTATTTGAATTCGGTATACACGAGATCATTACTCCCAATCCAAATTGGTACGTCGAACAAAACGAAACTAAAAAGCACGATTTACTTGTGTGTTGAAAAATAATTCAGCTTAACCATAAATTTCCATCTCCCATAATAACAACGTGTACCAAAAGCACATCCATCTCTCCCCGGCACATACATACATAAACTCGTACAACATCTGCATTTTTACTGTAAGACATAAAACAAGACGGAAAAAACTTAAACTATCCAAAACTAACAATAAGAGAAAAACAAAAAATAATGGTACTTACATAACAATAATAGTCACACACTGGCACACACTCGCTATTGAAAAAAAAAAAAAATCGTACACACACACACTCGAGTATAACTCCGCAACATGTTTCAAAATGAAAATTCATAAACAACGATGGAAGCGGAAAAAACAGATATCGATTTTTCCACAAATTCATGTATTCGGCGAAAAGAAAATTGGTGCGGTAGATAATTACGTCTTCTTATATGTTTCGAAAACAAAAACAAAAAGAAAACTGAAGTAAATATACGCGAAATGAAACAATGGAATTTCTGTGTATTACGCGCCGCCTTCTGCGATTGGCGCGATATAAAAATTTATGGGGGAAATGGAAATCGAAACAAGTAGAACAAGAAAAAAATAATAATTTCTAATTGAAAAGTTTTTTTTTTTGATAAATTATCAAAAAAGTAAGATGAAAATTGGGAAAACTGAACAGAAAATGAAGAAAATTTTTTTTCCCGATACGTTCATGAAAGCGGCATATATTTACATACATACAGACACATACACACATGGTAATATATAAGGAAAATAGTAAATTACCATATGGGAATTTGGGAAAACTTTAGATTTCCTTTTTTATATTTTTTTTTAACGTTCGTTCGAGAATTTTTCAGATAAAAATAAAATAAAAAATCCTTAACACGTTCGCTGAAAGATAATTTTTTGTATTTTTTTTTTATATGTTCGGTACCCTTGCACCTCATCATCATCGAATGTATCATCCTACGTACAGAATATGATTGATATCACTCTTGGGATTTTCTAATATTGTTGATATGACACGTTACTGATGTCGGCTTTACAGAGTATCATATACACCTCTTGAACTATACGTATAGTACGTCCTGGTAGTAAATGAGTTACCCTACTTATACCCAGTCGTATGTATATATCGTATAGAAGACGAGATGGTACGGGAAAATATTTTAACAATATTCCTGATTAATTTCAAATTTTATTACATCATACCCGAAGTATGTGTGTATATAGTAATCCTTCCTATAATAAAAGACGACAGTATATATTCTTTTATAGACGGAGATGAAATTTTACCCCGCGGTATGGAATTTCAATCCGTCCGCTCGCGCACCACTCTGCTCGAACAGAAAAAACATTTTTCTGCTTAAATTCACTTTGTTCTTATTTATTTGGAATTTTATAAAGTTGTCCTGATATAAATATTTAATTTTATCCTTTTTTATTTTCCTTATCTTAGATACTCGTACATACATAGTGAGTCGGGGGAATATCATCATAGAAGCAGTAGTTGGTAGTGGAGTGGTGATGGTTAATATCCTTATTGAATTGAATGAATGGAATTTTTAATAAATTGGATTTTTAGATTTGAAATTTGCAGCGGACACAAACAAATTTCTGTTAACCATAGTCCAACCGCATTCATCCCGAAAAATATATGTGTATGCGCGGGGGGGCTAATCAAAATAAATCAAAACTTATAAGGATTTAAAATGAAATTTTAGGATATACAATTTTTTGTCGGTGAATTGAAATGGTTTCTCGATCTATTTCGAATGGTTCAATGCATATGGTAACTTTGTATCTGCAGATGGAATTTATGGGCACCCAGTCTTTGTTTATGGGGACCCACTCACAAGTGCAGAAAATCAGACTTGTATAGGTTACACTGATATGAGCTATAGAGCAGTAGTGCAAAATAAAGTTATTGACAGTCGACAAATGAGATTTGTGGGGAAAAACAGAAAACTACATATTGTCTGCTGAGGAAAGTAATCAAGAAAACTATGATTCGAGCGAAGAAAACAAAAGCGAGATAGACAATGAAAGGAAGGATGAACATGAAAATATAAGAAATGAAAAGATTAAGAAAGTGAGCACAAGACCGAAACGAAACAGTAAATTGCTATACTAAATAAAATATGCATTCATTTGTGGCATTTCTCAGATGAAAGCATCGCATTTTTATTGTTCCTGCTCAATCTAACACGACAACTAACCCGGAATTTGATATTGGTTCGACTGAAGGTCACCCAATAATCACTCTTAATAAGGAAATTGATTCGAATAATTTTACGGAATACACAACAGTTATATTTTGTGCTAAACTTTGGATAAAAAAACAAGGAGACATTCATTCCCAACTACTCAGATGTAAACGGTCCCATTACAGAGGCACTTAAGAAGCAAAGGTTTGGTGAAAAAAAGAAGAGCATGAAGAGCGCTCCATTACCTTCATGTTTCACAAATTGAGCAACGGACGTAACCAAACCACATATTCGATTTCCGAACTCGAATATCTTGCTGCACTAAGCATTAAAAAATTGGGGAAACTCTGGTCCCGAGTAGCTTACATCTCTTAGAAATCGTGAGAATGATGAACCTACTGCTGCTCATGGAAATATACGTAAGACTCTTGATAGGCTAAGACGTATGTTTTATTGGCATCATATCGTGGCTTATAGAACTCCTTGAGAAAATTTGTATGACAACTAAGGCCACAAATAAACTGTCAAAGCCAACGATGGGTAGCATAAACTTTAACGAAAAGGCCATTAATAAAACTTTACGTAAATCTTTTGGGCCATATCCGAAATCTAAAAATTGAAAAACATTCATTTTGTTTGTTTTAGATAAAATGACCAATTTCGTGACACTAAAAGCCTTACCGAAAGAAACAACTTCAAGAATAGTATTATGTCTAAGGAGTTCCCGAGGTATTGCACTCTGATAATGGAGTCCAATTCCTCAGCAAAAACTTTCAACATCTGATGAACTAGTACGAAATTAATCATGTTAAGGCTGCTATTACTCGGCGCAAGCAAACGCATTTGACCGACTCACTCGTTCTATCATTGCTGTCATAACAGCTTATTTAAAGGGGTTCACAGGATATGGTACATAACTTTGGGTATGGTTGTAGCCGCGCTCTGTAATTACACATTTTTATAGTTTTGTTTACCATCGAACTACAAACAAAAATCGATTGAATATTGACGGCCGAGCCGACTCTTCAACGCGTTACAAATCGTAGCCGGTCATAATTATCATTTGCTGTGTCCAGTAAATTCCTTAATCGTGTGGAGGATAATTTGTGGTTCCATGTATGCAACTTCTGATAGCAGCAGCGATTTCATGTTCCAATTAGAATGGGAATCTACTAAATTTATTGCAATATCCAACTCGGAAAGTCTCAACCAATCCAATATAACGTTTGAGTTCGGGGAATCACAGAAAGCTCTGGACAAAGAATCGGACACATTATTTTTTGAACCCTTTCGGCAGTTAAACTCTCGAGATCGACTCCAAGGATTATAAGTTCAAGCGCTTTTTTCGTATGCAGACTACAAATGCAGCAGCACCTTATCCTTAATCGGGTTAAGGCGATCAATTTTAGATGTAAGATGTAGAAAATTATCATTTGCTGCTCCCAGCAAATTCCTTAATTGGTATTCGGAGCCTTATAGCACCAAATATTATCCAAATACTTGAAAAACCCATTATTCACAACACATCCCAAATAGATAATTTATTTAAAGAGGAATGCGCATTTTACTAGATTCACGGTAAGTCCTCCAGTTTTTAAAAGTTGAGCCATAAATGCTAACAGTTGGAAATCTTCCTCTACAATTGTCGATGTTATAATCAGATCATCCAGATAAGTGAATATACTGATTGATGGAGTTTCGTGGGGATCACCTTGGGCATAAGGCGACACACGGTTTGCCGACTATTACATCAACCGAATGGAATTTTTTTTTTTTTTTTTTGGTTCCTTTATTTTACAATCTATCTCTTTAAGAGACATTCAGTAAACTTTGTGTCTTTTTACATTGTCTTGATCGGAGTATTTTTACCCATTGATAAAATCTCCTTACATTATAATCAGTTTAAATTGATATAACACATTTAACTACGATTGGGTCGATTGAATATAGAGAATTTAAAATTTAATGTGTTTGCTTGTAACTAGGATCTGTTTGGAAAATCCAAAATTTTGTGACGTTTCAGCCTTTCCCTCGTTGTGGAGTTGAGTAGTTTGTTCGCTAGCTCGTTTGGATGAATTGACAATCTTGACTGATACCTGGCACTGGAGTTTCTAATTTCTTCACGTATTGTTGGTACCTTTAGGTCCCGATGAATTATATCGTTTGACACGAACCACGGTGCATCTACTATGATTCTTAGAATTTTAGACTGGAACCGCTGAAGAATGTCCAAGTTCGAGTTGCTAGCCGTTCCCCACAGCTGTATACCATATGTCCAGATAGGTTTTATTATCATTTTATAAAGCAATAGTTTGTTTTCAATCGATAAACTAGATGTTCTGCATATGAGCCAATAGATTTTGGACAGTTTCATTCCCAATTGCTTTCTTTTTGTCCATATATGTTTACGCCATGTTAAACGTTTGTCGAGGTGTATACCTAAATATTTTACTTCATCAGATTGAGGTATGACCTGGTTATTCATCTGTATTGATGGACATGTGCCTCTACGCATTGTAAAGGTTACATGATTAGATTTTGCTTCATTAACTTTAATTCTCCATTTTTTCATCCATACTTGGATATTATTAATATTCTCCTGCAATACTTCTGCTGCTTTGTTGGGGTCTTCATGTGATGAGAGTACTGCCGTGTCATCTGCAAATGTTGCTACAGTTACTTGATTGCTTGTAGGTATATCTGCGGTATATATTAGATATAATATTGGTCCAAGCACGCTGCCCTGTGGTATACCAGATTTAATTGGACGGATATTTGTGTATGCATCCTGATGTTTTACAATGAAATGTCTGTCCATTAGATACGATGTTAATATTCTGCAGAAATCATTTGGTAAGCATTGCTTGATTTTGTATTGTAATCCCACATGCCACACCTTATCAAAAGCTTGTGCTATGTCCACGAATAGAGCAGAGCAATATCTTTTTTCTTCCAGAGCTTCTTGAATTGCTTGAACTATTCTGTGCACTTGTTCTATTGTTGAGTGTTCTGGCCTAAATCCAAACTGGTGGCCCGGATCAGATTTTTCTCCAGTAAAATGGGCTTTAGACGCTTAAGCAGTAGTTTTTCAAATAATTTAGAAATAATTGGTAGCAAGCTTATAGGTCTGTAGGACGTAACTTCTTCTGCGGGCTTTCCAGGTTTTGGTATTAATATTACTTGTGAAACCTTCCATTGTATTGGGAAATATCCAGTTCTAAGTATTGCATTAAATATGTAAGTTAGATAACGTATACCCTTATCGGGTAGCTCTTGCAAAACTTTTCCTGTGATGAGATCATATCCTGGCGCCTTTTTAGGATCGCTTTCCATAATGAATAATCTGTGTTTTCTGTTGGTGATAGTCAAGATAAGTATTCTTGTATTGATTTTTTTTTTCATTGAGCTGCAACTCTTTTAACTGTTTGGTTGCTTTGTTTAGATTACGTTTATCTTCCGCTAGTCGATATCGTTGCCACTGTTTTCTTAGTTTTCTTTTTTTTTTAATCATTTTCTTGACAATATTTGAACATCCCCTATCCTTTCCTTTGTCATTTTGTTCTGGCGTTGACTTCCAAGCTGCCGAATGGATACATTCATTGAGATGTTCAACTGCTTCATCTATATCACACTCTGTCTTTAATTTGATGTTTATATTTAGTTTCTCTGTTACATTATATCTGAAGAGGTTCCAGTCAGTTTTATTGTTGCTTAACATCGGCTGTTTCTTTGTATTCACTATCTTTGTACCCAAAGTGATTAAGACTGGCGAGTGGTCCGATGACAGGTCCAAGCACGGCGCAGCTTTAATATAATTACTGGCGATTCCTTTGGTGACGCAGAAATCTATGACATCTGGGATCTTTCTCCTATCACTAGGCCAATTGGTAGGTTCACTGGTTGAAACATGATGAAGATTATTTTTTTGGATTGACTTTAATAACTCACGGCCTCTTGTTGTAGCCAGTCTTGATCCCCAGTCTTGGTGTTTTGCATTGTAATCACCCCCTGCTATAAAGCGATGACCACCCAAAGAATTAAAAAAATGATCAAATTGTTCCATTTTTATTGTATGTTTTGGTGGGCAGTATATGGCCGAAATGGTTATGGGACCTAGCCAATCTTCTATTACTACAGTAGTTGCTTGTAGATGCTCCTTCTCATACTTTTCTACTTCGTGGTGTTTAATTATGTTTTTGATTATAACTGTAGTGCCACCATGTGCCGTTCCATCAGGGTGATTTGTGTTATAGATGGTGTATCTTGGTATTTTTAGGAAACTTCTACTGGTGTTATGCGTTTCAGATATTAGCATGACATCAATTTCTTGTTCCATCAGGAAACTTTTAACTTCTTGTCCATGTTGCGACAAGCCGTTGGCATTCCAGATTGCTAATTTAAGGATTCTGGACATTGAATGATTTGGTCACAATGGTCGTTAAAAGGTTAAGGATAGTATCCATTTTGGTCATTAATTTTTCCATCATAGTTTCCAACCGTTGTGTGGAAGACTGCTCGGGCTGTTGTTCCTGATTTTTTGAGTTATCCATTGAATGCTTTACTTTGGTACGACTCCCTTCCGAAGTTTCAGTTTCAATTGAATTTTTGAGTTTCTGCGTATATGTTGTCCCGGTAACTAATTGATACGATGGATTCGGGTTTGAAACGGGCGGCGGCATCGCCACTATCTTCTCTCTAAGAGGGGGAAATCTCCGGCTTTGCACTTCTTTGTAAACAGTGCAACCTCTATAGTTGGCGGGATGACTACCGTTGCAGAGCACGCATTTCACATTTGTACCCCATACTTTTGTTTCACACTTATTTGTGAGATGTTCCCCTGCACATTTCACACATCTGGGCTTGTGATTGCAATACGATTTAGTGTGCCCGTATCTTTGGCAACTAGTGCATTGGACTACTTCACGCTTGACATGCAGCTTTTCAACCTGCACAACTGAATGCATAAGTCTGCTGATCGAATGTACTTCTTTATTGTTTTCACTCATTCGAAGCTCTACTTTGAAGAGTGGGAGTGGCTTTTTTGTGCCACTTTGTCTAATGTTGTTAATATTGACAACATCGTGGCCTAATTCAATTAACTCACTTTTTAAATCATCAGTGTTAATTGATGGATGTAGGTTCCGTATAACCACCTGGTAGGATTTGTTTGATTTTGCTTGGAACGAATGGAACTCTGTATTTCGCTCCGCCAGGGTTTTTACGACAACCGGGTATGTCTCGACGTCTTTTAATTGGATTTTTACCTGGCTAGTTCCAATTACTTTTAGATCGTAATTGTCATTAGCCAGTTCTTTTAACAAATTAGTCAGAGGGAGAATAGCTTCTACCCCTGACACGAATATTGGAGGCGCTAAAATTTTTTTTGTTGCTTGACTGGGTTGGGGTAGTTCTTCGGTTTCCTCCTGCAAACTGTTAAAGCGTGTGGATAAAGACACTGGTTGTGCCAACCAGTAGTCGTTTATCTTCATCTGTTTGCGTTTGGTATTTGGGGATAAAGGACTCGTGACTCTACCTCTTTTGTTGGCCATGGCCCATCCTTCGTTATCTAACATCGTAGATGTGGATGGCGTGGGTACATTTGGAACATTTGACCCTTGATGTTGTTCCGGCTGAGGCAATAATTGCGGTGTTAGCGGGATTTTTTGTTTTGGTGATAAAGGAGAACAAATTAATTGTTGCCTTGACGTGGATGATGTTGATGACTTTTCTAATTCTGAATCATTCGTATACATTCCTGTTGATTGAAGCTGACGAGTAGGTGGTGGAGTTCGTTGAGTTTTTGATGTTTTAGTAAATTCATGCATTACAATGTGCAATGACCTAAAATCTAGGTCATTAACACCTTAGAATGCTCAAACACGTTTTGTGAGCACTGCACTTAAATGTTTTATTGAGGTTTTTGTTAACACTGCACTTTTTACTTTAAGTAATTGGATACACTTTTTTATTGTAGTTTGTTTGAAATTGGTTACATTGCACTTTTAAATTTTAAATTTTTTATTTTTTTATTTATTTTTTTATTTATTATCGCACAAAATGAATTTGAATGTTTGCTGTTCAATGGTTGAAATTAAATTGAATGGAATGACCGTGCACTAGTATAATGATCACCCGCGGGTACCGTGAAAGCTGTAATGTCGCGAGAGTCAACGTATCTGCCAAAAGGCATCCATTAAACCAGTGGAAATGATGTATTTCGTTTGCTATAGTCGACCCAAAAGCCCCTCACGGAAAGGGAGCGGATAAGCATCCTTAACAGTATTCTTGCGATATAACCGTACTTCACCATTTCCCCAATGTACAAGAGTAATTGGCGGCGACTATGCACTCTGACTAAATTCGATAACCCCCAGAGGTAGCATTCTTTCAGTTTTAATTGAATCATCCACTGTCAAGCAATCCCTTATGCTTAACATCGTTTATTAACACATTCGCATAAGGTCGAGAATCCTTAAATTCAGGGAGATATTTTATTGACAATAAGCTGGGTTGTCATAGATTTTTGATGTGAATTCGGGCTGCTCAATGGAACTTTCGTTGATACATGGTGTTGGTGTTTATATGAGCAGGTGCTGCGTTTTCGATATTTTGTTTTAGGCAAGAAGCCAGTGGGGGTGCAGGGATAGGCATACAACGCGGACAATGAATAGTGGTGATAGTATTACGATATCCGCAGCGATAACAAAACAGACTTAATAGCAATGGCCAGTCTCGAAAAGTGTGTCCCAGATCACGTCGCGGGTAATATGTTTCGCATTAAAACCTCGATAAAACGGTTTCCTGGATATGGCGTGTATACAGAGTCAAATTCCAAACATAAGCTTTCCTGTAGTAAAAGTTATATTGTCGAATTTCTACATCCGATCTATGATCTTTAAATTTCTCTAAGTATGTAGGTCTTAATCGGTTCCTAGGTCTGGATTAATATACGACAATAATTCCAATATCAATGTGATGACATCCCCTTCAAGACAAAACTAATTTCATTTAACAACGATGGTTTGGAGATATTCATGGTATAAATGAGATATATGATCGAGCAAGGCTACGCGATCTTTAAAGCTCACAATTTTTTGCAGAATTTTCTCTCATACACAGCATAATGTATGTTAGACATTTGAACATTCAAAGAATTACCTGGTAGCAATACAGAAGGTACCGCTGAATTAGTGGTTTAATTACTAAGAGGCATATTGTTGGTATTATATCCTCCTGTCATCATTGGACTTTGAGTATAAGTGATAAAACCTCAATTTCAATAGGCATTCATAAACAGATGGAGTAAATAACCTTGATACACTATCCGATATAGTGCCAACTGACGACTTGTCCCTCAATTAACTTTCGATTAACACTTGTTAATTTTAATTTTGTACACCTTGCAAACAACATTTTAGAATATTCTTGAACAAATCAAAAAATAACTGTATTGTGATCATATAAAAAATAAAGATTATCTTACCTGACCATCTCGATAAATCTCATTGGATGTCCATTTATTTCAAAGGTGTAATTCAGATTGTTGGGGGCACTCACATGTCGCGGAAATATAAATATTTGGGATTTTCAAGCAGTCAATAACCAATTGTGTAAGTTTTGCTTGAAATTAGCCAACCTGTCGATAATTTGTGTATGCCCCAGAAAAAGCCAGCCCCAACATAAAGAATCATTTTACAATAGCTGGCCGAAAGGAGGTCACTTGTGTGAAAACATAGGTCAGTACTCCCGACACCAAACTACCACCTTAATGGTAAGAGAATGATTCAAGCACATTCCTCCCACACAAGCAAATACATTTAGAAATACGGATCCATCCTGGCAAAACTTCTCGCAGCCAAATTGAGTTGATCTAATTTGTAAGATGAAATTAAATTAAAAAAACGTTAACCCGAATATAGCTTGAACTCACGTCTACTAATCAAATGCCCATTCTTCTGTTTCCTTGACCACTGCTTGACATAAACTTAAAATTTGTATGGTTGGGGTCAATATTGTGGCCCGCCTAGAAAATCGTATCAACCATCATTGACTGGAACGGAAGATTTATAATTTTTGAGAACATAAGGAGGAATAGGTTGTCAGATTTTTAACTTCAACGAAATACATCTGTTTGGAATGTCATCGCATTAAATGTTGCACCTGGCACTATGTAGTTCCGTTAAGTTTCAAACGATATTGTTGGAACATTTTTGGTTCAACTCAGCTTCTGCTTAAAAAGTTCACAAGTTTCTAAATTCAATTGGAGAGTATAAAAGATTTGCATAACATGAAATATATATACGGTGGTGGGCGAGGTAGTAGAGTGATTGGATTTAGATTCGTGGACCTAGGTTCGAGTACCATTAGCGACGGTATCATTTTTTAATTAACTTCAACCTTTTCATATTTTTCAAGTAGTGGCATGTACACAAGATGGTGGGTATATAGCGATGATGAAATAAACGCAAAGTACATTGCCTTTGCTAAAATTTTCAATATTTTCTATTCGAATGACAGATATAAAAGATTTGTATAGCATGAAATATATATGCGGTGGTGGTCGAGTGAGCTAAGTCATTGGGCGCTTTCAGATCCGCCAACAGTTGGCAACATGTTGAGTAAATTTAACATGATAAGTTTTGAATGCATCCGATTTATCGAAAATTTCATGGCAATGTGATAAATCGTATGTCATTTGTTCCATCAGTAAAATTTCGATGCCAACATGTTGGGAGACCTTAAGCGCCCATTGACTTTGGATTTATGGATCCTAGGTTCGATTCTCGATCGAACAAAACATTTTTTGATTTAATTTCCCCTGTCAAATTGGTAATGGGGAAATAAAAATAATTCAACTCAGCTTCTGTTCAAAACTTCAATATTCTCCAAGAGTAAAAGTGGCAAGTATAAAAGATGGGTATGGAGCGGTAATGAAATTGTACGGCGATGGTGAAATAAGCAGAGTCCATTGCCGTTGCTAAAATTTTCAATTTTTTTATTCAACTGGCAGCTATAAACGCTAAGAATATCACTTTTTATATGTATGGCGGTGGCTCGGTGGTAAAAGAACCTATGTGATTGAGTTCTATAAATCATGACTAGTTCAAGCCTCAATATTTTTTTTTTTATTTAATTCAAAATTGGTCATTTTTAAAACAAATAGCATTTTGATTTAAATTTAATGAGAAATGTGTGGAGGCCCCGATAAGTTTTTTTTTTTTAATCGAGGTCCGAACACTGCACATCGACGATTCCAAATCATATGACACCGCTTACTTTACCACCTCACCATTTCCATATGTTGGTTTGCCGCTATACTCATCCTTTATATTTGCCATTTGTAGGGAGAAATTCAATAAATCTTATTAAAAAAATTTTAATGCCAAACCGAGGATCGAACTCGAGTCCACAATTCCAAATGCAGCGACTCTGCTTACTGGACCACCGGCATATATTAATTTGGTGCTATACAAATCTTTTATGTTTGCCAATTCTTTACGGTCATACACAAGAGATGGGTTTTACATTTTCTTTATGGTCATACACAAGAGATGGCTCTTATATTTTCATTACGATCATAGACAAGAGATGGCTCTTATACTTGCCGAAGAAATTAAATTAAAAAAGTTTGATGCTGACGAGAATCGAACTCGAGATTCAAAAGCAATGACTCTGTCACCTGCACCACCGCTGCATATACGTAATGCTATAAACATTTTTATATTTGCCAATTCAATAGAGAACATTGAGAAATTTAGCAACTGGAATGGACTCTGCTTATTTGGCCATTACTGTTTTTATTAGAAATTGAATGTAGATTTCAACAGAAGCTGTGTTGAAACAATTTTACAGGAGAAATTAAATTAAAAAAATTGAACTCGGGAAATTTTGGGCAATAGTGGAAAAAGTGCTGAATTGCAAAACTCACACCGGCAATTATGCCTTAAACAGGGAGCATCAAACAACATGTGCGTGATTTTATCCGTACATCCGCGGTCGTTTTCATATTTAAATGTTCGTTTTATATTGCGCGCACTTTCATCTGAGATGCCTACCGTATCATGGATTTTGCCAATAATTTTTGGTGAGGTGTTCGGCATTAGTTGTGCTTGTACGGCCATAACGAAAATCAGTAAACCTCTTGTGAATCATTTTAATCGATGGTGAAGAGTCCCCATAATATTTATCAAGCTTTGTTTTGGTTTGTGTAATGGCTTTTCCATGCAAAAAAAAAAATTATGTGTAATTAACACACGGAATTCAATTTTTTCCATGCTTGCAAGAAAACAATGGGTTGTCTGTTTTCAATGGCTCTCAAAACCGATCTAAACCACAGATCTGTCTGACAATTTTAATTTGGTCTAGTGACAGATGGTATTGTATATCTGGGGGATTTGCGATTGTGGCGCCCTCTGTTGCAATTTTATAAGACTTCTCAATCCGCCCTCGTATAACAGTTATCGATTAAACGATTAAATTTATAAAAGTTGAAGATTGAGCCTTTAATTAAATGTACCTATCAGTTTTGGTTTGAGTATTAAATGACACGATTGCAAAGTCGATTAATTTAATTTAACGTAATAACTCACAGCCAATTTATCCGAGACACAATTTAACGTATAACAGTTTTGTATGCCACTTTAGTTAGTGTCTCGGATATAAAAACATATTTTGTTATCAAATTCGTGCTGTTTGTTGAAAATGGGATCGACGAAAATGATGAAATGATGAGTATTGTGGCTAAAGTATCATGTTAATGTTTTAACCACAACAGTTGATTTTCTTTCAATAGTGACTTTGTATTTTATTTGATGTCAAATTAAGAGCCTAGCTATTAAATAATTTTAGAAATGTATAATTGTTTCATCAAAAAGCTTGCTGAAAGCTCAATACGTCATATAATATAATCTCTGAGATCTTTTAACTCTATATAGTCCTCCTATACTTATTCAATGTGTTGCAGCTCATCATTAAAAAACTTCTGCCACACGCTATGCACACGGATAGTTTTTCCCTCATCATTATCCCATTTTTTGGGGGGAAAATATTTTCTTTGTCCTGTATAATTATGCTCCAACCATGACTACGTGATCGAGATAATTGAACTAATTTATTATTCCTTCTTCTGGCTGATGATGCTGCTGCTGCTGCTGCTCCTGTATACATACACATACCACATAAGTATATTGCTGCTGTATCATGTTTCTTATGAATTAAAATCATAAGTAAAACGATAAGATAACCGTTTTAGGTATGGTAAAATATTTTCAAGGAAACAATGTTATAAAAATAAAAGCAACAACAATTCGGGAGCATAAGAAAAATGTGAAAATGTGTATTCTCGTATACTCGTATAATTGTATACAAAAAGGATAACATGAATTATGAATGTTTTGGATATTAATAAGGCGGATACGTGGGATACAATGTAATGAATTTTTTTCTTTTTTGCAGTTCACTGGAATATTTAATTTTTGTATTTTGTTGTTGTGCATGATGGTAGATAGCCGAAGACATATTTCTTGGGAAAACCGTGTGCATGACATTATATACTGTTACGATGCGAAATATTTTTTGACAAGTCGTTTAAAACTAATTCTGGAATCCCGAAAAACAACTAACAACCAACAATTAGTAATAAAGGACCTGCGTCGTGAGGAGTCAGCCCAGTAGACAACCATACCTTTGATGGTTAATGTCAATTTCTGTTTAAAATGTACTAATCCGAATTTATAGAATTGATAAAATTTAACAGAAATTTTAGAATTTATAGAATTAACAGAATTTAAAGAATTTATAGAATTTAGATTTTAGAATTTGGATTTAAGTATTTTTGAAATTTTTAGAATTTATAGAATTTAAAGAATTTTTAAAATTTACAAAATTTATAGAATTCATAAAATTTTTAGAAATTCAAGAATTTAGATTTTAGAATTTAGATTTAAGTATTTATGAATTTATAAAATTTATAGAATTGATAAAATTTAACAGATATTTTAGAATTTATAGAGTTTATAGAATTTATAGAATTTACAGAATTTATAGAATCTCTAAAATTTCTAGAATTTATAGAATTTTTGAAATTTCTAGAATTTTTAATATTTATAAAATTTTATAAAATTTAACTGAATTTCTAGAATTTATAGAATTTTTAGAATTAACAGAATTTAAAGACTAAAATTTAGATTTTAGAATTTAGATTTAAGCATTTTTGAAATCTCTAGAATTTATAGAATTTATTGAATATTTACAATTTATAGAATTGATACAATTTAACAGAATTTTTAGAATTTACAGAATTTAGATTTTAGAATTTAGATTTAAGAATTTTTAAAATTTCTAGAATTTATAAATTTTATAAAATTTTACTGAATTTATAGAATTTCTAGAATTTAGACTTAAGTATTTATGAATTTATAGAATTGAAAAAATTAAACAGAATTTTTAGAATTTACAGAATTTAGATTTTAAAATTTATATTTAAGAATTTTTGAAATTTCTAGAAATTATAAAATTTTATAAAATTTAACTGAATTTCTAGAATTTATATTTTAGAATTTAGATTTAAGTATTTATGAATTTATAGAATTTAGATTTAAGTTTTTATGAATTTATAGAATTTAGATTAAAGTATAATTTATAGAATTGAAACAATTAAACAGAATTTTTAGAATTTACGGAATTTAGATTTTAAAATTTATATTTAAGAATTTTTGAAATTTCTAGAATTTATAAAATTTTTGAAAATTTAACTGAATTTCAGAATTTATAAAAAATATAGAATTTTTAGAATATACGGAATTATAGAATTTATAAAATTTCTAGAAATTCTAGATTTTAGATTTTAGAATTTAGATTTAAGAATTTTTGAAATTTTTGAAATTTCTAGAATTTATAAAATTTTATAAAATTTAACTGAATTTCTAGAATTTATAGAATTTAGATTTAAGTATTTATGAATTTATAGAATTTATAGAATTGATACAATTTAACAGAATTTTTAAAATTTATAGAATTTTTAGAATTTACAGAATTTATAGAATTTCTAAAATTTTAGAAATTCAAGAATTTAAATTTTTAATTTAGATTTAAGTATTTATGAATTTATAAAATTGATAAAATTTAACAGAATTTTTAGAATTTAGATTTAAGTAGTTTTGAAATTTCTAGAATTTATAAAATTTTAGAAAATTTAACTGAATTTCTGGAATTTATAAATTTATAGAATTTAGATTAAAGTTTTTATTAATTTTTAGAATTTATAGAATTTAAGAGAATTTATAGAATTTATAGAATTTTTAGAATTTACAGAATTTATAGAATTTCTAAAATTTACAGAAATTCAAGAATTAATATTTTTAATTTAGATTTAATTACATATGAATTTATAAAATTTAGATTTAAGTATTTATGAATTTCTAGAATTTAGATTTAAGTGTTTATGAATTTATAGAATTTATAAAATTAATAAAATTTAACTGAAATTTTAGAATTTATTGAATTTAAAGAAATTATAGAATTTCTAAAATTAAGATTTTAGAATTAAATCTCAATATTTTTGAAATTTCTAGAATTTATTAAATATTTACAATTTATAGAATTGATAAAATTTAACAGAATTTTTGGAATTTATAGAATTTCTAGAAATTCTAGAATTTAGATTTTAGAATTTATGTTAAAGTATTAATGAAATTTCTAGAATTCATAGAATTGCTAAAATTTATAAAATTTCTGAAATTTAGAATTTAGATTTATGTATTTATGGAATTTATAGAATTTATAAAGTTTGCCATATTAGTCTGTCTAAATACTACATTTTAATCCATTGTTGGAGTTCAGAACACATGAAGCGTAGTGTCCACCATCTCGGTGCAGACTGTCATTTGGCTTCAAAGATGTCCATAAGACGCTAATTGGGCAGCATATCAGCTTGGATTAATCAGTAATTTTCAGTGCAAAATTGCACAAGACGGCATTTTTTTACTTTTGACTGTCACGAGGCGGCGGAGAATGATATAGCATTCATTTCAGTTCCAAGTGTTCAGTTTTATGGAATACAATCCTTTATCTTGACAAAAGCTCAGCCAGTTTGAACTATATGAGCTTATATTTGGCACATTGAGCGTGGAACTCTTGTGCGTTCTAGTGGAAAACCAATTATTACGGGACATTTGTTCGAAAGGCAATCGTTTTACGATTATATTCCTTTCACAATCGAATTTTACGAATAACCCTTTAGAGCATTTGCGTCTAAATCGTCATTTCACCGAAAGTCATTTGATCGCAAGCACAAAACCTCACAAATAATGCACTAATCTAATATGTACCTGCTGTTCATATATTATACGTACGGATACCGCACCTTAAGCACAAATTCCGGAAACAAAAAAATGTATAACTCTAAATTATAAATTCAGCGAAACTTTATGCCAGAACACAAAAAAAAACTGGCCAGAATAAATTACATTATCCGGTTACATAATATTTTTTGTGAACAGTCCTTTATTATTTTTATAATACAATATTATAACCAGTTTATAGGCCAATGTACTCGTGGAGCAAAAATATTACATATTATCATAAAATCGAAAAAAAAACTTTGACATATTTAAATTAAACCCATTTATGCCATACATACATACATACATACACATACTCGTACATATATTATGTAGTGTTTTTCCCATTTTCTGTTAAATTTCCTATTTCCATTCGCTCTCGAAAAACATTTTTTTTTTTTTCTTGTTTCAAATTCAATGAAAATTTATTCGTTTTTAACTCGACAGTCTTCTAGAGGCAGACACATTACATACATACATACACATATGTGTATGTATATGTAACCCACTTAAACTATTTATACGTAGGTATGTACATATGTGCGGTGTGGCAGGTATACATATACAGTCGTTGTAAGACTAGGCAGGATAAAAGAGTATTTTTTAAATATAAACGAATGCTTGTTAAACGTCGAAAGAAATCTCGATTCCAAAGGATAATATATTCATACATACATACAAATGATTCATTGTGGATGTACTGTATTTATATGTACACGATATATGCTGATGATATGGAATAAGGATTGTTATGTTCAGGAAAATCCATTCCTTCCTTCTTTTATTTTTTGGAATTTTTGTTCAATGGTACGATGTTTTTCAAGAATTCATTGAACCATATGCGTATCGTTCGTACATGTATATATGACAACGACATGTGAAAAGCATAGATATAATATAAAAACTGTATGCTTTGTAACATAGATGCTTTAATAGATTTACATTAAAATTCTATAATTCATATATCCTGAGTCCTTGTTATTTTATTTTTAAAATATCTACAAAAGAAACAGAAATAATATTGGTTTAGATCGGAATAATTTTGTCCTTTTATCCATTTATCCTCAAGCAAACGGATTGTTTCGTTTAGTTTTGTATGTGGTAAGGATATTGTGGTTGGATAGGGAAAGTGCCTATATATGTCGACCCATGTTAAATATGAATGATTAACTGGTATGTGAAAGAAGATAAGTAAATAGAGTTTATAACTGAATTCAACGTCTAACATCAGAATTTCACCAGTTTAGCGTTAGAAGCAAATTACGGCCTGTCCAATTTATCCATATTTCACATCAATATGTTGACCCTCATCATAATTAATCAAGAAATGGTCTAGTTCCATTCCAGTTGGTCATATTCAAAAACTCTACCCAAAAGTGCATCCCATGTGAATCGAACATGTCGGGTTCCATCATAATCAGTTTAATCAATGACCTAGTTCCTTTCCAGTTGGCCATACTATAGAACTTATTCCAAAACTCAATTTTTATCTCAATTCCATCAAACATTTCAAATCGTTCGTTATCGTTTCTAGCTGGCCATATTCCATCATGGAATGGCCTAGTTCCACTCCAGCTGGCCATATTTCAGAGCTCAGTCACTAAATCAATTTTTAATCCCAATTTCATCATAACCGGTAAACAAATCCTAGCAAGCCTCCGTTCCAGCTGGCCATTTCCCGTCATGGACTGGCCAAGTTCCATTCCAGTAGGCTTTATTCCAGAAGGTTATCCAAACATGATTTGTTAATCCTATTTCCATCGAAAATATCGAGTTTCATCATAATCGGTCCAAGGAATGGCCTAGTTCCGTTCCAATTAGCGATATTCCGTCATGGAATCGCCAAGTTCCATTCCTGGAGACCATTTTTTAAGACTTAATCTAAAAATCAATGTGTAGCCCAATTACATTAAACATTTCAAGTTTCATCAAAATCGCTGAAAGAATGAGGTGGCTATCCGTTCCAGCTGGCCAAATTACATCATGGAATTATCCAGTTAACTATATTCCAGACCTTTATCACAAACGGATTTTCTATTCTGATTTCGATTGAAAATATCAAAATCATCATAATCAGCTCCTGAATGGCCTAGTTTCTCTCCAAATAGCTAAAATCCAGAACATCCTAATCGGTAAAGGGACGGGCTAGAACTTTTTCAGCTGGCTTTTTCTGACGTGGAATCTTTTAGTTTCATTACAGTTGGCTATTTTACAGAACTTTAAGTTAGGTTAGGTTACATTAGAGTGGTTGTGGCAGCACACTCAGACACCTCTGTTGGAATCATTCACAGCCACTAAAGAAGCATGAGTGTTTCGCATTTTACAGGTTTCGAGATCCGATAGGGTATCTATGCTGTAGCTGCGCCAAGTGCTTATGCTTTTTGTGTGCTAATGTCAAACATGAACATGAGAATTGAACTAAAGTTTCAACCATCAACTCGCCTATACAGCTTCTACAGGAGTCATTTGCTTTCAGACCCAGCGGTTACATATGTTCTCCAAAGGCAGAGTGATATAAGTACCAGGGATGTCAAGAAGTGATTTTTTCATTTGATTCTTTTTGACAAATGACGCATGAATTGATAAGTCCGAAAATCCGAAAAAACTATTCTGATAATTAACAATGACCATGCCATTCAATTTAACACACCCCACTCCATATGGTAAAGCGAATTCGAGTTCAGGAAGGCTATGAGGCCTGCCGAGTTATTAAAAAACCAAATCGTTCAGATAACCAACACTTGATCATGAATATAAAAACCATAACTTTCCTATATTGTGGCAGGATTGTACTATCCACCAAGACGTTCTCGTAAAAACAAACAATACTCAGAGTTCTTCAAGCGTCTGGGAAAAAGGTTCATAGTAGGTGGCGACTTCATCGCAAAGAATACTCGCTGGGGTTCTAGTACAACTACAACTAATGGAAAAGGATTACTGATTGCCATTATATGATCTGAATCCATTTCAATTGGAAAACCAAGATATTGACATTATTCATGTACTGACTTATCAATATTGTGGCCCGCCTAGAAAATCGCATCAAGCATCATTGACTGGAACGGAAGTTTTATAATTTTTGAGAACATAAGGAGGAATAGGTTGTCAGATTTTTAACTTCTTCGAAATACATCTGTTTGGAATGTCATCGCATTAAATGTTGCACCTGGCACTATGTAGTTCAGTTAAGTTTCAATCGATATTAATGTTGGAACATCTTTGGTTCAACTCAGCTTCTGCTTAAAAATTTCACAAGTTTCTAAATTTAATTGGAAAGTATAAAAGATTTGCATAGCAAGAAATATATATACAGTGGTGGGCGAGGTAGTAGAGTGATTGACTTTAGATTCGTGGAACTAGGTTCGAGTCCCATTAGTGGACGGTATCAGTTTTAATTAACTTCAACCTTTTCATATTTTTCAAGTAGTGGCATGTACACAAGATGGTGGGCATATATAGCAATGATGAAATAAACGCAAAGTCCATTGTCTTTGCTAAAATTTTCAATATTTTCTATTCAAATGACAGATATAAAAGATTTGTATAGCATGAAATATATATGCGGCGGTGGTCGAGTGAGCTAAGTCACTGACTTTGGATTTATGGATCCTAAGTTCGATTCTCGATCGAACCAAACATTTTTTGATTTAATTTCTCCTGTCAAATTTGGTAATGGGGAAATAAAAATAATTCAACTCAGCTTCTGTTCAAAACTTCAATATTCTCCAAGTAGTAAAAGTGGCAAGTATAAAAGATGGGTATAGAGCGGTAATGAAATTGTACGGCGATGGTCAAATAAGCAGAGTCCATTGCCGTTGCTAAAATTTTCAATTTTTTTATTCAAATGGGAGCTATAAACGCTAAGAATATCACTTTTTATATGTATGGCGGTGGCTCGGTGGTAAAAGAACCTATGTGATTGAGTTCTATAAATCATGACTAGTTCAAGCGTCAATATTTTTTTTTTTTATTTAATTCCAAATTGGTCATTTTTAAATCAAAAAGCAATTTTTGTAAATTTTTTTTTTCTTAATGACAAATGTGTGGATGTGTCCGATAAATATTTTTACTCTTAATCGAGAGGTTCGAACACTGCACAACATCCATGATTCCAAATCATATGACACCGCTTACTTTACCACCTCACCATTTCCATATGTTGGTTTGCCGCTATACTCATCCTTTATATTTGCCAATTGAAGAGAGAAACTAAATAAATTAAATTAAAAATTATTTAATGCTTAACCGAGGTTCGAGAACTCGAGTCCACAATTCCAAATGCAGCGACTCTGCTTACTGGACCACCGGCGTATATAAATTTGGTGCTATACAAATCTTTTATGTTTGCCAATTCATTACGATCATACACAAGAGATGGCTCTTATACTTGCCGTAAGTAATGTAAGATTTGGCCAGCAATTTGCAGTTGTGTTTGTCACATTTTTCATAACGACGTGCTGAAAGAGAGCTGAAGTGCAAACGTCACACCGACAGTTATGTCAGAAACAGGAAGCATCAAACAACATGTACGTGATTTTATCCGCGTGATAACGAAATCTATAGATTATCGTTCGAAAGAACTTTTCTTGTAATTAATTTTTTAAAGATAACTTCTTTCAATAATGATGGCCACAACTGCAATGGTCCTTTTTCAGAGTCCAATTTTTGGTGACGCCTTCGACAATATCGAATGGTATTTGGCGAATGACACGAGTAATGTTGGCTTCCAATGCCTCAAATCTAGCTGGTTTATGCACATAGACTTTGGACTTTGCGTAGCCCAAAAGGTAAAAGTTCAGAGGTATCACATGATCTAAATATCAAATTCAACGATCCGAACCGTGAAATTAATTGCTCGCAACCACGATTTTTCAATAAGTACATTGCTTCGCGCGCTATATGGCAAATAGCGCCGACTTCTTGGAACCAAATGTCGTCGAGGATGGGCTTCAATTTATGCATTATTCACAGGTACGTCCTGGCCCCGTCTTCTTTTTTGAAGAAATATGGACGAATGATTTCACAGACGCATAAACCACACCAAAGCGTCTATTTAGTCGCATATCATCCAATATTGTAAACTGGGATTCAAACTTTTCGATGGTATTCCAAATAGTGGTCTCGACAGGCCGATTATGTAAACCGTAACTTGGTCTAATCGCACGAAACACATTCCTCACAGATCAATGATTTTCGTAATAAAGCTGAACAAATTGTAGACGCTATGCCGGGCTCAGTCTTTCCATGATGAAATTAACCCATTCATAGTTTCTGATCAAAGAACAGCTTAGCTCCGTTTCCATTCGCCATATTTCTGAACTCTATCTAAAACCGGTTTTTGGAATCCGTTTTCATCGGGCATGTCGGGTTCCATGATATCCGCGGTCATGGAATGACCAAATTCCGTTCGAGATGGCCATATTCAATAATTTTATGGAAAATGATTTTTTAATCCCATTTCCATCGAACATATTGAGATTTCAACATTATCAATCTAGAGATGGCCTAGTTCCTATGCTATCTAGAAGGTCATCGGATGTGTCGCGGTTGCATCACGCTCGCAGTCAATGGACTCGTTCCATTCGAGATGTTCTTTTTCATCAGAAATTGTTTATTCCCATTTCCATCGAACAGGTCAAGTTTCATCACCGGTCGGGAGTGTTATAAGAGGTGACAGAATTATCTCAACATTCTTGTATAAAGCGGCGTGTCGGTGGGATATAATTTCGTGACACCTTTAAGACGACCCTGATGTTCAACTGTAATTTGCTGGTCAAGTTACCGTTGCTAGATCACTCCATCCCCTTGAGATATCCAATCTACGGTTCACACAAATATTGATTTTACGGTTCACACAAATATTCCTAAGGTGAAGTGTGAAGCACCGGTTACTGCCATTTTGATTAAATTTCATTTTTCTTCCACAGATTTAGGACATGACAGATCCTCGGAAATTTCCAGTTTGGAAATTATCCGGGGGTCTTACTTTGTAAAACAAAGTAAGACCTAAAAAATATTGTGTGCGACTACAAAAATCATGCTTGTCCCACTATTTTTGCTTCTGATGAATTAAATTGCAACGACGATCAGACGATATCAAATTGGAGGGATTCCCTGCCCTCCACTTTCACAATATTCTTTTACTTACTCTTTCACAATAATAGCCGTTGTGCGATGGCGGCTCGAACTCACCACTCTGTCTTGAACCAGGATATATTCTAGTCAAGCTGCGTCATTGTAACTTCGAGAAAATCTGTAATTCATCTCAACGCAAAACAATGCTTACGCCATATTTTGGTCATATCCCAAAACAATTTAAAAAATCCATTTTACTTCGGTCGGACATGTCAAGTTCCATCATAAATGGTAAAATTTCGGTCCAGAATTAAATCCAAAAATAATTTTGGACATATCGAGTTCTGTCATAATCACAGTCCGGAATGAACTAATTTCGTTTCGCTCCATTCACACTGACCTTGTTCCATAATTTTATCTAAAACTGATTTTAGGATCCGTTTCCAACGAGCATGTCAACACTAATTAGTGGGAACATTATTCCCATATTCATTGAACATTGTGGATTTCATCGTAACCAATCATGAAACGGGTTAGTTCCATTCCACTTGGGCAAAATTCCAGAACTTCATCCAAAATTGATTTTTAAACTCATTTTCATCGAACATGTCGAATTCTATTATAATAAATTAGGGATTGGCCTAACTCCATGCTAGTTGGCCATTTTCCAATTTCATCCAAAATCCATTTTTAAATTCCATTATCCTCTCAAACATAACATATTTCGAAAGTCGGTCAAGGAATGGCCTAGTTCTATTCAAATTGGGCCAGAACTTAATCTAAAAATGATTTCTGTACTCTTTTCCATCGGATATACCGAGTTCCACAATAATCCCGGTCATTTAATAATTCAAGATGGCCATAATCAGCAAATTCATGGGGAAATGATTTTTTAATCCAATTTCCATCGAACATGTCGAGTTTCATCATCGGTCCGGGATGTTCTGAAAGGTGACAGAATTATCTCAGACGATCCTGATGTTCATCTGTATATCTCTGGTCAAGTGGTCGTTATTAGATCGCTCCACCACGATATACAATCCTCGGTCCAAACAAAGATAAATTTTGACATTAGGTGAAGTGTGAAGCACCGGTTGCTGCCATTTTGATAAAATTTCCTTGTTCTTCCACGGGTTTAGGACGTGACAAGTCCTCCAACATGTACGATTTGGGGGATTCAGGGGATTTATTTGGTGAAAGTTTGCGTATTCCAATATTGTGTGCTAGTAGAACAATCAGCCTTCTGATGAATTAAGTTACAACAACGATCCGACGGTATCAAATTGGAGGGATGCCCTGCCCTCCTCTCTCACAATACTGAAACCGTACCAGGACGCATGCCAGTTAGTCTTCATCAGAACACTACACAATACTTGCCTTTGTGCGATGGCGACTCGAACTCATCACTGTCTCTATAGGCGAGCGTGACAACAACAACAAAAACACTTATTATTTAAAATAATTTATTTATTTATATTTTTATTTTATTTATTTTAATTATTTATACATCATTCAGTTAAATTTTATTTAAAAAAGAACCCGCGGGGACATAAAACAGAAACATAAACAAAAAAAATGTTGTGTTTGACAAACGGGCAGGATGCGGGGCTGGGGCCGGGGAACAGATCATCATAGTACATTATAGAGGGACGACAATGATGATGACGACGACGAGGAGAAGGAAGAAGGAGTTTATCACGTTTTATTAACTTTTTTATTTAATTTACTATACTCAGGTGTATCTGTGTCATCTGGATTCGATTCATCCTTGTCTAGCTTATTTTCACGACTTAACAATTTATTCACCTTTTTCTCCCACTCATAGTGATTCGCTTTTATCTGCGTATGATAAAAATATATTCGTACAAATGATTGTTACCGCGGTTATCAAATAGATTATACCTGAAACGTATTCTCCTGCACCCATGTATCTGGTTTACCATAGTCCGGTGGATTTGCATACGGATCATAATTCAGCACCGACAACATTGGTGCAATATTAGCCATCTCTTCGACTACATCGTGTGGTATTTGTCCCACCCATTTACTTAGCGCCTCTAAATTAACCGGTTTTATCACTTGATCCGAGGATCGTTCCACCCTGTGTGCGTACGTACAACAAAAAAAATTATTTTAATTAAAATATTCTACTAGATGTCCAAGGTGGTCCAAGGGACTTGGAACCTAACCAAATATGAATACAAATAAATAAATACAAAACGAAAAGCAAACGAGCCTCGGAATTAAGACTCATAGAAGGAGACCCTAAGATTATACAAAAAGAAATTGGGGAAGGTTTGGATATTCTTCTGCGATAAAATGCAGGACGCCTCCGAGACCTTTCGTCTTAGGGAGATTTAATTTACAAATCCTAGTTATTTAATTAAACCGGACGGTTTCTAAACTGCTTTTAATTAAGATTCCTTGAAGGTTTCCATCGAAACCCACTTTATAGAGACAAGCACTCGTCGTGAAACACCGCGCAGAGAAAATATCGTAACTTACGTAACTCTGCTTGCTCTGGTACGTACGATTGAGAATTCAAAATACTCGCAAACGTTCTGTTTGGTTCCTAAATATTGAGGGCACCAAATGAAGATGGAAATAATTCTGGAATGATGTGGTGGAATACCCTCTAAGCAGGTTAATCAATCATATGCTTGTAAGGGGGGCAGTCAATTCAGAGCTGGGAGAGAAGGCGTCCTATCTCCTCTTTTTTGAAACATAGCAATCAATAGCTTACTGTTGGAATAGAAGAGGGTGAAGATTGGAGTGATTGCGATTATGCAAATTACGAAGCTGGCAAAAGCTAGGTAGTGGTCCCTACCTTAAAAAACAACACTACAATTTTTAGTGAGAAAACAAGATTTCTGGTCGTAATCTTGGACACAAGGCTTAGTTGGAAGCCTAACATTTTGGAAAGAGGTAACAATAGCTATTGGAAAGAGATGGTATATAAAACCGGAGCTGTGACTAGCTCAGGGCGGGAACTACACGCACTTTAAAAGTCACATTTCACCTTCGACATAATTTTTATTATTATTAAAATTGGTTGGAACCCACGAAGATTGCGCATTCAATGCTACAAAGGCCCACGGTGCAAACCCAGGATTCTATCCCAATTCGAAAACGAGCACTGCTGCCTTCGCAAACTGAATAGGTTTATACCACGGCAGAGAGGACAACTGATCTAAATTTAAAGACCTAAAGTTGAATACCTGAAGCTGGACAACTACTCACGAAGTAAAGGTAGTCATCATCCTCTTCAAGGCAGTCCTCGCAAATAACATCATGAGCTAAACACATATGATGTAGATAATCTTAAAAATGGCCATTATGGCCTAAACTCATGGCCTAGACATGGGCTTTTTAACGAAGTACTTCGCCTTATGACAGCTTAAAGTCTCAAGCCACTGAAACCTTAGGTCTTTCAAAGCGTAGTCGTTTATAGTTCTCTTCCCGTAGTTGAAAGATAAAGGAACCGCTGGTTCAGAAACAATTAGAGTTAATTGGAGCCCATCTTTGGCTAAACAAACCGGGATCTCATTGCCTTCGATGTCACAATGAACCGGTCCCTAAATAACCGGAACTTTATTATTAGAACAAAGAAGGTTCATGAAATGTTTGCATTCCTTGACGAGTTTGGAAAAAGTCAAGGGATTTCTCACAAATTTCTCGAACGGGAAAAAATTGAAGAAGTGGAAATCGGGCAGTAATCTGTCATTAACCATATCGATTTCTGGTAAACATGAAGAATAATTTTTATAAATTTGGCTATGTCCCACATTGGAACCGAAAATATTCCATGCCCCAATGCACCTTAGGCGATGTTCTGCAGAACAGGCTGTGCCTTAAATAAAGGGGCGTAACTGAGGCAAGGACAGAATGGATTCCAAGGTAGTGAAGTGGAGTCGAAGACATAGCCCCAGTTATGACTTTGCAAGTAAGATTTTGTAGGCCATTAAGCTTGGCTACAGAAGCTTTAAGTCAACCACTGGCCACCACAAAATAGAAGCATACGATAGTAGTGGTAGGGCCAATGATTTATAAATGAAAGAAAGCATCCTAGGGCTTAAACCCCAGGATTTCCCAAAAGCTCTTCTATACATTACCAAAATATTACAGTTGCTTTTTGAAGGTTGTAGTCCAGGTGACTCTTTCAGGAAAGTTTACGAATCAAGACCACACCAAGGGTCGTCATCGTTCTCCCGAAAAGAGAGGGAACATATAGTTCAAGAGTATTCCTCTTCCTTAGTTTCAGAAGGATTGACGAACAGACCCTTCTCATAAACACGCCATGCCTCCACTATAGTTAAGGCATGCTAAGTTAGTTTTGATAAGACACTGATGTGTCTCATGTTTGTCTGAGACTGTCAAAACAAGATCATCAGCGCAATGTAACAAGTAACTCGTCAATGACCCAAAGCCACAGCAGTGAGAGCACACCACCCTGAGGACAGCCTTTGCCAACCTTAACAGAAACTAAAACCTCATCCTGCTCTGTCTCCACAGTGTGAGATTTGAGCATGGATTCAATCGATAAGATAATGATGCGACCAATACCAAAATTGTGAAAGGCAGAAGTGACCGTAGCAAACGACGTTCTATCGAAAGCTCCTCCTAAAAAGATTTTTAATCCTGGTTACAAGTTCATGTAGGGCCGTTTCACAGGACTTACCGACTCTGTAAGAATGTTGTATGTTACTGAGTGGGGAGATGATTAGAAAATGGTCTCTAATGAATCTATCGACGATTCTTTCCAGAGCTTTAAATAAAATTGATGACAGGCTAATAGGCCGAAATAACTAAGGGTTCGTATAATCGGACTTAGTAGCTTTGGGAATAAAAACAACTCTACTCCTGCTTCAAGATAAAAGCAATGTACGCTCCAAAAAGGAGGGACAAATCATCCTGAATTAAAGGAAAGCTTTACGGTAATTCAGCAGGAAAAATACCGACAGAGGCACTCGCCTTTTAAAATGCAAAGGGAAATAGGGTCCAGCGCAAGACATCACGATTATTTAGCTTATGAGCCAAATTCCAATCGGGAATTGCAACAGAAGTCCTAGTGAGCGCAGCAGTAACATCATCTGGAGGCTCTTTGAGCGGATCTTAAACTTCTTTATTATATTCCTTTTGTGTTATCAAGAAGTTAACCCAATCAATCCGTCGCATGGCCTTTTTTGCTCAGTTATTCTGGTTCCTAGCAGATTTCCTTAATTTTTTAAGGTCAGAGTTCCAGAAAGCTTTGTTCCGAATCTTTTGATTCGTGATAAGAGGACACAAGGCTATTCGAAGACTATCGTAATGGCCATTGCAAGTGACGCTGCTCGTACTTCACTCGACCGAATAATCCTCGGTGCGGCGTAAGTAAAGAACCTATGTGATCAAAGATGAGGATTTCATTCGTCATCCTCCAGTCAAAAGTTAAATTAATTATGGACATGGAGTTAACAAAAGTAGGCTCGCATCCAGTATTGAGAATGGTCAGAAGAGCTTACACAGCTGAACAGAGAAGAACTCATGTGGTTAATGTTCGTACTACCCCAGATCAAGTGATGAGCATATAAGCATCACAGCCAATCACCAAAACGGTATGCTTATTCTTACACCATGTCACAAGATTAGTGAGTTCCTCAGAGGGAGTTGGTAAAGAAGAATCATACGGTAAATAAACTGAGGCGATGGCCAGTTTAGTACAGGAATTAGCGAACATTCAACATAAAGACTTGGACCACACATTATATCCTCGATTCCGAACCCATATACATATACATACTTTGAAAGTGATACACCATTTGGTTTATTTATAAATTCCTCGTGATGTAACACCGACTCGTTCCACGAGACATCTAAAAATTTTAATATTTTTCTCATCCATTGTTCGGGATGTAGCACCAATTGTTCATAATATACCTGTAACGAGAAAAAATACAAAAAAAATCAGTTTTCTTTTAAACAGGTACAGATACACACACACACACACATAGACATGATATTATGTTTCATTCATCTCGACACAACACAACATCAACATTAAATAGAAAATGAGTTTTTCATCTCAACATCATTCATTCCTTCAATCTATACACAGTTTCGAGTTTTTCGTTATATACAGACAAGGCACAAGGATACACAACATAATAGGAATGTGGTTTTACAACAATTTTATTTCCTTTTTACTTATACACATACTTGAATTGATAATGATAAGATCAAAGGAAGACGTAATGGGTATGGAATATGTTCGGTCGGTGAATGAATATAAAAGATCGATATAGAGATATACAGAGACACAGAGTCAAGAAGTTTACATATTTTCTATTTATGTACATACGTACACAAAATAAAGTATATTTCAATTTAATTTAATGAAAGCTTTGGTCAAAAAAAGCTCTTAATAATCATAAATTCTGTATATGATGCACAGATAATGAAAATTTTGAACTTTGTCTATAGTAGCATGATATTATGTTACGTGGCATGATACCACCTTGCTTGTTTAACGTAATGACTCATGCTTATCGACAGTTAAGCTTTCGTGAGACGCCTTAAAGAAGATTTGCCAGAAGCTCTGATCCTCTTTGAGGATCCTATATAATAATAATAATAATAATCAGTTTTAAAGGCCATTACATGGCCCCTTACTGAGTCAACAATCTGGCTCCAACGGTTTCGATCCCGAGTCTGTCTTCATACTGTCTAAGACAATCTGAAGAGGCTAAGTCGTTCTCTACACCGTGGAGCCATCGTCGCCTGCAACGACCTTTGCGCCTACCATATGGTGGCTCTCCTTTCAGAGATCGCTGCACAATATCTGCTTTGTAAAGCTTCAGCTTCACGGCACTTGATAAGTGTTTCGATTTTAGCAGTGGCCTTAGAGGATACAAGGAACGACTGCCAGCTGCAAGCTTTTAATCCAGAAACACCTGATGTACGGATTTAGATGTCTAATAATATTTAGATAGAATCATTCGCGACCTGACAAAAATAGTGACAAAATCCGCCTTGATAGTCACCAACCAAGCCCTCCACTAGAGGGGTGATTCTATCCAATATAATGTATGACAGTAACTTGTATGCTGTGCAAAGGAGAGCTATACCGCGATAATTCTCACACTTCAAGTGGTCTCCCTTCTTGAAGATGGGGCATATCGCGGCCACTTTCCATTCGTCAGGCATAACTTCGGTTCGCCATACTAATCGAATAAGGCGGAAAAGATAGTTCCACAAAGTGTCCCCTCCGAATAACAAGAGCTCCGAATTAATGCAGTCCACTCCAGGTGAGCGGTTTCGTTCGCTAGGATCATTACCGGTGCTGATAATAATATTAAATCAGCTATAGGCATCTTTAATAATGATCTAGAAGTTCTCAAAATCTCACAGTTTTGTAACACACATTGTGTCTGTGTTGAAGTAAGATCGAAGATAGGTAAATTTTATCTAGTTAGCATCTACTTCCAATATTCCGACGAACCAGTCATATACGTACAAATGCTAGAAAGAATTCTGGATGGTCTAAAGAACCATCCAGTAATAATAACTGGTGACTTCAATGCCAGGTCCAAACTTTGGCATGACAGGAAAACTAATGATAGAGGTTCTATCGTTGAAGAGTTTCTGACAAGGAGCGGCCTCTACTTGCTAAATGTAGTAGGACAGCCAAGTACATATATGCACAATGGGGAATCGAATATTGACTTAACCTTAATCACGGGGGGACTGTTGAGAAGAGTTTCTAACTGGTCAGTTTAAAAAAACTGGACTTCTAGTGATCACAGAGCCATTTCATTTAAATTGAACGAATCAGCCTTACTGAATGAGATAAGAGCTGCTGACAAAATTCCACGATACGCTCTTAAACACGCAAATTGGGATAAATTCCATAACACATTGGAGACAATATGGCAAGATATGGCAAGAGATAGTACTCTTATTGGCAGTGGTGGCCAAACAACTACGTTTTGGGAGGACACTACTAAATATCTGCTAAATGTTTTGCTACCCTAATGATGATAGTGTTGAAAGTGACACAAATGCTCAAAGGGTGATTCGAGCTGCAAGTCTTATCACGCCAACCAATGGCGAGGAGGTTTCTTTCAGCAATGATGAAACCACATCCGCCATAATGTCAATGAAAAGAGATAAAGCACCCGGCCTTGACAATGTTGAGGTCGAGGTGGTCCAAAGAGCTTGGTCTATTATAGGACCTTGCATTACCGATCTCATGAATGCTGGTTTGAATAAAGGAGTTTTTCCTAAAGCTTGGAAAAATGGTAAAGTCATATTTATAAGGAAGGGCGGCGATCGAGATCCGACCGACCCTAAAGCTTATCGACCGATCATGTTGCTGCAGTCTTAGGTAAATTACTTGAGAAATTGGTTACTGGCAGGCTGATGGACATTTTTCAGAGTAGCGGTAGATATAGTGAGAAGCAGTTCGATTTCAGAAGAGGACGATCCACAGAGGACGCTATGGTTGAGATGGTCAACATAGTTAAAGGATCGAGCAACAAGTACGCCCTTGGTGTATTCCTAGACGTATCTGGTGCTTTTGATAATCTGTGGTGGCCAAGTATAATGAGGGAGTTGAAGCAGATGAGTTACCCAGCGACTCTTTACTCCTTGTTGTACAGTTACTTCTATGATAGAACCGCAACTGTAATATCTAACCATGGCACACTCTCTAAGAGTGTAAACTAAGGTTGTCCACAAGGCTCCATTTTGGGTCCGCATATCTGGAATTTGGTGTTCAACAGTATCATGCATGACGAGATCCAAGAAGTAGCATTCGCGGATGATAAAGTTATGATCTTTACTGGAAATTCTAGACAGGCAATTCAGGAGGCTGCTCAGCATAAGGAGACCACCCTTGTTGTATGTCGGAACCGAAAGGATAAAAATGGTGAACTCGGTAAAATGGTTGGGAGTCGACTTCGACGAAAGACTTGGCGTCACTACTCACGTGAAAACGGTGGCAGAAAATAGTAAAAAAGTTTTCTACGCACTAAGAAGAGTTGCTAAAGAGACGTGGGGCCTGAAACAAGGCACACTCGCAACGATATACGAAGGCCTAGTGGTTGCGACCATGACATACGCTTGTGTGGGATGGGCCGACAAGATGAACTGTCACCATCGCAGAACTCTATTAAGCGCTCAAAGGCCAATTTTTCTTGGGATAACGAAGGCATACCGTACGGTTTCGGCGGATGCCGTGGCTGTAATGGCCGGTGTGATTCCCATGGACATATTACTTAACGAAAGGTTAATTAAGTACAAACTGAGGAAGAATCAGGAGTTAATTTATGGCAGTATGCAGTGGCTAGGCACACCAAGTGACCTATCGAACAAGACATCCCTCAAAAAAGAAATTCGTAAAGAATCCATTAAAATCTGGCAAGACAGATGGAGGCGATCTGAAAAGGGCAGAACTACCTTAAGTTACTTACCGAGTATCGAAGGTAGATTAGAGACGCGCCTATCCATAAGCGCCTCTTTTGCGCAAATGCTAGCCGGCCATGGAAAATTTCCTGATTATATGTTTAGACTTAATTTGACGGACTCAAGCATGTGTGAATGTGGACAAGCTGCTGAGACAGATGAGCACATTCTTTACGACTGCGCTCTGGCCACTGAAGCTAGATAAAACATGATTAATGCAATTAACGCAGAATGGCCGGCAAGTAAGCTAATGCTGATGGTGTCTGCAAATATCGCACATCTTAAAAGATTCTGTGACACTGTACTTTGTGGAAGGTAGGCTAAAGATCGAAGTCGTTTTAAGGAATTAAACAAATGACAACGGCATGGCCCAAAAATTTTATTTTAGTTATAAGGAGTTTTAAAAAGTAATGACACTAGGCTACAAACCTAAAGATTTTTAAATAATTGAATTTAGTTCTTGGCCTACGGAACACAAAGCTGAATAAAGCTTATGACTATTTTAACAACTGACGCTGGATATACTTCTATATCCAAGTAAATTTTTAACCAAGCATTAACAATAGTAGAAAAGTATGCGTCTCCACGCGGCACGGTTGGAAACAGGTCCCGGACCTGCCTAAGCATACTAAACAGTACTGACATACAGAAATAGCACGACGGCTTAGAATTGGATATAGGTACAGCCTGGGTGCCATTCTTAAGCGAAAAACGTCCAACTACAACAATGACAATTACTTTCAGAACCTTGGTCTTCCACCATTCTCGTTTTTTCCGTCTACAAATCCTTTTAGATGCCCTCATTGCAAGAGCAGCCTTGTTTTTCATCGCGATTGTGAGACATTGTTGCACTTGACTATATAGGCTACATTTTGTCGCTCACTGCAAGACGACACTCGTCATCAAACCAATCACTCTTGTGTCTGACTTGCACTATACCTAAAGTTTGTTGAGCAGCTCTGACAACCGGAGTTTTCAGTACCTCCCAGACAGAGTTCACGCAGTCAGACTGGTAATTAGCTTTATCGTCGCTGACAAGATCCTGATATAGTTTCTTTTGATCGTCATTTATCAGACCTTCACAGTCTAAACGGTCTATGTGTTTCGCTATGTATCCAGACTTGTACGAAAACTTCCATTGTAGCTTTGCAGCGACCAAATGATGATCACTGTCGACGTATTTGGTTCCTGACCGGTAAGTTGTCACATCCTGCACAACCCGAGCCCGTCCTTTAAAAACTAACTTTTGGTCAATTTGGCTGCGAGAGTTTCGCGAGAATGTATCCATGTCTCTAGATGTATCTGTTTATGAGGGAAGAACGTGCTTGCTACTTTAAGATCATGAGCAATTGCAAAGTACATCATTCTCTCACTATGATCGGTCGCAATTTCGTGTCGAGTATACGGACCTATGTTTTCACAAAAGTCGGTCTGATTTCTGCCAGCTCTTGTATTTAAGTATCCAATTACCATTCTAACATCGTGTTCGGGTATAGATCCCATCAGATCGTCCAAGTAACTGTAAAAAGAGTGTTCATCTTGGGGCTGGCTGACTTCTGTGGGCGCATGTACATAAATTTTCGATAGGTTGGCTGACTTCATGTGCCAGCGAAGCTTGCAGGTTATTGACTGCTTGGAAATCCAAAACAGCGTTCTTTACCTGTGGCCCAAGAAGAAATCCAGCTCCAAGATTTCCGAGGTCATCTCCACTGTAGAGCAACGTATAGCCCTGAGACACATGGTCTCCACTTTTAGGACATCGAGTTTCTTGAAGAGCAACAAGTTCCAGCCGATACTTCTTCATGTACGTGATTAGCCCCTACAACGCTCCTAATTTTCTAAGTGATTGCACGTTCCACGAAAAAGCAATTCCTTGTTCGGGAAAGTAGTAGCGGACATTGACTCAAGGATTTTTTTTTCATTTTTCCCACTTACGCCAACACAACTCCCTTGAATTTTGTATTACAAGCTTTGGTTAGTCCTCCATCAAATTTATTAATATTTAAATAAAAAGCTCGTCCAAAGCTCAGCTATTGTGCTTAAATCTACCACACATCTACGACCCTGATGGCCGAGTGCTTTACAATTCCCGGAGAGCGCCAAGTGCCGAAAATTGGCCTCATATTTTCTCCACGATGCATACACAACTTAATAAAAAATTGATTTTGTAGTCAGCCAAATAAAATCGACTCGTAACGATATGTATCGTTTTGCAGCATAACGACATCATTTTGTGTCTAAATTTATGTACACAATCGTGCACATCGTCGGTTAAACGTAAATCCCACGAATTTTGATTAAAGTTTTTAATTTTTTTTTATAAATTGGCGCACAAAACACATTTGCAATTCAGTCGCAATGGAAAACTTTCAGCAACCGAATCGTGCGCTAATCGAAAAATTACGCGCACTCTATAATTCGGAAAAGTTTTCTGATTTTCAATTTAAAATCGGCGAAACAGTTGTGTACGCCCATCGATTAATATTGATGCTGGGCAGCCCCGTATTTGAGGCTCGGTTCAACGATAAAACCAACCAAAGTGATTCGTTAGTGCTCGAGAATGTAAAGCTTGAAGTGTTTTTGGAATTTTTACAATTTTTCTACAGTGAAACGTGCACGATAAATAAAGAAAATGCGTTCGATTTGTTAAATTTGGCACGCGAATATAAAACCTATCTGCTTGAAGAGACTCTGGTTAATTTTTTAGTGAACGTCCCGCGGTCCGACGACCCACAGAAATTACAATTATTCCAAACGTGTCTGGAGATGAAATATCCGTTTCTCGTGAATCGTTTTAAATTGGATATTTGCGAAGAGTTGGTAAAATTTTTATCGTACCAACCCGGATTCTGTGAATTAAAGCGGGACACACTAATAGAATTACTTCGGGTGGACCACATCGATCGGCATGCCAACGAATTTAGCATATTCGAAATGCTTATGGCATGGATCAAGCACAATAATGATTTGAGTTCGATTGATCTGCTAAAACTGGTACGATTCACAACGATGCAAATGGCCGAATTCTCCAAGTGTATTGTGATGCAGGGGAAAATTCTGAGTGACAAAGAGATTGGAAGTATTGTCAAGTGTATTATAACACCGGACGAGCCGTGCCCCGATTTCAATAAAACTGCGCGCATTCTACTGGACAAATCAGAATTGGAATGGTGTAAAATACCAGCGAACCGAGAGCATGCAATTAAATTTACAACCACGTCGAAACTATCGATACGAGGGCTGTGGATCACAAAAACATCGGGCCGACAACGTTGTGTGGTCGCATTTAAAAATAATGCGGGTGTTGTAGTACGCGAATCTGTAATCACGTCATGTATCGATCACGATTTATTCGTCCCGGTGCTGTTTCGTGAACCAATCGAAGTTGAACCAAATGTTGAGTACATGGTTAGTGTGACGTACGAGATCGCGAATCATGACTACATTGCAATTAAGAATAATACAGTGGTGGACGCTCAGCATGGCGGATTTATAAAAATTTCGACTGCATTTGATTGTTTGTATTATGTTGATTTCGCTGTATGTATCGATTGATAATGCGCTTAATAAATTTGTTGTTGTATTCAAAACGCGTCGTTTTATTTTAGTTTGTTGACTCACACTGAGTGTTTTATCTATTTGGGGAAATTACCGGCTCAACTGTGATGATCACACTTTCGTTTTGTATTTTTGCGGTCGATTATGTCATTCCTATATACATACGTTCAAAATGTTAGCTTGCGGTATAATTGTTCGAATCAATAAATTGTAGCAAAGCATTACGTCATGCATGTACATCTATAACACAATTAGAGATGAAGAGCCTAAGCCTTACAAACGGGGGGATTAATGTGAGTATATGGTTGATTTTGTACGATTGTAAATTCTCTTGTATATTCCGAACTCTTGATAACGTGTGGTACGTTGCGTTTGGTAATTTTTTTAGCAACAATGTTGAATGTGAATAATTATTAAATTACTCGTGATGACTAATCCGGGCTGAGACACGAAGGGATATGTTTTCCAGGATATCCGATGAATCAATGTATTGCAACAGCACGTTTGTTATCATTGAAGCACTCGGTTGTTTTCTTCGGTTATTCTGTGTTTGCAATTTTATATTTCAGACATCTTTCAGTAGAAGGTGGTAGCCAAAAAATATTTTTATGATATGGTAGAGTGGGTTTTGAATGTTTTCGATGCGACTGGTATGAATTTGGTAATACGGAGACCACACTGGAACAGCGAATTCAATTTGGGATCTGATCTGACATAACTCCAATAACCACAGCATAATAAATCCGAACATAGAGTTGGCTTTAGCGATTATTATGTCGATGTACTAAAATTGAAAGTTAAGTGTCTGTTTATATTTAACTTGTTTATATTTAATCGTGGCCCCTGTAGTCGGCGGGCACTCACATTTCTTGTAAATCTAAATTGCACAAACATGTTTTCCAAGAATACCACCACAGTATCTTTGCTTGTCGTATAGGAGGACACGAGATTAAGAGTCACTTAGGAAACCAGGAGCGTTGGAAGGCACGTGCACTCTGGAACTCGTTGCTCTTCAAGAAACTCGCTGGCCTAAAAGTGGAGAATATATGTCACAGTACTATACGTTGCTATACGTTGGAGTGGAGATGACCTCGGAAATCTTGGAACTGGATTACTTCTTGGGCCGGTGGTAAAGAAGGCTCCTTTGGATTTCGAAGCACGCAATAACCGATTGTGTAAGCTTCCCTTGCACCTGAAGTTAGCCAACCTGTCGATAAATTGTGTACACGTGCCAACAAAATTCAGCTAGCCCCAAGATAAAGTGTCATTTAACAATGACTTGGACGATTATCTATACTCGAACACGATTTTATTATTGGGGACTTTACTGCTAGAACTGGCAGAAATCAGGCCGATTATATGAAAACATAGATCCGTACTACAGACAAGAAGCTGCGACCGATAATGGTGAGAGAATGATGTACTTTGCAATTGCTCAATACCTTAGAATAGCAGGCACGTTCTTGCCTCACAAACAAATACATTTAGAAATATGGGTCCATCCTGGCAAAATTCCCTGCAGCCAAATTGACCACGTGTTAATTCCAAAAGAGTGGGCTCGGGTTATGCAGGATGTGAGAGCTTATCGGTCAGCAACCAAATATGTATAGGCAGCGATCATCATTTGGTTGCTGCAAAGCTACGATGGTAGTTTTCGTACAAGTTTGGGAAGCCAGCGAAACGCATAGGACGTTTCGACTGTGAAGGATTGATAACTGAAGGTTACAACATTGAGGAAGCTAATTGCCCATTCTGGGAGGTACTGAACTACGGTTGTCAGTGCTGCGCAGCAGATTTTAGGTATAGTGAAAGTTAGACCCAAGAATGATTGGAATATGATGACGAGTGTCGTCTTACAATCGGGCAACATAATAGCGAGGAAAAACCAGGCTGCTCTTGCTAGGAGGGCAGCTAGGCTGATATGTAGATGGAAGAAGCGAAAATGGTGGACTGCCGAGGTTCTGAAAGTATGACTCAGCAATGAGTTCGCATAATTTCTTTAAAGGAATTACTGGATTGCACCATACTTTCAGGCCTACGTTAACCGCCATTCGGGACCGAGAAAGAAACTTCTGTGTCAACATCGACCCAATACTCGAAGCATGGAGTGGGCACTTTAACGACCTGCTTGGTATTCAACAGCCGTTACAGACTGTAGTTGACCAACCTCAAATACAGACTGCGGAGATCTGCATTGAGGATCCATCCCATGAGGAATTTACTAAGGCCATGCAGAGATTGAATCGAAACCGCTCACCTGGGGTTGGCTGCATTAATTCGGAACTCTTGATTTTCTTCGAAGAACTGTTTTTTTATCATGCTTATATTACACTCTGTGTGTCTGTTAGTCTCGCCAAATGTTGTAATCAAGTTTTCATCCACTTGCGATAGTCCAATTGAGCTGAAATTTTGCATGCAGGCTTCGATTACAATACAAGATTCTAACATTTTTTCGGTCTAAAAGGCTTTGAAAAGCCTAAAAGGCCTTTTAGGCCTTTCAGCTCAATTGGACTATCGTAAGTGGTTGAAAAATTGATTAGAAAATTTGACAAATACTTATAAAAGTTGGCTCATGTTGTATACGTTCGGTGTTTGTCGGCGTTGCTACGATTAAAGAAAATTGAATTTTGTGATTTTACCTCCATCTGCCCCAATGACGGTGTCGTGTTCCTCGTAAAATAGTTATTTTGTTAAATTTTCTAGCACCCAAATCTTCCACAATGACACATCCGATAGTGTTATGTCCACCTTTGGTACTATACCGAAGTCGGCCAAAAAGAACAATCTCTTCTACCGAATAAGTGACACAACAAGAAAGGGTGTCCGGCATCACTTTTTTGACTCCGCTTTGGTGCTCGATGAAAAGAACTGGTGGCCCCACAGAGCTACCCGTCCGCTAAATTCCTTCCGCATGACATAAGCCACTTCATGCTGGCATAATCCGTAATTACGGTAAATTGGAAACCTTCCATAATACATTCAAAATTTTCTTACGCTGATGATGGCTGTTAGACATTACAGCTCGATAATGCTATAATTTCGCTGTACCGTATTTAATTTTTTCGACACAAACGAGAGTGTCCGTTCTATGGTCCGAGTATTTATTCATTGCAATTAAGAATGTATGAAGATCGCTAACTTTCTCAGTCAAAAACTTAATGCGACAAGGAAGAACTATATTTTGGCTAGGTAAACGAAATGACTACATTTTGAAAGAAAATCCTGAATTAATTTCAATTTTTGACTGAATAGCTTCTTGTCAAAGGATTGTGGTCGGTATACATGGTGAAGTCCCGACCTTCGACAAAATAACTGGAACGTTTGACTGCAATGGCTCGTCAGACGTGTGATATTGGATTTCGTGTCATTCTGTGTAATATTTTTCAAATCAGATTTGAGCTTAGTGCAGTTTGGCATTATTCAGGTCAAGAAAAATATCTTGGTTGTCTTGCGCATCTTGAGTAATGCGGCCAAGTGCTTCGTATAAATTGGTGGTAGTAATTCACTATTCCGAACGACTTCGTACAAGAAACGTTGAAAGGTCTGTGGGGCATTTCGTAATCCAAATGGCATTCGAGTTTATTCGGGTAACAGGATCTAGTTTCGGTGGTTATGACACTGGCAAATGGCCTGTAGTCAGGATATGATGAACCAAGTTAAATCTACAAGGAAACCAAATCTACCGAGTAATTCGATGCCAGTTATAATTATTGGACGATAATACTAGACCAGAATTTTAAAATGTATATGATAAAAACCTATTGAAAGGAATAACAGAAACCTCCCCGCCAGTATCAATCAGAAAACGTGTTTGGTGGGGACGCCACGAATGAATAAGCGGCTTTAGCACTAGTGTTTTATGGTCTGCTGTTGCGATCTTAATATTTGTCAATTTTAACTCGAATCCAGCAAAAAAGTACCATAGTTCGTTGAGAAACGTCAATGTTTTGAATATTTCGCGGCATTAACAAGATGATGTCCGTTTTAACTCGTATCCAGCATGAAAAGTAGCATAATTCGTTGAGAAACGAACCTTTAATTTACGAACCTTTACACTCGAGTCCAGCACAAGAAAGAGCAAAATTCGTTGTGAAACGCCATTGATTCGAATATTTTCGCGGTTTTAACAAGATCTTGCCCTTTTAAAAGCCACTGGCTTAAATATTTTAGCGGTTTTAACAATGATTTTGTTCCTTTTAACTTGAATCCAGCGCAAATTAGCATAATTCGGTGAGAAACGCCACTGTTTTGAATATTTTCGCGGTTTTAACAAGATCTTGGCCCTTTTAAACCCCACTGATTTGAATATTTAAACGGTTTTTACGAGATTTTGTAACGCTACTGGTTTGAATATTTCGCGGCATTAACAAGATGATGTCCTTTTTAACTCGAATCCAGCATAAAAAAGAGCAAAATTCGTTGAGAAACGCCACTGTTTTGAATAGTTTTGCCGTTTTAACAAGATCTTAGTCCTTTTAAACGCCACTGGTTTGAATATTTTAGGGATTTTAATAAAAAAATTTTCAGTCCACCACAAAAGTAGCATAATTCGTTGAGAAACGCCACTGGTTTAACTTTTTTACCGATTTTAACAAGATTTTGATTCTTCCACTCGAATCCAGCACAAAAGTAGCATAGCTCGTCGAAAAATGGGTTAGATTTAAATTTTGGGTTCACATTTTGAAGATTTATAGGATGCTTCAGTGCAGTCTACAAAACATTCAAAAACGTGTCCAAGAATTCCGAAAAAGCTGGCTACCAATTATTTATATACGATACAAGAAAAATCCAAATGAAGAAAACGTGTATTGAATTTCAGTTTAATGACATATAATCACACGTATCCACTCTATGGCAAGGATCTCAACTTTAGAGTAAAATCCGTGTAATTTTTCTAAAACATTTCCAAAATCATCCTTTGGGAAAATTGTGTATGAAAATCGTAATGTAAAATTTCAAATCAAGAAACAAATCAAGTCCGCGCGATATGTTCTCCCGAATAAAGGACAGAACCCAATTATTATTTTGGTCGTGCTGTTCCTAAAGTAGGCCAACCATATAAATTTGAATTTTGTAACAAACACGCGTCGTTCATAAATATAAAAGAACCTTCCAAAAAGTACAAGTTAAATTCCTTCGTTCCGGACGTACGAACATATCAAGGCAAAACCAAAAAAATAAATCCTTTATCCCCTCGCCCCCTGCCCCGAAAAAATTCATACATACATTTATTTATCTACAACATTGACTCCAATTTAATCCAAAATATTTTTTAAAAAAATGCTATCCTTTTATATCCTTTTTTTCATTTTAGTATACAAAATATCTTAAAGGATCCATTAAAAACGAAAAATTAAATTACTTTATTTAGAGTTTCATCTCGGTATATGTATATTGTCAAGGAGTGTAGAGTATCAGGATGAATGAGAGAGCTTTTTTGTCGATTTTGTTGTTTTTTAAGTTTTCCATTTCGACAGGAGTAAGCAAAAAATATACAAAAAAAAAAAAAAAACAGGAGCTTACGAAAATAAATATTTGGATAAACATTTTTGCAGTTTCGTTATCCTCTTTTAACCCTACGTATAAAAGTTATGTGTATCTGTGTATGTGTGTGTGTACATACGAGAGCAAGTAGTTTTTTATATTTTTTTAAGGATCAGTAAATTGAAAAATTGATGGCATAGAAGACTATTATTAAATATATTTGTATATATGTATGTCAGATATCGTTTTGGAAGGATATATGAGAGTAATAAACAGGTCCTCAAAGTTAATAGGATTTTACATCTCTACGGACAAAAGAGGTGAAAGATATTTCAATCGAATTATATTATGTAATCCGATTTACTATTTATACGTACTCAGTGTACAGACAAGCGAATCGAGTGATTAATAGTTTCTAGTAGTTCTAATTGAGATTCAAATAAAATTCTATGTATATGTGATACACACAGTCATAGAGAGAGAGAGAGAAAGAGAGAGCAGCGAACGACGACGATCATAAATTTTAATGTTTTTCTCGTAAGTATGTAAGCTTTTACACACAATCAACTGAACGTAACTTTAAAAATGTCGTTCCACAATATATTTCCGAACATTAAATTCCCATCATCACCCAGGGAATACGTACATACACATACACAAACTGAATTAAAATTTTACGATATTGTTGTTGTTATACGTTAAGGACGCAGCAAGTATGTTGGAATTGGTATATAGTTCCCACCTTCATTATACTAATAGATGTATGTCTGTCTGTATGTACGAAACGATTTTGTATAGTTGTGTATACCTAAAGAGTGTATACACTTATATAATCTCACAAAAAGCTCATAATTCTTTCGAGCACAAGTTTTTCTCGCGCGTATACAAAGTGAAAATATTAATTTCGTCGTTTTATGTTCTTTGTGTTTTTTTTTTGTTTGCGTTCTTCCAAGGAATGAGTTACACGAGACTAAATAAGATTTTATGAGCTTTTTTTCCAACTTTATATTGTGTGCGAATGATAATGATAAGAGATGATTTAGAATTTATGTGTTTAGTTCTTGTGCGCGTACAAAATTATTACAGTTTTATAGGAAAGTTTTTTGAGTTATGTTCTCGCGCCGACCGCCAAATATTCATGAAATTACGCGCTTGGTTAGGTGGTTGGGGTTCGTTATCTAAACAAAATAAACAAATTTTAGATTTAATGCTTTCAAAATGGGTTAAAGTTCAAGGTTTTAAAATTAAAGCCCAACCACTTTGTTCAATGTGGAGTTGCTTTTACGGACCAATTACTAGCGTCCAACCATTCCAGGGTCTGCACTCAATGCCACAAAGGACCATGGTGCTAACCCAGAAAACTACCCTAATTCGCAGATGCGCATAGTAGTCTTAGAAAACTGGATAAGTTTGGACCAAGAAAAGGAGGTCAACTGACCTACATTAATAGACCTATAGTTGAAGACCTGAAAATGAATAAAATTGAAAGCCGAACAGCTGCACACAAAGTGAAGGCAGTCGTCATCTTCCTCAATGACCCTTAAAACGACCATAAACCGTAAGAATCGCAACCAACGTTCTCAGCTAGTCCCTTTTTTTTAAAGATAAAGCATACTTCGTAGACCTAGAATTGGGCTTACTAATGAAGTTCTTCGCCATACGAAGTTAGAGGAAGCCACTTTACCATTTGATCTTTCAAAGCGTAGTTTTTCATATGTTTCTTGGCGTAGTTCGAAGAAAACGGAGCCGCGGGTTCAGCCCCAATTAGACTTAGATGGGAACCGGTTTTGGCTAAACAATCCACGATGTCTTCGATGCCGTAACAGTATTGATTAACCAATTAGGTTAATAAAGTTTCTTTCTGTTAAATCAAGTGTCTTTCGCATTTAACAGCGAAATTCAAAGCCTTAATAGCACTAAATTTGTCAGCGCTATTACTTCCGGATGAAGTGCTGAAAGCTCTCAGATCAGAACAGGGACAGTAGATTTCAAATCCAGCACTGAGATTAGAGCGAGAACCATCCTTAAAGAAGACTAAGGTATCGTTTAATTTTTTGAGAAAATCCTCCCAAATCTACAGATCTCTTGTGGGATAGACCACCGAGAATAAATTGGAAAAGTTAAATTTGGGGAAGTAATCTATCATAAACCATAGCAATTTCTGGTTAAAACGAAGTAAAACTTTTAAAAATTTGTCTATGCCCACGAACGATAGAACCCAGAGTATTCCAAGCTCCAATGCACCTTAAGCGAAACGCTATAGAGCAAGCAGTGCCAATAATAACGGTGTGTAGCTGAGGCATGGAAAGAATAGACTGGAGTTGAGGACACAGCACCAGTAACAGCTCTTACTGCAATATTTTGTAGTGTATTAAGTTTGGCTATATAAGCCTTAAGATTAACCACTGGCCACCATATAATAGAAGCAAAAGATAGTATCGGTAAGACCAGCCATTTGTATATGAAAAACGGAATTCTGAGTGGTAAACCTCAATATTTCCCAAAGTCTGTACTACATTGCCAAAATATGGCAGTAGCTTTCTGAAGTTTGCAATGAAAATCATATTTCCAGGAGAGTTTGCTATCTAGGATAACACCACGGACCTTACATTCCGTAGCAGCTGCTTGATGAGAGTGTTGATCAAATGGGAAGTCATTGAGCACTATACGCATAGTGACCATCAAGCCATACTCTTCGAAATAAAACTGGCTAAGGAAAGTAAACGGAAACAACATACAAGGAAAATGGCTCCGGCTGGAAGGCAAATACGTTTGAAGAGCACCTATTTATCATATCTATAGATTGGAGAAACCGATCCCCTCGGGGTGTGCCAATGCAAAAGCGGCCCAGATTATGAATACGATCACCAACGTCTGCAGTGCATCTATGGTAGAAAGGCTGCTTGACAATCGTCGTCCATTAGCATACAGGTGGACTGAGCAGATGGCGCAATTGCGATGGAAATGCCTTAATGCAAGGAGGAAACATCAACGTGCTTGGGGTACACGACTTATTCTAGCCTGCACCAAAATTATCTGGATGCACCGAATAAATTTAAGTAGCCCATTAAAATAAGGAAACGCCAATGCTGGAATAAGAGTTATGCTCTACTTCGCATCAAGACCCATTGGCGAGACCCTACAGAACCGTCAAGTAAGAGCTAAACAGGCAAATGTAGGATTATAACTGCTCTGTTTCTGCAGCAAGATAATGTGATCCCTGAGGTGATCCGAATACCTGGCATAGTAGAAATAAGGCCGGTATCAACAAAAGAGCTCAACAATGCGTGTCAACGTTTTGGGAATTCAAAGGCTCCTGGGCCTGACAACATCCCCAATATTGCACTAAAGGCCATTATTGCACAATACAAGCCAGGGAGGGAGTATTCCTCGAACGATGGAAAAAACACGGTCTGGTCCTGTTGGATAAAAAGGAGCCAACCGGGTGAACCATCCTTCTACCTACCATTATGCATTCTGAATACGGCTGGCAAAGTGCTAGAGAGAATCATATAAAACCGACTGAAGAAAGTTGTGGAAAACGCTGGTGATCTCACGAAGTATCATCACAGACTATTTTGATGATAGAGTGCTGACGTATGACACGGATAACGGTGCGAAGACATACAATGTCTTGGGTGGTGTACCTCAAGGATCGGTATTGGGGCCGCTACTGTGGAATATAATGTACGGTGTTATCCTGAGGCTCCATGTTGATGATGATGTGGAAATTGTGGGTTTTGCTGATGACGTTGCAGTCGTCGTGTTTGCAAAAACTACCGATGAAATAATAAAAATAAGTAGATTAACTATATCACAATTATAAAAACGTGGTTGATGTCATGTGAGCTTGAACTTGCTGATCATAAAACCGAAGCAGTTTTAGTGCCCAGTAGGAAGGTGAAAGAAACCATAACAAGTGATGTAGGTGGGATCTTAACCCACTCACAGCCTTCATTACAATATTAGGATGTGGAAGTAGATGCGCGTTTAAACTTTAGGCAGGAAAGCTGGTGTATCTGCAGCTGTCTTTCTCGTATTATGCCCAACACTGGAGGGTCTAGACACTATCGTAGAATGCTGCTGGCAAACGTCGTAACCTCCATCATTCTTTATGGATCGCCTATATGGGGTGATGCAATGGACTTCGAAACATGACGTAAATTGGAATCGGTGTACCGCCTAAATCCTCTAAGAGTAATATGTGGCTTCCGCACAATATCTCCTGACGCGACACTCGATATTGACAGAATGGCAAAGACGATAGGATTGCTCGGACAAGGGTTGTTGGACTTACCGACTCATACCATACATTGAAAAATGGCTAAATAGGCAACACGGCGAAGTCAACCACTACCTTACACAACTGTTAAGTTGTTTTGGTGCATACCTGTGCAGGTTCAAGCACACTGATACTCCAGATTTTCCTGCTTGCAAAGATACAAAAGAAGATGTGGATCACATTTTTTTCCAATGCCCACGGTTTGAGGAAACTCGAAGGGAACTGTCAGCTGTCCTATACTAGGGCAGCATCCAACACCAGAAAATATAACGCAATTAATGCTTGACTCTGAGGAAGGATGGAATGCTGTGGCGATTAGAGCGTGGAAGAGAAGAACAACATGTCGTGATTTGACAGCGGTGACAAACTCAATCTAAGATTGAGGTGCTACAGGTAAAACAAAGAGCCAAAATGATAGTTCCGCATAGAGGATGTGAAAGCGGGTGGTGTGTGGTTTTTAGGTGATAGGAATTGCCACCACAGCTGCTGAGGTGTTTGTTCCACCGATGCATCGCATTCCGAAGATTTTCCACACTTTACCCAACCCAAAAAAAACAACAACAAAAAAACATATACATACCATCACTGACACAGTCACACACACAATCTCTGGCACTTATGTTTAAAAATATTTTTGGGGAATCACGTAAATATATGAATTAGTTTATGTCTTTGATGTTCACTTCGCGCTTGTAATTCTAGCCAGGACAATACGAAAATCGTATTTCCGAAGCTAATACAAATATGAAAGCGGCAGTGAAGGAAACAACACTATAAAGCCTTCGCAAATTATTCGGAACAGTGTTGTTGAATGTACCACAGACACGCGTTTATTTCCCGACTAACCAGGCCAAACAGGACAAAATAACTCGCGCATGGCGTACCGATATAAAAGAACCGGACAATATTAAAAATTGAAAAATTCTAGAAGAGCTAAATTATTTTGAAGGAGAACAGTTTGTTTTCACTGTTACAGATTTTAAAGATCAAACCATAATAGTGTTAGCAACACTACATCCAGTCTAAACTCGATGCAGAATGTTATGGCTAATGGTCGGCACATAGTGTTCGGACTAGCGAGTTCAAAAAGTGACGATGCTTACTCCGAATTGTTTTATGCAGTTTGCAAATGGTAATATCCGATTTCGAAAAGGCTATATTGTAAAAGCGTTGAAACATTTCTTCCCAGAAACGGGAAGCATTTTCCAAATCAGGATGTTAAAAACTTTAGCTTTCTGTATCAAACCGGTACATGGTTACAAAAAAAAACAGGTTTTCCAAAAACCAAAAGACTTATAAAACGGGTGCAACTAGAGAAATGGATTTCAATTGAAATGCTAATTGTGTGAATCGATACCACCGGACTTCCTGGGTTACGCAAAAGACAGGTACAATGCAAAAACGTAAAGTTTATCTTCGAAATATCAAAACTCTGTTATTTTGTGCCTGCGCCTGCCTGGCCGATTAATTATCATATTCCGCATATAATTTATTCGATAAAGATTTGTTAGAGTGGGAAGTTGGCTGTTCATCACCCATTTAAAAAAAAATAACATTTTACTTTGCTCACAAAGGTTGTTTAAAAATAAAATGAAAAACTTTCCGTTCCTTATAAATTATATTTCAAAATCAGGCTAATCTATTACATCCCGCATCCATCAACCATGACACTTAAAAAATTGGTTTTCGAGACAACAAACAACAACAACAACAAATTAATTCGATTGACTTCATATCCCACGACCTATACGAAATACGCGCGCAGGCAGGTACGCAGCATAAAAAATGTGCGAATGAACGCAAAAAGACAAAAATCTCGCAGACATTAAACGACATAAAACCTTTCTACCTATATAACGCCGCCATCGCCTATATACCTGTATATAGACGACGACACCATCTGTTATTAATTTGAATACCAATTTTTCCGGATTTGTTTTCCTTTTTTGCAATTTTTATTTTAATTTTCTTTTTTTTCATTTTGTACTTTTCCAACGGGGCCGTTTGTTTATTTTCAGTTCAAACACAATTTTTTTTGGTTGGTGGTTGTTGTTGTTTTTTTTTTGTTCGACGTTCGTTTTCGATGTCATGCAGGGTGGAAAAAATTAATGAGGAAAATTAAATGAAAATTGTTATTTTGGTGTTATAATACAATTTTCTTGCCTTTATGTATGTATATTGTTTGGATTTGTTGTTGTCTATGCTATTTGTCAGGATTAATATACATAATCAAATTACAGCAGTAATTTAGTGTGTGCGGTGCGCGCCTTGCTTGATTTATTTGCGTTTTCCAGTCGATTTGATACGTCATTGGTGCGTCTATATATATATATATATATACACAACATATAAAAACGGTTTTACTCACCATCATACACCGATCGGGTCCAATTTCTTTACACTGTTCGTACATTGTTTGAATCGCATGATTCCATTTGGTCAAGCACTGTCGATAGCTGGTCAAATCAAAACCGGTTATTGTAACTTTGCGCGATATAATCGAGTGGACGGTCGCCCGGCCATCACGAACCATAAACAAGAATTTTGCATTCGGAAACAGTTCGATTACGTACGAACCCATTTTTAGGGTTAACGGATCCTTGTTGCACAGCCGCGGTGCCGGTTCACCATGCTTGGCAATTATTTCTAAGCAAAATTGTGCTATCGCATCGTTCATCACATCTTTTGTGATGCCCGCCTCCTCCAATCGGAGCGATTCCTTATCCGATTTTAGCCAATGCGATCGTAATTGTAATATTCTAGGTATGACACGGGTCTCTTGCCCACATCTGAAACAGAATTAAAAAAAAAAAATTAAATATAGAAACAAATTATAAAGTTTTGTGTTAGAAAAAATAATGTGTGGATGCGATGGTACGAGTGCGGGGGCCGAAAACTCATTAATTATAAATCTATAAAAGCAACACACACACACACCCGCCGCAGTAACAATCATCATTACAACAACAATAAAGCGAAAAAGGACATGAAAAATTCAATAAAAAAATTTTTTTCCTTTCAATCTACACTTTTATCACCCCCGCATGATTTTCCTTTTTTCATTTTATTTTTACATCGAGGATAAATACGAAATTTAATTAGATTTTCACACACTTTGATATACATATACACATACATACATACATAAGATGAACGAAGACGAAGAAATTTTACTTTTATTTTGTAAAGAAAGTCTATTTACAAAGTGTTTGTGTGTGTGTGTGGGGGGGGGGGGGGGGGAGGGGTGGATGTCATCCTGCAATGTAAAAATTATTAGTGGTAAATTTTAATCGATTTTCCATTTTTACTATTTATCAGACAATGCAAAGGTGGAAAGGCTGAGTATGAATGTAGATAGGTACATGCGAGATATAATATTGTCAAAGGTGAGAGGTCATGTTTTATATTTTTTGGAAAATCTTAATTGGTAAAAAAATATAATTTGGCACGTTGCATACACATACATGTACATTTATAGAGAAAATTCTATTTGTGGTCTTTATACGTAGAGGTATTCACCATATATATTCGAACCGCCTCCACACGATGATATGTTGCTAAGAAAATCTCGATTCATACAATTTATTACTTTTCTTGACGTACATTCATTATATTGTCATCATTATTTCAATTTTATGTATTTTCAATGTATTTTTAGTTAAATGAAAATAAATTTTCTTATGAAACGATTATTTCAATATTTTATGGGATAAGTCTGAGTTATGGCGATATAATATATTTAGATTAGATTGAATCTCAAAATGAGATTTTTGACAACGAAAATACGATAGAAAAGGTATAAGCAATAACCGTTGAGATTCTAAACATATGCTCGTTATTACATCCTCTCTATCATGTCACAAGTAGGGCACAATGTTTTGGTCTGGCTGAACTTGCAAGGCGAGACCTGCCATCAAAGAATCAGAGCGCGAAGAATATACAATATCATCGTTATTCACAAATCATAATATCACATCATATCATCATAACATATCATATCATCGTATCGTATCATTGGCCCCTGCGGTCGGGGGGCACACATATTTCGTAAACGAAAATTGCAGGAACATGTTTTCCTAGAATACCACCACAGTATCCTTTGCTTGTCGTAGGAGGCGACTAAACGGTTGGATAGCTGGGCTGACGACCCGCATCCGAAAAAAATAAGCTGTTTATAAAGTCAACAAAAGTAAAAATGGATCCCGCCAAAACAACACCGGAACACCAATTGGAAAACCAGGAGCGTTGGAGGGCCCAATCACGTGCATGAAAGAGTATCGGCTGGAACTCATTGCTCTTCAAGAAACTCGCTGGCCGAAAAGAGGAGACCATGTGTCCCCCAGGACTATACGTTGCTCTACAGTGGAGATGATATCGGAAATCTTGGAACTGGATTTCTTCTTGGGCCGCAGGTAAAGAACGCTGTTTTGGATTTCCAAGCAGTCAATAACCGATTGTGTAAGCTTCGCTATCCAACATATCGAATTTTATAATGATTGGTCAGGGGGAATGGGCTACTTGCGTTGCAGTTGGCCATATTCCAGAATTTCAGAAAAAAATAATTTTAGAATCTCATTTCCATACAACGTTTTGAATTTCATCATAATGGGTTAAGAAGTAGCCTAAAGGTTCCATTCGATAGAGACATTTTTTTTACTGGCATAGTTGTAGCCGATAAGGTACCAAAACAACTGGTATGAAAAAAGAATTGGCAAGAAGCATTTTTTTTCTCTAGAACTAAATGAACTTTATGTGACAAAAACCCTACGATTTTTTTTATACCAACTGTAATACTTTTTACCTTGGGATCAACCAGCTGTGTAGGTTAGGTTAGGTTAGGTAAGGGTGGCCGTCCTAAAGGACTAGCATAGCCACAAAGTTGGTTCGTAGCTGTACCAGATTCGAGCTTACCAAGAAGCGTTTAAAGTCCCGGATGTCGATCTTACTAAGATCCGTGAGGTCGTTCAAAGGGGAAGTTCCCATAAACTTTGTGCTACTGTACGCTAAACTAGGACAAGTGCAGAGCAGATGGAGCACATTTTCATCCTGATCCTCATCACCACAGCTGCGGCAGAAATCATGGGCTGGGACACCCAGTCTTCTCGCATGCATCCAAATGACACAATATCTCGTTATAGCTCCCACGACCATACCAATATGGTGCCGTCGAAGCGATATCAGTTGGCCTGATCTGGACCGGTCAAGTCCAGGCCAGATCTGCCTGGTTATTACGTACACGAACTGGCGTTAGACCATCTGACGTTCGTTTCTTTTATGGCTTCTTCCTGAATCAGCAATGTACATAAAGCAAGCAGTATCTTGCCCTTGCGGGCCAGCTCATCTGCCTTTACATTCCCTGCGATATTGAAATGCCCTGGCACCCACGTCAAGCGGATGTTGAACTGATCAGCCATCTCATTTAAAGATGCCAGACAGTTTTGGGCTACCTTCGACGTCAGGGAGTATGATTGTAGAGTTTTAAAAATGCGAGTATCCCTCGTAGATATTACAGTATACTTCAGCCAGTCCATGACTTCCATTATCGCGATCAGTTCAGCTTCAAAAACACTGTAAAAGTCGGGAAGAATAACCGCAGCCAACCCCTATATCCCTTTTTGAGCCATCCGTGAAGATGTTTGGCCCCTCATTGTCCATAGCCGTTTCGTTCATCCAGTCCTCTCTGGTGGAAAACTCAGTTTGCTGTGTAAGTTATGTATTTTTAAAAATCTGGGATTACTTCAAGGCTGCTTCTATTATTGCAATAAGGACGATTATAGCAATCCTTGTATTTCCGACCAGTGTACAATAAGTTAGTTGTGTGAATTGAGGACAGGTTAACACAGGTTTTTGAAAATAATGAGTTTATACATTTATTTCAGCTTTTATGAGCACGTGACAAATCTCAAGCTGATAGACGTAAGTTTTGAAAATTGATTCACACGCATTGATTCCCAGTCTGAGCCACAGCTATAACCACTATACGATTCAAATGAAGGGTACTACTAAAATTTAGGGCCTTTTCTCGCAAATTAATTTCAAACGTAAATGCGCTAAAATATTTATATTTACACGATTATTCTTATTTGTCTAAATATGGGTACATAAAATAGTTGGAAGTATAAATTCGCGAAATTATTTAATTTTATTACTTCAGCAATTAGTATTTAGAGTCAGGCTTCATTTACATACAATATCGTAAAATAAGTATTTTAGCGAAACGGCAATAAAGAAGAGCATAAAATTGATTAGTTAACTTCTTTTTTTATTTTATGGTCATTTTCAAGGTCACTTGGAGGTCAACTTTGATTGATTTACATCGAAACCTATATTTCTATTAGAAATATGCACGAACGCGTCTAGGTCATTTAAACGTGTCGTAAAATGTTCAGAAAACAAAAACATTCAACCGATTTTAGGTAGAGCCAGAGAGCTTTTAAGAACAGCTAACATGACCACTTTTAAATAAGGTTTAAAAACAGAATAAATGAATTCCGTGTCGAGCTTTTAAAGCTTTCTATACAATTCTCTATATTTGCAAACTTATACAAAAAAGTTTCCATGAACTTTTAGTTAGGGGTTTTAATTAAAATATGAATGATAATTTAGTGATCAAAAATAATTAAAAAACTAATAAAATTTAGCGCGTTTTTTGCCAACGAAATGATTAATTATTATATTCACGTCAAGTCATTTCAATGCAGTTTTCATTGTCGATGCTTACGATGGGCTTTACTTTACTTTTAGCATATAAAATGGTGAGGTTTAGAATATAACAGAAAAAACGCCCTGTTAATTTTCCGTGGTTTTGTATTTATATGATTATTCTTATTTTTTTTGTTGAAATGTGGGTCCAACGAGCATTTCGAGTGCTTAAAATGAGGTATTTTAGTTCGACAAGTAAGCCTTACTCTATTTTAGCTATTTAAAGAATATAAATTTAAATAAAGGCCAATGAACTACAATTTTACAAATACAATGAATTAAATGACAATTAATTGGTTCGCAAAATGGATTTTAATTTCATTTCACCAATTTTCATGCGAACTATTAATAGCAGATCTCAAAGGGTGAATATACATATATCCAGGTGAAAAAACTATTTCACAACTTATGTTAAATGAATCCCTTTGTTTTTGATTCAGTTAGCTGTGCCATGCATGGTCGATGCATATCTCATTAGTGTTGATTAAAATAGTTGGGATATACCAACTTTATGAACCAATAAGTTGTGACGACGAATCAGTTGTAGATGTTACATGCGACAACCATAATTGTATGCCAAAATGTTTGCCACATTTGACAAGCATTTCATACACAAATACAGGTTGTGATAATTTCAGCTGTGCTCATCTATCTAGTTGCCAGATGTTTGCTGGGCGTGTTCACAAAATGTTTGGAAAAATTTGGTTTTACAATTTTTGAAGTTATCCCTGGATTTCATTCTTGGCCAGCAGCCCAAAACTTTGGCCAGAATAATTGTTTTTTGTATAACTTTTTAAATTTAAGGGAAGTTCATTAACCATCCCATTGAAAACAGGAGATGTAATTCACGAAGCAGTTCAAAACCTCACACAAATAAATAAAAAAAAAGCTGCCGCGGATGCTACACCAAATAACACTCAGGCAGGTGAACGAGCGCAAGCCAGCTCAGACCATTTAACAATGAAAAATTTATTTGAGGTGTTGATGGAATTGCAAACCATCAAAATTGAATTTCGGTTAATAAATTTTGAAAAAAATTCTGCAATTTTTAGAATTTAGTAATTCAAAATTTGAAAATTTATTGAATTTTAAATATTAAAGCATGATTGAGGTACTGATTAAACTGCGATTCCATTGATCGAGTTTTCAAAATCGAATAACGATGAAGTTTGTTAACATTTGAAACTGAATTTATTATTCACAATTTAAATTTAATTTTAAAAAATTGGTTTATAAATTTAAAAACGCGATTGAATGATTGAGTTTTGATTGAATTGCGATCGACTTTAGAAAATCAATTATCGATGTATTATAGTCCGTTAAATTTTGGAACTAAATTTTACAATCAAGATAAATTTTACAAGTCAAAATTTTAAAAATCGATAAAATTTAAACAATTTTTAAAATTTTCATAACACAATTTCGGATCTGATTCGTTAAATTTTCAAACTGAATTTTACCGATAAACATTGAAAATTTAAATTTGATTTTTAAAAATTGGCAGAATTTAAAATTTTAGAACATGATTGAGGAGTTTTGCTTGGGTTGCAAATTTGTATTTTTTGTTGGTATAATTATATTTACATTCCATTACACATTTATTGTAGTAGGAACTCTGCTTTGTAGTGAGGGCACCTAATGGAATATGCGGTGTAACCAGGCAATCTTTTGTAGATTAAATTTAATAATTTTGGAACATAACTTTTTAGAAATGGAATTATTAACAAACTTTTTGAATTATATCTGACGAATCATTTAGAAACGATTATTTCAGGTTTAAGGATTTGGATTCTCGATATTAGAACTTAGATGAACAAAATCTAACTTCTTAATTATAAATATTATTGTTCCGTTTTTAGAATATAATTATCGTTTTCGTGAATACAAATATTTTTCATTGGGCTCATTAAAATCAGATTAGAAATGTATTAAGGAATTTATGATAGATTAGAACATAATTTTATAACGATTACATAATTAATTATTAATGTATTCTATAAAAGTTAACAAGTTAAGAAAAAATGATTGAAAGATAAGCTTCTTATTTGATTAAATAATTATTGCCCATGTGTGGCAAATGAATTTATGATGAGTTTTAATGCTCTACATAATTTCTGAAATTGCAAAGTAATTTGTGAAGTGAAATTACAAATTTGGCATATGGAATCTATTTTTTTCTGGAAACATATTTTATGATGTGAAATATTATGTTGTAGTTGGTAATTAATTAGCACCAAACCTCAAATACATAGTATCAAATCTGTTTATTTTTATGTGGGATCTAATAATATAATTTTAATGAATGACAATAGTAATTTGTAATATCCGTGAATTATACTACAATGAATCATAAAACTACTATTATGTTTAAAATTGGCCTTACTATGATTTAAACACATTCTGTGGAACATAATAATCCAAAACAATAAGTGTAGCAAAATAGCGATGTGGCTAGTAATCCTAATACATTAAAACATAATCAATTCCGCTGAAAACATAAATTAATATATGGTGTGGAACGTAAATGGTAATGATTTCAATATTGTGGAATCTAAACTAACTATACTATTTTTTATCCCTACTTGTCATACTGTATTTTGTACTTATTTTTATTTAGAGTCGATTGACTTTATTTCTTTTCTACAGACCTGTGGAACATAATAATTTAAAAATTATAAATTTCTATCATGATATAGATATTTTGTCTAGTTATATAATAAAATCTAACTTGATATTTGTGGTATATATTTTGTGTTGGTGTACCACTGTTGAAAACTACCAATGTTTAACAATTGAACACATTCCACACCATTTCATCATCAAATTGATTGGGACATATGTATTTAGATGGAACAAAGCAGATTTATTAACTGCAGAAATGTTTATTTTATTTATGTAAGGAAAAATGTGGAACGTAATATAGTATGTCGAACGTAATTTAATTTAATCCAATTTCGTATTCTGGAAAGTTATTTATTTTTTGTACAATTAACGCTCAGCAAACACTAAGGGACATGATTTGATGATCACTTTCCCGACCTGTGGAACATAATTATTGACGTTTTTAAATTTGTACAGGAAAAATTCAAATTTGGGTAGTAGCACAGCATTGGATTTCTAAGGTTTTTTTTTGTTCGTTTTGGAAACGTAATTTTTGTGGAACATAATTTATTCTTTTAGTTAGGACATCATAGGACACTAATTCTTTTTTATGTGTACAAACTCTAAATATGTACACACTAATGAATATTATTGCATGTTTGTGGAATGTATTTATTATTAGAAATGTATCAAAGTGTTTTTCCTGATTTGTAGTAGTGGAACCTAATTTTAAAAAGTGTATGATATTTTGACATATGGTTATGAGGTAAAATTAATGATTGTGAAAAATAATCATCATAGGCTGTTTCTGAAACCAATACTTATTTGTGGAATCTAAATAATGTGTATCCTGGCCTCGAAATTCATATGCGATGGTAACTTTTCATTAAGTTATAAAGGGCAAAGATCATAATTTTGAAATTCGTTCTCGGTTTATCATAGTTCTTTAAATTTTGAAATTTTTTGATCGATTACGAACATGATTGAGTAATTCCATAGATCTTCAAAATTAAACTTCAATGAAATTTATTAAAATTTGAAACTGAATTTGTTCACAATTCAAAATATAATTTAATTTAAAAATGCGTTGAATGAGGGATTGAATTGCGATCAAATTTTGAAAAAACCAAATTTAGTAGTGGTTCGTAAAATTAGGGAATTATATTTTTGAAAGTAAAAATTTAAAATTTAAAAAAACATTATTGTGAATTTTCAAAATTGAATTTCGCGATATATTTCGTTAAATTTTTAAACTGAAATTTATCGACAGCAGTTCATTTAATATTTATGTTTGATTTTTAAAAATTTGTAGAATTTTAAATTTCAAAACATTGTTGAGGCTTTTGAATGAATTGTAAATTGTCAAAAGCGAATTTCAATGTAGTTCGTTTAATTTTGAAACTGAAAATGTTCACAATTCAATATTTAAATTTTATTTTTTAAAACTTGTTGCATTATAAAACATGATTGAGGTGTTGAATATACGCAGACAATGACAAATACAACGATCACCAATACTTAAATCAAAACTAAGTAATGATATCAAAAATCAGAAAAACATTATGAAAGAGTCTAGAACTATCTCACCGGCCTAAAGAAACTGATTTTTCTCTGTGGAGAGCTACAAAAAACTAAAAATGCCCACTCTTTCATGCCCTCCCATTTGCCTCCCTGATGGGGAATGGGCAAGCGACGATGTAGTTAAAGCAGCAATATTTGCTCAACACCTCAGTAATCTATTTACAGAAAAGAATACTTCCAAAATCGAACTAACTAAAACCAAATGGGGCAATGTACATAAAGTGATCAAGGAAAAGATAAATCCAAAAATATTCAGAGAATAAATGCACGAAATTACTGCTAAAATGAAAACTGGGCTAAAACTTGGAAAATTTCGCAAACCGTATTGATTCCAAAACCTGACAAAGATGAAACAAAAGTTAACTCTTATCGTCCAATCTTTTTGAAAAAATGCTACTTCAAAAACTGAAATCAATTTTCCAAGAGGAAAAATATAATACCAGACCAGCAGTTCGAATTTCGAATTTAACCATTTAATCATGGAACAACTTCATCGAGTTATATTTGAAATCACGAGTTGTATCTGAAGAATCGTAAATGCAGCTTATACGCAATACATCAATACATCTACATAACGAAACGGTAGCAGATACGAAAAGCAAGACTGCAATAAGTACCAGTCAAAATTACAACAACATCGGAATTGCTTAGAAGGCCCAGATTTCAGCGCCACCAAAAAAAAATATCCGTTGAATCTATCTCTTTAGGTAACCATAATCCAATAACGAAGATAGCTTAAGTCTTAATGATTTAAATTTAATTAGTTATAAAACTTGTGAGCTTCCTGAATATAAAAGATTCAAGAATACTGCTGGCGAGAAAGGCGTATTTTATGTTTACTGTTTTAATCAATTGACTGATGCACTTAATGCGTGGAATAAGATTCTTTAAGAGAATATATAGGTTCCTTTGTAAAAAAACAAAGTTAAGCTTCAAATGACCTTGAACTTAAAAAAAAAGTGCATATGCAGTTTTACTGCTCTTCTTAAATCAAACAGTTTGTGTTTACAACATTTTTCGCTTAAATGCTTATTTTACAATATATTCATCATCTGTGTCAAATGAAATGCCATAAATACAAAACTTTCGTTTTGGTGGTAAATATTACAACTTGCTGAATTAGATTGGCTTTTCTACATAAATAAGAGAAATTCAGAAATATGTTTAACTCGGAATATACCTCAACACGAAAATCCGGGGGCATATCAAACTCCTCATTAGAGCTGCAAAAGCAATTCGAAGCGTAATCCATTGATGGAAGAGAAATTTTTCCTCGCCAAATGCGGTTGTTTTTCTTCAAAACGTGGTTGAAACGATCCAATAAATTGCAGTAATATTCGCCGTTGACTGTTCTCCTCTTTTGAAGGTAATCGATGTGGATTATGCCACGTGCATCCCAAAAAACTGTAGCCATGAGCTTGATGGCCGATAAAAACCACCTTAGCCTTCTTCGGTGCAGATTCGCCAGTAGACTGTTTAGACTGTTCTTCGGTCTCCGGTGTATAGTGATGGATCCATGTTTCATTCACAGTTATGAAACGACGAAAAACTCCTTTGTATTTCGCTTGAACATCGCCAAACCTGATTGTAAGAAAACGCGGCACCCAACGCGCGGATAACTTTTTCATATTCAAATGTTCGTGTAATTTATTGTGCACACGTTCATCTGATATACCTATATACCATCTCAGCTATCTCGCGAATTTGGCAACCATTTTTGGTGTGGTGACTACATTTGTGCATCCTGAACGTTCGACATCAGTTCTGCTTGTACGACCCCATAATGGTGAAGAGTCCCCATAATATTTATCAAACTTTGTTTTGATTTGCGTTAGAATTTTTATTTTTTAATTTGTTGGAACCCATACGGATTCCGCACTCAATGTTGGGACGGCCCATTGTGCAAACCCAGGATTATATCGTAATTCGCAGAAGCGCACTGCAGCCCTATCAGAATTTCGAAAGGGTTTGTTATTAGTCTTTTGGTTCGTAATAAAAGTACAAAAAAATTCAAAAGTAGTCCAAATTTCCGTCTCAAGTACAAAAAAATTCAAAACTAGTCCAAATTTCCGTCTCAAGTGCAGATGAATGTACCTCAATGTCGTTACTCGACCGGATTACTCTCAGTGGGGTAAGTAAAGAAGCCAGCTCAAGAGAGAAAAGTCCCCAATTGGTTAATTTCCTGTTACAATATGGCTTTATAGGTGGTCGTTTAAAGTTAATGTTAAACGAGATACAGCTGTGATCATCCGTCTTCCTCCAATCAAAAATTAATTCAATGATAGACATAGAGCATAAATTGATGTCAATCACCTTACTCCGAATGGAATTAACAAATGTCGTCTCGCTGCCTCTATTTAGAACTTCAAGCTCAGAAGAACTTAAATAGTTGAACAAAGAAGAACTCCTCTGATTAATATTTGTACTACCCCAAACCGAGTGATGAGTATTAACATCACCTCCGATTACAAGAGGGATGTGCTTATGCTTGCTTCATGACACAAGGTTAGCCAGCTCCTCTAAGGTAGGAGGTAAATAAATTTAATCAAGAACAAACTTTGTGCAGGAATTATTGAAAATTAAAGTGATAATCACTGCCGAAAGATCAGCCGAGCTACACTCATGCATGAGAGAAATGTTGTTACCAATAAAAATGCACGCCTTAATTTTATCGTCAGAATTCTTATAGAAAAGTCTGCGATTCTTACAATTCAAACCAGAAACCGCACCATCAAGAAGGTACGGTTCCTGATTAAGACAAATAGCTGTATGTATTACAGAAAGCAGGTTCCTTAGCTCTAACGAAGCTGACTTGGAGTCCATCATAAAAAAAAAAAGTGAAACATTAACGGACCAGAGATAATCCTAAAAGAGATCCTCTCTAGCACGTATTGCAACGAAAAACCGGAACCCGTAATTTTCTCAAAAGAATTCTGATCAACCCGAAAGACAATCGATTCGCGATTCGGCTCACGCTTGCACTGGACAACCTTCCACCCCTCAATCGAAATGTTCCGATTCATCAGCTTATGGTTGGTTGTTAGGACTCGAGGATCCTCTGGGGGTCACCAACTGATAGCTTGCAACCACTCTAAATTTCTTTCCTTTTAAAGATTTGATCTCCAAACCACTTATAGGTCTCATCGTTACTGAATCTGCAGATGAAGACACCATCCGAGAGATAACTCAGGACTCGTGCCCAGACAGTCTTTTCTGAAGACGCTGGCGACGACGTTTACCCAGACGTCGCGGTCCCGTGTGATAGCTGGACGGCCCTGGGCCCGTCGCCGGACTGTGACAGATGGTATTGGCACATGACATCTGTGATTCGCGATTGTGGCGCCCTCTGTTGCAATTTTACCAGACTTCTAACTACGCCATCGTATTTCAAGTACCTTCACGTTGGTAAATTTATTTAAATTATAAGTAACAAGAAAATCCATTTTATATATGATTTAAGTAATTCAAGTTGCCATAAGTTCAGCCGCCCTTAAATAATCTTTCAAACATCATAAATTCAATTTAATTTAATGAAACTGTAATCGTAAAAACGAAGCAAAACTCTCTAATTTTCATGTACATTGTACATACATGCTTAGTTAATCTCTTATAGAAAGAGATGGAAAATTTCAACAACAACACAACAAGAAAAACGATGAAAATGTAAATACAAACGAAATAAATTAGGTAATTCCATTGCCAAGTATAAAAACGGTATATGTACAAAATGAGATGAAATTCTCTGCCTCCATAAAATAACTCATAAAAGATTTTCATTTGGAAAAAAATAAAAATTTCCCAAAATAAAAAAAACACAAGTAGGTACATACATTCATCGTCAAAGTAGTTTCACACACCAGTTCGAAAATGTAATATAACACAGCACACCAAATCTCGTGAGGCACTTATATACGTGAGGGCGTGGAAGGTGTTGTCAAATTTTTTTTTTCTCATTTACTTATCGGATTCCTTCATGCATTTTCCATTTATATTCATTTTCCTCTTTTATCGTTTCGTACTTTTATTACCGTTTTTCATATCTTTCGGTTTTTTTTTTGTTTTTCTTGTTTGTCTCTAGCATTTAGAAGTGTTACGTACATAGTTACGTACGTTTTACTAAATCCAAGCTCGTCGTCGTAATGATGATGAAAATTGGAAAAATATATATATATGGGTGTATGTATATGTGTGTGTATCAAGGTGAAAATTTACGATTGAATGACTATTTGTTGTTGGTATTTTCGCACATTAGCTCGGTATACACATATATAATGTAAAGAAAATAGAGATTTTCCAGATGAGGATTCAATGATTAGAGAAGTATTTTTTATTTTTTTGTATTTTTGATGGAAATTAAGAAAATTTAAGATTTTTTTTCCCCCGTTTTTCACATCATCACAAATCAGATTGTCAATTAATTTAATAGAATTATAATCAAATGATCTATTTATTTATTCACGCGAATATAAAAAAGAAAATGTCCCACCATAATACGTCTTTTTGGGGGGGAGGTTTAAAAACAGTTTGATTATTTTTTTCGCCCAAGTTAGTTTAAGTTTACTTCCCATTAATTAATAAATGAAAGCATAAAAAAATTTACAAGAAGGAGATTTTTTCGGAAAAATTTTGTTCAATTAAGAAGGAAATCAATTTTTTCCGTCTGCCTACATACGTATATACAAAAAAATATAACCATTAATGAAAATCAAACAAAGTTGGAAGAAAAATCTGTGATGATTTTTCTATGTGTATCATCTATCCGCCTAAAATGGGTGACAAGAAAATGAAATAGATGGAAATACGGAAATCGTTTTGTTTTTTGCTATACAAAATGATTGATTGTCATCTGTTTACTTAAACGGATATTTAATTTAATCGTAATAATGGTGTGGTGTCCCCGACGGCATAATATACAAAAACGAAATGTTTAGGATTTTTACGGATTTAAATCTGTTCGAATTCATACCAAATATTGATGTTCCGATCAATCTTTATAATATATACATTTATTTCAATCTGCACAGATAATTAATGGAATAATGTGACGGATTACGCTAGGAAACAAACAATAGTTTCTTAAATATAAAATTAAATCGACGAAAAATACCCGCATTAGTCCCAAAATCACAGAAGTCATAATAGATTCCACTTTCAAAAAGATCCCACTAAACTAAAACTAAAACCTGAGGAAACAAATTTAATTAAAACGCATAGAAGTTTAATTAGATTCCAACAAAAATTAAATTGAGTTCCACAGAAGTAAAATAAGGTTCCACAAATGCGACTACCAGAAAAGAAAACCTAAATTCGCGCGAGCATAGAAAAAGACGAGCATAATTTAACAAGCCTATCATACAGCTTTTATTAAAGGAGCTTTCAGGTTAAAAAAGCTGATTCATAATAATCCCTTTGTTAAGTTTTTGAAAATGTGTTTTTAACTTTTCCTTTTACGAGTTCCCATATAATTAGATAAGCCTTAAGTTTCAGTTGCTATGTAAACTAACAAAAAGCTCAATTCCTGGGATTTTAAAGTTTCAGCAAATTTTTATAAAGAATTCAGGTGCTACCAGAAAAGAAAACCTTAGGTTTTTAAAGTTTCAGCAAGTTTTGAAAAATATTTTTTTTCTCTAGTTACAAAAAGCTCTTGAAAAAGTAAAATCAGGTTCCACAAATGCGACTACCAGAAAAGAAATCTAAATTCGCGCGAGCAGAGAAAAAGACGAGCCGAGCCAATAATTTAACAAGCCTATCATAGTGCTTTTATTAAAGGAGCTTTAAGGTTAAAAAGGCTTTTCATTATAACTTTTTCTTTTACGAGTTTGAAGTTTCCATATGTTTAGATAAGCCTTAAGTTTCAGTTGCTATGCAAACTAACAAAAAGCTCAATTGCTGGGTTTTTAAAGTTTCAGCAAATTTTAAAAAATTATTTTTTTCCTCTCATGTCACGAAAAGCTATTTAGATACAACAATTTGAACTTTTTAAATACTCCAATTTGAAAAATAGTTGTTCTCGTTTTATTATTTTAGAAATGTGTACTATTGAAACCCAAATAGGTTCGAAAAGCAAAATTTAAAAATGGTTCGGAACTAACAAAATTTTAAAGCATTAAAATGTATAAAAGCTTTATCAGATTTGAAAATAATTTCTTTTCGGTTAATATTTTGTTGGAATCTTTTTAATTTTGTTGTTGATAGTGTAATGTTTTAAAATCAAATAAGTTTGGAGATTTAATGTTAAAAGCTCGTGAAGGTTATGGTTGTTTCTTACTTTAAATTTAAGTAAAAACTTTTAAAAACTAAACTTTAATAAGTAACTGTAATGCATTATTAGTAGCCAAATTGGTACAACAATACTAAAAAGGTTCAAAAATGACATTAAATATTAAAAAGCTCTGGATGGAATTGTTTGATTTTAACTTTAAATTTAGTGAATAAAACCTTTCTTTGTATATACGATAAGAGAACATGCAAAACTTATTATTGGGATTCAAATCACCGATTAGCACAATAATTATACTAAAAAAGCACAAAACTTTCAAAATCAAAAAGCTTATAGAATTTAAGCCGAGTAGCTCGAAAAACAATCACTTAATTATGACTAAAAATAAATTAAGGTATCACAGTTGTAAGAAAACTATTTTACAGAAAGCTTTCTAATTTTGGTGTAGCTTTATTGCAAACCAAATTAGTGTTGAAAATAGATTCTATATTTCAAGAAAATTTGTGCCATGTGCTATTGTAATCTAAATCTACGATTACACTCCGAGACTAAAACAGATTCAGAAAGTTCAAAATTATAAAAGCTTTTAGAGTTTGAAGCGAAAATAGTTTCAAAATAAATCAAATGATTCTCTTACTTGAAAAATATTTAGTTTCATTTGATTATTTCTTGGCAAAAGCATTATTTATACTTACTCGAAATCAAATTGGTGTCGGGTTTCCGGTCTTTTTAGTAAAATAATGCGAATAAAAAGTTTAGTTTAACATAAAATATTGTACGTTAGCATATAAAATAGTTCATTCTATTTACTATTTTTCTCATTTTTTATACTTTAGAAAGCTTTTAAAATTTGTTGTATCATTACTGGTATTGCGAATTTTAAAAAATTAGTCATTTGATTCTGATTTTAAATCGAATTAGAAAATTTTTGAAGATTTTCGTTTTTGCAATTTTCTTAAAGCTTACTTGTAATTACTGGTGTCCAAAATTAGAAGCTAAAGGAAACTCACTAACTAATTTATTTTAGACTTTAATCCTAGTTAAAAGCTCTTTAAAATTATATTTCTATATTTAAAGGAAATTTGTAAAAGTATTAGTGGAATCCAAAACGGATATAACCACAATTAGTCATTTCAAATTAACGAAGATTGAAGAAAATAAAGCGCATAGCTCGAAAAGAAGTTAAATGATTCTGATTTAAAATCTTTCATCTCGATTCTTTTTGAAAGTTTAAAAACTGTGCAATTTGAAAGTTGTGGTTTTCTTTTGACATTTTGCACATTTTATAATTCTGTGTAACATTATTAGGAACCAAATTTATAGAGAAAGTTCGAGAAGAAATTGGTTAAGTTTAACTTTAAGCTTAGTTTAGTATCCTGTTTGTATATTTTGAAAGAAACTTTGCAATTTATTATTGCAACTAGTACGATAATGAAACTAAAGTTTCTTCACAAATATTGTTGTAAACAAAATTAAAAAGCTCTCTAAATTATATGTTCTTCTCGATTTACCATTTTCTAGGAAGCTTTCTAATTTTGATATAGCATTACTGGAAAATTTTGATTTAGCATTATTAGGGAAAGGAAAACTTTTAAAATGTATATACCGGACAGACTAAGGCTTTTATTTTACAAGAATTTAAAAGCTCTCGCACGATAAATAAAATTGATTTCTGTAGAAACCTTTTTAATTTTGTTCTAAAAGGTTAAAACTAAAATCACACAGCTTCTATGCTTTAGAGGGAATAAGCCCGAACAGCAATCACTTAATTCTGACTAAAGATAATTTAAAATTATCTTAGTTGTAAAGAAATATAATTGTAAAATAAAATGAAAAAGCTCTATAAATTATCTGTTGACCTATTCTTCTCGATTTATTATTTTCTTTTATTATTTTGATGTAGCTTTATTCCAACATAAACTAGTGTTAGAGTTTATATTCTTTTCTATATTTAAAGAAGATATGTCCAACGTGCTATTGGAATCGAATATACTTTTAGAATTGCAAAAATGGCGTCATAATTATTGGAGAGTAAAAAGTTTTGTAACTTCAAAATATCATTGGTTGTAAAATTCATTATAACTATCCTGAAGGGAATCATTTGATTCAGGCTATAATGATAATTTATGCTTTCATTCTTTTCTTAAAGACTTGAAAAATAGTTTATTTCGTTTTATTGTGCTGAAAGCTCTTATTGAATTATGATTTAGCATTATTAGAAATGTATTTGTAATGTAAATGTAAATGCAACCCAAATCGACAGTCTGCTCAATAATGAGGAATAAGAAAATTTTTAAAATTTGAAGGGAACAGATGGGAAATGATATGCTTGATTCTGATTTTAAATGGGATTCGAAGAATTTAAAAAAAAATGAAAAGCTCCACAACTATCTAAAATTTCTCTCGTTATATAATACTAAGAGCTTTCTAATTTTGTTTTACTAGGCTCGAATTCACAAAATAATTAGTGAAGCTGGCCACTCGAAAATCGCTTGATTCTGATTTTAACTCTAACTAAAAAATTCCTCTTTAAAAACTATAAAAGCTTTGTAACTTAAATAAATGTTTCTTTCTATGTATTATTGCACACCATAATTAGTATTGGAGTTCAAAACTTAAAGCATCAGAAGGAATTGGTGAGTAATGAATTAAAACCTATAATTTAAAAAAATTCCTTTAGCTTGTATGGCGAAACTGGAATACAAATCGCCCTTAGCCTATTCGTAATAAGAGAAGCTCACAACTATCGAAGTAATTTTCGAAAATTAAAACAACTTACTCAGAAATGAATCACTTTAAACTGCTTTTTAATTTAATAAGATGCTTAAGCTTTTCATTGAACATAAGGTTATTCGTTTTATTTTTTTGTAAAAAGTTTGTAATTTTCTATTACAATATTGGAAAGCTCGAAATGGAAATTAATGATTTTTTAAACTTAGTTAAAAGTACTCAAAAGCTCTATTTCCATTTGTTAAGAATGAAATCAATTATTGAAATGTGAACCACTGCTTAGCATAATAATAAGACTAAAAATCTCCAGAACTTTCATCTATTTACTTTATACAATTTCAGGCAACTTGAAAATTCAAAAGTTAGAATACAATTATTAGTTTAAAAAGTTTGAGAAAACGATCTATTCGATATATCAATTTGTATATGTACATATATTAGCATTATTGAAAACCACCAACTTAATGTCGAAATTTAAAATTAAAAGCTCACGAAGAATATGATTGATTCTTAGTTTAATTCTAACAAAAATTTCTAAAAAGCTTTATTTGAAAATGTAAAGAAAAACTGTGAAATATCAAGAATTGTTAAAACTAGAAAGCTCACGAAATTATTAGTAAGGCAGGCATTTCGTAAAGATTCGTTACTTTTGATTTTAAATGTAACCAAAAAAGCTGTCTTATTTAAAGTTTTAAAAGCTTTTAAACTTGGAAATCAAATTTTGTACAAATAATTTATACGAAGATTTTTAAATTAGTGTCGAACTTTAAAGAAAAATTCTGCAAAATGGAATAGAGGATTTTGACTTTAAACCGAATGTTTTCAATAAGCTCCATTTTTTTGATTTGAGTGAGAAACTGTAAATGATATTATTGGAACAGAAATCGACCTTTAATATAATAATCAGAAAAGCACGTAAGCATCGAAATAACTTTCGAAAATTAAAGCTACTTGCTCGAGAAGAAATGCCTGAAATTCTGCTTTTAAATATTAGAGCTTGTTCTTATAATTAAAAAAAGCTCTCTGGCCTTAAAAATAAGGTTATTCGTTTTATTGTTTTGCAGAAAGCTTTATAATTTCAATATATTAGTAATATTTAAAACCACCAACTTGATGTCGAAATTTAAAATTAAAAGCTCATGAAGAATTTGATTGTTTCTGAATTTGTTTCTAACTAAATTTCTAAAAAGCTATGTCTCTAAATGTCAAGGAAAACTGTAAAATATATATTCAAGAATTGATTGATTTAGACTTCAATACTAGTTAAAAGTCCCTAAAAGTTTAAATCAGGAATCAACATAATTACGAAGCTTTCAAAATTTATAACGAACAGCACCAAAAGGGATTGCTTAAAGGTCTCTATATAAAAAATAATTGTTCAAGAAAGCTTATTAGAGTCGAATTTTAAAACTTAAGAAAGCTCACTAAATTATTAGTAAGGAAGGCAACTCGTAAAGGTTCGTTACTTTTGGTTTAATGTATCTAGAAAAGCTCTTTAATTCAAAGTTTTAAAAGCTTTGAAACTTGGAAATCAGTTTCATTTTTTTTAATTCATTCGAAGATTTTTAAATTAGTTACGAAGTTTAAAGCTAAATTCTGCAAAAATAAATAGAGGATTTTCACTTCACACCGAATATTTTAACTAAACTCCGTTTTTTTGTTTTGAGTGAGAAACTGTGAATAATATTATTGGAACAGAAATCAACCCTTAGTGTAATAATCAGAAAACCTCGAAATTATCGAAATAACTTTCTCTTTCTTCCAATTTTCCTTTTAAATATTAGAAGCTTTTTCTAATAATTAAAAAAAGCTCTTTGCCTTAAAAATAAGGTTATTCGTTATTAATTTATTGTTTAGTAGAAAGCTTTATAATTTGAATACATATATACATAAAATTAAAAGCTCACGAAGAATTTGATTGATTCTGAATTTAATTGGGATTAAAATTCCTAAAAACCTATGTTTCTAAATGTGAAGGATAACTGTGTAATATATAAACAAGAATTGATTGATTTAGACTTCAATACTAATTAAAGCTCCCTACAAGTCTAAATCAGGAGTCAATATAATTACGAAGCTTTCAGAATTTATCACGAACTGCACCAAAAGGATTCTGATTTTAATTAAAGTTTGAAACTATTTATTGTTAAAATTATTTAAAAGCTCTCTACTTATAAATAAATAATAGTTTTAGAAAGCTTATTAGGGTCGGATTTTAAAATTTAAGAAAGCTCACGAAATTATTAGTAAAGGTGGCAACTCGTAAATGTTCGTTACTTTTGATTTTAAATGTAACTAGAAAAGCTGTATTATTTAAAGTTTTAAAACCTTTGAATCTTGGAAAATCGTTTTTTTCCTTTTTTATTAATTTATATGAAGCTTTTTGAATTAGTGCCAGATTTCAAAACTAAACTATTCAAGAAGAAAATGATAGATTCTGACTTCAAACCTATTATTTTAAATCAGCTCTGTTTCTTTGATTTGTTAAGTGAGAAACTATGAACGATATTATTGAAACACAAATCGAGCTTTAGTATAATAATCAGAACAAGAAAAGCTCGTTATCATCGAAATGTTTTTCAAATAGCATTTTGCTCGAGAAGAAATTTCAATAGTTTTGCTTTTAAATAATAGAGGCTTTTTCTTGTTATTAAAAAGCTCTCTAACCTTAAAAATACGCTTAATCTATTTATTGTTTTGAAGACAGCTTTTCAATTGAATTTTTTTTCTCTTTTTTGAAAAGCTCTCAAGCTAATGAATTTCGAAAAATTATTATTTTCAATGTATTGTTTTGAAAAAAGCTCAGCTCAATTACGAAGCTTTTAGAAATTAAAACTCAAGACACTTAATTCTGATTTTAAATCTAACTCGAAACTGCCTCTTGTTAAAAGCTTTGTAATTTCGATACAGTTTTTTCCTTTTATTATTTTACACAAAACTTTCGATTTTTGATACTAGAAACCAAAAGGAGTAGGCGGTATTTAAAGAAAAAAGCAGTGGGCTCACTTCAATCGTAGTTAAATGTTTCATAAAAACTATTTATATGGAACCAACTCGGCGCTTAGGACAATAATCAGACTAAAAAAATTTCAGAATCATCGAATTACAAAGCTTTCAGAAAAATATTAAATTTCTATAGATCAAGTTTAGTACATTACGTATATTCTGTCCAATACTAAGTTTTCAAGCTACGCTCAATTTCTAATTTTATTTTATTCAAACTCATTTCAAATTTTGTCATATAATTTGAGAAAACCCACTTCGACTGGATTTCAAATTCAAACTAGTAAAATTTAAAGTTACGACTTACTATCGAACTCTATACACATACTCTGAAAATGTTATTCAAATAATCACAAATTTATTCTAAAATTATTTACAAATAGTTTTTTTGATAGTAGTTTGAATCGAATTTGATTCAAGTTTGAAATATAAAATGATTTTTATTTTGTTAACAATACATAAATTTCGGCTGCCAATCACGAACTATGCAAGAACAGGGCTCGCGGATCACATATTCTCCAGCTGTGATGTAAAAATAACAAAAAATTAGGTTCCACAACAAAACAAAACTATTTCTAAACCCACAGCCAATTAATTTTGCAACATCAATTCCTTCGTATTTATCTTTATTTATCTACATAGTCTCTAAATAACCCGACAACATCTGTAACTCACCACCAATAATTTTCAATTAAAATCGGGGAGGTCGATGGAACGGGAAAATAGCAATCGCTACAGATAACATAAAAACTAAAGTTTTTTCCAGTTTTTTTTTCGTTTTATTTTTTTTATTCAAAGAAAGAAAGATGAAATATTAACGAAAAACTTTTCAACTTCTTCTGATGACATCGAGATAATATATAAGAATTAAATGAGAAAAATATTAAGAATAATAGTAAGAAGAAGCATAAAAAAATATATCAGAAAAGTAAAACTTGAAAATAAGTAAAATGGAAAATTGAATAAGATAAATATTTGGTTCCAGGAATACATACATTTTTTCGTTCGTATTTTTGTGTTTTGCTGTTTTTTTTGGACAGTACGAATAGCGTAGCAAGAATGATGATGATAATTACACTTTAATTTCGTTTCGTTTACTTTATGTACACAGAGCGAGTAGAGCTCTACTAAACATAAAAAAATTAACTGAAAATGTTTTCCTTACAAAATTTATTTTGTTTTTGGTTATTATTTTTTCTCAAGTATTGAAAATTAACGAAATTACTCGTGTGGAAAATTTTTAAATAAACGTTCATGGTTGTTAAGTTTAATTAAAGGGTTCATGTACCTTTTACACAACCTCGTGATGTTCATTTCAATATAATAAAGTTCCGTACAAATTATATAATTGGCTACCAATTTGCTTAAAGTTTTTCGGTTGACCAGGCAAAATGATAACCTGTAATTATTATTCAATATTATCTTTGTTTAGTTTTATTTAATTATTTATTCTATCCCTCTGGTTTATTTTGATTTGGATATTGGATGTAAATACATATTTAATTTTTCAATGGTTTTTCTAGGTAAAAAGCTAAACTTTTTACAATGTTTTGGTTTTGGATTGTGTATACAAAAGGGATTGCTAATAATTATGATGGATTAGAAGATAATTTTCTAACGAATACATATTTAATTATTAATGTATTCTATAAAAGTTAACAGGATAGGTTAAGAAAGATTGATCGAAACATAAGAATGGTTGTGATTAGATGATTATTACGTTAGTAAATGTGTGGCAAATGAATTTATGATGGTTCTACATAATTTGTGAACCTGTAAATTTGAAATGGTAGGTGTGGAACTTATTTTTTTTCATGCTTTTTGGGGTGAAATATATAGTTTATAATTAATTAGCACCAAAACTCAAATACATAGTATCAAATCTGCTTATTTTTTATGTGGGATCTAATAATATTGAATGGTGTAAAACATGACCCTTGTCTTTTTTGTAATCAATTGTGCTAAAAATGCATATAATTATCATTTCAATATTGTGGAATCTAAACTGACTATCTCTTATTATTATTTTTTCTACAAATTTGTGGAACACAATCTTTCAATATGTTTTAATTTATTGTGTATGATTGAAAATAATTTGGGGAACGTAATTTAATGACGTATTATATTTGGTTTGTACAAATCATTAAATCAAATTTATTTTTTTTTTTTTTTAATTTAATTTTTAATTGATTGTTAAGTAACTTACTGGAAGCTGTGATTTAATACGTAATAAAAACTGATTTCAGAAATGGTGGAACCAAATGAGTATTGGTTATAATTTGATTTATTTTGAGGCACTACGATTCATGACAATTAGACGGAAAACAATAATATTTGTAGAACCTAATTATTATAATGCGACACCATTTCGTTTATAGAGTAATAATTTGTAATCTGAAGGAGCTAAATTCAATTTCATGAGGTCTCAGGAGAATGATTTTCAATGTTTCTAAATCATCATTTTGTATGTGGAACATAATCATCGTAGTTTTCAAATACATTTTTCATACTACCGTATTTAATATTTAGATGTAACACATTCCAACCGAGCAAATAGCGCAGTGGTTAAAGCTGCGACGTTTGGATTGGGAGGTACCGGGTTCGAATCCCAACAGAGGCGGGATGCAAAAGGGATTTTTCATCTCCCGATTACGATCGGTGATTAAATTGAAAACATCTATGACCCTCTGTTGGGATGTAGAACTCATTGGCTGACCCATCTTCCATGTCACTGTACAGGGTGACATGGAGCTATGCAATGCGCAGATGGGGTATACTGTACTTGTGTGAATGAATAGATTGAATGAATGTTGTGTGAATGTAAGGTAAGGCTATGGACCAAAAAAGTGTCTATGCCAAGTCCTTTAAAAAAAAAAATAAAACACAATCATGCAGCTGCCGGTCTACTGGATACAATAATGCCAGTGTTTGCTGTTGACTAAAATTATCAGTTAGTGGAACAATTATTTACATTCATTACAAATTTATTGGAGGAACAACACAGATTTGAAGTAATGGCACCTAATTGAATATGAGGTGTAACCTGGCAATATTTTATAGATTAGATGGATAAAATCTAAATTCATAATTACAAATATTATTGCATGTTTATAAAATATTTTTTATTGGACTAATTAAAATCAGATTAGAAATGTATTTAGAAAGCAAAATAGCAATGTGGCTAGTAATCCTAATACATTAAAACATAATCAATTCCGCTGAAAACATAAATTTATATATGGTGTGGAACGTAAGTGGTAATGATTTCAATATTGTGGAATCTAAACAAATTATACAATTTTTTATCCCTACTTATCATACTGTATGTTGTACTTATTTTTATTTAGACTGTGTCCGAAACCTGTGATAAAAAATCGTGAATGAATTTTTGACAACTATTTTAATAATACCGAACACACCCCAATTATTCTAGTCAATTACTATGATAATTTTTGGCAGCTAAATAATAATTTGTCTGCACATGTCCAACATTTGATTTGTTTGACACACATACGTATATGTCAACTTCTTTCGATTCAACAACATCCTGGTATTTAACCGTTGTTGTATGTGCACATAATAATAATACAGAACCATTAAAAGTATTCTTGGATCCATTATTTTAATATTATATTAATTTTTGTAAATTTGAAATTTATTAGTTTTCACTTGTCACAAAAAATTTGAGGTTATGAAAACTAAAATTGACATATATAACGTGGGGAAAAACTTTTGTGGTGGGGAGATTTATCACACACTTCGGACAGCATAATAAAAAATTGTGAATGTAGGGGAATAATTATTAAAATAGTTGTCAAAAATTAATTCACGATTTTTTATCACATGTTTCGGACACAGTCTTAGAGTCGATTTACTTTGTTTATGTTCCACAGGTCTGTAGAAAACCTGTAGAACATAATTATTTAAAAATTATAAATTACTATGATGATGTAGATATTGAATTATGTAACATTTTGTATACTTTTTCTAACTATGTACAAGTTGTATATGTTTGGTGTATTTTTTCTTTATATATCTGTAGGGAATGAATGAAATACATATTTGGGAATCTAATCATTAATGTGCAACACCATTTCGTTTATCGGAGAATAATTTGATGTTTATGAGAATACATACATATATAGGAGAATGTGTTATTTATTTAACCTAATTTGATGTACGCGATAATGCGAGTAAATTTTAATTCCCAATAGTAGGTCCCAATTAAATGAATTTGTCAAGGTATGAAGAACGAAGAGGAATGACTTTCAAATTTGTTTACTCGTCATATATCTGTAAAACATAATTATAATATTTTTTGACTCCATTTTATTTTGTTAAAAATTAAAATCTAACTTGATATTTGTGGAATATAATTTGTGTTGGTGTACCAGTGATGAAAACTACCAATGTTTTACAATTGGACACATTCCACACCATTTCATCATCAAATTGATTGGGACATATGTAATTAGATGGAACAAAGCAGCTTTTATTAACTGCAGAAATGTTTATATTATTTGTGTAATGATAAATGTGGAACGTAATATAGTATGTGGAAAGTATCTCGAAATTCATATGCGATGGTAACTTTTCATTAAGTTATAAATCTTATAATTTTGAAATTCGTTCTCGGTTTATTATTGTTCCTTAAATTTTCATTCATTCAGTACGATTTTTCTTACTTACAGCCTTAGTGGAACATAATTTTGTTAATGAGATACGATTTTATTTTATTTTGAGCCCATTTTATCTAGTTGAAAATTAAAATCGAAGTTGAACCATGTTCAAAAATTGGATACATTCCACACCATATTTTCATCACCCAATTGAGTGGAACAAACATATGTAATTAGATCAAACAAACGTATCAAAGCTTTTGTTAATTCTAGACATGTTTGTTTTATTTGTGTAAGAGAAAATGAGAAACGGAATGTAAAAGTCAGTCATTTGATGGAATCTATATGCGCTCAGTAAACACTAAAGCGCATGGTTTGATACTTTTGTAACCTGTGGAACATAATTATTTTAGTATTTAAATCAGTGCGAGAAAAATAAAATGTGGAACGTAATACAGTATTGTATAGCCTATTTTTTGTGCGTACACAGAAAATATAAACTACATATTTCCTTTTTGGGAACGTAGTTTTAAATTTTGTGGAATATAATTTATTCTTTTAGTTATTAAGTGTGGACAAAATTGAAATAATTATGTGTTTATGTTTGTGGAATGTAAATTATTAATTATGAAAAGTATACATCTTAGGCTGTTTCCTTATTCATATACGTATCCCTTCGATGATTCGTTTTCACTTATTTATAAATGGTGATGGTCATAAACAGCAATAAATTTTATACAATTCTGATAATATTCATTAAAAGATTGGTCTACAGCTAGAATGATAGATATTTCCTCCCGTGTTTTCCTAATTTTGATTTAAATAGATTTTTACTGTTTTAGCATTGTTGGCAAAATAAGTATGCAAAATCATTTCGGATGATTTATGCCTTAATGGAATATAATTTTGTTTAGTTCCATTCAATTTTAGTTGAAAATTAAAATATAACTTGATATTTGTGGAATATAATTTTTATTTAGTTACCAGTGATGAAAAGTAACAATGGTTAAATTGGACACATTCCACACCATTTCATCACGAAATTTAGTGGAATATAATTAGATGGAAAAACGTATCTAACTATAATACAGTATGTGGAACGTAATAGGTTTGTCTATAAAATTAAATTAGACAAGGAAATGTTTATATTTGTGGGACCTAAAATCTGTGTAGTTTGTGAATTATAGTTTTTTTTAATGTATGTGGAACCCAATTTTGTGAAATCGTTTAAAATATATATATAAATGGGATTGAATTTTTAAAAAAATGTGGAACCTAATTTTATAGTTTATTTGATGTGAAGATTCTCATCATGCAAAAATTAAAAAAACAACAAATATTTCAGAAAAAAACTCACCTCACATCCGGATGCGCATCCAGCATCGCCCGCATTAATGTTGTTCCAGATCGTGGCACACCACCAATAAATATTAAAGGCATATTCCGATGATATGGAAATACTTTGTGCTCGGAATTAATCATAAATTTATCATCGCGCATCATCATCGGTGTTTGTTTTTTGAATAGGCACGCGGGCCCAATTTCCATAACACGTAAACAATAAATCACTATAAAGCAACAGCATACCATACCAAATATGGTTGCACGTCTATTACGACAAACTAATCGCATTTTAAATATTTATGTTATTTTTATATAAGTTTATGTATATAGCTATAGATAATTTAATAACTAAAAACTAAAAAAAAAAAGTTTTCTATATAAATATATATATGTATGTGTATATATATACAATACACTGTCTCTAGAGGCACACTCTAATATATATATATAAAATAAAATAAATCAGTTTTTCAATTTTTCTTTGTGTGCTTTTAAAATTTTCACTAGACAAAATATAAAAATTTATGAAAAATTTTATAAAATTTGAAATCCATTTATAATAAAATAAAAAAAATTAAAAAAATAATCGGGTTGGTAAAAAGCTCAAGATTTTTTTTTGTGCACTCTATTATAAAGCTGGTTGCTGCTAGGATTTCCCTCCTTTTTTTATTTATTTCAATTTCACTCCTTTTGTGTGTATATGTATATTCTTCAGTTTTTGTGTGTTAGATTTTTTTCTTAGGTTATGTGTTACCTAACCATTTTTTGTATTTTCTGAAAATGCAAACAAAATGAAAATGTAAATACAGTATAGTGGTTAAAACTTATTTAAATTGTTATATGATGGGAAAATAGTGCCCTGATATACTTCCGTTTACCCAAGCACAAACACACACACACACACATCCATGCATGTATATCTGTACATCCATAAATATAAAAAAAAAATGATTTTCTGTTATTGCAAATAAATAAACATGAATTTTACATTTTATTTGTTGCCACCCAATTGCCCCCCGCCAGAAAACCATTCACCACTCGGGCCAACGAGCTCGAGCACCCATTCAACATAATCCATACAATTTTTGTTTAAATTCAATATATAATCGATTTTGTTTGTCGAAATTTATTTATTTATTTTTGCACTTAAGGTAAATAAAATTGGGGTTTTCGTGTGGTTGGGAGAAAAACGATTTTTCCGAGCTTTTTTTTTGAAATTTTTGAAATATATACATACATATGTACAAAAACCTCGTTAGCTTATGTAAAGTTTATTTTTGCTGCTTTTATATCATAAATCCATTATGGCAAAAGTACTCAACCACATTATAAAAAGAAATAAAACAAATAAGGAAAACACTTTGCGGAAAATATGATAGTAACTATGGGAAAATGTTAAAGTATCAAGTGAAAAATTCTGCTATAATGTGGTTAATACACATACACGAATAATAATAAATTTTAGTCGACCTTGCGATGTAAACCACACGAAAAATGATCTTACATCAGTGCTAGAGTATATTACTATGTGGGTGCTTGGCAAAGTCGAGTAAAATCTGGTATCGAACTTTTATTTTTGATAAAACTCCATCTATAAATTAAAAAACAATAATTTCGATATAAATCTTAGACGACCTTGCCAAGCACTCACATAGTGAAACACACGAAAAATTGTCTTGCGTCGGTGATAGACAATTTTTCGTGCGGCTTAGTATGTGAATGCTTGGCAAGGACGACTAAAATTTGAATCGAAATTTTCATTTTTTAAATTTTTTATGGATGTTTTGGATTAAATAATTTAGCTAAGCTATCGGAACACGCCTAGTCAACCGTGTGCTATATTTCCCGAGGAATATTTTTATTGAACGGTTGTTTACCGTCAAGACTTTAGCGCACCCTTGGCCACGTCATTTAAAAGTACTTTTTGATGGTTTTCATTCCCGTTTGCGATTTTTTCGATTTCTACATCGACCCACGGAACAATGGGTTGATGTACTATATTGTATTCTTCAGCAAATTCATGTTTGTTTCTTCAACAGTGAAACAAATGAGAAATGATGTGAAAGTGCTCCTGTGGACAAAATTGCGAGGTGCAAGGACATTTCAGACTTTATGAAAAAGCAATGTACGTAATAAGAATTTTTACATAATCAAGACTACGACGATTTTACAATTCTTGTTATTCATTTCACGTTGGGCATATGCCTAGTACCAGATTTATTCAAGATTTGTCAAATCAAAAGTGAAAGTTTTGAATAATTTTCACTGCCCAGTTGTTGGGCGGGCTTTAATAGATTTTGGCTTTCAAATAAACTACATGGCCCAATCGAATTTGCTTTAAAACTTCGACGTCCAATAGAAAAGATGACTGTGAAGACCATAAAAATAAAGCTGCTAGTTGGAGCTAACATTTAATTTGATTTACTAATGCTGTTTTCGATTCACTCCAAAAAATCAATCTATGACGTCATAGATTGATTTTTCTGCTGTCAAACTGTTCGATTCACCTAAAAAAAATCTCCAATCGAGCAAAATTTTTGCTCGGTCACAAATCTAGATTTTTTTACAGATTTACCCCTATTTTACTAATACCAACAACTAGTACTGTCAAGTTGTTGTCATTTCGTGTTGTCATTTTCCTGTATACCAACAATTAGTATTTTGCTGTCATTTTATATAAAATAAATTTAAATTAAAAACTATTAATATTTTTCAAACGTCAAAACACACACATACATATATATTACAGATTTTCTTGTTCGATTCTCCTTCGAATCCAGATTGATTTTTGAAAGAGGGGTAAAAAGTGAATCGAAAACGACATAAAACTGAAGTTAGGCGATAACTTGCCGTGTCTTCAAAATACTTTTCAGGGTTAGATAGTATCCGGGCGTGTATCGTGCAATTGATCGGCTTCCGGACGTCAATTATCTCTCTTGGCATCATCCACCTCCAATATCAATGAGGATAATGAGAAATATTAGAATATCGAAACGTTCACAGAGGCTTACCGCAACAGATCATCCACGTGAGAACCATTTAGCGATTGAGTCGATTTATTGTTAGACCTTCCTTTATTCGTCCACCCAACCGATTAGTTGATTCTTTGACAATCACCATACGACGTTTCTAAAATTGGAGGTTGTGAAAAACCATATTACTTCACGCTGCCTACAAATCAATGAGTATTTAGCACTTGGGCATATGGAACATGTACCAGATGATAAAATTCAACTATTCTTCCTCATCACGGCGTGCTAAACCGAAGCGATTAAAAGCAGCACTTATACATTCCAGTGTGATAGGATGGATCGGCTGTCAATTTGCAATTAGTCACATACCTAACTTGATTAGACATTTTTGTGCTATTCGAAGTTTGTGAAAGAAGGAGGTGTCTGACAACGAAGCGAGCTTCATAGGCGCAATTCTGAATTACATCAATTATATCGTCTTTTATAAGACTCATAATGACATACACCACGGTCTCCTTGTTTTGGAGAGCTTTATGAGGCAGCTTTAAAATCCAACAAATTTTATCTGCTTTTTGTAATGGGCAACCTATACAAACTACCATATTCTCTACATTTTGGTCGTTTACTTAAAGCTAGTAATGGATCAATACAAAAAATACTCTATTGCCTGAAAGCAGAGTCTAATTGGGAATAAGAACAGATCATGTTTAGTTTAGCAAAATCTGATCAGCTTACTTCTTACTTCGTTTTTACAAATTGGTCGTTCTTGAAAGCTAATACACGTATCTTAGCTGAGTTTTGAATTCAATATTGATGTCGAAATTATTTGTAACCGACGGATTTAACGCCAGAAAATTATCACCAGTTATTATGTTTGGATGGAACTAGGATGGAACTAGTCTATCCCTTGATAAATAATATTACAGAACTTTATCCAAACATTAATTAGAAATGAACTCAGTTGGCCATATTTCAGAGGCGCCGCACCCCGCTAGTCTAAAACTTAGAACATTGAAAAAAAAATGATTTAAAAAATCAATGGCTTACCGATTTGTCGGAGGGAGTTAGATCATAAATAGAACCAGCGCAATACTTTTGTAGAATAAACAATCAAAATTCAATATCACTCATTAAAAGTGCTAAGCATCACAAAAGCAAACAACAATTTTGAAAATTGGCAGATCTTCTCGCAGCAAAACTAATTAAGCTTGTAAGAAATTTAATTTAAAAGATTTATTATCTCTCACTATACAAAATAAGTTGAGCTTTTAAATAAAATTAGTACATAACGGCGTCATAATAAATTTCATGTATAAAAAAGCTCGTTGAGTATAGACATTTTTTTAAGTCCGAAAACCTATACCTAAAAAATTGAAAAAGCTCCAGTCAAAGTAAGTGAGCTTCTTGGCAAATTCGAATAAACTTTGGTTTCAAACTTTTATTTTTTATAAAACTTCAGCCATAATTTCTAAATAGTTAAAAAATAATTTAAAAAATGTCGATATAAATTTTAGTCGACTTTACCAAACACTCACATAGTGAAACACACGAAAAATGGCTTGCGTCGGTGATAGACAATTTTTCGTGCGGGTTAGTATATGAATGCTTGTGAAACACATAGTGAAACACACGAAAAATGGCTTGCGTCGGTGATAGACAATTTTTCGTGCGGGTTAGTATATGAATGCTTGATAAGTTTGACTAAAATTTGAATAGAAATTTTAGGTTTTTTACGCAATCTTATTTACTAAAATAAAATTATTAATTGGTCTAAATTATTTACGTTTGAATCCGAATTATGGAGGTTTTGGATTAATTAATTAAGTTAAAGAACGCTACTCAACCTAATTTACTGCTAATTTATAATTCAATATATATAGGTTAGTTGGTCCAAATTCGAATTCTGTATTGTTTCAATATTTAAAACATCACCAGTAAATTCAACAGTGAAACAAAAGAGAACTGATGTGAAGGTGAACGAAATGGCTAGCTACAAGAACATTTCAAACTTTATGAAAAAGCGATATACGAATTTGAAATCTTCATCGTCTCCAACACAAGTAGGACCTTCAACTTCACCTACGCCAAGCTCTACATGACCAAGTGAAAGTATTGGATAGTTTTCCCAGCCCTTTTGTTGCGCGGGCTTTACTAGATTCTGGCTTTTGAAATCAACTTCATGACCCAATAATTTACTGCAAAACTTATACCTTCATAAGAAAATGTGACTGTAGATATTAGTGAAATTGGCGCTTCATCTGTACAATCCTCATCGAGTGGATGGGTACAACTACAATCATTAGTGACAAACTTCTCTGAGATTAAAGTACATATATGCTGCCATCAATCACAAATATTTTTCCATCAATATCGATAATCACGAATGACTGGTTAATTGGAATATATACATGATCCAGATTTTGTAAAGGCTCAAAAAATCGACTTGTTGCTTTGGGCCGAAATTTACTTTGATTTACTAAATAGTTCTGGGTTAGAGAGTATCTTAGCGTGTATCGTACAACTGTTCAGGTTTCGGACAACCAGTATCTTTCTGGGCATCGTCCACCTCCACTATCAATGAGGATGACAAAAATTTTGGAAACTCGAAAAATTTACAGATGTTTATCGAACGTGGATTATTGTTAGACTTCTCTTTATTTGTCCACCCAACAGTTTAAGTGAGTATTTGTCAACCGTCTTGCGACGTTTCGACTATTTGGAGAAGAATAAATTACTACACACTATATTCTTACCCAAACGGATTGAAGCAGCTCATACATTTCAATGTGTTGGGATAGATTTTTGTCATCCATTCTACATTAGACAATGAATACGTGGGAGAGCACAAACCAAAACCTACTTCTGAATTTTCATCTGCTTTGAAGCTGCATTTCTTGGTGCGTTTAGATTTGTATGTGCTAATCGCGGTCTGTGCAAGAAGGAGGTGTCTGACAATGAGTCGAACTTCATAGGCACAAATTCTGAATTATATCAATAATACCGTCTTTGAGTATTGTACTGAAACTTTCATCATTACATCAAGCATTTGTGCCAAGAAGGCTCAATTGATTACATTTGCACCACCACGATCTCCTCCTTATGAAGGACTTTATGAGGCAGCTTTAAAATCCATCAAATATCATCTATGGCGTGTAATGGGCCAAATACTAAGAACTCAATACGATGTTCAAACAAGTGGAGGTAATATCTAGACTACCATTTTCTTCATTTATGTCTTTTACATAAACATAATTATGTATCACTACTTCCGCAATGGATCAATACAAACTATTTTTTACCTTTTCCGTAATCGATTACTAACCTTTTACGTCTTGCCGCATTTTGGAAAAGTGAAAAATAGGAAAGGTAACAGTTTCGAGAAAATGGTAGTCTGGGATAAGGGATATTTTGTATTCCCATGATAAGAAACTATACAACTAACATCTTACTAACGTTAAGTAAGTCTGCAGAATCTAATTAGGAATAAGAACAGAGCATGTCTAGAAAAATATGGTCAACTTTTTCGTTTCTTCGTTTTTTCAAATTGGTCGTTCTTGAAAGCTAATTCACGTTTCTTAGCTGAGTTTTGAATTCAATACCTATGTCGAAAATATTTGTAACCGGTGGATTTATCGCAAGCACATCATCGCCTACAATAAATAATTTAATTATTGTCAAATTCGCGACATCTGGGATGGAACTATGGGACGGAACAAGGCCGACTATATGGTGAAACTGGAGATTTTGGATGGAAATGAGATTTTAAAATTATTTTTGGATAAGGTTCTGGAATTTGGCTAACTGGGACGGAACTTTATCCGAAAAGTAATTTAGAGTCTTAAATGTATTGCAAATATTGGATTTCATCATAATCTGTCAAAGAATAGACGAAACTACCCAGTTAGCCATATCCCACAACTTTATCCAAAAATTGTTTTATAATCCCGTTTCCACCCAATACGATTAGGGCTGTCTCAGTAGGCCATATGCCAAAAGGACTGCACCCCACTAGCCTAAAACTTATAAAATTGAAAAAAATGATTTAAAAAAGCAATTACTTTCCGATTTGTCGAAGGGAGTTGGATCGTATATAGATAGAACCGGCGAAACAATTGTGTACAACAGTCAACCAAAGTCGTATAATACTGATTAAAAGTGTTGAGCACTACAAAAGCACATTAGAAATAATTATGAGAACAACAATTTTGAAAAATTGCAGAGCTTCTCGCAGCAAAACTAATTAAGCTTCTAAAAAATTTAATTTAACAGATTTATTATCTCTTACTATACAAAACAGGTTGAGCTTTTAAAATAAAATTAGTACATAACGGCGTCATAATAAATTTCATGTATAAAAATGCTCGATGTGTACAGAAATTTTTTTAAAATTATAATTGTCCAAAAACCTAAACCTAAAAAAATGAACAATCTCGAGTCAAAGTGAGTGAGCTTTCAAAAAAAAAAATCGATTGTATACTATAAATCTTTTGTATAATAATAATAATAAACAGTATTAAAGGCCATTACTGGCCCCTTACTGAGTCAACAACCTGGCTCCAACGGTTTCGATCCTGAGCATGGTCTTCATACTGTCTAAGACAATCTGAAGAGGCCAAGTCGTTCTCTACATCGTGGAGCCATCGTCGCCGGCAACGACCTCTGCGCCTACCATATGGTGGCTCTCCTTTCAGAGATCGCTGCACAATTCGTTCCGGATCAGCACGCAGAACGTGACCGAGCCAGCGTACTCGCTGAGATCTTATTTCATGTACAATATCGGGGATCTTCATCAGATATCTGATCTCGATATTGTACAGAGCTCGGTAGGTACCATCTATTTCGCGTTTTGGGCCGTAGATCACACGCATGACTCTTCTCTCAAATGTTAGGAGCCATCTCTCGTATTCATCCGTCAGCGCCCAACTTTCACATCCAAACATAACAACGGGCCTGATCAACGCTTTGTAAAGCTTCAGCTTCACGGTACTTGATAAGTGTCTAGATTTTAGCAGTGGCCTTAGAGGATACAAAGAACGACTGCCAGCTGCCAGCCGCACTTTAATATCCTCACCCACACTATTATCGTGAGTGATAAGAGAACCCAAATATTTGAACCTCCTCACTCCCTCAAACGTGTGGTGGCCACTACTAAAATCTGGTGTACCACTGTCCCTAAAACCAGAGATCAGGTATTTCGTTTTGGACTCATTGATCTGAAGTCCAACTGAAGCTGAAAACTCTACAAGCGGATCAAGTATTTCTTTCACTCCATTGCTATTCAGTCCAATCACGCATATGTCATCTGCATATGCAAGCACCTGATTGGACTGGCTATATAAGATGTTACGCTGCGGTGTTTCAGTTTTACGAAAGATGTACTCCAACATGAGATTAAAGAGTATCGGGGACAGAGCATCTCCCTGCCGCACACCCGAGTTAACTACAAAACTTGTCGATAGCCTGTTCTCAACTTTAACACAGCATTGAGACTGCGTCACTGTCATCCTACATAGTCGTACCAGTTTTGTTGGCATTCCTAGGTATTCCAGGGCAGACCATAAACTCTCTCGATTGATCGAGTCATAGGCCTGCCGGAAATCCAGGAACACCTGATGTACGGGGATGGATGTCTCATAATATTTAGATAGAATCATCCGCAGCGAAAAGACCTGATCGGTGACTGATCGATTCGGACGAAATCCTCCTTGATAGTCACCAACCAAGCCCTCCGCTAGAGGAGTGATTCTATCCAATACAATGTATGACAGTAACTTGTAAGCTGTGCAAAGGAGAGCTATACCGCGATAATTCTCACACTTCAAGCGGTCTCCCTTCTTGAAGATGGGGCATATCGCGGCCACTTTCCATTCATCAGGCATAACTTCGGTTCGCCATACTAATCGAATAAGGTCGAACAGACAGTTCCACAAAGTATCCCCTCCGAATATCAAGAGCTCCGAATTAATGCAGTCCACTCCAGGTGCACGGTTTCGTTTCAATCTCTGCATGGCTTTAGTGAATTCCTCATGGGATGGCTCCTCAGTGCAAATCTCCGCAGTCTGTATTAGAGGTGGCTCAACAACAGTCTGTGACGCATGATGGACATCAAGCAGGTCAGTAAAGTGTCCACTCCATGCGTCAAGTACTGCGTCGATGTTGACACAGAGGTTTCCATCCCGGTCCCGAATGGCGGTTGACGTAGGCCTGAAAGTATGGTTCAGTCCAGTAATTCCTTTAAAGAAATTACGCGAACTGCGCTCATTACTGAGTTGTTGTACTTTCAGAACCTCGGCCTTCCACCATTCTCGCTTCTTCCGTCTACAAATCCGCTTAGCTGCCCTTCTTGCAAGAGCAGCCTTGTTTTTCCTCGCGATTGTGAGACGTTGTTGCACTTCATTATGGGCTATATTTTGTTGCTCAACTGCAAGACGACACTCGTCATCAAACCAATCATTCTTGGGTCTGACTTTCACTATACCTAAAGTCTGTTGAGCAGCACTGACAACCGAAGTTTTCAGTACCCCCCAGACAGAGTTCACGCAGTCAGACTGGTAATTAGCTTCATTGATGTTGTCGCTGACAAGATCCTGATATCGTTTCTTTTGATCTTCATTTATCAGACCTTCACAGTCGAAACGTACCATGCGTTTCGCTGTGTTCCCAGACTTGTACGAAAACTTCCATCGTAGCTTTGCAGCGACCAAATGATGATCGCTGCCTACGTATTTGGTTGCTGACCGATAAGTTCTCACATCCTGCACAACCTGAGCCCGTCCTTTAGAAACTAACACATGGCCAATTTGGCTCCGGGAAGTTCCGCGAGGATGTGTCCATGTCTCAAGATGTATGTGTTTGTGAGGGAAGTATGTGCTTGCTACTCTAAGATCATGAGCAACCGCAAAGTACATCATTCTCTCACCATTATCGGTCGCAGTTTCGTGTCGGGAGTACGGACCTATGTTTTCACACAAGTCGGTCTGATTTCTGCCAGCTCTAGCATTAAAGTCCCCAATTACCATTCTAACATCGTGTTCGGGTATAGATCCCATCAGATCGTCCAAGTCATTGTAAAATGAGTCTTTATCTTGGGGCTGGCTGACTTCTGTGGGCGCATGTACACAAATTATCGACAGGTTAGCTAACTTCATGCGCAAGCGAAGCTTACACAATCGGTTATTGACTGCTTGGAAATCCAAAACAGCCTTCTTTACCTGCGGCCCAAGAAGAAATCCAGCTCCAAGATTTCCGAGGTCATCTCCACTGTAGAACAACGTATAGCCCTGGGACACATGGTCTCCACTTTTAGGCCAGCGAGTTTCTTGAAGAGCAACGAGTTCCAGCCGATACTCCTTCATGCACGTGATTAGGCCCTCTAACGCTCCTGGTTTCCTTAGTGATTGCACGTTCCACGTGCCGATCCTAAATCTCGTGTCCGGGTACTTGAGCGGGGGTCCGGTGTCGTTTTGGCGGTATCCATTTTTCTTTTTGTTGACTTTATAAACACTATATTTTTTTTACGGATGCGGGTCGTCAGCCCAGCGATCCAACCGTTAAGTCGCCTCCTACGACAAGCAAAGGGTACTGTGGTGGTATTCTTGGGAAACATGTTCGTGCAATTTTGATTTACGAGACATGTGAGTGCCCCCCGACCACAGGGGCCAAATCTTTTGTATACTCTGATGAAAACTATCCCCTGACTATGTTCTAAAGCTTTTATCAAGAAACATTTTAACAAGCTTTAGCACTTGTATTGCTTTTACAGATAAAGCTGCTAGATTTTTTTTATTATTCGATTCGTGAAGCTGTAAACTAAATATATACTCTTTGATTAATCACCGTCTTAGACTTACTTAATAAACCGATTCGAGCTTTCGGGCCAATTTTCAAAAAATAATTGGGTTTAATTCTTTCGACAAAATTGCCGGTTTATCAACAAGATAGTCTGCTAACTTAACTCCTGCGAATGTGTTTACAACGATAATTAATATTTGTGGAGGCAACTACCTCGAAAATGTTTGATAGTACCAGAGCTTCTACGGAAAACTGTGGAACTGATTTTGGTTTAATATTTGTGACGTAGTATTTTGATTGTTTAAGTAAAGGCGCGAGATCCACAATGAAGCTCACTTGTGACCCGGAGTCTAAAATGGCTCTGCCTCGAATAGTTTTTTGGCAGCGACGTTGTAATGAGTATTTGAATGATGGTTACTGCCAAATCAATTCGGACATCTATTGCCTATTTTAATAAAGTTTTTACGTTTTTCTAAAAATTTAACTAAAAAACAACGTTTAACTAAAAAATTTCAAAAATGTACTGAATTGATCATGCCTGTTGCTTGTTCTGCCCAAATAACGTCATTTGTAGTATCCAGTAAGCTCTTCCATTTGATGGCTGTTTGCGGTCATATCTGTCTTTAAGCTTATTGAGGGCTTTAAGAATTAATTTTCAACGATCACCGCGACATGCCTCTCTGCGAAGAAGTCTCTTTAAGTATTGAAATTAGATTGGATTGATTCTGGATAACTCATGGATAGTTGTATGAATCGTGAGAAAATTACCACTCGGAAAACTCTCCCGAGAAAGATGGTATATGAATATTTGGTAACTTTATCTGGGCGTGTTTACCAGCTTGAGATGCATTTTGGGAAAGGTCGAGGTTTATCATACCATCAACTAGATTTTTCAACAATTTACCTATTTAGAGCCGAGATGGCGACTTAGTATATTTGTTAGCAGGGTAGACCGCTCTCTAGTTGTGCTACGTTGCCGTTTAAGTTATACGAGCTACGTTGCCTTTAAAAACCCGCAAGAAATTTTGAATTTCATTTTGAAATGGAATTAAATTAGGAATAACAACCTCCAGCAATCGAAACGTAAAGTATTATTCCCAACAATAATAACAGAACCACGCTCGAGATCGAGATTCCATTCAAGTTTGCAATGGTACTATCAGTTCTTTCCACTTCATAAAATAATTTGAGCCCATTTCTAAAAATAAACTTCATCAAAGTTTTACAAATTTTTTTTAGTTTGTTAAATCCTGATAATTTAAAAACCAGTCACCACGAGCTCTCAATCTACATACAGTTAGAAACTAATTTAAACCAACTATAAAATACATTTTGGCCTTGTGCCGCATTTATGCATATACCCTACATTGGCCACAACCGGCCATAGAATATCTGGAATATATCAAGCTGATGAATTACTATGGAATACTTGGATGATTTCCAGAAAATCAAATTTTGTACTAAGAAGAAACTTTAATACATCGTTGGCTAGAATCGGCATTTTCCTAGTTAATTCTAAGATTGGATTAGATCCTAGTTAATCCTAAGATTGGATTCAGTTGACCTTCAGAATGTCATTGGCCCACTGTATTCGGTCATCATCATTTCATTTCTACAATTGTTTTTTTTATTGAAACTATCATCTCGCTGAAGCTTCGAAATAAGACTTGTCTTTTGATGCCAAAGAAGTATCTACTTGGGCGTCAAGTAAATTTACCAACCAATCCAGTATTCAAATCGATCGATAACCGATTCTATCTCAGGAACCTAGCTATGTCCATCTTGTTAAACACAATATAGCGCACTGGACCTAAGTTCGAGCACATGCTGCAACAAGCGTTTTGTAGGCAGAGTTCGTTTAGTGTTGATTCACTACCAACGACTGGCATCACTGTAGGACTATAACCGATTAAACGCGATTATGGTTTTAGATTGTTATCCTAAATTTGAATTCGGTGCAGCTACTAAGTCAAAAGAGCTTATCAAACCATCTGCGAATCGACTTTACATACTGCTAAGGTATGGAGTAGGATAGTGTTGTATTGGGTGCTATATTGGAGCAATTTAGAAATATTTTGCAATTTGAATATTTTGGCCCGATTTATAGGGAATTTTACCAAATTGAGAGAGATTGTCTTTAAATTACAAATCAATGATTCTATTTAACAAATAAAATGTTCGGCAGCTTTGTGGACTTTATTGCCACATTTTTTAGAATTTTACTGAATGCCACATATATACCATATACCATATAGTAATTAGTTCAGTACCAAACTAAATTCGTTTTTTGTTATTTTGAGAGTGAGCTTTGAACCTATTTCAGATGATTTGTAGAAATTACCTCGGTTGGAGTGAACTTAATTGCAATAATTGAAATTTATCACTTCGAGCTCTGACATTTTAAATTCCAATGCTATTTTTCGTATTAAGTCGTTTTATCAAATTGTGGTATAGCAGGCCAAATATAGTAAATCATGCGGCCTATATCCAAAAAAAATTAATTAAAACCTGAAAATTTTTGAGGAATCTTAATTTTAACGTGTTAAGGAGTCGTCAATAATTCGAGTAGTTCAAACAAACGTCTCAAAGTAAAGCAAATTTTTAGAATTTTAGAAATTATTACAAATTTGAGAAAATTAGTTGTATGTATGTTTGTGCAATATCTAGAATAATTGGTTAGATATTCTCCCACTATTAAATCAATGTTTTTGCTTTTTTTGCCATTAATTGTATAAATTTTGGCTTTCGGATTTATATAATTTTATTGAAAAACAAATTATAATTAATTGGATTTATGTACATACACAAATATACCCAAAAACCATTTATCATTATCATTAAAATTGGCTCATTTTACAGCCGATTTGGTTTAATTAGCAACCAATTTTTAATTAAAATATTTGCATTATACATTTTTATTTGTATATATAACGAAAGTTTAAAGTTGGAAATGGAAATGATAATTTTGGAAAAATTAATTAACAATATTGGATTCATATAAATATTGTTTGGAAAATATTAATTACAGTTGAAAAAATTATGTGCAGTAATATCCCGTGGGACCCTAAAAATTCATGACTCTCAGTACTCCGCAAAAAACTATAGGCTGAAAAAGTGACTTGCTATGGGGGTCGGTTTGAACTAGATCTTTTGTAATTCTCAGCTGTGATTTCAATTCAAAAAATTGAGTGTGCTAAATTGCGTGTGTTCAGTTTACACGTACTAAGACGGCCAGGTAATCGGTATAATTGTAATCTGAAATTTTGAAAATCCCAGGCTCATCTTTCCGTTTGTGTGCCAAATACGTCAGCAAGATGAGCCTCTTTAGAGTTAAACTTTCACAGATCCACACTGAACCCCATAAATACATTTCTTGAAGAATAAATTCTTAATTCTGTTTTTAATCTTCCCTTTTCTGATTTTAACATACTTTTAAGATTATAAAAGAAACCTGTTCCAGTAAAGGACCACACATTGGATAATTATTAGAAACATAAATTGAGAGCTGGTGGTGACTGGTGATCTCAAATAACTTTTGGATTTTTTTCAAAATTATCCAATAATAACATTTTTTAATTTTTTACAATTGATAAATTCGGAATTTGAAATTTGAAAACCACAAATCTTTTGAAATTTCGAAGATTTGTAATTCTGAATTTAATGTGAAACGAAATTTTAAAATTTCAAATCGAATTTTTGAAAATTTGGTAATGTTAAATTTTGAGTTTATCAAATAGAAAATTAGATTTTAGCGATAAAATTCAGAATTTGAAATATAAATTCTAAATTACAAAAATTTGAAAATTTAAAAATATTTAAAATGTTGAACTTCATATATTTGTAATTCAGCATTCAGAATTGGAATTTTAAAATTTACTAAATTTAATGATTTTTTAATGATATTTTTTGAAACCGAATTTTACAATTCTAAATTTTTAAATTTAAATTATTAGAATTAGATTTTTGAAAGATTCAAATTTCAATATATGTAGTTTTTTTATTTTGTACATTCCGAATTTGAATATGTTAAAATTTTAGATTTTCCTAATTTGGTTCATTCCAAATATCAAATTTCGTAAAAATTTATAAAATTCGCTATTTTTAATTTGGTAAAACTAAACTTTTTCTGATAGTTTCACATTCAAATTTAGGTTTCATTTTGAATATGAAAAAGTTTGTTATACAAAGAACCACTTGCTGAATTTTTTTCAACTCTGATTTTCCGAGCTGAATTTTAGCACTAAGTTCGAAAAATTCCAAAATATTTAAATAGTTTGTTTCTAAATAACCAAATTTTCCAATAAATAAGTTTCTTCTGTCCTAACTTTGCAAAAGCTATAACTTATCTACATTTTTACCAAATACTATATCCCAATCCGACTGTTTATAAAATTTCAATTATTTTCAAAATTATTAAATTTTTTTAATTTACAAGTTTAAATTTTAAATTATAAATCATAATTGTAGAATTTTGGGAGATGGCTCCTTACATTTGAGAGAAGAATCATGCGTGTGATTTACGGCCCTAAACGCGAAATAGATGGTACATACCGAGCTCTGTACAATTTCGAGATCAGAGATCTGATGAAGATCCCCGATATTGTACATGAAGTTAGATCTCAGCGAGTACGCTGGCTCGGTCACGTTCTGCGTGCTGATCCGGAACGAATTGTGCAGCGATCTCTGAAAGGAGAGCCACCATATGGTAGGCGCAGAGGTCGTTGCAGGCGACGATGGCTCCACGATGTAGAGAACGACTTGGCCTCTTCTGATTGTCTTAGACAGTATGAAGACCAAGCTCAGGATCGAAACCGTTGGAGCCAGATTGTTGATTCAGTAAGGGGCCAGTAATGGCCTTTAACACTGTTATTATTATTATTATTAATTGTAGAATTTTGAAAATTGTCGATATATGTATGATTGAAAGTTTATATGAGCTTTTGTAACGTATTGAATTTACAGCTATTTGAAGTTCTAGTTAAATCGATTTATAATTTTTAAGAACAAATTTTCAGAATTTCAATACAATTTTCAAAATTCAAAATTACAATTTGAATTTTGAAAATCTTAAAATTTTGTTTATCAGAAATGGATTTTTTGAAATTTTGAATTTCAATTAAGTTTATCGATTTTGAACATTCAGAATTTAAATATGTAAAAATTTCGAATTTTCTTTTTTTGTTCATTCCAAATTTATTTGGTAAAACTAGATAATTTTTGACTGTTTCAAATTTAATATTAGGTTACAATAATACAAATTTCCTCAATTAAATTGAAAAATTATGAGAAATTTTTTTCAGTAATTTGCTAACCGAGTTCATTTTATGCACTATAAAAAACAGAATTTAAAATTTTAAAACTATAAATTTTTTGAAATTTCAGAAATTTGTGCATTAGAGTTAGATATAAAGTTTAACAGAAATTGTGCGGGTTTTTGAATTTAGTTTTCATTCAATTTATTAAATTTCGATGATCTTTTTAATTTTAATTTCCAATTTTAGGAAATTTTTAAATAAATTTTGAGTTTATCGAAAAATATAATGGAAATTCGCAATTTGAAACCGAATTTTATAATTTTAAGTTTTTAATTTTAATTATCAGAATTTCTGAGATTTTGGAATTTGGAAAATTCAAATTTTCATATAGTTTATCAATTGACTATTCAGAATTGAAAATGCAAACATTTTCCTATTTTTGTTCATTCCAAATATTTTAAATTACTTAAAAATATGTAAAATTCGAAAACATTTGGAGAATATTTTTTCGATGATTTCCCAACCGAGCTCATTTTTAGCACTAAGTTCAAAAAAATTCTAAATAACCAAACTTTTACATTTCCAAATAAATAAATGTCTTCTATCCAAAATTTCAACATCTGTAACTTATCTTTATTTTTGCCGAATCAGATTTCATTTAAAATTTGAATTGTTTTCAAAATTATCCAATTTTTGAATTTTAAATTTTTACCGAATTGATCAATTTTACACGTCTAAATTTTAAATTTCAATTTGGATTGTCGAATTTTGAAAATTTTCGTAGATTTGCATTAGAAATTTTCAAATATGCACTCTTAAAAATCTTAGAGCTTTCGAAAATTAAGTTTTAAGGATAAAATTAAATTTTAATTCGAATTTTGAAAGTTTTACAATTCTAAATTTTTAAATTTTAATTTTAACTTTTGAATTTTTAGTAAATTCAAATTTCAAAATAGTTCATCGATTGTGTTAAAATTTACAATTTTCCTTATTTTGTGAATTTCAAATACCAAGTTACTTAAAGATTTAGAAAATCTCTGATTTTTTACATGGTACGACTAGAAAATTGTTGACTGTTTCAAATTCATGTTTCATTTTGACTATATGAACGATTCCTTTGCAAAGGCCGGGATTATACAAATTTACTCAATTAAAATTGAAAACTAGAATTTAAAACCATAAATCTTTTGAAATTTTGTAGATTTGGAATTTAATATAAAATTTGATTGTGCGGATTTTCGAATTAAATTTTCATTCAATTTATTAAATTTCGAGGTAATATGTGAACATTTCAAATACGTACTTTCAAAAATCTTCGAGCTTTAGAAAATTAAATTTTAACGATAAAATTCAACATTTAAAATTCTAATTCCAATTTTGAAAATTTTAAAATTTTTGTGAAATATTGAGTTGTATATATTAGTTGTTCTGAATTCTGAAATAGAATTCAACAGAAATTCAAAACTTACAATCGAAATTTGAAATGTTTTTAAACCAAATTTTACAATTCTAAATTTTCAGATTTTAATCAAAATTTTAGAATTTTGGAATTTTTTAAAATTCGAATTACAATGTAGTTAATTGGTTTTGAGCATTCAGAATTTGAATATGTCGAATTTTTCCAATTTCGTTGTTCGTGCTACTGCGATGTGATAGCCAACATTCGTAAAAAATATCATAAATATGTCCAACGCCATTGAGTCCCACACAGCGAGCTTTATACTCGCACAGATTAACTCGCATCCTTATAAAATTAAACAAATTTGGAAAATACTAACTGGATGTGATCCCACAACCACAAATTACACGGCATTAGTTTACATAGTGGATTGGACACAATGGAAAAGTCAATCGAATTCATATCAAGACTATGGATCGAATGTCCACTAAATACGATAAAATGGTTTGACAGAATATTTGATAAAGATATTCAAATAGACTCCCAATTATCGCATTTACTGTATATAGTCGAGAAAACGATTCAAAATTCTCAGAACGCCAAAATATGATTTGGTTAGATAAAAAATTTTGAAATTCAAATAAATTCGCATCCACATCAAAAGCGCAAACCTTACACAATTCTATATAAAATGCGTATTAGAAATTTAATTAAATATTTTATATTCCACATGTTAAACTCATTTTTCTCATTTTTTGTGTTTTTTCACTCAGTCATGCATTTTACTAGTTTTTCCGCCGACTAATGAAAACCCCTCGTCATTTCAACTTGTATATTAAAACCCATAAATGTTAATAAAATATTTTGATGGTGAAACTACCATGTAGCATATAAAATACAATAATTTCGACATGTACTCTCGTATATAGTTTTTTGTGTTTTGTTAACATCAGCTTTTCTCATTTTCCATATATACTCGAATATACAAACACAAACAGCATACCAAAACAATGGAAAATCAAATAAAATGTCTTACCTTTATATTTCTTTTTACCTTGCAGGATATTTTCAGTACACACACACAACCTGCTTTTTTTTTTTTTTTGTGGAGTTTTTCTTTTATTTTCAGTGCTTTGATATTTTTGTTGATGTCTCCTTCTCCTTATATTGCCACAGGGACCAAAGTTCTGCTTTCTTCTTCGTTGTCTTGTTTTATGATTTTTGTGTTTTTTTTATTTTTATTGTTGTTATTTTGGTTGAATCAGAAAGAAGAAAATTTATGAAAATTTATGGATTTTTCAATCTGGAAAGAAATACAATATAGAAAAATAAATTTGTTATTGATTTTATATTCGGTTTTGGTGCGGTGAAATTAAGTTACAAAAAAAAAAAAAAATCTAATTTTCCGACGAAACGAGGAAGGAAATATCGACAGCTGAGTCCTGTTCCTAGTGGAATAAACAAGTTTTTGGCGAAATTGAGTTAGAATTAATTCGAAAAAACTGGCGACACCAAATCGTTACAGATTCGCTGATTAGATTCCAGAACAGGTTCAAAGGGATTTCGAGTTATTTGAAAATTAGAAAGATCAGATCACAGGGTCGCAGATCTGACATTTTACAAAAATTGATTGTGGTTGAGTTGGAATTGAAATTGAGTAAAAACTGCAATATGTGGTCGGAATAAATGATAAACATAAAAAACAAAATGGCTTGAATGTATTTTGTGGCGTGAAGTTTGAACGAGATTTGATTACAATTTGAGATAAATAATAATGTTAAAATTTCAGTGGAATTAAATAAGGGCAAAGTTAAAATATTACGTTTAATGAGATAAGTTTGGTAGATAAAGGTAGCAAATTAATCAAAATCAGTTTAATTGAGTTTGAAGAAAACTTGAATAGTGGTAAGTAAAACTTATAAATTTATAACATTCTATGTAAAATTGTAGTAAAACAGCATGAGACTATATGCAGTTTGATACGAATCAAAATAAATTTATCAAATTTGAAAGCAGTTTGAAATAGTAGGTACGAGAAAAAAATCTCTTAAAAGCAGTTTGAAACTCAATATTGAGCAGAAAGTTTAGTAATTGAAATTTAACATAATTTAGTCAAATTTGAATGCGTTTGAACGAATTTTAAATTAGAATAATTATGATAAAATTTTGAATTAGTTGGATACGAACCCAAACCACTAAATAAAATTTGAATAGAGATTAGTTTTTAGTGAAAATTTTAATATTTAAGCAGAATTTGAAATATTTTGAAATAAAATTTTAGCTCGAAATTGGCATGGTTTGAACTGGTTTGAAAGATTAAATATCAATTAAATCAGACGATTGAATATCGGATATCTGATTTTCGTTGATTAAAAATTGAAAGCTCGATTATACTACCTTATTCCTTTTAATCGATGGTATACCTTGACTTTGAATTTCTCCTTTAGCCGCTGCTTGAGGTTAGAATCAATCGTTCAACCTTAATCGCACCGTTCAAAGTGTTCGATTAAAGACTTTTTTTAAAATACATAGATACGAGAAAGTTTAAAAAGACTAAAGTTTGAGTAGTATAGGGAATTCAATTTTATACTAAATTTTGAATCGAAATTGAAAACGGTTTGAATGCAATTTGAGATAAGTTATTTTAAAATTTGTATCTTAAAAGCACTGTGCGTCAAATTGAAACAAGTTATAAGTACAAAATGAATGAAGCACATGCGTTTGAAAGTGAAATGTTAAATTAACCTAAAAGATTGAATGAATTTGAATAAAGTTTGAATGTTGAGCATGTAAAAATTGGAAATTTGATAACTTGGATTTAAAATTTTAATTATAAATTGAAGTAAAATAGCTTGAAACTATTGTATTTGATACAAATGAAAATCAATTTACAAAATTTGAATAAGCTTTGAAATAGTCGTTATGAGATAATTTAAAATATGTAAACGGATTGAAATAAAATAATATTGACCTTATTTGAATAATTGTTAATTTTAAAAGGACGTATCAAGAAATATTTAAAGAGCATCCCTCGCTTATGGGTCGGTATAACTCTCTGGGAAGTTATTTTTATTGAGGATATGTACAATTTGAAAACCGCAGGGGCCCAGGAAAAATATTGTTTTAACTTTAGACTTTAGTTTGAATGAAATTTGATTAGTGCAAAGTACATGTAGACCAGATTATTGATAAAAAATTAATTAAAAGGAAATTCAAAAATTTGATGTGAAATAAATTTAAACAATCTTTGAATAGACCTCATTTTTTAAATTTGAATAATTTTCATAAAAACTTGAACTAGTTGGATACCGACAAAAATCAATGATTCAAATTTGAATAGAGTTTGAATAGCGATTAGTTTTCAAAGAAAATTTTAATATTTAAGCAGAATTTAACAAATTTTGAAAACAAATTACAGCTCCAATTTGGCATGGTTTGAAAGAGTAATTAAACAAAATAAATTTGAATGAGGTTGAATAAAGTTTGAATAGTGAGTAAGTAAAATTTTCAAATTTATATAACATTGAATGTAAAATTGTAGTGAAACAGCATGAAACTATATGCAGTTTGATACGAATGAAAATCAATTTCCCAAATTTGAATGAAGTTTGAAATAGCGGTTACGATGGGATTTAAAGTATGAAGATTATATTAAATAAAATGTTGATCTTATTTTAAAAAATTTGAAGTTAATTTGAAAGGGCAACTTTAAAAAAACGTACGAGAAATATATTAATGTCATTCCTCGCTTCTAAGTTAGTATAACTCTCTGGAAGGTAATTTTTAAACAAACTGATTTATCTATTTCCGGCCACTAATCTTAATAAAAATCTATTTAAAATTAAAATTACATCCAAGAAGGATTAGTCTGTCAAATGCAGTCTGAGCTATGTGTAATTTAAAAGCAATTTGAAACCTAGGAGCCCAAAAAAAATTGTTTCAACTTGCGATGTTACGTGAATTTGAATGAAATTTGATTAGTGCAAGGTTGTCTGAAACTTGTTGACTATTTGATAAACATTGTAAAAACTTGATGAATGTATTTATGTGTTTGAACTGAAAAAAGGTCAAATTTAACAGAATCTTCAATAAATTTGAATGACTTTGAATGAAAAATATGAATTTGATCAAAACCTGTAATAAATTTGAACAATAATTGAACAGAGTTCAATTTTAAAATTTGACTGATTTTGATAAAAATGAATTAGTTGAATTCGTATCCAAAAATCAAAGTATAAAATTTGAAGAGTTTGAAAAGAGATTAGGTTTAAGCTGGAATTTGGCAAGGTTTGAACTGGGATTCAAAGCCTTATTCGCTAAATTGAAATAAGCTATAATAAGCCTCAAATGAATGGAAACCATGAGTTTGAACGACAAATAATCACAAATTTGTTTTTGAAATTTTAAAAATTTGCAAGAAATTTAACGTAGAACTTTGAAATAAAAATCTCACTTCAATATATATTAGTTTGAAATGAGTTTGATTTTAATTTGAAATAATAATGTTAAAATTTGACTTTAATTCAATTAGCGCCAGTTTAAAATATTAAATATAACGAGATAAATATTGCTTAGTTTGAGACTTTAAGTGAGTTTGAATGAAACTTGATTAGTTGTCTGGAAATTCTAATTCGATAAAAATTATAAAAAATTAATGAAAATGGATTGTATGAATGTGTTTGAACTAACTGTGTTTGTGTTTGAACAAAATAAGTAAAATTTAATAGAATTTACTTCAAGTTTGAGCGGAAAATTTTTGATCAAAACCAGAAATAAATTTGAATAAATTTCAAATAGTGAGAAGATAAATTTCAAAAAATTTAAACTTGAATAGTTTTGATGAAAATTTGAACTATGTAGTTGGATATGAAAAAAAACAATGAACCAAATTTGATTAGAGTTTGAATACTGAATAGCTTTAATGGCAATTTTAATATATGAGCAGAATTTAAAATAAATATTTTTAAATTAAATTTTACCCCGAATTTGGTATGGTTTGAAATGCTAAAGTCTAAATATCCATTAATATATTAGTTTGAAATGAATTTGATTATAATTTGAGTTAAATAATAATGTTAAAATTTGAGTGGAATTCAATTAGCGCCAATTGAAAATATTACATATAACAGGATACAGATTCAAATGAAAGTATCGGATTAATCAAGATAAGTTTGAATGAGATTGAATAAAATTTGAAAAGTAAGTAAATAAAATTTTCAAGTGTAACAAATTTAATGAGAAGTTTTCATTAGTAATTGAAGTCAAGTAGCTTGAAACTATATGGAGTTTGATACAAATGAAAATCAAATTAAAAAATTTGAATGAAGTTTGAAATAGCGGTTAAGAGGGTATTTAAAGTATGTGGACAGATTTAAATAAAATGTGTGCATTTTTTTAATAAATTTGAAGTTAGTTTGAAAGGATAATTTTAAATAGATTATAATTAATAGATTATATAAATAGTTAGTTTTAAACAAACTGCATTATCTAATTTCGGCCACTATAATCTTACTAAAAATCTACATAAAACTGAAATTTCATTCAACAAGGATTAGTAGGTCAGAGGCAGTCTGAGCCATTTAAGATATGTCTAATTTATAAGCAATTTGAAACCCATGAGCCAAGGAAAAATATTTCTTTAACTTGAGACTTAAAGTGAGTTTGAATGAAGTTTGATTAGAGCAAAGTTGTCTGAAACTTGTATAAATGTGTTTCAACTGAAAATAAGTCAAATTTAACAGAATTTACATCAAGTTTGAACGGATAATATTTGATCAAAACCAATACATTTAAAATACATATTTTGAAATAAAATTTTAGTCCGAACTTGATATGGTTTGAAATGCAATTTGAAAGTTTAAATATCAATTAAAAATTTCAAAATATTTTAGTTTGAAATGAATCTGAGTTAAATAATAATGTTAAAATTTGGGTGGGTTAAAATTCAATTAGCGCCAATTTAAAATATTACATATAAAGTACCTAATAAATTAAGTTTAGTTTGAATGAGATTGAATAAAATAAAACAAACTAACTTATCTAGGTTTGGCCACTAATCTTAATAAAAGTTAGAAGCAGTCGAAGCCATCATAACCCAATATTGGGCCCAGAAAAAATAATGTTTCACCTTCCGACTTTAAGTCAATTTGAATGAAATTTGAATTGTGCAAAATAGTATGATACTTGTACATAGACCCGATTATTTAATAAAAATCATAAAAATGGAAATTTTAATATATGAGCAGAATTTAAAATACATATTTTGACATAAAATATGTATTTTATTTGGATTTGGTGTGGTTTGAACTGTAGTTTGAAAGTATAAATATCAATTCAATCAAACTATTGAATATTGGATTTCTGATTTACGTTGAATGAATACTAAAAAAAAAATTGAAACTTCGATTGTGCTTCCTAATTTGAATCTCTCAAATAATTTGAAACAATAATTAGATTGAAAATTAGTTTGAAAGGAAAATATATATATATTAATTAAAACTTTTAAATGACTGATTTCTGGTTTGTGTTGTTTGAATAACAAAATATCAGTTGTTTCCTAACTCTTCGACCATTTTACCTTTCATGACTTAAAAACGAATAAAAGGGCTTAAACGTTTATAATTTATATTCAAGCTGCATTTTGTAATTTGATACAAAATGCAGCTTGAATATAAATTATAAACGTTTCAGCCCTCAAGAGAGTCTACATCTCTCCTTTATCGCAAGCTTTTCTAAGATTGGTGCAAGGCCAATGCCACCTTTGAGACAAAATGGATCAAAAAGAATACTGAACTTCATCCAACAAGTTCGGTAAAATATTATTCAACCTACGGAAATGTTTATTCCACAAAGTTCGATAAAACACTGCACGACCTTTCGAAGAAGCTTGTTAGGCGTATTTATTTGTATATATTTAGATCTATAAATATTAAATATGTTATATTAACATGAAAATATTTTATATGAAAATATTGTACATGCGGTCTCATATTCGGTAAATATTTCCCTCCCTTAGTCCGTAAATTTCGTATACAAACCAGACCACCAACCCAATTTAAAAAAATATTTGTTATGTTTGTATGTTCTGGGGTATGTAAATATTGTATAAATTAATAAAATAATTGAAATGTCAGATTTTTTTGATTTTTTATATACGATATACATACTTATGTATATACATGCAGGTAAGAAATATACCTATAAACATACATAATGGGAAAATGTGAAGAAACATTTTTTTTTTTTTTTTTTTTGGGAAATTGTTTGGAAGGAAATTGGAATTTCTTTCTTTTCTTTTCAATTCTTACGGCAGAAAAATAAATTGGGTGATTCAAATAATCATAATGTAGAAACTCATATTTCACTCGATTCTATATACTCGTATTATAATGTGAATTGTTGTTGGCTCCCATTTATATGTGTGTGTCAAAATTATATAGAGTTATCGGTTTGTAGAAAAAGTTCAACACATCTGGCACACACGAATTTTTTTTTTTTTTTTGATTGAATTACAAACGCTTGATAAATAAATAAAAAATTGTAATATATTTATGAAACTAGGCGCTCGCAAATCATTTTTTAAACTTTTAAATGTAATAAAGCTCTGAATAAGTGTACCTAAATTGTTCGTGTTATAAATTCTATATTGTTAAGCTGAAATTTATGTAGAAATTAGTGTTGAATAAGTTTCTAGTAACAATATATTCCATAACTAATAAAGTTGAGCTTTTCATCAAAACTTTTTTTTCATTGAATGAAAGTTGAACTCACCAAATTGCCAAAATTAATGAGTTATGATCTTCAAGCAAATTAGTAAAAGAAGAATATGCATGAGAATTGGGTAAAAACCATCAATTTAAAAATTGGTTCGAGCTTTTTCTTCACCAAAAGTGGTTAACAATTTTTTGGTATTGTATTCCAACAAATATCCAATTAATGCAATAAATTCTTTCCGATATAAAAGCCGCATAATAAAAGCTTGCGGGTACTGAACTATATTTATGAAGCAAAAAGCTCAAATCAGTTGTTGATAAAAAAAATTCAAATACTTGACAGTTTCTCGGAATTTACCCTCGCAATTTTTAAGGAAAAACTCTAAATGTTAACAAAACTCTACAGCTTTTAAATTAAGCTTTATAAAATCAAAATAAACCACATGATTTTGATGATGAATCATTTTGAGCATTTGGGATTTATGTAAAGATCACCCGTGTATCGAAACATCAAAAGCTCACACGTGTATTTAAAGTCAAACATTTCCATATAAAGCATAACAAAATTGACCAAGGTGGTTATAAAAGCTTTCGCCTTTTTTAGACGATTATTAAGCTTTTTTCATTAAAGCTACTCATTCCATACACTACAACATATTTGTGTACATATATTCAACCTTTAAAAGGTACGCTAAACCCTTCACCTAATCGATAATCCAACATCAGTTTACAAAAGCTTTCATGAATTAACCAATTATGTAAAATTAATGTTTTTATTTAATTTTTATAAATAAAAGCTAAAACTATTTTACAAAAGCTTTAAACGGTTAATTCTATGCAAAATCTGATCAATGAAACTTCTATGAGGAATAATCGATGTCACTGTCAGCGATTAGATGGCAATGAACCTAATAAATTCGAATATATAAATATTTATTTAGTTAAAAATATTAGGAAATGATCGGTAATTTAAATTTTGAAACTTTTGACCTTTCAAATATCATGATTGTTTAATATTAGATTAGAATACTCTTTCGATAGTAATAAGACCTTCAAAGGAATTAGTAAAGGAAGCTTAGTTCTCGTGCCAGGTATCATCATAAAAGTATGCGGATAAATCATTACGATTAAATACCTCAGTTCCACGCTTAATCGGGAGCTTTAATGTAGTAATAATATTGAAAAATATGCCTAAAAAAATGAATGTAGCAAAAAGCTCCAGTCAGGTGTTTGTAAATAAGTTCAATTATTTTACTGTTTCCCCTCATAATTAACTCTTTTATTTTTTAATGAAGAAAAAAACAAAAGTTTGCAGCTTTTAAATTAAGCTCCAAAAATTTAAACTAAACTACTTGAAGCTTTCACGATTTTAAAACTTTATTGCAACTTTATTAGTGCTAGTCGAAATCGGTATTTTGATGATAAATTGTTTTGACCTTTGAAGCTTTCGAGATTTATGTAAAGCTCTCATGTATATTCAAAACATTTAAAGCCAATCATTTAAAGCTAGAAAAAAATAAAAATAGTGAAAGTATATTGTTACAATAAGCTTTTTCAAATTAATGCATATATCTTTAGTAAAGGCTAAGTTACATGATTCCCAATATTCACAATAGTCAACCGTTAATAAGTCATCTAACATAATTTTTTAAAGCTTTTACGAATTAATCCATTATGTAAAAATAATGTACGTAATTAATTTTTATAAATAAAAGTACAAACTAACCTTTTACTAATAAACGAAAATTCTTTGTGATGCGAGAAGTTAGTAATCCATATTCAATCTATGTCAAATTGTGTTTCCAATTTGCTTAAAAGATGAATAGTTTAGAACTTCAAAATAATTATAGAAATTCAGAACTTTTTATAAAATATTTTTAATATTTTTAATTATTGATTCGAGAGTAAAATTTCAACATACAAGATTCAAACGTTCTTTAAATTACATAATTGAGAAATAAGTCAACCAAAATATTGGTAAAATTAAAAAAAAGCTTAAAGCTTAAAAATATAACATATGTATAATATAAGTGAGTTTGTCGGAAATTTTGTTTTGTAATTCGAATTAATGATTAAATTTTAGTTAGTAAAAGCTTACGTTGCCTTAAATAAATAAATAAACATTTGGAAACTTAAAATAAAATTGGCAGACAACGATTATATTACATAGAATTGTCTATGGGTAGATTATGCATAGAATAAACCGTTAAAGCTTTTGTAAAATAATGTATGCTTTTGTTTATAAAAATTAATTACTTACATTAATTGGACATATTTGAGTAATTCATGAAAGCTTTACAAACTGATGTTAGGTGACCGATTAGGTGAAAGCTTTATTTTATCTTTTAAAGATTGAATATTGCGAATATATATATATATATATATATATATATATATATATATATATATATATATATATATATATATATATATATATATATATATATATATATATATATATATATGTATATATATATATGTTCAGACATTTCAATTCAGCCCAATTCAAAACTAAAAAATGCATGTTTATAGTTGAACTATAAACATCCCTCTATTAGAAAGGACGGTTCCTTCAAGCTTAGAGTAAAAATTATGTTTTTTATTGCAATTTTAAAATATTGATGCTAAAGCTTTCGGCCGATAACGATCAGAGACAATGAAATGACTGTCTATGACGTTCGATATTTAGCACATTTTAAAATGTGTTAAGTATTTTTATAAGAGCACAGAAATTAAATTTAAAACCATTTAAAAATCTTAATTAATAAAGTTGAAGCTCAAGGTACACTAGAAATCATTCAGAAAAAATACCTTAAAACCATTTTGAAGAAAAACTTTAAGGAGCTTAAAACTATATCTTATTTGGATATTTGGATATGGTCCATTAAGTGTCAGTAAAAATTATGAAACTTATTTTTTTGAAGAATTTCAGCGAGCTTTTGTTTTGTTTTGTCAGACAAACAAATTAACCTTTGTTAAAAAATAACAATTCATATTGTCCTGCTTTATCAAAGCTGTTAATTTATTATGTGGTGTATAAGCTTAACAGCGCATGGGAATTTAAGTTCTAAAAATAACGAAAGCTTTCATTACAGCCATCTAATATCATCTATTTTTAAAATTGTTTTCAGCCATTTCAAAGAGCGTTTAGTAAAATATGAACCATTTACAATTTAAGTTCTCTAGAAGGAGCTTTTAATTTATCAAAAGCATTTTAAAGTGGTGCATTTTAAAAAGCTTTAAATAAGAATAATAACCAAATATTAAAAATGTATTCGTTGTAATTGTTACGGATGTTCTTGACAATTTTAAAGCTGTAATGATACAATCATTACAGCTTTAAAATTGTCAAGAACATCCGTATGCTTTTATTAATAATCGCTATAACATTGAACAATCAGATAAACCAGATATAATTCACCAAATAAGCTATCAAAGCTGAAGTGTGCGTTTATAAAAAGCTAGTAAAGTGAGAGCTTTAATCTGAAATGAAAAGCACGTACATAGAAATATTCGTTATATAATAAAATTTGTTTACGAATTGCCTAGGAGATGAATAGTACATAAACATTCTGAAAATAATATTTATAAAGGTTTAAATAAAAATAAAACTGTAGAGCTTTTTATAAAAAAATCGTATAAATTTATAACTTTTGAGATGGATACAAAAAAATTAAAATACAAGATTCAAAATTGTTGATTGTACATTTCTTTTAAAAGCTCAACCAAAATATTTGTAAAGTTTTAAAAAAAGCTTAAAAATGGCCAAGTGTATGTAAAGTGTGTGTTATCCTTAAAGTAAACGAATTTAAAAATGACCTTTAACTGTTATATTTTTGATGAAAGCTTAAAGCTAAAACTATATTTAATATTAAGCGTTCGAGTTTTTTAGTATATAATAAAAAAATGCATATCAAAATATGAAAATAAAACTTTTGGATCACAAAATTCATAGATGTTTGAAAGTTATATTATTTAACATCGCGATAATATAAAGTGAAATAAAAGCTTTTATCTGTAATAAAAATTATTATATTAAACTTATTCTTTAAATTTAATGCTAACCTCCAATTTTTGTGAATTCGTTGCTTGGAAAAGCTTAAATAGTTACAGTGCTCTTTCTTTAAACATATTATTTATTCACAAACCAGGTCAATATTTAGAATCACAAGATAGGTTACATCTATATAAAAAGCATTGAGCTTCAACTTAATATTATGATGTATATTTCAAAAAAAAAAATGCCAGACTGCCAATAAGAAAATTGATGTTTAATTTAGTGCAACCTCGATTCAGCCAATTTCTCTTTTGAAAACACATCCAAAACCTAAAGCTTACTTAGAGTATAACTTTAAAACGAGACCGGACAACTTACCGTTGTACAACTTCTCCAATATGACGACCAAAAAAAATGCGTAAATAAATTTCAATGGGTGTATTAAGGACGGGGTGGGCTTCCACAGAGTGATCGGTAATTGTAATTTTGGTGATAGCTCAAAGAGATCAACAGTCAAATAGGTATTTTATAAGGAACTCGCGTTTTGCTAGCTGTTTTGTAAAAAAAACGTTGCATAACATTTCAATCAGAATTATTGGCGAACAAATTTCTATTAAATTTCAAATGATGTCATGAATTCTGGAAGGTTTAGTTTCAGAAAATTTTCCGAATTTTTGAATATTTATCCAAATTTACAAATATTCTGAAACTTTAGCTCCGATTTTGCATGTTGCACGGAATTAAAAATGATTTAAAGTAAAATTAAACGCTTTATCGACCTTCTACCAAGTTTTCTAAAAGCCACATAAATCACAAAATGAATCAAATGTTGAATTTTAAAAGCATATCGGAACTTAGCAGACCTGTCAAAAGAAGATGAGTCTAAATCAATCATTTATTGCAAAATTCACGAGATATACCGATTTTGGGGTATACTGAATTTAGGATGTATTCTTTCTGTCTGTGTAATGATTTTAAAATTTTCAGACGATTTGTGATTATCAGAATATTTCGGAAACTTTTAATAATGTTTTTATTGAACACATATTCAAGAACCTCGGCGCAGCAGCAGAACGTGTGACAAAAATTGATTACGGCCACTTTCACTAAATCTTTACTTAGTTTGTTGGAAAGGCTGTTTGTAGCGAATATCGCCTAAATATTTAAAAAAAATCGCTTTGTGAGGTCTAGATTTGTACCTCAAAAGTCCATTTTTAATTTCATTCGTCTCGAAAGTATGAGGAAGGATCGATAAAGTTAATTTAAATATGTAGTGTTGCTACCATCCATCCTAAACTTGTTACTTCACAATTGCCCACCATGCTTGAGTAGCCTTTCCTACTTACACGGTTCTCTACGTAGGTGGACCGTAATATACCTGACACTCGTGGGAATAAAATATCCAAAACAAACAAAAAACATAAAACAAACATCGCTGAAGTGCCCCTCCTCTACAACAGCAAAGGTGGACGACTTTAAAAAGAGCAGCTCACAGCTGATTATAGAAATCCGTGTCATGGGGTAAAAAAACTATCGGATACGGCAGCTCAGAAAAGGCCCATGTGACAAAAAGACAGCGGTTTCTGGATGAGCTGCGAAGGAGCATGCGTTTGTGCTAGAGCGCATTAAATTAACGATGTGCTCAGACCACAGATCAGTCGATCTGTATAAAAACGCAATAACCGAGGTAGAGGAGATGTGGCAAGATGCGAAGCTTGCGGTTGTAATCAGCAAAGAGATTCCCAACAAGCCAGGAACATGCGTTTGGCTATCAACTGAAACTACTAACCCAGACGTGACCCTTAATATTGTAAGGATCAGTTGTCCCGATCTTGCAACCGGCAATTGGAAAAAAAGCTAAAGGGGCCTCTAGATAGTCTAGATTATCTACCGTGGTAAGAAATAATCGACTTTATTTTCGGATGGGTTACTCTCAAAGTTTATTTTAAAGTAAGGAGGTTGAGGCGTGCACATAGATAATTATTGATTATAGCAACATATTCATACAAAGTGGACCTGTGCAGAGTGAGGGGACAACAACAAACTAACAAATGGAGCTTCCAGTGGGGCTGTACTAAGGGAGGAGTTGGGCAGTCTCTTTTCCCTTGAGTCTGACCTTATCTGATCAAGAGAGGACGTATTTCAAATTCATTGAAGAACCTTTGATTAACTGTAACAGGATCTGTGGCCTAAAAATGAAATTGTATTTAATTATAAACTAATGCATATCTGGGAAAATCGGATCCCGCATTCTTGGAAAAAATAATTGAAAAAAATGAAGATGGCGGTGTCATACTCGGATGTAATGTAAATGCGCATCACACAATTTGAGAAAGAACGAACATCAATGGAAGGGGTAAGATATTTTTTTATTTTATGACTACTTATGCAATACCAATCTGTTGGTTTGTTATAATCTAGACACATTTTATAGGCAAGGACACTTTAAAAGGACTCTTGCCGCTAGAGACTTCTGGGCCCTAGCGACTATGAATTGCACGGTGAAAGAAAGCAATCTCAACTGGTTCTTTAATGCTACTTATCCTATATTAAAGCCCATAGAGGCTAATAAAAATAAAAATGATGGTCCAAGGAACTGGGGACCTACCAAAATGTTAGTAGGAAAGTTTTTAACAGAGCCAAAAGCCCGAGTGAGGACCGCGATTGATACTTTTATAAGGAAGACCTAAGATTTTACAAAAAGGAAGTAGGAAATCACAAAAGCACCCTTGGAGAACCTTCTGGGATCAAAATGGAGGGAATTTTCGAGACCTCTACCTCTAGTGATTCTTGAAGCTTCTAATCGAAATTCACTTTCCACGAAATTATGTCGACAGGACCAAGACTACTCACCGAGAGACACATTCACTGGCCACAGGGGATATCGTAACTGAAAAACGGATTCTATGCACTAAAAGAGTTTCATACCAGCGGAAATACAAAACAACTCATCAATTATCCTCCCCTGGCTAGATGTAATTTTCAAAGAGTGTTTATACCTGTTCTTCTCTGGGTCTTTATCCCGAAACCGGATAAAAGCTTACATTTCAACCTAAAAGACTTAAACCATATAGCTCGATCTTCCTGTTGAAAATCTTGGAAAGGCTGATAGATTATATATACAACGCCTAAATTTTCGTTTAAGAAAGACGCAGTTGCCTTGGCCAATGAAAGATGAGCTAACACCCACCCATATAGCATAGTAAGTCAATTTTGGCCAAAACTGGACTTGAACCGCTCGAATACTTTAATACTCCCTATACGCAGACCTGAATTAGGAACGGTGGTTGGAATACTTACAGGAGAATGCGTTTTTGGAGCACATAAGAGGCGGCTATGTCTGGAAACAAATGACTTCTGCAGAAGCTGTATGAACGAGAAGCAGGAATAGGCTTTAGTTCACTTTCTACGGTCAATTCAAGGAAAATCATTTCACTGAGTATAGAAAATAGGAATTATTTGAAGGGAATGGGATAGTAAAATCATTTTTGCCAGAAGTTCTGGAATGTAGCCAACAAGAACGAAACTATATACCATTCCTTCACCGATTATTATGAAACTCGGAATGTTGGATGAAATTGAAATTCTAAAATGGTATTTGGCAGAAGTTCTGGAATATGGCCAACAAGGATGGCACTAGATAATTTCTTCGCCGATTATGATTAAATTTGGTATGTTGGATAGAAATGGGATGGGATTCTAAATGGTACAGTTTTGGATAACAGCCATCAGAAACGGAAGTAGGCCTATCCTTGGCCAATTATGATTAAACACGGTATGTTGGATGAAAATGAAATTCTAAAATGAATTTTGGCAGAAGTTTTGAATATGGCCAACAGGAACTGAAATGGGCCATTACTTGACCAATTATGATGAAACTCGGTATTTTGGATGGAAATGGAATTATAAAATGATTCTTGACCAATTATGATGAAACTCGGTATTTTGGATGGAAATGGAATTATAAAATGATTCTTGGATAAACTTCTGGATAAACTGGCAACTGTAATCCAACCACTCCTTCATCGATCATGGTGGATTTTGCTATATGTTGGGCGAAAATGTAATACATACAATAAAATGATGGATGGCAGAATTTCGAAATATGGCCAACGGCCTTTCCTTGGCCGAGTTTGATGAAATTTGGTATGCTAGATGGAACTATAAAATTATGTTTGACAGATGTTCTGGAATGTGGCAGCCAAAAATCATTTTTTAACCCATTTCCATTCAACTTTCTTCCGTTCCTGATAGTCACATTCCAAAACTCTAACCAAAGCGGCCACTCTAACCTAAAAAGAGGGATAAGAAACCGAGTAATTTAGAACTAATACAAACGTTGTAATATATGGCTCTAACGTAATACGATATTTAAACATAGTTTAGCAAATTGGAAAGAAATTATATAAACAGCTTATGTCTGACTATATTTCTGTTCCAAATCAGATATAAATTCAAACAGAATAAAAATTCTGCCAGCCATGCATAAGTAATGAGCCAATCGATCGCAAAACAAAACTACTAACCATATAAAATCAGATCGAAAGATCAGCACTATTCGTATTTACTATCCACATATACATATACAGATGTTTTATGAACCGTTGTTAATATTTTTTGGTATACTGCCAGTCGCGTATAAAATATATTTTATCATTGGATAAAACATTTTTTTTTACGAGCATATATGTTTCATCTCCCAGATAACAAACATATTAAATTTTATCCATTTTATACTCTCGGATATACATAGTTTTTTCCATTTTATTTTTACAAATAACAGTTTGGATATAAACGTCAATATTTGTTTCAAATTGTTTGCCATTAGTCATTTCATGCGCGCTATATATCCGTCTAAATATATATATATATCTACTGGTATGTATATAGATATTAAATATATTGTATTTGAGAGTGCACACAGTATGTGCTAGCGCGATAAAATACAAAAAACTAAAAAAGTACTTAACTAAAATGTATAAATTACTTTGATAAAAGTTTCCGTTGCCAACCCCATAAATAATCTTAAGTAAATTTACATAATTCCACGATTAATGATTTTAATTAGCGCCGCGAATATGTCAAGAGGTTTTATTGTTGTTTGAACGGCTAATCCACACACGCATCCATATGGTTTATTATATACCGCAGATAACAATGAAAATCCATTAGTACTGCGGTGGTTTTATTAAAATGATTATTCGATTGATTTAGCACGACAACATATGTATGTATATGTATACACGAAGAAAAATGAACTCTGTGCATCATTCACCACCGTATATACACACGACACAATTATCCGGAAATATAATTTTCTCCCAATAGACTTCATTTTTGTTTCATTGTCGTCTTCGATGATCCTTTCGATTAAAGAACATATGTATATGTTCGTCTCTTTTTCAATTGTATACCTATATATGTAATATCCATTATCGATATTATATTTCTTGTCCCGATAAGAAAAGAATCTCGAAGATATGCAATAACAAAATCATGGATATTAAATCGAGAAAATAATTCATTACTCCCTTGTGGAGGAATCGATACAGATTATCCTCGATTTACGTGAACTAAATATATTTACCTTGAAGCTGAAATTCTCAGAAATTAAAGTCCCGCATGATGGATCCAATGTGAGATAATCCAATCAAAACCTACCAATTAATAAAAAAAACTACTCTGTGCTGGTGAGGACATTATTTCTTGAAGTGTCCATTTGAAAAGCTTCTTCATACATTTTTCAAGAAATGGATTTCCAAATTGGAACAAGCAACTAGGCAGAACGACTTCACTTTAAAGTTTTATGCACCCACTTAGTGTTTCTCAATTAAATAAAATTATTAATATTTTTCCCTTTTCAGAGCCGCACGCGGAAATTAACAAAATGCTTTCTTTACGGTTGATCGAAGATAGCTGTGAAAGTGAATAGAATTCACCCGTAATATTAGTCCGTCGGTCCAATGATAACAAAGATTGTCCTTCGATGCCCGTAAGGTAAACGGGGTAACCAAGAAGGATGCTTACTCCTTACCTAATATTGAAGGACTGTTAAGTTGTCTGAATCAAACTAGGGATTTACCAATTTACGGTAATGCTTTTTGGATTATACAATGGTGCACAGCTAATGTACCGACTAATGAATCGAATGGTTCCATATATTATCTACATGATCGCATTTTTATTCACGTTGGAAAAGCATATATCACTGCTAAATGAAGTAAAACGGTTATAGCGAGACTTCGTCCTAAAATCAAATTCGGTTGGTTACCAGATGTGCAATATGCTTTTGAAGCTATGATAACCGCTCCTTGATGGGTTCTTTTCAAGAAGTTTTTACGCCATTTTAGGCAAACCCTACCACTGATCTAAATTAGGGAATTGTTTTATTCAATAATTATACCAGACAAGCCATATCGGTTTGCTTATTTTCAATCATTACGACAGGCTTCTGCTCTATCTAACATGGTTTTTCTGGAGAAATAGTTTTTTTGAAACCTACCATCAAAAATAATTTTATGAATTATGAAGATTTAAAAAATTTTAATGTTAAATTTCGAAATTTTATTGTAAAATTTTTTTTATGTATCCCAAAATTTTAAATGAATTAAATTTTGATAAAAAATTGCTTAGTTCTCTAAAAATTCAGAAATTCCAAAATAAATTTAATTAGCCTGAGATCGAAATTAACGATTAAAATTTTTTCTGTATTAATACGGATTTTTAAAAATTTCAATGAATTTTTAATTTTTATATTTCTCTAAATTTTATAAGACTTGAATTATAATCGAAATTTATTAATTCTCGATTATGCTGTGTTTAAAATGTATTTTTAATTTTCAGATTTCGACAAAATTGGAGTTTAAAATTTCAGAAATTCCAAATTAAATTAAATGTATTAATTTGAAATTTTTAATTTTTCCAAAATTTCATAAGTTCGATATTTAAAATTTTAAAATATTCTGAAATATTTGTAAAATATTAAAAATTCAATTAAAATTCTTAAATTTAGAAAAACTTATGAAACTAATCGCCAAAAATTGGGTTTTGTAAAATAAAAAAGTCGGGGATCAAAATTACTGCAGTTTTTTCGAATTTGGAACAAGTATACACCATTTGAAAATTAGTCAATTGAAATTTTTAAAAATTTTGATAAATTCCATTGAATCATAATTTTCAAATTTCTCTTAATTTAAAATGAATTGAATTTGATCAAAAGATTTTTTAGTTTTCGATTGTGAATTTTAAATTTCTTTCCAAAATTCAATAATAAATTTGATTTATTATTTCAAATTTATTAATTTAAAGAATGTTGTTCTGAAATTTTTTATTCAGTCCAAATTTGAAACTTGCAATAGAAAATTTCGGAAATTTTATAACCTAACCCCAATAATAAAAAATAATTTTTTTAAAGATAAATTACATAGAGAAGAATTTTATGAAATTTATCGTTAAAAATTACATTTTGGTTTTAAAATTTAGCTTAAAATCTAAATTAATAAAAAAAAAATCCACTTTTTTAGGAAACTCAAATTTTTGATTTTATAAAACTTTGGTAAATTTTAGTAATTTTTAAAAATTTTTGATTTCCAAAAATTTTAATTAAATGGAATTTTGGTTGAAAGATTTTTTTAGTTCTGGATTATGTTAAAATTCATAATCTAGAACTAAAAAAAATCTTTCAACCAAAATTCAATTTAATTAAAATTCTTGGATATTAAAAATTTAAAAATTTACTAAAATTTACCAAAATTTTATAAAAAATTTCAAAAATTTTATTTTTTATTTTCAAAAATCAAAAAAAAGAGGAACTTTTTATTATTAATTTAGATTTTAGGCTTTTTAAAACCAATCTAATCTAATTTTTAAAATAATTTTCATAAAATGTCGATTTTAAATATTCTCAAATATCGATAAAATCGTTATATAAAATTTAAAAAATTCAATAATACAATAAATTTGCTAATTTAATATAATTTAATTAAGTTCAAATTTATTAATCCAATTATTAAAATTTTCGGAAAATTATAAAATATTGAATTTTATGTTTAGAATTCTAAAGTTGTGAAGAAGAATTTTATGAAACCTATAATCAAAAGTAATTTTTTATTTCAAAAATCCTGAGATCGAAATTAATGATTAAACATTTGTTTTCCAGTTAAATTTAATCATTGTAATTTTTAAAAATTTTAATGTTAAAATTTGAATTCTAATTTCCAAATTATCAAAATCTATAAGTGAATTTTGACCGAAAAATTTTTTTATTCTCGATTATGAATTTGAAATATGTTCTTAAAAATTTTCAGATTTGGACAAAATCAGAGGTTAAAATTTCCAAAATTCTAAAATACATAAAATGTATTATTACAAATTTACCAATTTAAAATATAGTCAGTTCAAATTTCAGGAATTCATAAAAAAATACAATAAACTTATTATTTCAAATTTGCTAATTTAGAATAATTTAATTTAGTCCAAATTCCATAACTAAAATGTTGAATTTCGAATTTAAAGTTTTGAAAATTTGAAGAAGAATTTAATGAACAAAGCTTGAGATCGAAATTAATGATTAACATATTTATTTTAAATTTTAAATACTGGAATTTTTAAAAAGTTTAAATTTTAAAATTCGATAATTTTTTATAATCCTTATTTTCAAATTATCCAAATTTTGAAAGAATTTGATCGAAAGATTTTTTAGTTCTCGATTATGAATTTAAAATTAGTATTTTAAGATATTTTAAGATTTGGACTAGATTAAATTTATTAATCCAAATTTACTAAAGGAAAACAATGTCTTAGTCCAAATTTTGAAAATTTTCTGAAATTTATAAAATATTGAAATTGGTATTTAAAATTTTAAAATTTTGAAGAAAATTTTATGAAATTTAGTAATAATTAAAAATTCTAATTTTTGTGAATTTTGAAGTGGAACCACAAATTGTTGATCAGTAATTTAAATTTAGAAAAATTATAAATGTTAAATTTCGATCAATTCTATTTAAATTTAATTTTGATCAACACATTTTTTAGTTCTCGATTATAAATTTTAAATTCATTTTTAAACATTTTCAGATTTCAGAAATTCTAAAATATATTAAAAAATGGAATTTTGATAAAGAATTTTATGAAACCTATCATTAAAAATTATTTTTTTGATTTTAAAAAGCCAAGAAGCTAACATAATAAATAAAATTCTTTTTTTTAGTTTGAAGTAGGTGTTGAAATCAGCAGTTTAAATTTATAAAAGTTTTAAATGTTCAATTTCGAAAAATTTTATTTCCCAAAATTTTAATTAAATTGAATTTAGATTGGAAGATTCTTTTGTAAGGTTCTGATTTTTTGATGAAGAAAAAAAAAAACAATAACACATGGTAATCATTTTTTTTAATAGACGCACTGTATACGTTTGTATTATGGCCTTGCGATTTTATATTTATTATTCGGAATAAATATGCATCAAAAAGTTTGATGGTTCATTGATTTGGTGGTTGGAGATGTAGATATTTTATTGGAATACTTTTATATAGATGTCATTAGCCGTGATCGGTCAAAGCTAAATCCGGGTTTCCAACCAGAATTAAAACGTTTGAACTTAAATTTTCGTTAATTACTTTTGGGAAAGCTTAATGGTTAATTACAGAAAACTTCAACTTGGCTCAAAGATGGATGAAAAGAACATGGCAGATGGCGAGACATCCGGCATCTTCAACAAGAATGGGTATATAAACCCAAACCGTGTGCGAGATAGAGGATTGAATTATTTTTTTTTGGGATCCGAGATACACCTGAAAGATTCTATTTTTTTTCTATTAAAATACTTAAATTGATATATTTTTTTTTATATAAATAATTTACATTTTGTATTAATATTATTGTTGAAAAAAGAAAAAAAAAACTATGTGAATAATTAGTTAGTGATGAAAAAAGACTAGAAAACATTGAACACTAATTAACTAAGTGAATAGTAATTGTTTGTTAAATTAATAAATTAAATTACATAATAATAATAATTAATAATTTAGTGAGATTTTTTTTTAACATATAATGCCTCTTGAATAATAAGTGGAAATTGATATGTGAATTACCTCTGGACGATGAAGCGAATAATTATTATCGCAAATATTAAAAGTGTGGGGATTAAAACTATATTTTTGTGTGCTGGCACCACGTGACAATTATATTCCGGATGTTATCAAAAAGTGGAATGTTGATGTGAAACACATGTTTTTTTTTGATTTATTGATGAAGAAGGCCACATGGAACCAGAAGGATCAGGTGAGTTGGAGTTTTTTTTTCTTGTGTTTAACCATTATTCGCTTTCCAAAATATAATTTTTTTCTTTTTACGTGAAGATTTGTATTGAAATTTAAAAATAAATCTCGTCCTAATTATTAAAATTTTTTATTATAATTGTCGAAAATTATAATACTCGGAAAGATCAATTTAATTTGTTTTTTTCTTACGAACTCACGCGGGAGTGGACTGCGGGCTGAGCTTTGTCCGGTTAGCGTGCTGGATATCTGGCGCCCAATATTTAAAAATAAAAATAAAATATCGATATCTGCACTTCATTACAAATTAAAGGGATTTTTCTCTTTCCGAGATGAAGATTTTGTTTGTTGTGTTTCGTACTTCGGATATACTTAAGTTTATGATTACTAATTGTTATTTTTTTTATATTTTTTTTCATGTTTTTTTTTATTGTAACGAAGGTTCAATGTGGATGACCAGGAAACCACGCCACGATTTTATTTTTATAAATAATTATAAGTCAGATTTACTTATTTAATTATTATATTTACAAATTTAAAGTAAATGATTTTTTTTCTTATTTTTATTTTATATAATTATAAATTTTCTTTATTATTTAAATAAATTTTATACTTGGATTTATACCCTATTGGGGTTATTAAAATTATTGTTTTTATTTAATTTCGGCACGCTACATTTGGCGCCCAACGTGGGGCCCGAAAGAACGGCGCTTTAATTAAATTAAAATTAATTTTTTTTACTAGTTTGTAGATATAATTTAGAATAACTAGATTATCATTTTAATTGTGGTTTTCCTGCTCATCAATGAATTTCGTTATGTAAGTAGAATAAGTTAACTTTTAATAATTTTTTTATATATAATTTTTTTTTGGTACAAATTAATTTTGGTTAAATATTATCCAGGTTTGGATAGATATATGGGATATTCTTTGTTTTTCGTTTTTCTGAAATTCAAATTTACTCATATGTACTTATTTATTAAAATTTTTTTTTTGCGTTACAAAAATTTTCAAATTGAAATATTTCTTTTTAATTTTGTTTTGTTGTCATTTCGATAAATAGAGTACTGATGTTTTGTTCCAAAATTAATACCTAACTTTCAATCACGAAACAAAAAGGTACTAGTCATTATACCTATAAAAAAAAAAAATAAACTAAAATATTTCAAACATGAATACCGCTTACTTCAGCGATGGTGAGTTTAAACATGAATGTTTTATTCGTGGTATTGATGTAAATCTTCCTCGAGAGTCTGCAACTCGTGAATTGCGGAACAGACTTAGAAATGAATCAAAGGGAGAAAAAGCCCCACCGGTGAGTGGAGTTTCGAATACTACTGCAGAATTTGATATCTGTCAGGCGAAATGCCAAGAGATACAAGCAATTCCTTCTGAAAATCGGAGAAGTCTTGGGAAGAGATTTCAAACTCAAGTACTACATTTATTGTTTCGTTTGCAAAGATTATCCAATGTATTAACGAAAGATACTGAAATTTACAATAGTACTTTAAATATGGTAGAAAATCTTCGTTCTATTTCACGCACCATGACATTAGTCGACGAAAATAAGGAGTCTTCTGTCCACTCTGACTCTTCTAAACCAGGTCCATCTGGAATGGAACGATCACTTCCTATGGATACTAAAAGAGGACCTATATTTGGTGACACGTTAGACCATGCACTTAGCATCCTCCAAGAACATATCAATCGAAGTCGCCAACCTCGAAGCCGTTCGGTAACTCCACCTCCAAATATTAGATGTTCCTCCAAAAGAATTTCTGATGATGACAGTCCTGAAAATTCCGTTTCCAATGATGGGGAATTAGACCGTCGCGCATCACGAACTTCAAAAATTAGGAAGAGGCGTACAACGAGATCTAGAAACTCTTGTATCCCAATTCACAAGTGGGGTATTGTGTTTCGCGGTGACGAAAAAACCAATAAAGTGAATGATTTTATTGCTGATGTTGAAATGTTCGCAGAGACGGAAGGCATCTCTGATGCAGAATTGCTTGAAAGAGCCATTTATTTGTTTGATGGTCCAGCTCGTCTATGGTTTCGTTCTACTGTGAAAACAAAACCGTTTACTAGTTGGAATGGCCTCGTTCGGTCTCTAAGGAAAACTTTTGTCCCAGAAGATCATGATTACTGGCTCATGCAAGAAATTTATCAGAGGTTACAAGGTCGAGATGAAAATTATGGGATGTACCTTGCGCACATGCAAAGCGCTTTTCAAAATTTGATTGAACCAATTCCTGAGCACGAAAAGCTAAAGACCATAATAAGAAATTTAAGACCATTCTATATTGAAAAACTCCCAATAGTGGACATTAGGACAATAGACCAACTAAGCCGATATTGTAAAAAGATAGAGGACCTGAAGTTTAATTTAGATCGGCGTTCTAGTAAACCGACGCAGAATTTTATCGACAACGCCATCCCTAAAATTACAATCTCAAAAAATAGAGCAACGGATAGAGTTCATAGTTGTTCTCATTCAACAAACTCCATTGAAAAAGAAGCGTCTGCCCTAACAACAGAAGAAAACGAAGTATCTCTTTTGCGAGACCTCACACTAGCCGAACCAAAGTCAAAGTTAGCCCCTAAGTGTTGGAACTGCTTAAAGGCGGGACACCCGTTCTATGAATGTGATCAACCAAAAACTCGGATTTTTTGCTACAAATGTGGAATGGATGGATCAATCATAAGATTTTGTTCCAATTGTAAGGCCAAAAATAACCAACAAAAAAACCAAAAAGGCGGGTTGGCTTAAGGGGTCAAGCCTATCTTCAAAATTTTAAGACTCCGACCATATCTATAACTTCAAATATTCACCCCAGTTCAAAAACATTTTCATATTTTCCAAAAGTTATTCATTTAAACTCATTAATTAATTACGCTATAGATGGAAGACCCACCCTGGAAGTTAAAATTTTGGATATTTCCGTAATTGGTCTTTTAGATTCTGGAGCTTCTTGTACAATTTTTGGAAACGGTTGTCAGCCAATTCTTGATCGTTTGGGTCTTACCATTGTCGATCTTAACTCATCTGTAGCTACAGCTGATGGTACCCATCATACAACCAAAGGATACCTTAACGTTCCATATACATACAACGGGAAAACGGTGATCATACCTACTTTAATCATACCTACTCTAACCAATACTTTAATATTGGGTATTGATTTTTGGAAGGGATTTAACATAACACCCGTCGTAAATGTTTGTACTGACATAGTGCTTAGTAAGCTTGCTGAGTGTCAACATGTGATTTCAGATGATGATTCATTAGCATTACAGACAGTGCTTAGGCGGTTCTTGGTCTTTGATGGTGATAAACTCGGAAAGACTGACGTTCTATCACATTTTATTGATACTGGTGATGCCAGGCCAATAAAGCAACGAAATTATCCGGTTTCACCCTATGTACAGGAAAAGCTAGATAAGGAACTTGACCGCATGATCAAACTTGGCGTTATAGAAAAATCTAACAGCCCATGGAGTAATCCGATAATATGTGTTAGCAGAGCTAATGGTAAAATTCGGTTATGTCTGGATTCTAGGAAACTAAATGCAGTAACCAAGCAGGATGCTTACCCTATTCCTCATATCGGGCGTATTTTAGGAAAATTTAAGACCACCAAATTTCTATCGAGCGTGGATCTCTCTGACGCATTTTGGCAGGTTCCGCTAGAGGAAACATCTAAAGAAAAAACTGCTTTTTCAATATCATCACGAGGTCATTTCCAATTTGTTGTAATGCCATTTGGTCTCCATAATGCTCCCCAAACGCAGTCTCGTCTTATGGATCTAGTGTTAGGTGTTGATTTAGAGCCATACGTTTTTGTTTACCTGGATGACATTATTATATCAACCGAAACGATGGAGCATCATTTGGAACTAATGAATATTGTTGCGGAAAGATTAAGTAAAGCAGGTTTAACGATAAATTTAGAAAAATCAAAATTTCTCCAAAAAAGCATGAAGTATCTTGGGTATATCATATCTGAAGAGGGATTGCGCACCGATCCTGGAAAAGTGCAGGGAATCTTAGATTACCCTATCCCAACATCCATCAAAGGTGTCCGAAGACTTTTGGGAATGGCGGGATGGTACCGCAGGTTTATCCCAAACTTTGCTACCCTCACCGCACCAATCTCTAATATTTTACAGAAGAACAAACGATTCTGCTGGACCGAAGCGGCAAATACAGCTTTTTTAGAACTCAAAACGAGGTTAATTTCCCCACCAATATTATCAAACCCAAATTTTTCACTGCCATTTACCATCCAAACCGATGCTTCCGACTTAGGTGTTGGCGCAGTCTTAACCCAGGGAGAAGGCTCCGAAGAATGGGTCATTTCATTTTTCTCTCAAAAATTGACGGCTCAACAACAAAAGTATCACACTACTGAAAAGGAATGCCTGGCTGTGATACTGGCCATTGAAAAATTCCGTCCTTACATAGAGGGAACCAAATTCACCGTAATTACGGATCATGCGTCTTTAATATGGCTAAATAATATTCGTGATCCTAGTGGTCGGTTGGGTAGATGGTCTTTGAAACTACAACAATACCAGTTTGAACTTAAGCACAGAAAAGGAAAGTTTCATGTTGTGCCCGATGCCCTTTCACGTAGCCTCGCGGTTGACGCGTTATCATCTACGATAGATTCTTGGTATGCCAATTTAGAAGCAGGAGTGGAGAATTCTCCAGATGAATACCCGTCGTTTAAGATAAATAATGGTAACCTTTACAAAACTTATCAAAATGAGGTTGAAAAATTGGTTGTACGATTGGAGGATCGGCTCAAGGTTCTCGAACGATGTCACGATAGTCCACTTTCCGCTCATCTTGGGGTTAAAAAAACCTTAGCACGAATTAAAGAAAAGTACTACTGGCCAAAAATGTCAGTTACAGTTAAAGATTACGTACGGAAATGCGAAGTATGCAAAGCATCAAAGGAATTTCCAACGGTGAAATCTCCTATGGGAATGGCTAAGATTCCGGATGATCCTTGGTCGGTTATTGCCGTTGATTTCATGGGACCTCTTGCAAGATCTAAACAAGGAAATTCTTATATATTCGTGGTGGTGGATATTTTTACAAAATTTGTACTTCTTTTTCCAATGCGAAATTCTGAAACGTCCAAAACTATCAAAATTCTAGAGCAGAATATTTTCTTATTGTATGGCACTCCCAAAACTCTTATTTCGGATAATGGACCGCAATTTCTTTCAAACCAGTTTCAAACTTTTCTACAAGAAAATGGAGTTCGACACTATCGAAATGCGCGCTACCACCCTCAAAATAACCCAGCGGAAAGAGTAAACCGCGTCATTATAGCATCAATTCGGGCTTACCTTAAAGATAGTCACAAAGATTGGGATAAGGAGCTTCCTAGAATAGGTTGTGCACTCCGGACAGCGAAACATAGTCCACTGGTTTCACTCCTTATTTTCTAAACTTTGGTCGTGAGATGTATCATTATGGATACGATATAGGAGGTGCATCAAACCAAAAACATGACTCACATACGGATGAGATTAATATCCCTGGTAGAATAAAGAAATTGGAAGATTTTTCTAAATTGAAAACAATTGTTCAGAAAAATTTAGAAAAAGCGCATCAAAAATCTTCTCATTATTACAATCTTAGAACGCGCCCCAGCAAATTTTCTATTGGAGATATAGTCTGGAAGAAAAATTTTAAATTGTCAGATGCGACCAAAAATTTTTCGTCCAAATTAGCAAAACGCATAAAATGCAAAATTAAACAGCAGATTGGTTGTAATGTGTATATATTGGAAGACATGAATGGAAAAGAATTAGGAGTTTTCCATACCAAAGATTTCGCACCTGATTGAACGTTGGTATAACTATTAGTTTGGATCATAAAATGTACTATTAACTATTATTCGAATTAGTCCCCTAAGATATGTTTTAAATTTTTTTTTATAGGTAGTATTTTAGATTATAGGTTATTGTATAATGTGATTGGTAAAGCTATGATGTAGAAGTGTTCTACTACAGGAAAGTTCACTAGTTGATCTTAACCAAAAATATCAGTCAAAAGTAATGTTTAAATTCGACTTTCGCTAAATTCGGTGAATGATTTCATTAAGTTTGCTTTGTATCACCTACATTTTATTAATTTTCTGAGTTACTTTAAAACCAGATAAAAATTTAAAAGGGTTCATCAGTTTTTAAATTCCTGCATCATTTTTTTGAGTTATCTTAACACCAGAGTGATGTAAGAGGAGATGAAAGATACATCTCTATAATTTTTTTGTTTAATTTTCTTTTGTTTTAAAATTTGTCACTGAGTTTTCATCAATACCAGGACGAAATTTTAAGGGAATGAGAGTAACATTTCCATATTATTTTTATTTCATTTATTTTATAACGAGAACGAAATATTATACTGCCATTTCAAACACTGAGTTTTCTTCAATACCAGCTTTGTGGTTAGATATGAGTTTGGTTCTTGTATTAATTTAATATTAATTATTAATTTATTATTATTTATCATTATCTTCTGATTTGAACCGTCATATAAATTGTTAAGGAAGTCAAACTTTAATTGCCATCTCTCAATTAATGAGAACATTTCATTCATCTTGTACGGAAATTAGTGAAAAGCGAATTTGATAGAATTCAGAAAGTTGAGTTACATGTTTAGTTTTAGTTAGATTAAATTCATATTTTGGTGGTGGGTTTATTTTTATTATTGTTATAAGATTTGTTGGAAAAATAAATATGGTTATTTGTTCTGAATCTCATTTTGGATTCGGTATTTTTCGTTCTTTTGCTGAAATTGCAAAGATATATTTGTTTTTCCATAAATTCTTAATAACTTAGTTTAGTTTAGAGTTAATTTTAGTAAATTATAAATGAAAAAAAAAATTAATTAATTTTTCTTTTAATTAATTAATTTTTTTTTATTGACGAAATGGTGTATTGTAAGGTTCTGATTTTTTGATGAAGAAAAAAAAAAAACAATAACACATGGTAATCATTTTTTTTAATATACGCACTGTATACATTTGTATTATGGCCTTGCGATTTTATATTTATTATTCGGAATAAATATGCATCAAAAAGTTTGATGGTTCATTGATTTGGTGGTTGTATTTTTGTATTTTTGTGTGCTGGCACCACGTGACAATTATATTCCGGATGTTATCAAAAAGTGGAATGTTGATGTGAAACACATGTTTTTTTTTGATTTATTGATGAAGAAGGCCACATGGAACCAGAAGGATCAGGTGAGTTGGAGTTTTTTTTTCTTGTGTTTAACCATTATTCGCTTTCCAAAATATAATTTTTTTCTTTTTACGTGAAGATTTGTATTGAAATTTAAAAATAAATCTCGTCCTAATTATTAAAATTTTTTATTATAATTGTCGAAAATTATAATACTCGGAAAGATCAATTTAATTTGTTTTTTTCTTACGAACTCACGCGGGAGTGGACTGCGGGCTGAGCTTTGTCCGGTTAGCGTGCTGGATATCTGGCGCCCAATATTTAAAAATAAAAATAAAATATCGATATCTGTACTTCATTACAAATTAAAGGGATTTTTCTCTTTCCGAGATGAAGATTTTGTTTGTTGTGTTTCGTACTTCGGATATACTTAAGTTTATGATTACTAATTGTTATTTTTTTTATATTTTTTTTCATGTTTTTTTTTATTGTAACGAAGGTTCAATGTGGATGACCAGGAAACCACGCCACGATTTTATTTTTATAAATAATTATAAGTCAGATTTACTTATTTAATTATTATATTTACAAATTTAAAGTAAATGATTTTTTTTCTTATTTTTATTTTATATAATTATAAATTTTCTTTATTATTTAAATAAATTTTATACTTGGATTTATACCCTATTGGGGTTATTAAAATTATTGTTTTTATTTAATTTCGGCACGCTACATTTGGCGCCCAACGTGGGGCCCGAAAGAACGGCGCTTTAATTAAATTAAAATTAATTTTTTTTACTAGTTTGTAGATATAATTTAGAATAACTAGATTATCATTTTAATTGTGGTTTTCCTGCTCATCAATGAATTTCGTTATGTAAGTAGAATAAGTTAACTTTTAATAATTTTTTTATATATAATTTTTTTTTGGTACAAATTAATTTTGGTTAAATATTATCCAGGTTTGGATAGATATATGGGATATTCTTTGTTTTTCGTTTTTCTGAAATTCAAATTTACTCATATGTACTTATTTATTAAAATTTTTTTTTTGCGTTACAAAAATTTTCAAATTGAAATATTTCTTTTTAATTTTGTTTTGTTGTCATTTCGATAAATAGAGTACTGATGTTTTGTTCCAAAATTAATACCTAACTTTCAATCACGAAACAAAAAGGTACTAGTCATTATACCTATAAAAAAAAAAAATAAACTAAAATATTTCAAACATGAATACCGCTTACTTCAGCGATGGTGAGTTTAAACATGAATGTTTTATTCGTGGTATTGATGTAAATCTTCCTCGAGAGTCTGCAACTCGTGAATTGCGGAACAGACTTAGAAATGAATCAAAGGGAGAAAAAGCCCCACCGGTGAGTGGAGTTTCGAATACTACTGCAGAATTTGATATCTGTCAGGCGAAATGCCAAGAGATACAAGCAATTCCTTCTGAAAATCGGAGAAGTCTTGGGAAGAGATTTCAAACTCAAGTACTACATTTATTGTTTCGTTTGCAAAGATTATCCAATGTATTAACGAAAGATACTGAAATTTACAATAGTACTTTAAATATGGTAGAAAATCTTCGTTCTATTTCACGCACCATGACATTAGTCGACGAAAATAAGGAGTCTTCTGTCCACTCTGACTCTTCTAAACCAGGTCCATCTGGAATGGAACGATCACTTCCTATGGATACTAAAAGAGGACCTATATTTGGTGACACGTTAGACCATGCACTTAGCATCCTCCAAGAACATATCAATCGAAGTCGCCAACCTCGAAGCCGTTCGGTAACTCCACCTCCAAATATTAGATGTTCCTCCAAAAGAATTTCTGATGATGACAGTCCTGAAAATTCCGTTTCCAATGATGGGGAATTAGACCGTCGCGCATCACGAACTTCAAAAATTAGGAAGAGGCGTACAACGAGATCTAGAAACTCTTGTATCCCAATTCACAAGTGGGGTATTGTGTTTCGCGGTGACGAAAAAACCAATAAAGTGAATGATTTTATTGCTGATGTTGAAATGTTCGCAGAGACGGAAGGCATCTCTGATGCAGAATTGCTTGAAAGAGCCATTTATTTGTTTGATGGTCCAGCTCGTCTATGGTTTCGTTCTACTGTGAAAACAAAACCGTTTACTAGTTGGAATGGCCTCGTTCGGTCTCTAAGGAAAACTTTTGTCCCAGAAGATCATGATTACTGGCTCATGCAAGAAATTTATCAGAGGTTACAAGGTCGAGATGAAAATTATGGGATGTACCTTGCGCACATGCAAAGCGCTTTTCAAAATTTGATTGAACCAATTCCTGAGCACGAAAAGCTAAAGACCATAATAAGAAATTTAAGACCATTCTATATTGAAAAACTCCCAATAGTGGACATTAGGACAATAGACCAACTAAGCCGATATTGTAAAAAGATAGAGGACCTGAAGTTTAATTTAGATCGGCGTTCTAGTAAACCGACGCAGAATTTTATCGACAACGCCATCCCTAAAATTACAATCTCAAAAAATAGAGCAACGGATAGAGTTCATAGTTGTTCTCATTCAACAAACTCCATTGAAAAAGAAGCGTCTGCCCTAACAACAGAAGAAAACGAAGTATCTCTTTTGCGAGACCTCACACTAGCCGAACCAAAGTCAAAGTTAGCCCCTAAGTGTTGGAACTGCTTAAAGGCGGGACACCCGTTCTATGAATGTGATCAACCAAAAACTCGGATTTTTTGCTACAAATGTGGAATGGATGGATCAATCATAAGATTTTGTTCCAATTGTAAGGCCAAAAATAACCAACAAAAAAAACAAAAAGGCGGGTTGGCTTAAGGGGTCAAGCCTATCTTCAAAATTTTAAGACTCCGACCATATCTATAACTTCAAATATTCACCCCAGTTCAAAAACATTTTCATATTTTCCAAAAGTTATTCATTTAAACTCATTAATTAATTACGCTATAGATGGAAGACCCACCCTGGAAGTTAAAATTTTGGATATTTCCGTAATTGGTCTTTTAGATTCTGGAGCTTCTTGTACAATTTTTGGAAACGGTTGTCAGCCAATTCTTGATCGTTTGGGTCTTACCATTGTCGATCTTAACTCATCTGTAGCTACAGCTGATGGTACCCATCATACAACCAAAGGATACCTTAACGTTCCATATACATACAACGGGAAAACGGTGATCATCCCTACTTTAATCATACCTACTCTAACCAATACTTTAATATTGGGTATTGATTTTTGGAAGGGATTTAACATAACACCCGTCGTAAATGTTTGTACTGACATAGTGCTTAGTAAGCTTGCTGAGTGTCAACATGTGATTTCAGATGATGATTCATTAGCATTACAGACAGTGCTTAGGCGGTTCTTGGTCTTTGATGGTGATAAACTCGGAAAGACTGACGTTCTATCACATTTTATTGATACTGGTGATGCCAGGCCAATAAAGCAACGAAATTATCCGGTTTCACCCTATGTACAGGAAAAGCTAGATAAGGAACTTGACCGCATGATCAAACTTGGCGTTATAGAAAAATCTAACAGCCCATGGAGTAATCCGATAATATGTGTTAGCAGAGCTAATGGTAAAATTCGGTTATGTCCGGATTCTAGGAAACTAAATGCAGTAACCAAGCAGGATGCTTACCCTATTCCTCATATCGGGCGTATTTTAGGAAAATTTAAGACCACCAAATTTCTATCGAGCGTGGATCTCTCTGACGCATTTTGGCAGGTTCCGCTAGAGGAAACATCTAAAGAAAAAACTGCTTTTTCAATATCATCACGAGGTCATTTCCAATTTGTTGTAATGCCATTTGGTCTCCATAATGCTCCCCAAACGCAGTCTCGTCTTATGGATCTAGTGTTAGGTGTTGATTTAGAGCCATACGTTTTTGTTTACCTGGATGACATTATTATATCAACCGAAACGATGGAGCATCATTTGGAACTAATGAATATTGTTGCGGAAAGATTAAGTAAAGCAGGTTTAACGATAAATTTAGAAAAATCAAAATTTCTCCAAAAAAGCATGAAGTATCTTGGGTATATCATATCTGAAGAGGGATTGCGCACCGATCCTGGAAAAGTGCAGGGAATCTTAGATTACCCTATCCCAACATCCATCAAAGGTGTCCGAAGACTTTTGGGAATGGCGGGATGGTACCGCAGGTTTATCCCAAACTTTGCTACCCTCACCGCACCAATCTCTAATATTTTACAGAAGAACAAACGATTCTGCTGGACCGAAGCGGCAAATACAGCTTTTTTAGAACTCAAAACGAGGTTAATTTCCCCACCAATATTATCAAACCCAAATTTTTCACTGCCATTTACCATCCAAACCGATGCTTCCGACTTAGGTGTTGGCGCAGTCTTAACCCAGGGAGAAGGCTCCGAAGAATGGGTCATTTCATTTTTCTCTCAAAAATTGACGGCTCAACAACAAAAGTATCACACTACTGAAAAGGAATGCCTGGCTGTGATACTGGCCATTGAAAAATTCCGTCCTTACATAGAGGGAACCAAATTCACCGTAATTACGGATCATGCGTCTTTAATATGGCTAAATAATATTCGTGATCCTAGTGGTCGGTTGGGTAGATGGTCTTTGAAACTACAACAATACCAGTTTGAACTTAAGCACAGAAAAGGAAAGTTTCATGTTGTGCCCGATGCCCTTTCACGTAGCCTCGCGGTTGACGCGTTATCATCTACGATAGATTCTTGGTATGCCAATTTAGAAGCAGGAGTGGAGAATTCTCCAGATGAATACCCGTCGTTTAAGATAAATAATGGTAACCTTTACAAAACTTATCAAAATGAGGTTGAAAAATTGGTTGTACGATTGGAGGATCGGCTCAAGGTTCTCGAACGATGTCACGATAGTCCACTTTCCGCTCATCTTGGGGTTAAAAAAACCTTAGCACGAATTAAAGAAAAGTACTACTGGCCAAAAATGTCAGTTACAGTTAAAGATTACGTACGGAAATGCGAAGTATGCAAAGCATCAAAGGAATTTCCAACGGTGAAATCTCCTATGGGAATGGCTAAGATTCCGGATGATCCTTGGTCGGTTATTGCCGTTGATTTCATGGGACCTCTTGCAAGATCTAAACAAGGAAATTCTTATATATTCGTGGTGGTGGATATTTTTACAAAATTTGTACTTCTTTTTCCAATGCGAAATTCTGAAACGTCCAAAACTATCAAAATTCTAGAGCAGGATATTTTCTTATTGTATGGCACTCCCAAAACTCTTATTTCGGATAATGGACCGCAATTTCTTTCAAACCAGTTTCAAACTTTTCTACAAGAAAATGGAGTTCGACACTATCGAAATGCGCGCTACCACCCTCAAAATAACCCAGCGGAAAGAGTAAACCGCGTCATTATAGCATCAATTCGGGCTTACCTTAAAGATAGTCACAAAGATTGGGATAAGGAGCTAGAATAGGTTGTGCACTCCGGACAGCGAAACATAGTCCACTGGTTTCACTCCTTATTTTCTAAACTTTGGTCGTGAGATGTATCATTATGGATACGATATAGGAGGTGCATCAAACCAAAAACATGACTCACATACGGATGAGATTAATATCCCTGGTAGAATAAAGAAATTGGAAGATTTTTCTAAATTGAAAACAATTGTTCAGAAAAATTTAGAAAAAGCGCATCAAAAATCTTCTCATTATTACAATCTTAGAACGCGCCCCAGCAAATTTTCTATTGGAGATATAGTCTGGAAGAAAAATTTTAAATTGTCAGATGCGACCAAAAATTTTTCGTCCAAATTAGCAAAACGCATAAAATGCAAAATTAAACAGCAGATTGGTTGTAATGTGTATATATTGGAAGACATGAATGGAAAAGAATTAGGAGTTTTCCATACCAAAGATTTCGCACCTGATTGAACGTTGGTATAACTATTAGTTTGGATCATAAAATGTACTATTAACTATTATTCGAATTAGTCCCCTAAGATGTTTTAAATTTTTTTTTATAGGTAGTATTTTAGATTATAGGTTATTGTATAATGTGATTGGTAAAGCTATGATGTAGAAGTGTTCTACTACAGGAAAGTTCACTAGTTGATCTTAACCAAAAATATCAGTCAAAAGTAATGTTTAAATTCGACTTTCGCTAAATTCGGTGAATGATTTCATTAAGTCTGCTTTGTATCACCTACATTTTATTAATTTTCTGAGTTACTTTAAAACCAGATAAAAATTTAAAAGGGTTCATCAGTTTTTAAATTCCTGCATCATTTTTTTGAGTTATCTTAACACCAGAGTGATGTAAGAGGAGATGAAAGATACATCTCTATAATTTTTTTGTTTAATTTTCTTTTGTTTTAAAATTTGTCACTGAGTTTTCATCAATACCAGGACGAAATTTTAAGGGAATGAGAGTAACATTTCCATATTATTTTTATTTCATTTATTTTATAACGAGAACGAAATATTATACTGCCATTTCAAACACTGAGTTTTCTTCAATACCAGCTTTGTGGTTAGATATGAGTTTGGTTCTTGTATTAATTTAATATTAATTATTAATTTATTATTATTTATCATTATCTTCTGATTTGAACCGTCATATAAATTGTTAAGGAAGTCAAACTTTAATTGCCATCTCTCAATTAATGAGAACATTTCATTCATCTTGTACGGAAATTAGTGAAAAGCGAATTTGATAGAATTCAGAAAGTTGAGTTACATGTTTAGTTTTAGTTAGATTAAATTCATATTTTGGTGGTGGGTTTATTTTTATTATTGTTATAAGATTTGTTGGAAAAATAAATATGGTTATTTGTTCTGAATCTCATTTTGGATTCGGTATTTTTCGTTCTTTTGCTGAAATTGCAAAGATATATTTGTTTTTCCATAAATTCTTAATAACTTAGTTTAGTTTAGAGTTAATTTTAGTAAATTATAAATGAAAAAAAAAATTAATTAATTTTTCTTTTAATTAATTAATTTTTTTTTATTGACGAAATGGTGTATTGTAAGGTTCTGATTTTTTGATGAAGAAAAAAAAAAAACAATAACACATGGTAATCATTTTTTTTAATATACGCACTGTATACATTTGTATTATGGCCTTGCGATTTTATATTTATTATTCGGAATAAATATGCATCAAAAAGTTTGATGGTTCATTGATTTGGTGGTTGGAGATGTAGATATTTTATTGGAATACTTTTATATAGATGTCATTAGCCGTGATCGGTCAAAGCTAAATCCGGGTTTCCAACCAGAATTAAAACGTTTGAACTTAAATTTTCGTTAATTACTTTTGGGAAAGCTTAATGGTTAATTACAGAAAACTTCAACTTGGCTCAAAGATGGATGAAAAGAACATGGCAGATGGCGAGACATCCGGCATCTTCAACAAGAATGGGTATATAAACCCAAACCGTGTGCGAGATAGAGGATTGAATTATTTTTTTTTGGGATCCGAGATACACCTGAAAGATTCTATTTTTTTTCTATTAAAATACTTAAATTGATATATTTTTTTTTATATAAATAATTTACATTTTGTATTAATATTATTGTTGAAAAAAGAAAAAAAAAACTATGTGAATAATTAGTTAGTGATGAAAAAAGACTAGAAAACATTGAACACTAATTAACTAAGTGAATAGTAATTGTTTGTTAAATTAATAAATTAAATTACATAATAATAATAATTAATAATTTAGTGAGATTTTTTTTTAACATATAATGCCTCTTGAATAATAAGTGGAAATTGATATGTGAATTACCTCTGGACGATGAAGCGAATAATTATTATCGCAAATATTAAAAGTGTGGGGATTAAAACTATATTTTTGTGTGCTGGCACCACGTGACAATTATATTCCGGATGTTATCAAAAAGTGGAATGTTGATGTGAAACACATGTTTTTTTTTGATTTATTGATGAAGAAGGCCACATGGAACCAGAAGGATCAGGTGAGTTGGAGTTTTTTTTTCTTGTGTTTAACCATTATTCGCTTTCCAAAATATAATTTTTTTCTTTTTACGTGAAGATTTGTATTGAAATTTAAAAATAAATCTCGTCCTAATTATTAAAATTTTTTATTATAATTGTCGAAAATTATAATACTCGGAAAGATCAATTTAATTTGTTTTTTTCTTACGAACTCACGCGGGAGTGGACTGCGGGCTGAGCTTTGTCCGGTTAGCGTGCTGGATATCTGGCGCCCAATATTTAAAAATCAAAATAAAATATCGATATCTGTACTTCATTACAAATTAAAGGGATTTTTCTCTTTCCGAGATGAAGATTTTGTTTGTTGTGTTTCGTACTTCGGATATACTTAAGTTTATGATTACTAATTGTTATTTTTTTTATATTTTTTTTCATGTTTTTTTTTATTGTAACGAAGGTTCAATGTGGATGACCAGGAAACCACGCCACGATTTTATTTTTATAAATAATTATAAGTCAGATTTACTTATTTAATTATTATATTTACAAATTTAAAGTAAATGATTTTTTTTCTTATTTTTATTTTATATAATTATAAATTTTCTTTATTATTTAAATAAATTTTATACTTGGATTTATACCCTATTGGGGTTATTAAAATTATTGTTTTTATTTAATTTCGGCACGCTACACTTTCTCGAATATGAATTGTAAACTCATAATTAACCATAAAAGATTTTAAATATTCTCAAATTTCATTAAAATCGTTGGAACCTAAATTAATAAATTCAGTGGGAATTTATAAAAATGTAAATATTAAATTTCGATAAATTTTATTAAATTTTTAACATTTCTGTTTTAAGAAAATTTTATAAAAAAGATTTTAAATATTCATAGATTTCTATAAAATCGTTGTTGAAAAATTCAGAAATTCTAAAATAAATTAAATTAATTATTCCAAATTTACTAATTTAAAATGCATTCCTAGTCTAAATTTCATATTTTCGAAAATTTTACGAAATTTTTAAAATATATAAATTGGAATTTAAAGTTTTAAAATATTGTTTTAAAAATTGAAAATAACATTAAATTTATTATATTAAATTTGCTAATTTAAAATAAATTAATTTATTCCAAATTTCATTTTCGCAATGTTCTAAAATATTGAACTAAATTTTGAAGGAAAATTTAATGAACCTAGTTAAAAAATTTTTTTTTACTTTTTAAAAAGCTTGAGATCGAAATTATGGATCAAGAATTTTTTTTTTGAATATTGGAATTTTTAAAAAATTTAAATTTAAAATTCGATAATTTTTAATAATCATAATTTTCAAATTATCGAAATTTTTAAGTGAATTTTGTGACCGAAAGATTTTTTAGGTGTCGATTATGAATTTAAAATTTTAAAACTCGATTAAATTTATTAATCCAAATTTGCTAAAAAAAAACTTAATCTTAATTAAATTTATTAATCCAAATTTGCTAAATAAAAACATAATCTCCAAACTTCAACCTTTATATTGAAAATTTAGAATTGTTTTTTAAATTTTATTTTAGAAATTCTGGAACTAAATTAATAAATAAAAATTCTTTTTTTGGGAGTTTTGATGAAGTAGGAAATTTTTTAATGTTTAAATTTGTAAAAATTATAAATTTTAATTCTCGATAAATCCTATTTATTTATAATTTTCAAATTTCTTAAAATTCAAAATGAATTGAATTTTGATCGAAAGATTTTTTATTTCTCGATTATTAATTTTAAATTCGTTTTTAAATATTCTCGATTTCATTAATATCGTTATTTAAATTTCAGAAATTCTAAAATAAATTAAATTTATAATTAAAATCTATTCTTCTAAAATTTATAATTTAGCCCAAATGTCATAATTTTAATAGAAACATTCGAAATTTTTTTGAAATTTCTAAAATATTGCAATTGGAGTTTAAAGTTTTAAATTGTTAATAAAGAATTTTATGAACCTATCATCAAAAATTATTTTTTTGATTTTAAAAATTCTGGATCCTAAATTAATAAATTTTAATTTTTTATAAGTATGTGTTGAAATCAGTGAGTGAATTTATAAATATTTTAAATGCAAAAATTTCGATAAATTTTATTGAATTTTTAATTTTCTGATTTCCTAAAATTTTAATTCAATTAAATGTTGACCGATAATTATTTTTACTCTCGATTATGAATTTATCTAAACTCTAAGTTAAACATAAAAGATTTTTAATATTCTCATATTTCGTTAAAAAAGTTGTTTAAAATTTTAGAAATTTAAAAATATACTAAATTTATTATTCCAAAATTACTAATATAAAATATATTCTTAGTCCAAATTTCATAATTTCAATTGAAAATTTCGAAAATCTTACGATGTTTTAAAATTCTAAAGCACAATTTTATGAAACCTAGATTATTAAACAAAAATTGTTTTTTTGTTTAGATTTGAAGTAGGTGTTCTGTGAGTTTGAATTTAAAAAAATTTTGATAAATTTGATTGAATATTGAATTTTTAATTTTCTAATTTCCCAAAACTTTAATTAAATTGAATTTTGATCGACAGATGGTTTTAGTTCTCTATTATGAATTTTAAACTCAATAATTAAACATAAATGATTTGAAATATTCTCAAAATGCGTTAAAATCATTGTTTAAAATTTCAGAAATTCAAAAATAAATTAAATATATATTTAAAATTTGATAAATTAAAATATAACCTCTGAAATTTTTAATTTAGTCCGAATTTCATAAATAAAAATAAACGATATTTAAAAATTGGTTTTAAATATTTTCAGATTTGAACAGAATCAAAGCTTAAAATAAATTAAATTTACATTACAAATTTCATAATTTCTCTTGAAAATTTAGAAAATCTTCTGAAATTTCTAAAATATTGAAATTAGGATTTACATTTTTAAAATTTTGAGGAAGAATTTTTAAAACCCTATTGTTAAAAATTATATTTTGGATTTTAAAAAGCCTAAGACCTAAATTAATAAATATATTTTTATTTTTTTTTTTAGTTTTGAAAGAGGAAACACAAATTTCTGAAATCAGCGATTTTTTTAGTTCTCAATTATGTATTCTCAGATTTCGATAAAATCGTTGTTTAATATTTCAGAATTTCTCAAATTGGATAATTTCAAATATATTACTCTTAAATGTTGAATTCAGGCGAATGATTTATCTATAAGAATAAATAGTTTATTTAGCCTAAGCACTCTCAAGACAATAAAATTTACTTTTAAAAAATTGGCTGGACGTAGTATTTGCGTATAAAAATTATAATACGGTTTGTATGGATAGACAGACCAAGTTAAGATGAACCATTAATTAAACGTTGCACAGTTTTCAAATGTTTGACTTGACACATTCGAAGCTACCGTCACCCAAGAAAAGATGGCGCGTATACATAAGAAGTAAACAGAAAATACAAAAACAGATTAAAAACTAAATAAATCATTTAATCAAATTTACGCCATGTTTAATTCTCATTTAGATTCGAGGATATATTTTGTTGTCATTTTACTTAAAAAGTAAATTATATTAAGGATTAATAGGATGATTGATTGACATAAACAAAATAGGAAAAAAATAATAATCAAAATATAAATAAAAAATGAATCTTTTTATACTCGTCGCACAGACCTCATCCTACTCACATCTGACATCGTTATAAAATGTCATGTGGGTATCCTTGTTATCATATATTTTATATCGGAAAATTTTGTATGAAAAATTGAATATTGATCGATCAAACAAGTATACAAAAAAATTTTTTTTTCTATAAATACCATAACAATACAAAAGAGACAAATCGTATGACTATAAAAATGGTCATAAGCTTTGTGTGTATCGAGAGACAATTGTTGGGTCTACTATTATGCTATCTATTAGATAGATATAGCAACCATATAAGTATATACACTTGTTGCTCAATTCATTAAATGGTTATATAAATTTTCTTTTAATATTCCACCCGGAAACCCCTTCTCCTATATGTCGTATAGTATGTTACATATATGTCCTGGAGATCCCTTGTGTGTGTGTTCGAGCGGCATGTTTTGTGTGTCGATGTATACGAATATTTGCGATGAGTATTTTTATACGTATAAAAACTTGATTGCGGGTGGATTGGAAAATACAACAACAAGATGGAAAATCAATAAAATTTTATGTATTTTTTTGTTGTTGTTGTTGTTGTATAGCACATCCAATTATATAGTGACCACAACATTTGTGATATGATAAAAGAAGAAAAACCGAACGAAATAAATTGGTTTTTATGGTTAAGATTTTCGGGTGTAGTGATGGGTGAAGAACTCATTCTCACTCTTACATTGTCTTCGATATAATATATGGGTATACAGGTTTGTCTCTATTTGCGTATACAAACATATGAAAAAATAATCGCACGTAAGCAGTATGTTCCCAAAACCACTATAACGTATAAATCGAGAAATAATCTGAAGATTTATATTTTACATCAAAAGGTCGATAATTTAGGGTAATTAATCCTTACGTAATCCTTTTCACTTTTCTAACCCACATTCAGTTAATTTGTGTATATAATTAGAAAATTGGTTACGATTACAGCCAATTCGGATGTCTGTGAAAAATAAAAATAAAATAATTAGCTGAACTATAGAATTAATTGGGAACTTGAATTAAAGTATTAGAGTGCCACATCTTTTTCACCTACAATCCTGTTGACCATCATAACGAGCAATTCGGACCTCTAAAAAATTTCTAAACATATGTTCGTTAGATATAGCAATACCTCTAAGGATGTGATGTGACATCTAGACCAATCAAAATAAATCAGCCATGCAACTTGCATGATATGGTTGATCGAACAAGGATATGGCTTATCTTAACAGTTGGGTTAGAGATCGATTTGGCAATAGGCTTCGCTAAGATGAATTTTAGTAAAACAAACATAATTTTATGTGATTGATGTGGTCTATGCCATTTATGTGGAATCCTCAATACTCAGTCTCGTCCCATTTCTACGTATACATCGTTCAAGTAATCTGAACTAAACCCCGTCTGGCATCTGGTGTAAATTAATTCACAAGGCCAACCAACTTCTGCTATATTCTGAGTATGGCCCCATTGTATGTTATCAGATTTTTGATTGAACCTTTAAAAGTTGATTCACGCTTGAAAGGTTTTTAAAAAGTTTGTACCGCCGAGGGTCGCCTATATTTACAGATAGATGGAGCCATTTAGAATCTTTACCGTTAAGGAAATTAAATGAAATTTACTATTTTTTTTATACCATTTAGTAGTTACGCAAACGATTTCGTTGAAACGATTTTTATAAATTTGTACCACTGATCCTATAGATGTCCAAATGTACGCCTATACTTTCAGATAGTTTAGGCTATTTAGAATCTTTATGGTTAAGGAAATTAAATTTTGATGAATTTATTTTGATGAAATTTACTATATTTTATACCATTTAAAATTTTAAAAACTTATACCGCCGACACTTGCTCACCGACACTCTCCTATATTTTCAGATAGTTTAGGCTATTTAGGATTGATGTAGTCAAAAAAAAAATGCTGATGAACTTTACTATTTGTTTTATACCATTTAGAAGTTACGTAAACAGTTTTGTTGAAACTATTTTTAAAAACCGCCGATACTAGAGCGGCTAATCGGCACTCTCCTATATTTTCAGATAGTTTAGACGGCTATTTAGGAGTTTTGTTGTCAAAAAAAAGATTCTGATGAGCTTTAGTATTTTTTATACCATTTAAAAGTAACGTAAACACGATTTTTATAACTTTGTACTACCACTCTTATAGAGATGTCCAAGTGAAGGACATGGCCATTTGTAATTTTTGTGGTTAAAGAAATTAAATTCTGATGAACTTATTTTGATTAAATTTACTATATTTTATACCATTTAGAATTTTAAAAACTTATACCGCCGATAATTGCGCACCGGCACTTTCCTATATTTTCAGAGAATTTAGGCTATTTAGGATTTTTGTGGTCAGAAAAATTAAATGCTGATGAACTTTACAATTTTTTATACCATTTAGAAGTTATGTAAACGGTTTCGTTTTAAACGATTTTTATAAATTTGTACCACCGATCCTAGAGTAGTACAAGTGAAGGACATGGCCATTGAGAATCTTTGTGGTTAAGGAAATTAAATTCTGATGAACTTATTTTGATGAAATGTATTATTATTTTATACTATCTAGAAGTTACGTAAATGATTTAAACTCACGTGTATATGCCTATATTTTCAGATAGTTTAGATCATTTAGAATCTTTGCGGTCAATCAAATTAAATGTTGATGAACTTTACTAATTTTTAAATTAAATTATGACAGATTTTACTATTTTGTACAGAATTTAGAATTTCCGACCAAAGTGGATCAGCACGCATTGATGTCATCACAGGTGGTTCTGGGGCACCAAGAAATTTGAAATAGAACGGTTGATGAGGATAAAGCAAACGCGACTAGCAAAGAGCCAATTTCGAAACCTGAAGCATCATGTGGCTACTGGCTACTTATAGAACTATGAGTGATTTGGAAGACTTTCACCTATATATGAGAGAACTCCTCGGAACAACGTAAAATATTTTCTTCATGAGAAGGAACCAGGGATTTCGTAGTATTCTTCTAGATCATAGCTAAATCTAAATACGCGATTCTTCCAAAATACATTCAAATTTTGTTCAAACTGAAATCAAATCGGCTAACTTCAAATTCCAGTCAGATTTGATTTACAATCGTTTTGTTGTTAAGACATTAAAACCAACAAATTCTTAACAGTTTTGATTCAAGTTTCATTCAAATATTAAATTTAGGATCAACGTTAATTTTTAGAACAAATCGATCAGATTGAATCAAACATATCTCAAATTCATAACATTCTTTCACAATGCAATGAAATTTAGTTCAAGTGAAAATTAAATCGGGTAACCTTCAAATTCCAGTCAGATTTCATATAAAATAAAAGTTGATCAAATTATTCAAAATTTATAAAGTTTCCGGTAATATGGTAACCTTTTGCTGTAAGGCATTGGTTAGTCACGAATTCTAAACAGTTTTGATTCAAATTTCATTCAAATTTTAAAATTTATGATCAACCTAAATTCAGTAAAAAACGATCGGATTGAATCAAACTTCTTTCAAAATACATTAAAATTGAAATCAAATCGGATTACCTTCAAATTCCAGTCAGATTTGATTCCAATTTCAATCAAATTTTAAAATTTAAATTAACTAAAATTTAGTACAAAAGACTGAAAGCTTAGTACGAGTACAAAAGTCTCGTTCAGACTGAATCAAACTTATCTCAAGTTCTCAAGTTTTGTTCAAAATTCATTCAAATTGAAATCATATCGGCTTATTTTCAATCTTCAGTCAGGTTTGATTTACAATCAAAGTTGATTAAATTATTAAAAAATTTACAAAGCATGCGCTAATATGTTTCCCTATTGTTGTTAAGATCTTAAAGACCAACCAATTCTAAACAGTTTTGATTCTAATTACAGTCAAATTTTACATTTTACGATCAACTTAAATTCAGAACAAATCGATCGGATTAAATTAAACTTAACTCAATTTCTCAACATTCTTTCCAAATACAATCAAATTTAATTTAATTTGAAATCTAATCAAGCAACCTTCAAATTCCAGACAGATTTGCTATAAAACCAAAGTAGATAAATTATTCAAAGAGTGCAAAGTTTGCGCTAATATGTTTACCTTTAGTTGTAAAGACATTAAAGACCTAATTTCGATCCAAATTTCATTCAAATTTTAAAATTAAATTTCAACCTTAATTCAGTAGAAATTGATCGGATTGAATCAAACTTTTTTCAATATACAGTCAAATTTATTTCAAATTAAAATCAAATCTGACTACCTTTAAATTCTAGTCAGGTTTGATCCCAATTTCATTGAAATTTAAAAATTTAAAATCAACACAAATCGATCAGACTGAATCAAACTTATCTCAAGTACCCAACTTTTATTCAAAATTCATTCGAATTGAAATCAAATCGGCTTATTTTCCAACTCCAGTCAGATTTGATTTACAATCAAAGTTGATCTAATTATTAAAACATTCACAAAGTATGCGCTAATATCTTTACCTTTTACTGTTAAGACATTAAAGACCAACAAATTCTAAACGGTTTTGAATCAAATTTCAATCAAATTTTACATTTTACGATCAACTACTACTTTCAAATTCCAGTCAAATTTGATTTCAAATCAAAGTAGATCAAATATTCAAAATTAACATAGTATTTGTTGTAAAGATATTAGAGACCTTCAAATTCTAAACAGCTTTGATTCAAATTGCATTCAAATTTTAAAATTTACGATCAACAATTCAAATCGATCGGATTGAATCAAACTTATCTCACGTTCTCAACATCGTTTCAAAATACATTCAAATTTCGTTCAAATTGAAATCAAATCGGCTTACCTTCAAATTCCAGTCAGATTTGATTTAAAATCAAAGTAGATCAAATTATTAAAACATTCACAAAGTATGCGCTAATATCTTTACCTTTTGCTGTTAAGACATTAAAAACCAACAAATTCTAAACGGTTTTGAATCAAATTTCAATCAAATTTTACATTTTACGATCAATTACTACTTTCAAATTCCAGTCAAATTTGATTTCAAATCAAAGTAGATCAAATATTCAAAATTAACATAGTATTTGTTGTAAAGATATTAGAGACCTTCAAATTCTAAACAGCTTTGATTCAAATTTTAAAATTTACGATCAACAATTCAAATCGATCGGATTGAATCAAACTTATCTCAATTTCTCAACATCGTTTCAAAATACATTCAAATTTCGTTCAAATTGAAATCAAATCGGCTTACCTTCAAATTCCAGTCAGATTTGATTTAAAATAAAAGTAGATCAAATTCACAAACTAAAGTGGCCAGCAGCACGCTATTATTGCGGCGTTCAAATTATTTCAAGAACACTGTGTAATATTCTTGAAAAGTGATTCAAACTTTATTCATTTCATATGGCCTTCCCCCAATTCCCGCGACGGAAGGCAAATGATATATTATTCGTGTTTAAACAAATTTATGTCATATCACATTTGGAAAAATTTTGTACCTAAAATACTCAAATCAAATTAATCAGCAAAATCGCAACAGCAACAACAAAAGACACCACCGAATCGTTTACATCAAAAAAATCACGTACCAAACGATAAAAATCTACCCAATCTGAATATGCCTACAAAAAAAAATTGTGTGTAGAGTGAAGTGCAGAGGGCACGCATTCAAAATTCCGCAGATCAAGGCAATTACCATCATGAGTGAGTATCGAAATTATTTTAGTGCGTTATCGCAGGAACAGCTGCTCGCTGCGTATGGTCTTATAAGAAATATGTATTTGGCTGATTGGAAGTCACACACCTTCGGATATATATATATATATATATATATATATATACGTACATCTACATATATTTAACAGTTCACCGGATATTTTCTTATTTTTTATTTTCCGCTTGGCTGGATTAAATTATGTGTGTGCTTGTTGTTGTACGTTCTATGTACACGTATGTAAATTTAAATTTATAGAATCATTTTTTTGTTTTGTGTTGTTTGTTATTTACAAAACATTTCACCTTAGGGATAAATGGATACGGCATACAATTATACAAATGTACAACATTAATCACTCAGCATAATTCTAAATATTACATATGGATATCCACTACGGAGCAGTATACTCGTACATGTATGTTCATACCTATACCAACAGTTGTTTTAGCTTGTGTTCTGTAATTTATTTTTATTCTTTTGGGTGGATGTGGTAGATCATAGACCGAAATGAAACAATTTATACACAATGACTTTTCTAATTATATTTATGTTTATATAGTTCAGACACTTCAGTTCTGAACATGAACTAGCCAGTATAAAATGTCGCTGATATCCGCGATGTGATGGCATAATTTGGTCTCAAATTATAAGCAATCAAAATTCGTAAAATTCTAATTTAAATTCGAAATGAAGTCGTTAAATTAAATGTATTTTCGTTATATAGGTTGGCCTTCTGATTCTTAAACGTTTCATTACAATAGAGTTTGTTTAGTTGAGGTGCTGAACCGCAACTATAAGTTCTGATTAGTTTGAAATTGCTAGTATAGCTTTCAGTTTGGGTTTTCACGAAAAACCATATTGTTGAAAAAGACTCGGGAAAACAATTTCCTACGATTTTCGAAATTGTTTCGGAGGACAGTACATCCTTTTGCAACACGAGTGTAAAAAATTCTATCACAGACTTTTTAAAGTCTGTTTTTTTCCCCGATTTTGAACGTTTCATGAGGCATACCATTTATAGAGTTGGTTCATGCCAGGATATTTCAGTTTTATGCTATCCCAAATTTGTTCGCCATTATTAAAAATATACAGTTGGTCCAAAACTATTCATTTCAGAGAATTTTAATATGTAAAAGTTATTTGATTCGATAGAATAAAATCCGAAAGAATAAATTCTTCTGGCAAAGTCTTTGAAAGGAATACTATTTTCAAACACAGACTGAGACCCTGTTGGCCACCATTATGCTAGCGCAGATAACATTTTGATCGTTAGAATTGCCGCTTCATAAATAAATGTGTCGAGTTGCTAAAAGCTTTTCAAAGAAAATTAAATTCGAAGAAAAAATCGTATAGCCCAGGTTTTATAGGGACGGCGATTTTCTCATAGTGATTGAGTTTGAGTTCTATAATGGTAGTGGCCAATAGGAACAAGGACCCTTCTCAATCGCTAGGAGAAAATAGCCATTCGAACAAAAGCTTGATCATACGATTTTTTCTACGATTTCAGTTCTATTTGAAAAGCGCAAATTCCAACGGTTAAGAAAATATCAGCGGTGTCATTGGTGTGGCCAACAGCGTCTCAAACTCAACCTCCATGAAAAAAATACCGCCCTTCCAATAACGGGATGAATATTTGTTTGTCAACTGTACATTTTTTAAACGACGAACAGCTCTAGTATGCTATAAATATGTTAAAAATCCTGGGATGAACCAACTGTACAAATTGTATGCCTCATGCAGCGTCCAAAATCGCGGTGATGGGATGAGTTTTTGTACGATCGAATGTTGCTGGGATGATGAATCCTCAAGCAACTTTCACATTGCCATTGCATTTGGAACTAGCAATGAAAATCAATTAAACTGTTAAATAGTTTAAAAAAAAATTGAATACCCTTCACACTCAAATTTAATTTATTTAAATTGTAATTTAAATTTCACCGCAAAATCTTATAGCGAGCCATGAATTTCCAAAATTTCAAATTTGAATAAAAATTAACAAGATTATTTGGAGTGATAAAATACTCCTGATTTTTGTGATTCACATTCAAATTTAAATAAAGAATAACTTCTTCATTCAAACTGGATTCAAATTTGTTTTAAATTCGATTTAAACAAATTTATTTAGGTTAAAACTGTATACATGCGGTTGAAATGTAGTTTGACCTAATAAAAAAATTTTATATTGAATTAAAAATGTGGTTTGAATAAAACACTTACAATCAATTATATTCAAACCGTAATCAAAATGAATTTGAAAAAATTGTTACTTTTTATAATATTTATTCGGATCTAAACGATCATTTTAAACCATCATCAAATTAAATTTGAATAAAATTGATAATATTTATATATTCTATTCGCATTTAAATAATCAAATTCGTAGATCCGAACTAGAATTAGCTATAAAGTGTGAAAATACGATCAAACCACAATCAAATTGAATTTGAATAAATTTATAATTTTATATATGTATTTTTTTCGCAAACAAATGATCAAATTCAATGATTTCAGACAGTTAGCTATAAAATTTGAAAAAAAGCAATCAAACCATAATCAAATTGAATTTGAAAATAATAGAATTTTTTTTTATATTCTATTCAAATTCAAATGATCAAATTTGAACATTTCAACTAAAGTCAGCTATAAAGTTTGAAACAAACAACGTTCAAATTATCAAATTCGATGATTCCAACTAGGCACAATTAAAAAAAAGCGATCAAACCATAATCAATTTGGATTTGAGAAAAATTATAAATTTTTATTTATTCTATTCGCATTCAAACGATCAAATTCAATGATTATAACTAGAGCCATTTAATGATCAAATTTAATGTTTTCAACTGGCCTAAGTTTGAAAAGAAAGCGATCAAATCATAATCAAACTGAATTTGAAAAAAAAAGTTCATTTTTATATATTCTATTCACATTCAAATGATCAAATTGAATGATTTTAACTGGAGTCAGCTGTAAAGTTTGAAAACAAAGCAATCAAACCACAATCAAATTTAATTTGAAAAAAAAATGTTAATTTTTATATATTCTATTCGCATTCAAATGGTCATTTTCAATAATTCCAAATAGAGTTTGCTATAAAGTTAGGAAAAAAAATTTAAGTGAATTTGAATGAAGATGGCTATAAATTTTCAAATTCGAATATAGAATATACATTCATATATAAAAATTCCTGGGATGAAACTCAGAGAAAACTTCAAGGCAGTGAAATTTGGGTCATCCGCAAGCACCTTTCAAACTTGTATTAATTTCTTTAAATTTAGCAATGAAAATCAATTTAACTGGTAACAATTATATTGTATTTCACCTCAAAGTCTGGTAGCTTGTCCTGAAACTAAATTCCGAATTTGAATAAAGATTGAAAAGATCATGAATTTAAAATGAATTCATCATATTGTAGTTTCCTATAGTTTCATTTTGTGATTCTCATTCAAATTTAAAAGGATCTCCGAATTAAAATGAGTTCTTGATGCAAACTCGATTCAAGTTTTTTAAATTGAACCTAAACAAATTTGATAAGGTTAAAACAAACAACTTGATAAACTTGATTCAAATGTAGTTTTAACCTAAACAAATTTACTATAGGATTTAAAAAAAATTGAATTGAGTTTGAGCTTACTATCAATTCATATTCAAACCCTAAAATTTCAATTAAATTGATAATTTTTGTATATTCGATTAGCATTCAAATGACCAAATTAAACGATTCCAACTACAGTCAACTAAAAAGTTTGAAAAAAATGATCAAACTATAATGAAATTGAGTTTGAAAAAAATTGGTAATTTGTATATATTCTATTCGCATTCAAATGATCAAATTCAAATATTTCAACAAGAGTCAGCAATAAAGTTTGAAAACTAAGCGATCAAACTAAAGGCATATTAAAATTGAATAAAATTGATACTTTTATATATTCTATTCTCTGAGAATTTGAGAACAATTGATAATTTTTAAATATTCTATTCGCAATCAAATGATCAAGTTTGATCATTCCAACTAAAGTCAGCTATAAAAGTTGAAGCAGCGATCAATCCATAATCAAATTGAATTTGAATAAAATTGCTATTTTTTATATATTCTATTCGCATTCAAAAGCTCAAATTCAATGATTTTAACTATAGTCAGCTATAAAGTTTAAAAACAAAGCAATCAAACCGTAATCAAATTGATTTTGAAAAGACTTAATATTTTTTTATATTCTACTCGCATTCAAAAGATCAAATTCAATGATTCCAACTATAAAGTCAGCTATAAAGTTTGAAAAAAACGATCCAACCATAATCAAATTGTATTTAAGAAAAATTGATAACTAGATTCAGCAACAAAGTGTGAAAATAGCGATCAAACCATAATCAATTTGGATTTGAGAAAAATTAATAATTTTTATATATTCTATTCGCATTCAAATTGATCAAATTGATAATTCCAACTAATGGTAAATTCCAACTAGTGGTCAACCAAATGGTCAAATGATTTCAATTAGAGTCAGCTATAAAGTTTGAAAACAAAGCGATCAAACCACAATCAAATTTAGTTTGAAAAAAATGTTAGTTTTTGTATATTTTATTCGCATTCAAATTATCATACTCAATGATTCCAACTAGCAACAGGTAAAGAAATTAGAAAAATCGATCAAACCACAATCAAATTTAATTTGAAAACAAAATGTTAATTTTTATATATTCTATTCGCTTCAAATGGTCATTTTCAATGATTCCAACTAGAGTCAGCTATATGAAGTTAGGAAAAAAAATTAAAGTGAATTTGAAGGACTTGGTTGGCATCCGCTATGCTAGTGCTGATAGTTTATTGATCGCTGGAATTGTCGCTACATAAATGTGTCATCATTGCAAACTTTTATATGCAAGTCATAATCGAAAAATAAATTGCATTGCCAAAATTTTGTAATGACGGCTGTTTTCTCATACAGATTGAGTTAGGACCCTATTGGCCACCACTATGCTGATAATATTTGGATCGTTAGAATTGCCGCGACTTAAAGAAACGTGTCGTCTTTGCGAACATTTCGAAGGAAGCTAAAATCGAAGAAAACGCTACATAAATAAATGCCCGTCCTCGCAAAGTTTTCAATGGAACAAAAATCGACGCTAAAATTGTACGTCTTTTGTACGGACAACTAATTCTCATAGCGATTGAGTTTGGGACCCTGTAACCATAATTGCCGTCCCTACAAAAGCTACGACGTGCCAATGTTTTCTTTCATTTTTTTACATTGAAAAATTCGCGAACAGTCGATGACAGAAATATATTTAGCGGTAATTCCAACGATCGAATATTGTATTTCATTTCAAAGTCTGGTAGCAACTTGTCATTAAATTAAATTCTAAATTTAAAGAATGATTGAAAAGATCATTTTGAATGATATTTAAAAATCCTGCTACGAAATACATATTTTCAAAATATAAAATTTTGCTATAATTTCATTTTATGATTCACATTCAAATTTAAATAGAAGGCCGAATAAAAATAAGTTCTTCATTCAAACTCGTTTCAATTTTTTTTAAATTAAATCTTAACAAATTCGATTAGGTTAAAACTATAATCTTGCTTCAAATGTCCTTTTAATCTAATCAAATTTTGTATTGGATGTAAAAAAAAAGTTGAATTGAGTTTGAACCTTCTCTCAATTTATATTCAAACCATAAAATTTGAATAAAATTGATAATTTTTATATATTCTATTCGCGTTCAAATTATCAAATTCAATGATCCCTATTCGAGACAGTTATAGGCTTTGGAAAAAAACCTATCAAACCACAATCAAATTGGATTTGTGAAAATTTGATAATTTTTAAATATTCTATTCGCATTCAAACGATCAAATTCGATGATTCCAACTAACGTAGCTATAATGTTATTGGAGTCCTTTTGGTTCGAAGTCTTGTGTTTTGACTGGAAATCTCTATCATGGCCAAAGGAGAGTAGTCATGTTTATTTGATTTTCACAATTCAACTGGATCCTAATTAAAATTATGTGAGATGACCACCAATCTCTTAAATCCCGCCATCCCGTCATAAATTTGGCATGGCCAAATGTGGCTAACAAATGTGGCCACCATGTTGTGCTTACTTCATTTTGCTTAAGTGAAACCAGATTGTTCCTTATTAGAGCGAACCAACGACGATGCGAGAAATATGAGAGCTGATTTACAGGTTCATCTCGCAGGTAGACCAATATTATCTGTTTCAGAGCTCGTGAGTACCTGTGTAGCTACCGAGGACATTTGGAAAAATGTGGGATTAATTCCTGAACAAGTGGTGCAAAGAACTATTCCGCTTGCACGTATTCATGAAATTAAAGTCCATAACACTGAAGATGTTAGTGTTTATTCACAGGCTATTTCATTGAATACGCAACAACCCACAACACCAATAGTCTTGGAAACTCCCATAGAAATTCCATTTAATGTCGAGGCTTTTCATCCAACTGCACCTAACCATATAAATCGTGCTCAAGTTCAACCGAACAAATCTCCAGTTCCTTTTTGTTGGAATTGTCAACGAATTAGACATTTATATATGGATTGTGACTTGGTACGTCAGCATATATTTTGCTATAGATATGCAGTTTTTGTAATCAAAAGGGGTCGAGGCCCCCTCTCAGAATGTGCAACCAGCATTTGTTCAGCGTCCGAAGCAAGAACAAGGCCAATCATATTTTAATTACCAAGTTTGTCGCTCTATCCAATATATCGAAAAATTTCTAGCACTAAATTTTGTAATGCTATCGATTTTCTCGAGGACAGCCGTCCCTATACAGTAATCAACATACTCTGTACCTATGATGCGGTTTCTGGAAAAATTCGAAATTTAACCTACTCGAATATAACCGTTATCTGCTGTAGCTTCATGCAAACCTGGTTTCAAATGTTACCTACTTTGAGCGCTTCGGGCTTGGTTGGACTCACCTCCTACATCACACAATCGATGTTGGCGATGCTCATCAATGAAACAGAGACATTATGCGGTATCTCCCGTAATACAGCAGCAAATGTATCAAGACATCGACCGAATGATCGCCCTTGATGTCATTGAGGAGAGCAATGACCGCGCTGAAGTAATGAATATTCAAATTTCAGTAACGAATGGCTTTTATTGAGAACCGAGTTTAACTTGGTACCTCATCATACCGACCAAATTCGTTACAGATGGCACATATAGGTTGTATATGGTAAATTAATTAAAAAATAAAATTCTTCGTAAATTCTTTTCGCAGAATCAAAATGTTAACACAAAAACAGGAAACGATTAGTTGATTTATTTAGTTCTACTTATGATTTGTAGTCTTGATGTATTCAAATACTGATGAACGTATAAATCAAGCGTACCTGTAAATAGACAAAAATAAATATCGTAAGTTATAAAGTAAGTAAAGGTAAAAGCTCTTTAAAATTTTCATCTGATTCGAGAAATATAAAATTCTTATAGAAAGCAAAATTTTTTATATTGGTTTCAACAATTTAATTAATTCATATAAATCTCTTCTTATATTCATGTTGTACTGTTACCTCAACAAAAGAACTTCGATTTATTCGAAAACTTAAGCAAAAATCAACTTTATAAAAGAAGCTCAAGAAAAAAAATTCTCAAAAGATGATGAAAATGCCCAACTTTTATTCGTGAGAAACGTTTTTTTTTTCGATTCGCAAAGTTCATCATTAAATAATTTAAATTGATTTTAAAAGCTTTCATTAAACATTTTTAAGTATCCGTATATACGTATTCAGGTAGAAACTTTAACGTTAAAAAATATTTCAACAAAAGTTTGCTTGATAAAACTTTTCGTTTTTACCAGGAATTGCATCGATTGTTTACATTTCAAAACATTTGTATGAACTGACAGAAAAGCTTACTAAATTATAAAAATAAATCAATAAAAGCTTTCATGGAATTTAATCTTCATTAACTGCAATAGCTAATTATTGAGGACCTATGAAAGATTGCTATTTCATCATTGTGATAAAAAACAAATTAAATCACTTGTTGTGACTTTGGGAGAAAAAAAAGCTCACATAAAGTGCTTTAACATTGTAAAAACTGTCTAATTAGATGTGCTTTCTGAAGCCACTTTTCATTATCAAACAAAGCGGAACATGGTCAAAAAGCTCCATTATTTAAAATCAGCAGGTTTCTAAATTATGTTTTTTTGAACCAGGACGGTTTAAAAACATTGTGATAAAACTTTTAATAAACTTATAAACAACAATTTGGAGAAATCTATACAAGGAGCATAAAGAATGGGTTGGGAAGACCGACGCAGCTGTCATGTATTCAGAGAAGTGGGTTACCGCTCGGGACACAATATTAATGAAGTTATAGAAGAAAAATTGAAAAGGTGAGAGAAAAGTGAAATAGGCTCGAATAGATGATGGTGACAATGAACATACTCAAGACACTACAAAATAAATTTAGAAGATTTTTTCTAACACTAACATTAATTTTCTTTATATCATCACAAAACCGCATAATTCAACAGTCAGCCGATCGTAATCCACACAGTCGACCATATTGGGGAACAACCTCAAGAGTAGTTAATTGTCATGGATTCAAAGAGCACATCGTAGATAGTATTTCAGTGATAATTAGGAAGCGATTAACCACAAAAAATTTAAAAGGAAATAAAAAGCGATTTTTTTGAGAAACTACTTAACCAAAAAAACCAAAAACATAATTTTTGGGCAATCTCATTTAAAACAAAAATACGCACAAATAGTTTTATTATGCTGCAATTTGAAAATGGTGGTGTATCAGAATTTTAGTTCACATAAAGTTGATATGTGCAGATAGATTTTTTTTTTGTTTTATAAAAACGGTTGGAATCTAGTGAGGTTCCGCACTCAATGTCGCAATGGGCCCACGGTGCAAATCACGAGGATCTATCCTAAATCGCAGGAGTGTACTGCAATCTTAGCAAACTGTAAAAGTTTGAACCAAGGAATGGATACTAACTGATCTACGTTCAAAGATTTGGAAGGGAACACTTGGGATCTAGCTCCGACAAAGGACGGACGGGTGCAGAGGTAGTGTAAGCAGTCATCCACTTCCTCTAGGCAGTCCTCACAAAGAGCATCCTGTGCTAGTCCCATGCGTTGGAGATGAACCTTGAAACGTCCATGGCAACACCACTTCAGTCCCAGTCCATGGCCGGTCCATGGCAACACCACTTCAGTCCCAGATCAAGGAGAGCGAACTTCTTAATAGCATCTTTACCACCATTGAAGGATAGAGGTATTGCTGGTTCGGGACCAACAAATTTACTGTGCGAACCAGGAAAGAAGATTAATGTAGTACTTGCAATATTTGAGTAGTTTGGACACAGCCAAAGGATTAATGAGGGTATTAAGCACGACTTTACTATCTGTGCAGAAAATAATATCCCTCCCTAAATCGCTAAACTTAAACGCCTGAATCGCACTACGAATATGTACAATTAATTCTGCTTGAAAAACCGTGCAGTGTTGGCCCAGACTGCCTCAAAATCTTAGCTCATACTTAGGACAGTAAAATCCAAACCCTGCACTGCCTTCCGAACGAGAGTTATCCGCAAAAAAACTATCGACTCCGACAGCTGTCTATAGAAATCCTGAGATAGCCACCATTCTTCCCGAAAGGAAAACGACGGAGAATGAATTGGTGAAGTTAAATTCAGCCTGTCATTCACCATTTCTAGCTCCGGAATATGTGACTTATACTTATTAAGAATCTGTCTATGCTTCATACAAGTGCCGAAGACAATCCATTACCCAATGCACTTTTGTCGATACGCAGCAGAACACGCTGTACAAAGATTGTGGGACTGCAATTCGGGTAGATGTGTACATCCAGCCTTGCTACCGAAGACGTTAGTTTCACAACCGGCCCCAAAACAACTGAAGCATAGGACAGTAAGGGTAAAACCCCAGACCCCAGGAATTGCAAAAGGCCCCTCCAAAAAATAGCAATGGCCTTTTTGCAGCTTATAATCAAAGTGAAACTTCCAGGAAAGTTTACCATCTAGAATGGCACCTAGGTGCTTAACGTGCTCTGTCCTTGTGATCGCTCTACCAATTAGAGTGGAAACAGACAGATTCCTTTTCAAGACACCAAACTTCGACTATAATAAGGGCTTTCTGCGTCAGATCAGATAAGACGTTCAGGTATTTACCAGAACCTGTCAAAACAAGATCATCAGCTTAACACGATAAACTAGACCGCTGCAATTTATCAATATCTTCATCGATAATCATGAGCCACAGCAAGGGTGAGAGACTCATTCTTGCAGGCAGCCCCTTGGTACTTTGATAGACACTGATGAGCCCATCCAGCTCAGTCTCAATTGATCAATATGGTTTGATCAATATTACAATTGGTACACGCACTTGTGATCGTGGAAAACGAAGTGCGATCAAAAACTCCCGCATTGTCCAGGAAGGTACCTACTAGAAACCCTTTGTAGTTTGGTGATATTTCGATCCTAGTAATGGGCATAAAAGCCTTTGGGTCAGTATTATCCGCCTTACCAGCTTTTCGTGTGAATACTACTCTACTCCTGCTACAGGCGCGCGGTACAGTGTGCAAACAGTTTACCCCAAAACAATGGCCACTTATTTAAGTGCAGATAACGAGTTTTAGCAAAACGAACAAAGTGGTATATTTTCGTAGCCAACAAGGCACAAAAGTAGCGAAAGCGATCACTTTCTCGAGAAACATTTTTCTCGTGACTATAGACGAGGCTCTAATTTGGTGACCTATGTACGTGGTACTTTACAAATTATATGACTCGAAAATTAATATTGTTTTCGAAAAAAGTCAGAAGAAGACAACTATTCTACAACTACAAATTTTGGTAATTTCCAATACCATGTTTAAGACCAACCCTACAATTTCCAGAATGAGCGCATTTGAGATCGCTGGTCTCAGTATCGTTAAAGGAAGCTATACTAATAAGGAAATGCATGTGCTCACATACCCATAACTTCTTAGATCTTATAACTGTTATCCTACCTAGTTGCCAAAAGCTATTCGGAGAAGTCTGCACTCTTGGTATAAATGAAAATAGTTTAAACGTTGAAATGGTGTTGAAAATTTAACTTACTTAAGTAAAAGTTAAACAATACAATACAATGAAGTAAACAATACACCAAATTAAAAAGAAGTTCAAAATGTGTTGGGCTGAGGGATAAAACGGGTTACATTCGCCAACGCAGACGCAGGATTGCCAGAGCTGTATAGGTTCAAAAAAAAAATTCAAATTCAAAAAATTCATAGTATAGGTCCTAATATATATAAAAGGCCTAAGGAACGATGGATTAAGGCTGACATACCCCCTAAAAAGCCCTACATATCACCTAATACAAAACGGCCCAAATAAATTTTGAGCGTGAACACATTTATTTGCGGAGGAACATTTTGTTAGACAGATGTGGCCCTTTCAGTTAGCTAGTTTCCATCCTTACCTTACGTCGTTGTCAGCTAAATCGAGGACGCACGGCCACAGGTCCGATTTGTTTGAACATCTACACTTTGTATAGCTTCATGCCAGCCTGCACTGACATGACCGATGGATCGGTTCATGGATTCTGCACTCTCACCAGAGAGTCATAGATGTGTTCATCATCATCCCGATTAGAATCAAGGATGAAGAATCCTTTTTGCATCCCGCCTATAAATAGCGGGGATGATTGTTTTAAAATTTTTAAAAGATATTTACTAAATGAGTCAGCTTTTCGATTTAAATGTTATTGAAATTATTTGTGGGCTTTTTTGAAACGGAAATTCCCATGCGAAGTAAAAAGATCCCAAAATGTAAAATCTCTATTGACGTACGCGTATTGTAGGAGAGCATTGACATTTAGTTATTTTCAAAGTTTGGACGATAATGAAAATCTAAACGTTTTACAGATAACTGATACAAATAAAATAAACAGCAATTCGGGTTTTGTGTAGTAATTTTCTCATGAATATGCCATCTGTTTTTTCAGCGCAAACATTAAAATTTGTGAATCATACAATTTTTATTATAAATTCATTCATTTTGCGTTATTCGTAATAAATAGTAATTGTTCTTCCTAATGTCACGTCTTACAAACAAAAGAAAAATGATTTTAATTTAGGGCGAGTGCCAAGAAAATCCCGGAGAAGTTGCGCGTATTTATGATGAACGATTTCCGAATCAAATTATCATCCAAATCGCAAAAAGAAAGATAAATGTATAAATCATTTCAATAAACAGAAGGAAACGAATCGCAACCAACATGAAAATAAGGACGTTCGTATAGTGGCATATGTTAGTTGGCACATCACACTAGTCAGTTATTAGCAAACAGTTGACGGAACAAGATATGTATGGGGCGGAATGAGGAGTAAACTCATTGGGCTATTTTTTTACGAAGGTTAGATTTGTCTATGCGTAGTTAGAAAACGTTGACTAAATTTTTGAGATATTTTCCAAATTTTGAATTTTCCTTGGAAGAGAAACAAATTTCCATAATTTTTAAAAGACACCGCAACCATTTTTTAGAAAAACATCTAGTCCGCACGTTTCATTGATAAACTGTTTGAACAAGCTGAATGATTTTTTAACGTCCAGATTCATATTATAGTGCAAGGTTTGACCGGAACTAGAGGACTAATGATTGATTTTAAATAGCTCTCTTTGAGATGTATATGACGTCACTAACTTCGAACAAATAACTAATCGACAAATTAATTTAATAAATTGCTTAATTCAGATATTGTTTTTGTTCTGGTTCATATTTAATTTATTATTGTAACGGTCAATTTGTGATGGATATTATAGCATGGTAGCCTCACAATGTCGTCGCCTCCACGCCCACGTTCGCTATGAATGGATGGGCAAAAGATACATAGGTGTGGGGCAGGTCACGCTAAATGACTGCAGATGAGCCGGTTGAAGGTTTTACGCGACCCGTGCCGAGAAGCTACCATGCTGGAGGTCCATTTAACCAGTTGTACGTAGTCTTACCTACGTATTTGGATCTCAGCGCAGGTGGAGCTTTATTGCTCCGATGGTCATGGGAATAAAAATGACACTAAACGGGCTAAGAAAACGATCTGCTGCACGACAGCTCGGCTGGGGAACTTGCGACGAAAAAACAGCATGACCTGGAAGCGGTTGACAGCAAAGGGACCAAATGGCAATCAAAAAAGGAAACTCCTTACAAGGTGCGTAGACCTAAAAATATTAAATAACATCATGAAGGAGCATGCGTTGGTGCTAGCAATCATTGGCAAGAGACAGAAAGATAGATGCAACACAATGGAAAAATGGAGGTTGGTATGTACAATGCACAGAACTCTGTTTTTCTTAAGATCTGAGGAGAAAATGCAAGAACCCCTCCATCCTGTAGAAATACGGGATGGTATCAGGGGCGGGTTAAGATGGCTGTGTGCTCTGATTTCAGATCAGTCGATCTGTATAGGCAGTAGCCGGGGTACGGGGTGTGGCGTAGGTTCATTACTACCAGCGTATAAAACAACAAATTGTCCGCATAAGGTGCAGCTGTACAAGGAGAGAAGATGATCCAACCAATAGAGCTATACGAAGTAGCTGCATTAGGAAAGCTGATGGGCAGCCGCCTTTCCCTGGTATCTGATGAGGAGTACCTGTCAGACTCATGGGTGGAGGGATCTTCCCGAATCAGCAGCCCAAATATACAACTCACCGTTATTCGAAACTGCCCCAACAAACAAATTAGTAAAATTAGTGAACACCGCGACATCCGACTAATACCATTCGAACTTACACTATCCAATGGTTAACCGCCGCCGGTGCATCTGTTCGCTCTCCAAAATACGACACGTATTTGGGACACGAAGACAACACGTCATTATACACACTTTCACGTCCTAAAATTTCATCGGATTTTCAAAAATTTATCAAAATGTATAAAATTCCATGGATTTTAGGAAAATTTTCGAACTTCCATTTTAAATATTAGTAAACCTACCCAAAATAATTAAAAATGTATTCTACGCTGATCTCAAAATGTATTAAATTTTAGAATAATTCCCAGAATTTTGACGGACACAATTTTTATAACACCCAAGACAAGTCGCGTATTTGATTTAAATGTGAATAAATTTTTTTGAAATTTAAAATTTTTTAAAAATTTCATAGAGGGAGCCAATTTTATCGAGCTGCTTTATCCCAAAGGACCTGCAGACTGTAGCCAGTCGATATGGGAAAATTTTGTTTTGTGAGATATCGGGTACGAATTCTAATAAGGCAATAAGCAAAACAGATTCGAATTAAATTGGAAGACCCGGTGTTCCCGGATGACTGATTATTTACTCAAATCAACTTTTCTGTAACGAGGCAGTATCATTTCTTGAATCATTTGCCCCAATTATATAGTTCTGCCCTAAGCGGCACTTCCCGAGGAAATGCCGACTTCAAGACAAATGTGTGAAAAAACACTCTACCCATGGATAAAATTAAAAATTTACTTAACAAATCGTTTTATACTGATACTTAAAGGTGTCTTAAGAAAATCCGAATACAAAAGCATTGGTTAATTCGTTAAACTGATAGGTTCATTCTCACCAGTTTGATATTTATGACATCTTTCAATGTAAGATGGTGGCATCCGAGTTGTAAAAATTACAATTTTCAAATCAACAATTTCCAAATTTATTGAAGAACAGGAAAGTATCCGGATAAAGGCCATAAATGATTCGATGAACGAATTTTGAAAATATTCATCTAATTGTCTTAAATACAGAAAAAGTAGACGACGATAAATGTCAAGAAAATTGCTTAAAATGCAATAATAAATAAAATTGGCCTAACCGTCAAAAATATAATAAACGACGCATAGCGTCGCGTTAAACACTCGCCAAAATAAAATTAGAATCAGCTAGATGGCCTGTACAAAGCTGGTAAACGTACTTCAGATATCTGTAGCTAATAATTCCCATATCACTACTCTTGTAACTAAGTTTAAGTAGACGATTAGCTTCTTCCGCTTTAAAAATAATTTTGAGAATCTTGGCATCTCATTCCATTTTGTTTTACCATTATATCAGGCTCCAGATTTTTCATATTTCTTTCTTTGCTCCAAGCGACCACCATCAAACTGAATAACCTCTATCATTCGAAGAATGAGATATGGATAAAACATACATGATAGTATAAAAGAGCAACGCACAATTTGCGCAATCGGCCAACCTTCATATGGTCCCATATAATTTAATATGAAAAAATTCCTACGAACTTCTGAGCCCAAAAACAAATTCTTTATGTTTTGAGCTGTTCATATTAAGGGCAAGCTCTGGTTATATCCCTAACTCCAGCCGTTTGGGTCAGTTTGTACAATCGGCCAACCTTTAATATGAAAAAATTCCTAATTCCTATAAGAACTTCCGTACCCGAAAATAATTCCTTATGTTTTGAGTTGGCCATAATAAGGGCAAGCGCTGGTAAAATTCTCAACACCTGCCGTATGGTGCAATTTGCACATTCGGCCAATTTTCAAATGGCCCCATACAATATAATATGAAAAAAAATCCTACTCCTAAGAACTTCCGAGGCCGGAAATAATTCCTTATTTTTGAGTTGGCTAATGTAAGGGAAATCTCTGGTAAAATGCTCAACACCAGCCGTATGGTCAAATTGCACAATCGGCCAATATTGACATGGCCATTATATGGGAATATGAAAAAAATTGCTACTTTTAAGAACTTCATAGGCCGGAAATGATTCCATATGTGTTGAATTAGCCATATTAAGGGGAAGATTTGGTAAAATCCCTAACTGAAGCCGAATGGTTCAGTTTGCACAATCGCCCAACCTTTAATATGAAAAAAATTCGTACTGCTAAGAACTTCCGAGGCTGAATATAATTCCTAATCTTTTGAGTTGGCCAATGTAAGGGCCAGCTCTGGTAAAATTCTCAATACCAGCCGTATGGTGCAATATGCACAACCGGCCAACCTTCATATGGGTCCATATAATTCAATATGAAAATTTTTTTAACTCCTCAGAACCTCCGATGCCGGAAATAATTCTTTATAATTTGAGTTGGTCATAGTAAATGAAAGCTCTAGTAAAAATACCTAACTCCAGCCGTATGGTTCAGTTTACACAATCGGTGCCTTCATATGGCCCCATATAATTTAATATGAAAAAGTGGTAACTCCTAAGAACTTCCAAAAGTAAGGGGAAGCTCTGGTTAAACCCCAGCCTTCATATGGCCCCATATAATTTAAGAAGAAACAAATTCCTACTCCTAAGAACTTCGGAGGCCGGAAATAATTCTTTATGTTTTGAGTTAGTCATAGTAAGGGGAAGATCTGGTAAAATGCCCAACTCCAGCCGTATGGTGCAATTTGCACTCCCAAGAACTTCCGAGGCCGGAACTAATTTCTTATGATTTGAGTTGGCCATAGTAAAGGCAAACTCTGGTAAATTTTCTAACTCCAGCAGTATGGTCCAGTTTGCACAATCGGCCAACCTTCAAATGGCCCCATATAATTTAATAGAAAAAAATTCCTACTCCTAAGAACTTCCTATGCCGGAAATAATTCCCTAAATTTTGAGTTGGCCATAGTAAGGGCAAGCTCTGGTTAAAACCCGAACCCCAGCCTTTAATTTAATAAAATATTAAAAAAAATCTATATTGATGTTTAGTTGTGCTAGCAGAATTCGTGTACTCCTAAGTATTTAAGTATATACAAGCAGGCCGTTCTTTATACTTTCGTCAAAAGTTTCAGGTTGACCATGACTCTTAAGCTGGCCACCAGACGACAACATCATACAGTAGTATGGGTCTGACCACTGAATCATAGAGTCAGTGTACAATGTGTGGATCCATAATTTCCACTTATTTCCAATGGCATTTTTACAGGAGTAGAGCGCTATATTAGGTTTCTTTACTTTTTCTAAAATATTTGGAACTCTGTGCCTCCTAGTAATAAGGATCAACTCGTTTTTCGAGAAGATCGTAACAGAAGGTAAGCGACAACCAAGCATTACCTTAAAAAGTATAAGTCTGTGCAATACTAAGATTTTTTTATTAAGTCCACCCAATGGAATGATCCAGTATACGAGTACAGCCCTTGCCTAAATAGTTAATGCCTTAACCTTACAAAAGAATGGAATATGCTATTTTCCTAAATAACTATTTGCTAAAATCAACTTTTCTATAACGGCAGCAGTATCGTTTCTTGTATCATTCTGACAGATATCCAAAATATATGAATCTAGCTCGTAGAATCAGGGGAAATAGAAGACTATCAATTCAGACTTCCAAGACTCTAACTCCTCCTAAAATTTATGTAACCCTCAACTTATACACACAGTAAATATTTCACAAAAAAAAAAAATTTCAAAATTACTCAACGTCTAACACATAAATGCATTAACATAATGACTCAATATTTGATTTATCTAAACTATTATATTTAGTTTTGTCACCAACTAAAATCAATAGTAAACAAACACCACCTCAATAGGTAACCGAAATATAAATTGGTTTTCCAAACACACACAGTTTGTCTCCGCACATCACACTCGCACACATTAAAAATCAATTCGATCTACGGCAGCACACAGTTTCACACTGTGGAGCTGTTAATTAATTAAAATACCAAAAAAAATATTTCAAACCCATTCCACCGCTCTAAACCATATTTTGTATTAGTATGCCATACGTCATACAGCAACACAGGGTTAAATTTTATATCGATATGCCATACTGCGTGAGTCAGTTTTCTCTCCATGTATGTACGTACGAGGTACATCGATTCACATGTTGAACATATGATCAATGCAGAAAACTCCAAATTAAGTCATTTTATTATGTATTTCCAATTAATTATTGAGTAATTTGAACATCGATGAAAATGGAAAAAAAATTGAACATCGTTGTTCAATAATAATACACAAAGAAGAAGAAGAAGATGAAGAAGAGATGTAAGTAGAACGAATGAAAGAAGTTAATTAGTTTTTTTTTTTTTTTTGAAGAGCCGATGAAAATAAATTTTTATATTTTCCGTTTTATTTTCTCGAACATGGTACGATAGAGGATTGAATCTGAACCGGGATGGGGTGGTGTACGCTGACGAGACATTGCAAATGGTGTGCTATGTACATTATATTATCGACAAATTGGTTTGGTGTATTTGTTTGTGTTTGTGTATGCGAGAGTGTGTACAATTACAGGAAAATCGGAATAAAATTTTCATCAATTAAAATAATTAAATTGGCATTTATTCAGTTTTTTTTGTTAATAGTTTTGTGCAATATATTTTTTATTTGTTTTGCACTGTGCTACTGCAATTGCCATTTTTTATGGTTTGAAAGTTTTTAATTTAATTTAATATTCGATTGGCGGAAATTAATATTCCAGGCGGTTTGAAAATCGAATGAAAAGTGGTGATTTAAAAGTAAAAACATAATTTCTATTTTGTAGTTATGTTTTCAATGATATTATTGTTTAAATCAATTAACGTAATGTTTAATTAAAATTTTGCTGGTACAAAATAGGAATTAGCTAAGTAGACGGGAAGTGTTATGTATTTGAACAGTTGTAACTTTATAGAAGTACTTATTCTGCATAAAAACTAGTCCAGGACAGAATTAAGCGGCCAAAGGCGTTGAATGTGCTTTATTTCAATTGTGACGTACATATATGTGTGCCTTGCCTTCACATCCTTCATTTTTATTTACCGTAGGGCTTTTTAGCACCTCCCTCTGCGAAACTCACTAATCTTGTGACATGGTGTAAGAATAAGCATAGGTTCTTCTCTGTTTAACTATATAAGCTCTACTGGGCTTGAAATTCTCAATACTGAATGCTGCTGTATTAGATATAGCAGAAAATTCTGAGCAGAAAAAATATATTTTTTCTACTCATCACCAGGAGCAACACTTTAAATAAAGAGAATTTTATAGATAAAAAGAAATCGATCGGATCAGAAGAGCTCCAGAATTTTTTGAAATCTTGGTATTTTTTCAGTTTTTTTACCATAATGAATGGAATTACAGGCGTTGGCTCCCTGGTAGTTGGGATCATAACACACTTACATGAACATTTTATGAAAAATCGATCGGAAGAGCTCCAGAATTTTTTGAAATCCCGGCCATGACTGTACAAATTTTCCGCTAACATGTAATTTAATTATTTTTCTGCTAGTTAATAAAATTACAGCAGAAAAAATTCTCTTTATCTATAGTGTTGATCCTGGTGGTGACTAGAAAAATACATTTTTTCTGCTGAGAATTTTCTGCTATCTTATACAGCATAACTGAATGCAAGCCTACTTTTCAATCAGTCCAAGGACAGAAGATTCCAAAACCTGCACTGAGGTTAGATCGAGAGCCATCAGAAAAAAAGATTATCGACTCATCTAATTTGTTGAGAAAATCCTCCGAACTCCACAAATCTCTCGAAGGATAAGCCACCGAGAAAAAATTGAGAAATGGAATTCGGGCAGTGGTGTGTCAAAGAATATTTTTTAAAAATTTGTCTATGTCTCACGATAGAATCGAATACATTTCATGTCTCAATGCACCTCAGGCGTAATGCTGCAGACCAGGTTGTGGCTAAAATAAAGGAGCGTAACTGAAGCAAGAGAAGAATAGATTCCTTAGAAATATGTGGAGTCGAGGACATTGGCCAATTAATTGGCTACAGAAGCCTTCAGGTCCAACACTGGCCACAACACAATATGGCAGTTGCTTTTTAAAGCTTGTAGTCCAGGTGATCCTTCCAGAAAAATTTACTATCCAAGACAAAAGCAAAGTGCTTGACATGGTCACATTTAGTGATCGTTCTCCCTATAGGGAAGAAAACAGATAGTTCAAGAGTATTCCTCTTCCTTGTAAAAACAATTAAATCTGTTTTATAAGGATTTATATGCAGACCCTTCTCAACACACCATGCCTCAAAAGTTTGGTAACCTTGACTTGAGCATGGATTCAATTATTGAGATAATGGTGCGATTAATACCAAAATTGGTAGAGGCAAAAGTGATTATAGTAAACGAAGTGCTATCGAATCCCGCAATATCCAAGAAAGTCCCCACAAGTAACTCCTTATTATTATAAGAGATTTTTAAATCCTGGTTACGAGTTCATGTAGGGCGGTTTCATAAGATGTACCTACTCTGTAATCATGTTGCATATTACTGAATGGGGAGATGATTAGAAAATGGTCGATTCTTTCAAAAGCAAGAACAGTCAAATAGGCCGAAATAACTTAAAACAACTCTACTCCTGCTCCAAGATGTTGGAACAGTGCTTAAAGGAATGCACGCTTGAAAAAGGTGGAGCAAATGATCCTGAATTAGAGGAAAGCCCTGGAAAATGAACAGAATGGAGCAACCTGACTTCCTTGTTGGACAATGTAAGCTGTCCGTCTGGTAGACGAAGAGAATCTAGTTTACACACACTGTTCTTAGCCAAAGATTTATTGAGTGCAGCGCCAGTAGATTGGCTGTTGATTACCTCGAGGCGCTTTGAGCGGACCTTAAACATCTTTTATATTCCTTTGGTGTTATCAAGAACTTAACCTAATCAATCTGACGCTTAAACTTTTTTGCTCTGTTCTTCAGTTTCCTAGTAGATTTCCATAATGTAAGGTCAGAGCTACAGATAGGGTTGTTTCGAACAATTAGATTCGTGATAAGATGACACAACTTTTCGAAGGCTATCGTAATTGCTATTGCAAGTGAAAATGCTTAATTTCCTTACTTGACCAAATAACCCTCGGTGGTAAAGATTTATCCCCAATCGGTTACTTTTCGATTGCCGTATGGATTAAGAGGCGGTCGTTTAAGGTTAATATTAAACTAGATACACCTGTTAAATCAATGATGGGGATGGAGCGTAAACTAATGTCAATCACCTCCTGCCGAACAGAGCTAACAGGCGGAACTAATAGCGCTGCCACGTATAGTGTTACTGAGGCTTTAAATGTTGCTGTTAAATACTAACGTATTCTGCTGTGTACAGATGGTAAAGCTGTACTTAACTCACTAAAAAATTCCTTGACTGTGTCGAAACTAGTCAAGTAATACAAACATTTCTTGAACCTTCTTTGTTCTAACAATAAAGTTACGGTTATTTGGGAACCGGCTTATTGTGGCATCGTATAGGCAATGAGATCGCAAATTGTTTAGCCAAAGCTGGTTCCCAATTATTTTTAATTGGTATAAATGGCTACCCTTTGAAAGAACTAAGGCTTCAATGGCTTGAGACTTCTACCTGTCATCAGGCGAAGTACTTCATAAGAAGCCCAATTTGTGGTCAACACTTTATCTTTAAAGAAGAACCAGTTAAGAATCTTACGGGACATGGCCGTTTTAAAGATCATCAGGTTATAGTTCTTACAAATCTTTAAAGCATTGGTTAAAATTCGTTAACAAATGATTCGGAATTGAACTGAACTATAAAGTATTAAAGAGTTATCCTCAACATACAAAATGCTTTATTGATGCCGAAGAAGAAAGTGATTGCATTGCCAGCAGATGGTCCTGAAAATGTGTCATTATAGAGTCAGCAGATGAAGAAGCTATGAACAGTTCACAATTTGTGAAAGAATACAATAAGCAGCTTTCTTGAAAAACAATGCTATTGAATTAAACTTCCCACCGGAGTATCGTTACATATAGCCTTCAGCGCAGCAATGCATGCGGCCTGGATTCCAAGCAAATAAGCTCAACTCAGCATTGTACAAGTTGCGACATCATAAAATCAACACATATATTCGGATCACTTCATTTGCCTTCTGAACTTCAACAATGGGAGCAGCTCATTGACTGAACTGGACCGGCCGAGTGACATCGAGAGTCACCAATCTCTCGATTTAATTCGTGATGTTCGACACTAGCTCGAACGGCATCACACGTACTCAGACAAATTTAGGTTCACGCTCCGGTTTCATGGTCAGATTCGCTTTGAACACCGAACAGTGTCCCAAGTTAGGCTCAAAAATACTGGTATACTTCTGGCACAATGTATCCACTTTTAGTTGGAATTCGTTCCTATTAGTCAATACCTCTTCCTTTCGTAAATAGGGTGTTGTTATTTTAAAACCAAAACGGTCGAATCAAACCATACCAAAAATGTTAGCACCGCTCGCATTAGTAATAATAATCTCCAATTTCAGGCCAATTTTGGTACTACGCTAGAACATGTATTCCCATATTTCTGGAATGACCTCCGTCTCTCGTTTCAATATATTTACCGAACTGTTTTATCTACGTATCGTCGCCACCATGAAATAGTTCGTGATTAAAATATTATTACTCGAAAAGAACCAACAGTATAACGAGGCAGTTTTTCAAAAATTCAATAAATCCATGCTCCCGTAGCAAGGATGAAGATTAAACACTCTATCTAGCTACAGGTTCATCATGTTTACTAACCATCTGCACATTGAACTAATACGGAAGACATGAGTTCTATTTTCTAATTAAAGATCAAAAATGTTTTCGGCACTTCAAGATTTTCTGTCTTCCTTCTTTAATATTTGGAGACATTTTATATTTTCAATTTACAGTTAGTGTCGATATTAGAAAGATATTGGAACATGTTCAGGTATTTGCCGCACGTACTGAACATTTTAAGCAAGTTTTAGTTTATCCAAATTTGGAATTAATGTGAAGATGAGGAGATTTGGTAAAACGTCAGAAATCGTTATGAGATTTTTGAGAAACTAGTTAACTGAATTTATTTATATAATATATTATAGGTAAATATATTCCAGATTTTCAAAACTTCCGTCAATTTACAAAAAACGAAAATGTTGAAAGTGATTAACTTGAATAAATAATTGTTTTAATTATTAGTAGTTTATTCATCATTATTGTTAAAACTAGTTATCTTTACTTAAAAATTAACAAAGGGCTCCTAGTTTGATAAAAATACTAACTATCTGCACTCTGCAGATATCAACTTTATGTAAATTAAATTCTGATACACCAAAACAGGATATCTGACATATTTTTTTAAATTAAAGCATAATGTATCTAATCATATTTTACGTACGTGCGTCAACAGTTTATTTTAATGCCTCATGGTGACCAAGTTCCAGGAATTAAATTTTAATACCATTGGACGTTTATTTGATTTAGAAATTGAGTCTAAATTTAATATGCTTTCCGTTGAAAAATTTGCCAAGCGTTGAGAAATCAAATAAAACTAACTGAAAGTCGAAATCACAAAATTTAATATTTTATGACCTCATTTCCTCGTTTGCAATTTCCCAGAATATTACCCTTTTCCGCGCTATATACATCAACATTTTTTATTGTATTGCTCACCTTCAAAACACAATATTTATTGGGGTATACGCGTACATAGTGCAAAAAAAAATATGGTTTTAATTCATTTTCCCAAAACTCATAACTTTTGGAAAATTTCCAAAAAAAAAATTACTTATTTTGATATATTTTGTAATATGTTAATGCAAAATTTATGTTTATGTTCATGTTTTATCTTCTTAGCAAACATACACACATAAGGATATATGAAATATACGAAACAATATTTTATTCTCATATATCGCAACGAAGCTGCGGTTGTGTATTATGGTATATAGGCAGTGAACCCCAAACAGGATACACAAACCTCACAAGTCAAAAATACATTTCAACAATAAATTAAAACGTTTGTGTATATGGATATACCCATTAGTTTTGTGCGCCAGATACTGAAAAGATCACGCTATACGTCACTATACACACTATATACGTATGTATGTTATACACAAACAAACCGACAGACAACAATAATGATTATTTTTCTTCATTTCCTTTCAGACAATCATTTAAGAGTTTTTCCCCAAAATAAACCAAAACCAACCCATTTCAAAGTTTTTTTTCTTTTAAAGGCATTCTAATTTATTGAAATCGATTTGAACTCCTCTCGAATGAAAACATTCGAAAAATTCTCACATAAATTTCCCAAACAATTTACTCGTACACAAAACAACTACTATATGTATGTATGTATGTAGATAGTTCTTTTCCCGATCTTTATCGTCATCGCCGTATTATATTATATTTTGTGAAAAATTGTTTGGAAGATAACAACAAATGGCAAAAAAATGTTGATCAAAATTTTCTTTGTTTTTCCTCCTCCGACCTATCATCACATCTCTGATTTCATTCTAAACTAACGATATCTATATGTTCGGTACACAGTATACACAGTATCATGAAATGAAAATCTTAATTGTGAAATACTAAACCCCCCCACAACGCACCCATGTCTAAACATACAGAAGTAATTCCATTTCCATTTTACTTTTCAACAAAAGCTTTATTTTTTATTCGGTGGAGCGAGCTTTTTACATTCCTACTCTCAAATTATTATCATTTTTTGAATTATATATGTTTCTTACAATTTAATCGTTTTCGATTTTTCCATTTTCTTTGTGAAATGAAAATACTATATAATCAAACCGCCATTATTCTTACTAAACAACCCATTATTTAGAATACAACAAGAAATTTCCCATCCACCTTGTGTGATTATTATTTATTATTGTTTTTCGTCTACACGGGAAAAAAAAATTAATTAATCGATACACAGAGTTTTTTTATTTTATTTGGATGAATGGGAAAATCATTTTCTTCTACATACATACGTATATATAGCATCATTATAACCAAGGTGATTGGTTGGAAAATTTCATTGTTTTGATTTTCCATCATCGCACAAACAAACAAATACATAATAATATATATACTATACACACACACACACACACACACAACCAACAAAAAAACAAATGAACAATAATGAATCATCACGATTTTCATCGTGACTTGTTGTTTTATGATGTTTTAGACAGTTTTACGACCGTGATGAGATGAGTTTGTGGATATTTTTTCTATTCGGTGCTGCGAAGCGGTAGATTATGACGTTTTATTTGAGGTTATACAAATTTTGTCTAGTCAGGATCGATGTTGATTTATGAATTTTACATAAATCAAAACTGAATGCGAAATAATTTAACGAACGACAGAACAGGTAGTCAGATAGGAGGCTTATTACGAAATCGCCTCGATTTTTTTCTGGTGCAAAAAATGGGTAAACAATTATAATTGGACATCATTCTGTATGTAATTAGGTTACTATCGAATTGAGTTAAAATCACGAGTTAATCGAAAGCCAAATTTTAACAAAATGATAAAAAAGTGATATATATATTTTAATTCCAAAAAGCTCTATAGAGAACAAACTTTCAGTTAGTTTTTTCAAATTAACAAAAAAAAACGTTCAGTCAAATTTTGCAAGAACCTAAAACTACAAAAACCACTACAAACTACGAGGCCAACCCTCGTTTCATAATTATTTGTTCTGCTAACTAACTGTGTTAACAATATTATTTTAGGCATTTCCAGGTTATTTTCACAAACAAAGTAACCAAATTTTTGAAGAAAATAGCCCCTCACTAAGAACTTTCAAAAATTTCTTATATTTAATTTAAGAACATTTAAGAATTGTATGATTTTATGGATATTAAAAATTTCTTAAGTTTTAGAAATGTAATGATTCATAAGAATTTTAATATTTTCATAATTTTGAATTTTAAAAATTAAGAATTTTAAATTTAATTTTAAGGGTTGCAGAATGCAGTAGGAATTTAAAAATTACTATATTAAAGAGAAAGATTTAAGAATTTTGAAATAAAAAAAATTTACAGTTTCGACATTTTTGGAAATTTTAGAAATTTAAAGAGAAGTAAGTTTCCAAAAATATAAGAATTTAGATAGTCAAGAATTTTAAAAATTACCTACAAGAAAAACACGAATTTTAATAACTAACAAAAACAAAAGAATTTTAATGATTTTAAGATATTTTACAATATAACTTTAAAATTCAATTAAGAATTATAAGGATTTAAGTTAAAAATTTAAGATTTCTTATTTTAATTATTTTATCGAGATTTAAAATTTCAAGAATCTTAAAAGTTTAAAATTTTTGATGAATTATAAGAATTTTGAATTTTGAGAATTTAAGAATTTTAAAGATTATAAGAATTTAGTTTTGATATAAGAATATAATGGAAACAAATATGAATCTATAAAAATAATTTAAATTCTATTAATTAATTTAAATGTGTCTAATAATTGTGCCAAAAAATAAAAGAAAGAAAAAAATAGTTCAAATTTCCAAACTTTAAAAAAATTCAAGAATTTTAATAATTTATGAATTTTAAAAATAAATTATTTTTTAAAATTTTTAAACTTTTATAAGACATTTCAAAAACGATATAATTTGAATTTTAATAATTTTAAGTATTTTAAGAATTTTTAAAATTTATGAATTTATTTATTTAAAAAATTCTTTCAAAAGAACTTTAAAAATTTTAAATATTTTATTTTAAAAATTTTGACAAACTCAAAAATTCCTACATTTTTCAGGATTTTAAAATTATAATATATCTAAGACTTTTAAAATTTTTGAGAATTTTAAAATCGTTCGAATATTAGTAATTTTTAGAATTTAAAAGAAAAAATTATTTCGAAAAATAAAAATTTAAAGTGTTAAAATTTTAATAATATTTTTAGAATAAACCAATGGCTACCGTCATACCACTGGCGACTTAATTTTTAAGCGTGTTATTATTAAGAAATTTAAGAATTTTAAAAACTAAGAATTTAGTTTTGATGTTAAGAATATAATTGAAACAAATATGAAAAAAATTCATTAATAATTCATTATTAATTAATTTAAATGTGTTAAATAATTGTTGTCAAAAAACAAAAGAAACATAAAAAGTTGAAATTTTGAAACTTTAAAAAATTTAAAGAATTTTAATAACTTATAAATTTTAAAACTAACAATTTTTTAGTTTTTTAATTTTTTACCTTTTATAGACGGATTTTAAAAACGATATACATAATTTGAATTTTAATAATTATAAATATTTTAACAATTTTTAAAATGTATGACTTTAATATAAAAAAAAACACTTTTTAAGAATTTTAAAATTATAAAACTTCGAAGACTTTTAAAAATTTTGAAAATTGTAAAAAATTTCGAATATTAACAATATTTAGAATTTAAAAGAAAAAATAATTAGGAAAAATAAAAATTTAAAGTTTTAAAATTTTAATAATATTTTAGAATAAACCAGTGGCTACTGTTATACCATGAATAATATTATCTCCAGGGGCTTGTGTGATATAGAACCAATGGCCTATTGTACAAGTGGCCACTGGCAACTTTATTTTTAAGCTTATTTTTCCAGTGGTTACCGGCCGCTAGCGGCACCATTCAGCATAGCATACCAGAACGCTCGCTATTGGAAAGTGGTTTTCACTGCGGTATACCAGTTTAACAATTTCTTAAAAACTAAGAGTATTAAGAAGTAAGTAATTTAAGAGATATACGAATTATACAAATTTAAAAAAATTAAAATTTAAGGAACTTAAATTTTTTAAATTTCAGGTTTTAAGAATTTCACGAATTTTTGAGAATTGTCAAATTTTAATTTTTTATAAGAATCTTAAAATTTTGAAAACTTAAATTTATAATTTGAATAATTTTAATGAGAATTTAAGAATTTTAAGAAAAAAATTATGAGTTTTAAAATTTTTTGACTCTCAACAAATCCAGCAAATATTAAAAAATTTGGAAAGTTTTAAGACTTCTATACTTATAAGGAATTTAAAAGTTTTATGATTATTAAAAGTTACGAAATCTTACAATTTTACGATAGTTAAGAATTTATTTTTTTTCTTTTAAATATTAGAATTTTAGTAAATAAAAATCATAAGAATTTTATAACTATTTTTAGTTAATTAAAAAAAATTTTTTTAAAAATTTAAGAATTTTGAAGTCATTATTAAACTTAAGAATATTGGGAATTTTGCAAATTCAGTTTTAATTTAAAAAAATTTTAATAATTGAAACAAATATAAAAATAAATCGAAACAAAAATAGTTTAAAATTTATTAACTTATTGTCAAAAAATAAAATAAAATAAACAAAATGGTTAAACTTTTGAAAAGAATAAAAGTTTTAATTTTTTTATTTCCAAACTTTAAAAACTAGAATATGAATTTAATAATTTTAGGAATTTAAAAAAATTTAAGGCTTTTAAGAATTTTACGAATGAGAAATTTAATATTTTTAAGAATTAAGAGTTACTTTAGGTTAAAAATTTTATAATCAAGAAAAATCTATTCTTCCAATTTTATGATTTTTAAGAAAATTTAAAAGAATTATATGAGTCTAACAATTTTAAATTGAATTTTTTAAGTTTTTTAACAATTTTAAAAATTGGAGAACATTATGTTTCTAAAAATAAAACATTACAAAAGAAAAAATTAAATATTATAAACAATAAAAATTATTAATTTTAAAACTAATTTTTTGAATTAACAAGTTTTAACAATTTTTAGGAATTTTAACAATTTTTGGAAATTTTACAAATTCTTTCGTTTAAAAAATAAAAAAATGTAAAAAAATTTAGAAATTTGGGGAATTGAGTTTCCAGAAAATTACAATTTTAAGAATTTTAAAATTTTCTGCCCGGTTTCACAAAAATATTCAACTAGAGATTAGCTATCAGGCAGCTAAATGTTTAAACAAGTTTTTATTTTACAACTAAAATTCAATTCAATTTATTTTTTTTACACTTAATAAATAGTTTCGGTACAATAAAAAAATTAAAATAAAAATATTAAACGGACGGTTAAATATTTAACTCACAAAACTCGGCCGGTTGACTTAAATTGGAGAATCGATAATTAAATTTTTCGTGCAACCATCTGGGCATATTTTAATTTTCAAATTTGATTAAAATTAAAACAGGCTAACAATTACCATTTTTATTTTTAAAGAGTTCAAGAATACTGTATTTTAAAAAATTTTAGGAATTTAAAAAATTTAAGAAAGAGTTTTTATAAATTCTAGAAATTTTAACATTTTGTAATTTCTTATAATTCAAAATTTAGCGTAAGTTTAAAAAAATTGAAAATTGTATATTCTTAAAAAATGTTAAATTCTGGAAAACTATTTTAAATTTTTAATAAAATCGTTAAAACCTATTAGTAATATTTTTAATACATTCAAATTTAAGAAAAAATATAATAATTTATGAACACTAAAGTATTAGAAAATTTAAAGAATTCCAATAATTTTTAGAAATTATTAAATACATAATAATAAAAATAATAATCAGTTTTCAAAAATGCCATTACTGGCCCCTTACTTACTTATTTAGCTCCAACGGTTTCGATCCTGATCATGGTTTTCATACTGTCTTAGACAATCTGAAGAGGCCAAGTCGTTCTCTACATCGTGGAGCCATCGTCGCCTGCAACGACCTCTGCGCTTACCGTGTGGTATGCCAGCGTACTCGCTGCGATCTTATTTCATGTACAATATCGGGGATCTTCATCAGATCTCTGATCTCGACATTGTACACAGCTCGGTATGTACCATCTATTTCGCGTTTTGGGCCGTAAATCACCCGCATGATTCTTCTCTCAAATGTAAGGAGCCATCAATTATTAGTTTTTAAGATATTAAGAGAATAAAAGAATTTTAATAATTTTTAAATTTTAAACAATTTTAAAGGTTTAATAAAATTAAGAATGAAAATTTTTTAAGAAAATGCAATTTAAATTATTTTAAATTTCATGAACATTTTTAGAAATTTCAAGAATTGAGATTTTAAAAGTTATTAGTTTTATGAATTTAAAATTTCTTTAAATTAAAAAAAATAAAAGAATTTAAAATTTTTTAAAATTTTCAACAATTCCAAAATGTTAATTAAATTAAGAATGAAGAAGTTTTAGAAAATGCAATTTTAAAATTTTTACAAATTATCAAATACATACATCGAATTTTCTAAAATTTAAGTATGTATTTTAAAAATTCGCTAAACTTTTTAAAATTAAGAAATTTCAAGAACTTAGTTTTAATAAATTTTTAGTGTCATGAAATTAAAAGTTTTTAAAATATTAAGAGAAACAAAAAATTAATAATTTTAACATTTTTAACAATTTTAAAATTTTAATAAAATCTAGAATGAAGCATTTAAAAAAAACGCAATATTAAAATTTTTAGTAATTATCAAATACATACATTGAACTTTCCAAATTTTGAGTATTTGGAAAATTTGGTAAACTTTTTAAAATTAAGAAATTTTAAAAATTGAGTTTCAAAAAGTTATTAGTTTTATGAATTTAAATTTTTTTTAAATATTAAGAGAATAAAAGAATTATACAATTTTTTAAATGTTTAACACCTACAATTTTAATAAAATTAAAAATGAATAATTTTTAAAATAATACAATTTAAAAATGTTTAGAAATTATCAAATACATACATTATATTTTCTAAAATTTGAGTAATTTAAAAATTCGCTTAATTTTTTAAAATTTCGAAATTACAAGAATTGAGTTTTAATACAGTTAAAAAATTTTAGAACTTACCAAATACTTACATTCAATTTTCTAAAATTTGGGTATTTTAGAAATTTCAAGAGTAGAGTTATTAAAAATTTTTAGTTTTATGAATTTAAAACTTTGTAAAATATTAGAGAATAAAAAAATTTTAAAATCTTTGAACAATTTTAAAATTAAGAATAAAGAATTTGAAAGAAAATGCATTTTTAAAATTTTTAGAAATTTTCAAATACATATATTGGATTTTCTAAAATTTGGGTATTTTAAAAATCTGCCAAACTTTTTACAATTCAGAAATTTCAAGAAATGAGTTTTAAAAATATATTAGTTTTATGAATTTAAAAGTTTTCAAAAAATTAAGAGAATAAAAGAAAAAATTTTTAAATTTTAATAAAATTAAGAATGATGATTTTTTAAGAATTTTCTTAAATTTTCAAATTTTTAGAATTTATGAATTGGCGAAAATTTCGATATTTTAAAAATTGCAATTATTTAAAATTGAGAAATTTCTCAAAAATTAAAAAAATGCACAAAAGTTTCAAATGTTTAGTTAAATATTGAGAGGTCCAGAAAACAGCTGATGAAATATTTATTTTAAATTTTCGAAATAAATTCAAATTTGGGGATCTTATTAAATTTTGTAAAATTTTGTCAAGTTTAGAAATTTCAATAATTTTTTTAATAAATTTTATGTTTTAAAAATTTTAAAAGAAAAAAAGAATGTTAAATTTTTATTCATTTTAAAATATTAATTAAATTAAGAATTAAAAATTTTATAAATTACAAATAAAATATATTGAATTCTCTAAAATTTAGAAATTTTAAAATTCGGTAAATATTTAAAATTTGAGATACTTCTTTAAAATTCACGAAATTTTCATCCTTTTCTACGAAATTGGAGAAATCGTCTTAAATTTAGTTTGCTTGTAAATAGAACGTCAAAATAAGATATAAATAGCCATAATTTACCTAACCACTATATAACAACAAGTACTTATTACAAATTTCCCACTTCCTGTTCCCAATTAAAATCCAATTAATTAACTACAATGCTGTTGCATTTTCCATACATGTATAATACACGCGATTAAATGGTCCATATATATTGTTAGCCAATAATTACACATCCGGATTGCGTTGAGTTGGTCATTTATTTTGCCATTATTATGTTAATTTTTGAAATTTTAATCGACCGTCATTGTGTAAATGGTCATCAAATTTACAACCTAATTACCGAGTGTTATACTGTTGTTGGTCGTAATTATTAACATCGTCTCCTTATATATTATGTAACACCTTCTATATACTATTTCTATTATACTCCTCCGATTACTTGTTTAATTTAAAATGTATTGTTGCTGTAATCATTACTGGGTTACTAGGAGATTACTCCCCCATTTTAACTATATTATGTATAGTATATAGAGCATTCAGATAGACGTACATCTATACCTTACTCCCAACCTCGCTTATTAAAACCTCTCGTTCTGGTTAATTATTTTATTCATGGTGATGAAAAAATATAAATTTTCATGATTTTCATTACGAACATTATCATCGCAGCATAGTGTGGTGAAAACGGTTGAATATATATATATACATACATATACGATTAGATATGTGGGGCGAGAATGGGTTATTTGGAAGAATGATGCCAGGAAATTTATATAAATTAAATTATGATTTTTTTTTTTTTTTTGTTAAAGATCTTTGAGATAGATTAGATTTTTTTGATTGGGAAATTTAACAGGTGGAAGATTAGTCCGTATATTATATGGAAAATTTATGTATATGTATGTACATACATAAATACAGAATTTGTGGGTTCGGTTGAATACTGATTGTAATTGAAACCCAGCATGAGGTTTGTATTAAATTTTGACGATATGCGGTTAACACCATAGGAGAATCAATTATCAATTTCAATACCCTATATAGATACATCGATATATAACGAAAATGAAAATTGTCCAAATAAACACTTTATGTAACTATATATACTGAATATTGATTGGAAAATTTCAAATAGAAATTCTTTATTTTGAGAAAATAGAATATTTTTTTTTGTGGCTTGATATTTATTCCTATAGATACATAATAGTTAGTTCTGCGAACTGACAATGTGTACATATTTGAACACAGTACTTATTTGGATTATTTGTTTAGTATATTGTACAATATTATGTTGATGAATGAGTTCTGGGAAAAAAAATTGAGGTTTGCCCTGCATCTCCCCCGTATGAAAGGAAGCTTTTTAAATTATTATTTTTTTGTTTGCTAAATGTTTCTATTTGCTTAGGAACTTTTATTGTGTTTTTAGAGGTCGTAGTGAATTCCGAGAATTAAGAATACCATATTTTTGCTGAAAATGTCAATGCTTAAGGGGCCTATTGAATATTATTTCGGTATTGAGAATAACGAGGAAATTTAAACGGAAATTTCAAACTCATTAGATTGAGTTTTTGAAAATTTCTAGATTGAGTTTTGCCAATTTTAATCAATTTAATAAGAATTGATTTAATCACTTATCAGTTTGGGTTATGATCCTAATAGGGAGTTTCTATGCTTCCTACCAGGTCAAATTTTATGTGGGATCATTTTGAAATCTCAACCCACGTTATATCTCTAATCAAAATCACCCTTCGTCTCAGGTTATATTTTAAGTGGGATGAGGTTCAAACTTATTAAAACCTCAACCCAACGTTTTGTTAACGTACGAAATGGCCGTATAAAAGGTGCGGGTGGAAATTATAATTATTTTGAATCTGATTCTCTAGAATCAAAAGAACCAAATGGTGAAAATATGTCAAATTTAAATGCTTGCTTTTGAAGACTCCTGCAGTAAAATTAAAATATTATCAAGATGGCTTTGTCTGTCTCAGTAATTTTCGTTCATTTGCCAATGGCAAGCGGCAATATTATACGTTTGCGATACACATGTTCGGGCGTTAAGCTCAACTAGTGTAAACCTAAGATTAAGAGATGCATTTGCTACCCGAGTCCACAATGAAATGTAGAACTGTTGCCAAATAACTGTAAAGGGTTTCTTGTTGAATTAAACGAAACCCCGCCAGTATTTATTAATGCGGCCTATTGGCTCAACAATGCAAGAACACATGTGTATCCAATAAAGTAATATGAAAAAATCATGGCCAACACTATTTTATACGAGAAAAAATTGATTTGGTGACCTTGTAAGACCTTAATTTACCAGTTAAACGCAAATATTTTTGAGTCAACAATCTGGCTCCAACGGTTTCGATCCTGGGCTTGGTGTTCATACTGTCCTAGACAACCTGAAGAAGTCAAGTCATTCTCTACACCGTAGAGCCTTCGTCATCTGAAACGACCTGTGCGCCTACCATATGGTGGCTTCTCCTTTCAGAGATCGCTGCACAATTCGTTCCGGATCAGCACGCAGAACGTGACCGAGCCAGCGTACTCGCTGAGATCTTACTTCATGCACAATATCGGGGATCTTCATTAGATCTCTCATCTCGAAATTGTACGGAGCTCGGTATGTACCATCTATCTCGCGTTTCGGGCCGTAAATCACACGCATGACTCTTCTCTCAAATGTAAGGAGCCATCTCTCGTACTCATCCGTCAGCGCCCAACTTTCACATCCAAACATAACAACGGGCCTGATCAATGCTTTGTAAAGCTTCAGTTTCACGGCACTTGATAAGTGTTTAGATTTTAGCAGTGGCCTTAGAGGATACAAGAAACGACTGCCAGCTGCCAGCCGCACTTTAATATCCTCACCCATACTGTTATCGTGAGTGATAAGAGAACCCAAATATTTGAACCTCCTCACTCCCTCAAACGTGTGGTGGCCACTACTAAAATCTGGTTTGCCATTGTCCCTAAAACCAGAGATCAGGTATTTCGTTTTGGACTCATTGATCTGAAGTCCAACTGAAGCTGGAAACTCTACAAGCGGATCAAGTATTTCTTTCACTCCGTTGAAATTCAGTCCAATCACGCATATGTCATCTGCATATGCAAGCACCTGATTGGACTGGCGATATAAGATGTTGCACTGAGGTGTTTCAGTTTTACGAAAGATGTACTCCAACCTGAGATTAAAGAGTATTAACAGAGCATCTCCCTGCCGAATACCCAAGTTAACTGCAAAAATTGTCATCCTACACAGTCGTACCAATTTTGTTGGCATTCCTAGGTATTCCAGGGCAGACCACAAACTCTCTCGATTGATCGAGTCATAGGCCTGCCGGAAATCCAGGAAAACCTGATGTACGGAGATGGATGTCTCATAATATTTAGATCAAATCATTAGCGTCGAAAAGACCTGATCAGTGACTGATCGTTCGGACGAAATCCTCCTTGATAGTCACCAACCAATTTCGCTGTGTTCCCAGACTTGCACGAAAACTTCCACCGTAGCTTTGCAACGACCAAATGATGATCACTGCCTACGTGTTTGGTTGCTGTCCAATAAGTTCTCACATCCTACACAACCCGAGCCCGTCTTTTAGAAACTAACACATGGTCAATTTGGCTACGGGAAGTTTTGCGAGGATGTGTCCATGTCTCTAGATGTATCTGTTTATGAGGGAAGAACGTGCTTGCTACTTTAAGATCATGAGCAATTGCAATGTACATCATTCTCTCACCATTATCGGTTGCAGTTTCGTGTCGGGAGTACGGACCTATGTTTTCATACAAGTCGGTTTAATTTCTGCCAGCTCTAGCATTAAAGTCCCCCAATTACCATTGTAACATCGTGTTCGGGTGTAGATCCCATCAGATCGTCCAAGTCATTGTAAAATGAGTCTTTATCTTGGGGCTGGGTGACATCTGTGGGCGCATGTATACACAAATTATCGACAGGTTGGCTAACTTCATACGCAAGCGAAGCTTACACAATCGGTTATTGACTGCCTGGAAATCCAAAACAGCGTTCTTTACCTGCGGCCCAAGAAGAAATCCAGCTTCAAGATTTCCGAGGTCATCTCCACTGTAGAGCAACGTATAGCCCTGGGACACATGGCCTCCTCTTTTAGGCCAGCGAGTTTCTTGAAGATCAACGAGTTTCAGCCGATACTCCTTCATGCACGTGATTAGGCCCACCAACGCTTCTGGTTTTTTAAGTGACTGCACGTTCCACGTGCCGACCCCGTTATTTTATTTATTTAGCGATCCAACCGTTTAGTCGCCTCCTACAAGCAAAGGATATGGTATTCTTGGGAAACATGTTCGTGTAATTTAGAATTACGAGACATGTGAGTGCCCCCGACGACAGGGGCCGTGCAATATAGCAAGTTTTTAAATACGTATTGGTTTTTATTCTTTTCGCCCTGGAACAGGTCTACGCAAAATAATGGAAAGTGTCCAAATTGTTGACTTTTAAGGTATGTTGACAATGTTGGTTACTTTATGACCATGGTCCTTGATTGTTCTCTATAATACTGCTCACATTGATTAGTGGTGTTAAGGGTACTTTTTGGGGAGCAGGTTGTGGTTGTTTTACTATTTCATTAGATTTCGATAGAAATATCCTCTTGGATGGCGTTTTGTAGAGTCTGCTCTTTTTATTTACATTTACCTTATTTGGTCTGGGGTAATTGACTTCTTTCTCAACCTCCTTTTCATCCGTAAAATATTCATTGCTGAGATTTTGTATGCTCTGGTTTCTAACATTAGTAGACACAGAAGGTTTCATTTGCTTCTCTAGTATCTCAATTCTGCTTTCTAAGTTTACCAATGCATTGCACCTCATATTGCTGGCAATTTATCCGTAGTTCATTATTCTGCTACTCAAGCAAGACCAATTTTGAAATCATTTCATTGCCGCCTTGTCGCATACGGTGTCTTTGTTCTGATATAGGTGAATGTTTTTAATCTATTAGAGGTAGAGGGGCTTATACTTCTATCTGCTGTAGCAGCTAAGCTTTCCCCTACTAAAGCATTGCGGTCGCTGAATGCATTATTCTTCCCCTGATCTTGAATGACTGATTTATTATTCGAGGTACCTTCCCTTAGCCAGATTTGGTCCACTGGAAGTATTTTATTTCCCACCTACTCCCCGGCAAGTCGGTTAGTGCATTCCCCGATCGGCCATCTCAGGAATTGTTTTAAAAATAAATATTTTGATTTAGACAAACGACAAAAACTTGGTTTTCGTAAACCACTGGACGGCCACTCAACTGCTAGAACAATTCTGGAAAAGAATGGATTAAAAACTTCTTGGCCGACATCATCATTTCCAACAAAAGGATAACCGAATCGCCTAACTGTAATGGATTCCGAAAATCCCCGAAACTGGTGACCAAAAGGGATTTTCCTGCAAAAGATTAAACCACTACTTAGACTAACCCCTTTAAATTCCACCGGAGTAACATATTCACATCCGAATAATAATATTCATCAAAAGCATATCGATAAATTTAATTTAAACACCTTCTGCTATAGGTACTTAGCAGAGCCTATATTATATTACCATTTCATCCTGTTTGCATTAAGGGTTATACGTTCAGTAAAATTTTGATTCAATTTGACATCCATAATAAATGTATGTTGGTATTTATAGCATAACAATATTCATCCACCCGCAATATAAAAGCTATCATCATCATATATTTTCGTAACAAAATGTGCAACTTTTTCATATTTCCACAAAAAAATTGTGTCTAAAAATATTTGACAAAGTCATGATATATAATATGGATTCACCAAAAAAAAAAAAAATTTAAAAATTGTCTCCATTATATGTAAGCTTTTGGAAACGAATCGAAAAAAAAAAAAAAAGTTTTTCAACCGAGGGGGATGTTTATGAAAAATATGAGTACTCTATTTAACCGAGGGCACATCAGTTTTATCAATTTGATTTGAGCTTTTTTTTTTTTGGTATAGACGAGTACATATACATATTCCTATTCGACATCGTCATGTTTTTTTTGTATTTTGGTTTCTTTTCAAAATAAAAATCATTTTTATGTTTCCTGAATTGTCAACATGAAATTTGAAACTGTCTGCGCGTATATATACATTTGTACGTATTCTAATGATTGTGTTTTGTGTTAAATCAACATTATAAATTGCGACAAATTGTTGTGAATGCGGATTCAATTACATGGTGGGGAGGAGTATTCTGTGTTGATGCGAAATTTTATTTTGCTCTAAAAATTATTTTTGATTAGGCGGATGGTTTGGGTATTTGAATTGTATACATATGTATGTAAATAAGATTTATTTGCCCGTTCGCATTATTATTTTATTAGATTCATTAAATTGATCTGTTTTTAAAGTAAACAATTTTTTTTACCTGCGCCCTCGGATTTATCCTTGGCAACATGTACATAAAAAAAATATAATCAATATATCCTTCGGCCCCCGCCATTCCAAAAATAATTTTTTGGAAACGAAAAATATTGGATCACTTATTTCGTAATGGCCCTATATTTCGATGATTTCTTTCCGTTCTATATTTTAGATATTTTTGCTGTTGTTATTGTGTTCCGTTTCAAATCCGAAATGATACACAAGATACTCATTTATTTTTATAAAACAATTTCTAATGCTGTGTTATCTTAGATATATATACATAAGCAAAAACATAGATAATACACAGCAATCATAATCAATCATCATATCTGGAAATAAAACGTATACGATATATATTAACACAGAGCGACAGAACTATCTGGGGGAATATAATATTTTATATAAAATAAAAATAAATAAAAAGCACAGAATTTCTGCCAATAATAACACATATTTTAAATGGCTGGCAATAACTCATTTTCCCGATATATCTGTCGTATATCATTGCAATCATTTTTTATGTGCGAGCGGGGGCTGAGACATATCTTATGGATTTATGAGTTTATTGTGTGGTAAATATACGAATATTTACACTATATGTGTATATGTGGGTTGTGTGCGTGTGTGTATATACTATATAGATAACTTAAAGCTCCCGCACAATTTTCGAATAAAAATAATAATACAATTAATATCAATTACTGTCAATGGTAATTAATAAACAAAACAAAAAATATATTCATTAAACATCCGCCTAATAAATTTGCCAATGAAAATTTATTTTTCATCAACAGAAAATTGTTTTTTTTTTTTTATATCCCAATCAAATTATTTTTCCAAATTTTTTTTGTTTTTGATAATAAAGCACACAGAAATTTTAACGTTGTAATTAATTAGAAAGTAAAAAAGCTCGACCGAATTATTCTCATGCCACGGAACGCGAGCGCTATTCTATAAATTTTATTATACATAATACATTTATAGTTATCCCCCGGAAGGTCGGAAAATTTTATTTTATTTTCCCAAAAAATAAAATGTTTTGTTTTTGTTTTAGAAGAAATGATATAATATAAAATACAATGAACCAAATATTTTCCCAATGCTGTATGTTTTCCGGTTATTTTTATATAATTAGAGATAAAATAATATTTTTTTGGGAGATAAATGTGAAATATTGATAGTTGAAAATGGGCGAAATAATATTTAGAATAGAATGATATTTTCCCAGAATTCGTAATTAATTCGATCAACAAATTATAAAAGAGCATGTGTTCTGTGTCAACATTTTGAGCAATAAAATTTTCAACGTGAATGCTTTAAGAGCCTAAACTAAACTTAAAATTGAAATTTCTGAAAAGCTTTCAAAAATTAAAAATTAAATGAAGAGCTTCTAGAGTAGATAAAAACAGGATAGTTTAAATTAAAAACGCTCTCGTTAATACAAATTGTTAAATCTTCATAGATGAAAAAGCTTAATCAAATTTCATTGTTAAATTTAAGATTAGAGCCTCAAAACTCACTAAACACGGTATTTAATTTAAAGCTCAATAATTTTGATGTAAATTTTAAAAAATTTACAAGTATTAAAGCTAGTTAGATTTTAATAGATGATAAATTTCAATTAAATTGGTTGTAAAGATTTTATTGTAGTGTTTAAGATTAGAGCTTTTAAAATAAATATGTTTGAAACAAACGCTCAATATAACAACAATAATTTGTATAGTGCCTAACGGAAGTTTAAGAATTGTTACAATTTATTTCACGATTCTAATAAAGTTTAGTGAAATAAACATTTGAAAAAAGCTTACAAATTATAAAAATCGATAGGTAAAAATATCCAAAACAAAACTGGAAATTTATGAATAAAATGAGGATTATTATTTGTTGAAGGCTTACAAACCAGTCATGCATAAGTATTAAACAATTTACAAAGCTTTCAAATTTTTCAAAGCTACTGGCATTTTTTATAATAAAAGTATTAAATATAACGGTCGTCCCTAACTTTAAATTAAACATAAATTTCCTCAAAGCTCACATTAATACAGTAAACCATTTAAAGCTCAATAAATTTGGTGGACATTTTGAAGAACTTACAGTTTTGGTCAGCAAAATTCTCAAATCGAATGCTTTAAGGGCCTGCATTCAACTTAAACTTGAAATTTCTAAAAAGCTCTCAAAAATTAAAAATAAAATGAAGAGCGTAAAGACTATTTATTAGACTGTTATTATCTACACGTTCAGTTTAAACCATTTTAGAAACGCTCTCGTTAAAATACAAATTGTAAGATCATTAAAGATGGAAAAGCTCAGTTAAATTGGCTGTTAAGATTTCATTGTAAAATTGGAAATAACAAAATATATATCTAAACACTCAACATCACACCAATAATTTTCATAGTGTCTAATGGAAGTTTAAGAATTGCTACGTTTATTTCACGATTCTGATAGAGCTTTCACTAAACATTTAGATTTAATTTAATATAAAAAATATCTCCGAAAATGAGTATTAAGTTATTTTAGTACGGTTTGCTTAGGAATATATTACACAATAAATGAATAAAAGATCAACAAAGGTGAATAACTTCAAAATTATACAACAATAAAATCTCAGAAAATAATGTAAGCTTACCCTCTATTAAATTTATAAAAAAATTAACATAAAATTTGTTCTCTTTTACAAATTATCAAATAAAACATAAAATTAAATCGATGGGTAAAAAAGCTCTAAGCAAAATTGGAAATTTATGAAAAAAAGGATTATGTTTATTCAAAGCTTAGGTTAGGTTAGGTAAGGGTGGCTATCCTAAAGGACTAGCATAGACACAAAATTGGTCCGTAGCTGTACCACATTCGAGTTTCCTCCTCTTCACTCGCTAAACTATCCTGAGCTTACCAAGAAGCGTTTAAAGTCCCGGATCTCGATTTTACTAAGATCCGAGAGGTCGTTCAAAGGGTAAGTTCCCATAAATTTTGTTCTGCTGTACGCTGGACTAGGGCAGGTGCAGAGCAGATGGATATTCAAAGCTTACAAATCAGTTATTTAACAGTATTACAATTTTATAAATACAATTTTTACAAATTTTTCAATGTTTTTGATAACTCTTTATAAAAATGTAAAGATATGAAATATTACGGCCAACTTATCTCCAACTTTAAAAATGTAAAGATATGAAATATTACGGCCAATTTATCTCCAACTTTAAATTAAACATAAATTTCCTCAAAGTTCATAGATACACCGAATTCAATTTAAAGCTCAATAATTTTGGTGTACATTTTGAAAAACATCCAAGTATTAAAACTCCAAAGCCATTTACGTATTGATCAAGAAAAGCTCAAATCGAAATCTTTAAGAGCCTAAATTAAGCTTAAAATTAAATTTTCTGAAACGCCTTCAAAACTATAACATTTAATTAATAGCATTGAGGACAAGATAAAAAAGCTCAATAAAATTGGGTGGCAAAAATTTCAATGTAAACTACAGAGCTTTTAAAAAATATATTTGAACCGAAATTTAGTATAAACCGTGAACGCTTGGCTAACATTCAAGAAGAAAAAATATTTACAATTTAATTCCACGATTTCAATAGAGCTTTCACTAAATATTTAGATGTAAGTCAATATAAAACACAAATCAAAATTAAGTGAATCTTTTTGCCCAATTGTTGACACTTATGGATTGGTCAAAAATTCATGTTTGAGAAATTCTTTATAAAAAGTGGATGATTCAGATACTACTAGGTACCTATGGGTTATATTGTACCAATGGTTTTTACACTGTTGCTGTTTGCTTCGCTCAAAAATGTATTGCTCCAAGTTCACAAAATACACATTAAATAATTAAAAGCTCAACAAAGGTGAACAATTTCAAAACTATAAAACTCTAAAATCTGAGTAAATAATGATAGCTGGCGCTCTATTAAATGTATTCAACTAAAACCTAAAGTTCATAAAATAAAAGATATAAAACTATATCTATAAGAAAAAGCATTAACATTTAGTGAATAAAATGTTGCATAGACTTCTAATTTTTTAAAACTTTTGCATTCTTTATAAAAATTCATGATGCAATTCATGAAGTTCAGTTTGCCCAAAGTCATAGATACACAGTAAGTAATTCAAAGCTCAATAATTTTTGATAATCAGGTCAACAATATTTCTGGTAACTTTCATAAAATATAAAGCTTAAAATTTAATTTCTTCAAAAATTACCGGATTTTTGGTACAAATTATAAAATAAAAGGAATAAACTCAAATCGAGGTAAAAGCTTTAAATAAAAATTGTATGAAAATTTTTCAAATTTTAAAAATAAAGTTTAAAGCTTTTAGACTAGAAAATTCAAAAATATATGGTGCCTATTTTTCAAAGATGGAAAAGCTCTACATCAAATTGGTTGTAATAATATCACATTCATCAAATTACATCAATTTGTATAGGACACACTGCAAGTTTATAAATAATTACGATCTATTACCACGATTTGAACATGCAAGCTCTGCTAGACATTTATAGTTAATTTAATAAAAAAAATGTTATTTGTTGATTGTTTAATTTTACCAGCTTTATGTACCATTGTTGATATTTTTTTTATGAACAATTGTTGGTATTTTAGCTTTTGCTAAAATTGTTCAAGGGTTATATTTATTCACAGCTTACGAATCGATTTATTCAAACTTGATAACTAGAAAGCTTGCAAAGCTTTCATATTATTCAAGCGCTATATATTCAAAGCGTTCCTTTAAATTGAACATAAATGTGCCCAAAGTTCACAAATACAAAGTAACCAATTAAAAGCTTTATTGAGCTTTAATAATTTTAATAATATATAAATATATATATATAAATATATATATATATATATATATATATATATATATATATATATATATATATATATATATATATATATGTATATATATATATATATATATATATATATATATATATATATATATATATATATATATATATATATATATATATACATATATATATATATATATATATATGTATATATATATATATATATATATATATATATATATATATATATATATATATATATATATATATATATATATATATATATATATATATATATATATATATATATATATATATATATATATATATATATATAAATATATTAATAACATATAAATACAAATATAGGTGTACATCTTGAAAAATCTAATATCTGAGAAAATTTTAAAAACTTGCAAAATACAGCGCTACATGCAATGTACTAATTTGCATATACATAAGTATAAAGCTTAAAATTTTTTTTTTTTTCAAAAATAACCAATAAGCTTATAAAATTCTCAAAGTTCGCAGTTTATGAAAAGTTTTCAAAAAATAAAATGTAAAACTTTAATCCTAAAAAAAACTTCCAATTTTAATTGAATATAAACAATTTCTCCGAAAATTAAAATTAAGTTTTTTTACCAGCTTTTTGCTCATTTTTTAATAAATATTTTATTTTATTTGCATTTTAGTTTCTACTAAAGTATAAATGTGAAGGTCATTTATTCAAAGCTTTTCGAGTAGATTAGTTAAAACCATCAAAATTCGATAAAATCCAAATATTAACCATTCTTTATAAAAAGTTTATGATCCAGATAGTTACTAGGTTGTACCAATGGTTTTCGCTTAGGAAATAAATATTGTTCAAAGTTTCACACAATACACAGCAAATAATTAAAAGCTCAACAAAGGCAAACAACTTCAAAAATATACAAATCTAAAATCTGAGAAAATAATGTAAGATTCCGCTCTACTAAATATAAAACGAAAAATGTATTCTTTGAAAATAATCAACAAGTTTACAAATTATAAAATAAAAGATATAGGATTAAATGTAAAAGCTTAAAACAAACTAAAGTTAAAATTAATCAAAAGCTTGTGAGGATTATATTTATTTATTTAAAGCTTACAAATCGATTTATCAAAATCACTAAAATTTGATAAACAAATGATTGCAAAGCTTTCAAATTTTTCAGTTTTAGGATTTTTCTTTCTTTGTTCCAGCTTTAAATTAAACATGTATTTGCTCAATGTTTACAGATAGAATTTTGTATACAGCCCGTATACAATAAATAATTAAGAGTTCAATAATTTCGGTGTACATTTTGAAAAACTCACAACTCTAAAGTTTTAGAAAATAATGAAAGCTCGCAAAATATATACATCAGCTCACAAACATTTTGTATTAATAAAGCAAGTTTGATCTCTTCAAAAATAACCAAAAAGTTTACAAATTATAAAATAAAAGATAAAATAAAAATGAGGTAAATGCTTTAAATAAACTAAAATCCAAGTTCTATGAAAAGCTTACAAATTTTACATATTCAAAAACTTGCTAAAACGGTCTGGGAGGGTTATATTTATTCAAGCTTACAAATCCATTAAACAATACCATCAAGATTTGTTAAATAAAATGTCTGTAAAGCTTTCAAAGTTTTAAAAACTTTGGGAATTTCTTATTTAAATTTATAATACAGATATGGAAAGTTACGGTCCTTTCCAGTTTTAAATTGTGAACGCCTAGCTAACATTTCCATTCAACATAACACAAATAATTTGTCTAGTGCTTAATGAAAGTTTAAGAATTGTTTAGTGCTTTCACTGAACATTTTGAGTTAGTTCAATATAAAAAATATTTCCAAAAATTTAAATTAAGTTTTTTTTTACTAGTTTCTTGGTTATTATTTGATAACTACAACATATGAAGGGTTGCATTTAAGTTTTTACTTAAGTATGAACATGAAGGTTATTTAAAAGAAATTTTACGTCGTTGCAGGCGACAATAGCTGAAGCTCCACGGTGAAGAGAACGACTAGACATATACTGGTTATCTAGGATAGTATGAAGATCAAGCTCAGGATCGAAACCGAATTGACTGTTGACACAGGCCATAATGGCCTTTAACATTTGAGCTTTCGCTTAAATTGATTGAAGGTGTTATATATATATATATATATATATATATATATATATATATATATATATATATATATATATATATATATATATATATATGTATATATATATATATATATATATACTTATATATATATATATATATATATATATATATATATATATATATATATATATATATATATATATATATATATATATATGTATATATATATATATATATATATATATATATATATATATATATATATATATATATATATATATATATATATATATATATATATGTATATATATATATATATATATATATATATATATATATATATATATATATACATACAAATATATATATATATTAAAGCTTACAATTCGATTACACAAAAACATTAAAACTTAAGAAATAAAAATGTTTCAAAGCTTTTGACATTCTTTATAAAAATGTATGATTCAGATTACGATCCTTTCCAGCATTAAAATAAACATAAGTTCACAGATACATAGCAAACAACTAAAAGCTCAATAATTTCGGTGTACATTTAGAACAATTTTTAACTCTAAAGCTTGGGAAATTTATAAAAGCTTACAAAACACAAACATTAGCTGAAACATGGTTCTACTAATTTGTTTCTCAAAGTTCAGTTCCAAAAAAGCTTTCAAAAATTAAAAATGATTCGTTCTTCAAAGATAATCTTTTACGATTAGCTCCATCAAATTGGTTGTAATAATATCGCTTTTAGGGCATAATGCAACCTTCCAAATTTTATGATCTAATACCACGATTTTAATTTGAAAGCTCTAATTTAGTAAATAACATTTTTTCACCCAAATTAAAATTAAATTATTTTAATTGTATTATTCAAATTAAATAAAAAAATTGTAATTTTAATGAGCTTTTACGATTAGCACAAACATCTAAAAGTTTCTTATTTCAATCATGGTAAAATTTTTAGAATTTTTCATTGTTTCATTTTAACAGTTTTTTACTCAATTATTGTTGTCTTTATAAAGATTTATATTTCAGCTGTTGCTAAAATTTTCTGTGACGGTTATATTTATTCAAAGCTTACAAACCGATTAATCAAAACCATCAAAATTAGATAAATAAAATGTTTACAAGGATTTCAAATAGGTCAAAGCTTTTGGCATTCTTTATAAAGATGAATAATTCAGATATTAAATATTAAGGCCTTTCCCATCTTTAAATTGAACTTACATTTACTTAAAGTTCGTAGAACAATATTAATAACTAATAAATTATAAAAGCTTGATAATTTCGGTGTACATTTTGAAAAATTAACAATTCTAAAATCTGAGAAAATAAAATAAAGCTCACCAACATTTTTACTAATTAGCATAAAATATAAAGCTTAAAATATAATTTCTTTAAAAATTTCCAAAAAGCTTACAAATTACAAAATGAACGATATTTTCAAAATACAATGTAAAGCTTTTAGAATAGTTAAAAATGGATAAGCTGTTCATCAAATTGGTTATAAGAATATCACTTTTATCAAATTACATCAATTCCCAAGCTTCTAAATGTTAACGATCTAATGCCACGATTTGAACTTGAAAGCTCTACTAGACTTTTATATTTAATTTAGTATATAACATATAACCCCAAATTTAGAAGAAGATGTTTTAAATTTATTATTTAAATTAAATAAAAAATTATAACTTAATTGAGGGGAATTTTTAAGGTTAGCTCAAACATCAAGGTTTCTCATTTCGGTAATGGTAATTTTCACGATTTTTGATTGTTTAATTTTACCAGCTTTTTGTCCAATTGTTGATATCGTTATGAAGATTTACATTTGAGCTTTTTTTTCAAATTAACTGTGACGGTTGTTTATTCAATGCTTACAAATCGATTAATCAAAACCATCAAAATTCGGCAAATAAATTGTTAGCAAAGCTTTCTAATTTTTCTATGCTTTAGATTAAACATAAATTTGCACAAAGTTCAGAGATACACAGCACACAGTAAATAATTAAAAGCTTAATAATTTCGATATAAAAAATGTAATTTCTAATTTAAAACTTTCATCGCTAAATTCTGAGAAAATAATGAAACCTTGCGGATCACATGGCTTACAAATAGCTCATTTAATTTTAAAATAACCAAAAAACTTTTAAATTCAGCTGCAAAGATTTTATTTGAAATAAACTAAATAAAATAAAATCGAAAGTTGAAGATAAAACTTCTGAAATGGTTTCAGAATTTAAAAATAGAATATAGAGCTTTAAGATTAGATATAAAAAAAATGTTCAGTTCTAACTTTAACTTTCAAAAAGCTTTTAATTTGTTCCTAATTCAATGATGGAAGAAAAATAATCAAATTATTTTAATTTTTATTTAGTGGAAGCATTAAGATTATATTTAGATTATCTAAAATCTACTTAAATACTGAAAAGTATTGTGATTTTATTGATTAGTTTTCTAATATTTATCTTAAACGTTGGTATTTTATTTATATAAATTTACCCAACGTACACTAAACTTCAAATCATGTTTTAGAGTTGTATTAGAGTTCTCTCCATTTTCTAAATTATAAATTTAACTTGTCTCTGAAAATTTCGTACTTCAAGTAGTACAATAAATATGTTGTTCAAAGTTAACAGATTACACTTTACACAAAAAACAATTAAAAGCTCGGTAATCTCGGAGGTAAAAAAATATAATAATAAAACAAAAAATTGTTTTGGAAAAAGCATCAAGAATGTTGACAATCCAAAAAATAAAATAAGTAGGTTCAAATTTCAAAGATAAGCTTTGAAATTTGAACCTGCTTATTTTATTTTTTGGATTATTTTTTAAATTACGAGAGCTTATTGAACTGAACAATTTTTTAATTTAGCTCAAAAGCTCGATTTATTTTAATTTGAAATTTCTTTAAATAGTTTTTACAAAATATTGAGCTTTCCCTTGAAAGATAAGCTTTCAAAGGAAAGCTCAATATTTTGTAAAAACTATTTAAAGAAATTTCAAATTAAAATAAATCGAGTTTTGAGCTAAATTAAAAAATGGTTCAGTTCAATAAGCTCATGTAATTTGGCAGAAAATTTAGAAATTCGTTTTATAGCCCTATTGTATAGAAACTTGATAAGCTCAACATCTGAGCTTTTACGCTTTTATTATAATATGGCTAAAGCTATTTATTTTACGATTTGTAAAAATTCAAAATAATGCAATAAACAATTGAAACAAATTTTTAATTAGTTGTGGAAAATTATTACTAAAATTGGTCTAACTGATGAGCTTAATTTATACTAACATCTCGCCGAATTTATTTGCTTAAAACCGAATGAATTGTTGCATGAAAAGCTGTTCATCAAATTGGTTTTAAGAATATCACTTTTATCAAATTGTATCAATTCGCAAGCTTTTAAATGTTTACGATCTCTATCGCCACGATTTGAACTTGAAAGCTGTACTAGACATTTATATTTAATTTAGTATATAACATATTACTCCTAATTTAGAAGATTTTTTAATTTTATTATTTAAATTTAATAAAAAATTATAATTTTAATGAGGGGAGCTTTTATGGTTAGCTCTTTTAATTTTTAAATAAACATAAAGCTTTTAAATTCAGCTGTAAAGATTTTAGTTGAAATAAAATAAATAAAATGAAATCAAAAGTTGGTTTCAGAATTTAAAAATATAATATAGAGCTTTTAGACTAGATATAAAAAAACGTTCAGTTCTAACTTTATTTTTCAAAAAGCTTTTAATTTATTCCTTATTCAATGATGCCAGAAAAGTAATCAAATTATTTTAATTGTTATTTTAATGGAAGCTTCCCAATTTGAAAGCTCTAGTATTGTGATATCTTGATTAGTTTTCTAATATTTATCTTAAACGTTGGTATTTTATTTATATAAATTTGCCCAATATACACTAAACTTCAAATCATGCTAAGAGCTTATTAAAGTTCTTTCCATTTTCTAAATTATAACTTTACCTTGTCTCTTTTCGTAATTCAAGTAGTACAATAAATATATTGCTCAAAGTTCACAGATTAAAATTCAATACGAAACCCAAACGAAATATTTTTTGAAAAATGAAAAAGTAGGCCCAAATTTCATAGATAAGCTTTCAGAGAAAAGCTCAATATTTCGGTCCAAACTATGTATATCATTTCATACTGTAGATATGTACTACAAAGCAAAAACAAATCAAATTAAAATAAATCGAGCTTTTGAGCTAAATTAAAGAATCGTTCAGTTCAGTTACCTTCAACTTTCAAAAATCACTCAAGGCACTCATTATTCGGAAAAAAAATTAGAATTTAGTTTTTTATCCATATTGTATAGAAACTTGATACAGATTTAAGCTTTTGAGCTGTTAAGCTTTTATTAAAACATGGTTAACGCTATTGCTTTTACGATTTGTGAAAATTCGGAATGATTCAATAAACAATTGTTGCTTTTAAAATAGTTGTTGAGTCTACGAAAATGTATCAGAGCTTTAAGACTTATGAAACAAATTTTTAATTAGTTGTGGAAATTATTACTAAAATTTTTTAGTAAAATTTTTCATTTAAAGTTCTGTTTTATCAGGGAAATATGTTTTTCATCTGTTTCTATCTGAAAGCTCTATGGCACATTTATTTGATCACATGTCAGAAAAACGGACTCAAAATTAAAATTAGTATTAAGACAAACTTGAATAAAATTTCCTAATAATTTTTTGAAACCAAGTTAAAGGACTTGAGTAAAATTTAACATTATATACTAAAAATGATATATTTAAAGTTTCAAAAGCTAGCATCTGCTATAAAACAATTTCAAACTTAAGGTTTAGTAATTTATGATTTTATTGCATTCATATGCCACATTCGTACTCTCTCTGTCTCTACTCTATAAAGAAGTTAATCCACACGAATAAAATAAAATATACTCGTATGAAAAAAAATTATCCATCATCCCTAGGTTTAGCCATATATAATTTTGTGGCAAACACACGTAAAGCCCATTACTTCAAGAATCTCGTACGCACCAAACAAAAATTTATACAAAAAATACAAAGCACATATCCCTCATATTTCCATTCGCCTCATTACATTTTCACATTACCACATATCAAATATGGCAATGAAGTAGAACCCATTAGGCTATATATACGTATGTATGTATGTATGTAGTGTACATACATATATGTGTTCTAAACATTTTATGTCATATCAATAAATCCACTGTATTATTCACTTTGAATACATGATTATCGTTTAATGTCTCCATACTCTAGCCTTAATCTTAAAAAACATAAAATATTTCTGTTGTTGTTCTTTGTATTTTCTTATGGGTGTTTTAGGTGTGTGTGTTGTTATTTTGTGTTGCTCTTAACAAAAACAACATAAAAATCCAGAGATGAATTTAAATTGTTTTGTTTTGTTTATTTTGCACCTATATATTTATGTACATATACATATACATATGTATACAAAAACCCATCACAAAATTCTCACCTCCCACTAACTAGGAGTTTGGAAGAATATGTACAACCATATAAGAATAATATCTTACACATTTCTTAAAGGGAGACGGGGCGTACACATAGGGGGTGATAAGTACACGTTTATTATGATTTTGTTTTGCTTTTCGTTGCAAAACCTAATTTCAAATTCAATCATCGTTTTTGTCAAGATTTATGCATTGAATATTGATACAAATGAGTTTGATGTGTACGATGCGTAAGGACAAGACAATGTATATGTCTTAATGTAAATATTTTTTCGAATATTTGACAAAAATTCGAAACTGTTTGACTTAATAAAGAAAATTTAATAAAAATCACACCAATGTCATAATAGATAAAAAAAAAACTGTATGTATTTCAATGCTTAGTTTCGAAAAGCACAATAATCTTCCTAAATAAGTAATAGCATTTGTTGAACAAAAGTACGGTGAAAGTTCGGAAAAAAGCTTTCAGTAAAAATTCATGAAAGATATATCGATCAAAATATTTCAATGAAAGCTTTTGGTGCGACTTTTGATCGAAAAGCTTATTGCTGATTTGAATTTTTAGAAACTTAAAAAACTTAGGGGGTCTGGTGTGAAGCTATTTGAGGCACAGAGATCTGAGGGTGACTCGCCTATGGATGGAAATGAAAAGGATTCTGAAGACTGCTACTAGGGCCTTTAATGAGGTGCTAAAAGAGCATCGATTATGGCAGTTATTTACAGGGCTCAAGAAGATGGGAGTATTATGGCCCTTAACTGGAGGAAGATAGAAAAGGCCTTAGCCGCCAACTTCCCAAAAATCATGAGGGAGAATTCAGAACCTGCTCCATCCTGCAGAGACCGCGGGCAGCGCGGCATCGTGGTCAAAATAAACAGACTGGCTGTGCCGACGGAAAATCGGTGACCTCTACAAAAAGTTGATAGGCAGCTTGGGTGAAGTTTGGTCTGGGGCCAAATTAGAAATGGTTACGAGGGATGAAATTCTCTGCAGGCCTAGGGACGAGCCTGGATCTCTGCGGAACCGAGTAACCGAGTTGGAGGAAGTAAAAGCGGAAGCAGATCACAGATCCGCTACTATCATTCTCAACAGAGACCCCTTGGATGCCCTGGGAAAGTCTGGAGGCTTGATCAGCTTGATTAGGAGCGATTACGCTCAAGTTCTATAAACTCGATGAAGCCGACAGATCTAGGGCATCTGCAGCAGGTGCAGATGCCACTTGTGGAGTCCCGCCTGGTGTTGGTGACCCAGATGACTCGGCGGCAGCTCTGCTCAAAATGAAATTTGAGTCCATTGATATGGTTCTGGTTCAGCAACCTTGGGTCAGCGATAAAATACTACATAGGAAAAATGAAGAGTAAGACTCCAAGAGCTTGCTGTTCTAAAAACAAGTTATCTGATGATTTTAACAAAACTATGTTAGGTGCATGTCCTATCAGGAAGACTTGGCCACAATGGTGGTCGAGAGAACTACAAGGTACTCGTACAAAATGCAGGAGACTGTTCAAGAAAGCGAGGAACACAGATGCTGCTGCAGATTGGGACTGCTATAAAGAACTACTAATAATATGTTCTAGTCGTTCCATGCCGAGTTATCTCCAAGGACCGGATGGTACATGGTTTACATGTAGTATAAAGAATCCCTAGAGCTACGATTAGAAACGCATTTCCCGGAGTGTTCGGTACCAACTCCGGAGAGATCCGTGATAAATAAAGGTCTAGGCCTCGCAAGTCATGTACTATTGACTTAACCCTACCCTGGCTGGAAGTCATGAAGTCATGACCGGGGGTTATCACTCGGGGTCTTGCGTGTCTGAGGGTAGACGAGTCACTCAGACATCTGCATCTGGTCATCTGCGTGGGGCTTCTGCCACCAGAAACGTAAGGAGAGGGACACCGTCAGTTCATCCCCTTCCTAGGAATTTGGTCATTAATGGAAGGAAGGGCAAGGCTCCAGGGTGGTTGCCTACGCTGATGATGTTGCTATTGCGGTCTTGTAAATATCCTTGCTGAGTGAGCGCATGTAGTGCGCACTCGGGTATCCCTCTGAGTGGGCCAGCAGATGTGGACTGAACACAAACCCACAGAAAACGGAGGAAACAGTTTACTTTACCAAGAAGCACAAGCATCCTCAGTGTGATCCGCCAGCTTGCATCTTGCACAGTCATTCGGCTCAAATCCATATCTATGTGAACCGTTAACAATCTAGAGCACACAAATATCCTGTGCAACAGGAGTATGCCTTAAACTACCGACTACACTACCTCCTCGCCATTTGTTGAGGTGAGATTCCAAACTGAGTTCCCCACCAGAAAGGATCAGATGAATGAGACGGTTATGCATAGGTTTCGCCTTCCCAACTTTTGCAGAATTTGTCAAGGTGAACTTATCGCGATAATGGAAATCAATTACTGAAGGATATTCGCATTTTTACGATTAAAACGCTACAATCACCCTTCCTGACGTAAAATCTAGCCTCTTTAAATGAAATGAATGATCAGCTCAACATCCGCTTAACGTGGGTGTCCAGGCACTTCAATATCATAAGGAATGTAAAGGCAAATGAACTGACCCGCAAGGAATATAAAGATACCACTTTCTTCCTGTAAATTGATACTTCAGGAATCAGCCATAAAAGAAACCAACGACAAACGCTAATTCGTGCTTAATGACCAGGCAAATCTGGCCTAGACTTGACCGCCAGAGCCGGCCAACCGATATCACTATATTGGTATGGTCGTGGGAGCTATAATTGTCCCAATACATGTCATTGATACATGTGAGCAGATTGGGTGTCCCCGCCCATGATTTCTGCCTTAGCTGTGGTGATGAGGAGGAAGAAACTGTGCTCCGCCTGCTCTGCACCTGGTCACTAGCTACGGACAGTAGTCTAGCGTACAGCTTACAGCTACGGACCAAATTGTGTCTATGCTAGTCCATTAGTACGGCCACCCTAACCTAACCTAACATAACCTAACCTAACCTAATAAAATTAGAAATGCTCACTGGATTATAGTAAGCTTTAAAGAAAGCTTTCATTGGCGTATAATTTACATTACCACTGACTATCATGGATCATAAGTTTGCGATCAGTTGATTTCTAGATCCTATATGGTTGTTGGACCAAACTCAATCGTCTTCGAAGGCCCATTTTTCAAATGCTAAAATAATGAATCAGATATTTCTTAGCGACGTGATTTATTTATGTATATGCACTTCATACACAACCATATTTTCCACATCATCTCATATAATGCACACATTCTTGCCATTAAATCGCAAACGATTTTATTGAAGCGCCAACAAAAATACAAAAATCCGACAAGAAAAATATTTTTCTTATAATTTTCTTCTGTCTTCTGCCGCCTCTATATATGTATGTATGTATTTATGTATTCATCTTATTTTCAAATCGTGCACATAAGCAATATGTATGATTATATTTTAACGATGATGAATGGCGGCAGCACACCAGTATAAACAACCACAACACCACATATTTCTTCTTAAAGCATTTGCGAACTAACACAACAATAACATAAACAATGAGAGCAAAGAACATTAACACCATCAACAATTTTAACTGGAACCAAATGGTGTTGTGATTTTGAAGTGCTGAATATATTTTTTAATATTTTAATGCGATTACGAGTGTTGATGATGATTTAAAATAAAATTGAAATCAAAATATGGAATATTTTGCGAATATATCGCTTATGTACAACACTTTCAGAACGATGTATTCGTCATATATATTATATTCCAAATGTTCGAGTATCGAGTCTGTGTGCTAGTGCTAGGAAGAGTTATCGAAACAAAAATCAATACATACCTTTTAAGTGACATAAAATTTCATCCATTGTCGACGCATCTGAAAATAAACAAGGGGGAAAAATATGAGTTCGGATTAAATTCAAATCAAAGAAAAAATTGTTGGTAAAAGGAACCTCATTACGTCTAACAGATTCCATCCATATGATTTTACACCGCACATATTGCCCAGAAACGATTTAAAGGAATTAATTTCCGAAGGCTTCAATTAAATTCTAAATCTAGATTGTATTGGAAATCCAAAACTTGGGAGTATCCTAAAACGGATAAATCCATGTTTTGATCGTCACCTTTTTTGGTTTTTATATAAGTTTGAGCGAGAAAACGATTTTCTTGTTTTACAAATAAACTATTTTCCTAATTTAACAAAAAGAAATTGGAATTTTCTAAATTTAAACTCTTTACAAAATTCCTTGTAATTTTTTGGGGCTTTTAAAACATGGCCTCATTTTAGCTATGCTAGGTCCTAGGTTAAATTCATGTTCTGCTTGTCAACTACTCTATTTTTTAAAAGTTTAAGCGAAAAACTATTTTATAGTTTACCTAATAAAAAGTTGTTCTAATTTTACAAAAAACTAAAACTTAACGAAAATTTAACGAAATTTATATATTTTTAGATTTTGCTTATTACTTAAATTCTTTCATAATTAAGGCCGAAAGCGATATGGACTCGATGGTTAATAACTCAATAAACTGAATTCATAATTTAATTTCTAACTGTCGATTTGAATTCTAAGTTCTATTCTCTAATTTCTTAGCCTTAAATATGATTCACAACAATTTGAAGAGACAACAATTGTTTTGTACATTGTTTATAAATTCTTGCGGCTGACCATCACTCGAAAGAAGAAAAAAAATGCAAGTTTGCAATTTCACGTCAGCAGTAAAATAATTTTAAATTTATCAAGCAAAACACTAGGCTTTCTAATTTTAGAGGACTTCAAAAACCGGGTAAATTAATTATATAAATCAGGATATATATGGAAATCCAAAATATAAAATTTCCTGGATTTAAAATTCATGTTTTGTTCGTCATCTTTTTAATGTTTGGTTTTCTAATTTTAAAAAAATTAAAACTTAACGAAGATTTAATGAAATTGATTTTATTTATTATTATAATATATAACCTAAAAACTAAACTCAGAAAATTTGATAAAAATTTTGTAATTTATTTGATAAATTCCTGCGACATGTGATTTTGTGATCGTGCACTCGTACTTCAACTTGAGATGCATTGAGATTAGAACCCAAGGTACCCTGAATACAAAAAGAGAAAAATGAAATATAAAAATATAACAATTTGAATGAGATTTTTTAAATTTGAGAGGCTTACTTGTATTTTAATTTAAGTTTAATAGAGAAAATTGAACAAACTTGACGAAGGAATTTGATAAACCACAACTTTATTTTAAACAGATTAAAGTAGAAAAAAAAACTTAATAAAAATATTTTCGTTAAATTTTCGATAAGTTTTAATATTATGTCCGTTACCTGTTTTTACTTTCATGTAGTTTATTAAAAATCTTTACGAGAAAATAGTTTAAATAAGCAAATTAAATAATTATAAATTAGTTAAATGTTCGTTAAGTTTGTATTTTGTTATGGATTAAACGGTACATCACTTATAATTTCAGCACGATCTTTTGTTCTAAGTATGAATTGCTGTATGTACGAGTATATGGATTACTCCGTTATCAAATTGGAATTCTTTTAAAATTTGTATTTTTGTAATTCAACAGAATTTTTTGCATTGTTTAAAGCCATTAACTAAATTCAATTGTGCTACTAAAATACTGCTCGAGACTGCTCGATAAATTAAGAAAGTGATACAAAGAAAATACACGGAAGATATTCTAAAGAAGCACTAGTAAATAAAACCATGCGTACACATAATCAATGTGTAAAGAAGGGTCACTGAGAGATTCACTAATTCGGGCCAAGTCGCAACCACAGACGAACAACAGCTTAATAGATAGTAGAATTCTTCGAAGGTATATATGGCGAGTATTGTTACATAAATGGCAACCTAAGGAAAAACAAAAACAGCCGAAGGACCTTCCTCCTCAACAGTAATCAACCAATCAAGATAGGAGAAACGAACATTGGCATTAAACCAGAAAGGCGCTATACAGACAGGTTCAACTTAATCTGTATCACCAGAGAACAATAGGTAAAGGATGGGTCCCAAAACTTCCCTGCTGTAATTTCGCCCTTATTTCTAAATTTCAGAGTATACTCCTTCCTATTTAACACGAAAGTGTCATTCTGAAATATATAATTCCAAGGGTTGGCCAAATGAGGCGGAAAAATTTGTTGGAGGTTGAATAATAGTCCGTCGTGCCAGATTTTATCAAAGCCCAGAAAAGGGTAAAATTTTCGCAATGGACATCACTTTCTAATTTTTCAGTTTCTTCTACTTCCTGTAATTGTTAACTCTATTGTGCCTCATGTGGCATTAAAATAATAATTCTTGGGATGCTGGTAATCCTTCCATGCTCTTTTTTGTCTGGAACATGATCCCTAATTTCTTTCGGATAACTGGCATAACTGTTCTTCTTCTGATCTCACGTGTATTATCTCATACCGAATGTTGGATGTCGGTTAGGAATTTTCCAACTTCGCCATCCAGGTGCTCCTTCGATTTGATAGCTACGTTAAGGTTTCTTTGGTTACTTATAGCTTTTCTTTGAATTTTTTCCAATCTGGTTATGTGCCACTGCATTTTTTTTTGAGAGTATCTTACCGTTTAGAGTAGGATTTCTTGCAGTAAAAATTAATGCCTGTTTTTGTTTTATGCTAATTGTGGTTACCTGTATTCCATATGTTTCATATATTTTTCGCTTTCTCCTCCTCCTCTGGCAGTGTTATTTCTAGTAACCAGCCTTAACAGTCTTATTTTCTATTTCTTCTTGCTTTCTTGGCTGCAGTATAATTGGTTTGTTTTTATTTCCTTTCCATTCGTATTATCTTCTTGGTATCTTCTTCAATTTGTTGAGAACCACACAATCTGTGTACCATGCATTCTTTTGTGAGGTATTTCCGACACACTCAAAAAAATTGATTCAGATATAAAAAAATTCCAACTATGAATTATATTTTGCAGTTCAAATAAAATTGAATTCTTAAAAAACATGACAGATTGATTCAATTTGCGATCAAATCTCATAATAAAAATGCTAATTTCTAATTAATAATTATGGTTAAAGAAAATCATCTGAGCTAAGCAAATTTTTTAGCTTTTTGAAAACATTTTTGATTATTTTTAAAATAGTTTCAACAGAATTTGAAAGCTTTTTGAAATTGATAATATATTTAACCCTAGTTAAGTTGTTAGCCTAAATTTGACTTATCGAGTAGAATTTCAAGTTAATTTGAATATAGTTTAATTCGACGATACTTTTAATATTTCGCAGTTCAATTCTAATTAAATCAAATAAAAATGTTAAAATACATCAAAGATTGCTTCAATTTGCGATCCATTCATAAGAAAAAAAAATCATTACTAATTGATAATTATTAAAGCAAATATTTCTTAACAAATTATTAAAGCAAATCATTTCAACCCATCAAATTTCTGTACTGATTTGAATAAAATTTGATTAATTTCAAAACAGTTTGAACAGAATTTTAAAGTATTTTGTAATTGGCCATTTATTTATACAATCATTAATTCAAACCCTATTTAAGATATCATAGTTCAGATTACGAATAGAATTACAAGTGAATTTGAATAGAATTTGAGATTAATTTGAATTGTTGATTTAAAGATCAAATTTCAAAATTGATTATTCTCATATAGTTGAATATAGATTCGATCAGATTCCCGTATTAAAAATTTAATACGGAAATCTGATCGAAACTATATCCAACTATATGAGACCAATCAATTTTAAAATTTAAAACTAAATCAAATAATCAGTTGAATTTGAATACAGTTTCATTGGACGATACTTTTAATATTTCACAGTTCAAATCAAATTCACTCAAATAAACATGCAAACCACTAATTGATAGTTATTAAAGCAAATCATTTCAACCCATCAAACTACTTCTGAACTGATTTGAATAAAATTTGATTAATTCGAATCAGTTTGAACAGAATTTGAAAGTATTTTGTAATTGGCATTTTATTTAAACAATCATAAATACAAAGCTGATTTAAGGTATTGTTACGATCGTGGCGACATCTCTATTTGAGTAGCGACACTATTGTTAATGTAAAACTGTTATAAGTAGAAAAGTCAACGTGCCTAGACTAATCTAGACTAATGGAATATTGTGTAGATTTCTAGAAGGTTAGAATATTTGGTATAAATACGCGATAAACATTTAGGAGTAATTCAGTTGTGTTTTAACCGTGATTGTGCTAGTAAAGTAATAAAAAGGAAACAGTGAAATATAACTATTTATAAAGTGTTGTTAAAATTTAATAAAGTAATTATTGTGAAGTTAAATAATTAAGTGAATTCATTAAATTAGTGTTTAGAGTAATTACTCGGAAATAAATAAATTTAGTGTGATCTAGAATTTACATCGTTTGTTTTATTCACAATCCAGTGATCGAACCTTGTTTAACAGGGCAAAAACGTAACAATATCATATTTGAGATTTCAGATAAATTGAATTGAATAAGTTTAGAGTTGAAATGAGTACAATTTATTTAAATTTAATATCAAATTTGAAATAAGTTGTATTCAAAACTTATATAAAGTTTTGATTGATTAAATGTTGAGTTCTACAGTTTGAGTTTGAAACTGAGTTTGAATACAGTTTGATTGAAATTTGAAATTCTGTTAGAGGAAGCAATTTAATCATTTATGACCTAACACGGTGGGAGAGCCCCACAAAACAAAACAAAAAAATTGTCAAATTATTTATTCGACATTTTTTTGTGTGTATGATCATTTGGCATCGATAGGTAAATGGAAAGCATATTTTTTGTGTGTGTAGCTGAATTCTCATCTCATAAAACAACTTATCTCATTTGATCCATCAATCAATTTATGTTATACCATATTTTATTTTTTCTTACTGGCGACCTAAATCATTCCCACTATATATACCGACATAAAACAAACCCAGAGAGAAAAATCGTTGAAGAAAAACTGAAGAAAATTAATAAAATTATATTTTCTGTTTTATGGATATGTGCTTCGAGCAAGGCAGAATAACCAACCAGTATAACAAGAAGAAAAAAATGATTGATGGGTTTTCCTTAAGTAAATGAAATTGAAAATTGTTTATGATAGTTTGAGAGATAAGGGATAAAAATTAGTTTTGTTCTTCGTTACCGCTTCGTCGTTGTTGTCCCCGTCGTCTTCGAAGCTCAATACCCCAACAACAAATCCGTTTAATTAATTTAGTGTCCATAATTAAATTTAGCATTTTGGAGATTTCTATAGCCTATCTATATGTATTTGTGCCAAACCCATTTTATATTCAACCAACCATCCACCCGGAACCATATACATACATAGATGCATATACAAAGTACAAATTAATTAATTTTTCCAACATATTTGAAAGTAGAATTTTTGTTCAATTTTCCAATTGTTTGAACTTCAATTGCTGAAATCAATTAATTCCATTCAGTATAATTGTTGATTGTAAAAAAATAAAATAAATTGTAGAAATTATTTCCAATCAATCAAATGCTTAATGATCTTTCATGATATGAAGTTTTTTGCGCTCATACGATTTTCGAGATGGGCATTATAGAGATAGGTGCGGGGAGGGTTATCCAACATTAATTAGTAAATCACTCCATCGATAATTTGTTTTTTATGGTCTTGATCTTCGTCATTCGTATATATCGTGAATTCATTGAACCCGTGTGTGTGCCATACTAATTACCAAAATAAATATTCGTGACGTAACGATTATCTTTTTTTTACCGTTTCTTTCATATATAAACATCTTAAAGATGTAAAATATTTATATCTCGCGCTTTTTTCTTATTTAATTCATTGTTACTATTTTTCAAAACTATATAAAATATTTGTTTAATTATTTATGAAATGTTTTTTGTTGTTGTTGTTGTAACGCCATTTGAATATGAAATGATCTAACCTTTCTTTTGTTGTTGTTACACGAGTAATAGTTTGATATAAAAGGAAAATTTAATTACCGGTAGTGTAAATTATGTTGGCAATATGCTGTATAAAATAAAAAAAAATTTATGTTGTATAATTATGAATCCACTTAAGTTGAACATTATGAGATGAATTTAATATGTTAATAATGGCGGGATTATTATGCATATTACGTTAATGGTTCGTGAAATGTTTTTAATTAGGGAAGTGTGCTGAGATTTGTTAGAATTATTTGGGAAAAAATCATGTGTCCCCAGGTGGTGGATAGGAGAGTGTTCCATCAGTGCCCGCGGATTCTGAAGGATAGAGTGGAAATAAAATACCCCCCGAGGGCCAAACTGAAAAGGTAATGTAATGGTGTAAATACCACAGCTTTAGTACCCCGGTTGGCAAACCAGGTTCTAGCCTGGATATTTCACCCTTCTCATAGGGAAGACCGGCTCTATAGATTCTGCGGAGAGCCAATCATTGCTATAGTAGAAAAAAAACATTAAATTCAAAAACCAAGATCATTACTTTCGAGGAGGTTACACCGAACGAACAGATCTTAAACAGAGCTTAAAAGAGCAAGAAGAAGAACTTTAATATAAATCGCACATGTGGTCGGAGAAGAGGGGGTGTGCACTCACATGTCTTCTAAATTGCACGAACCTTTTTTCCAAGAATGCCACCACAGTGTCCATTGCTTGTCGTAGGACGCGACTATCCGGTTGAATAGAAAAAATGGACACCGCCAAACCAATACCGGAGCCCCGCTCAAGTACCCGGACACGAGATTTAGGATCGGCACGTGGATCGTATAGTTACTTAGGAAACCAGGAGCGTTGGTAGGCCTAATCACGTGTATGAAGTATCGACGGAAACTCGTTGCTCTTCCAGAAACTCGTTGTTCTGAAAGTGGAGACCTTGTGTTCCAGGGTGTTCACTATACGTTGCTTTATTACAGTGGAGAAGACCTCGGAAATCCTGCAGCTGGATTTCTTCTTGGGCCGCAAAAAGCGATTGTGTACGCTTGCGCATGAAGTTAGCCAATATATGTCGATAATTTGTGTACAAGCGCCCGCCGAAGTCAGCCAACCCTAAGATAAAAACTCATTTTACAATAACTTGGAATGATCTGATGTGATCTATACCCGAACACGATATTAACATGGTAATAGGGGGCTTTAATGCTAGAGTTGGCAAAAATCACGACGACTTGTGTGGGAAAATAGGTCCGTATTCCCGAAACGCTCACGATCTTAGAGTAGAAAACATATTCTTCCCTCACAAAGAGATACGTCTAGAGACATGAATACATCCTCACGGGACTTCCCGCAGCCGAAGTGCCCATGTGTAAGTTTCTAAAGGACTGACTGAGTGAACGCTGTCTGTGAGGTACTGAAAACTTCGGTTCTCAGTGCTGCCCAACAGACTTTAGCTATAGTGAGACTCAGACCCAAGAATGATTGGTTTGATGACGAGTGTCGCCATGCAGTCGAGTAACAAAATATAGCCCATAGTAAACTTGCAACAACTGAGGGCAGCTATGCGGATTTGTAGATGGATGAAGTGAAAATATTGGAAGGCCGAGGAACTGAAAATACAACAACTCAGTAATGGGCGCAGTTCGCGCAATTTCTTTAAAGGAATTCCGGGTTCCACCATATTACCATATTCAAGCCTGCGTTCAACGCCATTCGGGACCGGGATGGGAACATTTGTGTCAACATCGACGCAGTACTCGATGCATGGAGTGGTCACTTTATCTGCTTAGTGTTCATCATGCCTCACAAACTGTAATTGAGTCACCTCAGAAACAAACTGCGGAGATTTGCATTGATTATCCTTTCCATGAGGAATTCACTGGGGTCATGCAGAGATTAAAACGAAACCGCTCACCTGGAGTGGACTGCATTAATTCGCTCTTGAAATTCGGAGGGGATATTTTGTGGGGCTGTCTTTTCGATATTAATCGATTAGTATGGCGAACCGAAGTTATGCTAGACGAATGGAAAGCGGCCGCGATATGCCCTATCTTCAACTCCCTTCTTGAAGCTATGAGAATTATCTTGGTATAGCTCTCCTTTGTACAACATGCAAGTTACTGTTCCACATTATATTGAATAGAATAAACCCTCCAGCGGAGAGCTTGGTTGGTGAATATCTAGAAAGATTTCATCCAAATCGATCATTCACCGATCAAGTCTTTCGCCAAGGATGATTCTAGGTATCTAAATATTATGAGACGCCCATTCCCGTACATCAGGTGTTCCTGCATTTCCGGCAGATTTATGATTCGACCAAGAGAGAATTTGTGGTTTGCCCTGGAATACCTTGGAATGCCAACAAAATTGGTATGACTGTGAAAATTACAATGACGCAGTCATAATGATATGCTAAAGTTGACAAAAAGATACAGAGAATTTTTGAAGTCAACTCGGCTGTTCGGCAGGGAGATACTCTGTATCCGATACTCTTTAATCACATGTTGGAGTACATCTTTCGTAAAACTGAAACCCGTCAACCGAGCAAATAGCGCAGTGGTTAAAGCTGCGACGTTTGGATCGGGAGGTACCGGGTTCGAATCCCAACATTCCATCTAGACTCTCTGTTGGAATGTAGAACTCATGGGCCGACATATCTTCCATGTCACTGTACAGGGTGACATGGAGCTATGCAATGCGCAGGTGGTATACTGTACTTGTGTGAATGGGATGAATGAATGGATTGAATGAATGTTGTGTGAATGTAAGGTAAGGCTATGGACCGTAAAAGTGTCTATGCCAAGTCCTTTAAAAACAAAAAACAAAAAAAAACAACCCTCAGCACAACATCTCATATCGCCAGTCCAATCAGGTGCTTGCATATGCCGATGACATATGCGTTATTGGACTGAATAGCAACGGAGTGAAGGAAATACTTGATCCGTTTGTAGAGTTCTCTGCTTCTATTGGACTCCAGATTAATGAGTCCAAAACAAAATACATAATCAGATAGGTTATAGGGATAATGTCACAACAGATTGTATTAGTGGCCACTACACGTTTGAGGGAGTGATTAGGTTCAAAATTTTGGGTTCTCTTATCACTCACGATAACAGTGTGTGTGCTGGCAACTAGCAGTCGTGCTTTGTATCATCTAAGGCCACTGCTAAAATCTAAACACCTATCAATTACCGTGAAGCTGAAGCTTTACAAAGCGTTGATCAGGCTCGTTGTTATGTTCGAATGTGAAAGTGGGACGGTAACGGATAAGTACGAGAGGTGGCTCGTTACATTTGAGAGAAGAATGATGCGAGTGGCTTACGGCCCAACACGCGAAGTAGATGGTACATACTGACCTCTGTACAATATCGAGATCAGAAATCTGATGAAGACCCCCAATATTGTATAAAAAATATAAGCGAGTACACTGGCCCGGTCACGTTCCGCGGGCTGATCCAGAAAGAATTGTGCAGCGATCTCTGAAAGGAGAGCCATGATATATAGGACGCAGAGGTCGTTGTAGGCCACGATGACTCCACGATGTAGAGAACGATGTGGCCTCTTCAGATTGTCTTAGACAGTATGAAGACCATTTTTTTTTTTTTTTTTTTTTTTTTTAAAAAGGACTTGGCATAGACACTTTTACGGTCCATAGCCTTACCTTACATTCACACAACATTCATTCAATCCATTCATTCATCCCATTCACACAAGTACAGTATACCACCTGCGCATTGCATAGCTCCATGTCACCCTGTACAGTGACATGAAAGGTGGGTCGGCCCATGAGTTCTACATTCCAACAGAGGGTCATAGATGTTTTCAATTTAATCACCGATCGTAATCGGGAGATGAAAAATCCCTTTTGCATCCCGCCTCTGTTGGGATTCGAACCCGGTACCTCCCGATCCAAACGTCGCAGCTTTAACCACTGCGCTATTTGCTCGGTATGAAGACCATGCTCACGATCGAAACCTGGCCCACACAATAGCAAGCAATTCCATCTCAATTGTAGGGTATTTTTTTTGTGGGGACTTACAAAAGTTACAGGAAGATCAGTTGTTTGAGATTTAGGTATTTGAGATAGTATGCCACTTATATACCAAAACCACCAGCGTGTTTAGTTACAATAAAAGTTTCTTCAAAACCAGGCTAAATTAGAACTGGCGGAGATGTAAGTTTTTGTTTCAATGGTAATAGCCAGTGAGTCCCAAGAATGAGTTACTATCTTCACTGTGTTTGATGACGAGGAATTGGGAAATTTTGGACAGCTTCTATTTATGTTGCATCGGGTTTGACGCCATTTGTAACAATATGACCAAGATATTTCACTTCTGTTCGAAGAAAATTACATTTTCATGGTTACAGTTTAAGATTGTATGTTTTGAAACATTGCAAAACGCTAATTAATTTTTTCTTATGGTGCTTTAAGTCATATCCAGACAACGTTGTCGAGATAAGTAAAACATTTAATACCGTTTAACCGACTTAGAACATGATTTATTAATCGCTGAAAAGTGGCGGGAGCGGTCTTATGATCAAAAGGCATTGTGTTCCTACATAACGTTCCCCATTGAAATAGAATTGATAAATTCTTTGCCAGTGGGAATAAAACAAAATTGATAAAACAATTACTATTAACAAAATACTGATTGGCATAATGCTAGAGTTAAAATGCGTTCCGGAAATATTCCTCTAATGTAACATGTTTTGTTCAGATAACAAAGCACGTCATCATGAATTGATTCACGTTTGATTTTAATGCAGATTTACATTTCTGAAGCCCGAACCACTGCATTCGATTAGTTGGACTGTGTTTAGTTTACTGATCTAGATGATGCAGGTTCATCTTTGAGCAGGAGAATTTATTTAAAATTTTAATTTTGTACTAACATACAACGTGGTAAAGCACCCCTGTCCTAAGATACTTATCTTCTAGATTTAACAAAAGTTTTAATATTTTTTGGTTAGATATAGTCCTCAGCTACCCAAAAATGTCTATCGGTATCTGGGTACGACCCTTGAGTAAAATGTTGCACTTTGGTAATTTTCCTACGTTTGCTAATAAGACAAATAACTTTTAACAATTAATCAGGTTATCCGAATTTTGTTTATTATTGTCACTAATACAAACATATTTATTTAGTATTAGGACAAACTTCACACTTTTAAACAGACGCGTGAAATTTGTCTTAATTAATGTTTTTGTAATTTAGGACAAATTTTGGACAAACTTCACGCGAATCTTTAATGGTATTGAATCTACATGTCTTGACTGTTAACCAAAATGGCTCGGCTCTTTCAACCCATTTTGAAATGTATTAAGGGCTATTATCGAATTGAGATTGCGATTATGTTTTGCAGCTGTCTCTCGTTCTCTAGCAATGCATGCATTAATTAAACCAGAAAACAATTGCTTAATCTTGCAAAGAAATTCTCTGACAGATTCATTGTGGTATTGCCAAGTTGTACCAATTCAACTTGCAATTGCTCAACAGGACGACTATCAGCGAATTGTAATAAAAATTCTGCTTGCTTGTAATTCTTTCCAAGATGCGTAATTTCCGTAATTGACAATATCAAAAGGTTTCTCAAACTCGCCCAATTTAGATTTTAAAATATTTGAAAATAGTATTTGGTCATCCTTGTTAACTAAATGATACGAACGTGCCTAAAACGGCAATAAAGTCAGTCCGATTTTAGATTATTCCTACGTAATAAATATTATATTTTTATCCAAACATACCCCCCCCCCCCCCCCCCCCTCTCTCTATAACCTTTTAATATATTTGGGGGGAATTTAATTGCCAGAGGGGTGATGTAGCGATCGCACAAAAATATAACAATGTTAAATACTTGTCAATTTTCATTTCTTCAAAAAATATTTATTGGAGTCCCTTGACCTTTAAAGACTAGCCTGAGCGTCCTCTCTTGAATCCAGAGCCCGACCAATTTGCAATTATAATATACATCGAGGTGTTTAGTAACGGTTTATGCGCTTATATTAAGCTCTCTGCTTCGTGGGATAGTTGTTGAAAAAAAAAAAAAACAAGTGAAGACATCTTAGTAGCCGACCGCAGGTCTTAAAACAGAGTATAGGCAATATTTTATTATAGGATGTTTAAATCAAAAAAGATGAAATCGATATGCATGTAGAAGTGCAGAGAGATAACTTTCATTTTTGGATTTTAACTTTCACTATAAAAACCTGCCATTAATTCGAAATAGAAAATTTCAAAATCACAGATATAAAATTTGAAAAATAAATCTCAAAACTTTGAAATAAAATCATCTAAGCACTGACATAGTAACACGCACGAAAAATTATTATAGACCCTAAACCCTGAGTCAATCACTTTAAAATTGGTATAAATCAACACGTTCAGCGAAACAGTTTTTAGCTCCTCGTTTTGCACACCTCATTCGATCCTCTCACACCTGTGAATGACGCGGACTTCGCCTACTCTATTATACCTCGGGGTCAAAGTAGGAATCTCAGAATCATAATTTATAACTCAGTATGAGATTCTCAGCAAGGTTACACCACAAACAGATGAGAATCATAACTCACAGTAGCATTACTTCAGTCGACATAAATAATAAAATTATTTTGACGCCTCTCATGTGATTTTTCAAAAAACATCTCGTATACACAATTTCGAAAAATTTAAAATCTCATAAATCGCAAATTTTAATCTCTAGAGGGCTATATATTATGTATGTACAGTACACATACACAGCATAAACATATATGTATGTATGTATATATTTATCAACATTTTGTCAAATTAAATAACACACAACAGCATCGCCCCCGCCCCCCAACCTAATGACATAGTACAGAGCAAGAAACTAAATATCTTCCTTGCGGCTCTATCAGCCCCGCTCCTTTGCACAACATCAAATAGTCAAACTTCAAGTTTTTTTTCGTGTGTGTGTGTGGCTGTGTAAACAACAAATGTAAATCAATTTTTCCTTATAAAAATGTGCGCTCCACCCATACACCCACCATTTAATGTGTCCAAATAAATGTTCATATACATAGTTCTTCTCATCCCGCTTAAACGAATTCATCTATCTCCTCATCTCAGACATTTTTCTGTATTCATCAAATTTATCTTCTTTACATATGTACATATTTGTATTTTTTGTTGGCTAACGATATATCTATCTATAGCTGCGATAAAAATGAAAATGTTAAAAGAAAAACCGGAAAATAATTTTTCTTCGCCGCCTTTCTTCATCAAGCTCGCTCTAGACGTGAATATAGATGAAAATTGAAAAACATGCGGGAATTTTTATTTTTTTCGCTTTGTACATTTTGATGAATCTTTCATCAACGGGTTTTATAAATATATAACAAAAAAAAAAAAAAAATACCGTTGTTCCCCGGGAAATTTTTTTTCCAAAATAAAAATAAAAAATCTTGTATACGTACAATATTGTGTGTAAGTGGAAAATAGACGTTTGGGAAAACGTATACATACTATACTACATAAAATTTGTTGTTTATTTAAAAAAAAAATCCGAAAAAAAAGTTTTCTTTCATTTTCTCGAAAAACAACAACAAAAGTTGCGAATAAATATAAAGATGCGAGATAAGAAATCATATTCAACAACAGCAACAATAACAGAAAAAAAAACTAAACAACTTATGCACAGCAGTATATGTATGTATGTATGTATATACATATACAAAAGAAAAACACAAGAATTTTCATTTTTCCGAAAACCAAAAAATAAGAAAATCTATTGACAAGAGTAATAATAATAATAATAAGCGAATGATATGGATCGGGCGGAATTTTCATGTTTACGTTTTGTATCCGGGATTGGTGGAGGGGTGGATTGGTTGGTGCGGTGGGTTCATGGCTTTTGGGCTTTTTCCTTTTTCTTTTTCATTTGAAACGAATTTTCCCTCTGTACTTTTTGGTTGATTTGTATTTTTGCGGAAAAAAACTTTTCTTTTTTTTCCGTTATTTGAATTAGAGTTTTCTTGTTTTTTCAACATCATTTAAGATTTTCATCTCTCCGGGTGCGGTTTGTAAGTATGTACATATATATGTATGTATGTGTAGGCCGGGTGGTACTGTTGTTCTTGTTCGTTGATAACAAAACATGAAATGTCGAAATAAAGTTATAATTTTCATATTGGTTTAGTTGTGGTGAAAATATGATTTTCGTGGAAAATTGTCTAGGATGGAAAGAGATTTTCGATTTTTTTAACAAAACAGAACAGAACACAAAGTTTAGCAGTTTAATAAACAATCATTTAACAGTCAATAGGGATTACCAATTTGTTGAAATATTCTTTATGTATGTAGATGGGTGGGTGTATTGATGATACTGGGAAAAAATAAATTGTAACACATAAGTATAGGGGTTGTGTCCTTTAAATTTTGTATTTAATAAAAAGTCAATATCCAGGATAAGCAGTGTACCGTAAAAATAAAATTATGTTCAGTCATCACTGTTACCAGATACACGGGTTGTTGAATTCTGAACATAAACCATGAAATCGGTTTGATTCTCGTAAAAGTTTTAGTGAATTCTCGATCGAAAGCTAGATCACACGCCTATAAAGCAAACTAATGGAATAACAGTTGTCGAAGAATTCTGACAAATTAGAAAAATTGTCCCATCAATTCTAAAGAATTTTCCAACTCGACTAATTTTATTTGATTAATTAGAAGAATTCAATCAAATCGAAAAGTTCACGGCCAGATCTACTAGCAACCAGATGAAACCAACCGCAAATAAATGAATTTGCCAGTATGAACGCGGAGATTGGGCTATCCTCACGGCAAAACCGTGCAAGTGTCATCTAGCACCTTACCTATATTTTTTTTTTTAGGTGGTATCTGCACGGACAGTGTCCTGTTAGTGTCCACTCGGTCTAATTCTAAATCCTGTCCACCACATTGCTCTTGTTAAAGCCACAACAAGGTGATGGTCTGGAAACAAGTTTCACTGCAAACATTTTTTCTTGTAGATATGATTTCTCATTACCACCGATTCCTTAATGTTCTGGCACCCAGATCAAGCATTTTGAATCTAACGCATAATTTGTCCTACTTGACTATCAGACAGTATACACATGTTTTTGGTTATTTTTGTTCTTGCTTTGAATAATTCTGGTTGCTGTTAAAATAGCGTGACATGTGTTTGATGGACCAACTATGCCCGCTCCTACTTCCGCTTCCGTTTGAAAGGCTTTAAATTTCCCAAGACCCACTTTCATCACGGTCAACATTTTAAGTTTCCATCTCACAATGAATTGTATCATTAATAAACTATTTGTGTCATTATTTCATTTCTGCTGAGAGAGGAATGAACTTTGGACGTGCTTTGATTAGTTTATCTGCGAAGGTTCGTCACACAACTAGCCTGAACGATAAACTGTTGTAAAATTTGGCAGATCTATCTAACCTATTTGTAACTAAAGTGTTCTGAATTAGCTTGAAATTTACTTCAATAACATGATTTTTGTTAGGCCAATGTGTTCTTCATTTGCTGGCCGCACGGCAGATTTTTGTCTTTGACATTTGATATCCAAATAAGTAAAAATGGGCGAACAAGTATGAATTTCGTAAGAAGTTGCAGTTTTTGGAATAATTATTAATACAAATGGCCGTGACTCCATTCTGGCTGATATTTTTTGTTAGGCCATTGTATTGTCCATTATTTGGCAGCGGAACAGATTTTTAATTTTGACATTTCATATTCAAATATGTAAAATCGTTCGGAAAAGTACGAATTTCATAAGAAGTGGGCAGTTTCTGGAACAATTTTTAATACATTTGGCCATGACCTCACATGGGCTGATATTTTTTTGTTAGGCCATAGTGTTCTCCATTTTCTGGCAGCGCAACGGATTTTTAATTTTCACATTTCATATCGAAATATGTAAAATCGTGCGATATTATAATAAATTACGATATTCGTGAGAAGTGGGCAGTTTCTGGAATAATTTTTAATGTAATTGGCCGTGAACCTACTTGAGCTGATATTTTTTGGTAGCCATTGTATTCACCATTTTCTGACTTCATAACAGATTTTTGAACTTGGACATTTCATATCCAAATATGTCAAAATGTGCAAAAATGTACGAATTTCGTGAGAACTGGGTAGATTTTGGAATAATTTTTAATAAAATTGGCCGTGACCCCACTTGAACTGATACTTTTTGGTATGCCATTGTATTGTCCATTATCTGGTACCGCAACAGATATTTAACTTTGAGTAAAAATGGGCGAACAAGTATGAATTTCGGGAGAAGTTACAGTTTTTGGAATAATTATTAATACAAATGGCCGTGACACCATTCTGGCTGATTTTTTTGTTAGGCCATTGTATTGTCCATTATCTGGAAGCGGAACAGTTTTTAATTTTGATATTTCATATCCAAATATGTAAAATCGTAAGGAAAAGTACAAACTTCCTAAGAAGTGGGCAGTTTCTGGAATAATTTTTAATGTAATTGACCGTGACCCGACATGGCCTGGTATCTTTTGGTAGCCATTGTTTGCTCTATTTATTGACCACGCTACAGATTTTTAACTTGAATATTTCATATCCAAATATGTAAAATCGTGCGGAAAAGTACGAATATCGTGTGAAGTGGGCAGTTTTTGGAATAATTTTTATTTTAGTGACCCTACTTGGCCTGATATTTTTTGATGGCCATTGTTTGCTCTATTTTCTGGCCGCACAACAGATTTTTAACTTTGACATTTCCTATCCAAATATGTAAAACCGTGCGGAAAAGTACGAATTTTGTGAGAAGTGGGCAGTTGGAATAATTTTTAATGTAATTGGCCATAAACCTACATGAGCTGATATTTTTTTTGTTAGGCCATTGTATTGTCCATTTTCTCGCTCCGCAACGGATTTTTAATTTTGATATTTCATATTCAAATATGTAAAATCGAACGGAAAAGTACGAATTTCATAAAAAGTGGGCAGTTTCTGGAATAATGTTTAAGACATTTGGCATGACCTCACATGGGCTAATATTTTTTTGTTAGGCCATAGTGTTCTCGACTTTCTGGTCGCGCAACAGATTTTTAGTTTTGACATTTCATATTGAAATATGTAAAATCGAGCGAAAAAGTACGAATTTCGTAAGAAGTAGGCAGTTTTAGGAATAATTTTTAATGTAATTGGCCGTGAACCTATACTTAAGCTGATATTTTTTTGTTAGGTCATATTGTTTTCCATTTTCTGGCCGGGCAACAGATTTTTAACTTTGACATTTCATGTGTAAGAACGTACGGAAATGCAAATTTCGTAAGAAGTGTAGTTTATGGAATAATTTTTAATACATTTGACTGTGACCCCACTCTGGTTGATATTTTTTGTTAGGCCATTGTATTCTCCATTTCCTGGCCGCACAACACATGTATTCTCCGTTTTATAACTTGAATATTTCATATCCAAATATATAAAATCGTGCGGAAAAGTACGAATTTCGTGAGAAGTGGGCATTTGGAATAATTTTTAATGTAATTGGCCGTGACCCTGATTTGGGCTGATAGTTTTTGGTAGCCATTCTTTTCTCTATTTTCTGGCCGCGCAACAGATTTTTAACTTGGACATTTCATATCCCATCATCTACAGAATGCTAATGTAAACGACATCTTATTATTTTGATCAATATTGTAATCCCAAAATTTTTACGTAATTTGTTTATTTAAAAAACACAATCAAATGGGAATCCAATTTATTATGAAAAGTCTTATGAAGATTTTAAGCAAACAATTTAATTTTATTACCTTAAATTACCTGGAATATAAATCCCATAATCCACTTAAACGGTAAACATTACAAATCCAATAAAATTCGCTTAAGCCATAAATCCTAAACCTCTATAAATAAGGGGACCGAATCATATTCATTTAGGCATCATATATCACAAATAAAAATCTAGTACACATATTATATAAATTTTTCACAACCCCTCTCCCCAAAACACCCCGACACCTACATACACACACACATACTCGGTATAAATCTAATATTTGAAAATTTGTTAATATATATTTAGGCAAGCACATATCGAGCGGCGTTAGACACAATTAAAAACACATACGAAATTTTAAAGTGCCCCCTCTCCTCCCTTGCTCTTCCTCTAAATCGTTTACCGTTGTGCCGTTAAATGAAAATGAAAAATTTCTTTGTTCTTTGTTGTTGTTATTTTTATCTAAATTAAATGATAACACATGTTTGTCGCATTTCGCACGTATTATGTTACGAATTCGTTTGGAAATGATATAATAAAAGAGAAAAGCTTTTTTTTATTTCCTTCGAAATTTTCCAAATGCTTGGGGGGGTTGGGGGCGGTTTAAGGCTTTTGACAATTTATTGATACCAAGAAACAATACAAACAATTTTGTATATGTATGTATTGTGTACGAGTACGAGACAATTAATTGCCGATACCGAAATAAAATTTTGAGCAATTACCCAACTCCATTATCAACGTATATGTATGTACGTATGTCGTATGAAAGCTTCCAATTTAGCTTTTAGGTAAATACAAAATAAAAATAATCTTCTTTTATCAAAACCAATAAAAGTATCAAAAAGTTAAGCTTTTATTGTACGTACGTATAATAAATATATAAAAAAAAAGCAAACCCTTTTGTATTGTGTGACAGGCACATACATATCATACATAACCCACAAAAAGCTTTCGACAAAAATTGATTATATAGAATCGTAACAATTAAACTTTTTTTTTTGGTTTGGTTTGGTTTATAGATATTCTTATCTTGTGTTGTCTTTAGCTTAATTTAATTAAACAAAATAATTTTACTGAGGAGAATATTCATTTGAAGCTTTTTTAAGAGCTTTTATTTTTGTTTGTCTAACTTTTTGAACATCGACACAGAATTTTTTTTTATGTTTTTTTTTTCTAAACAATACTGTGCTTTGTATATTATAGCTTTGTCTCTCTGGATATATGCTTATGGTAGAAACGAGAGTGTAGAACAATAGAAAAAAAAGGAAGATGTTATCGTTTAGATTAGAAAGGAAATAATAGATTTTTTTTTTTTCATTTTTAGGTTCTTTAAGATGGAATTAAATGATTAGAAGTCAGCATTTTTGTTGTTGTGCTGTTCGTGTTTTGTTGTGCTGTTGTCATTTAGTTTGGATTTAGACATATTTTTTTTGATTTTAGATTAGGAGTATTTTTGTGCTGGTGGTTCGTTGTTGTAGATTTTCTTGGTATTTTACTTACTGTAGATGTACATATGGTTTTTGATTCTCTCTCTCTCACTCTCTTTGTTGAACTACTTAGTTTAGTAGTGGAGAGGACAAGAGTTGTTTAATGAATTGTGGGAATTTTGTGGTTGAATCATGTCATGGCGATTTCTGTGGTTTTAAGGATTAAAGTTTTATGCGAAGGATTTAATTTTTTTTTTGCTCATGGTTATTGTTGTGCTCTATTAATATGGAATGGAATTTTATTGGCTTAACAGGATTTGTATAGTTGAACTAGTAATACTCGTGTGTAATATAAGGAGTTTAGTTTTTCTTTTCTTGTTATATTAGCGATTTTAGCTCACCAACCTTGGGAAACATTACATTTTGTAGCTTGAGTAAATGAGTTATATCAATATCTAACGTTTATTTTAAGGTCGACAGTTGAAATTCTAATTTTTAAAACATAAATCCATCTGAATCAACTACTCCCCACTGGAAATAGTTTTTACAAATTTTTAACGTCCAATTCAAACTTTTACAAACTAAATTCTTTTCGAACTCTAGTTTTTCAAAGTTATTTCGAACATGATTCGAAATTTGAGGGCTCTAGTTTTTTACTTTTTTATTTTATTAAAACTTAGACTACGCTTAATTTATCTTTCAAATGCGAAATTTACATTTCTTATCTCTCTTGGTTAGTCCCATAATTGATCAAACCTGTTTACTAATTTTAATTTGGTAAGTTCATTAGGTCAAATGGCCTTGTTCTTTGGAGTCTCCTTTGAACGACAGAGTTATCTCTCATATGGCGAATATAGGGGTTATTTATTTCGTGTTTGGTGGAATGCATTTTTATTTCATCTTTGATGTATTCCATTCGTGGGTCCCTATAAAAGTCTTCATTTCTTGTGTTCCACGGAGCATTTACGATGCTACAAAGAACTTTATTTTGAAACGTCTCTATCATTTTGGCATTTATTTGCTTGGTACATCGCCATAGTTGGATACCGTAGGTCCATATCGGCTTCAGTATATTTGCCAATATAGAAGCAGCTTGTTTTGAATTGGAAGCTCAGAGCCTCTACCTATGAGCCAATACATTTTCCTGAACTTTACATTAAGTTCTTCTTTTTTCTTTTTGACATGCTCTCTTGACTTAAGTTTGGCATCGAGGGTCATGCCAGTATTTCTATCGATAGATGGTAAGCCTTTTGATATGTAAACTTAATATGCGTGGATTTCGTGTCCTTAAGCTTGATTAGCCAACGTTTTACATTACATTTAATTGCCATAATTGCTGTGTCATTTACAAAGGTGGCTATAAGTCCTTCATTTTCAAGACACTCCCTTGCGGGACCCCGGCAGAGATTTTCTTTAGTTCAAAGTATTCATCGTCATATTTTACACGAAAATGTCTATTAAATAAATAAGGTCTTAGTATGGCATCGAATTGCCTCGGCAGATCTCTATGCAGCTTGTATTCCAGACCACTGTGCCAAACTTTATCTATGGAATGCCCATGGGCGACGCCAGGGAATATGCTTGAACATATGTACGTTTTTACAATCTAACGTTTTTCAATTATGTTTGTGATTCTACGCACCTATTCAATTGGAGAATGCTTTTATCTGAATTCAAATTGAAGTGGAGGAAATATTGTGTCGGTCATTAATTATTGGTTTAAGTCTCTTTAGTAATAATTTTATAAACATTTTTGACATAATTGGCAGCAAAGAAATTGGCCTGCATGATTTTTTATCGTTAGGGATTCATGATTACTTCTGCTACTTTCCATTGCCGCGGAACATATTTTAACCAAAAGGTCGCATTGATTATGTGTAATAGCTAACGAAATCCTTTATCAGGTAGAGAATGATAATTTGGTAAGTAATCAAGTCGTACCCTGGGGCTTTTTTAACATTCAAGTTCCTTTTCACTTCTTATTTTAATACTTTGAGAGTTACTTTGCGTATGTCAAACTTATTTAGCTTGTGAATTTTCGTTGGTAGTTTGACTTGGTAGTGGGTGGAAGGTTTCCTGGAGATACTCGGCTCACAGATCAGCCTTCTCTTTGGGACCTCTTGCTCAGGTCCCATCTTGCTTTTAAAGAGTCACTTAAATTTTGGGTCTTTTGAGCCCTTTCGTCGCCTTCCACAGTGAGTGATAAGAATTGTTTTCATCAGTTAGGCTACTACAACTAAATATAGGTTAATTGATTTATTTTTAACTTCTTTAAGAAGGGATTTGAGACTGATACATAAATTTGTTAAGAATTGTTTTGTTCTCCGGTATTCGATTAATTTGGCAGGTTTTCCGTGCCCGTCATTTTTCTCTTACCAGCTTTCTAATTTCCATTGGGTAGGATATGTTAAGTGTCTTCTTATTTTGTATAATGGGGGTGCTTGCTAAAGCAGCATAGTGAACTGTTTCATTTAGTTGTTCCAACTCTTCTTTCAACTGGTGAAAATTTCTTATCGGTACCTGGAGATTGATATTTTTTCCTCCATTAATTCATGAAAGAGTTCCCAGTTGGTTTTTGCATTGGTTAATCTGGGTACACTTCGAATTACCGTTTCACTGACTGTCATGATAACCGGTGAGTGATTCGAATAATATTGAAAGCTGGACAATTGCACACAAAGTGCAAGCAGTCATCATCTTCCACAAGACAGTCATCACAAATAACATCCTGAGATAAGCCCGTTAGCTGGCCCTTTTTCAAAGATAGAGCATGTTTAGTTTATTTCAAATTGGGCTCGGTTATGAAGTTCTTTGCCATACGACAACTAAAAGTAGCAAGCCACTGTAGTTTTATTTATTTCAAAGCGTAGTTCTTTATAACTTTCTTGGCGTAGCTAAAAGATAAGGCCACCGCGAGTTCAGGTTAAATTAGAGATAGCTGGGAACCGGATTTGGCTAAACAGTTCGCGATCTATTTCCCTTCGCTGTCACAATGTGCTGACAGTCCCCACAGTACCGCAATGGCATTATTGGAGCAAAGAAGATTAATGAAATGTTTGCAATACTCGACAAGTTTGGAGACAGTCAAGGGATTATTCAATAAATTGAACACAACTTTGCTATCAGTACACAGAATTCAGAGCCTCCATAACACTATACGTGAGCGCTATTATTTCCTCTTGGAAAACAGTGCATAGCGAACCAATACTGCCAAAAAAATTCTGATTAGACCAAGCACAGTAGATTCCAAATGCAGCAATGAGGCTAGAGCGATAGCCATCTGAAAAAAGGACTATGAACTTGTCTAATTTTTGGAAAATCCTCGGAAAACATGCGAAACGCTGCAGAACAAGCAGTGCAGAATGAAGGCCCGTAACTGAGGCAAGGAAAGAATAGACTCCATAGCAAGAAATGGAGTGGGGGACAAAGCTCCAACAACAGCCCTACAAGCCGTTTTTGTAGACTAGTAAGTTTAGCAGTAGAAGCCTTTAGATTAACAACTGGCCACCACACAACAGAAGCGTACGGTAATATCGGTAAGACCAGCGATAGATCCCAGGATCAAATGTTTGCCTGAAACTGTATTCCTGAAACAGATAAAATCTGCAGCATAACTCTGTACAATGAATTCAGATTGCTGCAACTTAACCAGTGGTCCGTCAATGACCCAAAGTCACAGCAGGGGAGAGAACACACCTCCCTAGGGACATTCTTTAGCAACGTTGACATAAACTGAGACCCCATCTAATTCAGACTCAACCGTGCAAGACTTGCGCATGGATTCAATCCATTTGACGATGGTGTGATTAATACCAAAATTATTACAGGCATTAGTAATCGAGATAAACGAGGTACTATATCGAGGAAAATACCTACAAGAAACTCCTTATAAAAGAGGGATCTTCATGTAGGGCAGTTTCACATGTCGACGATTCTTTCTAAGGCTTTAAGACAACTTGAAGACAGACTAATAGGTCGAAAAGACTTGGGATCCGTATAATCGGATTTACAGCCTTTGGAATAAAAACGACTCTATACTCCTTCTCCAGGATTTTGTAACAGCGCAGAAAGCAATTTACACCTGGAAAAGGTATATCAGATGGTCCTGAATGATAGGAAAGCCGTGCTGTAATACATCCGGGAATATACCATCAGGCCCACCAACCTTATAAGGTTTGCCTATTTGCAAAGGAAAATAGACTCCAGCGCAGGACATCAAGATTGATCAGCTTATAAGCCATGCCCCAATCAGGAGCCACAGAAGGAACCTTATTGGATTCGGTAGCAACATCACCTGAGTTGAAAATAGGACACCAGGGAAAATAGATAGAAGCAGCTCACCAACTTCTCTATGACAGGAGGTAACAAACACCATTTTCATCCATGGCTTTATTTATAGTCTAGCCACCGCCGACAGGCTATTAATTTCCTCGCAGAAGTTTAACCACGAAGCTCTGTGAGCGAATCTTAAACTACGGTTATATTCTTTTTGTGCCACTAAAAAATTATCCCAATGAATCTGACGATTAAAGTTTTTTCTTTAGTTTTAAGTTTCTTATCGGATTTCCTTAACCTTTTAAGATCAAAATTCCAAAATGTCAATGTCGTTACTCGACCGGATTACTTTCGGTGGGGTATGTAAAAAAGCCAGCTAGAGAGAGAAAAGTCCCCAATTGGTTAATTTTCTGTAACGATATGGATTTATGGTTAATGTTACACGAGATACAGCTGTGATCAGAGGTGGGAGCTCAGAAGAGCTTAAGAAGTTGAACAAAGAAGATCCCCTCTGATTAATATTCGTACTACCTTATATCGAGTGATGAGAATTAGCATCACATCCGATTAAAAGAGGAATGTGGTAATGCTTGCTGCATGATACAAAGTTAGCCAGCTTCTCTGAGGGAGGAGGTAACCCAGAGTCATACGGTAAATAAACTTTACCCACTGGTATGTACAGTAAAAATAGGAAATTGATTTTTCTACACCAGACTCTAGAAATCGACAAACTTTACGGGTTTCGAATTTCAAATTTAAATTCCTGAAATCGTTTTGATGAGAATTTGTATTCTGACAAAGTGTTTCTCCGAAAAGTTGTTCGGTTTATTGAGGACTACCGACAAAACAACTTTTTTGCCAGTATTTTAACAACTAAGGTCACCAAATAAATGATCTTCTTTCGGTTGATAAATCTGACAAAATCGCTCTTCCATCTTCTATACATATACAAATAAGCCTATTGAGCCACTTGCAAAAATTTAAACTTACATTGTTGCTTGCTAATTACGATCCTTCACATACCTGAAATGATAAAAAAAGAACTTATTAGTCAATGAACGCAGACAGCAAATATCTCTATCATATACCAATAAACTTGAAAAAATATTGAACCAGTCGGCGATGTCTAAATTATGTACACGTATTACACAAAATATACAAAATTTCAACATTACAGACATCGCACGACGACAAAATTTTTGCTCAATTTAAAGCCTATTTGAATCTCTCATAATCATGTATATACATTTTGCCTCGTTATCCCAACACTTAACTACCGAATATTACATAAAACATAACAAATGGTAATCACGTCGACCTTCATATGGTTATATACAACACATGAATAATAATCATGTCGAAAAAAAAAACGAAACCACATTAAAAGCCCAACCAAAATTTACTAATCCACCCACACACATACATACATACACATATCACATTAAATGTACACATAATTTGCATATACGATGATAACATACAACATACATAAAATAAACATATAACACAAATCTCTATATCAGACCTCATTAACACTCGCCTGACATTCATATGATAACTGGCGCGAAACCATTTTATAATACGACGGTGTATAGGTAGGTCTGAAAATTTACTAAAAATGTATAAATCATAATTTTTGACCGCTGAAATTATTATTAGCCGCCCTCCAACACATACACAATAAGTATACATAAATCTTAAATAGTTTTGATTAAAATGCGTGCGCGAAATAAAATTCTAAACTCGCGCGACATAAACCAAAACTATTTATGTATATGTATGTACATATGTACGTACATAGTTGGTTTGATTAGTTTGTTTTGTATGTGACAAAATAAATAAAAGTTTTATTAAAATAAATTATTTATTATACAAAACTATTTAGGGAATTTTCTATATATAAATAAATAAAATGGGATGGTCGTATGCGGATTGGGAATTGTCATCAAACAAACTTGTGTACGGACGTCGTAAAACTAAATTATCGTATTTTTCTATTTTAATTAAAAACTAACAAATAATAAATTAGAAATGGGAAATAGTTTTAATTTTATAACATTGACCACAAACAGTGGCCCAATTACTGTGCATATATGTACGTATGTACACAAGCAATTAGTATATTGACCGCATAAGTATGCATACATTCCAAATATGGATAAAGCGTAACATAAAAGCGGTATACTGACCCTGGACACATTTATATAATATGAGTCGGAGGGGAAGGGGTCTGCTCGAAATTTGATCAGAAGGTCTTAATACCGGCATCACACAACCGATACAAAAAATCACGTTTACATTCGCTCCATATTTCTCTCGGCACAAAATTATAAAAGTGAAAGTGAAGGTATAATGAGTAATATAGGTAACTCCTACGGCAATGATACCAAATATTATTGCAATGTGTTATAATTGAATTTGAAAACAATAGTTTTAACCTTTATAGCTTGAGAAACATGACAATTTGAAATGCATACAAGTACGTACACCCATTTAGAAACTATAACAAATAAAACGTTAACGAATTGGTAGTTGTTGTTTTGAGACAGTAGATATGTAGCGGTCGCAACAATATGTATTGATTGTACTTGTGCTTTTCATCAGTTTTACTAGCCACCAGTATATCGTCGATGTAGACGAATATAAAATCTAATCTTTTGGCAACTTCATTCATGAAGCGTTGAAAAGTTTGCGCAGTGTTTCGAAGACCAAAGGGCATTCGCGTGAATTCGAATAACCCAAAGGGAGTAGTTATTCCAATATAACCAATTCAATTTTTGAAAACACCCCGCATCCATTTAGGTGCATTGAAAATGTTTGAATATGTGGGATCGGATAACGATCCTGTGTGGTTACGGCGTTTAGTCGACGATCATCTCCATATGGGCGCCAATCGGTGCTGTCCTTCTTCTTTACCATATGGAGAGATGATGATACTGCAAAAGATGACGGTCGACATATGCCTAGTTGGACCATATGCTCGAACTCGGTAAGCGCAGTTTTATGTTTAACTGCGGGTCCGTGGTCGTGAACAAGTGGATTGGCGTAATCTGATGTTTCAACCAAAGAAGGAAACATCTTCAAAAGTGAATCATATCCATTTTTAGCTTTTAGCAGATGGATGGATTGGTGTAGGTGTTTTGACCATTGCTGTCATTGTATTCACAGCCAGATTCGTCGTGAGATCTAAGAGGCGTCTCCCATGGAGGTCGACGAGGAGACCATATTTTGTCAAGAAGTCAGTAAAAACGTGTGGAAATTGCCGCCGTAAGCCAATGTTAACATTCAGCAATTTAGTCCCGTATGTCTGAATTATTGAACCATTAGCGGCGGACAAGACCAAGTCAGGGTCTATTTTAGACGCGTTGTCGGAAAAATATTTTACAGCGAGGTCCGAAATGTCAGTCCCGGTATCTACGAGAAACTGGAGTTTATTCCTTGCGTCTGTAATAAATTCCGGTTTGTTGCTAGATTCCGGTTTGTTGCTGTTATGGAAAGAGCAAGGTGAGTAGCATTTCCTTGCAGCACTTCCAAATTTCTTGTGAAATTAGTAGAAGCCATTATCGTTTTCGTAAACATTACATTCGTGATGCAAAAGGCGAGAATATAAATCTTTCTATTGACAGACTAAAGCCGGCATACGGTATCCTAGCTGAGTGTAACTTACTATTTAACCAAATAACTCCTGTATATGGGGGATTTTACTTGCAGGGGGGTGATGTAGCGGTCGCAACAATATGTAAAATATTTGGCAACTGCACAACAAATAATTCGCGCGCGCAAGTTACTAGGCGAAAAAGATTTATATAACTTTTCAGAAATCAATTATACAAAATGGATTTGGAATGAAGATTGTTCGATAACCGACGACCAGTTACAAACCAAGCTCATTTTTGTAACTACGACCACTTAATGTACGATTTCTGAAATAACCTCTAAAGGATATTACGTATTCTATTCGAAGGCTTACAGCGTTGCGGACTTTCAAATTTGTTCTATCATAATCGTGGTAAATTATCTAAATATTTGCCTTAACCTGAAAATCGTATGATCACTACACTCCTAATGGTGCTAACATTTTTGGGTTGTATTTGTTTGACTAGGCTCCAAATTTAGTGAAGAAATCATTGGTATTTCCAATGTAGTATATTAAGGTATAAAATACGACATGATTAGCAACCTAAACTGGGCAGCCACCAACTACGCGGCTAAATCTCGCAAATCATGTTTGATTCTGTATGAGCAGTTGCCGATCGTGAATAGGTAGATTGAGCAACTTAAGATGTTATAGGAATAATGCTAACTAATTCAAAAATGAGTCATTGTGCTTTTTACGAAATTGGATATTTGGATATTTTTAGGAATAAAACACCAGTTTTTCTTTACAGAAATCGAATATGTGAGCCACATTATCGACGCTCCAAGAATTCGATCCCCTAATATAACGGATAAGAGTGTTCGCAAAATTTCCCACCCTTCAGATATTGACGATTTATTGGGAATCGATTGGATCGTCTCTAACTTCTCCCAATTAAGTATAGCAGCAGTATTAAATGCGCTCCAGGTAAAGGACGGTCCATGTAAGTGGTTGAAACACTAGGGCTCAATTAAACAAAATGCTGTGACGATTATGCCTAACGTTAAACACAATCACATCAAAATCGTATTAAAGCAACCTGGTCGCGTTTATATTATCGTTCAATGCAACTCTCGAACGTTTCATATTGCGTAGTTGAATGAAAATTGTTCTTGGATGCGTGTATTTCTTCGAGAGTAATCTGTGATCATCAATACAATTTGCACAATAATTGCATTCTCTCTCTCGCCGCGCCTTTGCTCATTTCGCCTCTATGATTTTATTCACGCCTTTGATCTCGAACATTGTGGTGTTTTACTGAATAATAATGATCATTCTATTCTGCCTTTGCGACTCATCGCATCAACCTCGGTCGTCACCAGAGTAAATCAGTTTAAATTCAAACAGTGAACAAAATAGTGTTGTAAATTTATACTCCGAGTAAGTGTTTTATTGCCAAATCCATTGCGAATCCAGAAGAGCCCGAAATTCGTAACAATACTAATTAAATTCTCAGAAGATTGCCTCACCAATAAAATATAAAAATTGGGAACATCATGGACAAGTCAAATTTAGATTTTGCTCCGTCATATTTCAACATCTTGTGGACAATATGTGTGTGTGGATGCATTATTAGCTCCTGTCGTTGTAGGATATTTTTGACATACAAGGCCGTAATTCAGAGCAACTATCGTTTAAGAATTAGGAAGAATATACTATTGCTTGCTTTACAGCTGCGATGTAAAACGACAACCCAAACCAAACGAATGCCAGTATCGATGAAGAGCAGCCATATTCTCATATACAGCTGGAACCAACAAGACCATAAGATCGATCATCTACTTAAACAACAGTTAAAATTAACTCTGAATAATTTTTCGAATAATAAATGTATTACCCAAATTCAGGAAATTTGCTAAAATTTTTGAATTTTGCCAAATAGCTAAAATTTTGTAATACATACTATCAATTCCGTCGTTGAAATTCGATCTTACCAAATCCCGAATTTCAGCCAATATTCAGCGACTTTTTTTGAAAGTCCTAATTCCAAAGGTGCCCACCTATTTTGAAAATTACCTCTGGTAAATTCTACATTAAATTCTGAACAAAAAAATTATATCATCTGAATTTTGAAATCTGAACTTTTTTTGAAAAATCTGACTTATTATATTCAAAATTATTTCAAACTAGCTATCTATAGCTAAACTGTAATCTGAATTGAATATCGGCCAACTTGACAGAAAATTCTAGTTTGTGTATATCCCAGTATTGGGAGTTACACAAACCAGAATTTTGAAGATTCATGAATAAAAATGACAACCAATTTTTTAAATTTTCAATTTGCAAAATTTATTCAAATTCTGAAGATAAAAATTATGTCATCTGAATTTTGTATTAAATCTGAAATAATATTTAAATTCTGAAAATTTTATAAAATTCTGATTTTAGTTTTATTCAAAAAATGTTCAAGCTATCTGACTTCTATTCCGTCATTGAAATTTGATTCAACCAAATCTCAAATTTGAACCAACGTTTCCATAATTATTGAACGCTTCTATTTGCGAAATTCAAAATTCCATGAATTTACTTAATTTATTTATGACATTTTTCAGAAAATTCTCATAAGAATTGCCGAATTTTATGTACATCAAATTCTAAAGATAAAAATTGTATCATTTGAATTTTTGAAATATTATCTGAATTTCGAAAATTTTTAAAAATTCGATGTGTTTTTATTCGACATTTTTACAAGCTGTGTAACTAACTATCTGAATTGAACACCAGCCTACTTGACAGGAAGTTCTAGTTTGTGTAAGACCCAGCATTTTGCATTACCAAATTATTTTAAAATTTTTGTTAAACATTTATTTGAATATCTGTCAATTTATAATATAATTATAATGCTAAAATTCGAGATTAGGTCGAAAATTTGATAAAAATTTAAAAATTTGATATATTTTTCATGAATTTCATAAATGACATTAATTCCAAAAATCAGGAATTTTTTAAATTTTTAATTTATAAAATTAATTCAACGGTTAAAAATTTGAAACTAATAAATTCTACAATAAATTCTGAAGATAAAAATTATGTCATCTGAATTTTGTATTAAATCCGAAATAATATTTAAATTTTGCAAATTTTTTAAAGTTCTGATTTTTATGTTATTCAAAAATTGATCAAGCTATCTGATCAAGCTATTGATCAAGACATATATTCCATTGTTGAAATATGATCCAACCAAATCTCGAATTTAGGCCGAACTGTTGAAAGTTTCTATTTTCGGAAATCAAAATTCTAAGAATTTACTAAATTTATTTATGATATTTTTAGTTAATGCTACGAAGAATTATCGAATTGTATGTACATCCAAATCTTAATATAAAAATTATGTCATTTAGGTTGTGTATTGAATCCGAAATAATATTTTAATTCTAAAAATTTTAAAAATTCGGATTTTTGTTACAAAATGTTTTCAAGCTGTATAACTACTATCTGAATTGAATATCAGCCAACTTGACAGGAAGATCTAGTTTGTGTAAATCCCAGTATTTTGCTTTAACAAATAATTTTCAAATTTGTGTTAAACATTTATTTAAATATCTGTCAAACCCGCTTTGAAACACAATTATTAAATCGAGTAGGCTAAAATTCGAGATTTGGTTGAATCCAATTTCAACGACAGAATTGAAAATTTCATAAAATTTCAAACTTTGAAATATGAAAAAATTCATGAATTCGATAAATTACATTAATTCTAATCTAAAATCGGCAACCGATTTTTTATATTTTAAATTTACAAAATGTACTCAATTAATAAAAATATGAAACTGGTACAATAAATTCTGAAGATAAAAATTATGTCATCTGAATTTTTTATTAAATCCGAAATAATATTTAAATCTTGCTAGGTTCTAAGTTCTAATTTTTTATATAAATTCGTTCAAGCTATCAATTCCGACTTCTATTCAAGCGTCGAAATTTGGTCCAACCAAATCTCGAATTTTGACTAATGTTTCCATAACTAACTATTGAAAGCTTCTATTTTTGAAATTCAAAACTCTAAGAATTTACTAAATTTATTTATGATATTTTAAAGTAAATTCTAGGAAGAATTGCCGAATTGTATGTACATCAAAATCTTAAGATAAAAATTATGTCATTTGGGTTTTGTATTGAATTCGAAATTATATTTAAATTTTGAAAATTTTATAAAATTCGGAATTTTTATATTCAAATTTTCTTCAAGCTGTCTACCTACTATTCCATCGTTGAAATTGATTCAACCAAATGTCACAATGACGAATATTTCCATAAATATTGAATATTTGTTTTTTCCAAATTCATAACTTCAAAAATTTCAAAACTTATTGAAATGTTCAAAATGATTTTATTTAGTAAATTCCAGGAAAAATTATCGAAATATTTGTATGAACATCAAATTCTAAAAAGAAAAATTACGTCATCTGGATTTTATGTTAAATCCGAAATCTTTAAATTTTGAAAATTTAAAAAAATTTGATTTTCCGTTTATTCTAAATTTTTTCAAGCTATCTGACTTCTATTCTGTCATTGAAATTTGATCCAACCAAACTTCGAATTTTGACTTAACTGTTGAAAGCGTCTATTTCTGAAATTCAAAATTCTAAGAATTCATGAAACTTATTTATGAGATTTTGTAGTAAATTCTAGGAAGAATTGTCAATTTGGATGTACATCAAAATTTGAAGATAAAAATTATATCATTTGGGTTTTGTATTGAATCCGAAATAATATTTAAAATCTGAAAATTTTATAAAATTCTGATTTATTATATTCAAAAATTTTTGAATATTACAATCTCTCTAACTACTGTCGATAGGTAAACTGTTTCTGAATTGTATATCGCCCAGCTTGATAGCAAATTAAAGTTGTTTCCAATATTTTGCTATACCAAATTATTGTTAAACATTTATTTGAATATCTGTCAAACTCGGTTTGAAACACAATTTTAATATAGTGGGTAAAATTCGAAATTGGGTGGGAACGAATTTCAACGACGGATTTGAAAATTCATAAAAAATTAAAAATTTGAAAATTAATTTTTTAAATTTTAAATTTACAAAGTTTACTCAACTAATAAAAATTTGAAACTGATTTGTTCAAGATTAAATTCTGAAGATAAAAATTGTGTCATTTGAATTTTGTATAAAATCCGAAATATTTGAATTGTGAAAATTTTTAAAAATTCGAATTTTTTTTATTCGAAATTTTTTCAAGCTGCATAACTACTATCTGAATTGAATGTCAGCCAACTTGATAGAAAGTTCTAGTTTTAGAAAATCCCAGTATTTTCAAACTGTCAAACTTGTTTTGAAACACAATTATAAAATTGAGGCTAAAATTCGGCATTTGATTGAATCGAATTTAAACGAAGGAATTTAATATATGATAAAATTTTAAAAATTCGAAATATTAACAGATTTATGAATTCCATAAATGACATTAATTTATAATAAAAAAACACAACCAATTTTTTAAATTGTCAATTTACAAAATTTCTTCAGATAACAACAATTTGAAGCTGGTGAATTTTACATTAAATTCTGAAGATAAAAATGTATCAACTGAATTTTATATTAAATCCAAAATAATATTTGAATTCTGAAAATTTTATAAAATTCATATTTTGTTCATTCAAAATTTTCCAAGCTATCTAAATATTATTCCATCGATGAAATATGAATCAATCAAATCTTGAATTTTGCCAATATCATCCATAAATATAGAATGCTTCTTTTTTCTAAATTCAAAATTCCAAGAATTTGCAAAATTTATTGAAATATTGAAAATATAAATCAAAATTACTTTATTTAATTTTATAAAATTATATTTTTTTCTCAAATTTTCAAATAGATACTGGATTGGAATTAGAACGGAATTCAAATTAAGTAAATTGAATTTTATTGAAAATTTGACTGCGATTTGATCATCAATTTTAATAGAATTAAAAAAATAATAATTGTGAAATCTAACTTCATTCAAACTCTATCGATATTTCTTTCAAAATTATTATAATTTTTTCGAATTATAATCAAATGTAAAAGAACTCAAACCCTATTAAAAACGCACATGGCAAGAACTCATTTCCAATTCGAATCAAATTTCAAAAAAAAAAAAAATTATGCCATCTGAAATTTGATTTACATACAAAATTATATTTAAATTCTGAAAATGTTTACTTAAATTTTGAATTTTTATATTCAAAAATATTTCAAACTGTTTAATTGTCTCAACTGTTAAATTGTTACGTGATTTAAATTTCGAAGAAAATTGGTAAAGAATTCCAGTTAATAATAATTCCCGCTCTGCCAAATTTTCCTCAAATTCGCAAACTCGGGTTGAAGCGCAATTCAAATTTTACTTTAATTTATTTTATTTTCCAGTATAACTAGATATGATTGAACGTTGTAATTGATTTCAGATTCAATTACCATTGCGACCTCAAAACTAAGTAAACTTTAAAAAAATTGATTCAAACTTCATTCAAATTCTGTGGAATTTTCCTTTTTTGCCTCAGTTTTCTCGAATTCTAACTAAATTTAAAAAGATCAAACACGCAAAAATCGCACTTGAAAAAAAAAATTCATTTCAAGTTCTAATCAAATTTCACAATTCAACTCAATTTTAATCAAAATTTTAATTTTGTTTGAAATTCATTTCAAATTTAAAACATATTTTGATTTGGGATTGGATATGTTTTCAATACTTTTCAAACTGCTTTCAAATACTTTCAAACTCGACTTAAATTGAGTCATGAAAAGTTGAACTTTAACACTTGATTAAAATTTTTTATAACTATTCTAAATATATTGATTACCCAAATTTAAAACCACTCAAACACTCAAAGTTCGCACATGGCAAACAACTAATTTCAAATTCGAATCAAGCTTCACAATTCTATTAAGTTTTAATTTTTTTTTTTCTTTTAAAAAAAAAAATTTAATTTATTAAATTTCTTCGAATTATAACCAAATTTGAAAGCACTCAAACACTCAAAATTTGTATATGATTTGCAAAAAAAAAATTATTTCAAATTCTAATCAAGCTTCACAATACGATTCAGTTTTAATAAAAAATTTAAATTTGTTTGCAATTCATTTAAATTTAAAATATATTATAAAATGAAATTGAATGTTTTCATCACTACTTTTCAATCTATCTTCTCAATACTCTCAAAATACTAGACATAATTTTAGTCATTTAGTAGAGTTTGAACCGAAGTTGAACTCAAAGAGTTAATTATAATTTTCTACAACTTCCAATTGTATTTCAAAATTATTTTATTGATTTTTTTTCGAATTCTAACCAAATTTGAATGCACTCAAAGAATGCATATGACAAAAAACTCATTTCAAATTCGAATCAAGCTTTACAATTCAATTCAGTTTTAATAAAAATTTCAAGCTTGTTTGAAGTTAATTTCAAATTTAAAATATACTTTGGATTGGAATTTAATATTTACACTACTTTTCAAACTGTCTTCAAATAGTTTCAAACTCGACATAATACGACACGACTCGAAGTTGAACTCCAAAACTTGATTATGATTTTTATAACTTTTTTAGATATGTTGATTAACCAAATTTGAAAGCACTCAAAGACTCAAAGTTCGAACATGGCAAAAAACTCATTTCAAATTCGAATCAAGCTTCACAAATCAACCCAATTTTAATAAAAAATTTAATTTGATTTAAATTTAAAATATATTTTAATTTGGAATTGAATGGTTTCATACCTAATTTTCAAACTACCTTCCAATACTCTCAAACTCTACATATTTTTAATCATGAACCGAATTTAGACTGAAAGACATGATTATAATTTTGAATAACTTTTCAATTATTTTATGGATTTTGGAATTGTAACCGAATTTGAAAGCACTCAAACCTTTATGCAAAAAAATTATTTCAAATTCGAACCAAGCTTCACCATTTAATTCAGTTTTAACAAAAATTCTAAGATTATTTCAAGTTGTTTTCAAATTAAAAATATATTTTGGATTGGAATTGAATATTTTCAAACTGTATTCAAATGTGACTTAATTTTAGTCACGAACCGAAGTTGAACTCAAAGACTTGATTATCATTTTTTATACCTTCTCAAGATGTTGATTTTCTTGTACAAACCAATTTTATATTTGATTCAAATCTTAATCAAGCTTGGTTAAAAATACAGAGAAAACACGTTGATTTAACGCCAAGCTCAAAATATAAGAAACCATTCTTTTGGAATTAAAATTTTAAATCGATTATGCTCCCTAGCTCTGGTCCGTTATTAGTAAAACGTTTTGAAACACTGCATGCACTAATATGGCTCAAACTTAACACTGATTTATTTAAACAAATTATTCAATTAATTTATTAAAATAACTAAAATCCGTCAAAATAATATACATTAATTCGGAATGTCAAAATATATGATAAAATTTATCTGTATGCGGTGGTGGTGTCTTGTTAAACAAGATATATGTATAAATTTTCCCCGATTTAAAATTTTTACAAAACTAAATGGAAACATGACACCTCGTTATGTTTAATAAAAAATGAAAAAATTAAAACAAAAAAACTAAAATAACCATAAATTGGTTGGTGTTGGTGGTGGTGATACGACGCTTGGCGAAAAGAAAAACTTATTTTTTTTTTCGTATAGTCGATATATAAAACTTAAATTTTCAAATTAAATCTGTTCACACGAAAAGCTTGTGAAAATCTGTTTTTTTTTCATCGATTTAAATCGGTTTTTTGTATAATATATATTTTTACAAATTGGTCAATTAATTTATTGATGATTGTTAAACACGCCAAATATGGTTCTGTATATATTTTTTTTTTATAATTTGCCTGCTTAACTCTAATTAGCTGGAATTTGTGTATATCGACATAAATTTTTTTATCGTCCACAACTGAAGAAAGTTATTTGGAATAAAAATATTGGTTTTACGAAAATTAGATTTTCTTCTATTTAACTATACTATACTTTCGGAAATATAATTATGTTTTATATAAAAACTGAAGCCACTCGTGCGATAAATTTTGTACCCAAAGGCCACAGTAATTTTAGATTATTTTTGATGTACTAAATTACCGGTATGAAGAGTTTAAAATTGGACAAATTAGGCATTTAACAAAATTAATTTATTTTTCTTAAATTTTTTGTTGTTTATGCGGCTACATAATAATTTGATTTTATCACTAATAATGAGATTAACAAATATAATGATGATTAATAGACAAACGTAATGAAATTTTGGTCATCGAATATTATCGTACATCGTATAATGAAATCGATTAGATGTATTAACCAAAAATGAGGAACAAATTAGATCAAATTTTGATCAACATGTATAGTTTACACGGTACTCGAGAGGTATCGGGTTCTGTACAAATGTTCTCAACTATACATCGTGCGTCAATATGGCTATAATAAGGAAAAAAGTGTGTGGATTCCATCCCAGAAAAATTAAAAATGTTCATCAGGCAATACTATTCTCATCCCATCCCAGGGTCTTGAAAATCATCCCAAAATCGATATCATCATTTTAAAAATTTCTAAACAACGTGTTAGCTTATAAATTCATTAGGCTCAGAAAGTCATATGAATATGGGCCAATACATAAAATTAGGAGTTTAACTAGTGGTTTTCGAGAACCGCATGATTGCCAGAATAAATTTCATTTGTTTTCGACTTGACATGGTGTCCACTTTCTGTGATAAATCGTTGTTTGATCGCTTATGATGGCATAATTGATGAAGACGCGTCGACTCCAGATACCAGACAGTCTATAAAATTTATCAACTGAAGAATATTTTTCATCGGACCACAGCGACCTTAGAAAGGATATGTATGGCTTTAGACATGTCTTATAGGTGGTAGCGTATCGATAGCCCTTAAAAGTACCATTCCGAATGAGATGATCCTATAGTCATAATGTCATAACCATTCGTGTGAATATTTCGAATACTTCGGTTCTCATCGTTTCGGTGTAAATACTGTATTATCTGTATAAACTATATTCTGCAGATTGAGGAAAACTTTAAGCCTCACTCGAATGGATTTTAGCACTTCATTAACACTAAGAGAGAGTGGTCGAGGTCTTCTTTGTAATTTTCGCGCAAATTTTTTCGAATCAGTTTACGATCGCTACATGCATGGTGTTATAGGAATTTACACCTTTAGTAATATTGACATTTAGGAATTTACACAACTATATGGTTTTCTGTAAATAAACTCTACAATTGTTTTTTTATTGAGAGCCTTCGAGCACAATTTTCGCCAGATTCATGGAAAATATCATGCATTCGTTGTTTATTCAAATCGAGTAAACGGATTGAGATTATCAATTATCGCGGGGTTCGCGGGGTTCGGGGTAGCTTTTTGAATCTATGATTAAGTGGAGTGTTACATTTAGGAAATCATTTTTAAATTTTAAAAAAAATATATTTCTTTTTAAAGTATAAATGTTCCAATTTAGTAATGTGTAATGATACCCGCGGACAAGTAACCTCCGCTATCAAAATTTTCGATAACATTTCCGGCGCATCTCCAGATTAATTTCTTATAATCTTTATTTTGAGATCATCATTTGTTTCAGAATGATTAGCGTACAACTTTTCTTTCAAGAAACCCAAAAGAAAATATAGCCTGGAGGCGTAAGATCCATCATATGAGAGAAGACCAATTGACGTCTGCTTTACGAGCGATTATTCGGGTGCCAAACCGTTGTGTGCCGTATTACCGTCCTGTTCGTAACATTCATGCCGTCCAATTCATACTATAAAAAGTCAGTTATCATTCGTCGGTATCGCTTTCCATTGATAGTATCAATATTACCAGCTTCATTTTCAAAAAATTACTGTCCTATGATTCCACCTGCTCATAACCCACACCAAACAGTAACTTTTATGGATGGATCCGTTTTTCCCCAAAACCGATAATTTTGCTCGTTAACAAATCCACATTAAACCATAAAAATGATAACGTTCTTAGTTTTGCCTTTAGGTCAAGTGGACAAAAATTCGACGTAAATTGGGATCATTTGGCTCCAGTTCTTGAAATGAATTGAACCAATCAATTGAACTTTGTGTGCTTTCAAATGCCAATCTGCATACATATTTCTGAATAATGTGGTTTCTGAAATTGGGGTGGTTTGGGTTCTCAGCTGCACTTGCACTAACAGATGCAATGTATGGTCCTCCTGAATCACCACGTCGCTAGCACATTTTTCTTTCTTTATATTGCATTGCACCAATTTTTTCAAATATTTCAATAATTCTTTTGATTTGAATTTTCTTCTAATTTCTGAATAACTTTCACCATTTTTGAAATAGATTTTAACAGTAAACACGCGTTCTTCAATGGAATATTTCAGAATGTTTGTTAAAGAGAATATTTTATTTTCTCATATGTCAAATTTTATATGACATTTTAATAGAAAAAAATTTAAATGTGGACGTCTTTATGTTAAGCGGATCTGTAAAGATTTCTTAGAACACGTCGCAATGATTTAAACGTGTGTTCAATATTTCAAGATTCGTTTAGAACAGTGTTGGCTAAATTCCATTTAACAATAATTTATAACTTTAATTTTTGCAAAGCATATGACAGTAGGAGCGGCGAAACCTAACGTAACCTAAATCGTAATGCTAAATCGAAAATTGTAGAGAGCACTTCCAGGTAAAACTAATGGCGACGAAATAATAATTCTGAACGAGCGGTATAAAATAAAAGCTCCATTTCGTACATAGCGATTTATCCGTTTCTTCACGGAAATCGTCCAAATTTTGATTTGGTTTGAAGTTAGTTTTTTTTTCAATTAGAACAAATAACAACAAACGTGACACATTGTTTTGAATTTATTACGAATTTTTTGATTCAAAACTATAAATACCACCATAGCAAACTTTTAAAAAAAAATTAGGGCGTTGTTTTTATTTTATTGTAGTTTCTTTTTAAAAAAAACTATTAAAAAAAAAACTATATCAATAGATATATTCCCATAAAGTTTAAATTATATTGTTTTTAAAATTGACGGCTATTTTAAAATAAAAAAAACAAAGCACTAATTTTTATTTTCAATAATTTTTATTTAAATATTCTATCAAATCTTCTTATATGGGCGTAATTCTTATTTATATTCAACATTTAGGAACATCTAAAAGTTTAATTTTATCGAATCACCAATATTTTAATCAATGCCAATAGGTAACTGGGAAGGAGTATGCTAGGTCAAAGATGCTTAAAAATCAATATCGCGATAGAAAGATAGCCCCAATTCTTTGGACCGCACAAACCGTACAATCAATTGATTCAATTGACGTATAAACAAATAATTTTCACTATACAGGACCTTGAAACCCTCTATGAAGATCTGAATGTGAATGACAAAAATAAAATATCCATGATAAATCGCCTACACCTGTGAAAAAAAACGTTATTTCACTGAACTAAACGACTCGCCGAGAGTAACTTTCCAATTTGTAATATACTTCGAATTTTTGAGAACACCAGGTAAAATGGATTGAAATTATGTGAATTACGCGACAAATAAAGTAATGGGGAGTAACTCGTTTGGCTAAACGAAACTTGCTTTTAGATACCAAAGTTCTACCGTCGACCCCTACCGAGATAACATTATTATTTTTTTTTTTAAATTAAAATTGGGCGGATTTTACTCCAGCACTCAATGCCACTAATGGGCCCACGGTGCAATACCCACATTCACACTAACATTCATTCACCCCATTCACACAAGTACAGTATGTCACCCTGTACAGTGACATGGAAGATGGGTCGGCCCATGACTTCTACATTCCAACAGAGGGTCATAGATGTTTTCAATTTAATAACCGATCGTAATCGGGAGATGAAAAATCCCTTTTGCATCCCGCCTCTGTTGGGATTCGAACCCGGTACCTCCCGAACCAAACGTCGCAGCTTTAAACCACTGCGCTATTTGCTCGGTCATTATTGATATATGCAATTATAGGGCACGGAATCAATCATATTGGATCTGGTGAGGAATATATGTTTACCTAAGGATTCGCTAAATCGACATCTCCCGACACGCTAAAAAATATTTGAGTACCGAACTGGATCTGAGGGCGAGACTAAATTTCATCTTTAGAAAGGACATGTACAGCTTTAGCACCTGTCTCAAAGGTGGAGGTGTATTGATAGCCCTTAAGAGTGCTATTCCGAATGAGTTAATCGCCTGCAATTCTAGTCATAATGTCATAGCTATTCGCGTGAATATTTTGAATACATTTGTCCTCATTTTTGCATCGTTGGATATGATGATTTTCCACCCAGAATGGGTTATTAAAAACTGCCCTGAAAGCTTGACAGCTCTGATAACTTTTATTTTCATTGAGAGCTTTCGAACACAATTTTCGCCAGATTAGTGGAAAATATCATTCAATCGTGCTATATTCAAATCGAGTGAACGGATTAAGATTAATCGCGGGGTAGCAATAATCGGTATATGGGTATAAGCAATAATCGCGGGGTAGCTAAACAGTTTCGGCATCTATTGGTTTGTTTTAGAACTAGCAGTTAATTACCATTCATACCTCTAATGTCATCTGTCAAGTGAAAGAAATTCAGTAAGTATTATACTCCCGGTAAACGAAATGAGTCGATATACGATTGATCAACATTGGGAAATATTCAAAACTTATTTCCAAAGTAGTGAGTCAGTTTCGAAAAAAAATTACCAAAAAATTATATTTTCGATATAAACTGGCCGCCTGTGAGCTGAGATTTGAATCCGTCGAGGACAAATATTATGCTAATCATTCAGAGACGATTGAGGCGTTGAAACACGCAATTAAAGTGACTATTGCTGAAATAGAGGCGTTTGAAAATGTACTGAAAAATTGGGTCGACGGAATGGAGTACTGCAGATCTAGCCGACGCAGTTATTTGAATGAAATAGTATTCCATTAATAATCGCAAGGTGTATAAGGGTTCGTTCCTGGCAACATTTACTAATCTATTATCTTTTTGATGCCATCTTCACAGTTCAACGTTGCTTATACTGACTTTTCCAAAGCTTTCGACAAAGTCGACAGCCAAATCTTATAGACAAGTTGCAGAAGTTAAACAGAAATTACATCACTGCGGTTAAGACATAATTAGTTTGTCTGGGGTCCTCCAAGGTAGCCCCATAGGACCACTCATTCATCTTGCTATATGAGGTGCTTGACTGTTTCGAGTTCGCAAAATGCCTTCTTTACGCTGATAGCATAAATATTATCGCTTCGATTACTAATATATCGGATTGTTTAAGTTTCAAATCGATCTGAACGAATTAGTTTATTAGGACGGTTAAAAACATGATGGTTTTAAATAGGAGTTAATGTAAGACACTTTCAATCTATTGCGGGAGTTCAGAATCAATTGGTTGTGTTTTCCTTTCGACGTCTACCATCCATGTATGATACTGTTTATGACCTTCTTGCAAATTGTGAACGCAGCAATTTATTTACACAGAACCACATACGGCATTGAGACGGATTTATATATACCAACAATGTGTCGACAAACTTCAGCCTATCGGAACCTATTTTGAACGCGTCGCATTGGTGTAAACGTGTGTTAAATATTTTTAGATTCGTTTAGAACTGAGTTGGCTGAATTCCATTTAACAATATTTTTTTCTTTCATTTTAAACCAGATGGTAGTAGGAGCGGTGAAACTTAACGTAACCAATGCTAATCGAAGAGTAACTCTCAAATGTGCAAGGTATTTCGAATTGTTAAGAGCACTTCCAGGTAAAACAGATTGAAATTATGTGAATTACAGGATAAATAAAAAATGGCGACGAAATCAAAATTCTGTACGAGCGGTATAAAATAAAGGCTCCATTTTGTACAAAGCAAGTTATCCGGTTCCTCACCAAAACCTTCCAAATTTAGATTTTGTTTGAAAGTTTTTTTTTTTTTTAATTAAACAAATAACAACAAATGCGATACACTGATTTGAATTTTTTGTTTCAACTAATAAAAAAAAAAATTAGGGCGTCGTTTTTATTTTATAATAACCTGTTTCAAAAAAACTATATCAATATAGATATGTTCTCATAAAGTTTAAGTTATACTATTTTTAAAATTGACGGCTATTTTGAAGTAAAAAAACAAAGCCCTAATTTTTATTTTCAATAATTTTTATTTAAATATTCTATCAAATCTTCTTAATAACATCTAAAATTTTCATTTGATCGAATCGCCAACATTTTAATCAATGCCAATAGGTAGCTGGGAAGGAGTATGCTAGGTCAGAGAGGCTTAAAAATCCATTTAATTTTGATAATAATCGTCTAGTCTATCTCGGTACAACGATAGACCAAATCCATTGAACCGTACAAACCGAACAATCAATTGAACCAATTAACGTATAAACAAATAATTTTCACTATACAGGACAAAAATAAAATATCCATGATAAATCGTCTACACCTGTGAAAAAAACGCCACTGAACTAAACGACTTGCCGAGAGTAACTCTCTAATTTTCAACATATTTGGAATTATTGAGAGCACTTCCAAGTAAAATGGATTGAAATTATGTGGATTACACGACAAATAAAAAATGGCGACGAAATCAAAATTCCGAACGAGAGGTATAAAATAAAAGCTCGTTTTTGTACAAATCGATATGTCCGTATCTTCACCAAAACCTAGGTTTAAAGGTTGGTCTTTTTTAAATATAGAAAACATAACCACAAACGCGACACACTGTTTTGAATTTATGCGAACTTCTAAAAAAAAATTAGGGCGTTGTTTTTATTTTATAATAACTTGTTTAACAAATAAAATATTTTCGCATAACGGTTAAGTAAATTGTTTTTTAGAATTGACGACTATTTTGAAATAATAAAAACAAAGCCCTAATTTTTCTTTTCAACTATTTTTATTTAAATATTCTATCAAATGTTCTTATATGGGCGAATTTTCATTTTATCGAATCGCCAACAATTTAATCAATGTCAAAAGAACTATAGGTAACTGGGAAGGTGTATTGTAGGTCAGAGCGTAGTGTAGTCTACCTCGGTATAAAGATAGACCAAATTCATTGAACCGTACAAACATTTCCGACTATCCATATATGCAAATTACCATCAATTGAATCAATTGACGTATAAACAAATATTTTTCACTCCAGAGGACCTTGAAACCCCCATGAAGACCGGAATCATGAATTTTTTTAACCCAATTCTCGCCAACAATCAAAAAAAATTTCCGGTTACACAAAACTTTATCTAGCACTAATTGAAAAAACTGAAAAAAAAAATTCACAACAAAACTATATGTATACATATTTTGTATATGCGGCGGAGATGAGAAAAAACCAAAAAATTCCATGAGTTCCAAACTTCAAAAGAAACGATTTCCTAATTTTCGAATATTATTATTCGAAAACGTACTGGTGGTATCTGTTTCATACCTGACTTGCTATTTCATTACACTACATGTATACTTAGCACTATTATTTGTACTATATTCCTGGTGTGCTCTTATGTTACGGGAGGAAAAAAATAAAACTTTTACGATTCATTGTTTGAACTTTTAAAAAAGCAGTAAAGTTTTTGTTTTATTTTTAGTTTTGATTTATTTTCAATATATTAAAGAGAAAATGGTACTTTGGATTGGGAAAATGGCAAGAAAAAGGTATAAAAATTAAAAAAAACAATTTGCTGTCGTTCGTTCGTTCGTTCGTTCGTTCTCCGGGGAGCTGAAAATGGTCATGTATTTTATTTTATAGTGAGTGGCTGGCTGGTGGGTGTGTGTGTTGTTGTTTGAGGAACTTTTAATAGTTTGTCTATTGTTAGTTTTGTTTTGTACTGTATGTGCTTGGAAATAGATAACAACATGCATACATAAATACATACTTATATATGTATATAGAGACAAAATGGTAAAGCTCTTTTCTTTTTGTTATACCCAACTATTACATTTTTTTTAATGTTGAATAAATCAAAACATATAATTATTCTTGTGTGTATTCAAAATATTGTATACATAAATGCAACATAGTTCAAATTGAATTTTCGATATGGTATATTGTACAATATATGATGTATGTATGTACTCGGTACGATAAAGGTGTGCGAACTGGAAGATCGATAATTTTTTTTATCCTAGAATTGGGGTTGGAGGAATGAGGAGATACACACTCGAAAGATAAAAATTTGTATATTTTGTATGCAATTATTTGTGACATTTGTTATATTACCAAAAATTGAGTTTTCAGCAAATATTAAAGTACTGTATGTCTATATATACATATGTACATATCTGATACAAGTTTTTATTTCCAGTTTTATCGCAAAATATATATGAATTAACTGAAAACAGCGGAAAAACAAATATGCAAGCAGTTTTGATAACGAAATACAAAACAAAAAAATGTTTACTCTGATAAAAAAAAACATGCATCGAGTTATTGATGCAGTACTTAAATATTCAAATTATGAGAATTGTATGTTGATTTTATTTAGTAAATTTGGAAAAGGTTAATCAAGTTTTATCGGTTATTCTATATATTGATAATTTAATCAATACATTTTATGTAGTAGGATCTAAACGATAAAATTTGGTGGATCCATCATGTAGTTGTTTTTTTTTTTTTTGAGAAACTGGTTAACTGAATTTTGAAGATTTTGAGCTATGAATGAAAATAACCCTTAAATTATATATATTTTCAGATAAAATTTCCAAATTTTAATTTCCTACCATTTCCAAAAAAAAAAAAATTTTGAAAGTGAATAACTGCTACAAAAACAAAAAATTTTTTTTTAAATAAATTGATAAGTGCAGTTATTACGAAATTTACATAAACTTTTTTTTTTAAATAAATAAGTTCTATAATCGACTAGTAATCAAAACATTTTACCTTTAAAACTAATAATCATCTATTTGCAGATATCATCTTTATGTGAATTAAATTATAATATACCAAAACAGGGTAACTGACATATTTTCAAATTACAGAATAATAAAATTATGTTTATGTAATATATTAGGTCAAATTACATTTAATGTCTTTTTTAACTTTGGAAATTAATTATTGAAATCAAATAAAATTTAAAAAAAGTATTAAAATTCTAAGAATTTGAAGTTTAAAGACGCGATACTTAAAATTTATGTGTTGGAGCTTCCGATTATTAGGAGTTCAATAAATTAAAACTTATAGGAACTAAAAATTTGGACGCTTCGGAAATACAAAAGTCCGAATTCTTATGAATTTCTGAATTGGGATAGGTAGGAAAATTAGGAATTTTAAAACCTAGTTTGGGAATTCAGAAATTTTTTTTTTAAGAACATTTCAAATATTTAGGAATTTATGTAGAGCTTGAACACTAAGCGAAAATGTAGCTTTTAAATTTGTCAATTTGGGAATAAAGTTATTTAAGTATTTGATAATTGTGGAATGTCGGTAAAAAATGTTTGGAATAAATAAAACATTAAATAAATATTAAAAATTTACAAAATTAACAATTTTGGGGAGTAACATTTTCATTTAAAACTTTAAAAATTAGTTTTTAAAAATAAGAAAGTTTTGGCTCAGAACTATTTAAAATATTTATAAACGTTTGTATTGGGATTATTGAGAGAATTAATTCGGAAACATAAAAACATTAATGTTTAGAATTTCGAATTTCAAACTAAGCTTAGAATTTAAAAAGTTTGGGAAGACCTAAGAATTGAAGAAATTACTGAACGATAATTTAGAAAATTACGTTTCTAGTATTTAACGAATTTATTTTGGAGATTAAGATGTTTTTGTTCCAATAACTTTGAAATTTAAGAATTTGAAAATATAAAGAAAACTTTTTATGTTTTGGAATTTATGTGTCTAATAAATATTTGGGAATATTAATATCTTGAATTTTGAAACTATGGATTTTAGCAACTTTTGAGGATTACAATATTTATTTATAATAAAAGGCGCTGTTTAAACTTTGGATCATCAATTAATTTTTAGAACGATACACAATTTTGTATCTTATTTTGTAAAGTTCATTTTAAATATTAATACAATTTTAATTTTTTAATGCGGAAATTGAATCAATATTATATAAACAATAAATTAAAGTTAAAAAATAAAATATTTTGAAATTTTTCGATTAACCGAAATTTTAATATTTCAATACGTATTTTACAATTGCAAATTTTAAATTACAATAAAATTTAATAAAAATGTTGGTTTTGCCAAATGTTAAAAAAATTTTAATTTTAATTTCATTTAAATTACCTAATTTTAAACATTATAAATATTTCAAAGTTAAATTGGTATCTTTGAATTTTGATGATTTGGATTAAAATTTCAAAATTTTAAATTTTGGAACAATTTAATTAATTAACAATTAAATTTTACAAAATTGCTATTTTAAAATGCAGGATTTAAATCAATTATACAGAAAATTAATTAATTAGGTATTTTGAAATGTTTGTAACGAAATATTAAATTTACCGAATTTTACGAATTCCGAATTTTAAATTTGGTACAAATTTCGAAATTTAAATTTTTTAATTTTTAAATTCCAATTTTCGAGGTTTCCTGGAACTTTACAAAATAACGATACAAAATTGTGTAATGTTCTAAATATTAATTGATGATTAAAAGTTTAGCAAAATTTCAATTTTAAAATGCTAAATTTGAATCAATATTAAACAGGAAATTAAATTATTAATTAGATGTTTTGAAATGTTTTAATTTAACAAAATATTAAATTTTTAGAACGAATTAAGCAATTCCGAATTATAAATTTCAATACATTTCGTCACATTCAATTTCGAAATTTTAAATTTCAGTACAAATTTTGAAAATTTATATTTTTTAATTTTTAAATTCTAATTTTCGAGTTTTCTGGGAACTTTACAAAATAAGATACGTATTTGTGTATCTTTCTAAATATTATTATATGATTAAAAGTTTAACATAATTTTAATTTTAAAATGCTGAATTTGAATCAATATTATACAGTAGATTAATTAATTAGGTGTTTTGAAATGTTTTAATTCTTAATTTAATTATATAATTAACGAAATAATTTTTTTTATTTTTCATACAAATTTAAAATTTCATAATTCCGAATTATAAATTTCATAAATGTATTCCAAATTTTTAAAATTCATATCACACCCAAATTCGAAATTTTAAATTTCGGTATAAATTTCGAAATATAAAATTTTGTAATTCTTAATTTCTAATTTTCGAACTTTCTGGGAACTTTAAAAAAAAAAATACGAAACTGTGTATCTTTCTAAAAATTAATTGATGTTAAAAAGTTTAACAAAATTTCAATTTTAAAAATTCTGAATTTGAATCAATATGATACAGTAAATTAATTAATTAGGTGTTTTGGAATATTTTAATTTTACGAAATTTCAATTTTTCAACAATTCCGAATTATAAATTTCAATAAAATTTATTCCAAATTTTTAAAATTCATCGTCACAACTAATTTCGAAATTTTAAATTTCGGTACAAATTTTGAATAATTAAATGTTTTAATTTTTAAATAATAATTTTCGAGCGTTTTCGGAACTTTGCAATCATGCAATTGATGTTTAAAAGTAAAATTTATGTAAGTATATATTTTCAGTACGAATTAAGCAATTATGAATTTTAAATTTCCATAAAATTTAATTATTCAAAATTCATCGTACTATCCAATTTCAAAATTTTAAATGACAGTACAAATTTCAGAAAATTTCAATGTTTTAATTATTTCTAATCTTCGAACTATCTGGGAACTTTACAAAATAAAATCGAAATTGTGTATCGTTTTAAATATTAATTGATGATTAAAAGATAAGCAAAAATTCAATTTTAAAACGCTGAATTTGAATCAATATTATACAGGAAATTAATTAATTAATTAGGTATTTTGAAATGTTTTAATTTAACGGATTTTTAATTTATCAGCGCCAATTTAACAATTCCGAATTTTAAATTTCAATAAAATGTATTCTAAATTTTGGTAATTATTTTGCCAAGTGCTAAAATAATTGAATTTTTAATTTCATTCAAATTCATCGTCACATCCAATTTCGAAATTTTAAATTTCGGTAACAAATTTCGAAAATTTAAATTAATTAATTAATTAGGTGTTTTGAAATGTTTCAATTTAACGAAATTTTAATTTTTCAGTACGAATTTAACAATTTCGAATTTTAAATTTCCATAAAATTTATTATAAATTTTGGAAATTCATTGTCATATCCAATTTCGAAATTTTAAATTTCAGTACAAATTTTGAAAATTTAATTTTTTTAATTTTTTAATTATAATTTTGTGTGTCTTTCTAAATATTAATTAATGATTAAAAGTTTAACAAAATTTATTTTGAAATATTTTAATTTATCGCAATTTTAATTTTTCAGTACAAATTTAACAATTCCGAATAACATTTATTAAAAATTTTAAAAAAATTATTTGTAAATTTCATGTAAATTTTTTAATTTTAAACACTTAAAAATTGAAATTTTAAATGTCTAAAATTTTACATTATGCACCAAATTTTATATTTCTGAATTTTTAATTTTGCAAATTTCTGAAAATATTAAAAAGCAAAATATGAAACTTTGTGTCTTTTCAAATATTAATTTGAAATTTAATTCAAGTTGCTCAATTTTAAACACGATATGATTGTTTCATATTTAAAGTAACTTATTGATTTTTGGATTACGATTTGAATTAAAATTTCAAAATTTTACATTTCTGTGCAAATTTCGAAAATTGTAAAGTTTGATACGAAATTTTATAATTCTGAATTTCTAATATCAATTCTATAGCTATCCAATTTTGACATTATTGAAATTTTCTGGAAACTATAAAATTTAATTTCAATTAAATTGATTAAAATTTTCAAAATTTGGCTAGCTGAATGATTAAAAAATTTGTCTAAAATTTGTCTAAAAATGTTTATCTTCGCTCGATGTACTTTTTGAACTATTTAAATTTACCCACACATCGGGAAATCACGGGCTCCCATATAAATGTGAATATTTCCTAGTAAAAATGTATACTATGGCCGACCAAATTATTCTCGAATATGGGCGGTAAATATCTACGGCACGATGCTAACTACTATACATTCTTGTATACATTGTATTATAGAAAGTAAAACACAATTATATTCAATTCCCGCGCTTAATCAAAATACAACGCTAGTATAAAATGTAAACGAATTTTGATAACAAAACTTGTTCCTCATTAACTTACATTTGAACTATATATTACATAGTAAAAAACTATGTAGTTTACCTACACGATTAGATAATAAAACTACATAACATAACAACAATATACAATACAAATAAATTGTTATTTCTCCCACGATCCAATTTCAACGCTCAACTTTTACACCAACCCTATAATTATGAAAATCTATTTAATATTTGTTTTAATTTATATTTTGTGAATTTTCATTTTTTTTCCTACTTTTGATTTTGTTTATAATTGTATTATGTGCTCTATACATATATGAATATGAAAAGTATATATATGTATAATGATATTAAAACAACAATGTTATGTTTTTATAAAACGTATATAGCCGCCCATATAGTACATAATAAGCACATAGCTATGCTACTGCTTATACCGGGTGTTTCTTTTAAACTGAGACGATCAAATATCTCGACAAATAGCCACTCTACGGAAAAAATGTCCATAATCAAAATTTAATCATACCGCGGGGGAAATACATTAGTGCAAAAAAAATAGTCCCCCACCCCCGCTTTGTAGGTGGGGCGGGGGTAACTTTTAAACTAAGATAGGAAGTCATATTTTTTATTGCAGATACGGATTCTACGACTAAAAGTACGTATGATTTGAATGAAATATTTTGTTCGGTTCATGATAGATGGCGTTGTAATCGACGAAATTCAATTTTTTCAATTTCTCCTTCTTAGAACACACGCATTCGATTCTGCAATACGTTTGAAATAAAAAACATCACGTTTTCATTGGAAATACTCGAAATTCGTCATCAAAACAATTTATGCAGTTTTGTAAATCACATTTAACGTTTGTGTTATTTCTTATCTTCATGTTTTTCGTAATTGCAAAATAAACGACAAAATACTTTAAAATGGAGCGTTTAACTGGGCCAGAGAAAATTGAAATGGTTCTGGTTTATGGAGAAGCTGGCAGAAATCTTGAAAATGCTGTTACTATTTACGCTCAACGTTTTCCGGATAGGATTCGTTCACGTGCTTCATTTGGCCGTACTATCAAACAATTTATTACTGATGGAAATGTTCAACCGAAAAAGAGGACCCGTAGAGCAACTGTCACTGGAGAAAATAATGAAATTGCTGTATTGGCAGCAGTGGCTCATAATCATCATATTAGTACACGAGAAATAGTTCGCGATTGCGGATTGCCCCTCACCAGTGTTTGGTGAATTTTAAAACGGCACAAGTATCATCCATATCATGTGTCTTTACATCAAGATCTTCATGGCGTTGATTTCCAAAATCGGGTAACTTTTTGTCAATGGGCACGTGAACAAATACAACAAAACCCCAATTTTTTTCGTTGCGTAATGTTCTCCGACGAATCGTCTTTTACAAACCATGGAACGGTTAATCGACACAACATGCATTATTGGAGTGTTACAAATCCGCACTGGCTTCGTCAAGTTGAACATCAGCGTCCTTGGACTGTCAACGTGGGGTGTGGAATAATTGGCAACAAACTCATAGGCCCCCACATTATTGAAGGCAACTTGAATGGTCAACTGTACCGAAACATTTTGGAAAATGAACTGCCAATATTACTTGAAAATTTGAGCTTAGAAGTGAGACGGAACATGTGGTTTCCACATGATGGTTGTCCTGCACAATATTCGTTGATGGCTCGTGAAATACTTGATCATGATTTCAATGGTTGCTGGATCGGTAGAGCTGGTCCGATAAATTGGCCCGCTAGATCACCAGATCTTACTGCGCCAGATTTTTTTTTGTGGGGCTACCTCAAAAACAAAGTTTACACACAAAAACCAACAACACGTGAGAACATGATTGAGCGAATCAGAAATGCGTGTGCTGAAATTCAACCAGACACACTTCTCAGTTGTGTACAATCATTTGAAATGCGGATTAATAAGTGCATTGAAGTCGCATGCCATCATTTTGAACACTTATTTTAGATTTACAAAACTGAATAAATTGTTTTGATGATGAATTTCGAGTATTTCCAATGAAAACGTGATGTTTTTTATTTAAAACGTTTTGCAGAATCGAATGCGTGTGTTCTAAGAAGGAGAAATTGAAAAAATTGAATTTCGTCGATTACAACGCCATCTATCATGAACCGAACTAAATATTTCATTCAAATCATACGTACTTTTAGTCGTAGAATCCGTATCTGCAATAAAAAATATGGCTTCCTATCTTAGTTTAAAAGTTACCCCCGCCCCACCTACAAAGCGGGGGTGGGGGACTACTTTTTTTGCACTAATGTATTTCCCCCGCGGTATATGATTAAATTTTGATTATGGACATTTTTTCCGTAGAGTGGCTTTTTTTCGAGATATTTGATCGTCTCAGTTTAAAAGAAACACCCGGTATACAAACATACATACAAATATACTTTTTGATGGTGTGAAATTACAAATTATGTATACATACATACACAGGCGAATTATAATTTAGTCATTCCGTATGCTGAAAACTTCAAACACACATTTTGTGTAAAATTTTTGAATATTTTTACGTTTCAATTTTAATGATTGGGACACCGCACATAACATCATCGCGCATTAATTTTGTATATATACATATAGCTATACATAATAGTTATGTGTATAGCATATTTAAATAAAAAATAAAAAATGATTGCTTTACTTTTATAAATGTATATAGTAGATAGATATAGATGTACGCCACCAGCAACTATATACATGTACATAGCTCATGTCTATAAATAAATAAAATTTTGTTCAGTACAAATTCTATATATCTGTTATCACGGAATTTAATTTACATCGTACATATTGTTGTTTAGCGGATAGTCCTTCTAACATTTATACATGATGGCGAAAAACCAAAATGATTAAAATTTTGTTATGCTGACGGTATGGTGATTTAACCCGCGTGTATTTTATCACACACAGTATCCGTGTATACATACATATGTAAAATTCTATATACGACAAAGCCGCATTTCTAATAATATACGACGCGACTATCTTTTGTGCTTTGAAGATTTTATTTTATAATGATTAATAATTTTTTTATACATATGTGTATGTCGCGGCGTAGCTCTGTGTGACTCATGTTGCCATCGTTAAATTATTGAAAGTTGTAAACAGCAATGATAGATAAAAATGTATATTCAGTTTTTATTGAATAAAATTATTTAATTCGGTCAAATAGGCAAATTATGAAATTTTAGTTATTATCGCAAACAAGATGCGATAATGAGGGCAAAATGTTAATTTACAACATTAGACTAGACACGTCCAGCGGCTGGATTATAATAATCACAAGTTACAGTTCTCGGAATAGAATTGGTTCAATTTCGTTCAAATCGTTCGAATTGGATTATTTTTCTTTTATATCCAATATTAATGAAGCGAACACCAAAAAATACATTTTCTAGATCAGCTATTCTCAAACTATAAGTTGCGACCTAAAAGAAGGTCACCATGTTGGGAATTTTTAACGTTTATCCATTTATTAATACTATTGAGTACTTTGAATGGTTAGGCTTAAAAACCAGCTAACCGATTCTCTCCAATTTCACGAATTTATTCGAATTTTCGAATAATTTTCAAAAAACTTCTTTAATCCAAAGGACCTCAACATTTTTTAAGTCTCCCAATTCGAATTTAACCTCCCTTTCTGTTAGAATTTACATTGTTCAGTGAACGGACCAGATTTTCTTGATTTATGAATTTTTGAAACCAAGTTCAGAATTATCGGATAAAATTTTTTACTGAATTTTGTAAAATTTCTAAACATTGTGGTAATTTCCAAATAGTCGCGTAACTTACAAAATTTAATCATAACTTTTTATGAATTTTATGATCGAATTTCAGATATAATCTTCAGAATTTGAAATTTTCATTCGGATTTTGAAAATAATAAATCAGAAAGTTTGAGTTGATCTAGCTTTCGAAACCGATTTTTACAATTCTGAAACGGAGCTTTACAAAATTAGATATTAACGATACTTTACCATTTTTAAGGTTTTTGAACATTTCCATATCCCTACAATTGAATTTTGAATATAAAATTCACAACTTTGAAAATTTTAAATCAAAGAAATTTCGAATTGCGTATACATATTTAAGAACCGAAAATAATTATTAAATGTTGAACTCTAATCCTGAAAATATAATTTGAGTTTATCGAATTTTCAACTTTTAAAACCTATTAGAATTATAAACTTATTCTGAATTCTCAAGTTTAATTTTAATTATTGGAATTTGGAAATTGTTTTCGATGTAATATGTGGGATTCTAAAAAATCGCCACTCACACAGTTGCTGATAGACCAATTGTTAGCCAAAATAAAATAAAAATTTCAGAATGCTAATTTTGAATTAAGGAAAAATTTAAAATTTTCTCTGAATTTCGTAAATTATTAACGAATTAAATATATGAAATTGAAAAACTAATTTTCAAAGTTTAAGAGTTTTATGATGTTTATGATATTTCTGAATTCATATCGAAAAAATTTAGATTAATTTGGCATTACCAGGTGCTCTACACAATACAAAACACAAACCGGAGCTGCGATTATCAGCCTCCGACCGATGAGACTGCCAACATTTGGAAAAAAACTTACATGATAGTTCACCATTTTTATGGTTTTTTTACATTTCGATATACCTACAATTTTCAAAATTTCAATTGAATTTTGCGTATAAAATTCTAAATTTTGAAAGTTTTTAATAATAGAAATTTCGAATTTCGTATAATATTTATGATTCCGAAAATAATTATTAAATTTTGAACTCAAATCCAGTAAATATAACTTGAGTTTATCGAATTTCCAACTTTTAAAACCAAATTTTCTAATTTCCATTCTATATTTTGATTGTTGAAATTTGAAAATTTTTGCCGATATAATATGTGGAATTCCAAAAAGCCGACACTCACACAGTTACTGATAGACAAACCGTTAGCCAAAATAAAATAAAAATTTCAAGATGATAATTTTGAATTAAGGAAAAATTTCAAATTTTTTACAAATTTCTTTAATTATTAACGAAATCGTTACGAATTTGAAAAACTAGTTTTCAAAGTTTAAGAATTTTATGAAGTTTATGATTAGTTAATTTGGCGTTACCAGGTTAGACTGCTTTACACAATACAAAGCACAAAGCGGAGCTGCGATTATCAGTCTCCGACCGAAGAAACTGCCAACAAATGAAAAAAAATATACCTAATGTTCAATAGTTACCTTAATACAAGATTGAACGCCTGCACAACTTCTACAAAATAGGAAACGAAAAAACTTAATATGCAATTACGTTGGAATATTGTACAAGCGCTACCAAAAGGACACTTTCACAGGGACAAAGCTTACAAATCAAGTTTGGCTGAATAGAGATAATATTGAATAGTCCAGACTCTAGGCTGAGTTATCAAATCTTTCTTCCAAATTAAAACAGATGAAAAATACATTATTTAAATACCAAAAACGTTCCTGCTTTACTTCAGCTAAGCATTGAAGTATGTATATGCCACCTGACAAATTAAATGCATTAAATTCATGCTCTACGAAAAATGATAGCGCGAATATAGATAGTGAATATAATAGCTTATCCCAATGAAGAATAGTTCCACCTCTGATTTGGCATCTTGTCATAGATATCCTTGTAAACAACTTGGAGTACAAAAAATGATAGGCACTGATCCGCAATCTTAGTAATAAGATGAGCTAACATTAAGTCGATAAGACCTACTCGATAAAATTCGTTATCAAGCTCAATTTTACTTATTCAATTACATTATACTCAAAAATACCTGATTCCTCAAATTTCAAAAGGTTCGTAGGTCGAATTTCGATTTATAGTATGTAAGTAATTAGACTGCTAGATTAACTGTTGAACGCTGTGGTCAGCGTAGAAATTACGGATCAAAGTGTTCAATTAAGCTCCAAACATTATTTTAAAATATAAAATTAGTAAGTCGTTTTATTGGGCGGTTCCAGCGTTAGGTGCTTCCAACAGATCTTTTAGAGTATATTCAGTCATACAAATGTATCGTCGTAGTTGCAGGAAGGGAAATACATATTTGCGGGAAAGATTTATCTCTCTAAATAACTCAACTTTTGTGAGTGGCTAGGCCTAGCAATGGGTCTTCATACAAAGTTTCATTACAGTTGGAAACGTTTAGGAAAATCAATAACTCCCAATACACTTCATTTGAAGAGTCGTTGAAAAAAATATTTTCTAGCGATTTGGTACATAAGCTTTATAAATTTCAAGATACCAATTCTTACAGGCTCCGTATTTCGAAGCGACGTTTTATTTTCCCATTTTTTCCATCACAGATGAGTATTGCATAAATCTATTTTTACTCCCGTTAAAGACTTTTTTTAGTCGGTGTCCAGTTTCAGGAACCCCACGTAATGCACATGGTACATTGTTACTCAACTTCAAGTTTCTACCCCGTACGATTTAGGTAAGCTGTTTTAAATTTTAACTTCCAAATTTAGAACACCTGTCCGAACTAAATGTCCGAGCTTTCAATAAAATTTTAGTACTCCTACCAAACACTACTATGGCGCTTTGAATAATAGAATGGGATTGATTGGGTTTATTGTGAAAAGATTTGACTAAAACAAAAATCTAACTTCATGTACAATATCGGGGATCTTCATCAGATCTCTGATCTCGAAATCGTACAGAGCTCGGTATGTACCATCTATTTCGCGTTTAGGGCCGTAAATCACACGCATGATTCTTCTCTCAAATGTAAGGAGCCATCTCTCGTACTCATCCGTCAGCGCCCAACTTTCACATCCAAACATAACAACGGGCCTGATCAACGCTTTGTAAAGCTTCAGCTTCACGGCACTTGATAAGTGTTTAGATTTTAGCAGTGGCCTTAGAGGATATAAAGAACGACTGCCAGCTGCCAGCCGCACTTTAATATCCTCACCCACACTGTTATCGTGAGTGATAAGAGAGCCCAAATATTTGAACCTCCTCACTCCCTCAAACGTGTGGCGGCCACTACTAAAATCTGGTGTGCCATTGTCTCTAAAACCAGAGATCAGGTATTTCGTTTTGGACTCATTGATCTGGAGTCCAACAGAAGCAGAAAACTCTACAAGCGGATCAAGTATTTCTTTCACTCCGTTGCTATTCAGTCCAATCACGCATATGTCATCTGCATATGCAAGCACTTGATTGGACTGGCGATATAAGATGTTGCGCTGAGGTGTTTCAGTTTTATGAAAGATGTACTCCAACATGAGATTACAGAGTATCGGGGACAGAGCATCTCCCTGCCGAACACCCGAGTTAACTGCAAAAATTGTCGATAGCCTGTTCTCAACTTTAACACAGCATTGAGACTGCGTCACTGTCATCCTACACAGTCGTACCAATTTTGTTGGCATTCCTAGGTATTCCAGGGCAGACCACAAACTCTCTCGATTGATCGAGTCGTAGGCCTGCCGGAAATCCAGGAAAACCTGATGTACGGAGATGGATGTCTCATAATATTTAGATAGAATCATCCGCAGCGAAAAGACCTGATCAGTGACTGATCGATTCGGACGAAATCCTCCCTGATAGTCACCAACCAAGCCCTCCGCCAGAGGAGTGATTCTATCCAATAAAATGTATGACAGTAACTTGTATGCTGTGCAAAGGAGAGCTATACCGCGATAATTCTCACACTTCAAGCGGTCTCCCTTCTTGAACTTCAAGCGGTCTCCCTTCTTGAAGATGGGGCATATCGCGGCCACTTTCCATTCATCAGGCATAACTTCGGTTCGCCATACTAATCGAATAAGGTCGAAAAGACAGTTCCACAAAATATCCCCTCCGAATATCAAGAGCTCCGAATTAATGCAGTCCACTCCAGGTGAGCGGTTTCGTTTCATTCTCTGCATGGCCTTAGTGAATTCCTCATGGGATGGCTCCTCAGTGCAAATCTCCGCAGACTGTTTTAGAGGTGGCTCAACAACAGTCTGTGACGCATGATGAACATCAAGCAGCTCAGTAAAGTGTCCACTCCATGCGTCAAGTACTGCGTCGATGTTGACACAGAGGTTTCAATCCCGGTCCCGAATGGCGGTTGACGAAGGATAGTTGAAAAAAAAAATATAAAAGTGGATAGTTGAAAGCTTCTAAAGTGAATTCCTCATAGAGACCTTTAAGTTTATCATGTTTATTTTGAGAACTTTCAGTATATGCTTTCAATCGTGAAATTAATTGTTTTAAATATAAAAGCTCAAAATTTCAGAGCTTATGAATTGCCATTAAATACTACCAAACTTTATTATAGCTTTTACTTTCAAGCGCTTAATCAAGCAACTAATTAGAAATGTTAAATATAGAGAAAAGCTCTTCGAATAATATAATGAGTATTTTTAATACGTACCTCGTAAAAGCTTTTTGAACGGTTAATTAGGTTTGGATTGAGCTTTTGGAAAATATTTGAAATTAAATTAATTCACGTTTTGAATAAGTTTTTTTCTCTAAGCTGTTCGAGGCGCAGACAATTTCAAGTTCAATCGTTTCAATAATAAAAGCACAATATATTAGGGCTTTTTGAAATTCTAGCCTAAAATGATCAGGTCTTGAATTCGTGTTTCTGATCCATGAGGCACAAAATTCGAATTATAGCCTTAAAATGACTTAAACTAAATTCAATATTTTAACCAGGACAATTTTCCTGATATTCATATATTTAATAAGGTAAATAAAGCGTTTGCTTTTATATCTAAAATAAACATATATTGCGCTGTAAATTAATTGTACACAGACGACTAATTGTACACTCAATACACCCATTAACTTCCAAGCTTTTAAACATAATGAGTACAGCTTAAAATTTACAAATAAAATAAAATCACTTTTAACATTCGTAGAGTGAGTAGTTTTAAACTTAAAAAATAAATAGATCTAACCGAGCTTTTAAATTTCCGAACTTTTAATAACCTTTTGGTACTACCAAACTCTACGCTATGGGGCCTTGAATATTAGAATGGGTCGATTAAACAGGTAATCGGGAAAAATTATTGTACAATATGAAAAAGCTCTATTTAAGCTTTTAAAATAAAATTGAACAGTTAGAAGCTTATAAGGTGAATCCCAATTTACCTCACAGAGAGCATGAAATTTATCACGATTATTACGAGCTTTAGGAATTGCGATAAAATAATACTAAGCTTTATTATAGCTTTTAGTTTCAAGCGTCTAATAAAACAAGTAATAACCAATTTTAAATATAGAGAGAACAACCCTTCGAACTATATAATGAGTTGTTTTAATACGTACCTCGTAAAACCCTTTTGAACGCTACATACTTAACATGATCAGTTCTACTTAAGCTTTCAAAATACAAACAAAATAAAACTCGAATTAAGCTTTTGGAAAATATTTGAAATTAAATTAATTCACGTTTTGGATAAGTTTTTTGCTCTAAGGTATCCTAGGAGCAGAAAATTTAAATTTCAGCCGCTTCAAAACAAAGCACAAAATATGAGAGCTTTTTGAAAATTTAGGCCGCAAATAATCACTTCGATATTCGAGTTTCTGATTCATGAAACAAAAAATTAGAATTTTAGCCATAAAATGACTAAAACTACATTCAAAATTTTAACCGAGATTGTTTTTGCTTTTATATCTAAAATAATCATATATGGGGCGTTGTAAATTAATTTTTACATACCAACACATACAAAGCTGAGCAGTATCCCTATTTTGTACACGGCTATAGGTCCATTTTTAATTGGCCATCTTGCACCTGCATAGCTCCATGCTATGATGTCATAGATGTTTTCAATGCCTCTGTTGGGATTCGAACCCGGCCCTTCCCGATCCAAGCGTCGCAGCTTTACCCACCACGCTGTTTTCTCGGTTGCACACAGACGACTTCAATTTTATCAACAGTTTTCAATATACAATTTACTTTGAAGCTTTAAAACATGTTTTAATTAAGTTTTTAAATTTCCAAGCTTTCATAACCTTTTGGTACTATTAAACTCTATTCTAGGGCGCTTGAATATTAGAATGGGGCAATTAAACAGGTGATCGTGAAAAATGCTTGTACAGTAAGAAAAAGCTCTATTGAAGCTTTTAAAATAAAACTGAACATACAGAGCTTGAAATTGATCACGATTATTTCGTGAACTTTCCATTTTCACAACTTCAAAACGCCATTTTTAAATTTTAAATCGAGAATATAACTTTTTTTTTTTAATATAAAAGCTCTTCTTAAGATTTTATAATAAAGTTGACGGATTTTAAAATAAATACCAATATACTTGATTAAGAGTTTGGGAAGGAACAAGAGCTTTATGAATTTTCATTAAATAATACAAATCTTTGTTAAAGCTTTTAGTTTTAAGCGTTTAGTTTTAAGCATGTAATTAAAAAGTTTAAAAATAGAGAAAAGCTTTTAGAACTGTCTTATTACGTACCTTGTTCAAGTTCTTGGAATTAAACAAGTTTAAAGATACGAAAAGCTTTACCTAAGCTTTAATAATAACTCTAACATAAATTCTAATAGTTGATGGCGTTTTAAATATAACCCATTATCTTTCATTGGTAGTTTGAACTTAATCTGCACCATTTTTCGGAGCTTCCAAACAGATAGATAATAAAGCTTGATATGAGCTTTTGGGGGAAAAATTGAAACTAATTCACGTTTTTAATATGTTTTTTTTAAAGTTATTTCTATTTCAATAATAAAAGCCCAAATTATGACCGGTTTTTTAATTTGTACCGGTTTTTGTTTTTTACCAGTTTTAGCACATAAACTGTAGTTGATTTTCTATGAAATTTCAACGATGGGGTGGAAACAATCCACTCCTAAATTTGTCTCTTTAGAGTGAGTTTCCAGATATTGCAATTAGCATCTCTTTCAATAAAATTTAATATCTGTCCTATAGTTTTACCTTTCTCATTTCAGTTCAGCCTCTATATACACAAAATTTAATTTGTGGCTGAATTGATTTGGTAAATACTCTACTAAATTTTTATATTGTCACAAAAATTTATGTGTTACACAATAATGAAAAAATTGGTATCTCTTTTATTCAAAAATTGGTTTTTGGTTTTGAATCGATTCCACATATTAAAATATACATACATAACGATGAAAATTGGAAAATCTAAAAATATTTTCTAAAAATTAATTTTAAAAAAAATACATGATTTCATTAATTTGCCATCATCAAAGGAATTCACAAAAACTCAAACAATAAATTTGTACATAAAACCTACTACTATACAACAACAGCTCTATGTAGATACGAGTATAATGGCACAAAATAGTAAAATGGAAAATTTTATGTATGTCTATGTTGATTACAACATACATATACATACATATATATAATTTTGAATGTATACAAAATTTCTATAGGATATAGTAAATGAATGATATGCGATGAACATATTCAATTCGAATTCAGGTTTGTTTTGAACGTTTATTCCCCAACCCCCGCGCACTAACAAAAAATGTCAATTTAATTTCGATATGCTTTTCTTCATTACTATTATTACTATTATTATTTTTATTACTACTATTGTTTGTTGTTGTAGAGCTATTTTATTTCAGTTTAGTTATGTTACTGTTGGCAAAAAATAAATAAAAAATCTGAGATATCAATCAGAAATAATTTGGAGCGCGCGAATCAATGAGTATAACCTACGACGAGTATGTTGGAAAATTGGATTTTTGTATTTCCAAACCAATTTTCAAGGAAATCAAAAATTAGGTTAGAAAAGTGTAATTATGGAAAAATTCAATAAAAGATAATCTGGGAGATTAATAAAAAGTGACCTTCTTTTACGGATTCCGTCCTTTATCTCAAGGAGTGTTTGGACTCGGGTAGGCGTATTAATCTCTTTTTTGTTGTTGTTGATGTTGTTGTTATTGTGTGTTGTGAATTATATGGGTTCAGTATTTAAGGCTATTACAGGACATTTAGAGGTAGGATTATATATGTTCAAACATTATAGGTTAGATAATACAGATTTTGAATCAGATTACGCAGATAAGAGCGTACAATATAGAATGTCATTGTTAGCCGTTACGTTATGGCCAACTTTGCCATTACCAATAAATTCGGTAATACCTTTGAGAATTTTTTTTTTGTTATTTTCAATTATACGACATTAAGAATTTATATAGAAAAAAAAATCTTCAAAAAGCCTAAGTAGTCTCTTTTACACCATTCCATAAAAAATATATATATATTAATGTCTCCCCTTAGAGACGCACACACGAACACGAATAAGAATTTTATTTTTCCACATAAATCACTCTCGAACTGTGTTACACAACATAATCATGAATATAACAATAACAACAACAAAATAACGATTTTATTGAATTAAAAATGGATAAGAAAACGGTGAAAACGAAGAAATAAATAAACTTACCGAATAAGAATTGAGAGAATCTTCTTCAAATCAATAATAAAGCAAAATAAAAATAAAAAAAAAGTTAATTTTCCATCTTATTTATCTCTCATCTTAATAATATATAAGAAGAAATGATGAAAAACTGATAACAAAATGAACGAATTTCAATTCGTAGAATTATAACTTGAGACGTTTCAATTGATTCAGCGCTTGTTTATACATATGTACATACATCTACATATTTTATACATACATACATATATGAAATGTGAACAGATGGTGTGCAACCGAATATATTTTATTAGATGTTTGGAATTTTAGATTCAATTTTTTTTTTATGTTTTTGTATCCACGTGATTTTCCTATTATCTGTTTTTAAATAAATAAACTGCTTTTCAAATCTGATTTTAATTGTTTCGAACAGTGATTCCTAATATATGTTCTGCGGAACACTGTTCTGAAATAAAATTAACAATAATAAAATAATAATCACTAGCATAATAACGCCAATACCAATTAGTAGTAGTCGAGCCACTTGAGTAGAAAATAAGCCAAACGAATTTAATTGTATTATTGTTGTATTTAGTAAGAATGTGGCATAATTTTATTAAATTAGAGAGTCTAATCTATTCTAAAAAATTTATTGTATTTTTAAGATAACAAAAAAACTGATATATTGAATACTAACAAATATTTTAATTTGAACCCAATTTTTCTCATTTGATAAATGCTATTTTTGTTTCAAATGAAACTTTGCAGATTTCACCGATGCTTTGTATAACCCGCCGAATTTCGATGCTGCAGGCGGGACGAGAATGATTTTAGTAAATGATTTAATTCATTACAGTCCGCTCTAACAAAATTAGTCCCATTATCAAAAAATAAAATTAATAATTGTTTGTAGTCCAACGAGTTTCTCTATTTCGTTGTTGCGAAATGGGTGAATTACGAAGAATATACGCCATGACATTCAGAAGAGAAATAAAATTATTATTAAAATGCATGCGTTGTAGATACTCGTACACATATCTCCATTGTCATCTTGCATTTTCGTAACACATTTTCAAGCTTTCGCTCGAAGCTTATTCGATTCGTACCAGGATATGTTAACAATCCAAAATTATCTGAACCATTAAATCAAATTAAAGCATTGCTCAGTACCTCCAGTATAACGACGCACTGACCTTTGAAAGTAATATCTCGAATTTTCGCTAAGTTAACCTAAGCTATTGGTGGTGTCACATCCATCAAGACTAAAACAATTTCGTACAGTTTTTGAACTGGTGGCGTGATTGGATTGAACCGTATTTTTATGAAAATGAAGGTAGTACCACCGTTACAGTGAATGGAGCTGTGGACATTAGAGTTAATGCGTCAGAACATTGCGGGGACAATAATTAACCACCTATAGATCGTGAAATTAAATCACTCACTCAGTTAACACTTCTTGAAGCTAAATTAATGATAAGTCTATGCCAATGATTCACAAACGATTCAAACACTGAAGGACAATATCCAAGCGTCATTTACGTGAAAACGCGATGGGAAATTTCAAATGACATTCTATACTCAGGTGACCCGTGTACTACTACTACTAATTATCTACGGATTAAATCACCTCCCTCGAAAAACTATTGTCACTCCCCCAATAGTTAGTATTAAATCACCTTCCTCGAAAAACTATTGTCACTCCCCCAAGCATCGTAATCCCTGCACTTACACTATAATGTATGTGCTATAGTGTTGCATATTGAAATAAATAGAGTTTGCAAGCGAGCGTGATCACCCCGATTTACATAATAGTATGATATGGTAGTAACTAAATTCCAAATGGCTTTATTGTCCTTTAAGGGAAATTGTTTTATTGTATCAATGCCACTTAAATTATGAAGGATTTACTTAAATGTTTAAATGAATTCAGAAAATTTGAATTTTCCTGCTTCTCAATACGCATTTATTTTTTTCCGAGTTTTCAACTCTTCTTCTGGACCATAAAATGGAAATTTTGGAGAAATTAATAACTTAAAAGAAAGCTGAATTTCTAGGCCCTGCCAAAGTACAAAAGGCCTAATTAACGTAATCCAACAAATTTCATGTTTTGGGCTTCGAATTATAATCAATGTGTTAAAAAAATAAACTTCTCTGAATCTACCGTAGTTCAGGGCCGTAGAGGATTTACTGAAAAGTCGAGCTTAACATAAAACTATTCCATTTGCCAATTCAGAAAATTTGAATTTTCCTGGTTCTCAATACGCATTTATTTTTTTCCGAGTTTTCAACTCTTCTTCTGGACCATAAAATGGAAATTTTGGAGAAATTAATAACTTAAAAGAAAGCTGAATTTCTAGGCCCTGCCAAAGTACAAAAGGCCTAATTAACGTAATCCAACAAATTTCATGTTTTGGGCTTCGAATTATAATCAATGTGTTAAAAAAATAAACTTCTCTGAATCTACCGTAGTTCAGGGCCGTAGAGGATTTACTGAAAAGTCGAGCTTAACATAAAACTATTCCATTTGCTCCAACACGGTCATAGGCTTAACGATTATATTTCTTCTGGTTGTTAATACTTCCATCTAGCTATACATAAACCTAAATAGTTCTCGTGAGATGTTTGTTTTTTGAAATATTAAAATTTTAAATCTTCCAGTTATAAATATTCAAGGCTTGTTTGTTGTAGAAATTTGTTTTTGTTTTATGCTTTCCAAGCATATTTTTCAAAATTAATACATTGTTTGCTTTTAATTGCAGTAGTTTAGTTCTCAAATGATTTAAGAACGGTCAGAAAAGGACAATATTTTCGGGAAAGACTAATTATTCCAAAGAAGGTCAGTTCTTCCCAAAACCAGACGTCTGGCAGGCTTCTCTAAGAGGACCAGGACCGTAAAAATAAAATTCTCGTTCTAATCGAATTGAAAATTAGATATGAGATAACTGGTGTGGTTTTTTGGGCGAGTGAAGTAATCGGGCCGTATTTTTTTGGGTACGAAGCTGGAATTTCGTTTGAGTAATTGGAAGGTACGGATGTTCAGAATATGTGGTCCCAGCATGCCTTGGTAACCGAATAATTTCTCGAAGAGAGAACATTAATTGACTGCCCAGATCCTGCGATTTAACATCCTCAACGATCCATAAACAATTGATGACCTAAATCAGAATATTATAAACTGAATTCAAGGAATTAAGCAGCAGTTATTCAGAATGCCATTGAAAATTTTGGTTACAAGGAATGGTTACGTGCCGTACAACAGTATAGGAGGCCACTTACGAGACATTATTTTCCAGTACTAAACCGGAACCTGTGTACTCTCATTTGAAATAAAAATGTAGATACTTATCAAATAATTTATGTCTTTTATAAAAATGTTACTGTTACCTAGCGCATTGAATTCAGCCCGTATAGTGTATTTTCCGAACATAGATAAATCAGTAAATAAAAGCAGATAATTTACCAAATACTATGGCATAAATAAACTGTATTACTTCTTGTAAAAGTTAAATCAAAATTGACAGAAAGGCACATATGAAAAGGTCAAGTGTAGTTCTGAGCCTCCATCTTAAAATTGAGTAAAACTAATTTTTCAAATATAATCTATGAATTCCACTCTGAATTACGTTAAGAATATTTTACCAGCATAGTACTCTATTTGGAGCATTTGCTTTCAGCTCCATCTTCATTTGCGCTTTCTAATTTATGTCTCAATGTGTGTTGGTCTGGTTAGTCGCAAAAGTTCTTCATTTGTAATGGTATTTGGCTAGATATATTTTTTAACGGCCTTGCGCATTTATTCACAAATAGTCTGCTTGTTATTCTTGGTATGCTGATAATTGTGTTCAGTTTTATTGTCTTCGTATTCCTGAGTCCAGCATTCATACCTTGTGAGTCGCAGTAATTATCACACTGCTTTTCTTTGCGTTGAACTCTATTTATCGAGTTTTCGTCCACAGGCCTACATCCGAAAATGAAAATTTCCGATGACTTTTTGCAATAAAAGCGGATCAATGACCTCTGTTTTTAAGTTGTTAAATTGATTGTGGATGATTATTGTGTAAATCTTACCTTTCAAATAACCCCACAAAAAATAATCAAGTGTTGTTATATTGGGGCTTCTTGGTGGCCAAGAAACTTCACAATTTCTTGAAATTATTGCGATGGATTGTTGCACGATTTGCGTGGCATGCCGCTCCGTCTTGTTGAAACCAAAGGTAGTTGACACGCAATTCATTCAATTTGGGCCACAAAAAACCAGTTAACTTGTTGCGATAACGTTTAAAACGGCCCAATGATGCCACCAGCCTATAAACTACACCAAACAGTAACTCTTAGAAGATGAAGTTCTGCTTTGTGAATAACATGAAAATTCCCCGATCTCCAAATTCGACAACTTTGCTTATTGACGTACCCATTAAGATGAAAATGAGCATCATCGCTAAAAATGATTTTTGATGAAAAACCTTCTTTCGTTCAAGCATACAATTAACAAAACGACGATGATTTAATTGCGGTCTGGTGGATTCAATTTTTGAGTTAGTTTGTATGGATGCAAATGAACATCAATATGCAAATGTGGCTCGCGAAATATTTATTTCTTGTGAACGATGCCTGGTTGTGGTGCTTGGTTCATTACGAACGCTTTCACTAACAGCTGCAACTGCATCAGGAGGACCGCCGATCCTGAACATTGGATCGAATTAAAGGTGAGGTGAAATTCGACGAAGAGCAGGTATAGTGGAGTCTTGGTTCGTTGGATGTTAATGTGATGATACAAGGTCCTTCTTAGTCCAAATTTCCTTGATGTACAGGTACTTTTTAGTCCAAATTTCCTCACGACTGAGATTTGTTCAAGGACTGTACTTTCTAAGAGGGAGTTGATGCATTTTTATTCATTGGAATTGTTATGGTTTAGCTTCTCTTTCCATTTCAAGTTTTATGCCAACAGTTTTTTTCAAAATAAATTTATTGATTATGCAAAATACTGTAAATACGATTCATTCTAAATTTTATCAAAACCAATTTTGTGCCAAAACAGAACTGAAATTAATAGTTTATTCAGCTTCAATTATTTTAAAAATAAATAATATGTTTATAGCTTAATTGATTTAATTGCAGCAGAGATATTTGAATTAAATTTATCTAGATATGTTTGAGTGTGTGTACGTTTTTATCTATTTTCTGTTAACTAATTTTAAGAAATTAAAATTAAATTCTAGGAATTTCGTTTCTATCGTTTCAATTTTAATTATTCTATATACGATTGCTTTAATTAAATATTTTATTTACTATTTACATCTGTGACGTTCCATGTATTATACATATTTGGTAGATTTATGTATGTATATAGACACAGAACACATGCTTCTGCCAAGGCTAATAAATTACATAAATTTGATTATATTTCATAATTATAAATTTATCTATGTATGTCGATTCTGGTGCTCATTCTTCCAAATCCGTGCATATATTTGTTAATTAATCAACCCCAGTAATTTGTTTCGTATTCTGGCAGGGTACATAGGCTATAAGCCAACATTTTTTTTGTAAAACGCAAAATTATTCAGACGATTAATCTGATTTCAAATAATTCACAAAATGTATATTACTAATATATACATATATATATACTTTCAAGTTTAATTGCTGTTTTTGAAAATTATCCAAATTGGACGGTAGTCGACGAATCAACATGTGGCTGTGGCGCGCAACAACAATATTATTTTGTTGATTTGAATTTACACAATTTAACGATGAAGAAAAGTTTTGTGTTTTTATTGGAGTTTAATTTAAATCGGTCGATCTAAGAAAAGTACCTTTTTTATTATTTTTTTGAAAATAAAATAATTTGTTGCTATTTTTTGGAGATGGAAGGGAGGAATTAAAGGCCCCCCCAAAATATAAATCTTTTGATATTTTTCAAGCGCATACCAAATTAAAATGTATCCAAGAATAATACACAAAAAACAAATATTTGCAATGGTTGAATGAGTTCAGGCGGGAAGCCAAGGGCATCGCACAAAAATGATGTAATTTCTTAAGAACCCTATTAAGTATAATAATTTATTATTTCACGTCTGACGATAATTTGAATTGGCATTCATCATCATAATGAAATTCATTCAAAATGAAAAATTAAATATTCCATTTTTTTTGTTGCCGCTGATGCCGTCAAAAAATATTCTCTTAATATTTTATTTATAGAATAATTACTAGCGATTTCCATATATTGTGTAAGTATAATACATTATATTATGAGTGAATACGGCGGGGTGTGAAGACCTATATAGTGGAGCGAGCTGTTATGCAAATTTTTTTTACGAAATAATCATGAAAAAATATAATAAACTTTAGGGAAATGTTGTATACGATAATATACCAAAGTCGCAGTGAAGAGAAAAATCATTCTTCATTTCCACCATTTAAAAAAAAAAATACAATTGGAACTGAAACTGAATGATAATCTCCCTAGAGGTACACGACAAATATGTGATGCGGAGACAAATAGATCTGATTCGCATAAACATATTGAATATAAATTAATTTATGGATAAATACATACACATGTGTGAAGGGGTTAAACTATTATGTTAATTTAACATGTTTTTTTGTAATGAATTTTATTATAAAACAACCAAAAATATGTTTTTGTTTTATTATATTGTTAAACATAAGTAATTGAGAATCGGCAACTGCCGGCAATTAGATTTTTACTAGTTGGGAATTTTAATTTCGGTTGTATTAACATTACATGTATGTGCATAGCAATAATATTGAAATATGGGGTAAGGTATACCACAGGTGCCCTACAGCACTGCAACCTAAAATTTATGTTGTGCCCCCTGATCCTAGAACTCAAATAACTTAGATGCTTCCTTCAGCATATAACCGCGAAGGTATTTTTCTCCTCCCAGCAGAACCTGCATATGTCATGCAGCGCCAATTTTCTGAGGTGGTATCTGCTAGGACTGTATCTTGTTAGTGCTCCACATATAGAATCATTAGATCAATCTTGCTTTATTCTAGAGGCTCCCTAGCTCTTTTCGTATCACAGTTTAGGAAACTTTTCGATTGTCGTACTTAATCCTGGGATGGCTTTTTAAATTTTTATTGATTTCCAATTTTGTCCAGTTCTTTATCCCCACCACCACCACATTGTCCTTGTTAAAGCCACAAATGGTGATGGTTTGAAAAAGGGTTTCGCAGTTATGCTTGTAGATCTGCGTTTTCGTTGCCACCGATTCCTTTATGTTCTGGCACACAGACAAGAACTAGCTTAGTTCTGCCCGCCAGTTTAGTTAGAGCATTGAGGCACTCGCACAGTATACATATTTTTTTGGTTATTTTTGTTCCTACTTTTGAAATAGAGTAAACGTATTATGTGTGCAGTACTATGCCCGTCCTTACCCGCCTTCAATTTTTGATCCACCCCTGAACTATTTTTTACATCTATCCGAAGTCATGTGGCTTTGTTTCCCTAGTACTCCCCGATTGCGATGGTTATTTTCCCTTCAGATTGGCTTCCTTTGAAAAAATAGCTCATTAAATCCCTCGCCCATCTAGCTCAAAAGGAATCTATTATTCGGAGAGTTTAATTGGCCCTGAATTTTTAACAAAACAATTATTTTCTAAAAAAATTCGAGGCCACAAATGAAAAATAGCCATTAACACCCCTTGCCAGAGATTTTAACTCAAGTTCCGATAATACATTAAAATAGATTATTAAATTCCTCGTCTACCAACTTTAAAACACGAAAACATTATGCCGAGAAATAAATTGGCCACGAATTTTTTTCAAGAAAGTTCGATTTTGGCGGAAAGTTATAAATAGGTATATAAACATCCATTGCCAGAGATTTGGAATCAAGTTCCGATAATACAAGAACTAGTTCTTTAAATTCGTTGTTCAACAATCCCAAAGGGAATCTATTATCTAGAGAAATAAATTGACCCCGAATTTTATTACTGGTAAGTTCAAGTTTAGCCAAAAATGAAAAATAGCCATTAACACTAATCTAATTTTTTTCTAGAAAGATCGGGTTTGGCCATAATAGATAAACAGCCATTAAACACGCTTTGCCAGGATTTGGACTCAGGCTCCGATAATACATGAACCAGCTCATTTTATTTCTAGTCCAGCCTGCTTTATTCACTTAGGGTATGGTTAGGTTAGGTTAGGGTGACCGTGCATAGGAGTAGGATATGGACTAGCATAGACTAGCATATGGACTAGGCTATAGAGTAGCATAGAGACAATTCGGTTCGTAGCAGTACCACATTTAAGTTACCACCTTTTCACTCGTCGAACAATCCTGAGCTTACCAAGAAAAGTTGAAGGCCCTTGACATCGATCTTACTGAGATTCGTCAGGTTCTCCAAAATGGAAGTTCCTATCAATTTTATTCTGCTGTATGCTAGGATATGCAAGCGGTATCTTTATATTCAGCTTTGTGATATAAGATAGTTCTGGGCTATCTTCGACGTCATGAAGCAGTCCGTAAAAATGCAAATTTCCCTCGTTGATATTACATCATACTTCAACCAGTCAATGACTTCCATTATCGCATTAAGTTCAGCTTGAAAAACACTGCGAAAGTCAGGAAAACGAAGAGAGAGGTTGACCCCACAGAATACCCTACAGCCAACCCCTATATCCCTCTTTGAGCCATCGTGAAGAAGATTAGCACCTCATTGACCATAACCGTCTCATTCATCCAGTCCTCTCTGATGAGAAACTCAGTTGGGAATCTCAGCTCAACAGATGGCAGGGATAGCGTAATCGGCAGTTCCAGGAATACCCCTGTTGTACAGGATAGATGAGGACTCTTTGTTGTTACAGGTTCACATATATCTATAGATATGGATATAACCCAAATAACTGTGCAAGATTCAAGCAGCTTGGCCGCAAAATCCAAGGGAGTGGGATGAAAGAGAATTAAAAGCAAATCGCTTTGTGATAAATCCCTTTGTGAATCCTTTTCCCAAGACTTGCTTCAGGGCTTCTTCTTTTACGGGTATATGTAACGGTGGTAAGCCCAGTAGAGCCTCCATACCGGCCGTCGAAGTAATTCTCATTCCATGACACGCCTAGTCCCTCGTGTCTGGCCAGTTTGCCACTGAAGTTTTTTGCTCTGAACAAATCATCTGTTCGTACAACCAGTTGCTTGCCTTGGCTCCTACTGCCTACCACTCCAAGCATTTTTCTTGTCTATTTTGTTATGTTTAAAATTTTTCTTAATCGCACAAATCAGAATATTCTGAAATGATTAGAAAAACGAAACAAACTTCATCACAGAATTTATTCGAATTTTCGCGAATATTATTATTTCCAATTTTGTCAAGTTATAGTGTGGTCACATAAATTTGACATCATGATATCGAATGGTAACAGTATAAACTATTTAATGGATCTGGTGGAACCTCTTGAATAGGGATCGAATCGTCCAAATTGGATTTACCAAGTTGCCGGTAAATTCGGTCACATTTTTTTTAAATTACAGAAGAAATGGCTTAAAAAATTAAGAATTCGGACGAGAAGGATGGTTAAACTGTTAAATGTTTAAATTTAAATTAAACACATCATCAGATAGTCAACCTATTGACCAAGAAATATTTTGAACGTCGCCGACCAAAAATCATAAAATACTGACTGCAGAAAAATGTCATAAATGAGTCAAGATATAAATCGTATTAATCAGATTCAGAAGACGATGTACTAGATGAGTTAACACTACTAAAATTTAGGTTCGATTTCTCAATTTTTAATAGCTCGGAGAAGTAAATGTTCATCACACTCTGCTGTCTATCAAAATTTTATTCAAATACCTTTAATCGGAGATAAAATTGAATTTTACTCATGTTGACGAAAGCGGCCCCTGAACTAGACCTTCCAAGTTTGAAAAATTTTGTTTAAGAATGGTGCAGTGCCGAATTATATTATTATGAACTCCAGGGCCCCTAACGAATATCTACCAAAAATCATTTTGGAATTCTATGTTCATCAAACATATCGGTATTTTATGATTGCCTTATGCCATTACTGACCGAGGACGCAAATCCACAGGTCCGATTTAATTAACACTTTGTTTTGCGCCATGCCAGCCTGTACTAACAAGAACTATGGTTTAGCCAATGGATTCTGCGCTCTCAATAGAGGGTTATAGATGTGTTTATTATCATCCTGATCGAAACCAAGGATGAAGAATTCCATTTGCATCCTGCATCTATTGGGAGTCGAACCCGATACCTGCCAATCAAACGCCAAAGCATTAACTACTGTGCCATTTGCTTGGCGAATGCCATTTCAGAAAACATATAACTCCCGAGTATCTTAACACTTCTAACTGCTGTAGGCGAAGCATCACATTGAATAAAAAAGGGTTCCTTGAAATCCGAACGACGCAGTACCGATGCGGGGACAAAGGGGTTTCAAGCAGGTAAAAGGATTTTCTACATTGTAGCATGTAAAAGGATTTTCTACCCTGACAAATTTTTTCTTCAGCCTTTCATACCATATAAAACGCTGAACCTGTCGAACATGTTGGTTTGAGGTAAGTTGTACTGACTACGCATTTTAGATACTGCAACTCTTTTAGTACAAACCGACTCTTGGCTTTGTTTATTCGCTTATTAAGTAAACAATTATTTGAGGGTATAGTTCATGAGGTATCACTAGGTGCATTAAACGGCACATGGATTGCGGAGTGTCACAAAGACCGAAAGGCACCACAGTAAATTAATAAAAAGCTTCTTTCACCGTGACCTCGTTAAAGTTATTGTGATGCTTTTAGGACTTTCGTGAAGTGTTGTATACTAGATTTGGCTGGAATTGTAACTTTCAAACTGGTCCAAATTACATTAAAACGGTTTTTAGAATATAATCAATAATTGAATTGTCAGGTTTTTACGATATTTGTACACAAATCAACTTAGTTATGTGCTGCAATCAATTAGTTCATTCGTAAAATGATTGATTTATCGTGTGATTTAAACACGACGTGGACGAATATTAAAAATGATTACAAACTGTTAGTGATATTGATTGCCAACAATGTTAACAAATATTTTATTGAAAGTATTATTCCATTTATTGTTAATGTAATACAGAAACCTAATCGCGCATATAAATTTAAGAGAATATACGTATTTCAATCCAAGAGTTACACAATTTGTTGAAATCGATGAACACAATAAGAAAGATATAAAAATTTGATCAATGTGAATTGTTTTATTGATGCTTTTGATGTTTTCGCAGAAAATCGTTTGTCGATTATAAACGCCTTGTTAGCGAAACAAATATTTCCACAGGGGTATAGTATTGTAAATGGTAATATAATAGTATACAGAGATACAGAATTTATTTCAACGGAATTATCGAAATTTCGTCCTGTAAATGATGTTTGTCTTGAACTCGAGTTTTTCATAATTTTTAGATTTTCTAACGACTCTGAAATTTTAAATTGGGCAAATTTTCAAATTATGAAGATTGTAAATTTTAACATAATACCAGTTACAATTTGAAGTTCTTCCAATAAATGTCTTATTTGAACTTCATTTTTCAGTCTATATGTACAAATGTTTAAATATGACCACATTGAATATCTGAGCCATAATATGCCATAACAATCGGACCGAATTTGGAAGAAAATCAATATCATTTATTGGTCCATATTTTTTCTAATAAAGTAATTAAGAGCTTAGAAAATACGTTTAAATTTAAGAGAATTTTAAAAGCGCATTTGCAATCTACATTTCAAAATTATTTATGATATTACATCAGTAATCGTTAATCAATCAAAAATTTAACAATTAAAGTTCCAGAATTAACAGTAAATTGAAAAAAAAAATTAAGAGTACAAAACAAAAAATTGTTAAATAAAAATTAAAAATTAAACTTATTAAAAATTTAATTTAATTAGTAATTAAAATTTTAAAATTAAAAATTACAAAATAAAAAAATATAATATATATAATTTTAAATCCAAGAATTTAAAGTTTTAAAACAGAAAATTAATGGTTTAAAGTTAAAAATGTAATTGTTAATTTAAAATTAAAATTTAAAACCACAAAATACACGGCTTTAAATTAAAAATTAAATGCTGTAAATAAAGTTTGTAATTGAGAATTTATATATAAACTTAAAACTCCAAAAAGCTAAAAACATTAAAATAAAAATTGAAAATTCAGAATTATAAAAATATAATTTCCAAATAAAAAACTAAAAATTAGAATTACAGCATTTAAAATTTAAATTACACTTAGCGCGACTAAAGCATATAATTTTTCTGGCAGTGCTGGTTCAAAACAAATAATCACAATGCAACATCGAAAGTTAAAATTCAAAATTCGAATGTAGAACTAAAATTTGAAAATTTAAGACTAACAATTTAAAATAAAATAAGCAAAGGTAATAATTTTACAATTAAAATTTGAAAATTAGCAACTAAAATTTAATAATTCAAAATTTAAACACATAAATTAAAAGTTTTAAACACAAAATTTTTTAAATTAAAAAAAATGCTTTGTATATCCAAAAATTAAGATTGTTTTTTTTTTAAATATCAAAATTAAAAATTCAAAATTTAAAAACAAAATTCAAAAGCAGAATTGTCAATTGTTAAAAACAGAAGTTTCCTAATTCAAGTCGGAACTAGAAATTGTAATTCGAATTTGAAAAATAATTAATATTGTCAGTTTTAAAAATTAAATTAAAATTTCTAAAAAATTGAAATTTTAAATTATAAAATCTAAAAAATTCAAATTAAAATTCTAACTTTCAGATTTTAAAATCAAAGAAACTTAGGAATTAAGAGATACTTAAATGGAAAATTTGATATGTTGAATTTTTTTAATTTCTAATTCTTGATAAATTTTTTAAATTTAGGTGAGTATACAAAATACGAAGAATTTTCAGTTTAATTAACAACTTTAAATTTCTAGGTTTTAATTTTAAACGGTAAATTTTACAACTATAAAAATTTGAAATTCTAAACTATTAAATTTTAATCGCAAAAAAATCTAATTTCTAATATCAAAATATAAAACCATCGAGCTAAATATACTTTAGAATTCTAGAAACAAAAATTTAATATTTTGTAAGATTTCACATTTTAGAGTTAGAATTAAAAATGTTCTCTTCTAAAATTTTAGAATTAAAAATTAATTTATTTGAAATGTATAATCCAAAATTAAAATTCAAAATTCAAATCTAGAACTAAAAATTGAAAACTAAAGACTAACAATTTAAAATAATTAAGATAAAAGTAATAATTCTAAAATTAGAGTCAAAAAAAACAGAATTGGAGTCATGATTCACAAAAATTACAATTTTTCAATTTCTAATTATTAGATTATATGTTTAATTAGGTGAATCCTCAACAAAATACGACAATTTTCATTTAATTTCACAACTAATTAACAGATTAGAAAATCTAAATTGTTAACTTTAAAATTTGACATTCTAAATTATTTAATTTTAATCGCAAAAAATTCTAATTTCTAATATTAGAATTTTAGAAATGAAACATATAATATTTTCAAAAATTTTACATTTTAGAATTAGAATTAAAATGTTCTCTTCCAAAATTAAAAATTAAACTTTTTGAAATGTATTATCCAAAATTAAAATTCAAAATTCGAAGCTGGAACTGAAATTTTAAAATTAATGACCAACAAAAACTAGGAACTAGAAATTGTAATCCGAATTTAAAAAATAGTTAATAGTGTCAGTTTTAAAAATTTAATTTAAATTTCTATAATAAAAAAAAATGTATATGTAAATAATTCAGATTACAATTCTAACTTTCAGATTTCAAAATCAAAGAAACTTAGGTATTAAGAGATTAATAAACGAAAATTTGAATCTGATATTCTAAAATTGAAATTTGATTTTGTTGCAGTATAGTGAATTCATGATTTATAAAAATGTATCGGAGTCACGACGCACTAAAATTACAATTTTTCAATTTCTAAATGTTAGATAATTTTGATTTTGGTTTTTAGATAAGAATCTTCAGTTAAATTCACAACTGAAAATAACAGATTATAAAATATAAATTTTAAACTTTAAAATTCTAAAATTTAAGTATTTATTTTAAACTGTAAATTTTAAAAAAATTAAAATTTCAAATTTGAAATTCCAAATTATTAAATTTTAAAAGAAAAAAATCTAACTTCTAATATCAAACTGTAAAATCATAAGCTAAATATACTTTAGAATTTTAGAAGCAAAAAATTTAATATTTTGTAAAATTCCACATTTTAGATTTAAAATTAAAACTTGCCTCTTCTGGAATTTGAGATAAGATTAAAAATTAAATTTTTTGAACTTTATTATCCAAAATTCCAATTCAAAATTCGAATCTGGAACTAAAAATTAAAAATTTAACGCTAACAATTTAAAATTAAAGTGTTCCAATTTGAAATTAAAATGTTCTAATTTAAAATTAATAAAGCAAAAGCTATAATTCTAAAATAAAAGTTAAAAATTTAAATTTAAAAATTACAAACTAAAACTTAACAATTCAACATTTAAATGCGAAAATAAAAAAATTCAAAACACAAAATTCACGATTCAAAATTTAAAAATATAAATGCTATGTATATCCAAAATTTGAGACTGTATTTTTTTAAATATCAAAATTAAAAACTAAAAAAGTAATAAAAATCAAAACTTTACACTAATAAATTTAAAAAAACAAGTTCAAAAACAGATTTTTTTTAATTCAAGAGTGAACTAAAAATTGTAATATGAATTTAACAAATAATTAATATTGTCGGTTTTAAAAAAGTTAAATTTAAATTTCTAAAAATTCGAAAATTGAAATTTTAATTATAAAATCTAAAAAATTTAGATTAAAATTCGAGCTTTAAGATCTTAAAATCAAAGAAACTTAGGAAATAATAGATTTTTAAAAAAAAATACGGAGAATCTTCAGTTAAATTCACAACTAAAAATAAGAGATTAGAAAATCTGAATTTTAAACTTTAAAATATGCAGAATCTTATTTTAAAATTTAAGTTTTAATTTTAAACTATAAAATACAAATTTAAAATTCTAAATTATTAAATTTCTAAATTTAAATTTTAATTGTAAAAAACTCTTATTTCTAATATTAAACTGTAAAATCATAAACCTGAATATATTTTAAAACTTTAGAAACAAAATATTTAATATAATTTCGAATACAATTTTACATTTTATTAAAACTCCAAAAATTTTTAGAATTAAAAATTAAACTTATTTTTATCTAAAATTCAAAAATCGAGCCTGGAACTAACAATTGAAGAAATTTAAATCAATAACTAATAATTGTAATATGTAAAAGTAATTCTAAAATTAAAGTTAAAAATTAAAATTTTAAACTTAGCAACTAAAATTTAATAATTTAAAATTTAAATACAATAATTAAGTTTCAAAACACAAAATCCACGGCTTAAAATTAAAAAATATAAATGCTACATATATCCAAAATTCGGAAATTAAAAATTTATAAATTAATAATTTTACTTTTTTTTGTAAAGTACCAAAATTAAAAATTAGAAAACTAACAAAATTCAAAACTTTACATTGAACTCAAAATTAAAATTACTCTTTGCTCCTAACTTTCTCTGTTACTGCCAGTTCAAAATTCTAAACTCAAAATGCCTAATTCAAAATTCTTAATTAACAACTAAAAATTTAAAAGTTTCAGAATTTAAAATGTAAAATACTAAAATTAAAAATTTAATTTTCAATAAAAAATAAAAATTTGAGAATTAAAAATTAAAAATTCAAACTTGAAAACCAAAAATATAATTTAATATAAAATAAATATAATTTAATGAAAAAATATAATTTAAAAAAAAAACAATTACGTTTTAGCTGAGATAATGACATTATCATCAGCATATAACGCTGATGATAAAGTCATTATCACAGCTAAAACGTTCTGATACAATTTTTGATACTACACAAAAAGCTCTCAAAATTTTTGAAATGCAAACAAAACCCATAAATTAAGAGTTATCCCATCGAAAACTGAGGTAGCGTTGTTTACCAAACGAAGATACAACGAGCTATGGAGGCCATGTGGCTCTGGTCTGTTGGCAACACTTAGGAACTTTTACCACATGGGTTCGATTTCGGTTTAAATAATTACTCCAGTGTTTTACTGTAGTGCAGGTGAATGAAAAGAGAATCGAATATGTTGGTGCAAATTTTTGCAATTTGGGTACTTCCGTTTGAAATATTGAAATATTAAATTTTATTGCCATATTGTTTAAATCATATGCATAATGTTTACAAAAAATAAAAACAACGATTCACGTACTTTCATTTCATCTCAATAAAACAAAAACACATTTAATCATTTTCACAAATAAAATAAAAATAAAAAAAAAATTAATGAAAATGTATACAGTGTATAAATTATAATTAAATTTATTTTGTTTTGTTTAATTTATGATTATTTTTTATACTGCTGGTGTTGCTATAATTATATTTTTAAAGTTTTTAAAAATTCAAATTAAATAAATAAATTAAAAATGCAAAAATAATTTTAATAATGAAAATGTTTTTTTTTTTTCATTTTCAAACATGATTAAATGTTAAAATTAATTTATGTTAGTTATAACAAGTATAGTGATTCATTCGTATCGTTTCATGTCTGTACATATATACGTATATATACATATTTAGTGTAGATTAAATAGTGGATTTACATATTTAAACCCATTTGACCTGAGCAAAATAAAATCGAATATCGCGACCCCCCTTATATACACAAAATGTTTCACACATAATTCAGGAAGTAATCATATTGTTTTGAATATTTTACTATTGTTTGTATTATGAAATATAATGTTTTCATTGTATAAATGAGTATTATAGTGAGAATAAGTTAGTTATGTCGACAGAATACTGAAAATTAATGTACTAGTCTGCTATATAGGACACCCAAATATATCATCCATTGCGTGCCGAAAATCAATTTCTCGAGGGCTATGCGAAAAGAGGAATTCAAAACGATGTTTTATAGAATAAAAACAGAAAACCAATAAAAAAAATTATTTTTTTTGGAAATTCTATATTTTGAACACACGCCAAGTTTCATTAAAATATGAAATAACTCACAAATACTAATGTACCACTTACCGATTTAAAAAACACAATTAATTTGTTCCGTTCTCGTGCACCAAATACACATTTGAATTTTATAGATATTTATAAACATTATATATGTATTAGATAGGGGCTCCTAAAACCATCGTGCACCTCCGCATTAAGCATTAATCAATTAAAAAACGATAAAAACACACACACACACACAAATTTATTATTAAGAATGATTCGAACGGATATTTAAAATTCTTGTGGCATACGACACCAGCATTACGACTCACTCTATTTACAGAATTTTTGTTTTTACGTTTGTCGTTTTAATTATAATTAAGTATTTGGTGTGTGTGTGTGTGTGTGTGTGTGTGTTTGTTTTATTCGATCGGAAACTAAACCGCATAACAATGATATAATACCTAGGCTAGCTAGAGTCACGTACTGAATATATTGTAGAAAAATTTAAATGGTCGTTCGAATGTCATATTTAAACTGGAAATTAATTTTTTTTTATAATCAAATAAATTAACAAATAAGTAATTGCCACATTGTTGCTTCGATTATGGTTATGATAAGGTTTTGTTTGTGGTATATGAAAATACAAAATAGTTTAGCTATGTGTACTAATTAACATATAATTTAATTTATGTATTCTCATTTTGCAACAAATTAGAATTTATCGAAAACAAAACACTAATTAGATTTTCAAATTTATTTAATTTAATTCAGTTTTAATTAATTTATTTTGTTTTGTATTAATTAAATATAATTAATTGTTCATTAATGAATTTACAAATATAGTTTTGATTTGAAATCAAATGAAACTATAATTATTATTTTCTAAATTAAAGTTTTGAAACTGAAAAGTTGGAATTAACAATTGTAATTCGAAGTTGAAAAATAATCGATATTTTGAAAATAGTTTAGTTGCTGCCAAATGTTAAATTACGATGTCAATCAAAGCTTTTCGAAAACATACAATTTAAAATGACCGAATTTTAAAAGTTATGAAGATTTTCAAACGAAAATTAGAAATGCTATGCTTCAAATAAATTTGGAAGTGTGAGTGCTAATGGCACGCTAATGGTGAAACAGAACACATACTTTTTATCATTGGCCTTCCGAGTTCTAAAACAATAGTGGGAAATTCAGTTGAATTTAGATGTAGCGCTGAAGTCGATACCAGGGTAAAATTGAAAATTGATTGGATCAAGGATGGCAACAATGGGTGTGAAGTATTCCACACTTGCAAATCTTATCAACCATATCATATTGGATTCTAGCTCAGTTTTTATGTGTTGGTGCATAATGCACACTGTTATGAATTCTAAGAAATATAATATTAAATTTCTATTAAAAAAATCGATTTATATTAGAAACATAATTTTTATTTTACAATACAACATTTGTAAAAAATTGTATTAATGCGATACATAAGGCTCACAACTTGAGATAGCAAGATTTAATATTTTACATATCTAATTATAGTTCTGTGCGATCTGATAAACTGAGAAACCTGAGTCCAAATCTCTGGGTAGGGGTGCAAATAGCTCCTTAACAATTTTCTTCGAAATAGCAATACCATCTTCCCGATTAATTTATTCCTGGGGGTACGGGGTAGTTTTGGACCTAGGTGGATTGAAGATATTGACGCCATTTCCTACGAAAAATTTGAACGCTATATATGCCCAGAAACAAGTTCAAATACAAATTAAATTTATAATTTTGAGATTTAGACTAAAAGTGATGGCACTCTTTGACATAGATTTGAAGTCAGATTCCGTTAGTGCACTAGATAGATGGCTATGTTCCTGATCCACCTAGGCCAAAAACTACCCCCTACCCCCAGGAATAAATTAATCGGGAAGCTGATATTGCTATTACAAAGAAAATTGTTAAGGAGCTATTTGCACCCCTACCCAGAGATTTGGACTCAGGTTTCGATAGTACCCTAGGTAGATGACTACATTCTTAACCCACAAAGATCAAAAACTACCACCTACCCCCAGGAATACATTAATCGGGAAGCTGATATTGATATTTCGAATAAAATCGTTAAGGAGCTATTAGCACACTTCTACCCAGAAATTTGGACTCAGGTTTCGATATTACACTAGGTAGATGACTACATTCCTAATCCACAAAGGTCAAAAACTACCCCCTACCCCCAGAAATAAATGAATCGGGAAGCTTATATGGCAGTATAGTATGACATTATTAAGGGGCCATTAATACCTCTTTTGCCAGATATTTGTATTCAAATTATTATAGTTAATAAGTTATTTGGTTTTATTCTCTGCCCGTTGAACCTAAATACCTTCCCCTATCCTTAGTATTAATTTTTATTCGATTGATTTTGTCAGAGTTCGTATAGATATTATATTTTTAGTACTTATTATTTTAATAGAAATAATCATGTTTCCCAATTGGAATTCAATTTACCAGTGTGAAACTAACACTTATATAAAATCTGTGGATTTATGGAAGATTTCCATACCCATACATTATTGACTATTATTGATTGTTACACTTTTAGGGGAACTGCATATAATCAAGCTGGTTCATCGCAATCATCAGACTATAGTCAAGTTTGCACAACTCCAGTAGATGTGCCATACATGAAACCACAAAATTTCGAAGGAATAGGTACCAAACCCAATAATATGATGATTAATTGGACACAAATGAATGAAATTGGTCATAACGCACCAGTCTTCGTCTATCGAGTATCGTGCCAAATAGATTCACCGACCGACAACATACAGAAATTGGCAACATACAGAAATTACAGGTTGGACGCAATCAATGCTAGTAATACCTGACACACCTATATTCCAGCGAAATCGTATCAAAGGGATTGCCTACAATGAGATCGTCCAAGCTAATGTGGAAGCACGCGACGTGATTGTCTATTCATGCGAAGGTAAACAAATGTAATTGAAGTACCTGGTCCAGGCCAAGTTCTATTTATTAGGTTGGACACCCTGTTTCAAACGATATTATGTAAGGCCACTTCAAAACATACAAACACGTGATATGGACCGAAAAAGATACACGCGTATTTCAAATTAATAGCGATGTCAACCGGTTTTCGCGATTGCTTTAAAATTAGCCCATAAATATGTCGCCCAAAATATGGTGGTTAATGGACGTTACGCTGGCCCCGCAGGTAATACCGTCTCGTTCACAACATTAGATGGCCTTCCAGGATTTGTGGAATCTGTGAAGGCTGCCCCTCTGGGATCAGCTGGTTTCTGAGTAACATGGGAACCAAACGGCCAAATTACTGGATACAATAACTATTATACCAAAACCATGGTCGTTTTCTAGATTAACCAGAACATCGCCGTTAAATCACCGGTCCGCGTAGAACAAAAGTAAAATTAACCGATTTCGAGCCAAGTTCATTACATGCAATTATAGCTTCTGCAGCTTCCAAATTACCGTAGGCACATCCGTACCTTCTTCGATTGAGCCCAATATACCAAATGCTGAGCTAAAATCCGGCTCAAATTTATTTGTCAAATACCGTAAGCAGGATGAATCACATTGGAAATCGATCGAACATGAAATGAACAAAGCTTAAATAATTATTCGTGGTCTTGATGCGACATGAAATTCGTGTGAGCGCCGTTGATGGCGAATATGTCACTGAAAGTGAATCGCAATTTGTCGAGATGAGCTCCTAAATTTAGAAGTTTAAAGAGCAAATATTTACGTAGTCCAAACGGCGTACGCAAAAATTTGAAATATCTAAAACAGAACGAAATTGGTGGTTGGGCGCAGGCTAGTACTCTCTAAGTATAAGCATTATATTTAATCTAAATACATGATAGCATAGGTCGATCTTTTTTCTCGAAGCGTCATTCATAATATTAACATATTCAGATCAACAGTTGGTGGAGGAAGCTAGGCCGCAAACTTCGGATACGAGAAAATAATTTATTGTTGTTCCTTTCACATGAATGTGTGGAATAATGCATACGTTTAAGCGTATTAACAAGAAAATATTTGTTTAAATAAAAAAATATTAGTACACATTATTTATAATAGATGTCCCTCACATCGTATAATTTCGCACTTGGACAGTATACCAAACGTCAAAAAAAAACTTTAATTTCTCGATATTGATATAAATTCAGTGATGCGATTGACTACCTGGTAATAACCGAAACATGGTTCAAAATTCGCAATTTAATAACTTTTGTGTGATAGAGCTTGGTGATATACTCAGAATTTTCGAAATTCATGAGTTGTTTGAATTTGGGAAATTTTATACTTACTGGGACAAATTATGGAATCAACCTTCTCAATTTTCGAATTCTAAGAAGTTTTGAAATTTTAACGAATTTTAAAATATTCGAAATTTATAATTTTAAAAATTAGCAAATCAAGTCTAGGTAGTGAAATTTGAAGTTAACAATCTTCCTCAAATTTTATAATATTAGATAGTTAACGAAATTTAGAAAACTATTTAAAAATCTATTTAACTATATTTAAGAATGGTCGGTCAATTTTATCGAATAGATTTTTAAAATTTCAGAGTTTAACGAAATTTGATGTTTAAGCTTATTTAATTTAAAAAAAAGTTGAAATTCACTAACATCCAGTACTTCCTAAATGAATTTAGACCTAAAAACTTTAGGTGTTATAATCTTTTAGAATTTTTAGAATATATTCAAAATTTTGATAACCTTTTTTAAAAAATTTAATGTGAATTTGTATTTTTGCACTTAATTTTATAAATTAATCGATATTCCCCGAATTTTCAGAGTTACTATCAAACTTTACAAATTTTATGTTTTTTACGAATTTTAAAACTAAAATTATAATTTTCTACACGTTTGTTGTGTATAATTGGCCTTCGATCGTAAAAAAAACATGAAAATCGGTTAAAATGATCGCCAGTGACAAAAGTGTGCCGCGGCCTGACCAAATAAAACTGCATCGTTAATCACTTTATTGTTTAATGTACATGCATACTACAATAAACAATGATGCTAACAGACATTTTAGAAGATGTCATTAAGATAAATCTTGTATATTTTTTATTAATTTGTTATGTGTCTGCAGAAATGTTATTAGAACCAGATGTAATGACATTGTAATTATATTACTATCTTCGTCCCTCTCTAAATGACTACTACATACAATTATTTTTAATTATTTTGTTTATATATGTAGTATAAGATGACGATCGCATTTCTCATGAGATCATTATTCTAGCGTTGTTATCTGTACGTAAAAGGCGACAGAAACTCATTTTTATGTTCTTTTTATCTCCGTAATCTCGATCATAAATTAAATTAATTGCATTCAGTTAATCATTTTTTGATAATGAAATGAGCCAGATGGGTAACGTTTGCTCATATATTAGATAAATTATTCTTAACCAATGTTCTCCGGTCATAAATAATTTACGATGGAATAAATGATAATGATTTGTACCAATTTTGAAGGAAAATTTAATCATTTCTCCAGAAATTAAATTTAAAAAATTTTATATCATAGGAGTTCGGTAATTTATAAACTTTTAATAATACCGATGGTGCAGTAACGAAGTGGTACATAGATGAAATTATTCAGAATTTGTCAAAACTGCAGACAGTGCAAATAATTTGATAATTCAATTTTTCCTCCATAAAACTATCAATATGTTTATTTCATAAGAATGCGGCATGCCCAAAAAATATCGGAAAGCAATGTTATCGTTTCATTTGTGAAAAAATCTAAATGTTTAACTTTGAAAACATTAAATTTATTCAAAAAAAGAATTACATTCGCATACGATTCTTCTTAATTTTAGAGTTGGTCATATATGTATCCGCAATTTAATTAAAATATTTGGTTTTTAATAAATTTCAGAATTAGAAAAATTTGATAAAATTTCGTAAAAAATTTAGTTTAGGAAATTTTGGCATATTTTTGGGAATTTAAGTTTTAAAATTTTAACTTTTTGTAAAATTTTTAAAATTTTCTACTTAGAAATTCGGAATCTATAGTAAAAATGTCAAAGAAATTCATACTAAAATTGAACAAAGTTTCAAAGAAATATTGATTTCACAAAAAATCGAAATTTTTCAGTTGAAAAATTCAGGTTTCACACTTTTCAATCGAAATTTTAGGTGTTTAAATACGAGAATTTATTAAAAAATTATTAAATTTATTAAAAAAAAACTTTAATATTCAAATTTAGGAAATTTTTTAATTTTAGGGTTGATCATACATGTACGTAACTGTAATTTAATTACAATATTTGGATTTTATTAAATTTTAGAAATAAATAAAAAGAATTACGACTGCAAAAATTCTAAAAAATTTAACAAAGAAAAACCAAAAATTTCAGAATTTAAAAATAAAATGGAATGAATTCAATATTCGAAAATTTGGATTATTTGTACACCAACACTTTCCAATTTTACATTCAGTAAGAAGCCTTAAAAATATAATTTACCACAACCCAAAACGTTTGATTTAGATAAGAAAGCTTGAAAGTTTAGGAAATTTAGGCTAATTTTCAGAATTTAAGTTTTAAAATTTTTAAAAATATGTAAAATTTTATGTTAGAATTTGAGAAGACTTGGAAAAGCATTTTCATGGTTTGATAGTCTGCATGATTTAGAATTTCAAAGAAATTAAGAATTTGACTATTCAAATCTGTAAATGTAATTAAATTTAGAGTTGATCATATGTACTTGGTGGGTGATTTGAAAATAAATTGTTTTTTAATAAATTTCAGAATTAAAGAAATTTGATAATTTCGAATAAAATTGTACGTCTACCTTTGAATTTATTAAACTCAAATAATTTGATTTAAGTAAGTAAGCTGGAAAGTTTAGGAAGTTTTGGCAAATTTTCAGAATTTAAACGTTTTAAAATTTTTTTTAAATATGGAAAATTGTCTACTTAGGATTTCGGAACCAATAGCAGTGCAGACTATAATTGTAAATTTTCAAAAATTGAGAATTGGGGAAAATAATCGGTATGAACTAAATATTCGAAAATTTAGAATGTTTGAGTCAAATTAAAATACTCTTCAAGGAATTTATCGAATTTCGGAAATAAAATAAGTTAATTAAATTTCGTTAAATTCAGCAAGAAAGCTTAGAATAGGAATTTACCAAAAAAAACTCGAAACAATTGATTTAATCTTTAAAATTTTGGCAAATTTTTATATTTTAAAACTATAAAAAATTTGTAAAAAAGATTCCATATAAATTCAGAACCTAGTGCAGAGTTCAGAGAAATAATTTAAAATTATCATAATTTGACAAAACTTGGGAAAGGATTTTAATTGCTTGATAAAAATTTCAAATAAATTCAGAATTTGGCAAAATTTGAACGATTTGAAAAAATCTACATTTTTTGCTTAAAAATTCGAATTTTCACACTTTTCTTTGCATCATTCAAAATTCGACGTGTTTGAAGACATTGTTCAAATTGTATAAATTTCAGAACTAAAGAAATTTAATAAAATTTCCGAAAAAAAATTTACAAAAATTCAAAAAAATTAAAAACTCACAAGGAAAACCAAAAAGCTTCAGATTTCCAAAACAATAAAAGAGTTCCCTATTCAAAAATTTGGGAGGTTTGAGTCAAATTACCAAGGAATTTATCGAATTTCGGAAATAAAATAAGTTAACTAAGGATTTGATTAATTTCAGTAAGACCTCTTAACAATATAATTTAACAAAACCCAAAACTTGTGAATTAAGTAAGTAAGCTTGAAGGTTTAGAAAATTTTGGCAAATAATTTTTTAGTTAAATAATTTTTAAAAATTTGTGAAACTTTCTACTTAGGAATTCGGAGCCTAAGAGAAAATAATTTAAAATTTTCAAAAGTTGAGAAAATTTGGGAAAGCATTGTTATTGTTGGATAGTTTGCCTGATAAAAATTTCAACGAAATTCAGAATTTAAGAAAATATGAACGAAGTTTAAGGAAAAAAATTTTTTAGATTAAAAATTGGAATTTTCACACTTTTAAACAAAAAATTTCAAAATTTCCCAAAAATATGGAATGAACTCTATATTCGAAATATTTGAGCCAAAATTAAAATATTCTGCTTGAAGGGATTTATCGAATTTCGGAAATAAAATACTTTTGATTTATGCTTGAAAGTTTAGAAAATTTTGGCAATTTTTCAGATTTTAATACTAAGGATTAACATGCTTAAAAAATTTTATAAAATTCTACTTAGGAATTCGGAATCTAGCAGTATAGAGAAAATTATTTAAAATTTCCACACATTTGTGAAGACTTGGGAAAGAACTATTATTGGTCTAACAGTTTTAAAAGTTCTAAATCTCTGGTCCGGAATACAGGCCAAAACATAAAAGGCTGGTGACAACAAGGACTAAAGACAACAAGGACAATAGGCCGATAAGGACCAGTCATTTCGGGCTTTCATATATATACCGGCATTTATGCCTGTTGGTCCGTAGTCCATGCTGGTCTCTTGACGTCGTATATCATTTTCGCTGCGATGATAATTTTGAATTGACATAACTTCAACTATTACTTATTCTGCAGTATTTTGTATTATGTGTGTACAGATATCTTTGTCTGTATTGTATGTACATATATATTATGTGAAAATCTTAAGACACGATATCAAAATAAAAATAATAAAAATTCTATACATTTTGACATTTCTGAATCAATAAACCGTCATTTCACTTAATTTAATCGATTTAGAACAACAATGACGATAATCAAAAAAATAAAAACAAAACTAAACTTAATGTACCGCATAAGAAACATAAAAACGAAAATATCTTAGAAAAATGTTCATTCTAGTAATTCCTTCTTCACGTACATATCCTGCCTCCTCCCATATATCTGTGTGCCGAGCGATGCTCGTCAATCATTTTCTTTTTTGTTCCAAAATAATATATAGAGACATTATTTTAAGGATACGACGATGGAAATTTGTTTTTCTTATTGTTGTTGTTGTCTTCTTGGTGTTTATTTCCACTTCCGTAGGTTTGGTGTTTTGTTATTTTATTTTATTTTGTGGGAAGTTTTTATCGGCATATAAGATAATATCAACATTGAATTATATGATGTAGGCTCGAATTATGTATACATACATACATGCATACAATGGAATCAAAGTGTTGGTATACATAAATATTTTAGAAAACCGCCCCTATATCAAAAACACACACACCGCACATGACACATGTGTATATCGTCAAAATTTATATATAATGTGTCAAAGATCATGCAGCCAAAATTTTTACGTAAATACGTATACAAATATATGTATACATATTAGAACATTTATATTTACATTTACTTATATACTGATAAGCGCGCGCTTATCGCTCTAAAAGAGTTAAAAGGTTAATCGAACAGTGTGTGCGTTTGCAGCAAAAAAAAATGTTTTTACAAAACTCTTAAAAAATTATATTTTTAAATAACAAGAAAATCGCGTGTACATGCTTACACATTAAGCACAGAATGATCATCATAATTTCAAGATCAACTGTGTAAGAAATATATACGAACATTGACGTTATATAAAAATATAAAATTAGTATGTGTGTGTGTGTGTGCATGATCGGTACTGTATATGTACGCCATGTGTATATAAACACACATGTAAAATGAATCGAAGGTTGATATCGCGTTTGGTTTACATCACATGTATACATATTGCGATCTTATGTAATACACGCATTTTCATTATAAACAATGTATGTCAGTCTAATTAAGAAAACGAAACGATTTATGATGGTGAGAAATTTTTTTTTTCGGTCGAAATTTTCCAGACCTTCGACGATTCGTTTTGTAAATATGAATATATTTTATACATGAATGTTCGGATTGTATATGTACATATATGCCTGTTGTGTGTAATACAAATCTACTAGACACGTGAAGACGAAAAATGATGCGCGCTAAAATATGATGATGATGCCATTAATGATTCAATTCAAGTTTACTTATTACAATAATTATTGTATTGGATGACGTTGCGCGATGAGTTCAATGTATTTTAGCGCGTGTTTACTATATACTTAATTGAATGAATAGTGAAATGCTAATTAATTGAATTTGTATATATGTACATATGTTATTGATATATAAGATGATTTAAATAATTTGATGGCACATCTTAGAAGAAGCAGCATCAATGTTGTAAAATTCTCGTAAATCTTCTCGAACTCTTAAAATTTATTAAAATTCCCACACGAAATACTAAAATGTTACCGAGATATTTTAAGTTTATAAATTTGGCAACATTGCAAACCACAACTAAAATTTCTAAAATGCAACAGTACAAAATCTGTACACTCTCTGATTTCGAATCATACACGAGTTCAGATTTTAAATTTGGCAACGTTGCAAAAATGAAATAAAAATTCCACCTTTCATCAGACTCTTATATTTCTTACTGCGAAACTACATTTAAATGTGCCTACAAAGTCTTATATCTGTCTATTATAACTTCTGATAACTATACTATCGCACGCTCATCATCTGTAAAAAACTGACATAAATATTAAAACGCTTGATAATTTTAAAACGCACGTCAATCAAAAGTATTTATGAATATTTTAATTGAATCATATTTTTCAGGCTTAAACTTATGTGACTTAAGATTTGGGGACTTAATCCAGATTACGCTTATATTACATAGGTGATCAATGTACCACTTAAACTATAGTTAAGCATGTAACTTAAGCCATAATTAAATGACATAAGCTAAAATATGATTTAAGCAAACTTATATGAGAAAAATCAGAATTATGAGAGTTAGTCAAGAATTTTTGGATAAAGGTTTCTGTGGCTTGATGAGTTGGCTTATTAAAACTATAATTATGTGACTTAAACTTATTCGCGGTACACAATATGTACAGATATTAATTACACTTAAGTATTACACATTTGGCTGATCTGTCGAATTATTTGGCAAATGAATGGCTAATGTGAACAGTAAGCATAATTCTGAAAATTATTGGGGAAAAATTTAAATTTGGGTACAACTAGGGGTTCGACCCATTTCATCGGGAAGACATAAAATTTCAAATAAGATTTCAAGTCTAATAAGAATCTGACTAAAAAAATTATCACAATTGGACCAGCATCGTCAACAATAGGAACATAATTTAAAAAGAGTGCCACTAACAACGCAACAAATAAATAAATAAATCAAAGGCGCATTAAAACTCGAGCAGTGTGCGCAGTTTCACTATCTTGTTGAAAATAAATCAGTGGTATTAGTATTAAAAAAAAGAGTATTAGTATTAAAAAAAACGGGCGTTAAAAAAATTTCAATCATTGTCCGATATCGACCGCCTGTGATGAACACAAGTATATTCAACTAACCCTGATGATTCCCTCTTGGATTCCGCGAACATTCAAGCCTATACAGTTTTGTTTATTAACAAACCCACGCAAATAAAAATATAAACCGAAATACCAACACTAAGCAAGGTCATGGAAAATTCAGTGGAAAGAGGAGTTTTGTGCGAAGCAGCAACTGGAGTTCAAGTTCATGATATAGTTTGTGCCAATTGATTTGTAAAAATAAATTATTGATCAATGAAAAAATTCGAATCGTCATTTTGGTGTTTTAATCAATATTTTAGAAATTATAGGATAAACAAACCAGTTCCCGACTTATGGGCACCTTGTATCTGTCGCTATTGTGCATCAGTGAAACTAATGTGGCATTTAGAGTGACATTTGTGCTTCAAAAACTGCACAAATGTTTGGGAACGCTCAGGGCCCAACCATAGTATGCCGTACTGAAGGGCTTGGCTATCGATTTTGAAAAATTTTAAAACAATATTTTGATATTTCTAAACTTTCTTATTTTTCTGATATTTCTAAACTTCAAAAATCAAAATGGAAATCTAATTTGACGTTTATAATTCTGAATTTTAACTCTATTTTGAAAAAATTAAAAATTCTTGATGTTTACCAATTCACCCAGAAGTTTTTAAATTTGTTAACTAAAAGGGTTTTGGGATATATTTTAAATTTTTAATTTTTAATCGAAAGATTAGATGATTTTTAAAATTTTGCAACATCACTCGACGTATACCGACCACATAGCAAATTGTTTAAAGCTGTGAAGTTTAGATTGGGCGGTACCGAGATTGAATCCCAATAGAGGCTGGGTGCAAGAGAGATTATTCATCCTTGATTTCGAGCAGGCCCTTTATTTAATACTGGCCCCGGGGCCTGACAACCATAATCTGGCACTATTAGCGTTAACGAATGTGGGTCACTAGGCCGACACTATTTTTAACTGTAAAATCTATATATGAACTGCTTCCAACGCATGTAAAGTCAATTGAAATACAATTGAAATGGTCTTAAATGTATATAGACTAATCTCACCTCATAGACTCCATACATGCGCTGGATGCAATTTTTATTGTTCAACTTGCCATTTTCTACAAATTGAAATGAACTCTTGTAACTGGTGCGATTTACAAATGTTTTATTTATTTTTTGTCAATCCAAAACAAAAAGTGGAGGCTAAATCAGAGAATTTTGCAACTTCCGCTTGTGGAGTCTATACGAATATTTGGTAAACCGACGTGCGATAATTTTGAGTTCTGAATAAAACATTTCCAAAATTTAAAAATGTCCCGCCTTTCCCAAAAAATAGTATGCTGAAATTAAATAACTGCTACAAAAAAATAACTATATATATTTTTAAAAAACTTGATAAATGTAGTTAACTTGGTTTAATTTACACAAACAATTTCGTTTTGTTAAAAAAAAAATAAACAAAGTGCCCCCTCGTTTGTTACTAACTATCTACAAATATCATGTTTATGTGCCAACTTCTTAAAATGAGAACACAAATAAAACCAATAAATATTTCTAAATTATTTGAATTCCAGTCGATTTTGTTTTGAATGTAATTTCCCAAAAATGTAATTTTTTGCAGTTAACTACTTTCTCAACAAAATCACAGATTTGTTTCATGTGTTGGAATGGAATCAACTACTTGTTGCAGAAAGGGAGAGAGACAAAATCCCGAAGCGTTAAAGGAAGAGGGATAAAATCCCGAATTCATAATCGCAAAGGTACGAAATTCCGAAAATTTCACAAAATTCCGAGGGTATGTAATCCTCTATTAAGGCAAAACTCCTGGAATAAGAAAAGTATGGCCAATAAGTAATATCAGAAAGAGTATCACAAAATTTAATTACCAGTTCTATTACAGAAAATGATGTACACGTCTGGTTTGAAAGAAAAATTACTTTTATATAAGAAGAGCATTTTGCAGATGTCTTAAAGGATCCCGCATTTTTAATGTTGACGGAAGGGCATTTATACCAGTAGGAAAAGGGCGCTCTAGTGCGAAAGGGATCTAGCCAAGTGAATAGCTGGACCAAAAATGATGAAAAGAAGTGCCTAGCTGTGCTGGTTATCGTAGATAAGCGCCTACGATAACCAGCACAGCTAGGCACTTCTTTTCATCATTTTTGGTCCAGTTATTCACTTGGCTAGATTCCTTTCGCACTAGAGCGCCCTTTTCCTACTGGTATAAATGCCCTTCCGTCAACATTAAAAATGCGGGATCCTTTAAGACATCTGCAAAATGCTCTTCTTATATAAAAGTAATTTTTCTTTCAAACCAGACGGGTACATCATTTTCTGTAATAGAACTGGTAATTAAATTTTGTGATACTCTTTCTGATATTACTTATTGGCCATACTTTTCTTATTCCAGGAGTTTTGCCTTAATAGAGGATTACATACCCTCGGAATTGGCTTCATCGATGGTTATTTACTCATATCCAGTTAACGCATAATAAAAAAATATGATAAATCTGAGAGTGGATGAATGACGTGCCAAACGTTCTTTGGAGTACGTAGCTCGTTAAATCTAAAAAAACGATTTCCGGTTTGCTTATTTATGGATGGTCAAAGCTCACCTGTCTCTTTCTCTAGTCGAATTCTGTAGAGATCAACAAATTATTTTAATTGCTTTATTTGCCAATGGAATTTGCTCCAACGGTTAGATGTTGCGTGCTTTCATCCAATTAAAACTGAACGGAGAAATATGTTACGAATATCGAATATCGTGGGAATATCGAAAACTATTTTGGTTCAAGTTGAGCAGGGAAACCTTTTTATCAGTTCTAATTTGTTTATATCAGGCTCTCAAAAAGCGGACAATCGAAGATGGTTCGACTAACGGGATCGATTATTCTAAATTTCTTGTAATACCAAGGCAAATACCAATACAAAACTACAGTAATTAACATCACTTTTGGCAGCTTTCACGAAAAGACTACCAAATGAAAAACTACTAGACCTTAAAAGTTGGTGATCCTAAAGACGCGAACCTATATGGAATGAAACAGTTGACAAAATTACCCAACATCCTAGCTGCTCGTATTTATCATTCGAAGAATTCCCCACTCCCAAATAATTATTTTGAACCTATACAGGGATTAGAAGATAAAAGGGGGGAGCGAAGGAACATGAAAGAAATCAGTGGAATAGACAACCAGACCAAACTTCAAGTCTTAAAATTATTGAAGCTGTGCATACGTTAAAGGAATGGAAAGAATCTGTTCTTGACGATTTTGTAATTGTGAATTATGGAGCAGAGTATTTTTCTAGGACGGTTGTATAAATACGAGAAGGTAAGGGCATAGATAAAAATTACGGAAATTTACGGCCAAAATGTTAACTATACTACTATAAAAAATCAAAGAAAATGATTTCTCTGCCTTTGTCACTCTAATGGCATTTTAATTCTATCACCCTGTATACAGGATGTTAAACAATTCTCTGAATTTTACGATAAAGGAAATTAATTTTATTTAGATCGAAAAAAAATTTGTACCAGTTCTTGGTGTGCATCGTATATTTATGAGCTTCCCAATTTTCCGTTTAATAATAAATCGGACTACCTGCTAAATATTTCATTGTGAAAAATAAAAAAAGAAACGAAGCGAACCTACAATGTGGCTGTAGCTTTAAGTCTGAATTTAAAAGGAACATTTACCTGAATTTACTCAGTAAAATGTTCCTTTTAAATTCAGACTTAAAGGTACAGCCACATTATAGATTCACTTCGTTTCTTCTTTTTTTTCACGATGAAATAATTAGCAGGTAGTTCGATTTATTATTAAACGGAACATAAAGATGCACACCAAGAATTGGTACAAATTTTTTTTGGATCTAAATAAAATTAATTTCCTTTATCGTAAAATTCAGAGAATTGTTTAACATCCTGTATAAATTTTTCTTCATTTTGAAAATTATAAATAAATGGTAAACTCTTCCAGTTTGTTTCGCCCCGGAAGCCTTGACATTGTAATGTTTTCAGGTTTTTATATGAGTTGATAATATACAACTTAAAGTTGGGAACGAAACGAAACCTATATGCCTGTAGCTTAAACTGTTTTGTTCTTACTAACAACGTACTAATAATTTCGCTTGTGTACGATAAATATCCGTCAGCGCAATTGGATAAACGAGTTAAACTAAATCAATTTATAACATTTAAAACAAATTCGTGTGCCTCAGATTGAAGTTACGTGACTTAAGATAGGCTAATATTTTAAGAATAACTAATTGTTGCCTGCTCCATAATATACACAACCTGAATTTGGAGTCTGAACTTAACAGCATCGCAAAACTCAATATTGGTTAAACAAAAATAAAATTAACAGCAACTTCGGCAGTCAAATCTACCAGAACTGAGCAAAATTCGAAGTATCTTTTGTTTAAATTTTGAAAAATGAACTTCAATACAAGTTCTATAAGACTATAATAAAAGTGCAAGGAGCATGGATACTAAAACACTTGCACCCGGGTGCGCTTTAGGGATTCTTTAACAATGGAAAAGTTGCTGGGAAAAATCAAAGACCAACTTCTATCATGGTTCATTTACCGTGACTGCTGATAACAGCGTGTTTTCATGAACCAGAGCATGCCTTTGCCGAGAGTGATAATGAATTCCGCAGACTCATATTCATGCAGTGTACGTATTCGTTCTTGAAATAAAAAATACCAAAAATTGACGAAATTATGGGCCTGAGGTTGGATTATATATGGCTTAAGGTAGGATTTTTAAATAGAAGATACTTAAGTTATTTATATGTGAATATGTGATTTAAGCATAATTTATTTGGATCCGGTTAATATTTGATATTTTTAATTATAATTATAATGGATGTAAAACGGATTATCGAACCGCTTCTAACATTATTCATGAAATTTGATTCTGTAAGTTCTATCACAATTACTTTGCGACAACCATAGACCACATCAATCGTAGATAGTCATGCTCTGAATCAACACTGCGCTTGGATGAGACACCGTCAGCTTAAACCGCGACAATTAGTCTAACTCTAATCAGTTTCTCTATATCACCTTGTCCACCATACTGAACCCAGCGGGCGAAGTCAGGAGAGCATAGGTTCCATTTATCGACATACCAATTGCGAATCCTGAATGATTATTTCAGGGAACTTACGCTACTTCACGATACTGAGGAGGGACAGCGAGTGATAATGAAACATGATTAAATTATCATCGATGAAATACAAAACGTCCCGATTTCTGGAATGATTTCTACAACAGCCTTTTGAAAGCCAAAATACCAAACGGGACAAGCCTAGTTGGATATGCGGGCAATTTTGCGACTGTATATCATTACCGCCCACATCACTAAGCTAACACAAAAAAGAGAATTCAATCTGGTCGCCCAATGTAAGTCGGCGGGAAACCAGCGTAACATATCTGGGTTTCACCATCGAACCTAAGATTAGTTTTTTTGAGCAGAGAAAGTTGCGAAAGGCGTTACAGCCATAAGCAAACGTGCGGCCCCAAAGTCTAACAAGCGTCGTCTTTTGATGTCTGCCGTTCAATCCGTCTTCTTATTCAAAGCAGAGATATGGACCGACTCTTTAAACAAGATATTGCAGCGGAGACAACAGTCCTGAAAATCGAAGCCATTAAAACCTCAGCTTATCGTACGGGATCCGAATCAGCCATTATGGTAATAGCTGGGTGTATTCCGAAAGATCTTCTAACCAAGGAGCTCTAAGGAGGAGCGCTAAGCCATCTACTACACAAACAAAGATTTTGTTGAGGAGAAAAATCAAGTATTTTGGAAAGGTCTTGCGCCAAGCTTTTAAATTCGTGGAAGGAATTCTAAAGGCCAAGAAGAAGGACTTAGTCAGGAGTGTTTAATGCAGGTGGATGCTTGAGTTAAATTATCTAGCCCGATGTAATGTGACAAACAGTTCAAGGCTAGTCCTGAAAAATAAGATTTAAAAAAACGACAGATTCAATAATCGCAAGAATATCGACATTTCACAATAAACGAGCAATGGCTCGTGGCAATGAACTCCCTCGTTCTTTTACAAAACCCATACATTTCCAAAAATCAAACTAAACACACAAGTATACAATGTGAATTGACGCGTATACTGATTACGTAACCACTTCAATAATCGACAAGTACTTAATATTTTACAATTAAGATAAGATGGTCACTTCTTATCGCGAATTCACTATAAATACTTAATAGCAAAACATTTTTGTTAAAATCACGTTTTTCATAAAACTAATTTCAAAAGGTAATTTTTTTCATCCTGTTTTGCTTAAGTATAAAGCAGAAGTGTTAGTTAGTTCGATGGACAAAATATTGATTGTGGCAGGTACACGTAGAAATTATATTTTAAAGCCTGAAACTATTACCGAAATTCAAGGTTTGCAACACAAGTATGCTTGTGAAATTAGATCAAAACAGTGCATAATGCAGAGTCATCATAACTAAGTAGTGGTTATCCAGTATAAATGCATAAATCTATCTAAGCATATGCAATTGACGTGCTTAACATCAATATCAATTAATAGATTATACTAATGGACAACTAATTACAATATTCAATACCTACTTAACGTACTTATCAATATACAGAACTACTTAAAAATTATAAATTTGTGTATTTTAATCAAGGTTTAATCGTATGCCACAAATCGGCACAAGTATTTTGCGATAACGATTGTATGTGAATGGGAAACAAAGCAATTTGATTAATGTCCTAAAACGAAATTAAATTTTCTTCATCACGTTTTGTTTGGAAAGAATAATGTCATGCTTTTATAGTCACGTCAGTCAAAAAATCCATTAGGGCGGCAGGGTCGATTTCCGGAGCGAGTTCAAAATTGTTGTTGATTTAAAACATAAACATAGACGTCTAATTGATGGAAAGACATTATTATCGATGGAGGGGATCATTTTTAATGATTCTGCTCCTTCACATTATGTAGTCGGAAGTTATTTACGGTAATATACTTATAATGTATCCTTCTTTAGACCGAACCTTCCGGGCTGAGTACAAAAAAAAAATAAGCGTGATAGAAGTTTTCGGGTCTGGAACTCAACAGTTTTAACGAACTTATAGCACCATTACATGCGTATGCTAAAAAATCATAATCACGGTTAGCAATTTCTCGTTTCGTGATCACGGCTAACAAAATTTTCTCGATGAATTCAACATGAGCAAATAACCGTCTATTGGTCGTCTTGTAATGTCATTTGGCGGCAAATTTAGCGGATTCATGCAGTTAAATTGTCATTTTTAATGAATTTGATCGATCGAAAAAATAATCGGATAATTAAATCCGCCTTACGACTGAGAAAATGGGTCTTGTAAAATCCAAGAACTATACTCAGCTCCCTACCAAAGCAGGAGCAGTAGGCCTTGTTTGGATAACTTCCCTCTAAACAAGGTGAACCGTTTCCGAACCATAAACGAAGATTGCTCTTCATACAACACTTCGCAAACGAAACATTTCTGCTTCTTAATAAAGAACCATTTATGATGTTCCAGTAACATGATAATTAGAATTTTTAACGAAGTGTGGTGAATGTATTGGTAGTTCGCAAAAAGTTCACTTTTAGCGATACGTTAACGTGCCGTTTTTGGTGAATTATTTATGTATCATAAGAAGTGGTACGTTACCGTAACACCTTAGCGATTCATTAATGCAATAATTTTGCGATATACTAACGTTGGAACAAATGTATAGTTTATAAATAAATATGCATATTTAAATTGTTATATTTATGTATTTTAAAAATTCATTTGTTAAAAATATGTTAACCAATATCAAAAAATTAATTAATATCTAACGTCTAATATAAATTCATTAATAAATAAAGTAAAATATTAAACTAAAAATTCATTTAAACTTAATCTAAATCCATTTATGGAATACATTTAATTATTCTGGTCCTTGGTGTATTGAAACCGATTTTTAATTACGAAGACTATTCCTGGATTTTTGCATGTTGGAAATTTCCGCATTGCACATTCTGTAGAAGTATTAAAAATATATGTATGTATTAATTAGCAGCTAGAAAAAAAATGGCTTCGGCTAACTTTAACTATATTGTGTATACCTTTAATTAAAACCATAATGTGAAACTGTTCCAACGCAATGTTTTCATGTCGGCCAAACCAAGAGAAATGTGTAGCTGGGTCTGAAATAATGAGTTTTAGGCATGCTCGCACAAATTAGTCCAATTCAAATATATTAATTCAAAAATTAAACTTACTTGATTTACTAAATATTAACACTAAATATTATCATCAATATTATGAATTTTACTGACACAAATTTTATATACAACTATTTTAATTTACAAGAAATTACTCGGAAAATGGCGTGGAATGGCGACTACTTCGGTAGAATCACCATAATAATAATATACTTATTTTAAATAAAAAACTTTTATTTTTGATTTTATAGTTTAATTCTTCCTTATTGTGACAATTTTTATTTTTGATTTTTTCGGTAAATCGATTTCGACTTGCGTCTTCCTCAGTACCTTGTTAAGAATAGTTAACAAGGTACTGAGGAAGACGCAAGTCGAAATCGATTGACCGAAAAAATCAAAAATAAAAATTGTCACAATAAGGAAGAATTAAACTATAAAATCAAAAATAAAAGTTTTTTATTCAAAATAAGTTATATAGTGACAAAAGATTACACAAAAACATTAAAATGAACAACATTCATTTAAACTCAATTAATAATAATAGTTTCTATTATAATATCGTAATTCGTACTACGTAGTATGTACCTATAGCGTTAATGTAAATGTATGTGAATGTGGTAGTATAAAAGAATAAAAAAAAAGTTCATTTATAGTTCGTTTTTGCTTCGTATTTTGCGAATTCGTAAAATTGTTTAGCGGGTTATTATTGAATGGTTTCAAATTCAAAATTATTATCCGTGATTTATCTGAGCCTTGTTCACCGTGCAACTATAATAGGAGCCAAAACAAAGGTTCCTCCCCGCTCTCCGCAATTTTAGTTATGTCCTACCGTTTTATTGCTTAACCGATTGTCTGCACTTTGTCATTCCTTTTACATCTCAAATCTACCAATTAACAGATTCGAGAATAATTCTTACGTGCGGCGGGCGAAGCTCTTTGACGGTGGAAAATCTTTATCGCAAACCAAATTATTCATCCTGAACCGCCTTCCGCGGTTGAATTGGGTTCATGTTCCTTCGAAGGAGAATCCAGCAATTCTGATCGTCAAGAGAAATATTTCCGGATTAATTGGTGGGAAGTTTCAGACTTCCTTCATGTAAACATTACACGATTAAGAAATCACAAGTAATTCGTCGATACCGCTGTGATTTGTTTTGTACCGACGATTTCATTGCTGCTACTAATTTATTCGAGAAGACGTCAACATTTTTGTTTAGAAAATTTTAGATTAATAGTTCAGTGCAATCGCAATTGTGATACATTTAAATCTAAACATTTTGTTTTATATTTGAGTCTCTCAAATTAAACGGGCTAGAATGTTTATTGTGTGGTGCTCCCAAAATAAAAACTTTAGGCGACATTTGGGAAGTTGGTGAAGACACCGGTTAAGCATAACTGAAGAATCTACGGTAAAAAAAATTCTAAATTATTGCAGTTAGATTAAACCTTCCTAAATTGCCATGGTTGAAGGAATTAAATTGGCATTAGAGGATTCCAATATTTTTGTATACGTCCGTTGAAAAATTCATAGTTCTATCTAAAAACGGACTCTTCGGGGACTGGTATCAGCCCAGCACTAGAACAGCGATTTTTAACTACTATATGAGCTATTTGTTGGCAATTTTTGTGGTATTAAGCGTTTTAGATATTTTATTGAGGGCCGAGAATTTTCAATCTTACAGTTAGTTTTTTTCCGGACTATTAAAATTTTGTCCAGATTTCCGGAAACGAATTCCGACCCTCTAATAGCATCATATTGTGAAGTAACTCAAAACAGTTTATATATCAAACTCCCACTTGATACTAAGGTTCAACAGGAAAAAATAGGCTATACATGCCCGAACCTTGCGTAATATGATTTTTGTAAATTTACATTTGTCATCATATCCTGTAACTCGAGCATCTAGAAGATTGTTGTGTCATTGATACTTTTCAATATTGGTATCTAAGGCTTACAATCCAAAAGCAAAAGGATTAGTTGGACGTTTTCATAAAAATATCAACAGTCCCTAAAGGCTTTTGTCATGATAAGTTGAGAGAAAAATGCTTCTCTTTTTCATACAAAAATATTAAAATTAGTTGCACGTAATAAGATTTTGCATCTTTTAGATTAGTATTGTCCTTACTGCGATCGAATTCAAATTTGTAAATTAGACTTAAGTTCATAAGTAAAAAATATAAAATCGTGGTAACGGCCATCGTAGTGGATTAAATACGAATTCGGACATATGGGCTGGCTCGAATATCAATGTGGAAGTCCAATTTTCAGGCACTTTTTGGAGCAGCTGAGACCGTATATCGACAAGAGTGCGGCAAATATTGACTTCCAAGTTGTCCATCGTCTCTGGGTAATCAGCATAGCGACTTCCTATATCCTCACATAGGTCCAATACGCGAACGGTTGCGCCTCCCGAATGTTTCCTTTAATAAATCGATTGAGCCGCGCATTGTGTAACATATTGCGCCGTCTTGGTGAAATCACCGCCCTCTTCCTCATTAATGCCATTCAATTGGGGAACGAAAATGTCAGTAATCATGGCTCTGGACCTATAGGAGAGTCTATAACGTTGTGGCCGGCATCATTTTTGAAGAAATATGGATCAATGATTCCACCAGCTCATAAAGCACACCAAACAGTGATTTTTCGTTCTGTCTCAATAATGGCTTGTAAATTTTCTTCATTCCAAATGCGGTGATTTGGCTTGTTGAAGTAGCTATTTTACCAAAAATGAGCCTCTTCGCTGAATAAAATAATAAAATAAAATAAAAAAATTAAATTTTCTGAACTAACGTTGTTCTGGCATAAATTTATTCATGGTGAAATGGCAAACCAAATTGAGCACAAATCAGATGTCAGCTATCAAATAACAATCATTCCGTTGTATGCAACGCTTTTAAATCGTCCGCAATACATCATATATCGGTCAACCCGCCACGAGTTACGTCGGGGACGTCTACATCTACAAACCTGGTTGAATTTACCAGTAAACTTTAATAAAAATGATTTACTTTTATGTAAGTGACATAATATTTTTCAAGCATTCAGAGATTTCTCAAACAAACAACACTATCTTGGAAGATGCCTAAATTATGAACGTATGCTAAATGATGCTAAAATATGGGAAATTTGTTAAATTTATCAAACGTGATAAGCAGACAGTTCAAAGGTCCAAGATTGTACAAAACATTTACCAGACTATATATTATAAAACATATTTTGAACATAAGTAAGTATGTTTGTAAAATTGAAAATAAATTTAAACCACTCGAACTAAATTTCTCCTAATGGTGAGATAGAAAGTAAACCCGTATTTTCTGGCAGAACAATATCAAGCTGCAATAATACCACCAAAGCAATCAGTTGTGCAAGAATTCAAGAGGATACAGAACGACAAATAAAGAAATGACCATAGGGAACATGGTTGAAGAAACGCCTTAAGAAATTTTCGAGACTGTCAAAGCTGCGGCAATCGTAGAAACATTTGGAGATAACATTCACAAATCTGCCACCCCTATAGAGATTCAATTTTATTTCAGCTTAGTAAGCTAGTTGTCTATTGGTATAGCTCTTGTACCTTAAAGGATCCTAAATATTTAAATTCCAAACCCAGAAGAATCAAAGAAAGGAAAAGGGACTTTCGCGATTTTTATTTATTTAGAGAAGGGCAGGGATGGACAATTTACAAAAATTTAATTTGACAAAGCAATAAAATATTTACAGATATACAAAACCTTGTATAGCTATGATGAGGGCCGATGAAAAAATTACCATTTTTATAGTTTTTAGTTCCGGTAATTCAAAAAAATTTAATTAGTTTGGTTGGTTTCCAACTCGTATTTCTCTAAACCCTGCCCAATCTTTTCTGGACCCGAAAATGGAAGTTTTTTGAAATATCAAAACGTCTCTGAATTTCTAGGCTTTTTAAAACTAACATTCTGTTAACATTTTGAGCTTCAAACTTTTTAAAATGGTAATTTTATAGTGCTTTTCAAAACCCTAATTTTTTCTCATTTTAATAAATTATAAAGCTTCCTTGGCTTCAAAACGTAAAGAAGTTAAAATCACTGCATACAGAGCTTTTATGTATGGTACAGCAATTTTTAAAAAAGCGATGCCTAAAATATTTGTGAAAAAGATGAAAGCTTTATTTGAAACAGGAAAAATCATTTCCAGATTGTGCCAGAACTTCCTGCAAATTTATAATTTCCGAGCAATATTCCAACAATTATGGTCCTTTACATAAAACCATGCTATTGATTGGCCTAAAAAAGCTCATTTCCAAATTAATTATGATCACAGAATTTTTTCAAAAAATGGGGTTAAATGTGAACTCTTTGAAGTAACTCTCTAAAATATGTTTTTAATATTTAGATTTCACTCTTCCTAGCACTTAATCCACTTTCGAAATATAGAGCTTTTAATCCTTGGCGCAATTAAAGCCTTAGCAGTACACAGCCAAATATGTATTTTTTTTTCTGAAAACATAAAAACATTTTGATAAGCTAGATTGATCTAAATTACTGTAACTTTTTAAAAAGCTTTCTCCCCTATACATTTTAAAAGTTCAAACTTTGAGGTACTGATAATGTTTGGATGAAACTAATTTGAAGTGTTCGCTATATTAGTTAGGGCTTAAAATTTGGACTGCATTGATATTTGGCTAATTTAGAATCCTAACCCAAATTAAAAATATGAGCTTTTCACAAAAGATCAGCCATTTTTTGGATTGGTTTTACAAGTTCTAAACTTTACGACAAAATTTTGTATGATACCAAAAGGAGCTTTTATCAACAAAAAAAATTATAAAATATGAACTTCATAAGCTTGCTTCTCATATAGACCTCCAAGATATGTTGGTACGGGTGGAATGAAGTATAAATTGCTGGGTTACAGGAGCTTATAGTTCCTTCTCTATAGTTCTTAATTTAAGTTCTGTACTTAATTTAACATTTCTCCAATTTTCTAGTTGAATAGTTATCAAGACACAGCCATTCAGCCACAAATTTACTATTGTTTACCTTTTTCTTCCTTTGATATTGCAAAACTATAGCCACCGAACATAGTAGACAAATTGTATAGTAGGGTCCCAGATTATCTGAGTGATAAATGGGTGAAATATTTGTTGCAATCGAAATATGATGAACTTCGTAAATTTTTTTTTTTCAATACTTGGCCAAAATAAGACGTCCCGTTTTGAAAAGTACTCCCCTTCTTAGGAACAATTTGTTCTTCCCGTAAATAATGATCATTTCTGTTCATTTTTAAATCATTTGAAAACTAAACTACTCTAATTAAAAAAACAAAGTATTACTTTTGAAAAATATGTTTTCAAATTACATAAAACAAAAACCAATTTCTACAACAAACAATTTTTAAATGGAGGATCCCTTCACTTCTTTAGGGCCTCGAACTGCAAAGAATTTTAACATTTTGAAGCGTAATGTTCATATTGGAAACCCAGAAAATGGAAATTCTTTGGATTAAGTTGAACTTTTATTTAAGTTTATACGGTCATTCGGGGAGAAATTTTAATATTTGAAGCAATTTCCGTTTCCTAGTCCTGAAATAAGTGTTGGCAACCCAATAAAAAATTAATTTATTGGTTTCATTTGAACCCGAGGTTTAAATCCTTCGAACAATTTTTCATTTTGCTGTGCGGAAAATCATTGGAATTTATAGGGAACTTTTAAGTAATTCCTACGCAATTTTGGGGGTCTCGAAATTATATTTTATTTATAATAAAATTATTGGAAACCCAGAAAATCTAGATTATCTGGATTTCGTTAAAATTAAGTAATTTCTTGCAACCTTAAAGTATTTTTTCTAAATTTAGTTCTGGATACAAAAATACCAAAAAAGTCCTTTTCTACTTTCGTGATCTGGCAGCCTTTCCAAGATGCCAATATGGAAAGGGTATTTTCGTTGATTTGGATTCAATGGACGGATGAACGTAATAGGTTCAAAGTACCTACAGTGCAGCCCACTAACAACGAAGAAATGTCCTCTTTGTTTTCGCTATTCGCTAATTTTCCAAACGCCCAAACATAGTGATCAAGGCACAACCATTCAAGGGTTCTTGAGTCTCCCAAATGATTCTTAAAAATGCAAATAAAATCCAGAATTCATCAAAATAGGGAATAGTTTGACAAGTTTACGTACTAGAACCCTGCCCACCTATAAGTTTTGAACTCGATGAATTTTTTCTCAAAAAACCAAAAACAAGTACATATTTCACCAGCAATTTAGCAATTCGCCAACCTTTCTAAACGTTTCATCAACAGCTAAAACAAAACTCGCAATGTGACATTTAAACTGCACCAAAAAAAAAAAAAAAACTGTTAGAGAATTCCAAAAAATAAACCGCAATCCGATTAACCTTACCCAAACCTCGAAAGAAATATATTATGTAAATTAGCCGGCTACAAATTAATCCGGTTAATCAAAAAATAAAAATAAACAATCAATTCGCAACAATAAAAGCAAAATTCCGTTACTCGGTCATCATAACGCACAAGTGTGCTAAGCCTACTATCTCAGTATATATGGCGAAACACTATCACTTTCGTACATTGCGTCATAAATTAATTTATACAACCTAACGGTACTCGGCACCGTCCAAACAAATACACAAAAACGTAAAAGAGATGTAATAATAAATTTTGGTGTACTAACAAGTAACAACAAGCGCGCACACGGACGTACGGATAATGATGTGCGGTAAATGAACTCAATCTTTATTTAACTTACCAAAAAAATATTCTTAATTCTCTTTCTTATTCCACAACCACACTGCTCAAGTAAAAAAAATTCTCTTACTATGTACTTTAAGCAAGCAAGAAGAAGAATCGTGATGATGATGTTGAGATACCGCGGCGGAATCTCTTCTAAACACACATATACACTAAAAAAAAAATTTTTTTTATTATTTTCTACACAATACACTAATTTTCACCGAAATATAATTTTTTTCACATTTTTATTTATAGGAAAACTCATAAAAATTAACCCTCCTCCCTTACAAAGCTACCCCCAGTAACACATGGACCACACACTCGCGCGTACACACACACAACAAAATATATTTATAAATGCACTAACAATTTTATATTTTTGTATAAATAAAATTACACTCACGGGAAAATTCACGAAAATCACCAAAATTTCTTATTTGAATCTAATTAAAACAAAAACAAAAAAAAACAAAACATTAATTGTCACGAGTTGACACGGACACAACGACCGGCTTGATTGTTTTAACTAAACAAAACACAATATTTATGAAATAAACTTGCACGAAAAAAATCGTATTTCGATTCGAATCACAAAATAATTTTCTAAATAAAAATTATTTTCTTAAGTTTCATATAGAAAAAAATTAAAATCGAATGAAATAATCAAAAAAAAAATTAAAAATTAAAACACATTTGCACTAGTACACAACACAACTCGTCTGATCGGATTGACATCACATACAAAACATTTATAAGCCCCGTCTACGATGCAACTGGGAATCAAATTGGATTTTATTTTTATGTTTGTTTTATTTTTATTATTTTTTTTGTTTTTTTTTTGTGTACTGTAGTTTTTTGACAGATGTTACTGTTATTTTTTATTCTTAGTTTTTATGTACTTGTATTTCGCTTTAGATTTGTTCGCCGCTTCGAACTCATAGTATACAGATTTGTGCATGTGTGTGCGGTGTGCGCACATGGCGAATTCAAATAGGACGTGAATTTAGATACAATCATTGTGTGACTTTCATGTAAATTTTAAATGTGTGCAACTAAAATTATTTATAAATAATTGACATTTTGATAGAAGGAAAAGTTAATTAATTTATTCGATTTTTCATTATAATTCGTAAGTTTGTTGTAGTTTTTGAGTTTATTTAGTAGTGACATCTACAAAATAATAGCAAATTTTTTTGTGTGGCGGCATCTCTACTAAATTATTTTAAGCTATTTTAATAGCATAAGAACATTGTGGGGAATAGAATAAATACTAAATGACAGGGTTGGATAAAACTGTGCTCTTTAAATTGTATTTATGGTTCTAAGAGCGTAGTTAGAACATGAAATCACATTAATGTCAGAAGTGGTTTGCACCATATAAGCGAAATTCCCGATGCTCAATCAACAAGCGGAGGACTATCTACCGCTCACAGATAACAAATTATGATTTAAAACTTTCAGCACTCAGTACGTAGCTTCTATTGACCAAAACCTGTAGTCGAGCAAGACCAATCCGTCAAAATTAGGTACGTCTTAAGCTCGAATATTCAGACGTTGGTCAACAGTTACAGCCTACACATACACAACGTGCTCCAACAAGTGCCAATAAGATCCCTGAACTTGTTAAGCTATTAATTAGTTTGACAGTTATTTTAGACATCACTTTAAATATTACTTTTAAATTCAAATTTCTCAGATATCTGATTATTATCGTCCATTGATTCAAACTTAGCTTGAATGCAATACTCTAACTAAATGGTCGTTTAAACTATTCATTCATTCGGATACAAATTTTGTATAACAATAATTCAAATGATATTGAAACTACTGTCAAATTTATTTCAATTTTCTTTCAAATTTTATTCTTATACATACATGGTTTGAATGTATTTAATGGAAATTTCTGAATTTAACAGTTGGATTTAAAGTTGTATAAGGCAGATCAAATTATTTGGTTCCAATCAGCTTCTCATCTTAATTTAAGATGCACTCAAATTTCATTTACTCAAACTCGACTGTTCAAACTCAAATAAAAAATTTGAAATAATTTTCATAGACACAATTGTTCTTGATTTGGGTTTCGATGAAAAACGCGTTCTTATGTGGGAGTCACATTCAAATTACGTTCAAACTGCATTCAAATTGACAGTTCTCTCGTTGCATAATTCCAATGTTGCGTTTTGCCTTCTCCCGAAGTTCTTCGCTCGATCATCGTTTAAGAGTCTGCATTGGTACATTCTCCACTAAAAATTGGTAGTGCTGAAGGATTCCTGCAGAGATCATTCATTCACATGCCGCTTTCGGTACGCTAATCAGCGTTCTAATTTTAAATCGCATTCCAGCAGTACTGGAGCCCACCCTGCGATTCTTGAGCTCGGTTACTTTAAGTGCTCCGCTCAATGTTACTTTAAATACTGCGTAGTCATTTATTATTTTGAAGTTGATGCCCAGTAGATAGATACGTAATTTCTTCAGTACAGCGATCATTGAGAGGATTTAGTAGTTTTTTTGACAGTTTCAAGTTTTTTTAGAATAGTAGAAAACTGGATGCATCATCTGACCATCGTTCGAATTTTGCAATAGTATAGCACCTGGCCCCAGCTTATAAGCATCAGTGCGTAATTCCGTCTCTGAGAATAGATCTTCAATACGGAAAGACTCACCTTTTTGTTCAACGCGAAATTTCAACTTCATTTTCGCAATATTTCGCTTAAAGGTCTGACCAAAAGCAAATAATTCTCTACAGAACTTCTGAAATACCACGAAAATCTCAAAAATCTCTGAAATATCTTCACCAAATCTGCGGTTCTGGAAATCTAGAGATTGTCGAAGTTTTCTATAATAATGGTCGAGTTCGTCCGTTCTCCATCTCGTATCCCAAGTATTCAATTTAGGAACAAATTTTGAGAAATTGTTTAGTCAATTTTGGAAAAAAAAAAATTGCACTTGCTCCATTTTATTTGGAACCCATTTCTCTCTGCTACTTCAAGAACCTGTTTGCATAGACCCAATGATGTTTTAGAAATCTATACGTCCACACTAATGCAGTGTACTTAATTGATTCTTCAGCAACGGATATAATTTACATGGTAGGTCTAAAGTTGAAAACACTTTCGAAATGGTAACGGGCATCGGTCCTTAATAACTAGAAGAAGACTAGAACACTCAGATGATCTGTGACGAATAATTTTATCGTCGATCTGCTTTCCTTCTACTTCCATCTCTAAAGGCGACAATCGTTTTAGCTTGAATTACCTGCTTCTTCTAATTGTAGTTGATCACTGACTTTCGGATAGGATCAGCTGTCGCTACTTAAATCAATTGGAATATCTTTTCACAAATCATCAATGAATATGCCTCAGGAACAATCTTCTTCATGATGATGCTTTTTATAGTCCTTCTTCCAACCCTTCTGTATTTGAAGCCCTAAGGTACGCAAACCTCTAGCTCTGGCACCATGTGCCAGACAGATGATAAATGCCAACTAGTTTTAGATGGCAGCAGATTATTTCCTTCTATAATTGTGCGTCTGTTTACTTTTTTACTGGCTTTTCAATTTGTTTCTGAAAATTTAGGAATTTGATTGAATTTTCTACATGATTCTACATGATTTCTACATGATTTGGATTCTCAGTTTGGATTTTCAGTTCAGGCTTCATCTATTGTTCCAACTTGTCCTTTCTTCTTGATTTCTTCATAAATCATCATTTTCATTTTGACCTCTTTTCGCCTTAAACCGGACTATACCGTCAATACAATATTGAATAATAGCCGGCTTCCTCCAAGTTACCGTTCTTTCCCAGAACCTCCAATTAGTTTTTTTTCTATCGGCCATCTGTTTATGAATCATAAGAACTATTGATATTTACAGGCCGCAGCTATAGGAGGCCGTTTTAAATTTGCAAGCAGTCAATAATCGCTTCCCCATGAAGTTAGCCAATTAGCCGATAATTTGTGTACAGGCACATTCACAGAAGTTAGTCAGCCCCAAGATACTGATAACTAATATTACAATGGCTTGGTCTCCCCAACAAACATTTGGAAACATGGATCCATTTTCGCAAAACTTCCCGCACCTCATAATGAAGAGCTAGGAAAAACCAGCCTGCTCTTGATGGGAGGGCAGCTATGTGACACTTCACTCGATGAATGGAATAGACACTTGATGGCGAAGCAATGTTTTGCCTGACGAGTTAACAAATGCCGTGATGTTGAAGCTTTACAGAGTGTTGATCAGACCCGATGTTGTGTTGGACACTGAGGGACGAACTTAAGATGTGGTTCCTTATATTTGAAAGAATAATTATGCAAGTGATTTAACACGCGATCCAAAATGTGATGGGGATTGTACATACCGAGTTCTGGACAATATAGAGATCAGATGTCTGATGAAGTTATAGGGGACTTGGCTACTTCAGATTGTTTACGAAAGCATTCAGACTAAGCTCAGGATCGAAACCGCTGTAGTAAAATGCAGAAACAAAGTAAAGGCCGGTAAATACTGTTATTATAATAAAATTTATTCAAGTGTCAGTTTGACAGATATTTAACAGTTGGATTTAAAGTTGAACAAGACAAACGGCAAACTCCGTTCAAACTCCATTTAACTTTTTTATAATGATTTTGAAATTATTTGTGATGATCGTGGGATTATGCCCCAATGGTGAATTGGTGGGTTCTTCGTCGTTTGAGGGCGTAATTTCTGAGAAACCCCTTATTGCCAATCGGGCTAGAAACCCCTTGTTGCCAATCGGGCAAGGATCTTACTTTAGACCACACTCAAACAGAATGAATTCGTGAAACATATGTTCTTATAGTTCCATCCGGTTTTTTTTTTACCCTTCCTGCCACCCTTCTTTTTTTGACGATACATAGTGGAGATGACACCCAGACAAGACCAATTACCATCCTCACAACACCTTACATGGCTTTTTATTTGATTACAGATCGGTATGCTTGGCCAGGTTTCACAGTTTCCATCTCTGCCACGTGGAGGTCTACCGCTTAGTACGGTATCACTAAATTTTTTGAAAGAGTTAAGGTTGTTTGGTATCATCAAAACAAGTTTACTTTCTGCCCACTCATCTCTTATATCATTATATCATCATATTCTGGAGCAAGCTCAAAGTCATAGAGTGATGTGATCAATTGTGTCCTCGCCCGGTTCACATTCACAGGTACTGGATTCTGCCAGACTCAGTTGGTGCATATAGGATGCCCTGTTAGCATTTGCGTGAACCACGCACTTAAAGGTATCTTTCTTTCTAGTCTTTCTTCATTGTTTTGTAGGTTACTCAACTATCCATTGATTTGGACCATCTATTTTGTCATAGGGCTATTGACGCTCTTCTTGTTTACCTCTTGAGTGATCTCAAGTGGTTCGGTCGCATATGATTTCTCAGAACTTCTACGTTTCCGTAGCTCACATTTTGCCTTTTTTTATTTTATAGTTGGCAATTCTTTCATTAAGTAGTATATCAATTGGAATTATTCCAGCCAAGACGGGAGCTGCATCAGTTGATACTGTTCTGTACGCCTTGGCGATTCCGAGCGAGACACATCTTTCAGCACTGATTAGGGTATGCCGATAGTGACAGTTCATTCTTTCACCGCATGTGTAAGTCATTGAGGAGACCACGAGGCCTTCATATATGATAGAAGAATACCTTGCTTGAGACTCCATATCTCTCTTGCTACTCTTTTTAGGACGGTGATATGAGGTAACTCCGACCCTTTCATCGAAGTCCGCTCCAAGCCATTTGACAGTTTTTACCATGCTTATTACCTGACCGTTTATTGAGACCTATGGGGTTTTTCTGATATCAAATGACCACTTTAATTGTGTCATAACTGTCTATGGTGTGTCTATGGCTAGATGTGGGCCTAGAATGCAATCTTGACTCGTTTTTGGAGAGTACCGTGAATTGTGGTTACAGTACGTGGCTTTTCTTTCAGAAAAATAATCGTTTATGAGGTTATAAATATTTGCGGGGCAGTTGATTTTCTTTAACTCCATCATTATACTTGGCCACCACAAATTATCAAACGCGCCAGATACATCTATAAAAACTCCCAGATTGTACATTTGGTCCGACATTTTACAATGCTGATCATTTTGACCATTGCATCCTCTGTCGATCTATTTTCTCTAAAACCAAACTGTTTATCGTTATATTTGCCACTCTTTTGGAATAGGTCGGTAATCAACCTGCCGGTAATTAATGTAAGTTACCTAGGACAGGCAACAGCATGATCGGTCTATATTCCTTTGGATCGGTTTGACACCTTTCCTAATTATAACCAGTTTGCCATTTTTCCAAGCTTTGCGAAAATTTCCTTTAGTGTAGTATCTGGTACAATGTTACGATGCGTGCGGATTGCTATAGAGAGTAAGCATTTTGTGGGTGTCCTCAACAATTGTTGATAGTCCACTACCGCTTACCAGGGTACTTAATACCTGATTAGTTGTTATTTTGCCAGTGCTAAACTTATAGACAGTTAGGCTGTTTTGGCTTTTGTCACTTATACTTTTGAAATACCCATTACGGTTTGGTACATATGTTCGATTCTTGCTTGCCCGGGTTTCGGAGTTGGAGTCTTTTTGATATACTTTACGCAACTTTTGCACCATTTTTCTTTTAATGGTTAGGTCAGGGAACCACCATTGCCATTGGTTTTTGAGACAGACTGACTTTGATGATTGATTTATAATTTCCTCAATTTTATCGACGTCATTTCCTTTCGATATATTCAGGTCATTCACCAGGTTTTGCCATGTGCTATTTAGTATGTGGCAGAACTTCTCCCAATTTGCATGTTTAGTTGTATATGAGGACAATTGCTCTGTCGTCGCTTGTCATCCATCTTTGTTTGACCAACCAATTTACAACTTTTCTTAACAGACCGCCCGTCATAAGTGTGAGATCAATATTCTAGTTGCCATTATGGGAATATGTACTAGGCTGGTCTTCTTCGTTAATAACGAAGAGGCCACTTCATTCTATAAATTCTTCAGTGAGAGCTCCTTCCTCAATAGTGTCCTTATTGTGCTTAAAGTTTGGACTTTGTATTGAAGTCGCCTGTTATTATAATCGAATGGTTTTTTTCGGCCATCCATAATTTTGGACATAATAATGTACATATTCGTCTGGCTTGTCTGAATACTGAAAATAGATAGAAACTACCCAGATCCGATCTTATTGATTCTTATTATTTAATGAGGCTGCCAATGGCTGTCTTAACGTTATCATCATTCGCCTTGTGATTTCTTCTTATGGATGTTGCCAAACCGCCTATTTTACCATTAACCGCATATGGTACAATGTCTGATTTCGTGTCCCACTGCTTTTACATTTTGCATATTCAGTTGAACAATTTTCAACTTTTTACTCTTCAATATGAAGGACATATTTTGCTTCTCGATGAGTGTTTCTTGCAACAATTATATCCCCGAATAAACTTTAGGCTTATGGTAGCCAGTGCTAGTCAAACATCCCAAAATGGTGAATTGTCTTGTGCCTCAAATGGCAGAAAAATACTCCAACGAATTATTTCTTCCTTAATTTTAATTTAATTTCATAAATTTATTTCGTATTTAATTCAAAAATAATTAATTTCAATAATATAATTACTATTATAGTTATAGTTTGATGTACACTTTGGTAAAAATTTCTTATCATAATTAATTTTCTTAAATAGTCATCTGTCTTGACGACTAGAAAAAAACTCTCTCTCAAATAATAATAAATCGCTAAGCTTATGCATAATTATAATATATAGTTACTGTATCAAAAATCATAAAAAAAATCATTAATTAATTATGTAAAGTAGTAATTGTAGTTGTAGTTGTAGTCTTATAGATGAGTGAGTATCCCATTTTTTATATCTAACGGCGACGATGATGATGACAGCTTATTTTGAATAATTCCACCATTTGAGTTACTTTTGATTTGGCCATTGGACAGGTCACGCGACCCCTTACTCACCCCCAGACTTTTACTCGCCATCGGAGTGAGCGGCTGGCCCCAAAATTTCATCAACGAAAACATTTTGTAATATGCCACACTGTGGATGTAAAAAAAAAAAAATGTTATCGACGAAATTTATAAAACGTTTCTTCTCACACACTTACCGATAACTGCGATTACTAGCCGCATAAATAAACGGATTTATGACGCTCGACGCCCACGCCATAATCGACGATATAATATGCACCCATGGATATTCCGTATCATCATCCATCACATTCATCAGCATCAGTGGCAAAAAACAAACGATAAAACACAAAAATATCAGCAACATCATTGCAGTGAGACGACAATCTTCACGTTCACGCACCGAATATCCCCCACCAAATCCGCTACTCTTCGACGAACCACTGTGCGCAATCAATTTCATACGTTGCCGCCTCACCGTCCAATAAATACACGAATACGAAATGATTATAACGAGGCACGGCATTACAAAGCCAATTAGAAAAATGATTTTTTTCGGTGATGTTCCATCCTTTTTGAGTATCGTGCACGAGAATGTCGCCTCGTCGAGGCCCAATTGACCCCACGTTTCAAGCAGCGGCGGTAACATTATCGAAAATGATACAATCCATACGCATACGAGTTGCAGGCAAATGTATCGCCATTGATAAATTTTTGCATATGAACTATGATATGCTATTAATATATACCTACGGGAAGATAGATCAAGAAACATATATAGGTTAGTGGCCAGTTCCAAATACATACAAATATATACTAATAACAATACAATACGTGTCTAATTACGAGTATACTCGGGCAAGAATCAATGATTGACGCAATTCGCGCGCATAATACACAATTTTCTTAATTACGTCAGACGCACACATACTCGTTTTATATTCTGTAACAAATAATCTTATTGTTTATGGACCATCATGATTTGTATATAATACATTCCATTTTCATTCAAATGACGGAATTCATATGCATTTCTGGCGTTGGAAATTCAGTCCATTTAGTTAAATCGACGTTTTGCTTTATGCGTTGTAATGCAATTTGCGCATATGTACGTCGTACGTATATACAAAGAACAAAAAGGGTCGGTTGATAAAATGCATACGATAAGATTTATCGTAATTTAATTAAGAAAACTTTGATGTACAGTATTTAACCGCAGCTAATTGTAACGTTATGTGTATATCTTACAAACCCATTCTTGGAAATATGTTGATGCGTATATATTGAAACTAGTGCAATTCATTATACTGGGTGTCAATAAAATGGCAGGTTTTTGGTTTCTTATTCTGATGAAAACGATTTTTCTGGATTTTTTGCCATCGATCGTCAATCACGAGCAATACAGACAGCTGCGATCCCTTGTGTCCATGCTGTATTTATTATGACGGTCGATCGTACAGTTGTGATCACTTAGTTATTTGTAGAACCCATGACCGCAGCATCTATCAATTACACGTCAACAGTGGTGATTTTAACTAAAAAACCATCTAGAGTCTTACACATCTTATAAGCGATCGATGATCGTCTAATAAAACAACCAAAAATTGATTAAACTCTAGAGTTGTGATCGTATGCATACATTTATAGTTTGAAATCAAAAGTTGATCGACCGCCGCACTGACCATTAAAAGCGGTACAAATTATTAAATTATTTAGCACCGCCACAATACGAGCAGAATGGCCATGTATCAGATTTCGGTATTGCATTATCCACAGGATGCTATAAACAAATCAAGATTGGCGAGTTTATTCAAGTTGTGATAGACAACAATGAATTTGATGCTAAAGCTCATGTGGTATCATCTAATGTATTACACACTAAAATGACAGTCGTTTTAACCTGACAGAAATTTCCGTCGAATGGGAAGAAATCCGAATCAAGAAAGCATCAGAAGTGTTATCGAATATAGATAATCGTCTAAACATTTGTGATCCTAAACTTATAGCCACAATCGAGACCTTGGTGACTATCAACTGTGTTTCCCGTCAATTAAGATTGGCTGAATCATATGAACTACGGATTAAATCGTACAAATGTTTGCTCCTACACATAGTAACATCGAGTATTTGGAATACGAAATATCCGGAAACCAAATTCCTCTGTAATACCCGGAACCAAATAGCATTGAAACGGCACAACCGCGGAGATGCAGCTTCACACCGACAGCGGAGATGCTCAGACCAACACTCGAATTTGGTGCTGCACTCCTACAGAAGGGTCGGGTTGAACGGATCCTACGAAGACAATCCCAATGAACGTGGTGTAATATTCAAGCAACCATCAGATGGAAGAAATCTATTTTCTGTACCGAAATTGATTCAAAGCGAGCTAATACGGCGGGTATACACGAAAAAACTGAAAACATCATTCGACGAGACTTTTTTCTATAAAATTCGTGACGTTTGCAATTCGTTCAGAAAAAGTGTATTTTAGCCGAGAGGAAAGTAGGCAAACAAGAGGGTTTCCTTAATCCACTACCAATAGCAGATGGACCACCGTCACCCATCAACGTCGATCACTTCGGGCCAGTCGTAAGGACTAAAAAGCATTAAAAGTATATTCTCTTGGCTATTTCCTGTTAAATCATCGACTAATGCCGAAGTGCTTTAGATAATGGAGCAGTACAGGACGAATTTCGGAAATTCTTCTACAATAATCTGGAACTTCGTTCACATCGAACAATTTCCAAGCCTTCTGTAGAGTTCGATAACTGGAGTTTCTCGGACAAGTGGAAAGGATTAGTCCGAAAAACTGGTTTAAGTATACGTGAATACTTTTCGACTGTATCTGAGAAATCAGGAATATATTTAAATTGTTATTTTCCAAGAATGCAGCACTTGTCTTCCCAAATATACTTGAGTACGCATGTACTTGGTTGTTGGATTAGAACTACCTACGCCTGTGCAGTCAGTTTGAGAAGTACAGATGCTGAGGCAACCTTTGTATGATGAAGGTTAATCTTAACAATACTTGGTGTAATATGTATTTGTACACTTTGTATTCCCTGGAATCACAGCGTAGTACTGCTGATGTTGTCATCATTCACAGGTTCTTCTGTGCACTTCTCGACCTTACGTCGATTACCCCTTCTGTTCTAGCAAGAGGAGCTAAGGATTCTTTGTTGATTACCATAGTAGGAAAGTTTAGAGCCCTCCTCTTGCTTTACGAACTTCCAATTTCCGGTTGGAACCAGACGCGTGTCCTTGGCCTGGTATGGGAATCTCATGTAGGGACCTCGATTTCCGTATTGGAAACCCGGAAGCTATGTAGGGACCTCGATTTCCGTATTGGAAACCCGGAAAACGAAAATATTCTGAATTCAGTTATACTTTAAATTAAATTCTTCATAAATCCCTAGCCTATCTGGAGGGCCAAGAAATTTAGAGTAATTTGGAGCCAATTCCAATTTCTGGTTAAGAAAAAAGTTTGCAACCCAGACTCCAGAGAGAACCATAGGTTGAGAATCAAGAAAATTGAAATTTCACAAAAAGATGGCGCGGTATTCGAGTTGGAAACCGTGAAATTGTTGGATCCAGTTGAAATTAAAAGTAAAGCTTTTGTAACTTTTAGGGTCTCAAAACTCAGAGGAATTTTATTTTTTGAGAAAATTGGTAATTTTCTAGATTTAGCTAAAGTTGCAGCTAAACTTTGAGATGATATTAAATTTTATTCAACCTTGGCAAGTCCTCACATAGTAAAAAGTTGTCGTGCATCAGTGCTAGACAATTTTACGTGTGTTTTACTATGTGATTGCTTGCCAAGGTCGACTAAAATTTAGTATCGAGATTATTATTGTTTTAAATTGATTCATATAATTATTTACACAATAGTTACGCGTCTGCTATTAATCATAAAGATGAATTTGAAATTTAACTCGATTATGTAAAAATTAAAATTTTTGAAATTTACCTTTTCACAGCAGTTTTTAAATTTTTTAATTAAATTTTAAATTCGTAAAATTTCGAAACCGAATTTCTAATATTCGAACCCCAATAGATCCAGAATAGATTCGAATTATCGGAACGGTAATCGAAGCAAACTGTGAGTGATCTGGGCGAGCCTTGAGCCTCAGACCAAGTAGAAAAACAAAATTCGACATTTAATGCTAGTTATTTAATGCTGGCCCCAGGCCTATGGGAGGAAAGTATACCACCAGGTAGGTTGAGCAGAGCTTCAGCCGTGCAATAACGGATGCTCAAAGATGAAAAGTAGGAGTCATGGGTAGTGATGCTAATGCACATCATTAATTTGGAGAAGTACAAATACCAACAGGCGAAATGAGTTACTCCTTCACTTTATTTTAAGTACTAACGTAAATATATATGTAACATCGGGCTTAAGCCAACTTTCATTACGAAAAACAGACAATAAGTGCTAGACATCACGCTTGTCTCAAATTTGATTAAGCAGAGGGTATATTAAACTGGAAGACCATTCCTTTTCTGACTATTATTATCTCTAGTATGAAGTGGATATAAAATCCACTAGCAAACCGTCCTTCAGGAATAGGAAAAAAACTGGCTGGGATTCCTTTAGAACCATTCTTGGTAACTCATTACCAGTATCGGTTCCAAATCCACCTGCATCTATACAGGAGCTTGATGTTCTAGTATACAAGCTATTTCATGCTTTTAACAAAGCTACGTTAGGTGCATATTCTATCAGTAGGGCTTTGAGAAAGTCTCGGCCACCATGTTGGTCGAGAGAACTCCAAGGTACTGTAGCAGCTCGAATATTCGACTCACCGATATTCGATTCTGCCACAAACAAAACAATTAGTGAAATTCAAATATAAACCAACTTATTTGAATTAAGCGTTCACTAACCCCATCACATATCCATCTATCCAACCACCACTATCTAATAACCGAACCATTACTATAAAACATTTATAGTTTTAGAACATTTATAGAAGAAGTAACACAAGTCGCCATCTAACAACATCACCACGAACAGCAATGTTCGGTGATGCAACACTAATGCGTAAGTGCAATGTCGACCGTCGCCGGCGCATGTGTTCCCTCTCCAATATACGACATGTATATTTGGACAAGAAGGCGACGTCACAACCAAAAACAACATTCGTCTTCCAAACATCAAAGCGACAACGTGTTCTTTTATTTTTTGTATAAAATATTGTGTGTTCAAGACGGCAACCATTGTGGTGGTAAATTGAATTTAATAAACACACTAATAAATATTTGAAATAAATAAATAAATATATTAATAAATATTTGAAATAAATAAATAAATATAATAAATAAATATTGTAAATTAAAATAAATAAGTTATTGTGTTGTGTATTAATTGAGAAGTCCGAACCGGACAACAACTTTAATATAGGAAACGATCCTATAAATTGGTGACCTCGAACGGCGGTTTTTACCGCGAAAATAATAAAAAAAAATAAAACACGCAATACAAAATTCCGTGGGAAGACAGCAAGAAACGTGGAGTAGGGGACGGCCCACCCACGCACCGCGGGAATTAAGAAATAAAAAAAAACATAATATTCAAACGTGCGTAGGACCAATCCACGCACCACCGCGGGCAGACAGAAAAACACGTGGCGAAGGGAACGCAACCCACCCACGCAGCGCGGGACACCGAGGGACGACACAACAGTGAAGCGACTTACCCTCACCGCAGCAGGACCATCAGCAGCAGCAGCAGAAACAACAACAAAATAAACCGGTACCAAAGTTTTTTTATATAAATTTTTTTTCTTTGAACATTAATTTATTTTTTTTTACAATTAACGTAGAATCATTTTTATTATTTTTTTTGCAAGTAACGTAGAATCATTTTCAATTGTACATTTTTTTGTGTATATATGTTTTTCACCACCACAATTGCCACCCATCCATAATATTTCACACACACCGGTCGAATCTCGCTGCCAGTCCTCCCGCCATCACCGCTGTGGCTAAAAAACTACAACCACAACGGTGATATAAAATCCGCTGTTTCAATTTTACCTCGCTTGACTTAAATTTTTTTATTATTATACATTTTAACGAGCCCCCCCCAATCGCCTGGAAGGACACAAGAGGCCTCCTCTATTCGGGGGTATCTCGCATCGGGCGTTAAATCAAGGGAACATCCCGACCCTTAAGCACAACCACACGGTAGCCATTCCGCCTTATCATTACTAAATAATTTTTGGTCATTATTTTAAACAAAACTTGTGAACAATGTATGACTCGAATACATCACAAAATTCAAATTATAGACCAACAAGGCGTGGAATGACAGGGTCCGGTGTTACTGTCGAGGATCGATTATCGCGAATCGAATCGATACTCGATGGGTTGCTCCGACGCAGGAGCCGGTCACGCAGACAACGATCTCAATCACGTGCCCGAACACAAAGCAACCCGCGGCAAGGTAGATGCTGGTATCATGCCAAATATGGAACGGCTGCACAGAAATGCACACAGCCATGCAACTTCCATACGGCACAGCAATCGTACCCATCTACCTCAAACAATTCAAAAAACTAGGAAAGTCACGGGTTGAGAGTATCACACCTCCCCTGACACCAACCTATACGTCCCGTTTGTTTGTGTACGATAGACACAACAAACTCACCTACCTAGTCGACACTGGCGCTGACCTTTCGGTTATTCCAGCAATGAATTTTAAATTGAAGTATTCATTAACAAATCGAAATTCAGATCTAGTCTTATCGGCTGCCAATGGTTCAATTATCCACACGTACGGCACAAAATTGCTTAACGTGGATATCGGACTCAAACGAACCTTCACGCACGCTTTCATACTAGCTGCAGTGAATCGTCCGATCATTGGCGCCGATTTTCTAAGCAAATTCGGACTTCTTGTCGATGTCAAACACAAACGGCTGATTGATCCAGCTACAAAGCTGTCAATAAACGCCACAATGGTTCGTGTTAACACACCAACACCGATCCATTTTAACATCGACAACGGCTACGGCACTCTGCTCAAAAAGTACCCACTACTTACAGCAGAGCCGAACTACAAAATGCCAGTCCGACACAACGTGGTACATCACATCGTCACAGAAGGCCATCTTCACGTGTCGAGACCACGCAGACTAGATCAGGTGCGACACAAAGCTGCACAAGCAGAATTTCAACACATGGTGGAATTAGGGATTTGTCGAACATCGACATCTTCCGTCTCTTGCCCACTTCACATGGTCAAGAAGAAAGATCAAGACTGGAGGCCATGTGGGGACTATCGGCGTTTAAACACGGTTACGATACCGGATCGCTACCCGATACCCCACATTCAAAACTTCACCATGCACTTGCATGGCTGCAAAGTTTTCTCCAAACTTGATCTCATCAGAGGTTATCACCACATTCCCGTGGCAGCTGAAGACGTTTTCAAAACGGCAATCACCACACCATTTGGCCTCTTCGAATACACCCGAATGCCATTTGGATTACGCAATGCCGCACAAACGTTTCAGCGCTTCATGAACGAAGTCGTTCGAGATCTCGACTTCGTTTTCGTCTACATAGACGACATTCTTGTGGCATCTCAAACTGAGGAACAACACAAACTCCATCTGGAAACACTTTTCCAACGACTTGTCGAGTTTGATGTTCACATCAAGAGCTCAAAATGCGTCTTCGGCGCATCCACTCTTGATTTCCTCAGCCACAAGATTACCGCTAATGGCATCCTTCCTTCACAAGAACGAATCAATGCCATTAAAGAATTCCCAGCTCCAACCTCAATCAAGAGTATTCAGCGATTCATCGGCATGGTAAACTACTACCACCGATTCATACCAAAGCTCGCTGAAATACTCAACCCAATTCACAGCCACCTGGCAGTACTACTACGTAAGCCCAAAACCGCCAAGAACTTCTCTTGGCCTGACGAATGTCAACACGCATTCACGTCACTCAAGGCTGAATTGGCACGCACAACACTCTTGTCTCATCCACTGAGCGACTCAAAGCTCAGCATAACTACTGATGCATCAAACACTGCTGTCGGAGCAGTCATGCAACAGTACAACGACAAGTGTTGGGAGCCCCTGGGATTCTTCTCAAAGAAGCTCTCGGATGCCGAAAAGAAATACTCTGCATTCGATCGGGAATTACTCGCAATATATCTAGCAATCAAACACTTCAGATATTTTGTCGAGGGTCGGGACTTCACAATTTACACCGACCACAAACCTCTCACTCGAGCAATTCAGTCTAAAACTGAACGCAATCCAAGGCAAGCACGCCACTTGGATTACATTAGTCAATTTACCACGGACATCCAGCATGTTCAAGGTACCGACAACGTTGTCGCGGATACACTTTCGCGCACAACAGCAAACGAAACGGCCACAGTCGAGACTCACTTCGACTGCAACAAGATCGCACAAGCGCAAAAAGCAGACTTGGAACTTCAGAATTTATTTTCTGGTTCTGCTTGTCACGCCAGTTCATCACTGAAACTGGAGCTTTTCAAACTACCTGGCCTCGAAATCTACTGCGAAACATCTACGGGTGCAAATCGCCCGTACATCGCAGAGCAACTACGTCGAACCATCTTCGACACACTACACGGTATCTCACATCCTGGTGTCCGCGCAACTCGTAAATTGATTACTGCTCGATACTTTTGGCCAAGCATCAACAAAGACGTGACCCATTGGGCACAAGCATGCTTATCTTGCCAAAAATCGAAAGTCCAGCGACACACAAAATCGCCTCTTGGACAATTCGCAATTCCACCTGGTCGATTCGAGCATATTCATTTGGATGTCGTAGGACCACTTCCTCCATCCAATGGATACTCATACTTACTCACCTGTGTCGATCGTTTCACTCGATGGCCAGAAGCGTACTGCATGAGCGACATGTCTGCAGCAACCATTGCCACCACATTCGTGCAAAACTACGTATCACGATTTGGCGTTCCACTTGACATCACAACTGATCAAGGAACCCAATTCGAGTCGAAGCTTTTCTCGGAGTTAACGAAACTCCTCGGCTCACATCGTATACGTATAACGGCTTACCATCCGCAAGCCAATGGCATGGTTGAACGCTTCCACCGCCAGCTCAAAGCTGCTCTCAAGGCCCGAGGCAACACTATTCACTGGAGCTCCGAAGTACCAATCGTTCTACTTGGTATTCGAGCAACGGTTAAAGAAGATCTGAAGTGCTCACCAGCTGAAATGGTTTACGGTCAAACCATCAAGCTACCCGGTGAGTTCTTCGTCGAACATCCTCTACCGTCTTCATCCACAACCGACACAGTCATCGACCAACTCCGCACCACCATGCAAAATCTTATCCCCACGACAACAAGACCAACGAATGAAAGCAACATATTCGTTCCCAAATCGCTCAACAATTGCGATTACGTCTTTGTCCGGGTTGATAAGGTTCGAACTGCATTACAATCTCCATACGATGGGCCATACAAAGTTATACGCCGCTTACGCAAGCAATTCATTGTCTCAATCAAAGACAAACACCACTCAATCTCCATCGGCAGATTAAAACCGGCGTACGGTATTCTCAACACGGCTGATCAAATATCAGCCAGCAAACGATATAAAACCGTCCGGTTCAACGTATAACGTCTCAAAACCTATGGTTTCTCATCTGGAGAGGGGGTACTGTAGCAGCTCGAATATTCGACTCACCGATATTCGATTCTGCCACAAACAAAACAATTAGTGAAATTCAAATATAAACCAACTTATTTGAATTAAGCGTTCACTAACCCCATCACATATCCATCTATCCAACCACCACTATCTAATAACCGAACCATTACTATAAAACATTTATAGTAAAACAAGTCGCCATCTAACAACATCACCACGAACAACAATGTTCGGTGATGCAACACTAATGCGTAAGTGCAATGTCGACCGTCGCCGGCGCATGTGTTCCCTCTCCAATATACGACATGTATATTTGGACACGAAGGCGACGTCACAACCAAAAACAACATTCGTCTTCCAAACATCAAAGCGACAACGTGTTCTTTTATTTTTTGTATAAAATATTGTGTGTTCAAGACGGCAACCATTGTGGTGGTAAATTGAATTTAATAAACACACGAATAAATATTTGAAATAAATAAATAAATATATTAATAAATATTTGAAATAAATAAATAAATATAATAAATAAATATTGTAAATTAAAATAAATAAGTTATTGTGTTGTGTATTAATTGAGAAGTCCGAACCGGACAACTTTAATATAGGAAACGATCCTATAGTACTCGTGAGAAATGCAGGCGACTGTTAGTAAAAAAAGAAAGACTTAACCATATCCTGGCTGGAAGTCATCTGCAGTTTAGAACTAGAAAGCAAAACAGAGGCTCACCCAAGCAGGGCGATCTGACGGGATCTCAACTCGCGTACTAGGGACGATCGGTGGAAACAGCCCTCTATTCCCTTATTGGCCCGATTGAGAAATCACTTGAATTTTAGGAATATTCCATGGGAACTTTCTTGGATATAGAGGAGGTCTTTGGCAACGGCAGATTGGAGAAAACCACTCGGTCTTTTGCGTGTCTGGAGGTAGACGGGTCACTAAGAGGCTGGATAGATAAAATGCTTAGAGGCAGGATCGTGACAGTTCATCTGGGTGGGGTGTCTGAAGAGCAATGTTTTAGGGTGGTTGCCTACGCGGATAATGTTGCTTTTGCGGTCTTCGGTATATAGACTTGCACGCTGAGTGAGCGCATGCTGTGTGTACTCGGCTATGTCTCTGAGTGAGCCAGCAGATGTGGACTGAACCCAAACCCACAGAAAACGAAGCCGGTCTTATTTACCAAGAAGCACAAACTTCCTCAGTGTAACCCGCTTATATTAAATGGTACTCGCTTGATCTTTACGGATAGAGCGAGATAGTGACGCTCTTCTCCTGCAAAAATGCCATTGGAAAGAGATGGGGTATGGAGCCCCACAAAGTACACTGGTTTTACGTATCAGTGGTCACTCCTATTAAGAGCGTTAAAAATTATAGCTAACCTGAAACTATTAATGATTAAGTTCAAAGAACCGCCTAGCTTGTGTATAAGTGGAGCCCTCAGGAGCACACCTCCACACGGTTCAGAGATTCTCTTTCATCTCACTCCCTTGGATCTTGTGGCCAAGCACCTTGAATCTTCCACAGCCATTGGGTATCCCTGAAACTACCGACTACGCTATCCCTTCGCAATCTGTTAAGGTGGAAGAGTATTCCAAACTGAGTTTCTCACCAGAGAGGATTGGGTGAACGCGACGGTTATGGATAATGAGGCGCTAAGCTTCTTGATGGATGGCTCAAAAAAGGATAGGTGGGTTGGCCGTGGAGTATGCTGTGTGACACTAGGGGTCAACCTCTTTTTTTGTCTCCTCGACTTTTGCAATGTTCTTCAAGATGAACTTATCCCGATAATGCGGAAGTCATGAACTGGTTGAAGTATTATGTAATATCTACAAGAGATATTCGCATTTTAACGGACAGCCAGGCTGCTATTAAAACGCTGTAATTACTTTTCCGTACGTCGAAGGTAATGAAAGGCGCTTCAATATCGTAGGGAATCTGGCCCGCAAGGACACAGCACGCCTTATATTACAAAGCATGCTGGATATAAAGATAACGCTTGCTTCCTGTAAACTGCTGGTTCAAGAAGAAGCCATAAAAGAAACGAACGACAGATGGTCTAACGCTAGTCAGTGTCTAATAACTGGCAAATCTGGCCTAGACTTAACCGGTCCACATCCGGCCTACTGATATTGCTTCGACGGTACCACATTGGTATGGTCGTAGGAGCTATAAAGGACATTGTCTCAATGGAGTACATGCGAGCAGAGTGGGTGTCCCAGCTCTTGATTTCTGCCGTAGCTGTGGTGATGAGAAGGAGGAAGAAAATTCATCTGATCTGCACCTGTCCTAGTCTAGCGAACAGCAGAATAAAATTTATGGGAACTTCGCATTTGGACGACCTGACGTATCTTAGTAAGATCGCTGTCCCTCTGTTGGAATGTAGAACTCATGGGCCGACCCATCTTCCATGTCACTGTACAGGGTGACATGAAGCTATGCAATGCGCAGGTGGTATACTGTAATTGTGTGAATGGAATGAATGGGTTGTACGAGTATGAAAAAGTTAGTTAAAAAAAAAGTTAAGATCGCTGTTAAGGACCTTCAACGCTTCTTTGTAAGTTCAGGATGGTTCGACGAGTGGAGTGAAGGTAACTTAAATGTGGTACATCTATTCGGACCAAATTGTGTCTATGCTAGTCCATTAGGATGGCCACCCTAACCTAACCTAACCTAATGCTGGCTCCAGGACCCCGGATACCCATAATTCGGCACTGGTAAAACCGTATAATATTCCTTAGCTAGAGGTATGGTATGGTGGTATGTAATATGAAAGCATATTTATAGAATTGATGCAACCACGAGAATAGCCCAAAATCGACGCAATAGCAGCTATCTTTAGATATACAATTCTGAGAAAATCGACAGTAGTTTTTGCATATAAGTCCATCTAAACTTAATCTCCAATTCGTTTGGCAAATATAATATGTAAGTAAAACGTCAACAGGTTGTTGACATATTGGTTGTTATCATACGCATCAAACATACACGCGAACACAAAGCCATATATCAAACGGTCGCACGAATTTTTGTTTATTAATTGCTTGTTCCATATAAAATATTGTAATTCGATCTAATTTAATTCTAAATTCTAAAGTTTTTGTTTTTGCTATTAAAAAAAAAATAAACATTCAATTAATAAAATTAAAAAATTAATTTACCAAACTTAAATAAAATGTTTTTCTATTTTTAACGAATTTTCCGTTTTAGGTTTTCACATTCATTTGTTATTATGTAGTTTTTATTTCTAATTTTGGATTTAAACTTAACTGCGCGATATGAGATGAATACGAAGTTAATGATGCATGTTTGTGTTCACTCCCGCGATCCGAAATAAATCGGCTTAAGTTTTTTTTTTTTGTGTCGAGAGCAAACATATAAGACATTTTTATCTCAACACACAATATTTTCTTAGGACCAGAGAGTGCTCGAGTGCGTAATTAATTGCCTCATATATGATCTTTTGTTGATTTAAGATTTTGAATTTTTTTTTTTTCGTTGTATTCGTTAATTTAATTTATTACGGATATAATGTAAAAATAACAAATTAAGAGTTCTCTGTGTGATTTAAGCGTGTGTGTGTGTGTGTGTATGTGCACTTTGTAATGACAAACTGATGGGTATATCACATTTGGACGCGTTATTTATTGTTGGCATGCGCGCCTTCACTAGGCCATCGAACTTGTGTCGTCTTTTATTATATAACCTTTTGGTCAACAAAATTGATTAATCGATAACGCGTATATGTGTGTGTACGAGTATATAGTTTTTGACCCCATTTCCCAATTGAATCTTAGAATTAAGTTATTTTTTAAACGACTTATTTTTAACATTCCCCTTAACATCTTACATAATACCTTAAATAAATACGATATAAATCACAAAAATTCATTACCCGTTTAGAAATGAGTTAAAATTGTAAATCGTTTTTTTTTCTTTCTACTAATCATCTAGAAAGATATTAAATCAAAAGATTATATAGTAATGCTGCTGCTGTTGGTGTAACTCGAGCTAAAGAGGTCATAAATAATCAAAATGACAAATAATCTCATTGTCTAGACTTCACAAGATGAAAAATGAATTTTATACGAAATACATTCTACGAGTATACGGCATTCGGGTTTATTACGTATAAAGATGATTTAGATTTTAGAATCAAATACATTCATGTTCGATAGAGAGATAAAAATCTATGTTTTGTCATTAAATCGGGTTTACAAGGCAGGCAATAATTGTTATGTATTAAAATCACATAAATTACCGAATATGATCCCAATAAACATAAAGATATCTTATCGACATAATATATTACACCAATTTGTACTATAATTACAGTATTACAGTATGTTGTGAGTAAGCATTTATAGTTTTGCATGATTGAGATTAGATTTTGATTTACAACACGAATTTTTCAGAATAATTCATACATGAAATCGATCAAAATCTTCCGTCCCACCATCTTTTCATTTTATATACTGATCGGTATGATTGGCCAGGTTTCCCTGTGTCCATCCCTGCCACGTGAAGGCACATACTCGCAGGGATGGGCCTTTACGCGTCATCTATTATTTTCTACATTGTAACGTGTCGACAACCCGCAGACAATCTCAACAAAGTAGACAACGTCGATAATGACAATTCCTGAGTGATTTTGTCAATTAGTTCTAAGCTATAGGGTAACCAAATTTCTTTACAAACAATGCGTTACTGGTGACAGTTTTGTAGAATTACCGTCAATACATTTTAATCTCTTTTCAAAAAGAGCGGAATTTAAAACTAATCGTGCTCAAATACCATGTGTCTACTTCGGCGTTATGTTTATACATTAAAAAATTATAAAATTGTCCCAAAACAACGATATATAGCGTTATATAGAACGGGACCCTCTTTATAACCGTGGAACTCACAAAAATCAGAGGTTCCGCACTCAATGCCACAATGGGCCCACGGTGCAAACCAAGAGGATTTATCCTAATTCGCAGGAGCGTACTGCAATCTTAGCAAACTGTAAAAGTTTGAACCAAGGAATGGATACTAACTGATCTACGTTCAAAGATCCAAAGAAAAGGTGGGACAGCTACAGAGGTAGTGTATGCAGTCGTTTACTTCCTCTAGGCAGTCGTCACAAAGCGCATCCTGTACTAGTGGCATGTGTTGGAGATGAATCTTGAAACGTCCATGGCAACTGCGACCAAAATTCTGAGTTGGTTCTTTTTTAGGGATAATACAGAATTAGTGAACCTGAGGTTGGGTTTTTGATGAAATGTTTCGCCTTTTGACAGCTAGGAGTAGAACACCACTTCAGTCCCAGCTCAAGTAGAACGAACTTCTTAATAGCGTCTTTACCACCGTTGAAGGATAGAGGAATTGTTGGTTCGGGGCCAACAAAATTACTACGCGAACCAGCCTTCGCTAGAAAGTCAGCAACCTCATTTCCCTCAATGCCACAATGGGCAGGCACCAACATGATCCTTATTCTCGTGTTAGAGCAAAGGAGATTAATGTAGTGCTTGCAATCTTTGACTAGTTTGGACATAGTCAAAGGATTATTGAGGGTATTAAGCACGGCTTTACTATCTGTGCATAGATAATAATATTCCTCCCTAAATCGCTAAGCGTCAACGCCTCAATCGCACAGTGGGTAAGTGCAATTAATTCAGCTTGAAAACCCGTGCAGTGTTTGCCCAGACTACCCGAGAATCTTAGTTCATACTTAGGACAGTAAAATCCAAACCCTTCACTGACTTCCGAACGAGGGCCATCCGCAAAAAAAAACAATCAACTCAGATAACTGTCTATAGAAATCCTGAGATAGCCACCATTCTCTCGAAGGGAAAACTACAGAGAATGAGTTGGTGAAGTTAAATTCAGGCAATAGCCTGTCATTCACCATTTCCAGCTCAGGAATATGTGACTTCTTATACTTATTGAGAATCTGTCTATGCCCCGTACAAGCCCCGAAGACATTCCATGCCCCAATTCCATGCCCCAATGCACTTCCAACGAGGGCCATCCGCAAAAAAAAACAATCAACTCAGATAACTGTCTATAGAAATCCTGAGATAGCCACTATTCTCTCGAAGGGAAAACTACAGAGAATGAGTTGGTGAAGTTAAATTCAGGCAATAGCCTGTCATTCACCATTTCCAGCTCAGGAATATGTGACTTATACTTATTGAGAATCTGTCTATGCCCCGTACAAGCCCCGAAGACATTCCATGCCCCAATGCACTTTAGCCGATACGCAGCAGAGCACGCTGTACCCAGAATGTGGGACTGCAATTCGGGGAGATGTAGAATGAACTCCATAGCAAGAAGTGAAGCAGACGACATAGGCTCGGTTATAGTCCTACAGACTGTCCTCTGCAATCCATCCAGCCTTGCTACCGAAGACGTCAATTCCACAACCAGCCACCAAACAACTGAACCATACGACAGTAAGGGTAAAACAAGTGATTTACAGATTAAAGACATCATTTTGGGGGTCATATCCCAGCAATTGCCAAAGGCCCTTCTGCATTGCCAAAAAATAGCAACTTTTGTAGCTTATATAATCAAGGTGAAACTTCCAGGAGAGTTTACCATCTAGAATGACACCTAGGTGTTCAAATTGCTCTGTCCTTGTGATCGCTCTACCAAAGAGAGTGGGAACAGACAGATTAGCATTGTCAATGACAACCAGATCAGTCTTTGAGGGATTGACGTACAACCCCTTTTCAAGACACCAAGCTTCTACCATATTAAGGCGTTCTGCGTCAGATCAGATAAGACGTTCAGGTATTTACCAGAAACTGTCAAAACAAGATCATCCGCGTAGCTTTGCACGAAAAACCTAGATCGCTGCAATTTATCAAGTAGTTCATCGATAACATGAGCCACAGCAAGGGTGAGAGAACCCCTCCTTGCGAGCGGCCCTTGGCTATTTCGGCGGACACTGTTGAGCCATCCAGCTCCATCTCGATTATCCGAGACTTAAGCATGGAATCGATGAATTTAACAATGGTTTGATCAATATTAAAGTTGGTACTTGTGATCGTGAAAAACGAAGTGCTATCAAAAGCTCCCGCAATTTCCAGGAAGATACCTACTAGAAACTCTTTGTAGTTAAGTGATCTTTTGATTTTATTTACTAGTTCATGTAGAGTAGTTCGCAGGACTTGCCAGCTCTGTAAGCATGTGTCATGTAAGTGTGAGGGGAGATAGTTAAATAATTATCTCTAATAAATCTGGGGAACCTAGACTATGACCGTACCATAAAATTTAACACACCCCACTCCATGATAAAACGAATTCGAGTTCAGGAAGGCTATAAGTGCTACCGAGTTATTAAAAAGCCAAATCGTTGAGATAACCAACACTTGTTCGATAAAATTTGTGCCAGACTGATGACATTATGTTCACAAAATTTCGTGGATGTGTTTTGATGGATTGATTGGTTTTGAAACACTTCAAGTTAGAAGAAAAATGTATTTAATATAAAGTTATTTGCAAAAAAATGTTTGATTTGGCAATTTGCAGTTGTGGAGCCAGGTTTTTGTCACACTTTTCATACCGACGTATTTTGCCGCTAATTTTTCAACACGTTTCAACAGTAAAGTTACATAACTCGTTCACACGACTCTAATTCCAACAGAAGTTATTTTATCCGTAATAACAAAATCTATAGAGGTGATTTGTGCAAAAATTAAATTTTTTAAAGATTACTTCTTTTAAATGATGGCGATCGACGCGTTCGAGAATATCGAATGGTATTTGGCGAATGACACGAGGAATGTTTCCAATGCCTCAAATCTAGTTGGTTTATTCACATGGACTTTGCGTAGCCGTATGGCGCAATAACGAGCACTATTCACAGCTAGGTCCCGGCCGTCTTATTTAGTCGCGTATCATCCAATACTGTAAGCTGGGATTGAAACTTTTCGATGGTATTCCAAGTATAAGTGGTCTCGACAGGCCGATTATGTGAACCGTAACTTGATGATAAAATGGCAAACAATACTGAATAAATAAAAACATGATGACATTTTGAAATTATTCATGCGTCATATTTTGTCAAAAAGAAAGAAATGAAAAAATCACCTCTAGATGAACGCTTTTATAAAATAGTCCTGCGAACTGGCCCATTCAATTTCAAATAGCTTATATATCGTAGGTTGTTGACATTATTTTAATTGTCGACGTTGACAAAAAACATTGCCAAGTAATCTACGTTATATTTTACGTGTCGACAACCGCGTAGATTATATGGCCTATCCCTGATCGACACTAATCCAAAATTTAGCAGGACCAAAACTGCAAAGTAAACTAATTCAATTAAAACTAATGTATTCCCATAATTTTTCAACGGAGTTCGATGGTTTCAATCATAATTCCCTACATACCCAAAACCTGTGGAAAATTTTCCAAATATAATTTGTAGCCTTAACGGCTACAATTTACAATATTATTCAACAACAATTGTAGGTAAAATAAGTACACCGAACAATGTGCCAAATAGCGTGCACAACCCTAATGCAATTTGAAGAGATTTGAACTGCGTCCCCTATAATAGCTCATATTTAAGAGTTAATCTTATCTTGATGGGTTTTCTAAATTAAATGAGTTTCCCCCTAAATATGGAAAACAGTAGCTCTCGAGAATAAAAAATGTTTTGACGAAGTTAATGAAGTAAAAAACGTAAAAAAACGTGGGGCGCGCTCAAGTTGATTTTTCCCCATACAAACTAGGACCACTTTAGTGTATAGCCACTGAGCAGGCAAGACACCCCAGCTAGTCAAACAATCAAACAAATATTACCCAGTCGAAACTTAACAAACTAATTGAGAACAAGATTAGTACGAAGTCTAACGTCATTTCGTTTCAACTTTAGGCCTTTGTGTTTGTAGCTGTCTATAGACAGACGCGATTTACTATCATAGCAGTGCTTAGAAAGGTTGGCTAAATTTTAGTGTCGAAAAGTTTATTTTTATTATTATTTTTGAATTATAATAAAAATAAAAATAAAAATCGATGCTAAATTTTGATCGACCTTTCCAAGCACTCACATAGTAAATCACACGAAAAACTGTCTAACACAGATGCAACACCATTTTTCGTGTGTTTTACTATGTGAGTATTTGAAAAATCGGAATAAAATTTGGTATCGAAAATATTTTTATATTTTTATTATTTATGAATTATAGTAACTGAGATTTTGTAAAATACTCCAATCTTGAAGCCAATTACTCACACAGTAAAACATACGAACACTTGTCTTGTATCAGTGCAAGACAATTGTTCGTGTGGTTTTTTGTGTGCTTGGAAAGATCGTTAATAATGAAATCAGTTAAAATTAAATTGATGTGGGAATATGGTTTGCGGGACTGGATACTGAAGAGCCTTGAAACCAAGTCCCCTCAAAGTTTAGCTGCAATTTCCGATGAATCCAGAAAATTATCATTTTCAGGCTTTTAATTACGATTATTGAAAAAATAAAATTTTTATGAGTTTGGAGACTCCAAGGAGTTACGAAAGATGTACTTTTCCTTTTCACCGAATTCAAAATTGTCTTAAAAGCCGTGCCACTCTTTTTCTGAACACATAAATAGAAATTGCTTGCAATAACAAATTGTTTCTGTATTTTTAGCCTTTCCGTATTTGCGAAGACTTATTATTTTTCTTATTTATTAACTTGTACTTCTCTCTGTGGTCTATCTGGCAAACTTGCCAACTCTATGTGAACCAGAAATGGAAATTGCCTCAAATTACATAATTTCTATAAGTTTCTAGGCACTCCAGATATGCAAGGGATTTATAAGAGTTAACCAGAATATAAAAATTTTCAAGTGTTTCCGTATTTTTCTCTGGCTTGCCAATTCTACTCTAGCCCAGAATTACAATTGGAAATTGCTTCAAATAACAAAATTTCTCCTAATTTGTTGAGTTTAAAAAAATTAAATTTTCTTGATTTCCAATTTTAGTTCCTCCTAAAATTTCAACATTTTTTTCACCTCTGCCTAAAATTTGGATAAAGGAGTTATTCTAAAGTATCATCGAATCAAGCATATTTTAATTTTCTTGGATTCCAACTCATTTTTTCTCTGGCGCAGGTTGCGAACATTTCTCTGAACCAGAAAATGAAAATGATTTCAAATACAAAATAAAATCATTCTGATAGAAATTAAGAAACTTACCATTTATGAGAAGGATTTCAGATTCACGCCAATTATAGAAAACACGAATCTCAAAATTTTTTCTATCATGCCAATATACAAAATGACATTTCTCACATAGTGCAAGTAAATGTTGTGGAAGTGTCAGATTCACATATTATTATATACGAATATTACACATAGCGGCAACTTAACAACCGAATTGAGAACAAGATTAATAAAGCCTAACGCCATTTCGGTTCTGCTTTAGGCGATTGTGTTATGGCGGTCCATTTAGACAGGCGCAGTTCGCCACATTAGGCGAAAATTGTCTTGGTTATCTCCTGACCTTTTTTTTTATTTATTAAAACGGTTGGAACCTACAGAGGTTCTGCACTCAATGCCACAGTTAAAAATTATTATACGCTGCGTTCTAGAGTTCCAATTCGCGTTGCTGATAAAAAATAATTTACAATTTGTATCGTCGACCGGATTTTAGTCTTGTCTCACGTGCTTTATAAACACAATAGTCGTGTGTAAAATCGTTTAGTAGATTTTTAGCCATACATGATTCTTAATCGTGTATACTCATAATATTATATTCATTTATAGAAATATAAAAACAAACTTACCTATTTAACGTAATTCCTACCATACTTAATAAAGAAACAGCAACATTACCATAAAATAATACAGGAAATAGTTTACATAATGTGTCACCTAAGGTCCATGCCTTCATCATTAACATAAAATAAACAAACAAACATTAACATTAACATTAATAAATGCGATAAAACCATCAATCATTCATGTAGGTATATAGCTCCTCACCTTATTTATAAAACGGATAGCCGTTAATGGTAAACTAATGGTACAAAATAATAAATCTGATATACACAGTGATAATACGAATGCTGTTGTTGCATGATTTCGTAGTTTTGGACATCGTAATAGTGCTAGAATGGTTATTGAGTTACCTAAATAGAATTACACAAAAATTACAAATTACAAAAAATTGTGTGACCCAAAAAACAAAAATTGTTGTTACCTAAAATTCCAACCACAGAGAATATGCATGCGCATACAGCCGCAAATATAGTAGAACCATGTGGATAAACAACTGTTGTTATCATTGTTACAACATTCTGAAACGATATACACAAAAATACAAAACATATATTAGCTTATATAAATAGAAAAATTATTGTAACGAAGATTAGACCAACAAAAGAAAAAAATACAATAAAAGAGAAATGTATATGTTACACAAATAAAAAGAAAACACAACAAAAACAACCGCGGAAAATTCGGTGGAAATAAAAACAAAAAGATGAAACGGTCGCGCGCGCATTTGTAAAAAGTTGTGATAATTTTTTGTTTAGATGTTTATGTATTTTACTACTCGTTTTGTTTACTGATGACGCGATAAATTTTGAATTTTTCTGTACAGAAAGGTACTCGTATGGTAGCCAGATGCAGCTATGTTGTTTTTAGAGCAATTAATAGGTCCAGACAGTTTTCAATCAATATGCCTCAGAAAACTGTGTCTGGACAGAAAAAAATGTAATTATAGTAAAGGGCTAGACTACAGGGTTGTTCCCTACACGGATAATGTTGCTATTGCGGTCTTCGGTAAATATCATTACACGCTGAGTGGCCGCATGCAGTGCACACTCGGTTATTTCTCTGAGTGGACCACCAGCTGCGGACTGAACGCAAACCGACAGAAAACAGAGCTTGTCCTCTTTACCAGGAAGCACAAACTTCCTCAGTGTAACCCGCCAATATTAAATTGAGCTCGCTTAATCTTTACAGTTAGAGCAAAATACCTCGTACTATTTTTGGACAACAAGCTAAACCAAATATCTTAGAAAGAGTATAAGGAAAGCTACTGTGGCGCTCCATTCCTGCTGACGCTGCAAAAATACCATTGGAAAGAGATGGGGTATGGAGCCCCATATAATTCACAGGCGCTACGCCTCAGCAGTTAATAACCTTTTTTTTTTTTTAAATACTGCCAATGGCTTTATTCTTGATTCTTTCTATAAAAGTACGTTGGGTGACCAGCAGATAAGTAATCCAGCGACTGTTCTTTTATAGCTTCATAAAGTTGTTTGCCTTCGGCGATGGTAATCTGGAACCCCATTGAGTGTGTTTGGCGTTGAAATCACCCCCCGCAAAAAATGTGTTATCTAGCTGGCTGAAATAATCAATGAACTGCAGTTTTTTTATAGCATGTTTTAAAGGACAATATACACTGCTGATATGACACATATTCCAGACCACTCCAGCAGACAGATTCTCGTTGGATATATTCATTCATTTTCATATTTCATAAATTCATAGTGTTTTAATCTTGTTTTTATCAGTACAGCTGTGCCTCCATCAGTATGGCTAACCTGAAACTATTGATGAAAGTCCAAAGAACCGCCTGCTTAATTATAAGTGGAGCCCTTAGGAAAACACCTATTCAAGCTCTGGATTCTCTTTCATCTCACTCCCTTTCGACTCCGAGGTGGCTGATCAGTTCAATATCCGCTTGACATGGGTGTTTGGGCACTTACTTCAATATCGTAGAGAAAGTAAAGGGAGATGAGCTGGCCCGCAAGGGCAGAACATTGCCTATATCTCAAACTGCTTCCTGTAAACTGCCGAATCCGGCCAACTGATATCGCTTCGACGGCACTATACATGTGAGCAGACTGAATGTCTCCGCCCATGATTTCTGCCGAAGCTGTGGTGATGAGGAGGAGGAAGAAACTGTGCTCCATCTGGGAACTTCCCATTTGGACGACCTGACCGATCTTAGTAAGATCGATGTTAAGGGCCTTTAACGCTTCTTGGTAAGCTCAGGATGGTTCGAACAGTGCAGAGGAGGTAACTTAAATGTGGTACAGCTATGGACCAAATTGTGTTTATGCTAGCCCATTAGGACAGTCACCCTCAAAATTGTGTACAAAGAAATGGGTTAACCAATTAACAAATCAAAAACACGTCAAAAATACAAGAACCTTTTTATAAAAAAGCAAGAAAAATAAGAACTGCTGTCGACAGTAACTCGTATAAAAAAGTCTCAAAACATATAAATAGGAATTAAGAAGCGCCAAAAACAGACCCTGGAAAGGGTAGGGCTACTCAAAGTACTATCTACTCTCTTTCAATGGTAACAATCTTCAATGATCGGAGTATGACTAGTGCAGGATTGAAATTTCTGTTGGAAGGCGCACTTTCCAAGGTGTTCCAAAATTACGTCAGGGGTAATAGTCTCGCAGGCCAGATTATAAGCAGAACAAAAATTCTGTGGACGCTAAACAACTTTAAACCATATAAATCGGTACCATGGTACTATCGATATCCACCAGAACATTGGCTTAACCGCTCCCTAGCTAGAAATCATATTCAAAAGTAGCCTAGAACGAAGTTCATATTCAAAAAAACGCTCACACTGTAGTCCCAAAAACCTTATCTTCAGATCTTTCCATTTTAGATGGTATTCGCTTGACTTTTACGAATAAAGCGAAGAACCTGGATCTACAGGGTGGGCCTTTTTCTATTTGTAAATAAAACACATTTTCGGATGAAAAGTACCAACATTTGTTATTGATAATGAAAGGTGGGGTGGTTCTATGCTATTTAAATATGAAAACCAATTTCGTTCATACGCTCACCACGGCTTCGTCTACAAGCCTGCATCCGAACATCAAAATTTCCGATTACTATTTCTAATAAAAGCGGATCAATGACCTCAATTTCCGCTCGAATATTGTTGTTAGGTTGTTGAATTGTTTGTGGATGATTAGCAAAACCCGTATCTTTCAAATAACCCCGCAAAAAATAATCAAGGAACTTCACAATTTCTTGAAATTATGCGATCAGAAAATTTTGTTGACAATGAATGGATTGTTGCACGATTAGCGTGACATGATGCTTCGCCTTGTTGAAACCAAAGGTCGTTAATACACAATTCATTCAATTTGGGCCACAAAAAACCAGTTAACATGTTCCGATAATGTTCCCCATTCACTGTAAGGGCATTTTCCTGTTCGTTTTCAAAGAATCCACAAACAGTGACTGACGTACCTATTAAGATGAAAATAAGTTTAATCGCTAAAAATGATTTTTGATGTAAAAACTTCATTTCGTTCAAGCATCCAATTAACAAAACGACGACGATTTAAATGGACTGGTGGGTTCAGTTTTTGAGTTAGTTGAGTTTGTATGGATGCAAATGAAGTTCAACATGCAAATGTGGTTCGGAAAATGTTTAGTTCTTTTGGAACGATGCCTGGTTCATTACAAACACTTTCACTAACAGCTGCCACTGCATCAGGAGTACGAACTGGATGAATCAAAATGCATTTTTGTGTTGTTAGCGACTCCATGATGTTGAATGGCATGTTTTTGACTTTTCATATGTCAAAGAATTTTTTAGAACAGATAACTAGTACTAAAATTCATTAATTGAAAAAAGGGCCCACCCTGTAATTCTGGACGGCAAATTAGACTGGAAGCCTAGTATACTGGTAAGGGTAAAGAAATCTAAGCTAGCGCTAAACTCTTGCAAAAGTTTCGTACACCGACTAAATCGTGATTGAGAAACGTTTAATTGAGTTAAAACTCTTAATTGACTTGAATACATTTTTAACACCACACATAACCATCAAAAGTCCACAAGATTTACAAAACCATCTGAACTGGTATGGAAAAATTGTAATCATAACGATTTAACGATTCACGTGCTCCTCCTCATAAAACAAATAAATTAAAATTATTAACACACTGGCTGCCGGCGAATTAAACTACATACTTTACTTACAAGTCTATCTGTACCAAAACTACTACCAAAGATGTTATGTTCGGCGTTAACTAATAAATTGGAAAAATTATGATATTAATTCGATCAAAATTCCGTAGTTTTAATTTTTTATGACCGACCAGCAACTAGTTTTAATAGTTTTTTTATGATGTTTTTGCGTCTTGTTTGTGGAGTCGAGCGGATTAATGAATTTTTATATAATTTTATATTATGATTATGTAAGTATGAAATCTATCACAATATATCCCTCTTTATAGTTTATAGTTATTTAATGTTGGTATATAAATAAATTTAGTATACATAAATACTGCGAAGCATGTACCAATCAAATAAATTTAATCGATTCAATGTGTTTTTTGAAGTATAGTTTGGGGTAATGCCATCTTTCAATCTATAAAATTTCAACATTTAAAGCTTTTAGATGTTTGAAGACTGAGCAATTAGGACACAGGTAAAAAAAGCTGTGCGATCGGGATATTAAGGCTGGCTTGGAGCTAAATACAATGTGTAGATGGTCAGTTAAATTTTGGTGGCCGCCCGTCTTGGATTTGACTGACTAAAACAAAATCAAATAAAAATGTTTGAAGCTATTCACGTTGCAGTTACACAATTGAAAAAGCACAAATATGAAATGTAGATTTTAAATTCTACCGGGATCCTGGATATGAAATGGACGTATCCAGCCCATTGAATCTCACTATAAGGTATCACTAAAAGCAAAAGAACGCCACATTTAATTATGACTTAATTTTTCTATGGCTTCTTTGCATTGGCGTTCCGTATAGTGTCTGATAGAATGAACTAAATCACATCTGTTTAGTGGGTTTGAGATCAGCCTTATTACGCTGTGTTTACACTACACCAGCTAAAAATTGTTTGTACTTTTAAGTGTCCTTTTCTTTGTTGTTTAAGGACAACTGTCTTCTCATGTTGCCATACCCTTTTTCTACGTCTTGCCTTGACATTTTTCTTAATTTCATTTGAAACATAGTTACGATGTTCTTTAATACCTTATTCTGAAATCTTTGGATTGTACCAGCAAGTTGCTCTGTTTGGTACAGCCCCAAAGTTGAATAGCAACAGTCCACATCGGCTTCAATATTTGCTTATAGACTAGAAGCTTGTTGTTTGTTGATAGAACATAGTTTCTTTCTATCCTGCCAGTACATCTTTTGTATTTAACTCATGATTTTTCATGTGTGTGTATTCTATCGGATCTAAGTTTCAAAGCTCAAAATATGATCGAATTCAATTTAAAAAAATTGAGTTCAAACTTGCCGCTTACTGATTCAACAATCCGGCAAATTCAACAAGTCACGTCGTTCTCTACATCGTGGATCCATCGTCGCCTGCAGCGACCTCTGCGACGACCATATGGTACCTCTCCTTTCAGAGATCTGCATATGCAAGCACCTGATTGGACTGGCGATATAAGATGTTGCGCTGAAGTGTTTCAGTTTTTCGAAAGATGTACTCCAACATGAGATTGAGGAGTATCGGGGACAGAGCATCTCCCTGCCGAACACCCGAGTTCACTGCAAAAATTCTCGACAGCCTGTTCTCAACTTTCTCAAGCGTCAATGTTATTTTACATAATCGTACCAATTTTGTTGGCATATCTAGGTATTCCAAAGCAGACCACTAACTCTCTCGAATGATCAAGTCATAGGCCTGCCGTAAATTCAGGAACACCTGATATACAGCGATGGAAGTCCCATAATGTTAAGATAGAATTATCCGCAGCGAAAACACGAGTGACTGATCGATTCGGACGAAATCCTCCTTGATAGTCACCAACCAGGCGCTCCACTAGAGGGGTGATCCTATCCAATATAATGTAGGACAGTAACTTGTATGCTGTGCAAAGTAGAGCTATACCGCGATAATTCTCACACTTCAAGCGGTCTTCCTTCTTGAAGATAGGGCACATCGCGGCCACTTTCGGTTCATCAGGCATTACTTGGGTTCGATACTAAACGAATAAGGTCGAAAAGACAGTTTCACAAAGTATCATCTCCTAATATCAAGAGCTCCGAATTAATGCATTCCACCCCAGGGGAGCGGTTTCGTTGTAGTTTTTGCATAGCTCTAGTGAATTCTCCATGAAATGGATCCTCTAAACAAATCACTGCAGTCTTATTTGAGGTGACTCAACTATAGTTTGTGATGAATATTGTACACCAAGCAGGTCGGCAAAGTGTCCATTCCATGTGTCGAGTACTGCGTCGATGATGAACAAGGTTTTTTCCATCACAGTCGCGAATCGAAATTGACGCAGGAATGAAACTACGGTTCATGTACTCATGGGGAACATTGAACAACATGTACTCCTTGACTTTATCCGTTATAACAAAATTTGAAATTTAGACCAAACCAAACGTTTAGTGGATAAATTTTCTTTAGTTAAAGCTTTTGGTCATTTTATTTCAACATATATTTCCAAAGTTATTCATATGCGGTATGTGATTCCCAATTTAATTTGAATATTATCTTAAATTTGTTCTTACGGCTTAACTGAATCGTCCATTTACAAAAACCGCATTTCATTTCATATCGCTTAAATATCGTAGGCTGACAAAAAATATTGCCGTAACCATTGCAGAGACAGTATTTTACGCTCGACCAACAGCTTAATTTGAATCGGGCTATCGTAATGGGACGTGTCCTGGAAAACGACTAAATGGAAAGCGGGCGACCGTGCCGATGAAGACGTTGTGCGCCTATTGTAATTTAGCACATGCATGGGATACAAGATACCCAGCGCTCTGCAAGGTGTTATATTGTGCAAATATTATGTGGTTTAGCTTAATCATTATTCGGAGGCATCTCGTAAAAAACGGCGTGATGACTAAAGACCACAAGAATATTTGAAAGTTGCAAATGGGGGGGATTGGCTTTATTTTTATTTAGTAGTGTGCGTATGTGTACAGAAGGGCTTGATCCATTTTTCTAACCTTGAACGATATCCTCACGCTATAAGGAATCTTTTGCCTTGTAATTATTTTATTTTTTCACTCTTACTTATGAATTATATCAAATCTACGTAGTTTATATAAATCACTATGCATGAATACGTTTGTCTAATATTTTATTTCGATGGGGGCCATTAAATTCCGAATAAAAACAATATTTTTGCACATACCAACACCAATGTGGCGCGGCGCTAACACAACAATTAACGATTTGATACAATTTTACGACTAAATTATTGTATGCGGCAAAATAAAACAACAACTCAATTGATTTGTTTTGGTTTTCCAGTCAGCCAAACTAAATTTAAGAATAACATACATACAATACACACAGCTATTTATGAATTTTCTTCTGCACACATACATGCACACATATATTGAATGTTGTTGTTGAAATTTTTATTATACAAAAAATATAACGTTTTGGAAAAATTATTTATTTTTTATTTTTTTTTAATTAAGAAAACAAATTTAACAAAACACTGTATTATACACATCTAGATATATAGTCGAAAGTTAGAAACTCATTAATTTACAGAAAATCTACTCGCCTAACTTATTAAAATCGTCGTCATATGGGTGTTACGTGTTAAACTGTAACATTATTCATGAGAGCGAAGAAAATGAAAATTCCAACAACAATAAAAAAAAATTATTTTTGTAAAATTGATTTGGTGTTGATTTTATGATTGATTTATTGAAGTGCGAGAAAACTATATATACATACATTGTGTGTTGTTGAAAATACTGTTCGCGTAAATGACATGTTTATATATCAATTTAAAATTTACTTCCGATTTTTAGACTTCTCCTATAAGCCTTGGAAAATCATGTCGATAAAATAGAAATTAGTTTAAAATTGAACTATACGTAAATATAATTTGAAATGATGTGTGGGGGCGTGCGTCTCTACATTTTATGACGGTAATAAATGTCATCTTAAAGAGAGTGATGTTTATGTATCCTCTATGTTCGATTTTAATTGCATATTGAATTGCATTGGATTTCAAATATCTTATTAACTAAAAAAAGATTTTATTTGGTCATATCGCGCGAGAGTTAGTCGTTAATTATTTTGACATTTGATTTCGTATACTGTCTAATTGGAACTGTAAATTTGAAAAAATCCTAATGTAAAAAAGTTAACTATGGGAACTTAAATTGATTGGGTGACTGGAGAGGCTGATCGATTACCATTAGTTGACGACTAATCCACATACTTATGACAGTTAAGTCATAAACCAGAAAATATTATTTTTAATGACATTATACGAATCCCTTTAGTTTTAAGTTAAATCAGAAATAGTTTGAACACGAATAAACCATTAGTAGAGTGCTAAATTTATAAATTTACAGGCCAAACGCTGCTATTTTCTCATGCCTATCGAGCTATCTGTACTTTTGTATAGCGACTTAATTCTGTATACTTTAAATTTAATCAATAATATGTAAGTTTAAAAATTTCATTGGTTGAGATTTTAAAATAAAAAGTTATGGTAAAATTTTAAATCCAAACTGGCATAGTTCCATAATGAATTCTTAAAATGCCAGAAACAAAATTTCTATTTAATCTATAAACATTTTGCCAAATTTAGAAGAAATTCGCCATTTTTTTATAATTAACGAAATTTTTTAAAATCTTCAACATGTCATGTTCAATGTCATCAACATGTTAAATTTTCTAATTTTGAATGTTGAATTTTGCTATAAAATACTTATTTTTTATAATGTAACAACTTAGATTCAATTGGGATTTAAGAATTATTGAATTTTGAATATTTTCAATCTTTGAAAATTTCAAATTTTTGATTTAATTTTAGAATTTAAATTATTGAATTTTGATCTTTTGATCTTTGAAAATTTTAAGTTTGAGTAGATTTGAATTTTATTTTTTTAGAATTTTAAATTTCAAATTTTGAGTTTCGATTTTTCCTCAAAATAATAAATTTTTAAGTCAATTTTTAAGTTATTTTTTTACAATTTAGCCTCTAAGTTTTGGGATTTAATTGATAATTAATTCTTCAATTGGGATATCTTTCAAAATTTTGAATTTCTGATGATAAAATTCACATTTTGCTTTATAATTTTAAATTTCAAATTTAGAATGTATTTAACCCTTATTAACCCTTTAAGTTGATTTACGACTTTTAATAAATTAATTTTAAAAATTTCAAAGTATTTTGAAAATTTAAAATTTTTATAAGAAAATAGGAAATATATTTTTATAATTTTTAATTTTCAATTTTAAATGTCGAATTTGGCCTTAAAATGTTGAATTTGAACGTCAATTTATTTTTATAATTTAGCTGCATAGTTTCAATGGGAATTTAAGAATTTCAATTATTGAATTTTCGGAAACTTTCAAAATTTTGTTAAGAAATTTATTTTTATATAATTTTAAATTTTGAATTTTTACTTTCTCTCTATTTATAATTTAGCTACTTAGTTTCAGATTTAAGAATATCAATTAGTAAATTTTAAAATGTTGCCAAAATTTGTATATATAAAATCGAAATTCGAAAACGTTTCAATAATTGAATTTTAAAAATTTTGAATTTTAGAATTTTACTTTTTAAGAAATTTAATTTTTTTAAATATTGCTTCTTAGTTTCAATTGAAGATTCAATTTAAGAATTTCAATTATTGCATTAAACTATTTTGAATCTTTCGAATTTTTGATGTTAAAATCCGTATTATCATTACTGTTTGATAATTTAAAATTCAAATTTTCAATGTTGAATTTTGCCTTAAAATATTAAATTTTAGACGATTATTTAAAAATTTTAGAAAAATTATGGAATTATGAAATTTTCCTAAAAATATTCGCATCTTGTAAGATTTTTAAATTGAGTCGAAAGACTTTTAAGTATTAAAATAAATTTAGTTTAAAATTTTGAGATTAAGTAATTACGCGATAAACAAATTGGAAAATTTCTTACAACTCTGCATTAATTCTTAATTCAAAAAATCGAATTAAAATTCAGAGTGCATTCTGAAACAGTAAATTATGAGAACAATTGTAACGATTCAAAATTAAGAAATTTTATTTTATATTTAAATAATATTTATTTATTATTTTATTTTTTATATTTATTTTATTATTTTTAAATCGCAAGAAATATTAATTTTGGAATTTTGAAAATTTTTATTTTAATTTGGAATTTAAAATATCGAATTCAAAAATTAAATTTCAAATTTTAAATTCGATAGTTTTAAACTAAAAGTTTAAACTCAAGATTTCAAATTTTAAAACAATACAATTGAAAACTAAGTGGAAACCATGCGGCTCTCTTTGCGGCGAATTTTGATCTTTGGATCTTTAAAAATTTTAAGTTTGAATAAATTTGAATTTTATAATTTTAGAATTTGAAATTTCAAATTTTGAGTACCGATTTTTCAAAATATTTTTAAAATATTAAATTTTTAAGTCAATTCATTTTATACAATTTAGCTTCTAAGTTTTGGGATTTAATTGATAATTAATTCTTCAATTGGGATTTATTAAGATTTAAATTTTTGAATTTTAAAAATTTTGAATATTTGAAAATTTTGAATTTCCTAAAATAAAATTCGAATTTTGCTTTATAAATTTAAATTTCAAATTTAGAATGTCGAATTAAGCCTTAAAATATTGAATTTTTATCGTTTATTTAATTTTTATTATTTAACAACTACTTGGTTTCAATTGGGATTTACGAATTTAAATTATCATATTTTAAAAAAAATTTATTTTGAAAATTTAAAATTTTGATAAGAAATTTCGAATTATATTTTTATAAATTCAAATTTTGAATTTTAAATGTCGAATTTGGCCCCGAAATATTGAATTTGAACGTTAATTTATATTGATAATTTAGCTACTTAGTTTCAATTCTGATTTAAGAATTTCAATTATTAAATTTTAAAATTTTGCCAAAATTTTTAAATAAAAATTCGAATTAAATTTCTTTAGAATTTTAAATTTCAAATTTTGAATGTCTATTTATTTTTTATAATTTAGCTACTTAGTTTCAATTGGAATTTATGGTTTCAATAATTTAATTTTGAAAATTACAAATTGACGAAATTAGAATTTAACTTTTTTAGAATTTAAATTCCAAATTTTGGGTGTCAAATTTAATCTCGAAATGTTAAATTTTTACGTCAATTTATTTTTTATAATTTAGCTTCCTAGTTTCAATTGGGATTTAAATAGTTCAATTATTTTGAAAATGTTGGATCTATTAAAATTTCAAGTTTTTAATAGAAAATTCTTAGAGTTATACTTTTTTTTTTAATTTTATATTTCAAACTTTAAATGTCGTGTTTAACCTTAAAATATTGAAATCCTACCGCCTCTTTTCTTTTTTATGTTTTAACTACTCATCCTACTTATAAATTTAATTATTAATTTTAAATTGTGAATGTCGAATTTAGCCTTAAAATATTAAATTTTTAACATATATCAATTATTGAATTTTGAGAATTCCGAATTTTTGAAATTTTCAAATTTATATTTATTTGAATTTTACTTTTTTTTAATTTTAAAATTCTAATTTTTTCATTATTTCAATGTTGAATTTAGCCCTAAAATATTAAATTTTAAACGTTTGTTTATTAAAAACAAAAACCAAATTACTTCAAGTGTAATTGTTTAAATTTATAAAAGAAAATTGGTTTTTAAATTTTAGAAGAATTGTCGAATTATGAAGTTTTACAAAAAATGTTCGCAATCTTGTAAGATTTTTAAATTGAGTCGAAAGACATTTAAGTTTGTAAAATATTAAAATAAATTTAAGTTAAATTTTTAAGATTTTTAGAATTTTAGAAGAATTCTCGAATTATGAAATTTTACAAAAAATAAGATTTTTAAATTGAGTCGAGAGACTTTTCAGTTGGTAAAACATTAAAATAAATTTAGTTTAAATTTTTGAGATTGACTAATTACAAATTGGAAAATTTCTTTAATCTCTACATTTACTGTTAATTCAAAAAATCGAATTAAAATTCAGAGTGCAATCTGGAAACTATAAAATAAAACTTGGGAAATATTCAGTAACGTTTTTAAAAATTCAAGCTGAATTCCTAAAATGAACAGTAAATTATGAGAACAACTGTAAAATTATCGGAACACAACGATTCAAAATTAAGAAATTTTATTTTAAAAAAATTAAAGGATTCAATGGAGGACTTTTGATTTTAGAAAACTTGGAATTTGAAATCCTGAATTTGAAATTTTTAGATATATCTGTTGGAAAATTTTTTGAACTTAAATTTAGGATTACAAACTTTGAAAGTCAAATTTTGCAATTTTTAAATCGCAAGAAACATTGATTTTGGAATTTTTGAAAAATATTATTTTAAACTATAATTTTGTTATGAAATTATAAAAATTTGGAATTTGGGATTATTAGAATTTTAAGTTCGATAGTTTTAATTCCAAAAGTTTCAGATTTCAAATTTAAAAACACTACAGTTAAAAACTAATGTTTGATGTGGAAACCATGCGGCTCTCATAGCACTCTGCGACCTCTATTTAATCAAATGAGCCTGTATTAGTTCGGAGGTGGTTTTCTGGCAATTTTCCAAAATAGATTATTTCATTTATATCAGAGTTTCCCCTATATTCCATAAATTCAGTCGATCTGGCGATTAGGACGGACGGGAACAACAACTCTTTTAAACCAGCTTTTAGAGATATTTTCAGTTATTGTACCGAAAGAAGACAGTAAAGCCTTTCTCATGTTTCAGTTTCTAAGAGCTGGTTATCGAATTTCTCTTCAAAATATTGACATATCCAACATATCCTATATTTCGGCCTTCATAATTCAGTGTCATTCACAAATTGTTCACCATACCATAACTCGCTCATCTGAATCGAATATTTAAGACATTTTTGTGTGATGATAAAGTTTGTATTGGCGCCAACACAAATAAATTGATCCAAATTTGCCTCACAGTTTAAAGAGAAATGGGCTGAGCCCAACCATTATTATAGCAATACTCGATACTAATTTCTTAACGTCTAGGTGTCCACTATTTCCCAATACTAGCGACCATTTGTAAACAATTCCAGGATTTGTGTTAATTGATCTATTTGGAAAGGTCTCGACATCCACTACTCATAAATACTAACGCCGATATGTAGAAAAATCTGAGATTCGGGTAAATTGACCTGATATGAACGGTACTTTGGTTCGTAGTTTATGTCAATATTTTGAATACTTGATCCTAATTTGGAAATATATAAGCGCCCACTGTTCAACAATAACAGCGATCATATGTAAAAAAAACTGGGGAAATCGTGTTAATCAGCTTGATCCGAACGATTTCATGCTTGATATTAATTTCGAAAAGTCCGGGTTTCTATTCATCAACAGTAGCAACGATATGTAGAAAACTCTCGGAATCGAATTAACTGACTTAATTGAACGAATATATTTTGTTCGTGCTTTTTGTCAATATTTTGAATTAAGTCAGAAAAGTCCAACCCGTTTTATACCCATTCTTGATACTAATTTTGAAAGTTCTAGCCCGCTACTGTTTAGCAATACCAGCGATCATAAATAAATAGAAAAATCTGTGGTTCGAGTTAATTGGCCTTACATGAACGATTTTTTTGTTCATGATCATGAGAATATTTCGAATTATGTAAGAGCAGCCCGACAATTTGTACATCAATACTTGATACCAATTTGTAAAGGTCTAGGCAGAAATTCTAGAGACCATGTGTAGAGAACTCTGAGATTCGTGTTAATTGGCCTGATTTAACCGTTTTTAATCACAATTATTTTCAACATTATTCGATTTTATTTTAGATTGAATTGGTATGTATACATATACAAGTATGTTTAATTAAAACCTAAGTGTATTCGACTAATTGAATTGCCTAACGCCAAAATAAATGGTGAAACTATTACTACCCCATCCACTGTACTCAATAATATTAATTTTGTGAGAATATTTTTCTCAAACAAAACTGCAAAGGGTTTCATCATAATATAATAGACAGCTCCAACATACCACGCACTTGAATCATATACATACATAGACATTCGGTAGTCCATATGACGCTCAACCAAAACGATGTAAATTGGTTTTATTTCGATGTCTATAATTAAAACACAACCACTTGAAAATAAAAATTTCACTTGTGTATATATGTATATACATATATTCTTATCTAACCATCTTTAGACCAACGATTTCATAACGTAATATAATGCCGGAAATTTATTTTCTTTTCATGTTGTACACTCAAACGAAATATTATTAATAATCCGTATATGTATATCATAATCTGGAATCCATCAGTTTAAATTTGTACAAAACATATAAAACATCTTTTTTACATGACTACACACACATACAACAAATATGAAACACCAAGTGTAATGATTAATTGGAATATGATTGGTGTAATATTTCAAACTTGAACGCGCATATTTCTGGAGGATGAGTATATGTACATCGAAAAAAGGTCAAAATACTTCGTTCTGCCATAAATTTGATTATTGTTACGAATGTGTTTATGTGTTACACATAGAATGTACACAGTATAAAGTTAACAACTATCAACGCAACCTCGCCAAGCGGGAGAAATACGGCATATCCAGCAGTTATTCAGAAGACACACGAACGAGTCCCGAGTGTACAAAATCCGGTTGCGCACTATACAAATCTTTGTGCCAAAACTAATCCACGAATATAGGCCATGAAAAGCTTCTTAATCTTAATGTAAGTCAAAAATTAATAACAATTACAAAATAATAAAGCTGCAACAACAATATTCGCAACCCCACAAAACGAACAAGACCTTAAAGACATTTTACGCCAATGTGAATCGTCAATTATCATTGATAGTAAATAAGATCAAAACAGACGATTATTCGACAGAAACCATCAGCGTTCTATACGAAAACCACAGAAATCGAGCTTTGGATGTTTTTGTCATAGGGTTAAATGGAGAACTATCAAGAATGCTAATCATCCAAAAACCTACCACACATCCGGAAGCATATGGATCCTGCCTTGAGACTCAAAACAAAAATTTCAGAAATTTCACGATTCATGAAACTCGGTCAACCATGTTTCATATATCAATTCACAAAATCCATGAACAACCCACAATTCTATACCACCGCAACGGGTAAATTACATGAATAGACAGCAATGAGGAATCCCAAAGGCACCAAATAATTTATCAGTAAAGGAGGAAGAGGAATATTGTGAATTAATCAACGCAAACACGGATTTCGAGACATTCGAAGACGAACCTGAGGAAAGAAACTCAGAGGCAAGTTTTAAGAAGAAAGCGTCTCTAGTGTACCCTACCTAGAGTACAAAATAGCAAAAAATAACATCCTCAAATTTTTAATTGACACGGGAGCCAATAAGAATTTCATCAAACCTGAACTAGCTGAAGGAGCAAATCCCTCTAACGTCCCGCCTAACATAAAATCAGCGGAAGGTGATATCAAATAAAAGAATCAATAAAAAAAATACCCGGACAATTTTTCTAATGCATAGGAGTCAACACATTAATAGAGTTTATTGTACTACCTGTTTTAAAAACATTCGACGATAATTCCGGAGACGACACTCTAAAAAACTTGGAGCAATTATAGACCGAAAAAATAATATTTTGACCATAACTCCAAATATCAAAATACCACTCAAGAAAAAACATTCAGGTCAAGTAAACAACATTGAAGTTCGGGATAGTCATCTATCTTCAACAGCCAGACAAAACCTTCAAAAACTTATTGCGAAATTCAAAACACTACTTAAACCAGTTAGCAATACTGAAACAATTGATTGATGTGAAAGCGCAAATAAAACAACAACAGGGGCCCTACTATCACTTTCGACAACGATTTTCGACGACGGTCGTTATCCTATAGTAGGCAAAGGAAGAAAAAGGTAGACAATAGTAAATTTATAATATTGTTTTCCTTTTTCTTCCTTTGCCTACTATAGGAAAACGACCGTCGTCGAAAATCGTTGTCGAAAGTGATAGTAGGGCCCCAGATGAAACAATTTACAAGAAATCCTATCCTTATGCAGTCAGTATGAGGCAAGAAATGGAGAAACAAATAGACTAATTTTCAAAAGATAGAATCATAAGGCCATCTAAAAGCCCCTACAACTCAATAATTTGGATAGTCGAAAAAAGCTGGATGCCTCAGGCATCAAAAAATATAGGGTAGTCATAGACTTCAACTTCGGACTAAAATATGGCTATATTCCAGAGAATGATAGACGACGTATTGAAAGAATTCATCGGAGTCATCTGCTATGTTTATATCGATGACCACATCATGTTCGGAAGAAAACACGAAGAAGAACACCCCATCAATGTCAAAAAATATTTTCGAAACTTGAAAAAGCTAACCTACGAGCCAACCTTGGCAAAACGGAATTCATGAAAACAGAAACACAATTCCTAGGATACATCATAACAAACCAAGGAATCAGGCCAGATTTAAAAAAGTCGCGGCTATACGGAACGTAAAAAGCTCAGATAATTTAAAGAACTTAAAATCATTTCTTGAACTCGCATTATATTATCGATGATTTATTAGAGACCAACCTCACAAGAGGTTAAGACAACAAATTCATCATGGTGAAGTATACGAACGAACAATGTTTACAAATAAGTAAAGTTTACTACTAAAATTCTGAGTCGGTGACTGCAACTTCAAGAGCATTAATTCCAATTTTTGGTTAAGCTTTTTTTGGCTAACCGGCTTTGGCAACATACAGAATATGCGTTATTCGTCATGTGAAAACCCCTTATGTGCTTCAAGACACACCACTTCATCCATAAAAAAATAACTGTATGATGTGGTTTTCATGCTGGTGGTGTCATTGGACCGTTTTTTTTTTCGTAGATGAAAATGACCGTCACGTTACAGTCAATGGAGATCGCTACAGAGACATGTTGCAACGTTCTTTCTTTGGTCAATTGCATGAGCTAGACAGTAATGATATATGCGGGTCTAACAATCGACTTATTGAAACCTAAATTCGACGAACGTGTTATATCCAGAAATGGTCCTGCCGATTGGTCGCCTACATCGTGTGATTTAGCACCTCTAAACTTTTTTTATGGGGCTATTTTAAATCATTGATTTCAGAACCAGCAAAATCTAGTAAAAATTCTGTCAATTTCAAATGTAAACAATTATTTATTGCCAACCTCGTTAGTAACTGTGTCAGATCGACATCGCAATTACAAATTTTGTCGTATTCTGCTCGATTGAGGTTCTATCGGATGCCTTATGACTGAGGCTTGTGTACAACATCTGCAAAAATACAAAAAAATATCTCCGAATTCCACTTGAAAGTGATCATCTGAGTCTGTTTCGCAAGGATGCACTGATATAAACTTAATCCCTCATTTTAATGACGATTTCGCGTTGGAAGTGCAAGTCGTAATTCTAAAATGGCCCAAGATCGAGTCGCTAACACTTGCTGATCCACTATAGAGTCTATTTACAATGTTGCGGATATTATCTCGGGAGCCGCTCAATGCTTACTTCTGAGGCCTAGGTGTTTGGGGGGGTCAAAAGATCTAACAGCTCAAAACACTGCGATTGGGGATAATTTTTTGGAGAAAACTCAACATGCAACCATAACAACATCAACCTGCACAAGGGATTCTACGTAAATAAGAGCCTTCCTCACATAAAAAAACTCAGATGGAAGAATCACCGTCAAGTGGCCGTTCGTTGCTTCCATCAATAGAAATTTGTTTAGATCAAACTGTTTCCCGATCTTATTCTATCGAGCGCCGTTTACAATTCGATGATGTTTTAAAAACGGAATTATAAACGAATATCTAAGTCTAGATCACATGGACGAAATTGATTCCATAAATCTGGATTTAAATGCAAAACATTTTATTATCTTCCTCATCATCCATAGTTATAAAGCGAGACAGCACCACGTTTTCGATTGCTGTCTCGCTCAACAATAAATTACTTGTTGGACCGATTATTCAATCTTACGTCACACGTATGTACAGAGAACTTCGAATTGCTCATGACGACTGCAAATATCAATAATAAATACTACAGCGCGATAATCCACATCAGCCTCTGAAACATTTACAGCTTCTGAGAGCAATATTTCTCAACCCCATGCCATGCTACTCGCCCTATTCATGAACTAGGATTGGCAAACTATAGTTGAATTTTGCCGAAGCATTTAAAGGTATAATGACTGGTCTATACGTGAACGATCTCCTGACTGGCAGTAGAAGCCTACAAGAAGCACAATGTCTACCTAACCATATTATCAATTTTCTCAAGTCTAGAGGGTTCTATCTTCATTAATGGACATCCGATTCACCACAGTTTCTAGCAACCCTCCCTAGCGAGCAAGAAATCGTAAGTTCAGACGAATTATCTAAGGAGACGGATCACAAGGTTTCAAGACTATACACTGGGATACCCGCTAAAAGACTGGCTGCGGTTGAAAGTTAATATGCTTGCACCTCCAAATAATCTTCGAAAACGTTCAATAAATGAAAAGAAACACACAAAACTCTTATGACCATTGAAGAGATTCAGATACCACGATTCCTGAATATTGGATCAACACTCGAGATTAATGGTTTTACCATTGGTTGACTAAGATGCTTAGCTACCAGTTTTGTATTACACATAGTATGTATACAGTATGTGTTGTTATATTTGCGCCAAATTATCAATAAATAATTTCCGGTCCTTCAAATTCGATAACATCTAACACAAAAGCATGATTGTGTTTCTTTGTTTTCTAAATTTATTAAGAATTTTTATTTTTGCATATATCAGCGACTAAACACATTTTATAATTAATCATTCCAAACTGGAGTTTTATTCAATTTCCACATCATTCAACCATATGTGCTAGTTTTATCCAAGATTATACAATAATCTTGTATACACCAGCAATTGTATGTCGATATATATTTAGGCTATATTTAAAGTACATATAATATTATGTTGACGCAGAATTTGAATATTTTTAATTTCTAATACGCGCACACAAAACGATTAAAGGGTCGTTTACTATACATATATATTATACAAAAATAGCCCAATGCTAAGTTTTCAAAACTATTTATAAATAATATAAATTGTAAATCAATTAATCATATGTACAATTTATTGAACCTTGCTAAAAATAATAATTATATATTATTGTAAGTTTTAATTTCTAAATTACAATTAATTATTTTACTATATATTTGTTTTGTAAAGCAAAATATACAAATGAATTAATTACCCAATTAAAAAATTTGCGTAGATGAACAAAAATATCTCATGGATTTTCGGTGTTTTAACTAAGTTTGTTTTTTTTTTTAATTGATGAGCACTGCAAATAAAAACAAAATATTTAATTTAATTAATATTGATCGAAATTATACAAACAAAAAAAAAATTAATTAAATATTCCTTCAACATTACTGGATTGACAAAAACTCTATGTTTCACCTAAATATTGAACCTAGAAAAACAACAAATACCGCACCTCAAATAATTAAAACACCAAATACCGATGGGTCCTTGACAATGGGATCGGTTGCTATAAATAATGAAAAAGTTAATCTAAATATACTTCGCTCGGAAAATAAAAATCTGATGATTCCAATTGCAAGTATTAAACTGAGACGGTATACCTTATTGTAAGCAGACTGCATAAATCTGTGCTGTGGAAGCAATTCAAAATTACCTGTCTGAAAAATTCCAAGTATCAACAGCTAACTGCATCAAGAATTAATGGCATACCTAGTGACCACTCAACATTTAGGATTAGTCTTATTGATGAAGACTTTGCACGAGAATTAAATCTGAAGTTTTGGCCAAATGGAATATTTATTAAAGAATTTGAGTTTAAAAAAGGACGGTGATTACACGAAAGGCACCAACACACTATAAGCACCGATTCGTCATCAGCTAAACGAATTGATAGTACTCGTATTATCACCAATAATAATTATACAATTTACTATCAAAATGCCAACAAAATGTCTAGTAAAGCATATCAGTTTCTGAATTTCGTTCGAGAAGTCTTGTTCTCATTCTATATATTATTGTAGAACCACATTATAATAAGAATATCCAGAGCACAGAATTTTTCCCGAGTGATTATGTCGTCTACAGATTGACCGTTCTTCATCAACGAGCAAAAAATTAACGGGTCGATGAGTATTAACTGCCGTAAACGCTTCAATTACCAGTGAAGTAATTCAACTGTGCTGTTGTTAAGTCGAACTTGCCTGTCTAAAAATTACAATCAATAAGGAAAAAATATACATTTATACTGTATACATACCACCTTCTTCACCAAGTGAAGCATACACAAACTAATTGAAAAATTCAAGGAGACTGGAATCAGTTGGAGACGCTAAACACACTGGTCGTTCAAAAATAAGCCGTTCAAATGTCAATATCGAAGCAGTGCGTGAGAGTGTTGGTGAAAATCTAGGAACATCAATTCGGCGTCGTGGACAAGAATTGCAAATTCAACAGCGTATACTCACTAAAGATCTGTGTCTTCATGTTTACAAAATTCAATTAACACAACAACTGAAGCCTAATGACCATGCACAGCGAAGAGAGTTCGTTGAATGGATTATTGAGCATCAACAAGTGGATACTGATTTTTCGAGCAAAATCATCCTAAGCGATGAAGCACATTTTCACCTTGATGGCTTTGTTAATCGCCAAAATTGCCGCATTTCGGGTATGGAGAACCGAGATGTGATTGTCAAAAAACAAATGCATCCACAGCGTGTCACTGTTTGGTGCGGATTTTGGGCTGGAGGCATCATTGGACCATAATAATAATAATCAGTTTTAAAGGCCATTACTGGCCCCTTACTGAGTCAACAATCTGGCTCCAACGGTTTCAATACTGAAGAGGCCAAGTCATTCTCTACATCGTGGAGCCATCGTCGCCTGCAACGACCTCTGCGCCTACCATATGGTGGCTCTCCTTTCAGAGATCGCTGCACAATTCGTTCCGGATCAGCACGCAGAACGTGACCGAGCCAGCGTACTCGCTGAGATCTTACTTCATGTACAATATCAGGGATCTTCATCAGATCTCTGATCTCGAAATTGTACAGAGCTCGGTCTGTACCATCGCTTTCGCGTTTTGGGCCGTAAATCACACGCATTATTCTTCTCTCAAATGCGTAAAGAGCCATCTCTCGTACTCATCCGTCAGCGCCCAACTTTCACATCCAAACATAACAACGGGCCTGATCAACGCTTTGTAAAGCTTCAGCTTCACGGCACTTGATAAGAGTTTAGATTTTAGCAGTGGCCTTAGAGGATACAAAGAACGATTGCCAGCTGCCAGCCGCACTTTAATATCCTCACCCACACTGTTATCGTGAGTGATAAGAGAACCCAAATATTTAAACCTCCTCACTCCTCACTATTTCGTTAGAACTCATTGATCTGAAGTCCAACTGAAGCTGAAAACTCTACAAGCGGATCAAGTATTACTTTTACTCCGTTGCTAAATTCAATCCAATCACGCGTATGTCATCTGCATATGCAAGCACCTGATTGGACTGGCGATATAAGATGTCACGCTGTGGTGTTTCAGTTTTACGAAAGATATACTCCAACATGAGATTAAAGAGTGTCGGGGACAGAGCATCTCCCTGCCGAACACCCGAGTTAACTACAAAAATTGTCGATAACCTGTTCTTAACTTTAATACAGCATTGAGACTGCGTCACTGTCATCCTACATAGTCGTACCAGTTTTGTTGGCATTCCTAGGTATTCCAGGGCAGACCACAAACTCCCTCGATTGATCGAGTCATAGGCCTGCCGGAAATCCAGGAACACCTAATGAACGGGGATTGATGTCTCATAATATTTAGATAGAATCATCCGCAGCGAAAAGACCTGATCGGTGACTGATCGATTCGGACGAAATCCTCCTTGATAGTCACCAACCAAGCCCTCCGCTAGAGGAGTGATTCTATCCAATACAATCTATGACAGTAACTTGTATGCTGTGCGAAGGAGAACTATACCGCGATAATTCTCACACTTCAAGCGGGTTCCCTTCTTGAAGATAGGGCATATCACGGCCACTTTCCATTCGTCAGGCATAACTGCGGTTCGCCATACTAATCGAATAAGGTCGAAAAGCAGTTCCACAAAGTATCCTCTCCGAATATCAGGAGCTCCGAATTAATGCAGTCTACTCCAGGTGAGCGGTTTCGTTTCAATCTCTGCATGGCTTTAGTGAATTCCTCATGGGATGGAATTCACTAAAGTCTCGTTTCGCACCAATTAAGACAGTCCCATTACCACGGCTTGAGCTATGTGCAGCTGAACTTTTAACAAATCTGCTTTCGTTCCAGAGCTAAAGTGTAACTTCGACAGAGTTTTGGTTAGCGGGTCATCCAGAAAATTGGGCCACTTTCGTGTCAAATAGAGTATCAACCATTCAGCGTTTAACCGAAAACTACGCTTGGAATCATGTAGACACAGTAAGGAATAATCCAGCCGATCTGGTCTCGAGGGGTGTTACGCCAGAAAACTGAAGTCAAAACACCATGTGGTTTGAAACACCTATCCTCTCTCTCGAGTTCAATCATTGGCGTGTTCAATGCATTAGACCTCGGAAATGCACCAGAAAGAAGAAAGATGGAGACTGTCCTGGTTGCGTCAAAGAAGAATGTCAACATCGTTTCGTCCTGCCAGTTTGTTAACTCGTACGAAAGAGTAGTTAAAGATTTTGCATACATACTTCGTTTCGTCGATCTTCGTATATTGAAGCGAAAAATGGAGAAGATAGATGGCTGTTTCACTCCAAGTGAATTATCGAGGGTGCAAAAGTTCATTGTTCGTGCAATACAGCGAGACGCTTTCTCCGAAGAATATAGCCAAATCCAAAAGGACAAACCAGTCACCAACAATACTCGCTTGAAGAAACGCAGCCCGTTTATTGATAAGGAGGGCATTATTCGTGTAGGGGGACGATTGGACCAAACAGGCTTGTCATATGATGTAACACATCCATATGTTGTTACCAAATTTTACACCATTTGTTTTTTCGCTTTTCAAACACTATCATTTTAGAAATCTACACGCTGGGCCAGAATCACTCCTTAGAGGTCGAGATGTCGCTCGCAAGGTAGTTCACCGATGTCTTATCTGTTTTAAACATCGACCCGCACTGTATCAGCAAATCACGGGAAGTCTACCTTCCCACCGAGTGCAGCCAGCCAGATAATTCGTAACCAGTGGTGTCGATTTCTGCGGTTCGGTGTGGGTCCATTACAAACATCGAGGACAGCCATTCGCGACGAAGGCAGTGCCATTTGTCATACACTCCATTGTGACAATGCTACAAATTTCGTCGGTGGTCGCCGTTAATTGACTGAATGTTGGCAGTTGTTCTTCAATCAAGAAGTACGAGACCACATTGTTGCAGCCTGTCTGAAGGAAGCAGCGGTGAAATCTGCTAAGCACCATCTTAACCCAGTTCTCGGAAATTCTACATTGACTTATGATGAAATGTGCACTGTAATCGCCCAAATTGAAGCAGTTTTGAATTCACGGCCGCTTACCCCAATGTCATCGGACCCATCAGATTATTCTGCGTTGACACCGGGTCATTTTTTGATCGGTGAGCCACTCACCTGAAAGTGGGCCGGCTCAACCGCCTGCAAATTATTCGAGCATTGCAACAACATATATTGCACAACTACAATATCGCATGAAATGGACAACAATATCCAATATAAATCTAGGCACATTAGTGTTGATGGCCAAAGACTATATTCCACCACAAAAATGGCATATTGGGCGAATTTTGGAAATACACCCTGGAAAACATTTTCAACAATTTTATCTATTCCTGTTTTTATTGTTCTCGTTGTCAATACGCAACCTAAGTCGTTTTACTAATAATAATTTTACCGGATGTAGATTCAGTCATTTTAATCCGTGCATATTCTATCAAAATCCATTTTAAATTTAGTCAAGGTTGATGAATATTACTAGAACTATTCGCATTCCCACACATTCTTGAAACTATATATAACTCGGCTACACTTGATTACATAATCAAAAGCGATTTATCTAAAATTAGTTTGGAATATATAAATACGATTTAATGTAATGTCCGCATATACAAATTTGAACTTGCAAAAACCAAAATCGTTTCATAAGTCGTTTAAAGACATCAATACGCCCTGATATAAGTCCTTTAAGTCCTGATATAAAAAATGTAATCAAAAATTTAAGCAATTATAAAATTAATTTATTGTTGCATATCTGTTGTTGATGATCAAATTTCTATTTTTAATATATAATTTTGTGAAATACATAATTTTGAAAAATGTGTTCCCCAAGAAGTTCAAAACTAGGTCGAATGACTTGCCGGTATGATTTTATATTAGAAAATACAAAGAATTTTAACTGAATTGATTAATTTTAAGAACGAATCAACCAATTAAATTAAATGTTTTCTGCCAAAGAAATTTGAACAAAATTAGAACAGCTTGCGGAGTGCACGAAAAAAACGCAATTGACAATTCATGGGATATAACAAATACAAAAATCACTCAAAATTGAAAATGTGATTCAAAATTGGTTTACTCCAAGTTTTGATAAAAAAAAAATTATTTACTTCTTATTCTCTGTACATCTTAATTCAGTTCCGGCCCGTAGGTCTTAAACGTGATATTAATCGAAAAATGAATTAATTACAACATTTTTCGCAATAGTTCAGTACTCACGGGACGACATAAAATGGTTTAGCGGAAATTTTTTTTAAATCAAAAATTTGATTTAAAGACACGCACATTTTACAAAAAAATATCTTCAATCAGTGCTAGACAGTTTTTCGTGTATTTTGGTATGCGAACGCTTGGCGAGGTCAACTAAAATTTGATACAAAAATTGTATTACTTTATAAAATTCCATAAATTCTCGATACCAAATTATATTCGACCATTCTAACTAGTCACATAGTAAAACACACCCAAAATTGTCTTGCATCAGTGCTATATACAATATAACGAACACACACAGTGATGAAATTGTGTTTTTATAAATTAATTTTTTGTATGATGGTAAAATGATCGATGTGGCCTCTAAATTGTCTAAATTACATACTTAAACTATTCTAAGTTGTATCCAAACAAGTTCACTTACAATCAAGAATTTGAATCCAATTTGTTATAAAAGTTCTACATATTCTATCTAATGCGATTGTCTTAAAATCACATTTAAAATTATTCTACTTTAAATCTAATTTTAATTTTAAATACAGGGTGTCCGCCGGGAAGGTATACTACTTTGTTTGTTTATAATTTTTGATTAAATGAAAGAGAATGGATCTTATATTGATAAATATTTTATTTAATGTCGGCAATTATGTATGGAATACAATATCAGATAAATGTCCGCCTTTGATAGCCTCACAAATGCGAGCCCTTTTGAGCACATTTTTCATTACATTCTCACACATTTCATTAATTTCATCACGAATATTTTGTTTGAGTTGCTCAAGCGTTTCTGGTTTGTTTGCATAAGCCTTGCTTTTCAGATATCCCCACAAAAAGAAGTTCAGAGCAGCCAAATCAGGCGTCCGTGGAGGCCAATCAACATCACCATTTTTTGAAATAACTTGTTGTAGAAAAAGGTCTCGCAGTAATTCCATTGTAATCCTGGCTGTATGCGATGTGGCACCGTCTTGTTGATACCACATGTTAATCAAGCCCAAAGCATGCAGTTGTGGCGTTAAAAAGTTTTCAATCATATCACGATATCGCTCCCCATTCACAGTTACCGTTACGCCGTTTTAATTTTGAAAGAAGTAATGTCTAATGATTCCTCTTGACCAAATTGCACACCAGACTGTCACATTTAATGGATGTAAAGGTGACTGATGAATAATTTGAGGGTTTTCCATTGCCCAGAACCGACTATTCTGTTTATTCACATATCCATTCAAATGAAAATGTGCCTCGTCACTCATTATGATTTTATCATGAAAATCGGGGTTGTCATGGGCGAGCTGTAACATCCTATTGGCATATGTACAGCGGCGTAAATGGTCTTGTGGAAGAAGCTCTTGTGTCAACTGAACCTTAAATGGAAACAAATGCAAATCCTTGTGCAAAATTGTGGCCAAACTTGTTCTTTGAAGACCAAGCTCCTGGGCACGGCGTCGAATTGAGGTTGATGGATTGTTTTGAACACTTTCTTGAGCAGCAGTAATGTTTTCAGCCGATCTTGCAGTACGTTGTGGCCCATGCTTGGGCCTATCACCTACAGACCCTCTTTCTTCGAAATCATTCACTACACAATAAATAGTGCGTTTTGTTGGCACGTTGTTTCTCCCAAAAATTTCACGTAACTTTCTCATCGTCACAGTAATCGATGATTAATTTTGATAAAATGTTCTAGCGATTAAAACACGTTGGTTTATCGAATATTTTTCCATAATAAATTTGCCACGTGTCTACTTCACGACTGCCAAATATGAACTGTCAAGACTAACGTTTACCAAAATGGCGGCAAAATAATGTAGTATACCTTCCCGGCGGACACCCTGTATAATAAAATAAATCACCATAAATTTAAAATTCGAATTCCACTAATTATTCACCAGATTTAAATGTAACGTTATCCCAGAATTCCATCCCGCAGAAAAATGTAAAATGATCATCAGTTTTACCATCAGGCAATTTTGGAAATAATCCCTAAATTTGAGATAACGAATCTGAAAATTTGTAATCCACATTTTGTCTTATATATTCTCGTCGTACGAAGTACGTAATTGGCACTGTACGCACAATCAACCATATGGCCTAACATATTAAATTCGGATTTTAATCAATGGTTGAGTGCCAGAATATAATTATTATGTTTTCGACTTGGCATTCTATCTACTCGCGCAATAGGCATATATGGGACTGGCGCAGTTAGCTCATATGTACATATATGGCGCCATATACATATGTAAAATGTATTCTAATTAATGGTTCTCGGGCGCCACGAGTGCTGGAAAAAGTTTATTTTGTGTTCAGCTTGGCATATGTATTGGTATCCACTTGTTTGATAATGGATTTTAGGCTATATATCTGAGCCAATCGTGCCAATTACAACATACGGCTGGTATTGAACCATCTATCATTTCGGAAACATAAGAAACTTTTCCGGTAATCACGGTTCACGAGAACCATTAATTTAAATTTTATCACAGCAAGTGGATACCATATGCAAGTCGAAAACATAACTTTTTCCAGCATTTTCTCATAGTTTTTGAAAATCAATATAATAATATATCGGCCCATATTGATATGACTGCCTCAGCCTGCAGTTTCAATAGCTTCGTACGACATATAAGCAAAAACGTAAATTTTTTAAATGATCTTATCAAATTTTGGGATAATTTTCAAAATCCTGCGATAGGATGAAAATAGTATTGCCTGGTGAACATTTTTCATTTTTATGAGATGTAATTCTGGGATAACATCACACACTTGCCTATTGATCGACAAGTAATTAACTAAGTAATTCAATTGCACTGTCTTTATACTTCCAGTCCGGCTAACATTAGGTAACATAATAATAAACAGTATTTAAAAGCCATTACTGGCCCCTAACTAAGTCAATAATCTGGCTCCAACGGTTTCGTTCCTGCGTCTGGTCTTCATACTGTCTTACAAAACCTGAAGAAGCCAAGTCGTACAGAGACCTACACCGTGGAGCCACCGTCGCCTGCAACGACCTCTGCGCCTACCGTATGATGGCCCTCCTTTCAGAGATTGCTGCACAATTCGTTCCGGATCAGCACGCAGAACGTGACCGAGCCGGCGTACTCGCTGAGATCTTACTTCATGTACAATGTCGGCAATCTTCATTAGATCTCTGATCTCGACATTATACAGAGCTGGGTATGTACCATCTACTTCGCGTTTTGGGCCGTAATCACCCGCATGATTCTTCTCTCAAATGTAAGGAGCCATCTCTCGTACTCATCCGTCAGCGCCCAACTTTCACATCTATATATAACAAAGGGCCCGATCAACCCTTTGTAAAGCTTTAGATTCACGGCATTTGTGTTTATATTTTAGCAGTAACCTTATAGAGGATACAGAGTACGACTGCCGGCTGCCAGGCGCACTTTAACCCTCACTGTTATCATGAGTGATGATAAGAGAGCCCAAATATTTGAACCTTCTTACTCTTTCAAACGTGTATTTTCCACCACTAAAATCTGCTGTGCCATTGTCCCTATATCCAGAGATCGTGTATTTTGTTTTGGACTTATTGATCTGGAGTCCAACAGAAGCCGAAAACTCTACAAGCGGATCAAGTATTTCCTTCAGTCCGTTCATTCAGTCCAATCACGCATATGTCATCTGCATATGTAAGATGTTGCGCTGAGGTGTTTCAGTTTTACGAAAGATGTACTTCAACGTGAGATTAAAGAGTATCGGGGACAGGGCATCCCCCTAGAGCCGCACATCCGAGTTAACTGCAAAAATTCTCGATAGCTCCGAATTAATGCAGTCCTAGTGAATTTCTCATGGGATGGATCCTCAATGTAAATCTTCACAATCTGTATTTGAGGTGATTCAGATACAGTCTGTGACGCATGATAAACACCAAGCAGGCCGGTAAAGTGTCCATTCCATGCGTCGAGTACTGCGTCGATGTATATATAGAGTTTTCCATCCCGGTCCTGAATGGCAGTTGACGCCAGGCCTAAAAGTATGGCGCAATCCAGTAGTTCCTTTAAATAAATTACGCGAACTGCGCTCATTGCTGAGTTGCTGTACTTTCAGAACCTCGGTCTTCCACCATTCCCGCTACTTCTGTTTACAAATTCGCTTCGTTGCCCTCCTATAGTAAGAGTAGCCTTGTTTTTGTGAGACGTTGCTACACTTCGTCAACAAACCAATCATTCTTCGGTCTGATCCCATTTCTGTAGGTTACTTTTTCAAGTGGTGGCACCCACACACTCATCCCATACATACGTATAGGTCGTACTATGGCATTAGCCTTGTTTATTCTTTCCAAGATGTTGGGCTTCCAACTAAGCTTACAGTCCAAGATTACGCCCAGAAATTTTGCCTTATCAGTTAAAGCTATAGTCGTATGCCATTAAAGGTAGGTTGGTCTACTACCGAGATTTTATATTTCGTGGTAAAGAGTACTTGTTCAGTTTTGGACGAGCTGATTGAGAGTCCACATCTGAGGCTCACCTCGTAATGATTAGAAGGGCATTTTGGATTACCTCCTTAACCGTTTTTAAATAATTTCCAGAGATAGCTATCGCCACGTTATCTGCATAAGCAATCACTCCAATCCCTTCTCTCTCCAGCTCCAACAGCAACCCATTAATTGCTATGTTAAAGAGAAGTGGGGATAGGACACCCCCCTGCGGGGTTCTGTTAACTACCCGTATTCTAATGATGGAGGACAGTCCTCTTTATAGAAGTCCCAATCCTGAGCCTCTCTCGTACTTTTGGCTCCATTAAAGGGTTTCCTACAAGCCTTTCGGTAGGTTTCCAATTCCTGGGACCAACATGTTGATTTTACTAATAAATTTAAAATGTATTCCACATCTAGAAGTTAAGTGGGTTAGTACAGGGTTGTTTACTATATTGTATGTGTTAGTACAAAAATGATATTTTCAAAAAATTCTCAAAGCTGGAGGCTACATTTAACTAACAAATACAAATGTTTTCTTAAATCTGGCAGATAGGTGAATTAGAACAGTGGTGTTTTAGTACCGAGTATGTTAGTACTTCTGGGCAGACGGGTGAAGTTTGTCCTAAAATGCTAGTATCGTCATACACTAACTGAGCCTAGATTTTTTTTGAGCAAATCGGTCATAATATTTTTAAATTAGATCTTCAGCCTTACAAAAATTTCTTTGCATCTACCATCGTTAAGTTAATTTAGTAAACAAATCTGTATCGCTTAATATACACATATGGTCACAGCGCTTATCTAACATAGAACTTCACTAACTTCGTTTTTAATTAAAATGTTTAGTGCAGGTATTATTACAAGCATCGATTCCTCATATCCTCTGTATGGTATATACAGCTGGATAACAAATAATTATTCAAATTAAACATTTTTAAACGTTTGACACCTTCATACGTATACATCGCGTGTAATCACGTATATCGCGCATTTTATTATATATATAGTGACGTGTGCCAACAACTTATGATGTATTTAACTTCCCTTTTAACTTATCCGCTGTACACGAACAAAAAAGGTATAATGTTGTATATGAATATATATGATAACAATCCAACGAAATGAATAAATTAATTTTATGTATTAACCCTTTCGGGAAAAATTATATTTTTTTTGTACTTTCCGAGATAATTTTATGCGCGCTTCTATTAATTATTTTAGGTACAGCGATGCACCGAAACTGACAGTGTTAAGAGAAAAGATTATCTCTGATACATAAAATACAAGAAAGAACTGTTGAATTGTAATAATTTTTATTTTTTGTTTTGAAATACTTTGTTTGTCTTACAAAAACGCTGAAAACAATATAACCGAGTAACAGACACAATAGACAAGTATAAACAATAAAAGGTTTTTTTCGTCTTGGATTTGTGTTATTGAATACAAAAAGGGAAAGAATAAATGATGTAAGAAAAATAAACATTTCCTTTGGTAGCAAACATTATATTTGAAATGGTAATAACTTAAGATGAATGTCGCTTCGACGTATTTTAATGGCCATAATTAAGACATTTATATTTTGTGTATGTATGTCCGTGTGTATGCATACATGACTGCTACAGAGCATGCGGTCATCTACATTCGAGTCGAGATGTAAATAGATATACACATATCTTAATATATACAATATATGTTATGTATGTAAGTATGTATATCATTCACACAACCCTTTTATAAATTGTAAATAGAAGATCAAACACATGCCAAATGTTTTTGGTAATTGAATCGTGAAATGACTTCTGTCACCATACGGAATAATTTTTTTTTGCTGTCGTATTAATTTTATGTACATACATATACATGATACGAGTATATAGCCAAGGTCGATGATTTAGCATAACTTCAAAATGATCAGTTTGCGACAAAATATAATTCTGTTCATCTAAATGTAAATGAAATTCAACACTGGATGTATAGAGTTCCGATTTTTAAATTTCTATATGGTGACATAAACATTTTTATTGTTACTGGAATTGTTTTTCGATATTTAATTACGCCATTGTAATGCAATCCACAATACGCTGTCATTGCAAAATTTTCTTTTATAGGGTTTTCCAATAAGAGTAATATGATTTCTTCTTTCTAACGAATTCGATGAACCCAATTTTCGAGCACTTTTTCCACTAAATCAAGTCGTATGTCATGAATACCACGTTCAATATTGACTTGTAAAGCTTGAAGAGGGTTTGGTTTATTGCTAAAGACCAATGACTTCAAATAACCCGACAAGAAATAGTCTAATGGTGTTAAATCCAACTTCTTAGAGGCCCCATTCAATATCACAATTTCTTGAAATAATCGAATCTACAAACTTTTCTCGCAATAATTCAATTGTTGCACTTGCTGTGTGGGACGTAGCCCCGTCTTGTTGGAACCAAATGTTGTCAAGATCAACTTCTTCCAATTTCGGCCATAAAAAATTGGTTATCATCGATCTATACCGATCTCCAATGACAGTAACGGTGTTACCAGCTTCCTTTCGAAAAAAATACGGACCGATGATTCCACCAAACCAAAAACCACACCAAACTGTCAATTTAGGTGAATGTAATGATTTTTCATGAATAATTTGTGGATTTTCTTCGCACCAGAATCGACAGTTTTTTTTAGTTACCGCACCACTCAGATGAAAGTGAGCCTCATCGGAGAAGATGATTTTTTTAAAAAAATCGTTATCGTTTTATTTGTTATTTGTAAACGTTGTTCTTGCGTATATCTCACCATGACGAAATTGTAAACATTAGACAGATCTCTTGGATTTGTGTTATTGATGATCATGACATATTACAAATGACCGAAATGTCACTTAGAAATCATATCATCCTATTGGAAAACCCTTTATTTATAGTGCGCTGAGAGTGATTCAATGCATTTTTTGTGTCGTAGATTATGGTAAACCTGGCCCCTGTCGTCGGGGGGCACACATATTGTCTCGTAAACCAAAATTGCACGAACTTCCAAGAATACCACCACAGTATCCTTTGCTTACTGTAGGAGGCGACTAAACCGTCACTGGGCAGACGACCCGCATCCGTAAAAAAAAAGAATCTGTTTAAAAAGCCAACAAAACGACAAATAAATACCGCCAAAACAACACCGGACATGAGATTTCGGATCGGCACGTAGAATGTGCAGTCACATAAGAAACCAAGAGCGTTAGAGGGCCCACTCGCATGCATGAAGGTATATCGGCTGGAACTCGTTGCTTTTCAAGGAACTCGCAGGCCTAAAAGTGGAGACCATGTGTTCTAGAGCTATACGTTGTTATACAGTGGAGATCACCTCGAAAACCTTGGACCTGAATTTCTTCTTGGGTCGCAGGTAAAGTGGTGACCAATAGTGGTGAGAGAATGATGTTTTTTTTGTGTGAAAGTCAGACCCAAGAATGATTGTTTTGATGACGAGTGTCGTCTTGCAGTTAGGCAGCAAAATATACTCCATAGTGAAGTGCAACAACGTACAACAACTCAGTAATGAGCACAGTTCACGTAATTTTAATTTTTTTCCTTTAAAGGAATTACTGGATTGCCCCATGCTTTCAGGCCTGCGTCAACTGCCATTCGGGACCGGGATGGAAACAACCTCTGTGTCAACATCGACGTAGTACTCGGCGCATAGAATGCACACTTTACCGACCTGCTTGATATTCAACATGGATCGCAGACTGTGGTTGAGTCACCTCAAATATAGACTGCGGAGATTTTCACCGATTTTCACCATCCCATGAGGAATTCACTAGGACTGCATTAATTCGGAGCTCTTGATAGTCGAAGGAAATACTTTGTGGAACTGTCGAATGGAAAGTGGTTGCGATATGACCTATCTTCAAGAAGGGAGTATTACACTTGAACTGTGAGAATTATCGAGATATAGCTCTCGTTTGCACATCATACAAGTTACTGTCCTACATTATATGAGATAGAATCACCCCTCTAGCGGTGGGTCTGGTTGGTGACGATAAAGAAGGATTTCGCCCGAATCGATCAGTCATTGATCAGATGTTTTTGCTGCGGATTATTCTATTTAAATATTATGAGAGCTCCATCCCCGTACATCAGGTGTTCCTGGATTTCCGGCACGCCTATGACTAATCGAGAGAGTTTGTGGTCTGCGCTTGAGTACCTATAGGTATGCCAACAAAATTGATACGATTATACGTGACATAGTCTCAGTGCTGTGTTAAAGTTGAGAACAGGCTATCAAGAATTTTTTCAGTTAACTCGATACTCTTTAATCTCATGTTTGAGTACATCTTTCGTAAAACTGAAACATCTCAGCGCAACATCTTATATCGCAAGTCCAATCAGGTACTTGCATATGCAGATGCCATACGCGTGATTGGACTGAATAGCAACGGAGTGAAAGAAATACTTGATCCACTTGTATGGTTTTCAGCTTCTGTTGGATTTCTGATCAATTAGTCCAAAACGAAATACATAATCTCTGGGTTATACTCTGGGCCACTACACGTTTGAGGGAGTGAAGAGGTTCTAATATTTGGGCTCCCTTATCACGTACGATAACAGTGAGGGTGAGTTATATCCTCTAAGTCCACTGCTAAAATGTTGATCAGGCCCGTTGTTATGTTTGGATGTGAAAGTTAGGCGCTGACGGATGAGTACGACAGATGGCTCCTTATATTTGAGAGAAGAGTCTCTGTACAATATCGAGATCAGATGAAGATCTCCGACATTATACATGAAATAAGATTTCAGCGAGTACGCTGGCTCGGTCACGTTCTGCGTGCTGATCCGGAACGAATTGTGCAGCGATCTCTGAAAGGAGAGCCACCATTTGGTAGGCGCAGATGTCGTTGCAGGCGATGATGGTTCCACTCTATAGAGAATGACTTGGCTTCTCTAGGTTATCGTTAGAGCCAGATTGTTGACACAGAAAGAGGCCAGTTATAGCCTTAAATACTGTTTATTATTATTATTGTGTTAAACATTGCTGAATGTGGTAGACACTTTAAATGTGAATAAAATATTGAGGAGTTGTGACTTCCAATTAAATTTGAGTAAATTGAACTGTGCAATATACAATTCGAATATAATCTGTGCTCTACCCATTTTTAATTATTGTTTTTGTTATTCCACTTAAATATATCACAGTTTTAAAGGATTATCAAAAGTTAGCGTGAAATTTATGACAAATAACAAAATATGTGCATGTGTTCGTAAAAGTGTAATACCACCCAAAACCCTTATAACAGCCCAAACAATATTTCTTTAGAACGTAAAATAAAAGATATTACAAAAACCAACAATATTCGATGGCCAATCGTAGAGATGTTTAAGTGAATCTGAAGATGTCATCTGATTTTTCTGTATTTACGGGGTTATTCGTAGTGATCACAAAGTGAACGCTACCCTCAGCAAACCAGTAATCGATTTTAGAAGTCCGAAGAAAATTCGAAACAAAAAAATGATATATATCCATGGCCAATTAATGGCAATCTTAGAGATATGAATATGACATCAATGTTGTCTGTATTTACTGGATTATTTGTAGTGGTCAAGCTAGAGCAACCCGTACCCTATTATAATAATAATAATAACAGTGTTAAAGGCCATTACTGGCCCCTTACTGAATCAACAATCTGGCTCCAACGGTTTCGATCCTGAGCTTGGTCTTCATACTGTCTTAGACAATCTGAAGAGGCCAAGTCGTTCTCAACATCGTGGAGCCATCGTCGCCTGCAACGACCTCTGCGCCTACCATATGGTGGCTCTCCTTTCAGAGATCGCTGCACAATTCGTTCCGGATCAGCACGCAGAACGTGACCGAGCCAGCGTACTCGCTGAGATCTAACTTCATGTACAATATCGGGGATCTTCATCAGATCTCTGATCTCGAAATTGTACAGAGCTCGGTATGTACCATCTATTTCGCGTTTAGGGCCGTAAATCACACGCATGATTCTTCTCTCAAATGTAAGGAGCCATCTCTCGTACTCATCCGTCAGCGCCCAACTTTCACATCCAAACATAACAACGGGCCTGATCAACGCTTTGTAAAGCTTCAGCTTCACGGCACTTGATAAGTGTTTAGATTTTAGCAGTGGCCTTAGAGGATACAAAGAACGACTGCCAGCTGCCAGCCGCACTTTAATATCCTCACCCACACTGTTATCGTGAGTGATAAGAGAGCCCAAATATTTGAACCTCCTCACTCCCTCAAACGTGTGGTGGCCACTACTAAAATCTGGTGTGCCATTGTCTCTAAAACCAGAGATCAGGTATTTCGTTTTGGACTAATTGATCTGGAGTCCAACAGAAGCTGAAAACTCTACAAGCGGATCAAGTATTTCTTTCACTCCGTTGTTATTCAGTCCAATCACGCATATGTCATCTGCATATGCAAGCACTTGATTGGACTGGCGATATAAGATGTTACGCTGAGGTGTTTCAGTTTTACGAAAGATGTACTCCAACATGAGATTAAAGAGTATCGGGGACAGAGCATCTCCCTGCCGAACACCCGAGTTAACTGCAAAAATTGTCGATAGCCTGTTCTCAACTTTAACACAGCATTGAGACTGCGTCACTGTCATCCTACACAGTCGTACCAATTTTGTTGGCATTCCTAGGTATTCCAGGGCAGACCACAAACTCTCTCGATTGATCGAGTCGTAGGCCTGCCGGAAATCCAGGAAAACCTGATGTACGGAGATGGATGTCTCATAATATTTAGATAGAATCATCCGCAGCGAAAAGACCTGATCAGTGACTGATCGATTCGGACGAAATCCTCCCTGATAGTCACCAACCAAGCCTTCCGCCAGAGGAGTGATTCTATCCAATAAAATGTATGACAGTAACTTGTATGCTGTGCAAAGGAGAGCTATACCGCGATAATTCTCACACTTCAAGCGGTCTCCCTTCTTGAAGATGGGGCATATCGCGGCCACTTTCCATTCATCAGGCATAACTTCGGTTCGCCATACTAATCGAATAAGGTCGAAAAGACAGTTCCACAAAGTATCCCCTCCGAATATCAAGAGCTCCGAATTAATGCAGTCCACTCCAGGTGAGCGGTTTCGTTTCATTCTCTGCATGGCCTTAGTGAATTCCTCATGGGATGGCTCCTCAGTGCAAATCTCCGCAGACTGTTCTAGAGGTGGCTCAACAACAGTCTGTGATGCATGATGAACATCAAGCAGCTCAGTAAAGTGTCCACTCCATGCGTCAAGTACTGCGTCGATGTTGACACAGAGGTTTCCATCCCGGTCCCGAATGGCGGTTGACGAAGGCCTGAAAGTATGGTGCAATCCAGTAATTCCTTTAAAGAAATTACGTGAACTACGCTCATTGCTGAGTTGTTGTACTTTCAGAACCTCGGCCTTCCACCATTCTCGCTTCTTCCGTCTACAAATCCGCTTAGCTGCCCTTCTTGCAAGAGCTGCCTTGTTTTTCCTTGCGATTGTGAGACGTTGTTGCACTTCATTATGGGCTATATTTTGTTGCTCAACTGCAAGACGACACTCGTCATCAAACCAATCATTCTTGGGTCTGACTTTCACTATACCTAAAGTCTGTTGAGCAGCACTGACAACCGAAGTTTTCAGTACCTCCCAGACAGAGTTCACGCAGTCAGACTGGTAATTAGCTCCCTCAATGTTGTCGCTGACAAGATCCTGATATCGTTTCTTTTGATCTTCAGTTATCAGACCTTCACAGTCGAAACGTTCCATCCGTTTCGCTGTGTTCCCCGACCTGTACGAAAACTTCCACCGTAGCTTTGCAGCGACCAAATAATGATCGCTGCCTACGTATTTGGTTGCTGACCGATAAGTTCTCACATCCTGCACAACCCGAGCTCGCCCTTTTGAAATTAACACGTGGTCAATTTGGCTCCGGGATGTTTTGCGAGGATGTGTCCATGTCTCTAGGTGTATCTGTTTGTGAGGGAAGAATGTGCTTGCTACTCTAAGATCATGAGCAATAGCAAAGTACATCATTCTCTCACCATTATCGGTCGCAGTTTCGTGTCGGGAGTACGGACCTATGTTTTCACACAAGTCGGCCTGATTTCTGCCAGCTCTAGCATTAAAGTCCCCAATTACCATTCTAACATCGTGTTCGGGTATAGATCCCATCAGATCGTCCAAGTCATTGTAAAATGAGTCTTTATCTTGGGGCTGGCTGACTTCTGTGGGCGCATGTACACAAATTATCGACAGGTTGGCTAACTTCATGCGCAGGCGAAGCATACACAATCGGTTATTGACTGCTTGAAAATCCAAAACAGCCTTCTTTACCTGCGGCCCAAGAAGAAATCCAGCTCCAAGATTTCCGAGGTCATCTCCACTGTAGAACAACGTATAGCCCTGGGACACATGGTCTCCACTTTGAGGCCAGCGAGTTTCTTGAAGAGCAACAAGTTCCAGCCGATACTCTTTCATGCACGTGATTAGACCCTCCAACGCTCCTGGTTTTCTAAGTGATTGCACGTTCCACGTGCCGATCCTAAATCTCGTATCCGGGTACTTGAGCGGAGGTCCGGTGTTGTTTTGGCGGTATCCATTTTTCTTTTTGTTGATTTTATAAACAGTTGATTTTTTTACGGATGCGGGTCGTCAGCCCAGCGATCCAACCGTTTAGTCGCCTCCTACGACAAGCAAAGGATACTGTGGTGGTATTCTTAGGAAACATGTTCGTGCAATTTAGATTTACGAGACATGTGAGTGCCCCCCGACCACAGGGGCCACCCTATTATAATGACCACTACGAATTATCAAGTAAGCATAGACAAATCCGAGATAATATTCAGATTTAATTAGACATCTTTAAAATTGCCATTGCTATGTGCATACTTAGTTGTTATAGTAAAGTTTTATATTTGTGTAATATTAAAATTACAAATGATTTTTTTAGAAGACTGGCAACAACAAGATAAGTCTGTTAGATTTATGGTCAATCCGGTTTCTATCGCCTCCTTTGCATACAACACTGATTACTATTCTGCTAGTCTCCAAAGTCTTTGGAAAATCTAGAATATCATTCATAAAACTATAGTGATGCTTGACCATATTACGGACCACGTATGCTGTATCACTTCGACCTCGACATTTTTAGGCCTAGTACGCTTTACCGGTTTCCATATAGACATAATTCCTGACGTGGCTTTTTGGTTGCTTTTGGAATGTTGCCTAATTTTTATGTTTTATCGCATATCGAACTCGAAATTATGCTTAACTGGAAACAATGCAGAATAAATTTTGGGGAGTAACATAAGCGAAAAGTCATTAAGTCATTAAGAGGAACAAAGTATTCGAGAACATAAGTGATCCGAACCATTCAAAAACTTTCATTTCTCTATATACTTGTGGTGTGGGTTTAAAAACTCAAAAATGTTCTACAAAATACTTTCCCACTTTCCCAAAATTTATATTCACTATCCTTATCAGTTATCATCTCTCCTTTGTCACATTATCTGCCGTTATTACCCAACAATGGCTTAGTTAGGTCCTAATATCTCGCGGTGGTATAGATCTTCCGAAGAGCTTTAGAAAAATAATTGAAGGTTTATAAGAAAATACAAAGAAAGATATATAGAGGGAAAATATGCAGGTGTCAGAGTAGAGTATTGGTTTATTCAAGCAAAATCCGGCGAGTATATATGGTCTGAGGAGTAATAAAAGAAGAGTTAAGGACGAGTGTGGATAATGACAAAAGGTAATTATAGGGGTAATGAGGTGGCACAGAGAAGGGGTAATAATTTAAAGTAAATATGACGAGGAGTCATGACGGAGATTATTAGCCGGTATGATAATGTAATGGCGCAGTGATGTGGTGGGAGAAGAAGGGAGGGGGCTTCAGCAGAGCCTAAAGCTAAGAAGTTTATAAGCGAATAGCGTGCTACCCGCCTATCTATATATAGTGATAGCATTAACCCATAATTGTTTTCATTTGCCTTCCTGCCAAAACGGTGAGAATGACATGCGTTAACTTAACAAATGCGTGAGTGTTATATTTCACCCTTCACTATACAACCATCGTTTGACAAAAAATTGAATAGATATTGACCAGAATTTAAAATTTTTTTAAATTAAAACAATTAAAAACGTCAATTTCACCATGTGAAACCCATTAGCTTTTCAAACGGTTTGGCATGATTATAGTGTTAGTTCATGCGTATCGAAAAATCATAGTGAGATTTGTGCTAAATAGTGAAAATCTTAAGATACGCAATTTCTTAAGAAAATCCTAAAATATAAATTTACTGATACCTCAATTTGACCATGTGAAAGCCATTAGCATTTCAAACGGATTGGGGTGATTGTAGTGCTACTTCAGCCCTATCGAAAAATCACACTGAGTTTTGTGTTAAATAGTGAAAATCTTAAGATACGCAATTTCTTAACAAAATCCTAAAATGTAAATTTACTGAAACGTCAATTTGACCATGTGAAACCAATTAGCTTTTCAAACGGTTTGGCATGATTATAGTGTTAGTTCATGCCTATTGAAAAATCATAGTGAGATTTGTGCTAAATAGTGAAAATCCTAAGATACGCAATTTCTTAAGAAAATCCTAAAATGTAAATTTACTGAAACGTCAATTTGACCATGTGAAACCCATTAGCTTTTCAAACGGTTTGGCATGATTATAGTGTTAGTTCATGCGTATCGAAAAATCATAGTGAGATTTGTGCTAAATAGTGAAAATCTTAAGATACGCAATTTCTTAAGAAAATCCTAAAATATAAATTTACTGATACCTCAATTTGACCATGTGAAAGCCATTAGCATTTCAAACGGATTGGGGTGATTGTAGTGCTACTTCAGCCCTATCGAAAAATCACACTGAGTTTTGTGTTAAATAGTGAAAATCTTAAGATACGCAATTTCTTAAGAAAATCCTAAAATGTAAATTTACTGAAACGTCAATTTGACCATGTGAAACCAATTAGCTTTTCAAACGGTTTGGCATGATTATAGTGTTAGTTCATGCCTATTGAAAAATCATAGTGAGATTTGTGCTAAATAGTGAAAATCTTAAGATACGCAATTTCTTAAGAAAATCCTAAAATGTAAATTTACTGAAACGTCAATTTGACCATGTGAAACCAATTAGCTTTTCAAACGGTTTGGCATGATTATAGTGTTAGTTGAGGCCTATCGAAAAATCATAGTGAGATTTGTGCTAAATAGTGAAAATCTTAAGATACGCAATTTCTTAAGAAAATCCTAAAATGTAAATTTACTGAAACGTCAATTTGACCATGTGAAACCAATTAGCTTTTCAAACGGATTGGCATGATTATAGTGTTAGTTGAGGCCTATCGAAAAATCATAGTGAGATTTGTGCTAAATAGTGAAAATCTTAAGATACGCAATTTCTTAAGAAAATCCTAAAATGTAAATTTACTGAAACGTCAATTTGACCATGTGAAACCAATTAGCTTTTCAAACGGTTTGGCATGATTATAGTGTTAGTTCATGCCTATCGAAAAATCATAGTGAGATTTGTGCTAAATAGTGAAAATCTTAAGATACGGAATTTCTTAAGAAAATCCTAAAATGTAAATTTACTGAAACGTCAATTTGACCATGTGAAACCCATTAGCTTTTCAAACGGTTTGGCATGATTATAGTGTTAGTTCATGCGTATCGAAAAATCATAGTGAGATTTGTGCTAAATAGTGAAAATCTTAAGATACGCAATTTCTTAAGAAAATCCTAAAATATAAATTTACTGATACCTCAATTTGACCATGTGAAAGCCATTAGCATTTCAAACGGATTGGGGTGATTGTAGAGCTACTTCAGCCCTATCGAAAAATCACACTGAGTTTTGTGTTAAATAGTGAAAATCTTAAGATACGCAATTTCTTAAGAAAATCCTAAAATGTAAATTTACTGAAACGTCAATTTGACCATGTGAAACCAATTAGCTTTTCAAACGGTTTGGCATGATTATAGTGTTAGTTCATGCCTATTGAAAAATCATAGTGAGATTTGTGCTAAATAGTGAAAATCTTAAGATACGCAATTTCTTAAGAAAATCCTAAAATGTAAATTTACTGAAACGTCAATTTGACCATGTGAAACCAATTAGCTTTTCAAACGGTTTGGCATGATTATAGTGTTAGTTGAGGCCTATCGAAAAATCATAGTGAGATTTGTGCTAAATAGTGAAAATCTTAAGATACGCAATTTCTTAAGAAAATCCTAAAATATAAATTTACTGATACCTCAATTTGACCATGTGAAAGCCATTAGCATTTCAAACGGATTGGGGTGATTGTAGAGCTACTTCAGCCCTATCGAAAAATCACACTGAGTTTTGTGTTAAATAGTGAAAATCTTAAGATACGCAATTTCTTAAGAAAATCCTAAAATGTAAATTTACTGAAACGTCAATTTGACCATGTGAAACCAATTAGCTTTTCAAACGGTTTGGCATGATTATAGTGTTAGTTCATGCCTATTGAAAAATCATAGTGAGATTTGTGCTAAATAGTGAAAATCTTAAGATACGCAATTTCTTAAGAAAATCCTAAAATGTAAATTTACTGAAACGTCAATTTGACCATGTGAAACCAATTAGCTTTTCAAACGGTTTGGCATGATTATAGTGTTAGTTGAGGCCTATCGAAAAATCATAGTGAGATTTGTGCTAAATAGTGAAAATCTTAAGATACGCAATTTCTTAAGAAAATCCTAAAATGTAAATTTACTGAAACGTCAATTTCACCATGTGAAACCAATTAGCTTTTCAAACGGTTTGGCATGATTATAGTGTTAGTTCATGCGTATCGAAAAATCATAGTGAGATTTGTGCTAAATAGTGAAAATCTTAAGATACGCAATTTCTTCTTCAATTTCTACTGATACCTCAATTTGACCATGTGAAAGCCATTAGCATTTCAAACGGATTGGGGTGATTGTAGTGCTACTTCAGCCCTATCGAAAAATCACACTGAGTTTTGTGTTAAATAGTGAAAAACTTAAGATACGCAATTTCTTAAGAAAATCCTAAAATGTAAATTTACTGAAACGTCAATTTGACCATGTGAAACCCATTAGCTTTTCAAACGGTTTGGCATGATTATAGTGTTAGTTCATGCGTATCGAAAAATCATAGTGAGATTTGTGCTAAATAGTGAAAATCTTAAGATACGCAATTTCTTAAGAAAATCCTAAAATATAAATTTACTGATACCTCAATTTGACCATGTGAAAGCCATTAGCATTTCAAACGGATTGGGGTGATTGTAGTGCTACTTCAGCCCTATCGAAAAATCACACTGAGTTTTGTGTTAAATAGTGAAAATCTTAAGATACGCAATTTCTTAAGAAAATCCTAAAATGTAAATTTACTGAAACGTCAATTTGACCATGTGAAACCAATTAGCTTTTCAAACGGTTTGGCATGATTATAGTGTTAGTTCATGCCTATTGAAAAATCATAGTGAAATTTGTGCTAAATAGTGAAAATCTTAAGATACGCAATTTCTTAATTAAAAATAAATGATAATTTTATCAATGTGTTTACACATTTACGAAACGAACCGCACTTGTATTTAATGCCCTCATAAGCTACGAAAATTTCCTCCAATTTGTTCCACTTAGCTCCATTAATAACAATTTTTGGTTGCAATGTACCCAATTTTTGTTTAATTTGTTCCAATTTTAATTCCAGTTCATTTAAGTTTTGCAAAAATATTACAAAATCTTCCTGTGCGTCAGTTATTGTAGGTTTCAGTTTTTGACTAATTCGCTTTGGTTGAATTACAGCATGTAATAATAAGCAACTGATAATATCGCGGGCATCTGCTGAGTAAGAATTATACTTTAGATGAAGTCTGCATATAGAATTTAATCCTAAAATCCTAAAATGTAAATTTACTGAAACGTCAATTTGACCATGTGAAACCAATTAGCTTTTCAAACGGTTTGGCATGATTATAGTGTTAGTTGAGGCCTATCGAAAAATCATAGTGAGATTTGTGCTAAATAGTTAGTGAAAATCTTAAGATACGCAATTTCTTAAGAAAATCCTAAAATGTAAATTTACTGAAACGTCAATTTGACCATTTGAAACCAATTAGCTTTTCAAACGGTTTGGCATGATTATAGTGTTAGTTGAGGCCTATCGAAAAATCATAGTGAGATTTTTTGTGCTAAATAGTGAAAATCTTAAGATACGCAATTTCTTAAGAAAATCCTAAAATGTAAATTTACTGAAACGTCAATTTCACCATGTGAAACCAATTAGCTTTTCAAACGGTTTGGCATGATTATAGTGTTAGTTGAGGCCTATCGAAAAATCATAGTGAGATTTGTGCTAAATAGTGAAAATCTTAAGATACGGAATTTCTTAAGAAAATCCTAAAATGTAAATTTACTAAAACGTCAATTTGACCATGTGAAATTTTACTCAATTTTAGTTCCAATCAATTTTTAATTATGTTCACCGAGATAGAGATATTAGAAGGTGATGGAAAATACCAGGAGAAATAATGCGCGACGGCAGGTTAGCAAAAGAAGATATGAATCATGCGTCTTATTGAAATTAGTCGTATGTCGATTACATGTATATATTAGGTGTTTATAAGAAACCTTTCAAACTGCAAAAATGTTTCCTTAATAGGAACAATCGGTCCACGCAGAAATATGTGTGATTGCAGGAAGTTTAATAATTGTTCTGCAAATTTAAATAAAGCATTTTATTGCAGAATCCGAGTTTAATTCGACAATATGATATGATCGAGCAGAATTTCGTTTGGCGCAACGACTATAAATCACCATATATTTGCGATTAGACCCCGCCAAATAATATCTTTATATCACCCCTGATCTTTAATCGCGCATAAAATATACCAAAATCGTTTATACTCGCACAAACCATACACAGAACTCCCAACGATTTGTTGTGTTTTTAATTTACTTTGCAAAAAGTAATTAAATTATCATATCGCGAATTAAATAATATGCAAAAAATGTGTCCTAATACCAAAGTATATATATACATATACTTGTTCAAGACAGTTTAATTCAGTATTAAATATTTTAATCATGCATTTATAATTCCAACGAATTTTTTTTTTCGTACTGTACGCTACTTTTTGTTTTAGTGTGACATTACATTAATTACTTAATCGCCTATTTGGCCAAATTCGTGAACGACTAAAATCAACAAAAACGAAATTCAATAAAAATTTATTTGCAATTATTTATCGTATAAAGTTATAGTTTATGCAAATTATGCGCGATGATGTAGATGTTTTTCAATCATTTATATACAAATACATAAGTATAATCGGTATGACACAAAAAAAAACACAGTTCACACCCGTAAAATTAAAAGGTTTGTCGCTTAGTCAATTTATACGAAACAAAATTGTTTGGTGTAATTAAATTTTGTGTTTTAAGATTGATTTTTTTGATGTTGTCAAAAAATTATATTTTGGTTTAATTACTAATTAATACTAATGTTGATAAGCTATTTGTGGTCAACTACAATGTCTCAATTATATGACGATTCATTCATTCAAGCAGAAAGATAAACGAATTTTGATATCAAATCAAATAATTGAAATTGTGCTAGACACAAGTTCATTATCTTGTTATTGCATTCGAAATAATTAATTAATTCAAATTATTTTCATTATTTTTAGAGGTAAAATATACTGAATCTGCGTAACTATACAAATATAGTGCGTCCTATATACAGTAATTGAGATGTCATATGCGTCTACATTGAACATACTGAGATTAAAGTAAAGAATTGTTCCCATATCAAGCATATACTTATTTCAAACGTCAATGTTACCTTATACAAAATAAATTGGCCCTTATATACAAAATAAATTGCTTCATTATTTTTCGACCAACTATTGATATTGTATACAGAAATTTGTATTGTAGAAATCGGATAACACGAAATTGAAGGGACCAACGAAATATTTCGCGTTATCAGAATTTCGTCTTAAGCGATATATCAATCGAATAAAATTAAAATTGCACAAATAAATTATCAAAAAAAAAATACTGATGGTTTATTCAATTCGCTGCTGTTTCAAAGAAATCGGTAATTTTCCTTTGTATGAACGGTTTCAACTGAAGGTACCGGAACTGGAGCATCATAATCATCCTCTTTACCGCTATCCTCATTTTCTTGTACAGTTGTAGATTTTATTATTATCCACGAGGTAAATTTGTAAGTACAGAAATACGATCAAAAATATTATGTACGTTATCGTTGATATTAGTGTTACAAATTATCTCTGGTTGATCGTCGTCGGAAGATGGTTGAACTGTAAACCCAGAATGTTGAAAGCAATTTACTATAGTTACAGGCGTAACAAGTTTCCATGCGAAGCGTAACATGTATACAAAGCACCTAAGACTGATACCTGTTTCATATCTTCCTTAAGCTCAACACTTGCTAAATATTTTTGAAGAAGCATTTTTACGTAAAATAATTTTAAATTCTTAATGATTCCTTGATTACAAGGCTGTAATACACTGGTAGTATTTGGAAGCAGAAAAATGAATTTAATGCTTTTTAACTGGATATTCGGATATGCTGGACAATTATCTACAATTAAAACTAACTTTCTCTTTCACTTCCAGGCTTTTTTCTTTTTTTCCATCCAGGCTTTTTTCTTTGCCGTGTATGAAGTGGTAGATTTTTGAGTTTTTGTTCGCGTTAAAGCAGCGTACATAACATCGGGAGAATTTACCATAGTATAACTTCCGGTCTCTCGATCAATCAAATCACTTAAAATGATATAAGCCCCTCCTACTTTTGCCATACTCGAGTTAAAAAAATTCTATCTTTGAGCAAAATGGTCCGCAGGGTTACCAACTGAAACATAATTATTTTTGAAATTATGACCAATTTTTGTGAATAATGACAAAAAGAGCAAACTGTAATACGCAGTGTAATATAAATGTACTGCATATTATAGTTCTCTCTCTCTCTCTCTTTCCGCTGCTTCAATGGGATTTTCCGCTGCGATTTTCTAGATGTGACTGGACCAAATCATATGCCAGTTCTTTTACAAAGATTTTTCGATTTCCGAATTTGTTGGTGTTCCAAGCCGGTTGAAAACAATCGGTATGCTCCAAGTCCGGCCGCATTAAGTATTTTATAAAATAGCACCATTGGCCAACGATTATATTTCTTTTTGCAGGTGTAGTCACGCACCATTTTATCAAATGTATCAATCTAATCCCATAAATTAATATATACCCTTGATTGATCAGCTTGAACTCCTAACCAGAACCCTCAGGCCGACTTGTGTGAAAACATAGGTCCGTACTCCCGACACGAAACTGCGATCAATAATGGTGAGAGAATGATGTACTTTGAAATTGCTCACGATCTTAGAGTAGCAAACACGTTCTTCCCTCACAAACAGATAGATCTAGAGACATGAGCCCATCCTCGCGGAACTTCCCGCAGCCAAATTGACCACGTGTTAGTTTCTAAAGGGTGGGGGCACGGGTTGAGCAGGATGCGAGAGCAATCAAATATGTAGGCAGCGATCGCATCTTTTTGTCGCTGCAAAGCTACGATAGAACTGTTCCACTGTGAAGGTCTGATAAATGAAGATCAAAAGAAACGATATCAGGGTCTTGTCAGCGACGACATTTAAGAAGCTATTTACCAATCTTACTGTGTGAAGTCTGCCTGGGCGGTACTGAAAACTTTGGTTGTCGGTGCTGCTCAACAGACATTAGGTATAGTGAAAGTCAGACCCAAGAATAATTGGTTTGATGACGACTGCGTCTCGTCGACTAAAAGAGCAGCAAAATATAGGCCATAGTGAAGTGCAACAACGTCTTACAATCACGAGGAAAAACATTGCTGCACATTTTAATAGTATGGTAATTTATGATCGTGCTCCCAACCATCTTGCCTATAGTTCTGGGGCGTGTATATTTTTCCGGTATTCTCTCAAGTTTCTCATAATACCGACTCCTACTTCAAAAAATCCATTTCTGATCAATTACATGAAGGCAGAGCGGAGTTTCGAAATTTGTGCAATCTTTTTAGAATGAAGAAAGTATTTCATCGCAAGATAATATGTATTGTATGGTGGTTAAATTACGCTCACTCAGATTAGGGTTGTCTTTATCAGTAGAATCGATCCATCCGTTACCGATTTACAGCTCAAGGAATTCATCAAAAGTAAATTCCATCTATAAAGGACCTAAATGCTTTTAAAATAAATCCTAAGGAGAGGAATGGAGGCCACAACTATTTATCATATATCGCATCAGTGTAGATGATGAATCGTTTTCTATATATTGTTGAATTCAAAATCCTGGCCATCGAGAATTTTACCCTAAAAATCTTACCAAGATACCGAGAATGATTGAAATTCAAAAACTTCAACAGCTCCAAATATTGACTGTTGATGAAGTTAGATTTGTACCTCCAAAAGTATAACGGCTGACTTTTATGGAAATAATATAAACATAACAAAATTCGTGATGCAATTTGTGACACAAACGGAGCTGGCTTGTTGCAATGTTCTTCTTCCCAAAACTAACACAAGGCGCCTAGGATGACAAATATTCTTGAATTTCAACATTGTGAAACACAGACTATGGATGATATTAGATATCTCCAACCAAAACTAAATCATTCATCTCATCTTTAAAATCTAAGTTGTAAAAAAGTGGCTTTGGCGGTGATTACTCTGAAGACTCCTTAAATGGGGATGACTTTTTAAAGCTTATTCCAATTCAACAAATTATGTATGCTGAACCTCAGATCTCAAACTGCAGCAGTTGCTGGTTGTGTAAATCCACCTGGATTATAAAAACAACCACGATGGTGCATGCTGGTTATATCGGACTTGTGGTTATTTTAAGCAAATGTACAAAGGTTTTCCTTCCGGGAGATAAAAATCAAATACCTTACGTTGACAGATTACACCATATCATGTGAAAATCTCTTCACGATTTTTTGGACTCTCAAAGATTGCGGCCACCTAAACTACAAAATATTGATACCTGTTCCAATATTAATGGCTTGTCAAAAATGAGTGGAATTGTAAGGGCAAACTTTAGGGGTGCCTTTTCCCATGGGAAAAAACTAACCTTCATGGTTCAGGTGATATTCAACATTATTATTCGAGAAGATCCAATGTACATGTCAAAACAAAATTTTGGTGGTGGTAGTTTAATTTCACGAGGAGCTTAATGTTCGTCGGGTTCCTTTTTTTAAGCCTTTCTATTTACCAGAATGGACAGTTAGGACTATACTGGCGTCGTTGAAGTTTAATTTCTACAAGTTCTGAACTTTCGTTGAGATGAAACCTGATAACTTCCTAACTGACAATTTAATCCACACAAGTTGTCGAACTAAATCCATACATATACCCTTGATTGATTGGCCAGCTTGAACTCCTAACTCCTAGAATAGTTTATCAAGTGCCCGCCACGGTGTAGAGCACGATTTGGCTTCTTCAAATTATCTAAGACACTATGAAGACCAAGCTTAGGATCGAAACCGTTGGAGCCAAATAGTTGACTCAATAAGGGGCCAGTAATGGCCTTTTAAAACAGTTTTTTCTTATTATTATAGTTCATCTCTTGAGAATTGCTTGCATTCCAGTGAATACACAATTAGATTTACATAATGTGATTTACACATGTTTGTGGTACTCATTTTTAATTTTACCACACCACAATAAATAATAGAAGAGCGATTTGCAAACAAAAACAATATTTTCGGGTCAATCGCCAAATGTTCGTCTATACATTTCCATCATAAGACCGAAGCTTAGAAGGCTATTTGCATGTTAATTCTTCCAACAAAATTCCATCTAATATTATATCAATACGTCCTCGGGAGCTAGCCCAGTTAGCAATGTAAATCTTTTTCAAAACACCCCGATTCTACAACAAGGGAAGCGTTTTCGCTCAAAACAATTTCGTTAAATCGGATAAAACATTCATCGACTGTCATGGACATAACTTGAACAATACCACAACCATCATTTACAAGCAAAGGGCACCACCAGACCTAATGAACTTGAATAATTCTAAATAATTCCCGCCTGTCGCTTAAGGCAACTGAGCTTAAAATCTTCGTTATCATTAAAACACCAGAATCACAAGAAACCAATTTATTTTAATATGAATTGTACCACAAAATGCAAGTAGTAAAGTCCGGGGAATAATTGCGAGGGATAATATCTGCCGGTGGAGAACATCTGCCGGGAGAGAACGATGGGCAAGTAATGAATGCGGGTATTATGATGTATAGGGATAATTGACCGTATGAAGGAAATGTTTTGTTGCCAGTAACTATTGTAACTTTCATTCCATACTCTACACTTCTATTGTTAGTGTGTTCTGGCCGCATTTGCATAGTAACTTAAAAACATGAAATGAAATGTTATGCTCTCTCTCTCTCTCTCTTTCTAAACAAATTCCAGGGTGATTACCACAGATATGTGAATTAATGAAAGTATTTTGAAAGTTTTACCAGAGCTTGTAAAGACTCAAAATTCATTTCATAATTTGCCAGATTTGATCTATAGTAAAATTGGTTTACAATCAGTAAGATATTTTTGTAATTACTGCACATTTTAATGGTATGGTAATTTATGATCCTACTCCCAACCATCTTGCCTATAGTTCTGGGGCGTATACATTTCTTCGGTATTCTCTCAAGTTTCTCATAATATCGCCGTAATGCCTCGCACCTATTTTTAAAAAAAATCCATTTTTGATCGATTGAATTAAGGCAGAGCGGAGTTTTGAAACTGTGAAATTTTTTAATTGGAGAAAGTATTTCATCGAGACCGCAACATAGTATGTATTGTATTGTGGTTAAATTGCCTTCAATCAGATTAAGCAACCTTACACTTAAATGAATTGAAAAAGCTCTGTTCAATTATTTCATCCATGACCCCTTGGGTTCCGGTATAATAGTTTAACATATATCGGTGCAATCGAATTATGATTTATGGAGTATTAACTATTAATCTATTCGATTTATTGCGGAGTTTTGGAATTCGAAAAGTTGTTATAATTAGAAATTTTAAAATGTTGTAAAGGGTTCCAAATTTAAATAATTTCGGAGTTAAAGTTTATAGAGTTATGCTGTAAACTCACGTATATTGCGGAATATGTGTTTTTCCAAAATCCATATCAAAGCCTGCCAATGGTAATATTTGAGTAGTTTGTATTTATGGACTGTGTCCGAAACCTGTGATAAAAAATCGTGAATTGATTTTTTGATATTTACTTGAAAATACCGAACACACCCTAATTATTCTAGTCAATTACTATGATAATTTTTGGCAGCTATCGAATAATTTGTCTGACATGTCCAACTTTTGATTTGTTTGACACACAAATATTCAAATGTTTCAAAATTCAGTTAAAAATCAAAATTAAATTGAAAAATTAATTATATAATATATTATATTAAATTTATTATATTATATACGATATAATCTAATTATTGTATCGGCCAGTTTTATGATACGATAAATCTCTGCGAAAGTTTGAATACTATACATACTTTAGACTGTGTAATGAAGGCGTATGATGTAAACAAGAATCCACACATTACTGTTGCTTTAATACAGGAACTGATTAGACGCAAGGGTTTGGAGCGAGCAATTTTCGGACGTGACCATAAGTTTATTGCAGCATTTGTACGATTTATCAAACGATATATAAGTGAGTCACGTTTCACAATAATTCTACTGGATGAAATCGAGATTTTTCTAAACGTGTATGGCGAATCGTTGGGAGAATTTTCCACCGAACTGGCTAAGCAAATTCTCGATCTGGTGAACCGATTGAAGATCGAAGAAGAGCTGACGATGGAATGTTTAATATTACAAGGCGCGATTGAGTTAATAACAGCTGGAGCATCTGTAGCGGAGACCACACCAAGTCCTACAAAAATGTCTTCGGCGGTAGAACCTTCGACCAGTGCAGATCGGCATGCAATTATAAATGTCGAATAAACATTGTGTATAAACCATCTAATTAGTATTTTTTTTATTTTTTCAACAAATCCAACTCAATTTGAACATTTTCTAAACATTCATAAAGTTGTAATATTTCTACGTGATTCATCTCAAGCTGCATACGTTCCTGATTGCTGGACGCGAATTCGATACAACCCACCGGAATTTTTCTTTTTGACATCCGGCCGATGATAACTGAACTTTTAAATTCCATGATAAATCCTTCAACCGTTTTGTTTTCCCATTTTGTCCTTCCAACTCATTTAAGATCGGTTTGGTTTGCTAGATCCAATTTTTCATAAAAACTTCTGTCTGGTAAATCACTGGTAGACGGTAATCTAATCGCACTCTCGGCATTATACGGTCGAACGTAAAATCCAGCATTTTATGGACTATGTCATTTATTGTTGACCTCGGTATATCCATAATTCCACTGACCATTCTGTAACTGGTGCCACTTCCCAGCCATAACAAAAATGCCATTAGTTCAAGTTCTGGAGACCACCCACTACACTTTTTATTTAAAAACAATCCAATTTTCTGAAAGGTTTTGGCTGATACGCGTAATTGTTTACGGGTCTCACTGTCATCGTATGCCAAAATTCGTTTTATTATTGGGTTTTGGCTTTGTGGTGTATATGGCATCTTGTTTGGGGAATAAATATCAAGCAAATGTCAAAAAATTAACTCACAATTTTTTATCACAGGATTCGGACACAGTCATGGAATAACTGCGTAATACACATATATTATCACGCTAATGTTCATCACCACATTTAGGTTTTAGAAGACTCATATAGCCGCCGCATATGTAGAATTAATTTATGAAAATCTCCAGGGTCATACAAAGTGTCATTTACTAAACCATATTCCAAAAAAAAAAAAAAAAAAAAAAAACAATAATTATCTAGTCTTACAGAACATCTGTATACATTTTAAATTTGCATAACTCACATATTCATCATCACTTCTTGGTATCTTTATTATGTACATCCATATGAAATTCAAATTACATTTATTATAGATCGCACAAATGTTGAATTAAATTATTATTTCATTTCCAATTTAAATTTTATGAACCAAGAAAATCGTTTTGAATTACAGATCTGTGCGTGTGTATGTGTGTGTGTCTCTAACTTTAATTTAAATAAATTGAAAATCAAATCTTAATAATAATAAATTATTAAGATTAATTCACTAGAAAAAAGATATCATAATGTCGTACTTAAGATTTATCTCTCAAGAGGCTTGTTATGCATACATATAGTTTCAGAAATTTTGTAGACATAAATTTCTTACGAATTCTCGACTAATAAAGAAAGCAAAATGGATCATCATAATACGAGATTTTTTTATTTTCCAAATCATCTGTAAATTAATTTTATCCAGATTATTTATCGATAAAAATTTGAGCGAGACTATAAATTAAATGTATATAGTCTTTATAGATACATGTGAAACAGATTTTTGGATAAGACAAAAATTTTGCTCGAGTGAATTTCTTTTATGTTTGCAAAAAAGAAAAAAATTGAATTTACTGAAAATTGCGAATACGCGATCACGATGCGTGTGGCCAGTTATTAATGTTGCGTTTTATAATTGAGTATGTTTTAATCGCTTTCCTTATTTATTACCTGGATATAGGTTATAAGAATGGTAATTAAATCAAAAATTTTAGTTTTAAGGAAGGGAACTAATCTGTCACTGGGGTATACATCGTAAAATTTACAATACGGTTTAGAATTTATTATGGATTTCAATTGTATGATAATTTATGAGCTGCGATTATATCACACCTCTTGGTATGTATCTTAATCTTGTGCTTATAATTTTGGGTGTATTTTTATTGTATAGTACATATTTCAAAAGTAATATTGTTTTGTTTAATATTTTGGTTTAACCGCAAAGTATTTACATATCTCTAAGGAGGTAGCAATTTATTATTAAGTATATTGTCTTATTTTCTTGTAGGTGTAGAATTCTAATTATTGATGATGTAAAATTTAAATGACGAATTCAATTGTTTATTGACAAAATTTACTGCATTCTTGCATGTATATGTAATCAAATCAACATATTAGAATTCGACAGTGAATGAATCAATCATCTGACCAATGATAATTCAGACGGCCTATTTTGACGTTCAAATTAAGATTTGTTTAACTAAGAATAGTTTTAATTTAATTCTGTTCAAATCTAGAAATTTAGAACGCTTTATATCACTCCCTAAACATTTGTTGTGTAATTGCGTAAATCGAATTGTAATTGGTTAGGTTGAATGACCTATCTCAACATCAAACGGAATGAAATGGTAACGTATTGATTACTATCAATGATGATTGTTACACAGAGCTATGCTGTGTGACGTTTTGCACAAGACATGCACGAACTTGGTGTGGAATGCCTTTTCTTTTACACAGTCAATGCGACAATCACCAAATGCGCCAGATGCGAAAATACTGAGACGTTTATCAGAGATTACTCAGTATTCAAAGATACTCCACTTATTCACGTGAAGGTCTAATACGGTAAAAAAATAACTAAGTCATAATGTGGAATTTGCCCGCTATGATAGACTATATATACTGCATGACTTTTTGGCACAATTCATGGATGAACTTCGTGGAGACTGCCTTTACTTTCATATACAGTCAAAGCAACAATGACCATTTTGCATCAAGATTTTCGATGACTTGTTATATGGAAATTCGACGATATGATAATTGTTAGATTTCACACTTCAGGATGTATTTTTTATGGGACTATGTGAAAAGCAAGGAGTATACAACTAAGTATACATCAATTGTCCACAGTTAATTGCCGATTAAATTGCCAACATCGACCGGAACAATGAGGTTCGCCATGAAAAGAGCCCAAAACTACACCAATAGAAGTAGCGGCTATTTGAAGGGCATAATTTTTCATGTTTACGCAAAACGAATTGTAATGAGCAATTTTCTTTTAGTTACTAAATTATTCAACAAAAAAATCTTTTACTTAATTATCTCACACACTTCTAAATTATATTCTAAATGTGATTATAAAATAAGCCAAAAGATTAGTCAGAATTCGCATATACTCTCCACCGATTGGGTTAGGAATCAACTCTCTAAATAGCTTTCCTTCACAATATGTGTCTTTTCCATTAAACTTACTATTTCTATCGATAGGTGGTGCTTAATGATTATCAATCTTATGCTATCAGCTTGTCCCTGACTAGTACAGCGACCCCGTTCTATTTAGATTTTTTAATTGTTGAAATTTTCTTTTATTTGATGCCCGACATGAGTAGGAGCCTATAGCACCATCATGTTGAAATATCATGTTTTGTAATTGCGTGAAATATTCGCTACTAGTATTGTCAGTTCGTTTCTTAAAAACCACAGATAATAAATGAAGTGCATCGGGGAAGCCTAAACGGTTCACAATTTATTGCCAAATTTTTCTTGGAACTATTTATTCGCCCATAAATGCAGGTTATGAAAATTTGTAATATCGTGCTTTGTAAACTGTGACTCATCGTTCATTTATTCATCTCAGAGTTAATTTCAAAAATCTCTTCGTTTTTCCAGATCAGCTGGTATAATAACCTGGACTGGTGTATAATGGTTCGAAGGTAGCTGGCATGAAGAACTGTAAAGATAAATGTCCGATACTGACTGCAGGATCATTTCTAACCACTCGCAGCACAGTATCATCACTATAAGTAAATGCGCAAATGGCTGATTGGCTAATTTCATGCAATCGTCTAAATGTGGTGGTAAATGTTTAGGTATTTGATGTAAACGTCGAATGGGGTTCTTCCATTAGAAAAACTATACATGAAAGTCATGTCGTTATATTCCTCATTTGTGACGGTTATAACAGTTCATTGTGCAGTAAAATTAATAAATTTTGTTCACAAATATTTTTAAATAATTTAAGAATGACACAGCTCAATTTAGACGCACAGACAATTATTTGAATTAATTTTTTTGATATCAAGCTGCTCTCATACAAATGATCCTAAGATTTTTTTGATCCGAACCCATGACTAATTTTTTACAGTCACTGAACCAAGTCAATTGACGATTGTGTAAACTCGATATAGGGCTCGTATATTCCAGAAAATATTAGAACCCGGGTACCGAGTATAGTTATTAGGCCGAGTATACGCGAATTAATTATTGTAAATATATTTTTCGCCACTTCATTGACGATGAGGCTAGAAACTTCTGGATGTTAATGCTTCAACATCCCAGCCCAAGATTTTACATTTATACAGTTCACTCATTACAGAATTTTCGCCGTTTATGAAAGTATACAGTTGGTACATAAACGCTCATCCCAGACGTTTTGGATATGTAAAATTAATTTAGTCGTTAAAGGAATTTTCTTTTAGCGGTTGAGTGTGAGACCTTATTGGCCCACCACTATATGGCAGTCCGTCAAATGTTCGCCGTCACAAATTTTCTAATTTCCCTTTAAAAAATTTCCTTAAAATGACCCCGGTGTGAAATTTTTACACAAAATATAAAAATTATTGCGAGTACATATTCTCTTAAGTTCAAGAAGAAAGGTTCAAGTGTCTAGTATTCAGAAAAGCTATAGTGTTCATATGGCAAAAACTTATAGGATTTTTGTGCTCGAGTAAAAGGTGTACATTCCATTGTGCTTTATCAGCAGAGCCCAACATTTTTTATAGTAATGTATTGTACAAATTTGGAAAGGCCCAGGCGTCCACTAATCAGAAATATTAGTGTCTATATGGCAAGAACTCTGTGTTATTTGGCCTTGAGTACCAAGAAGCATTTTTATTCCCCTGACATCGATCTTATACTAAGATCCGCCGTCCAAATGGGATGTTCCCATAAATTTTGTTCTGCTGTACGCTAGACTAGGACAGGTGCAGAGGAAATGAAGCACATGTGGACCGGTCAAGTCTAGGTTAGATTTGCCTGGTTATTACACACGAACTAGTGTTGTTCGTTCCTTTTATGGCTTCCTTCTGAAGCAGTAGTTTACAGGAAGCAAGCGGAATCTTTATATCCTGCCTGCTTTGTGATGTAAGGAGTGCTGTGCCCTTGCGGGCCAACTCATTTCCCTTTACTTTACTTCATCTGCTGGATTGTAGCGTTTTAATAGCAGCCCTAATGGTGATTTGAGATCATGGTCTCCCTCTTCTGATATCGAACCCTTTATAAAAATCTACTTTGGCGATATAGTTATGAAAACATAGTAAATTGTAAAAATCCTGATCGTAGTGAATATTTTTATTTTTCATCCGTTCGTAGCCAGCCTCCCCTTTGTATTAATGTTTCCAAATTTTCTAATTTAGTTATTTAAAATCGAAAAATCAGTGATATAGTTATGAAACGGACTGTATACCAAATTATCATTCTAATGAAATAACTTTCATTCAAATGTTCATATACCTTTATAGTTGGGTTACCTACCCACTATAGAATGCTAAGTTAATTTTTACCAAACGGCTTATAAAAACTATATAAACATTTAAATTGTATACGATTGAGACAAAGAGTGCATATTGCTTCATGCCATTGAATTCGAAAATGTAAGCTCAATCAACCATGACAAGATAGTATATAATTAATCAGTTTTATTAACAACAACAAAAAATCGACATATGGACCTCTAAATGCATTATTAATATTTCCACAAATGTCATTCGCTCCATTACATTGTTACATTCATATATAGCATATAGCATATACGGATGTTATGTGTAAATATCACGTCCAGGTGAGATTTTTTGATCGAGATTATTTTTTTGTTGTTGTTAAATATATGAAATCCATCCCCTTAAAATATAATTTAGTCGCATGCAACTGCACGCAAACGCTGTTCAAATATAGAAAAGGTAATAGAAATTATTTTTCAATCATTTTTAACAAAAGAAGGGATAATTTCTATATGATCCTACATATATAGTATCTAAGCGAGACAAACAGGGAATCAAATCAATATGTACATACATAAATATCCTAAGCGCATGTTATTGTTCGAGATTGATAAAACTGTATATCTACATACATAATAGACTAAAATTTCTGGGAATTTTATTATATATTCCTTAACTTTGGTTTTGTTATCTTTATCTATACATAAATTTATCTAGCATAAATAAATATATTTTCTCAAGGGCTAATCGCCCAACATAATCGCCTGCATATGGAATTTTGAATCAAGCGCCATTTACGTATATGCCACTAAATATGCAATATGCTTACCACTTGTAAATGCACAATAAACATATTTAACATATTTTGTCGCGCCTAAAATGCACACAATATATATGCAAAAGGTACTTTTCCGGTCGCCCGTACTATACATCTACTCGAATATACACGCACATCGATAAGAAATGTTAAGCGACCGACAAATTTTGAAATTGTTGTTGCGGTTTTATATGTTTAATTCATTTCGTCTACCAGAATATTACAAGCAATTATATTCGATTTGTTTTATGATATTATGATATTATGTACACAACAACAAAATATAAATAATATACAACAATAATTGATTGATGTTGATGTTTATTTTTAGCATTGTGCATCGCACAATGTTGGAGTGCACCTAAAATATCCGCTCATCAATATATATTTGTATATGATCGCCGGATGTAACTTAGTAAATTATTGATAGTCATAAGTTATAATGTTTTTCTATATACAATGGATAATGGCTATATATACATATGTATATAACGTATATATATACAATTATTGGTTTGAGTTTTGAATTAAATGTTATTAAAAACTAATAAAAATTAAACATCGTATCGGGTGTATAGTTAAATGCAATTACATTATTGACGCTATAAATGTTTGACGATAACCTTACAAGAAGAATATTACGATGTTGCTTTTATTTTTTTTATCGGTTTTATATCAAAATGGTTTTGCTATTAAACTTAACCTCTTTTTGATGATTTTCATGTTTCAAGGAGTAATACGCCGTGGTGGAGTAGTCACTAGCGGAACCGGCCAAAAATTCGCACAAAAATGAACACGTTCCACAAATGTTCACAAGTACGAATGTTACCGCTCGTATACTAATAAATCATAACATTTTAATGCGAACGTGCGATAATTAAAAAATAAAAATTAATTTGAATGTAATTAAAGTGCCGTGCGCGCTGTATAAACTATAACCGCAATTTAAAATTTGATTTAACAATAACATCACAAATCACAATAATTAGTAATAATTCAGTATGCCGAAATCTCAAATTAAAATTAATTTCGAAGAATTACTCAACTTACAAAAACTGCTCTGAATATATGTAGTATCGCCTGAAGTCGAATTGATGCATTCTTTGCATGTTGCAAAATATTCAGCAGACCATATATTAGCCAGTCTAAACTAGCCGTTTCGTAAACAAATTTCCGCCTTTCAAACTAAAATAATTTCAAATCGATGCAAAACGTGCAGGAGGCAGCCAAGCCTGGATGACAATTTAGAAGAATTTGAATGAAGTTGATGACCCGATAATGCAGAACGAATATCATATATTTAGTGATATTATAGACCCTTTCAAAACCAGCTGGGGGCCTGGGCCAAATAATTGGAATGGTGCCCCATAAAAATAAAATAAAACAACCTTGAATACATATTATGTTTTCCCATAAGATTTATTAGATTAAAGCTTTTCTTGCTTTAATTCTTACCAATTCTTTTCAGTATACTGAAACTCCTCGCGGCTGAATAAACAGATGCAGGAATACTTAAAAATATTCTTAAGACAGCGACAAGATTTGGAAATAAACCAGCTAAGTTTTCAGTATTGAGAAGTTTTTCTAATAAATTGGTTGGTGTCGGCTCTGCATTGAAATTAGCTGCATATATGTTTTTAAGGAATTTTACCTCATCTAGTATCTCCGTTTGGTAGCTCACTCGTGTATTTGGAATTTAAACTGTTTACTGCAGCTTCAATTTGTTCTTCAGTCAAATTTGGAAATGTCCAAACAAAAAAACGAAAAGATTTCAGATATTTCGTAAAATAAAGATCCAGCTAATTCGGAATTAACTATAACGTTAAACACATTTATCCTGTAATGTTTTCCAGCATCCGATTGTGATATGATACAACATCAAGTGTAGCATTTCGAGCTTCAATTACTAAATTAGCTTAAGGCAAATCTGGCAAAATTTCCAGCCATATGATAGAAAGCAAACTACATTCAAATTTGTTCAAATATTTCTCCATTTAGTGCAATTCAACGCGTCCGTGTTTTACTGCATCTATTCAAGTAGACCACCTAGTTCTGGAAACTGAGTGAAGACACATTTTGATATGTTTCTTTAAAAACTCCCATCTCTGAGGACTGCTGCTAAAAAAATTATACATTTGTTGTATAACTCCAAAAAATTTTACAGCCTCCTTACAATAAGATTCAGTCGAATCAACTCCTACAAGATTTAACGTGTGGTTCCCACAGCTAGAAAAAATACATTAAGGATTACGCTTCGTAAGAAGAGCTTGCACACCGTTAAGCTTGCCAGTTATGTTTGCACCGTTATCATATAAGTATGCTTGGGCAATACATATGATATGAGCAATTTCTTCTCCTGTTTTTCCAGAGAAAGGATCGAAGCAAATGAAACGCCCTTCAATGTCAATTTAGAATTGTCACACCTTTTTACATACCGAATGATCAACGTAGTTTGTTCTCGGTGTGAGCAATCAGGAGTGGCATCGACAATAATTGCAAAATATTTATTTTTTATTACTTCTTCAAGAATAGTCTTCTTTACATATAATCCGAATAATTCAATAAATTCATTTTGTATATGTATGTATCTTCTTGTGAAGCACGAACTCGCTGAATGATTATTTAAAAATGGGTCGTATTTACTCAATTAACCGAAGAAAATTACAATTTTGACTGTCATCAATACGTTGGTTTGAGCACGTTCGAATAAAAAAAGAATTACTTCGAGAAACCGGTCTAGTATATCGCAATTTATAATCCACACAGGACGTCATAAGGATCGTCTATGAAAGACATAACTAATAGCATGGTTAATTTCTATCATTTACGATCAAATGGAAGTGCAATATGTACCCTATATACCCTATATGAGTATAGTGTATGTGTGCCAAATTGATTCAAGACATAGAATGTTCAATTCACCATTGGTGAGCTTATAAGCTTTTTCCGGTTCATCACCTTCTTAACGAAGGTGATGAACCGGAAAATTTCATTTGGCTAGCGTAAGCGGCCGAAAAGCTTTCGATCACGAAGCTACATTCATGGAATTTAGCCGATGATGATTATGATACTAAATAACGTGGAACAAGCGTTCCTCTGGCTTGGGCCACGTTGCAGTGAAGTTGAGATAAAACTCGCATATAAATTGGCCCAAGTTTATATACAGCACATGAAGAATAAACAAACGTTTATGTTTTCACGGATCGACCGCGTACAAAAAGCCACCAGAATATACGAAAAGTAAAATAACGCATGTAAGGTTCAATCGATTATTAAAAAACCTCGATACAAAATTTTAGTCCAGCACTAAACAATTTTTCGTGTATTGTAACTTCGATATGTAAGAGTGGTCGGCTTCGACTATTATTTGGAAACCGTGTATATCCGTGTTTTAAGTATGACTTTCAATATTCACCCGATTCCACTGGAACATAAATTCCGGAGGAAATATTATTTATATCATGTGTTCCAGTGGAATTGCAAAATATTTTTGAAATCGAAAATAAATGTATTTTATTAATTAGTAATTGTTAATTAAACAAACAGGCTGTTTTTTCGTGTGAAAATTAAATTTTGATGGTAAAAATCATTAAAAACCACTGGTGTGGTTTGAATTGCTGAAGTGGAGGAAAATTTTCAAATGTAAATAAATTTGCAAAATGAAAGGGAATTTTAAAGAAGTTACGGAAAACCATTTAAGTTAATCTATTCATTTATTCACAGATTTATAAAATTAGTCGCATAGATTTATAAAATCGCAATTGGACAACTTTTACAAATTATCGGCAGTTAATTTTTGGGTGTATCAAATGCATTTCGCTGGGTCAAAATAATGCTACCACTCAAGAAGATCAAGGCGCTTTCAATGCATTTTAAAGAAACTTACTTTGTCTGCATAAATTTGTATTTTCATAATAGATGGATCTAATTTGTCCTAAAATTATATCTTCTCTGTTTTCCATTCCTGTTACTGGGACTGGGCTTGGATTGATTTGGAGTATATCGAAATTATCTAAGGGTGAGAGTATTGGTTTGAAATTCTTGATTATGGTTCTGCTGGGATACAATTAACTATGCTAATCTGGGCTTTATATTGGTTGGGTTTTATGAGACAGTTACCTGAGAATACACCTATGGGAATACACCTATTTCTTGCGAATGACATAAGTATTCGTTATTTGTTATTTGTACAGTTATTTCTTTCCGTGCAGGAAGATGCATTTCTGATGGGTCACTAGAGAAGTTAATTATATTTCCTTAGATTACTAGTTGATTTGAACTGTAAAGTATATCAATTTTGTTGTTACCTAAGAAATCTCTTCCAAGAATGCCACCTTGGTTAATTGGGAATTCATTTCCTACTACATCGAAATTCTGAAATATTTTGAGTTTAGGAGTGATGTCGAGGTGTGATTAAATGCTACCAAAAGTCACAGTGGCCTTTCCGCCTATTCCTGTTAACTTGGCTCTATTTGATTTGCCGACTAGATTCATATTGTCAATGAATCTTTCCTTTATTAACGACACTGCAGCACCGGAGTCAATTAGGAATTGTATAGTGCTTTCCTTTGATACTCCTAATTTTAGACTTACGACATCATGAGAGAACTTATGATTAGAAACTAGATTTATTTTGAAATTATAGGAACCTGTGGTACCGTGACGAATGGTCCTTTTGGTGGCCAATCATCATCATTCCGTGTGACTGAATTTTGTACTGGTCGTCTGTCTTGAGCTACAGGGCTACTTTTCGAGATAGGATCTGATTTATTTTTTAGAGGGTTATATGGGTTGTTCTGTTCGTTATCTGACGGACTACTTATTCTGTTAATCGAGACGGAACTCGATGGGAAACATAAACTACTATTCGAGGAGGTTCTTGATTGATTAAAATTATCCGAGGAGGTTCTCGGTTGATTATTATTGATATTCGAGGAGGTTCTTGATTGATTAAAATTATCCGAGAAGATTCTCTTTTGATTATTATTGATATTCGAGGAGGTTCTCGATTGATGACTTAAACGAGGATCACGGAGCCCCCACATTTCATAATTTTTGATGATAACAATTTTTACTAAATTGTCGCAGATCTTATCCCGTAATCATTGCAGTGTATACCATCTATCTAATTCTTGGTACAACTATCACCCCGCTTATAACGATAATCATATGCAGAAAACGATAATCATATTGCAGCATATACGAGTATATATTACAATTATGTTTCAAAAATAAATAAATAAAAATTATTGATAAAATTCCACCGTCTCTGCTTGATTTTTTTTGACACAGGTAATTTGTATGGATAAAATACCACCGAAAACTTAAAATTACAGTGGAAACAATTCCAAAAATAGTTTCATTTCACCGGAACTTATAATACAAATTTAAAAGTGGAGTGAACAGTATAGTAATATACAGTTTTCTATATACATAGTTGATTTTGTCATTCATAGATAACGCCAAGATTATTATTTTCAAAAATTGTCAATTTTTATTATCCAACCCAAATAAAATGATAACTAAAACGAAAACCAACCTCGCAAGAAGGCTAAAATAATTAGACAATTGGGATAAGAGCCTACTGACTTTAGAAAATGCGTTGATTTAGTCGAAGATGTTGGTATGAGGTATACAGCATAAGCATTTGAAATAAATCTATTCCAAAATATAGAATTTTATATTTCGAAAGCTAAATGTAACGGCTGAAAAACAAAAACAAACCGAAGTCGATGCCCGCACATTCCATTCAAAATTTGTACCATTCCGATATTGTCCAATGGACCATTGTATCATTCCGATATTGGTCGATTATATCAATTGACCGCCAACATCGAGCGACTTAACGAAACGGTTAACCAACAATTGTTACAGAGAAGCGACATTAAAATAACAATTTAACTCTTCTGTTATCCGTCATTCATAGATTTGGTTTACTTCCACCTAAACGTTCAAACAGTAGTATCGGGTTTTCTATTTGGAACATGACAACTTTGACCTTGAATGTGCGTTATTGGTCATGTGAAAACCCTCATGTGCTCCAAAAAACACCAATTCATCCACAAAAAATTAATGTATGGCGTGGTTTTCATGCTGGTGGTGTCAATGGACCGTTTTTTTTCGTTGATTGAAAAGACCGTCACGTTACAATCAATGGAGATCGCTACATAGACATGTTGCGATGTTATGTTTTTGGCCAATTGCATGAGCTAGACATTAATGATATGTAAATTCAACAAGACGGTGCGACATGCCACACATCGGGTCTATAACAGTCGACTTATTGAAATCTAAATTCGTTGAACGTGCTATATCCAGAAGTGGTCCACAATGATCACCTGAATCGTGTTATTTAACACCTCTAGACTTTTGTTATAAAGTTATTTGCCACGTTAAATCATTGGTCTATGCCTACAAGCCGGCGTCGTTAGAGGAGCTCAGAGCCAATATTGAATGAGTGATAGCGGCTGTTTCCGGCGAAATATTTATATACGATGTCGAATTCCATACATAAATGTTTTGATTGTCCTTCAAGCCAATAATAACATTTTCGAGATACCTCAAATGGTTTGCGTCTTATTTGAAAAAAAAAAGTTGTCAAGTGTTTATTGGAAAACCCTTTATATAACTTTTACACTTTAAAACCTGAGAAATTGTAACAAACTACACCCATTAGTTTGTCACTATTTTAAGTCTTTATAAATTTATTTTTACTCTATAAAATTCTGATCAGCTTCTAAAAGTCCTATAAAATTATTTGAAATGCCATTATGCAAAACACATAAATAAAATTTCAATTAATCATCAAAATTGTATTATAGTGTTTCGTGCGGTTACGATAATTGATTAATAATCGGTGGTATGTGTATATGTGGATGTGGAACGACCAGGGACGAGTAGTTTGTTTTTGTTTATTGTCTGGGATATATGTATATTTATGGCCGAAAACGATAAAAAAAATAATTTGCGCGCATTGTCACAAACAAACAAACAAACATCAAAAACCAATAAATTAAACGTAAAACGGCATATACTTTGCATACCAATGCCACTTGATACAAATTAACGAGACATTGAGTTTAAATTTGTGGTATCCCCCATATCCCAAATTTTGCGAACACTTACTTTCTTATACTGCGCCTAATTTAGTCGACTATATAGATTACTCACATCACTAATTACTCAATCATCATGATGCTATATGTATGTATATACTTTAGATAATCAACAAATTTAGTCACGTCCCTTATGGGTATACATTTATTTGAATTTATAATTAGAATAAATTTTGGTAATTATTGAATCACACTTCTTTGTAACGTTTGATTCTAAAGAACATAGTCTAATGACACCCTCCTCCTATCCTATTTAGTATTCACAATTTGTACTTTAAAATTACCACACAACGATAATAATTAGTAAAGATAATATTTAAAAAATTAGCAACAGTTTTATAACTGAATGATTCCATTGTCCGCGATTATGTATGACGGAACCGACATAAGAACGTAAATCAATCAAGTTATATGTGTTTTGTTGGTAAAACCATAAAACAATCTCCTCATTAAACTCCAATACATAAGACTAATAAAACCATAAACTTCTTATGTGATCATGCCTATGGCTTTTACAATTTATGGTTCGTTAATCTCAATATATTTTATATTTACAAACATATAGCCGGTGATGCCCACATATAGAAAACTCTAAATCTAAAATCTGTTGAAATTGATGATCAATTAGTGTAATATGTATAAAGCAGGATCGGCTAGGTGTAATGTGCAAAGATGCGATCGCACTTGGCCCCGCACTTTATCATACCTCGCACTTTATCCTGTTGACTATTCAAAATGGAAAATCAAGTAGCACCAAAAATAGTGGCAGCTCCTTTTTTTACAGATTAAATTTGAACAATAATCAGGAAATATCCCTATAGACTATACAAGAGGAGCAGTTGGAAATTTTACGGTTGGAACTAATATGGAAAAAACTACTCTGACATCAGCAAACATTTCTTGCGTCGGGATAATTTATTCTATACCGCCGGGTTTTTCGTAGAGAACAACACCAATTGACAAATAAATTCATCAGTCACTTGTATTCACGAAATACAAATTTACATACCTAAAAGAGTTCATAAATTAAACTTTGCGTTCTATTGACATAAAAACAGAGAAGATAAAATAAATCGAATTCGACATATGTAAGTCGTCGAATTGTGATGCGTTTTCATTTGCAAATGCAGCAATGAATAATTAATGGCACTTGGAGTGATGGTCATTAACGTGTGCTTGGTGATCATCCGAAACATCTTTCAAAGACACATGGATTTTTGGAGCTACTATAGAAGCAACAAGCACATTGGTCAGTTGTATCCAATTTATGGATAGAGTAAAGGTTGAAAAATCGTCCAGCAAAACCTTGAGGCCAATCGCCAATCAATTATTTATCTGATTACATTCTACGTGGCCTGGTTATTTTGAACAATTACTGATTCAAAAATTTAAAATTTGGATGACACTATCTTATGGAGACTCACATTTCGAGTCAGCATCTTTAAACAGAACAGGTATTCATAAATATTGAGCAGAATAAATCAGTGTGTATATGAATTTTGCTATTTGTTCTTCTTGAGTGCTCTTCTTTCTACGCAGGGCTTCCTTTGTCAACCACAATTTCAAAAAATATCATAAAACTTAGAGAGAATAAAATGTTTAAACATTGAAATTATGATCTACACCAATAATGTCTAATCTTTTTAAAACTACGACTATTCCAATTTATTTGACGAGCGGCACCTGGGTGTTGGGACCATCTGTCAGTATTTTGATTTAGGCAGCCATCAAAAAGTTATAAGCACTGGTGCAGTAGTGGCCAACAAGGTAACATACAATTTTTTCTTCGATTTTAATTTCCTTTGTAAAGTTCGCAATGGTGCCACATTAATTTATATAGCGGCAATTCTGTGCGTTGGAATAGGTCAGCTGGATTGGTTACGATGGCTCGTAGCTACGTAGCCTTGGCTACGATAGATTACTTCGCAAGCATTTCTGCAACACAAGTTAACCGTACGTGTAACTGTCGAGGGAAGTTTCTGGATTTCCCAACTGACCATAGGTTCTCAGAAGTTTTGGCATGCGAGGATTTTGCCGGCTGCTCGAGGATCTACCATACTCCAATAATGATAAATATATTTCACAAAGAATGCGTCATTCCTTCCAGTAATAATTGGTTTTTTGATTTCAGAAATGATGACTACGCTGCTCTAAATGGATTGGAATTTTTTTTAAGCTGGTGAAGATTTGAATGACATAGTTTCACAATTCAATGAACGATTCAGGACAGGTATCGAAAGGTATGTTCCGTCGAGGGCTACTAAACCGCATTTTCGAGAACCATGGTATAATATTAAGTTGACGCCTTGAGAATCGTGGTAATAAGCTCCACACTCTATACAGGTTGCATGGCAATCAGTATTACCCTACTTTCACTAAAGCTCGTAAGGAATTTAAAATTTTAAACAGTTTCCTATATTAAATTTACGTTCTGCAGATTGAAGTGAAATTATGACAACACGTCCTCCAACCCACGAGGTTTTTGGCAGTTCATCAAGACTAGAAGGAAGGTTGTCTGGGTCCCCTCTCCCATGACCTTTCAGAGCTGCTCTGCTAGACTAATATGTGCAATTTATTTGCTAATTTCTTCGAATCAGTCTATGAACCGTCAAACTATCGTTTACCTCAGAAGGATTCTTTGATTGTATATCCAACATTGACATCATTAAGGATGCCGGTCATGATGGTTTTCCTCCCATTCTGATTAGAAATTGCGCGGAGAGGATCTTTAATGAAAACCTTCGAACGAAAGTTTTTCCAGATCCGTGGAAAATATCCTTCATATGTCCCATGTGGGAAGGTCGACAATTACAAACCTAGTGTCTTTAAAAGGCCATCTTCACAGCACGGTTGATTCCAGACTACAGCTGGACGTAATCCATACTGATTTTTCAAAGGCCTTGGACAAATTTAATCACGCAATTCTGATCGACAAGCTAATGAAATTAAACTCCAACTTCACCCCAGTCAGATAGCACTCTTACCTATCAGATCGTTGGCAATTTGTCAAGTTATACGATTCGTTCTGGTTTTTTCCGTTCAACATCCGGGGTTCCTCAAGGCAGCCACTTTATTGGGATTGAGTAGGCTAGAATGGCTGCTTCGGCACACTTAAACAGATGACGATATATTGTGATGGACTTACTCAAAGCTACTTAAGTAGCGTAAGCTATCTCTACAGAAGTCACCTACTTCCCGACCCAACCTTCTGGTATGTTATCCAAGAAGGCAATATCCTAACCTGACAGTTATAATTCTCATCTACGCAGGGAAATTAATATATTGGTAAGTCCAGTTTCACTCAGAGTAGTCGTTGAGTTCAACGGTACGTGTGAGGGTGTAAAGTCACCGAGTGATGTCCGAGTCGATTAGGATATTACGATTTAATTTTTAGCATTTTACAAATATGAAAATATTATTCGAGATTAAATATTTTTCCAAGATTTTTAGATTTTAAAATTTTAATAACTTTTAAGTTTTTAATCGACACATTTTAAACTGATATACATACATATATAAATTATCAAGTGTATGAACTCTATTTATTACATTTACAACACATTTACATATTTATGTCCATATAGAAAAGCAGACATTTGGTTACAACTTGTATTGTATATGCGTACATGGAGACATGAAAATTATTATTTTCTTTAATTAAAATTATGTTTTCTTTTGTTTTCGTTATATACAAGACAGCATAACCATATGCTTTAGGATACTTACAACATTATCTAATTGTTTTATATAGAAATAAATGATCTTAATTAAAGTAACTTCCTGCCCATAGACGATTTCAATTATATTAACAGCTATTATATGTAGATATATCCCTTGAGAAATCCATACCTCTGAAAGCAATAATTTATAAAAAATAAAAATAAAAATGTTTAGTAATTACTTCTCACGCCCATTTAGTAAATTTTATAATTACTCTCGTATATACAATTAAAAACCAATTCAAATGCATCAACACCATTGTGTCACAAACATTATTTTTTTTAATTAAGTAAGTAAGTATGATAATTTTCTCAGAACAATTGTATTTTAGAATTAAAAAAAAATAATAATTTCAATTGAAAATTAAATAAATTAAAAATTTCACACGAATTTTGTCACCCAAAATTATTTAACTAATAAGAAACAAAATGTTTAACTTCATTATTGAATTAGCATATAAGTGCACTTGTTTGATTTAGTTTATACAAAACTTATTAAAATTCATAAAGATTATCTTCTGCCTAACACATTTTGAGACAATGAATTTATAATATGACTCCACGTATGTATATATAAAAAATTATAAGATTTCAATTTAATGTATATGTTTTAATTAAGTATACAGTGGTGGAGGTGTTGGTACGTAGAATTTAACTTATGTTTGACAAAACTTATGTATGAAAATACACGTACATTAGACGCGTCCTCAGATGATGGATAGGGGAAAACTCGCTACATAGTACAAGAGGGCAGGAGGAAAATAAAGTACATCCGATAAATAAAATAATGCCTCGGGTGGTATGCCATAGTGAGTAATCTACGGAGGCGGTTCTAATGACAAAAGTTTACGTTTGTAATTACCTTTGACTTTTTGATATATTATTAGCCACAACTTAACCTTACTAATGAGTTCACGGATTAGGAATTATATAGAGAGAAACTGGATAATCTAATTGAGTTAAAAGTTTGTCTTAAAACTAAACAAGTTCTTGCAATACAAACTGGATATCTTATTAACTCTATGCGTGAAGCAGCTTAAGAGATTATACCCATATTAAGTGAGAAAGTTGTATAAGGGATCGACTACCCTCTGGAGATTCGAGAACTGATAGAAGAAAAGTGCAAGAACAGAAGTATATGGCATAGAACCAGAAATATTATTGACAGAATAGAATTTAATCGAGTAAGTAATAAAGTTAACCGATTAGTAAAGGCTTGTACTGAAAATTATCTGAAACGACTGAGCCCTGAAACTGACAACAACTATTCTCTTTGGAAAGCTACTAAAAGATATAAGAGGCCAATAATCCAAGTCCCACCTATAAGGAACAGTTAGGATTGATCCTAAACTAGTCTAGAAAAACATCAATAGTGTCACCCCACTAGAAGCCGAACTTGAATTTGAATCACATAAAGTCACCTGGAATTGAAGAAATTTCGCCAAGGCGGTTTAAGGAGTTATCAAAGAGAGAAGTCATTAAGATAGCAGATATAAACGGTTTTCCAATAAGAACTTGATAACTTTTTTTAAATAAAACGCAAACCATTTGAGATATCTCGAAAATTTTATTCTTTGCTTGAAGTACAATCAAAACAGTTATGTATGGAATTCGACATCGTTTATATGTCAATCACGGGCCCGTTTGTAGGTGTCGATTCGTTGAACCCAATTTTCGATGACTCAGTCATACCTATTTTCGATGATTCGAGCTCCTCTAACCACGCCGGCTTGTTGGCATAGACCAATGATTTAACGTAGCTCCATAAATTAAAGTCCAGCGGTGTTAAATCACACAATTTAGGCGGCCAATCGACAGCACCATTTCTGGATATAACACGTTCGTCGAATTTAGATTTCAATAAGTCGATTGTTAGACCCACATATCACATATCGTTAATGCCTTGCTCATGCAATTTACCAAAGAAATAACGTTGCAAAATGTCTCTGTAGCGATCTCCATTGACTGTAACGTGACAGTCATTTTCATCAACGAAAAAAACGGTTCATTGACACCACCAGCAGGAAAATAACAGTGGATGAAGTGATGTTTCTTGAAGCACTTGAGGGTTTTCACATGACGAATAACGCATATTCTGTTTGTTGACGAAGCTGTTTCGTTAAAAATGTAAAAATGCGCTTGACCAAAAATTGGAATTAAATTTAATTATTTGTAAACGTTGTCCGTTCGTGTGAAAATGTTGTCTTTACCATGGTGAAAATGTTGTCTTTACTGAATGTTTTTACACTGACAGTTTGGTAATTTGTTTACGGATTCGTGCACAGTGAAAGTTCAAAATTGTCAAGTCCCAAATGGAAAACCCGATATATATTGCTTGCTTCCGACGTACATACGTGCCTGAGTGTTTCAAGACTGCACAAATAGTCATGATAAAAAAACTGACAAACCCGTTGAGCAAATGACATACAGGCCGATCTCTTTGTTATCTCTAGAAGTTGTTTTTGAAACGACTAAAACCAATGATCATTATACTTGATTTCTAGTTTGGATTCAGGGGTGTTTACGGCCATTCGGCCATTGATCAAGTTAATCGCATGGCCGCATAGATAAAACTAAGGCAATTAATAAGATAATTAAATCAGCGCCACAAAATTACAGCTAACTGCTCGAGTCGTATCTGTCCAATTTGGACATATATGACTCGAGCAGTTGGCATTCTGTCCAGAAAATTTAGAGTATCACATGAAGATATATATACTCTAACTTGGCGTGCTTCGTAGCAGCGTACTGTGGCCTTCCCTATATCTTCTTTACACGTCCGATACACCGACAACGGAAACAACCTTCATAGGAATTTTTGCTGATGATACTGTAGTATTAGGATCATGCGAATCGCAGAACCAAGCAGTTGAATATACTTACAACAGGCATTTAATAAAATGAACCAGGGATTGGAAATTAAAGCTGAACGAGCTGAAATCAGTCCATGTAACATATCCGGTGCGGCACAAAAATAGCAACACCATACATTTCTCAATGGGGTACAAATTCCACAAGCTGAATCTGCTAAATAACAATAGGTCACATCTTGAAAGAACTCCCAAGAAAAGCTTTGATAAAACATAATAATATTGATTAACGCTTTATTTAGGCTCAACTCTCGAACCAGTTTAAATCAATGCTCAAATTAGTCACAGCGAAATACATAGGAATGACACTAGATGTTAAGGTAAGGTGGAAGGCCTATGTATATAAAAAATAAAAACAACGAGTTGCAACTTAAATACAGAAACATGTACTGATCAATGGGAAGAAACTCCTCCCTATCCTCCCTATAATGTGCGTTTGCTTTATAAAAAAATCCTAAAACCAGTCTGGACTTAAACAAAACCACATAAAAATAATTCAACGCTTTCAAAACAAGGTACTCCGTGGCCATAGTAGATGCAGTAAAGAGCTACAAAAGGACATGAAAATTGATCTTATCAAGAACGAGATTACAAGATTTGCTTAAAATCATGAACAAAGATTATACCACCACGTTAACATCGAAGCAACTCAGCTCTTGGACAATATAGTAAGAAGGGTCGAAAGGGTATACTATCAATGGATAGACGCTCGCACAAAATACTTGTTCACCCATCCTCTTGATCCTCTTCTGTCCCATGACCTAATTAAAAAAAACTTACAAATTTAAAAAGCTTGATTGAACGCCGCCCTCACTGTTAAGTGTTACATAGTCAATTGTCTAATTCGATTACGTCGAACATGAAAATTAGAAAAATGTGCAACGAGCCATCAAAATCGATATTGCCCAAGACCATAGGTACGCGTGTCTTCACATTTAGGTAGACACACGTACCTATGCAGGTCATTCGGAAACTTATACTTAATATTACTTTTTAAAAATATGTTCCCAAAAATCATAAAACAAAAACCAATTTTTACAATAAGCCACTCTTGATCTGGAATATAAGATATTTTCCAGGAAAAAAATATATTTGAAGCAATTCCCGTTTCCTGAATCCTGGCCTAAAAAATAGGGAGCCACTCAGAAAGAAATACGAGTTGGGAACAAGATAATTGAAGTTTTCTAGATTCAGTTAAACTTTTAATTAAACCATTCACACATTTGGAGAGGCCAGAAGAACAGAGGCATTTTATTATTTGAAGCAATTTTCATTTTCTGGTTCAGAAAAGAGGTGGCAACCATAAGAGAAAAAAAAGTTGGGCCTCAATAACATTAACATTTTCGGGATTCGGTTAAACTTTTCATTAGAATGCACACAAGGAAGGTCCAGAAGTTCAGAGATTAGTATTTTCCAATTTGAAGTAATTTTCTGATTTAAAAAAGAGTTGGCAACCATGTTGAGAATTTAAATGTTTTGGATTCAGTTGAACTTTTATCTTATGTAAATCGAAAATTTGAGATATTTTTATTTTTTGAATAATTGGGTTTCGAACAAAAAAGAAAATCTGCTGGATTTAGTTCACGTTTTAAGTAACTCTCTTGCCACTTCGAGGGTATTTCGAAAATTGAGAGGCCTCAAAAATCATCTTACAGTAACATCTTTAGTAACAACTTAATCCTTTTTCGAATTAAGACACATATACGAGCAACTACATATGTATGTGAATGTTGTGTTAAGGGAGACAAAGCAATTTAATCCATTTAAACGACCCGAATTTAAGTAATCCAATTACGAGTACGTACCTATATGCACAATATACAATAAAAATAATCTCACTTACTTTTAATTCACCAACCAATAATAAAATAAAATATGGTTAAATTCACTTTTATTCTATTAATATAATTACACCTCTGATAATACTAATTCAACTTTAGAACGGCACTTTGGTGAGTCCACAACGCGAAGCCACTTTAATTTTTAAATACACATAAATCCACAATTTTTTTTTTTCGTATGACTCAAGTATTTATCCTCTATATTATTTATAAATAAACCGTAATACAATAAATTTCTGTATTCCACTTGAATATTTTATTTTTTATTATCCTTACGGTATTTTATTGAATTTTTTTTTGTCTTCCTAATACATAACACTATTAAATCGCGCCACAAATTTACCACTCGTTTTTGGTATAAATCTCAAAACGTTACCACACGATTCGATTACTATAAAACAACTGACGGGAATAATTCAAATTTTTTTTATTTTTGTTGAATGAAAGCAAAACATAAACAAAACAAAACAACTAGTAAAAACATGTGGTTGATTAGAGTGAGATAGTAGTATAGTACTGTATAGTGTATATTGTTACGATCGTGGCGACATCTATGTTTGAATAGCGACACTATCGTTAATGTAAAATTGTTATAAAGTAGAACAGTATAGAGGTGTCTAGACTTATCTAGACTAATCGAATATTCTGGACATTTCTAGAATGGTTAGAATATTTGGTATAAATACGCGACGAACATTTGGGAGAAAATCAGTTGTGTTTTAACCGTGAGAGTGCTAATAGTAATTAAAAGGAAAGTGTTTATAAAGTAAAATAAAGTGGTATTAAAGTGTAATATAGTGTTATTAAAGTGTAGTAAAATAATTATTGTGAAGTGAAATAATTAAGTTAAATAAGTGAAATAATTAAATTAGTGTTTAATCGGAAATAAATAAATTTAGTGTGTTCTAGAATTTACATCGTTTGTTTTATTCACAATCCAGTGATCGAACCTTGAATTTGACAAGGCAAAAACGTAACAATTGGTGACAGCGGTGGGATTGTGAATTAAAAGATGATTCTAGACGAATTGAAGATTTCCGATTTAAAGGAAGAGTTGGAGCGACGTGGTTTGTCAACGGTCGGTCAGAAAAATGTATTGAGGCAACGATTACTTCAAGCATTAGAGCTGGAGGGTAATGATCCGGCTAGTTATAATTTTGATGAATCGACATTTTCCGACCACGCAGAAGGGGACGAAGAGAATGGAGAAAGTAAAGAGGCGGTAGTGGAGGTTGCATCGGTACCTTCTGGAAATTTCGATATAGCGCAGTTAATGGCAGTTATGATGAGAATGGAACAGTCCAATTTGGAAATGAAACAGTCTATTGAAACATCAGTAGAAAAGACAGTTGAAAAGTCTGTTGAAAAAGTAAACCATAAAATGGAACAATCTAGTAATCAATTAAATCAGAAAATTGATCAATCAAATCAGGAAATGAAAGAAATTAAACGGTCAAATCAGCGCATGGAACAGTCGGTGGGCGAGATCAATAACAAAATGGACGAGAAATTCAATGAAATGTATATCAATTTACATGAAGAAGTAGAGCAAATTGAACAAAAATTACAGAAGGACATCCAAGGGTTAGAAGAGAAAGTTCTAGGCTTCGAGAAGAAACTTCTATGTATCGAGGTTAACGGAACAGCATCGCCAGTAGCTCAGCCAATTCAAGCAATGAAATTTAAGCCACCGATATTTGATGGCACAACATCGTTTGCGGTTTTCAAATTTCAATTTGAGACAACGGCTAACCAAAATGGGTGGAATGACGCAAATCGGGGAACAGCATTAATAGTGGCTCTAAAAGGAGAAGCGGCTGAAACACTGCAGACTATTCCGCAGTATGACCGTAGTAATTACAACGAAATAATGAAGGCGCTGGATCGGAAGTATGGAAGTGACCATAAGCGAGAGATGTATCGTATGGAGCTGAAGAGCCGATGTCAAAAGATCGGAGAGACTCTTCAAGAATATTCCGCAGCAGTCGAGCGGCTAGTGCATTTGGCACATGTGAATACATCTCCCGATTACATGGAGAGGATTAAGATGGACGCATTCATCGATGGAATACGGGATCCGGAAACACGTAAAGCAGTGATGTTATCACCTAAGACGACGTTTGCCGAGACCATCGCATGTGCTTTAATAAATGAGACTGCACAGGCTATCATAAAACCGTCGCTTAAGGTACGACGAGTAGAAATGGAGAGCAGCACCAACGTCGAGCGGTCGGTTCCAAGATACAGAGAGGGTGGTAGCAAAATAAAATGTTGGACATGTGACAAAATGGGTCATATGTCGAGAGACTGTAAAGAAGGAAAATGGAGGCGTACAAGATCACGATCTCCTATGCAACGAGTATTAAGTAGAGAGCAAACGTTGGCCAAGGAGGATGGCCAAGAACGAAAGGAGTCGTTAAACTACAACGAGTCAGCCTAAAGGGGCAGAAGCTGACTCCCACAACCAATTGCCCCATAACCTCCATCCCTATTTCGAGATTGGGACGAGTCGGTGACAGCTTAACAATTAAAGGAAGTATTGACGGGAAGAGCTGTGTGATTACCCTGGATACAGGAGCGGTGCGCACGTTTGTCCGTGAGGATCTAGTAAAGGGAAGAGTACTACCAGCCAATGAGTTGAAATTACGTACAGCCACAGGAGAGAGCGCAGACATAAAGGGCAGGAAGCTTGTGAGAATTGAGATAGGCAATGCTCAATTCCAACACGAAGTGCTGGTCGCAAAGATAGTGGATGAAGTCATCTTGGGGATGGACTTCATGAGGGCGAATGGCTTCGTGGTGGATGTTGGAAGAGGAGTATTGGACTGTGATAATTTCGAGTTACCACTGCGAGTGGATGATGTGGAAACAACTACTAGGCGGGTAATAATAGAACATCGGGAAAAGCTGCCACCGAATTCGGAAACAATTGTGTGGGGGAGATTGGAGGGAGGTTCTGGGCCACCCAGGTTGTGGGTTGTAGAAGCCAGTGAAGAAGAAAGCGAAACCAAAGGAATTATGATAGGGAGGACGTTAGTAAAATCAGATAACGAATGTAGGGTACCGATTAGGACCCTAAATCTCTCGGAAAAGACAAAAACAATTAAGAAAGGAACTGTTATTGGTAAATGTGAAGAGGTATCAACGATAATGAAATGCGAGCAGAAAAATCCGATTAGAAACACCGATACGCAAGGACAGAAGCAAATAGTAGAACACCTCATGCAGAAATGGACTGGGGATCTTAGCATGAACCAGAAAAATTCAGCACGACAACTGTTCGAACAGTATAAGTCGATATTTTGCAATACACCGGATAATAATGGAAGGGCTAACATGGTGAAACATCGAATTGATACCGGAACGGAGACACCTATACGCCAAGCACCGAGAAGGTTACCTTTAGCAAAACGAGAAGAGGTGGATCGAATGGTAACGGACATGCAGGCAGCTGGAGTGATTGAATCATCAAACAGTCCATGGAGTTCACCAGTAGTATTAGTCCAAAGGAAGGATGGCAAAATGCGCTTTTGTGTCGATTACCGAAAGCTAAATTCAGTAACGAAAAAGGATAGCTACCCATTACCAAGGATCGATGACACGTTAGACACATTGTCAGGGGCTAGAATGTTTTCAACATTGGACCTGCAAAGCGGGTATTGGCAGGTGGAAGTCCAAGAGCAAGATCGTGAAAAAACGGCGTTCAGTGTGGGTAATGGGCTATGGCAGTTTAACGTGATGCCATTTGGATTATGTAATGGCGCGGCAACTTTTGAACGACTTATGGAGCGCGTGTTAAAGGGACTGCACTGGAAGACTTGCCTCGTGTATTTGGATGACATCATTGTTATGGGAAAGGATTTCGAAGAACACTTAACAAATTTGTCAGAGGTATGGAAGCGATTACAATCAGCCGGTTTAAAGTTGAATCCGAAGAAGTGTTCATTATTCAGAACGGAGGTAAAATTTTTGGGGCACAAGGTAACGACCAATGGAATCCACACCGATGAGGACAAGATATCAGCGGTAAAGGACTGGCCAAGACCTAAAAATTTACGGGAATTACGGAGCTTCCTCGGATTGTGCACTTATTATAGGCGATTTGTGCCAGGATTTGCCAATGTAGCAAAGAGCTTACATGATTTGACCCGGAAGAACAGAGCATTTGAATGGAATGACGAGCAAGAGGAGTCATTCAATGAATTGAGAAGGCGATTATGTACGGCATCGTTGTTGGCATACCCTATACCTGGTGTTAAGTTTATTCTTGATACCGATGCAAGTAATGATGGCATCGGAGGGGTGTTGTCGCAAGAAATTGAAGGGCAAGAAAGAGTAATAGCTTATTACTCGAAGGTGTTATCTAAACCAGAACGTAACTATTGTGTAACTCGTAAGGAATTGTTGGCTATAGTGGAATGTGTGAAACATTTTCATAAGTACCTCTATGGCCAAGAATTTCATATACGAACGGACCATGGAGCATTACGTTGGCTACTGCAGTTCAAGAACCCAGAAGGACAGGTAGCGCGTTGGATTGAGCGACTACAGAGCTATCATTACCAGATCGAACATCGGAAAGGGAGTGCACATGGAAATGCTGATGCATTGTCAAGACGACCATGTCAAGTGGAATGTAAGCACTGCGGGCGTATAGAAGCAAAGGAAGACGTTATCGACATCAGGCTTATGCAAATACTACCCGATAAGGAATGGACGGATGAAACGGTTAGGGACGAGCAGTTAGCAGATCCAGATTTGGCAATAATCATGCAACTTAAGGAGACAGGAAATCGTCCAACTTGGTGTGAAATTGCGGATAAGAGTCCCACGGTAAAGGCTTACTGGGCACAATGGGATAGCCTCCAAATCGAGAAAGGATGCTTAAAACGAATATGGGAAAGCTCGGACGGTAATGTGAAGCAATTGGTAAAAGTGGTGCCTAAGTCTAGAATTGCCGAGATATTGAAGGAGTATCACGGAGGGGCAAGTGGGGGTCATCTGGGAATTAATAAAACACTTGCCAAAATACGTCAACGTTTTTACTGGTCAGGATGTAGACAATCTGTAGTGGAGTGGTGCCAAAGATGTGATCAATGTGCGGCGGTAAAAGGTCCTGCACGGAAAAGTCGGGGAGCAATGCAGCAATATAACGTTGGAGCGCCATTTGAAAGGATCGCAATGGATGTGGCAGGACCATTCCGGACTACAGATGTTGGTAACAAATATGTGCTAGTAATAATGGACTATTTTAGCAAATGGCCAGAGGTGTATCCCATACCCAATCAGGAGGCAACCACGATAGCTGACGCCGTGGTTAATAATTGGATAAGTCGTTTTGGAGTACCAATGGAGATTCACACAGACCAAGGAAGAAATTTTGAGTCAGTTGTATTTCAGGAAGTCTGTCAGTTGCTCGGTATAAATAAAACAAGAACAACGCCTCTGCATCCACAGTCGGATGGTATGGTGGAAAGATTCAACGGGACGTTGGAGAAATATTTAGCAAAGGTCGTGGAAAATGATCAACGCAACTGGGATCGACATATTCCGATGTTCCTGATGGCGTATCGATCAGCAGTACATGACTCAACGGGAATGACACCAGCGAGAATCCTTTTTGGAAATAATCTGCGATTACCCGGAGATCTAAAGTTTGGAGCCGTTCCATCATCAGCTTTAGATAGACAGAATTATGTTGACCAGATGAGAGGAGAACTCGACGAGATACACCAGTTTGTACGAGAGAGGATACGAGTATCAAGTGATCGGATGAAGGCTCGATATGACATACGAGCAAATAATAAAGGTTTCGAAGAAGGAGAGTTAGTATGGCTTTACAACCCACAACGGAAGAAGGGTTTATCACCAAAGCTCCAACCATCGTGGGAAGGGCCGTACACCATCATCACCAAAATAAATGACGTGGTCTACCGGATCAAGAAAGGGCAGCGAGGAAAGTTGAAGGTGGTGCATATAGAGCGATTAGCGATCTACAGGGGTAGTGAGTTGGATCCTGTTCGGGACGAATCAGGATTAGGTAGGGGGTAATGTTACGATCGTGGCGACATCTATGTTTGAATAGCGACACTATCGTTAATGTAAAATTGTTATAAAGTAGAACAGTATAGAGGTGTCTAGACTTATCTAGACTAATCGAATATTCTGGACATTTCTAGAATGGTTAGAATATTTGGTATAAATACGCGACGAACATTTGGGAGAAAATCAGTTGTGTTTTAACCGTGAGAGTGCTAATAGTAATTAAAAGGAAAGTGTTTATAAAGTAAAATAAAGTGGTATTAAAGTGTAATATAGTGTTATTAAAGTGTAGTAAAATAATTATTGTGAAGTGAAATAATTAAGTTAAATAAGTGAAATAATTAAATTAGTGTTTAATTGGAAATAAATAAATTTAGTGTGTTCTAGAATTTACATCGTTTGTTTTATTCACAATCCAGTGATCGAACCTTGAATTTGACAAGGCAAAAACGTAACAATATTATAAATTAGTACAGTTAAGAAAACATGTTAGTTGAGTTTCACACCACTTGTTGAACTGTTATATTTTACTCATTTTATTATTCTGTAGTTTAATGTGCTGACCGGTAGATGCAGACACTAGTCTGATATATGTACATGTATTTAAAAAAACTAATCGTTTAAAAATAAAAACGTTTACATTAATAATCGAAATTAATAAATATTAAGCTCAGTTACTTACGATTAACATTTTAGTGATCATGCGTGCATTTTATAATTGATAAACGAAGTGTGAAGCTGCTAGGCGCGGGAATCAAGTTGGCAATTGTTGCCAGCGCCGTATCTTGCCGCTTCCACAAGTATGCGTGTTACCTCCTCATGGTGGCCACCCGACAACTAGCTATTTTATGTGCGGTGTGCTAGGGAAAAATACAACGCTCAACAACTGGGCTGGGTCAAAGCGTTTATCGTACCATGCCGATAACAGCGGAGGCTGGGGATTCGTATAACTCGGACCATTTCAGTCTCTAACGGTGTACCAGGATACCTGGCGCCCTACTGATCTTGTAGCCTTATCTGTGCATTACAGATCTTCAGTTACATTGCACAAATGAAATTTCTCGTGGGATCTATTAAGGACAACACACATAAAAACAAAATACTAGAGTCGAATAAAATACGAAAACCAGCGCTGCGAGGGGGCATATAAGCATGATCCAGGTTGGTCTCTCAAAACTAAGGAATGAAGGCATGAATAATTAAAACTGGAGAATGGTGCAGAAGCCCTTAGCTGCCACCTTCATTAAAATCATGAGGAAAACCTTCGGACCTGCTCCGTATTACCGGAAAGGAGGGTGGCCGAGATTGACAGCCTGAGCCGATCTAAGTGCAGTTTCCCGCTACAAGAAAGCGGTAGAGGGCTTAGGTGAGGTCGGAGCTAAACTGTAAGTGATCATTACATACATACCTGGAGCTAAACTGTAAGTGATCATTAAGGAAATGTCCTGCAGACTGATTAGATGTCTCTCCCTATCCTTTCCAGTTTCAGAGGCGTTGGCGAGAACCAACGGATTGGTCAGTTATAGGTTCGAAGCGATTATGCTCAAAATTTATAAAAGGGTCGGATTCATCAGGTTAGAGGCATTGAGCACATAACGCTCAGAGTGTTCCAGGCGACTCCACCCACCGAAAAGTTCAGGTCGATGGGGTTGCACTGTGTGCGCTAGGTATACCTCAGCCGGCCTCGCTATTAGGCAGAAGTACACCGAAGTTCATATAAATCACCCTGCACCACTGGGAAAAGAGTTGTTCTGATCTATGAACCTGCGGACAATGCTGATCGGATAATGGAACTCAAGGCTCGCAACTACATATTGCTATATGGGAAAAAGGAGGTAAGATTAGTTCCTGGTGATGTTGTGGCTAGCATTGATAGGGACGGTCAAAATCGCTGGGTAACATCAGCTTACCTACCTCAAAATCGGAAAGTCGTAATCATCCTAGGCAGTTCATCCTATAACCAAGACCATTCCTATCCTGTGCTATCTCCAGTATGAATTGGTTACAAAACCATCCAGAAAATCAATTTTTAGAGAAACTGGGTGGAAACCGACTGAGATATCTTTAGAGCTCTTTTAGGTGGCTCATTATCGGTTCTCAATCCACCTGTATCAACACAAGAGCTTGATGTTTTTGTAGACAAACTATCCGACGGTTTTAACAAGCCTATATTGCTAAAAAAATAAAAGCTGCTGCGGATTGAGTGACTACCATAAAGAATCCTCAAAACATACAAATACGAATAAAGAATTGCCAAAACAAGAGCTTGAAGATCCTATTATGGTAAAATATAGGATTCGTCGAAGGTTGCTAGGCTACGTAAAGTACTTTCTTCTAGTCCTTCCATCCCAAGTTATCTCAACAACCGGGTGGATCATGGACTACGCGTAGTGCCAAACCTCTGGAGCTACTATTAGAAACGCACTTTCCGGGGTGCTCGACCTGGTTTCAGATAGGCCTAGCGCTATATGCCTCGCAAGCCCCACTTTAAGGCATATACATCGGCAATACCTGATGACAAAACTCCTGCAGATGACCTATTAGAGGCTCAAACGAGCTGGATAACCTATAACCGAAATCTCAACATGTGGGCTGCAGGGGAAGATCGGTGGAAACAGCTCTCTTATTAGTCCTATTGAGAAATTATCATGTCTGGCAATCAAGGTGGTCTGCTTACGCGGATCATGTTAGTATTGCAGTTTTCGGAAAATACCACTGTACGCTGCAAGAGAGCGCTTGCAATGCAGAAAGATTGAACGTCCCAGCTTATGATTACTGTCGTAGTTGCGAAGATGAGAAGGAGGAAGACCCAGTACTCTACTTGCCTGCTCCTGCCCTCTGCAAACAGAATGAAATTTATAGAGAGATGACCCTTCATCTAGACGATCCTTTTGGATCGACGTCAGGGATATACAAAATTCAACACTTTGTGGAAGCTCAGGATGGTTCGATGAATTAAAACAATCAAATTTGTTTACTTTTCAATTTATTATCAAATGTTTAAATAAAAACCACAAAATATTTATTTGCCTAATCAATTTTTTATTTTGAACACGTTGGAGCTTTTATTCGATTTATTTATATATATATATTGATTGTGAATCATCTTAATTCAACAGGAAATCAGTGAACTGCTTTCGTGTAACAATTCCAACCGGTACTGTAATCTCCTTATTACAGGTTGCTAGAAAAAAAAATAAAATGTATTAACAAGATTGGTTAAAGCATTAATAAAATTCGTATACCTTCTTTTTGCTTCTCTACAACGACAACATATGGCTGTCGCTCCAAAATTCGCGACATACGTCCAAGTGTTATGTCCTTACCAACCTTAATGAATTGCTTGTAAATGAATCGCAAAATTGGATCGTTTTTACTTAGCTTATCGTTTAGTAATTTATTTAGTGCATGCTCACGTGTCGCCATTCCCTTGATGTCACCCAAATTGTCAACGATTGGAATTTGTTCGACATTAAGCTCGTTCATTTTGTTGGTGACCTGAATGAAAGTTTCATCGTATGAAACAGTTTCCGGTTTTGTTAAATTAAGAGTTTCAATTGGTTTGTCCCACCATGAATATTGATTAATGTTTTTCGATTCAATCAAACTTCTAGCCTCTAACCAACTGTCAATAACGAACTTTGACATATAATTACGGATACTATCGGGCAAAATAACGACAACCTTGTGTGTCTCATCCAAGTCGAGCTCTTTGATTACCTCGATTGCGGCGTGCATTGCAGCCCCACTACTACCGCCACAGAGCATACCTTCCAAACTTTGTAGCCGCTTTGCCATGGTAAATGAATCCTTATCATTAACTTTTATCCACTTATCAACGACGCTACGGTCCAATACGGTTGGTATAAAATCATATCCAATACCCTCAACTTCGTAGAACGTGACATCAGTGTTATTCAAACTTTCGGGCTCAGCCAAAATTGAACCGGGCGGATCAACAGCCACAATCTTAATATCTGTTGATTTCTCTTTAATTCGTCGACCAATTCCCGTCACGGTACCACCAGTGCCCGCACCCAATACAACCATTGTAACATCCGCGCATTGCTGTAAAATTTCAGCACCAGTTCGATCATAATGCGCCAACGGATTTCCCGAATTGCGATACTGATCCAAAATGAATGAATTCGGAATGGCCTTATTTAAGCGTTGCGCAACCGAAATTAAACTATCGGGCGAATCGAATGCCGCCTCGGTTGGTGTCCGAATAATTTGGGCACCCAATGACTTAAGGGTACCGACCTTTTCGTCGGACATTTTCTCCGGCATCACAATAATACATTTATAGCCTCGAACCGCGCATGCCATTGCCAAACCGATACCAGTGTTACCGGATGTTGGTTCGATGATTGTACACCCGGGAGTTAGGAATCCTTTTGCCTCGGCATCGAGCACCATACGATAGCCAATCCGATCTTTTACCGAACCGCCCGGATTCAAGAATTCACATTTTGCAACTGTGCAAAATAAAAAAAATAGGTTTGTTTAGTTAGTTTATGTTGGCCTGAGGTATAGATTTGATGCACTTACAGACTTGGCACTTAATACCATCTTCCTTTGTAATACGGTTGATTCTGACCATTGGCGTATGACCAATTGCATCACAGATGTTATCAAGGATTAATGGTTGTGGCTCTCTTGAATTTACAAAAAAATTATTTAATTATTTTAGATTACCGGGCAGTGTAACGAAATTGATAAGATTAGAACTCATACGTAATTCATTCTTAAAATATTTAGCAAATGGACTACAAGAGATAATTTTTATTTTTATATTTGTTTTAAAAGAAATCAGGAAACAAAAATAGAATGTTTAGATAGAATTATTTCGATAACCTTTCGATATTTGATTATACAAAAAACTGGTATATATACTTACAATGGTCGTACAGTGTGTACAGTTTTAGCATTCGGTTCACTTAAGCTCCATGTACATCTTGATGGCTGGTCGGGCCGCACGAATGTTGACATATCAAAATCGGCCATTTTTATTTTACTTAATCCCGCCGATAACGGACATCCATTTGTATTACTTGCCATGCTGTATTCGAAAAACAAGCCTCTAAATAATTTACTATTATGTATACGCACTCTAAAAATAAATCAAATAAAAAACAAATAACAATAACAATGATAATAAGTTCACAGTGAGATTTAAAGACGTGATTATGTCTGTCAATTATAAGACGTCATAATACAAATAATAACGTTTTGTAAATAAATATTCACCTCGTGGTCTCTACTATTATACACAAAAATCTACAGAATGTATACGTTTGAAGGAATAAATAAGACTGTTATTATAATTCAGTGGTACATGCGATTTATATAGCAGCAGAATTATTAAACCTAGAAACGGAAACAAACTTTATGATAACGAAAAAATGGTAATCGCAGTAAATATTTATAAAATGTTGTGGTTATCGAACTATCAAGACAATATATACGTTGGTCTAACGTGACTTGACATAATTTTTGTAATATACGCATACGCGTTTTAAGGTGGTTCTATATTATGTATACATACAAAACTATACTGGTAAACAAATATTTTTACACAAAGGTCAAGAACATGCGCTTTAAGATTACATACATTCAAATTTTCAAATGTGATTATAGAAACGCATCCAAACATATAATATCATTATCTAATAGAACAACGTCTGTTCCAATTGACCATACACAGTTATCCGGAAAGATATGTTTTCAAGACCGCAATTTTATTGTTTGTGTATATAGTAAACAATGTTGCGATAAGTGGTTACTTACTGACCGCAAATTTGAACTCTCGTCACCTATATTATAATATACGTGATCCACTGCGCAAGACGAACTATACTGTTTATTACATCCATGATGTGCTCACCTGAATTATAACACCGATTTCAATATTCTATCAGTACTGTCACACATTAAATACGTAGAGATATACAAACCCATAGAATGTTTTGTCGTACAAATAGTATGATTTATTAGGCCCCCATTATTATTTTTAATTTTTGCTCTATATACAAAATGTATCTGTGGTTTTTGAAAGTTGGGCGCTGACGGATGAGTACGAGAGATGGCTCCTAACATTTGAGCGAAGAATCATGCGTGTGATTTACAGCCCAAAACGCGAAATAGATGGTACCTACCGAGCCCTGTACAATATCAAGATCAGAGATCTGATAAAGATCCCTGATATTGTACATGAAGTAAGATCTCAGCGAGTACGGTGGCTCGAGCACATTCTGCGTGCTGATCCGGAACGAATTGTGCAGCGATCTCTGAAGGGATCTCTGAGGAGCCATGGTTGGCGCAGAGGTCGTTGCAGGCGAGGATGGCTCCACGGTGTAGAGAACGACTTAGCCTCTTCAGATTGTCTTAGACAGTATGAAGACCATGCTCGGGATCGAAACCGCTGGAGCCAAATTGTTGATTCAGTAAAGGGCCAGTAATGGCCTTTAAAACTGTATAAAAAAAAAAAACATTTAGAATTGTAAACGTTAAATTTGATTTCAATTATAGATAATCTCGATATCCGGGCTCTACTATGATCCGGCCTTGCCCATCTTTCACTAAGTCAAAAAACAATTATATATTCCAAGTTTACAATTTAAAATTTATAGAACCCGAAAATTTCCGAAAATTTGCCAAACTTTCACATTTAGTTCTAAAAATTTTAAAAAGGAAAAATTGCAGAATTATGGAACTCCATCAGTTTTAAATAAGCCTTCCTTTAGTTATTTGATCTGCATTTAATTTTGATTAAACGAAATTTACATAATCTTGTAACCATGTCGAATATTCATCAATTCGTTTCGAAGAGCTGCTATGTACGGTCTTAAAGAGAATGAGTGGCATATTAAATTGGCAATGCACTCGGGGATATGAATCTAAAAAGGTCAAAGGTATATATAATAGCTTCTTATACTGTCGATATAATTCTACTTCCGTGGAAGCAATGAATTGAGCAATGTTTTTCCTGATCAATCTCAATTTGAAAAATATTTTGTGATAAAGGCAGATTTAAAGGTGCATAAAAGAGGCACAAAATGATAATATTTCATCCGTGATAAAATAGCTGACTCAACTATTCAAGTTACCTACATCACAATTAAATACAGCATGAAAGGTATAAGATACCAAGATTTATTATGACAAAGAGCTCTTGAAGCCTTTGAATAAATTGATGCTGCTAGTGGAGAAAGGAGATATTCGACCGTAAAATCAAAGTTACGATCTATTCTGAAGGTTAATAAGATGAGTATCCAAAACATATCGTTTGTTAAAAGGATGAAGTGACCAACTATACGAACGTTTTTCCAGAGAATATATGCCGAATTACAAATTTTTCGTAATCTTTACGAGGCCATTCGATTTAATTTGCCATATTACAATAATTGATTGAAATCACGATGAGGCCAAAGTAATAAAACATTTTCTGGAGCATTAAACTCAAACGGTTTGTAACCTAAATCAGTTGTAGACATCACGCAGATAAGGCAGATACTGAAACCCGAGAAGTTTTTGTTAATTTTAAATTTCCCATACGGAATTCTCGAAAGGTGTTCTAGAGCTAGAAATGTGTTCCAGACATGATAAAAAAGGTAAAATTTCAAATCATAAATCAATCCACACGCCAAAACATACAAAATTTTATTTATCTAAAATATTCAAGTCTTGCCAATCCAAACTTCCGCATACTCCTGAAACGGCGAATCCTGCCGAATTGAAACTGCTGAGGTTCGAGAAAGAACTTTTGTACATCAAAGTAAACGCAACATTACCACTAGTAGCTCAGCCAAATTAAGCGATGAAATTTATGCCACCGAAATTAGGACGATGGATCGAAAATATGTAAGTGACCATAAACGAGAGATGTATCTTTTGGAACTGAAGAGTCAATATCAAAAACTCGGAGGGACTCTATAAATACGTCTACCGATTACATGGAAACAATTAAGATGGACGCGTTCATTGACGAGATACGGGATCGGGAGACGCGGAAAGTAGTGATGTTTTCACTTAAAGCTACTTTTACCGAAACCATTGCGTGTGCTTTGGTAAACGAGACTGTACAGGCCACCATAAACCGTCATTTAAAGTGCGACGGTCACCAGCGGTCAGTACCAAAATTTCGAGAAGGTGTGGTACCAAATAAAATGTTTTGCGTGGGACAAGATGGGTCACATTTCATGACATTGTCGTGAAGTCTAATGAAGACGACTAAGATCGCGATATCCTATACAACGAACATCAAGTTTTGGCCAAGGAGGAGGGACAAGAAACGCAAGGTATTAGGAAAACACGGTGTTGGACATGTGACAAAACGGGTCAGATATCACGAGACTGTCGGGAAATAAGATGGAGACGGGCGGGATTGCGATCTTTGGTACATCAAGGATCGGATAACGAGGGAATTATGCCCCAGAACAGGAAGTATTGTGTTATAACCCTGGATACAAGAGAAATTGGAACGTTTGTACGAAAAGATCTAATTAAGGGAAGCATACAACCAGCGAATGGGTTGTAATTTGGAACGGGCACAGGATTGAATTCCGTTTTAACGGGCCAGAAGATTGCAACCATAAGGATTGGCAATATATTGGTCACAATATAGAGGATGAAGTCATCTTGGACATGGACTTCATGAGGACGAATGGTTTCGTGTTGGAAGTAGGACGAGATGTATTAGCCCGTTTTAATTTCGAGTTACCACCTCAAATAGATGATGCAGGAACAAGAATCAGAGAATCAGGTGTGTAATAATGGATCATCGAGAAAAGCTGCCACCTAACTCGGAAACAATTGTGTATGGGAAAGAATGGAGAGAGGTTCTGGGTCACACAGGTTGTGGGTTGTAGAAGCCAATGAAGAAGAAAGCGAAACCTAACTCTCGGATAAGACGAAAACAATTAAGGAAGGAACTGTCATCGGTAAATGTGAAGAGCTGTCAATCATATTGAAATGGGAACAGAAGAAAAATAGTAGAACACCTCGTGGACTGAAGATCTAACCATGAACTAGAAAAATTCAGCACAACAACTGTTCTATACAGTATAAGTCGATATTCTGCAGTACACCGGATAGTAATGGAAGGGCTAACATGGTGAAACATTGAATTGATACCGGGGCGGAGGCACTTATTCGCCAGCGACGAGAAAATTGCCATTAACCAAACGAGAAGAGGTGGATGGAATGGTAATGGACATGCAGGCAGCTGGAGTGATTGAATCATCATCAAACAGTACATGGAGTTCCTCCGTAGTGTCGGTCGAAAGGAAGGATGGTAAAATGCGTTTCTGTGTAACCGAAAGCTTAATTCAATACCAATGATCGATGACACGTTAGACACATTGTATATGGCGCTAGAATCTTTCAACATTGGACCTGCAAAGCGGGTATTGACTGAAGAGTCGTCCCATATAGTAATGGCGATATGCGCCCCCTCAGACAGAAACCTGGCTGACCTAACATCAAGAGATGCTTACCCATCAATTCTGGTAGATTCAATGATATGGGCCATTCTAAAGTAAGACAATTACAATATTAATATTGAAACAAACAGTCATTTTCTTGATTTGTTTGCTACAGTTTGTTAAACTTATGAAAATCGCAAGCAAAACAATACAATTGCTGAATAGATCGAAGCGGCCGTATAGGAATGTATCAAGCCGGTACAAATCATTACACATGATAACAAATTTTTATGTACTCAAAAACGAAGTCCGATACCATGCAATTATCTCCATTTGTTGATAATACTGAAATAGTATGAGTCAGAGGGAGACTTCAAAACGCCGAACTAAACTTTGATGATAAGCATCCATCAATTTTGCCAAATACTCACACAATTATTTCCCTAACTTTCCGTTATATCCACTCTTCAAACCATTAACCCCAACCATTACTATCTTCCTATACTCGTCAAACATTTAGCGGGCCATTTCAACTTCAAGTCGAGATTTTATTCTCTGTAATAAGTTTAAAATTTTGGCAAAATCCCCAAATGGATAAAATTCTATTAACCTATAAATATGCGGAAATCCGCCGCGGGCTGAAATATTCCATCGTAAAAATCATATGCTATTTCAAAATGCAATCCAGATTAAAAAATTATTTTTTAATTGCCAAATGTAAATTTCAGCGAATCCATAAACAAAAATACATTATTGTAAAAATAGTTTGTTGCATGTTTTGCTATTTAAAATATTTACAAATAAAAAATGAGAAATGCGTTTATTAGACGACTTTGCAACAATGTATAGTGCATCCGAAAATAACACGTTCGAATGTAAATACAATGTACGTATCGTATAGTGTATACATATGCTTTGCGTATCGATCGACGATATCATTAAATTTAACAAAAAATGTTAGATCAAATTACTAGTCAGTATACTCGCAATGCTGATTTATAATTATAGCGATATATAAATTAGATAATCAATTATATATACGCGATCGCCACCATTTAACACTCGCATATCGATGACGACCGGCTTTTACCATAGCTGAATTAGAGAAATCTATAAAATCACATGTTCTATATAGTTTTTGTTGATATATTCGAATTGTATTTTCGCAAAGACACGCAAAATTTGGAATTTTCTTTGGATTTGCAAACAACAACATGCGTGCTTATTAATAGTATAACCAAGCCATGCACACACAAACAACAAAAAACACTGCGTTTTCGTTCTACTGAGCATGTCTATAAATGACCTTACAAATGAACCTTACAAAATTATAAGAATATTTTATGATTCTTCGATATATGTAATTCAGTAAAATGTTATATTCCATAACCGGTTTGCTTTTAAACTTCTTAATCTTAGATTAAATTCGTCTATATAGTAATTCCGAAATATACTTACAATAATTAAATTAAATTTGTTTAATACACGCACACAGACACTGAATATTTATCTAATAAGTTTTTTGTTTATCACAAAATTCGAGTTTAATGCAAAATTTCTATCTACACTGTGCAAAAAAAATAAAATTATAATTTGCAAAATGTCCACGTTGCATGAAGAATGAAGCAAGACTGAACTGAACACTATGAATTAAATGAAGGCAAAAATATTTTTTTGTTGATTCCACGTTGTTTTTTCGACAATCGGGGTTGGTGCGGAGGTTTGTGTATAAATAAATAAATAATTTGTTGACACAACAAGCATTTAAATATTCTCTGCTCTGTGTACACAAACAACATACATATACGAGTACATAATATATTTAAAGTAATCCAATGTATTCCAACTACTTGTGTATTTATAATTAATGTTGAGTTTAGGTTTGTGTTACATCAAATAAATTATTATTCGTTTGTTAACTCGTTCACGCCCAGTGTTTGGTTTTAAGGCTTTAATATTTGCATTTCTCCATAGGTTCTAGTCATATACTACGAGCAATGTCATCGTAAAGGTTAATGTATAACATACACTTGGTGAAGATCTGGTTTTTAGTTCAACAAAACATAGAATTAACGACATCAAAATGAAAACTTCTTCCCAATTTAGTAAAGTAGGATTAACATACGAAGAAATTAAGGACAACAGTAAATTCTATACTGCCAACAGCATTAATGATATACCAATTAAGGTGAATACACCGTACACAACATATTCAAAATTGACTATTCATGAGGCTCCTGTGATCGAGGGACATAACCATATGTCTCGTAACTCTAAATTGCACAAACATGTTTTTCAAGAATACCAGCACAGTATCCTTTGCTTGTCGTAGGAGGTGACTAAACAAAAAATGGATACCGCCAAAAAAAGCAACACCGGACCCCCTCAATTTTAGAGTAGCAAGCCCGATCTTCCCTCACAAATAGATACATCTATAGAGACATGGGCACATCTTCGTGGAACTTCCCGCAGCCAAATTGACCATGTGTTATAACTATATTATAGTGAAAGTCAAACCCAAGAATGATTGGTTTGATGACGAGTGCCGTTTTACAACCGAGCAGCAAAATATGCTGCCGAGCAGCCCCTAGTGAAGTGCAAGAACGTCCAACAATCGAGGAAAAACAAGGCTGGCCGTGCAAGGAGAAATTTGCACTGAGGATCCATCTCATGAGGCATTCAAGTTACTGGCCTACATTATATGGGATAGAATCACCCCTCTAGCGGAGGGCCTGGTTGGTGACTATCAAGGAGGATTCCGTCCGAATCGATCAGTCACTAATCAGGTCTTTTCAATGCGGATGATTCTAGTTAAATATTATGTGACGTCCATCCCCATACATCAGGTGTTCCTGGATTTCCGGCAGGCCTATGACTCGATCAATCAAGAAAGCTTGTGACCAACAAAATTGGTACGATTGTGTAGAATGACAGTGACGCAGTCTCAATGCTGTGGTAAAATTGAGAACAGGCTATCGACAATTTTTACAGTTAACTCGGGTGTTCAGCAGGGAGATGCTCTGTCCCGATACTCTTTAATCTCATGTTGGAGTACGCCTTTCGAAAGGAAAATGAAGGAAATAATTGGTCCACTTGTAGAGTTTTCAAGTTCTGTTGGACTGCAGATCAATGAGTCCAAACAAAATACATGTTCTCTGCAGGGTTATAGGGACAAACGAACACCAGATTTTAGTAGTGGCCACTACACGTCTGAGGGAGTGATGAGGTTATACTTGACAGTGTGGGTGAGGATATTAAAATGCGGCTGCCAGTTGGCAGCCATGCTTTGTATCCTCTAAGGCCACTGATAAAATCTAAACACCTATATCAAGTGCCGTGAAGCTGCATCTCTGAAAGGAGAACCACCATATGGTAGGCGCAGAAGTCGTTGCAGGCGACGATGTCTCTTCAGATTGTCTAAGACAGTATGAATATCAAGCGCTGGATCGAAACCGTTGGTCTAAATTGTTGACTCAATAAGGGGTCAGTAATGGCCTTTATAAACTTACTACATATTATTATTATTATTCATGAGGCTCAAGGTAAAACATCCGTTAGTGTTAGTTGAGTTCGACTGTCTGAGAAGAAAATCAAACTATTCGAAAACATATCTCTTGCAACCACAGATATCAACAGAAAATATCGCAAATGAAAGTGGCTGTAGCTCAAACCTTGGCTAAAACATCATAAATCACCAAATCTCCAAATAATATGAATCTAACAATTTATTTCCAAAATATAAACAAATTGTCTTCCTCAGCCGCTGAGTGTCCCAATACTTAGTATTAAAAGCGCATAAAATACGAGTGGCGGAGTACTCAGCAATATCAAATAAATTACAGCTCATCCATCGATCAAGTATACCTATTAGACTACTTATTACATCTACGTTTTATATATAATATATTCCACCGGACTCTCCACTATCCTCATATTCATGACGCAGAAATATAAATGAACTATACTTCTTCTCAATGCTGATTAGAATACGGAGTGTCTAGTCATCGATACAATGTTCAAATTATATGGTTTTAATGTTCGGAGACGATCTTAATGTTTATAAAATCGTGGTAACCTGGTGTGAATTCAACCTGCTTTATCTAACTATATCAATAAATGTAAGATTCCAACGAAAAGTAAATCCTGTTGATCTAGCTTTGATTCAATTTTCAGTTTACCTGCGGAACAATTCCCAATGTAGTTAGTTCGACATTGTGGCCACATGAGTGGCTGATCAACGAATGTGTATCAAGACCACGTCATCAATTTTACGAATAATATGCCTTGTCTTGATTAATAACGTTCTTTAACCTACAAGTATCCGTCTGTAATTTTTAGTCCTATAGACTTTTAGTCCTTCCATAACACCCTCCCTGAAAATAGCTCCACTATGAGATTGTTCATGTATAATTTTCCAAAACATAAAGAGGATGACATCTAAAGCTATAAAGTTTTTCAAGTCGAACTGTCTACAAATGACGTTCAGACGAACGTCGAAAGTGTCTAGCGCGTAATTTTCCGATTGTTTGAAAATCATGTTTCTCTGTCCAGAATATTGAATATATTCAATCTAATTTAGATATAATGATATCATAAACCATTTTTAAAACTTTTGGCTCTGAACTATTTGAACCGCTTTGCCTGCGCTCTTTTCAATCAATCTCTGCAAACTGGCAAGTTTAACTACTAAATGGAGTCCAACAACTAAAATTTCGCAAATCTGTAAATTAAAGATATAACGAATGTTATCCAAAACTTTGAGAAACCTTGACAATACATCTGCACTGCAAGATATTTCGAACAAATTAGTAGCTGATGCGATACCAATCGATAAAATATGTATAAATAAGTGCAAAATTATATCATTCTTTCCATAAAAGATAGTCCTTGCGATTCAAGTATTAAAATTGCAATTCTATATAGAACAGATGAACATGAATTTAACATCGACATAATAATCGTCAAAGTTCAGCTTGTGTACCCAACCCAGATTGGATTTTTAAGAAGTGGTCATGGAAGTTTTGATTGATCTGCGAATAAGGCCGGAATCACATTTAGAGCAGATAATTTTCAAGAACTGCATTGGTTCGACGACGCTCTTTAATTTGATATATTAGTCCATCGTGCCAAACTTTATTTAAGGCTTGTGCAATATCCATAATATTACAGTATAGCACAGTATAAACGCATTTTTCTTTGCCTCTAGTGGGAGTTTGATTACATATTCATGATCAATATGTCCTCCATAAAGCGCCGGTTTTAATTTATAGTGCGATCGCATGAAAATTAGATCGACTTCAGCTCTGACACCGACTTCCACACAAATTCGGTTCCAAAATAGTAAAAATTAAAATCAGTAGAAAACATTCAATTTTTTTGTAATGAATTCATTTGTGTCTTTTCTCATTGATGTTTTGAGACCAGATTTTATATATTTCAATGCTGAGAATTATCAATAAACGCCCAACGCTGACCTGTATTACTGGTTAGAGCTAGCTTACACGCCAAGTAATAGATTGAATAATTTCCGGGTACTTTGGTATAGCTGCTTCTATTTGGGTTAGAAATTGTAATTGGGCCCAAAAAATGGGTCATGAACCTTTATGGGTCAGGAATCTATTAGTTAATTTAAAACTCCAACCCGATTCAGGCCGCATCCAGAATACTTGAAAAATAGGGAACTCCGCGGCTCCGACTTCCACTCCTTGTTTTAATATGTACGATTTAATTTCCACTTTAGTAACGGCGACTTTTGATGATTCAGTTCTTGTCGAATATTACGCTTTTCTATAAGTTGCTGGAAGTTATGACTATTATGAGCAACTTTATGGTGTTTTTCAAATACATACACTGATATTTGGCGTAGCTTTTCCTACCGCTTATTCTAGATTTTTTTTTAAGTTTCAGGTTTTCCTTGTATCAGCAGGCCAATACGTGCGAGGTGCCTAGAAAATAAGTATAGTTGCATTTCTTTCGGCGTTGTAAGTCTTCCACCTTATTCTGTATGCTTAATGTTCTAACCGCAGACTCCGCAAAGAATTTATTTGATTAATCCTCCTTTTATGATGAAGTAGATACTTTAATTTGAAATTTTGCTTAGAAGCCCTCGGCGGATATAGTGCAGCGTGAATTTCGTTTGGGTTCACGAAGCTCTCAGTCCCTTTAATCACAATACTAAGACCATTTTTTTTTTTGTAAGTGTATAGTATCGTTTATTAACTTAGCTAAAATGGTTGATCAATGGTTACGCATCAATAGGCATCAATATTTAAGGATTGGATTTTGGAATATTTTTTGGTTTACCCCCGTATTTGTATTAATATTTCGATTCCTCTCGCTAGTTCTTTGCGTGATTCTTCTATCAAATAAATTGGAGGCAACATTTCGGTTTTTAGTTGTCTAACTAATGTTAATAAAGCCCTAGTCCACTTATTTGTGCTGCGGTGTTATCAGCTGGCCTCGAACTTCGTACAAATGGGTCAGGATAGATATACTACGTTGATCAGTAAGTTTAAGCTGACCTACACCACTATTTGAATTAGTATGTAACTCACTTATTGACGATGCACATTCTACTTTTTTCAAGATCATCAAATTTTGTTAATTTTAATTTTTTTCACAATTTCTTATTAAATTTGCTGCTATTGCCGTTATTTCGAAAAACACTTACTCGTACAAATATTTTTATTGTGCTGTGTTGCAACTTACTCATACTTGGTGAGGCGGTTAACAAGTGATTGATAATGACTTTGTTGTAGTAGTTTTCTCCCCCTCAAATTGGAAGAAAAGTAATAGAGCTGACTGCAGTTAGTATAGGTTCTCGATTAAACAACTATATACACACACCAATAATTAAGAAATGGCGTAACATAGATCAGCAGCATTTCAGTGCTATTATAAGTGTGGCATATTTACCAAATTGAATTTAAATTGAGTAGGAAATAAAGTTCATACTTTTTTTGGAAATGTAGTATCTAGTAGTAGCACGTTTTTGGGTTAAAAACAGCAACTGAAGCATATAACTAGTCAGATCCATAAACGCAGCCGAAAGCCAAAACGTCGTTGTTACTTGCTTTTCGTTTAATAAGACAGTGGAGTAATATATTGAGACTCGCCAACGACCTATGAAAAAAAGCCTCGAAAATGTTTTAAAATAAACTATACCCAGCCATCGAAGAACAAATATAAACGATGAAGAAAGAAGATCCAACAATCCTTGATACAGAATCCGTAAATGGGACATCAAAAAGAGGCTATATCCAACAATTCTTAAAGCAAGAGCGATAATTCAAGATGGAAGGACAATTCACGAATGAAATTTTCTTCTAGAAATTAATGGAACAATAAAATTCCAACAGCAAAATGGAGAATTGGTTGGCTACAAAATACAATCCAACCAGTAATAATAAAAAAGATTTTTTAAAAATTGTCAATACCAAATTTAAGTCAACTATTACAAGCATTCACATAGTAAAATACACGAAATATTGTCTTGTATCAGTGAGATACATGTTTTTGTTGTTTTACTATATGAGTGCTTCACTGTTAAGGTCAACTAAAACTTGAGGTCAACTTGGTATCGAAATTGTATTTTTTTATAAAATTCCATTTACTATAATTTATAAATAATAATAACAACAAAATATTAATGGTACCTCAAAGGGTTAAAATCCCAAGCCTAAATTTGCTAGATGTCGATAGATTTATAGGGTTATAAATTAACCTTTTATTGGATAGTAAAATTAATGGTGTGGATACTAAATGAATGGAGTGTGCACTGACCACTTTACTCAATATGACGGGCTGCGGTTGTCTAAAACCTAATTCAAAAGTATTATCCGATTTCTTTGTAAAGCATGTCGATCAAATGAATCAATAATAAGTGCGTATTCGTTTCGCAATGTTAACCGTTAATCGTTTCTAATCGCCATTTTAGTTTATTTCAGTTTAAATTTTTAAACTATAATTAGTTTTCAAAGTAAAAATTGATTACAAAATTAAACCAATAATAATAAATTTAAAATTTTTATATTTTATTTATTAGACAAAAAATATGTTAGCGACGAATATCCCATGTACGCGTTTATTAGCATGCTAATAATGAAGATCAAAAATCTGGCCGGCTGTTTAATCGGTACAATAGCATACACAAATGTGTGCGCTATACGTGCAACACTAAAAAAACGAATCAAGTGTTTAGCCAAGAACACTGACGGATTTGTTAATTGATAAACAAACGAAATAACTATGAAAGCTGGAATATTTTCAAGGTCATTGCGGTGTGCTCTTAAAAAAAACAGAAGAAAAAATATTATTGCCCCGGAACTAAATAAAATTAAGATTTAGAAAACTTTATATAATTAAAATTGTACCTTCGAACACGTTCAACATTTTCTTCTAATTCTGGTGTCTGTTTGCCCTGGAAATATTTTGTGAATTACGTAAACGTTACAAATTTATGTATTATATTATCAAACCTTTGACTTAAGTCGATGATAAATCGTAACCAAAGACATTAACAATATCTTTAAGCTAAGCACAGTACTCCAGAAGGCATATACCGGGAATATTTCACTTTTCAATAAAGCTTCGAAATCCATATTTTTAATAGAATTTTTTACTTTAATTTACCTAATACTAGAATAATAAGCACTTTCTTATCAATCGAACGGTAATATTATCAGTTTATCACTATTGATTCTTATGAATTTATGATCAACAATCTTTTATTATGGATAAAACATTAAACCAAGTATTCAATATTATGCAGTAATTATGCTTATGGGCGACATGTTAAATTGTGTACTGTGTAGACTTTTAAATGTCAATTCCACCATAAAATAAGGTCTTGCAAAATAAAGTTTTTAATTTTCTTAATTAAAATTATATGTTTACAATGTTTAAAATATTACGAAATGATGGTCTGGAATTATTAAAATGGACACACAATAATTTAATTAGTTTAAGGTAGAATTACGTCGTAAATATTATAATGTTATAACAAATTCTAACCTCAAATTGCGCTACTGTTTCTTTTTGCAGCACGAAATCGCCGAACTTGATTTTTCCTCGATTTAAGAATACACTAAATATACCGCGACGTCGTAATCCCTATTGGTTTGTGAGATCTGAGCGGCGAGCCCAAACTGAAAATTTAACGCAAGATAATGTTTCGTTTGTTAAGGAAGTAGTGGAATCGAAATTTGGGCCAAAAGTCATGTCAAAAGGAATACTAACTTATTCGAATCCAGTGAGTACGTTGATTAAAGTGGATGAAATGCCCACGGTTCAATGGCATTTGGGCGAGAGGCGAACCGGTGTAATTGCACGGAAAATAGGGCAGTATCCACTTTGGTTGAAAAATGGAACAAAAATTCGGACGACACTGCTACAGATTGTAGATAACCATGTCATCAAGTATACCCCACCTGAGGATTATGAACCGACCAGCCGTGTTAAATCAAAAGTAGCTAACAAATTAGGATGTTTATTAGTCGGTGCCGAGAGTGCAAACCCTACCAAACTAACAAAAGAATATTGTGGACTATTTAAAGATTCAGGTGTGATACCAAAAAAATTGCTGGCCAGATTTCTAGTCACACCATCGGCTTCACTCTTGCCTGGCACACCATTAAATGCAACACATTTTAGAGTAGGCGATTTTGTTGATGTTCGAGGAAAAACTGTAGACCGTGGATTCCAAGGAGTTGTGGTGCGACACGGTTTTAAAGGCATGCCCGCATCCCATGGTGTCACAAAAACTCATCGACGTGGTGGTAATATAGCGGGTGGAGGTGAAAAGGCGCGAGTTTGGCCTGGTACTAAAATGCCTGGACATATGGGTAATCGATACCGCATTATGAAAGGTTTAAAAATTTGGCGAATAAATACAAAGTATAACGTTCTCTGGGTGTCGGGAACCGCGATCCCCGGTGAAACAAATGGCATGGTTTACATATACGATAGTATTCTACCACTTAGGCGGCATAAAACGCCACCACCGTTCCCAACTTATTTCGAAACGGATGAAGAACTTTCCGAAGATATTTGGTGCGATGAGGCACATGATTTTAAAACGTCGACCATACACTTCAAAGAGGATTAAAGTTAGTTCGAATGTAAATATATTTTAGGAATCAGAGTTAAAATAAAAATGAATAATTTACTCCGGCGGTATTTCTTTCTCCATGCGGGTGAGTACAATGTTTCGGTCGGTTTGAGTTTTGGGCTCTGCAAACTCGCCGGTCTTTAATCGCATTCGTAAATCGATTCCGCGTAAATCTGTCATTAGTGAGTGTTCCTTGTTGTTCAAATCGATATCCATAAGTGTGGCTTGCTCTTCTAACGCGTTATAAGCAGTCTTGGCGCAATTAATCTTGTCCATAAGCTCTTTACGTGTTCTTCGGAGTTGCATTGCTTCTTCACATAATCCTTTATGAGCTTCGTCACAGCAAAGTTCCATTCCAGATCGTTGGGCGCGATTCTCGAGCCTCGTCTCTGCCAACTTAAGAGCATCAGTTTTATTCTCATATGCCCTTTCCAACCTATCGAGCTCTCGATTAAAATTCTCCATTTCCTCTTTGGTTTTAAGCTTCTGCCACTCTAGTTCATTTCTCGCACGTTGTGTCTCAAAAATTCTTTTACGAATTGTGTGTTCCGTCCGCTCTTGCTGCGCTCTTAGAATATTCCGAGCTTTTTCACGACTCACAAATAACGATTCTCTCATGGCGTACGTGTCTTCAAGTTCATTGTCGGCCAAAAGTTTTAAATGCTGCGTGTATCCCAACCACTCTTCGTAGCTACAAGAGTTTTTCGGGTTACGCAAAGCATCTGGTTTAAACGTGATATTGGCACAGTATTTATCTAGATCTAGTTGCTGTATATCAATTTCCTGCGCTTCTTTTTTATTCGTAATCTCTAGTCCGAGTTTAAAACGTACTTCCTCCAGACGATTTAGTTTTTCCCAAGCCGCTTGACACTGATTCTCGAGCAATTTTTTGTTATTCTCAATAATACATAGTTCTTTTTTTAGTTCGGTATCACCCTCATCGTACGTGATTTCGGAACCTAAACGGCAATCTCGCATTGACAGACATTCCAATACAACATTTAATGGAACAACCATTGCTTCTAATTCGCGCTCTGTCGACGCCTTTTCTTCATTGAGTAAAAATGTTTCGTGCTCAACTCGATTATTACATTCCACCATTGTGGTGTGCCATCGATTTAGTTCGGCTACCCGATCAGACAGACATGAATTCGTATGATAAGTGTCCCAATCCGTTTTAATATTGGTTTCGTATCTCATATTTCGCGCCGCATGACGTAGTGAAAATGCATCGTCTCGCCTCGCTTCTGCAGTATTCTTGATTTGAGTTGCCCGACTATACCAATCTGCGAGACTGATGTGTGGGAGAGGTTTCTCTAAAATCGTAACGGATTTGGCCATTATTTAAAAAATTCCAAAAATATATTCTATTTCCTTCAAAGATTACGAACGAAATAATTGAAATTGTCGTAAATCAAAATACGACTCGATTTGAAAGAAAGTTTTGAATTCAAATGCAATATATAATAGGCTGGGAAATACTCCCAAAAGTTACAAAAAACCCAAATTTCAAATAAAACTCAAATTTATACTGTGATAAGCATTTATTCCAGCTTCAAAAATTATCTATACGTGTGTAACATACTACTTACCTATTCTCAAAAGGGCAGTCATTACAAACATCCTTTACTAAAGCTCAATATACTGTGTTAGGTACGCTAGTTTTCCAAATTACAAAGCCTACCGTAAATTTGGTCCCATTTCTACGGTTTAAGTTCATGCTCCAATCGGGTTAGGATCATATTACGTTCCGTTTGTGAATCTGGATCAACTTCATATAATATTTTACGTAAGTCCATAATTTTCACATCGGTCATCAGTAAATGCTGCTTATGCTCCAAATCGAGCTTGATACGATGAGCATGTATTTCTAAATCGTTATAAGTCTTTTTAGCCAAATTCATTTTGTCCATCAACTCATCTTTTGTCCGTTGCACTTCAGTAATTTCTGAGCATAATTCTCGATGCACTTCATCCACGCAGAGTTCCATCCCGGATCGATTCGAACGATTGCGTAGTCGAGTTTCAGCCAACTTGGCGACATTCATTTTAGCATCGTAACAATCTTCAAGATTTTGAATCTCCTTAAGACAAAACGCGAGCTCCTCAGCATTCTAGGGAAATAATTATATGTTAAAAAAATAGTTACAACAATACGAAAAGAGCTAGACCGATTTACTTTGATACTCTGCCAATCAAGTTCATTACGGGCACGCTGCGTTTCAAAAATGCGAATACGAAACACATGGTTGGTGCGATCTTGCTGGGCACGCATTAGATTTTTCGACTTTTCGCGTGCCACAAATAAAGATTCTCGTACCCGATATGATTCAGTCATTTCATTTTCGGCGAGCTTTTTCAAGCACTTGGTATATTCTAGCCAACCTTCGTACGTTAGTGAACTGAAATATAAAAAAGATCGTTAATCTCTTTTAATTGAACTAAGTTGTATATTATACTTTCGTGGCACCACCATGACGTCAGGCTTTAAAGTAATTTTGGAACAATTTCTATCCAGATTTAATTGATCCACTTCGATTTCAGTTGCTTCTTTCTTATTGCACAACTCGAGCTCTAGTTTCATGCGTACGTCTTGCAATTGATTTAATTTCTCCCAAGCTGCATTGCACTCGTGTTTCAGCATTTTTTGATTATTTTCTGTGATCGATAGCTCGTTTCGTAATTGCGTGTCACAATCATCATGGGTTAATTCGGTTTCCAATCGAGAATCACGTGTCGATAAACAATCCGAAAGTACTTTTAATGGCAGAACTAATGCTTCCATATCTTGTTCGGTGAGATCTTTTTCGTCCTTGAGAAGATTCATTTCACGTATTACACGATTTAAACATTCCACCATTGTTCGAACCCAAAGGTCGAGCTCGTTGGTGCGATCCAATAAACGAGCATTGGTGAAATATGTGTTCCATTCTGTCTTAATATCCAACTCATTACGTAAATTTCGTGAGGCATGCCGTAATGCAAACGCATCTTCACGTTTAGATTCAGCGGTCACTTTTAAATGGGATATTTTTGAAAGCCAATCACTCAGACTGCAATGAGGCAGTGGTTTCTCATAGACAGCTACCGATTGGTTCGACATGTTTAATAGACAACTTTTACCGTTTACTTGTAACAAAACTTCACTATTGACTAAAGTTATTTTGCAATAGGGACAATTGTAGCGGAATCGATGTCGCGGTTGCCTAGTACATCGTTCCTGTTACATAAGGTATTTTATTAACAATCGATCAAACAATTGATACTGACCTAGCACTACTATTCAAAAGAAAGGTGAGGTGAAAATGAAAAACACATTCTAGCACTGCCATAAATACCTTTACTGTACGAAGAGAATAAATTCTTCATAATAATCCAGATGTCTCCCAAACTCACAGAATCACAAATTAACAACAAATCGAATCTTTCAAAATTTCTTTTTATTCTCATAACTTTTCAAACATTTAAGATGAAGCTTTACGTGGTTGCGCGGTTTTACCTTCACGGAAACCATTACGGAAACGGCGTCTTACAACTTTTAAGTGACGCATGCGACCGGTTCCAGTGGTCTTCCTCCTCTTGGCTTTGATCGACCAGTTATCTAAAAATGAGGAACATCGAAAAAATAATTGATTAGAACATATTTTAATGCTTTTTAATTTTTTTATGCCACATATTATATTCATAGGTGACAATATCAAAACGATTCACAATATTATTATCTGGTTAAACGTATCAGTTCCATTATGATGGATTATTTATAATCAAAACAATTCAACAGTACAGCAACTATTTTTTTCTATCTGTTTTGCTTGAAACACTTTCAATGAGCTGTGTAAGCCTTCTCAAAAAACAGAACACACTATTTATTGGAAAACTTTATGTAGAGGCCAATTTGAAATATTATTGAACGATACTTACATGAGCGAAGTTTAGCAGCAGGATAGCCACATTGGGCACATGTTGATTTTTGAATGTGATATGAAGAACGGCCACATCTTCGACACAGGGTATGTGTCTTATTGCGCCGTTTTCCAAAACTTGAAGTACCCTTTGTCTACAAAATACAGAATAAGAGGATATATTAGTTTAGAACATTTTTTAGGTTAGAAATTTTAAATTGAATGAAGCTTTAAAAAATCTTAAGGTAATATAAGAAATTATCATTTTAAAGTAAACTTTAAATTCGATTATATTAGAAAACTGAATAATTACTCATTTAAAAGTTAAGATGACAAGAAATATTTAAAATTTAATTTTACTAATCGCAAAAACTTACCATTTTGTTTGACGAAAGACTTGGAAAGAGAGATAATTTTGACTTTTGTCAAATATGGTAACCCTAAAAAATATTGTCCAATTTGCCCTAGAAACCCAGTGTTTATTATTTTGGCATTTTGAAAGAATGTGTGTATATGATATTTTCGAGTACAAATAATTTTAATACATCATATATTCCGTATATGTATTATGTAGTCGGGTGGGCCGTCATATAACTTAGCACCTACTTAGTACAAACCAACCATTGTTATTCCGTTTTAGTTATCGTAGAGTTAAAAACAGGGTGGAGCTAACTTGAAGTTTGCAACCACCAGATAAAAATGTGCTCTAATGTGCAACCACCATATATAAAATTCAAAAGAACGTTAACAAATGAAACATAACTCAACTGCACTAGTTTCGTTGAGTATGGATTTAACGAAACTCTACTCTACTTGCACATAAATTACATTTTCATGCATTTAAACCTAAGTTAATCTGAGTTAACTTTATAATGGAACCATGGCATCTTAAAAATTAATTAATCTGGTGCTTATATGAATATATTTCCACCCATGAGAATTAAACATAAAAATCAAGTTAACTCGATTCTATTTCAACCCTCAACACAAACGTAGTATACATAACAACAAATAAAGTGGGGGAAATTTAATTTTCATCTAGTAATACTAATCCCTTATCGTTCGTAAGTAAAATAAAAAACTTGCAACACTAAAGCAGTTTTTTGACATTAATTATAGACGAGAATATAGAAGAACTACGTGTTGCAATATTTGCGGAGTAATTAAAACAAAGAAAAATATCAAAATGGCCTCTTCTGTCGACGGTTATCGGGATGTACGCCAATGTCCGTACAATCCGGCTCATCAAATTTTAAGTGAAAGATTTCAAACACATTTGGTAAAATGTAAAAAGGCTTATCCGGACATAAAATTAAAAATATGTCCTTACAATTGTAGTCACCATGTAAACGAAGTAGAACTACAGGGTCATATAAAAGATTGCCCAGATCGAATGAGTTTCGACGTGTATAAGCATACACTGGATGTAGGAAATAAGTTTGAGGATCCAAACGAGCCACCACAATTGTACGACGAGGTGAAAGGAAATGAAAACTGGGACGATGTAAATATATTGAAATTAATTTTGATCAATATTTAATGAATTTATTTTGTTTGATTTTAGTGCAATGATGCATCGTATAATCCAACCGAATCGTTAGAGGCGTCCGGGGTAATGCTTAATAAGTCATATGTGGGATTAAAACCGGCCCAAAAGAAACAATTAAGAGAGCAGGAGCTTCTCCGAGCTCATAGCAAATTAAAGTAAACCATTATTTTAAAGTATATATCGCACTTATATTTAGTTATAATATTTTTCAAGATCGGAAGATCGTAAGAGCTCCCGACATCGGCGGAAACATTCAAAATCTAAGAAATCGGATAGCGAACATAGCCATCGGCGACGAAATCATAATAGTGGCTCTGACTGATTATAATATAAACAATGGTACTTTTATTCAATAATATTTAGTGCGATATAAAATTTACTTTTAATTAGAAATGTTTTTTTTACCAAATTCCAAATTTGAATTGAAATTGTATTTTTACATCATATTTATGTTACCATCTATACTTGAGTTTTTGTTTAATGTTGCAATTTGTAATAATTTTTTTAGTTTATATATTTTTAATTAATAAAACAACTTCTAAAATCTATAACATATATGTATGTACATGTATTTTTTCACCATTGTATTCAGCAATTACATTATATTTCACCTTAACTCAGCAGCTTTTAGCTGACAGCTGATTGTCAAAATTGATTTGTGTTATTTTTTTCGGTCGAGAATTTTGTGCAAAATTGCATTATATTTATGCCTTGGTTGTTTATATAATAACTTACTGTTAGGTAAGTAAATTATTTATATATTTTAATAAGTACATAACTGTTAGCTATATATTACAAATTATCTAATATAAAGGGTGATTTTTTTGAGGTTAGGATTTTCATGCATTAGTATTTGACAGATCCCGCGGGATTTCAGACAAGGTGTCAAAGAGAAAGATGCTCAGTATGCTTTAACATTTCATAATGAATAGACTTACTAACGAGCAACGCTTGCAAATAATTGAATTATATTACAAAAATCAGTGTTCGGTTCGAAAAGTGTTTCGCGATTTACGTCCGATTTATGGTCTACATAATCGACCAAGTGAGCAAACAATTAATGCGATTGTGACCAAGTTTCGCACTCGGTTTACTTTATTGGACATTAAACCAACCACACGAATGCGTACAGTGCGTACAGAAGAGAATATTGCGTCTGTTTCTGAGAGTGTTGCTGAAGACCGTGAAATGTCGATTCGTCGCCGTTCGCAGCAATTGGGTTTGTGTTATTCGACGACATGGAAGATTTTACGCAAAGATCTTACACTGGATGTAGGAAATAAGTTTGAGGATCCAAACGAGCCACCACAATTGTACGACGAGGTGAAAGGAAATGAAAACTGGGACGATGTAAATATATTGAAATTAATTTTGATCAATATTTAATGAATTTATTTTGTTTGATTTTAGTGCAATGATGCATCGTATAATCCAACCGAATCGTTAGAGGCGTCCGGGGTAATGCTTAATAAGTCATATGTGGGATTAAAACCGGCCCAAAAGAAACAATTAAGAGCGCAGGAGCTTCTCCGAGCTCATAGCAAATTAAAGTAAACCATTATTTTAAAGTATATATCGCACTTATATTAAGTTATAATATTTTTCAAGATCGGAAGATCGTAAGAGCTCCCGACATCGGCGGAAACATTCAAAATCTAAGAAATCGGATAGCGAACGTAGCCATCGGCGACGAAATCATAATAGTGGCTCTGACTCATGATATACACATATAAGGTATTATACTCCGATGTTTCATTTTCGTTCTTTTTCGCGCATCGGTCAACATGGCGGCGGTAATCATTAAAAAAAATACGTGATGTTATGCGCGTTTCATTGTTTACATTTTTGTTTTAATAGTTTTCGATATAAATTATAACAAAATTATTGAATAAACGTGCTGTGAATGTTTTCGTGTGTTTACAAAAAAATATTGTGTTCAAATTTTTATATTTCGGTGATTTTTTAAATGAAAAATTGACGCTTTAAAATTGGCTTGTTTGAAGTGAAGAAAAACCATTTTTTACTAAATTGTATATTTTGGTAATTTTAAATTGACCAGTGGATTTTTAATATGTACGATTAGATTGTGTTTGTAGTGAAACAATTATTTTCCGCAAAAAAATATTGTTTAGTTTTTTTTTTAATTGACTATATTGTGGTTAAAGTGAAATTTTTTTGTCAGTGTGAACTTCCTTATATATAAAACAACAACAATGCAGTGTGTTTTTTTTTTTACACCAAGCAAACACAACTTGAAACTCAATCTTATTGCTTAAAAATGCATCGAAACATAAGAGTTTAAATAATATATTGTTTTGAATACATGTGACACAATTAACATTCACTGTTGAATAAATTGTATTTTAATTGAATAAATAATCACCGAAAAATAAAAGTTTTACGAAAATATTTTTTTCACTACAAACAGACTCAATTTATACATCAATATTATCAATTAAAAACCCCACGAAACACAAAAGTATTAATACGATGTGTTTTTGAATATAGTCAAATATTATCTAAAAGCCGCAATTTAATTTTTTTTTTTTAAATTAATTCAATAATAATTTATTACCAAACGCAAATATTACAATTTAAAAGTAAATAGAAATTTGTTTTGATTAGCGCCGCCATGTTGATCAATTGTTGTTGCTTTTTGGGTATTTAAATTTTTGACGTATTGGCTCTGACTGATTATAATATAAACAATGGTACTTTTATTCAATAATATTTAGTGCGATATAAAATTTACTTTTAATTAGAAATGTTTTTTTCACCAAATTCCAAATTTGAATTGAAATTGTATTTTTACATCATATTTATGTTACCATCTATACTTGAGTTTTTGTTTAATGTTGCAATTTGTAATAATTTTTTTAGTTTATGTATATATTTTTAATTAATAAAACAACTTCTAAAATCTATAACATATATGTATGTATGTACATGTATTTTTTCACCATTGTATTCAGCAATTACATACATTATATTTCACCTTAACTCAGCAGCTTTTAGATGACAGCTGATTGTCAAAATTGATTTGTGTTATTTTTTTTCGGTCGAGAATTTTGTGCAAAATTGCATTATATTTATGCCTTGGTTGTTTATATAATAACTTACTGTTAGGTAAGTAAATTATTTATATATTTTAATAAGTACATAACTGTTAGCTATATATTACAAATTATCTAATATAGATTCACGTTGATATAAACTAAGTAGATAACACATCAGCATAATGGGTAACAACATAGTAAAAGAAAGCATTTCAAGTACAGTAGGTAAATATGGGATATCAGTGCAAGCGGCCGAGCTTAACAAAATGGGCGATAAACCAAAATGTAAAGCATGTTGTGCGTGTCCTGAAACAAAAAAAGCACGAGATGCATGGTAATTTTTTAACCTATAAAATTAAATCATGTGATTAAATATTTAAAATTCTTTATTTTTGTTTACAGTATTATAGAAAAGGGTGAAGAAAATTGTGGCCCGCTGATTGAGGCACATAAACAATGTATGCGAGATATGGGTTTTAATATTTAAAATCGAGTACTATCACTATGTAGTCTGGATGGCTGGTTACCACCAAAATACTTGATTAATATTTATTTAGATAAACATGTAAATTACACAGAATTTAGTTTGTAAGAGAGGTGTACTTAATTCAATGGCGGTACGCATGTCCATTGATTTTCTATTATCTCATAAAATGTGATTAATATCATTTAAATGGATATCAAAGTTGTTTTATTCGGATTTCATATAAATTTGCAAAAATTTCATCAGATTTTTATAATTATTTGAATTAATTTAAATAAAGTACTAGCATTGAAATGATTGGTTAAAATTTTAATGAGCGGAACACAATAGCAATAGGTTGAGACAGACATTAATTGTACAGGCAATCAAATTTCATAGGGAACAACTTTTGTGTTACGTTAAAGATTTAATTCAAAAATATATTAATCATATTTAAGTCATGTTTGTTTAAATAGTTTGATTTTAAATTTAACTACATAATATGCTGATTAAACTAATTCGTATTGAAGTTAAATTTAATTGAAGGAAACCATTCCTATTATATAATTATAAAACCAGACTTATTGGGCCAAATTTGAATTATCATAATCATTTTTTAAACTTTGCTTGACTCTATTACTAATTACTCAAACTAACAATGTGATCTTTTCTAGTATAGTTAGAAAATTTTATTCAAAACACAAATTTTCTAATCATCTAATCAAACTTTCAGTGCTGTTTTCTATGTCGTTCAAATCTTTAAACGTTCCAACACAATCTATCGTTAAATTCAATGCTTCAGCCTACAATAAAAATTAACGATGCGTCGTAGTAGAAAAAGTTGACGAATCACATAAAATTCATGTTATTTTTTTTTTATTATTTTTTAGTGATTTATTTTACGTCGAAGCAATCATGACATTTGTGTTTTTTGAGTGATTGTGAAAATTCCACATAGAAAATAAATAACTATATTAAACCTCAATAGTCAATTGTTTAATTTTTTTTTTATTTTCCACAAAATTATAGTTATATAAAATTATAATATAAATTTGTAAAATAAAATACATTTGTGTGTTTTGTTTGATACTAATTGGTGTGTACACAAGAACTAAAAAAAATTAAAAATGTCCGAACCAGTGGAATCAGTGGGAATTCTAAGTAGTGTGTTTAGTGAAATCATAAACAATCCACTTAATTTAGTGCTGGTTGTGATTATAACATTTTTGTTGTATAAAATAGCGAAGAGTCGAACACAGGGACCGCAAAAGAGTGATCCCCCAGTTAATGAATCGCTACCTGTTATGCGACGCGATTTTACCGTGCAAGAATTACGAAAATATGATGGAAATCAACCAGATGGTCGTGTTTTGGTAGCGGTGAATGGAAATGTATATGATGTTACAAAAGGGAAACGATTCTATGGACCAGGTAGGTGTTGTGTTATACACGTTAAGCTTACAAATATATTCACGATTATATAATAAATGAGAAATAAATTATGTACATAAGTGTAAGGCGCCGACTTTGATTCGTTCATTCCAATCAGTCAGTAGCTGTGTGTTTGCAAGTCATTCTATTTTATTTTTATTAACGCGGTTATTAGATATGTTGCAATTGATTTCAGTATTTTATCGTATTTATGATAAGACAGTGCTTAAATCGTCAATTAAAATACAAGTCTTTATTTTTCGTTTCAATGATTAATTTTAGATTAAAATGGGTGTGCCAGAATATTCAAAAGCTAGTTTCTTAGCTGTCGCTGTGTGTTTGTGTATGTCTGTTCTAAAGTGCATCGTTCAAATATCAATAAAATTTGCATTCATTCGGATATTGGAACTGTAATCCAATAAGATCTCACATTCTGTTTATGTTTTGGGAAAATTTGTCTAAACTTGCGACTAGAATGATAATCCAAATGACAACCAATATGTTCAAATTATTCGATCACGATTTGTTTGTTAATTATCGATGAATTATTCATGTACATATGTATTTGGTTTTGGGTACTAAAAGTAAATCGCCTTGTGTATATTTTGGCCCATGTTGCTAAATAAATTCAATCCAAGATACAGTCAAATGTAAATCAAAGTAGGCCACACACAATCTAAAACTTATTTCGTATAGCCCATTGGCAGTATATTAGGTAAATTTGTACATAAGAATAACAATAATGTTATAAAACATTATAAACACAGCACTATGTAATATAAAATGAATGATAATTGATAATAAGTACATATATTGTGACATTTATTTATCAATTGACGATGTTACCAATTTACAAATCAATGTGTATTTATGTATGATTTCAGTACCCACGATATGCCAAGATAATAGATTGTGGACGTAGGTTTACATTCCATCTGGAAACTGTCTGTATTCCCAGCCTATATACTTGCTGGCCAATGAAATTAATATTAATGTTAAGATTTTTGCAGAATCAACATGTTTAACCATTTTTAATTAATTTAGTTAGAGACTAAAGACTTCAGAAAAGAGATTGAGTTATAACTAAGTATAGTTCAAATAACTAAGAGTATTAATAGTAGCAGCATTTCATGACACCAAGTGATTTGGATCAAATCAGTTTCCAGGCCAAATGTGTCATTGGTTTGTATGGAAAATGTGATATCATCCGGATCCCTCGGTGGTGTCATAAAATGCTGCTAATAATAAATTATATTCAGAGAATTTGGTTATGTATGTCTGATTTTCTTAGAGTTAAACAAAATTTGAATACGAAAACCACAGAAGATAACGGATACGAAAACCACTAGCTCCAGTGAGAATATGCCATTATTATTAGATAACCATATTATTAGCGTCAAGAACTCTTCAAATGGAAATATTTAAATTGAATTGGTGACAAAACAGATTAGGGAATAAGTTACCACTGATTTGATGCTAGATTAAGTTCAAAATCTAAAACTTTTATCTAGAATACTGAGAAATGTTTGTTTGTATTAATTAAATTATTAATGTAATCATTAAAATCTGAATTAAACTTTCGGTGGTCGTGATAAAAATAGCTGTCTAAAAATAGTACATTTGTTGTTATTACAAGTATGAAGTGCATGTACGTGCTATTTTGCCCATTGCATATTGTATGAATCGTGATTATTGGTATAAATATGTATATATTCCCCCGATGATAACTCTTTCTATTTAAATTTTAAAGTTAAATTTTTATTGGAATATTTTAATTTTTTACATATCGGACTCCCGCTCAGACAATTTATTTAAATTAATTTGTAGACTTTGTTTGGATATTACATTTTTTTAGCGGTGGTAACGACACAAAACGTAAAATGGAATAAATATTTTTGTCGTTAAACTCAAATTTACGTATTTTTCATCCATAGTTTTAGTTGAAACTACAAAAATATAATTTTTATTTTAAAGTGATCAGACACCAGGAAATACAATTCTACGGCCTAAAATAAAATTTGTTTCGTTAATAGCAATTATTGTAACTTTCACATTAAAATCAAAAAATTAAAGTCTCCATGTACGGCAATTTGATGGTTTTTGGCGAGTGTTTCCTTCATAAACTTCCTTCTTAGTTAAAATCCCTTTTTTAATGATGAAAAGTTCGCAGTGAGATAATTGTATTTTCTATTTTAAGACGGTTTACACAATTCCATCTAGATAAATGTCTATAGTCATGTCAATGGCCTACACCCAATTTGTGCAAATGACGTTAAATTATGTTGAAGCAGTGTAGAAACGTGACTCTTGGTAGTTTACTAAAGGAATTTAAGACATAACTTGGCAGTGAGGACAGAATTTCTATTGATAGTTTATTTAATTTTTAAAGCTAGTAAATAAGTAAAAAACTTATTTGTTTTGTAATTGTTATTCATATATTATTTAAATTCTATTTTAAGCATATAAGAACAATAATATTTGTATACAGATATTATTTAACGTGTGGGTTAAATAATATCATTTATTTAGTGCTAACTACCTGCTGTTCAGTCAAGATAAGACATTCTGTAGAAACTTAGATATTTTTTTTTAAGAACACTATAATTCAAACGGAATTGGCGTTAACTTTTTTATAACTCATTTTACAACTCATGTACATATTTAAAATAATATTTTTTCATAACTTTCAATTAAAATTCCCACCGGTATGATTAAATATTACAAATTTTTTTGAGATTTATGGAAAATAATCATTATCTAAATAACTTTAAATGTTTAAAGTGCTTTACGTCAACCATCTATTGTCAACATTCGTTCTGGATCCTCACGCAGAACGTGACCGTACCAGCGTGCTAACTGAGATCTTACTTTTTGAACAATATCTGGGATCTTCAACATATCTCGATATTGTACAGAGCTCGATATGTACCATCTTCGCGTTTTGGGTTGTAAATCACACGCATGATTCTTTTCTCAATCTCCTTCCCGAATACCCGGATTAGCTGCAAAAACTATCAATATACTGTGCTCAACGGTCTCCCTTCTTGAAGATGGGGCATATCGCGACCACTTTCGACAAAACATTTCCACAAAGTTTCCCCAACGAATATCAAGAGTTCCGAATTAATGCAGTCCATCCCTGGTGATCGGTTTTGTTTTAATCAAATCTACGCAGTCTGTATTTGAGGTGACTCAACTGCAGTCAGTAACGCATGCTGAACATCAAGCAGATCGGTGAAGTGTTCATTCCATGCGTCGATGTTGACCCAAAGATTTCCATCCCGGTCCCGAATGGCGGTTGACCAAGGCATGAAAGTATGGTGCAATCTGATAATTCCTTTAAAGAAATAATGCGAAGTGTGCTCATTGCTGAGTTGTTGTACTTTCAGAACCTCGGCCTTCCCACCACTCTCGTTTCAAGTCTGCTGAGCAGCACTGAATACTTCAGTACTGGCAATTAAATTCTTCAATGTTGACGCTGACAAGATCCTGATCGTTCCTTTTTATCTTCATTTATCAGATCATCACAACCAAAATGTTCCATACGGTTACAGCGACAAAAATGACTGTAGGCCAAATAATTTAGAAATTTTTATTGATTTTATTCGTGTTCTCAATTTAGGGCCTTCGCAAACATAATTTTATTATGCTGTAATAAGAAATTATGTCAGATACTTATTCTTATTTGGTGTATCAGAATTTTGTTCACATAAAGCCGATATCTGCAGTTAGTAGCTTTATTAAAAAATAGGTGGCACATTATTAATTTTTAAGTAAAGATAACTAGTTTTAACAGAACGAACATTTTTACATTTGACACCAGTAGTTTAAAAATTAAAGTATATATGCATTTAAAAAAAGTTTATGTAAATTTAAATAATGAATTATGAAAGAAAATAACCGTAAAATGTTGAAAGTGAGTAACAGCTATAAAAAAAATTATTTTTTAAATTAATTATAGTTATACTATTAACTATATAGTTATACATATCAATTTAATTAAACAAACTATTTTTTTTGTAGCAGTTATATATTTTCAACTTTTTTTGTTTTTGTAATGGAAATATTGAAATTATGTATATCTAAAATTATACCTAATTTTACGGTTATTTTCTATCATAATTCAAAAATGACAAAAATTCAGTTAACTAGTTTCTCATTAAACCACTTACTCGTATATGTACAACCTATTTGACTTGTTTTGTCATTCGTAATATTTTTATTTTTTTAAAGTAAGATTAAGAAACTCTGAACTAAACAACAAAATAATATTTTATTATGTTTTATACCAATGATTCTACGTTATTTCCTACGCTGAGAGGTACATAAGCAACTACGGAAAAGAAGAAGAACCAGCTTCCACTTTATACAATTAATTTGATTGCTATCCAATAAAGCTCGTAATATAATCATTTTCGTAGTCTGGTAGTAAAGAAAGTGATTAGAAAGTCGTGTATACATAAATTATACAACCATCGTCTCACAAAAAACTATGTTACAGTGTTATGTATATGTATATATTATACAAAAACTAATTATGTATTATACATTTGTATGTATTTTATATATTGAATTATGTTTCGTATTATGTTGCATGAAATGTTGTATGTGTAGATAATATATTTAACAAATGTAATATAATTTTTCTTTCCTTCATTCACTTTCTTAGATTATAAGGTAATGAATTTACATTTCCCATCATGTATAATAATTTACGATTATATTGATTTATATTATTTAAATTTGTTCGCGGTTACGGTATGAAAGGTTAAGGTTTTCTTTCCGTTTACAAATATACGAATGTCTTATTAGCTGCGAAAGTTGATTTCACTGTGCACATAATTGTACATATTTTCAAGTGGAAGTAAAATTTAGTATTTGTATAATTTTAATTTATGTATCTTATATAATTTGCTTGTATTGACCAATTTTATAAGCCTTCTTATTGTCTTGTACAATCGTCCAAATACATAATTTAATTTATCAAGTACCCAACTTCAGTTGGGTTTTTGTAATAGTATTTACATTTCTAGCTATGTAGTTTGGAGTTTTATTTGATTTGCTGATTTATTTTATTATTTTGTGTAAGTAAATGTATACATACTAAAAACAAAATTTTTATGCTATCTCTGAATTTATATAATTTACTTTTGAGAACTAATCAATTGGAAATGATTGTGTTAGGTACTCACGACCAAGATAAAATGAAATTAATTGCACACATAAAGTTATCTAGGATTATCCTAGTTTTTGTTGGGCATGTGCATTATTTGAATCTATATTTGATTGGATATGCCGATAAATAGTCATACCGAAGACTCAAATTTGGAAATGCTGAGTGCGAATTTATTTTTGGTGTAATAGAAGATATGTAAAATCAGCCTAAATTTGTGAAGTATGGTCAGAATTCCAGAAATAGATAAAGTTATTCATTTTATAATTTTTCAGTAGTAAAATTCAGATTTTGTAGAGTTCAATGATATATTTTTTGCAGAATAATTCAGAGGATATGAGTGATTTGAAATAAATATTATCATTTCTCATTTAATTAGAATTTAGTATTCTTTAAATGAAATAAACAATCACAATTTTATTAAATTCCAAATATAAAACCAGGGAAAGATTTAAAATAGGTACGTATACCAGTGAAATGGAGAAATATTGGAAATTTGTAAAAATTTTTAATCCTATCAATTTATAATTGATCCAAAAGTAGAATTAACCAATGATTGAAACATATATCTGTAGCTAAATTTAGATGTAAATTCAGGTTTATTGGAACTTTAGAATTTAATCCGAAGATTTTAGATTTGTAACTGCATTTTAGGTGGTCTGGTGCTACCTAATTAACCTATGGTACATCTTTCGTAAAACCGTAATCTTGTATCGCCAGTTCGATCAGGTGCTTGCATATGCAGATAATATATGCGTGTTTGGATTGAATAGCATCGAAGTGAAGGAAATGCTTGATCCGCTTGTAGAGTTTTCAGCTTCTGTTGGAGATCAATTAGTCCAAAATAAAATACATGATTTCTGGTTATAGGGACAGTACATTGGTAACTAGACGTTTGAGGGAGTAAGGAGGTTCAATTATTTGGGCTCTCTTATCACTCACGACGACAGGGTGGGTGGACATATTAACGAGTGGCTGGTAGCAGGCAGTCATGTTTTGTATCCTCTAAGGGCACTGTAAAAATTTAAACAAATCAAGTGCCGTGAAGCTGAAGATTTCAGGCCTGTTGTTATGTATTGATGTGAAAGTTTTATGTTGACGGATGAGTACAGGAGATGGCTCCTTACAAAACGTGAAGAATTTGGTACATTCCAAGCCGTGTACAATTTTGAGATCAGAGATCTGATGAAAGTCCCCGATATTGTACATAAGTAAGATCTCATCGAGTACGCTGGATTGATCACGTTCTGCAAGGGGATCCGGAACGAATTGTGCAACGATCGCTGAAAAGAGAGCAACTGAAGGGTAGTCGCAGAGCTCGTTGCAGGCTACTATGACCACGATTTACGGAATCACTTGGCTTCTTCAGATTTTCTAAGATGTATGAAGACCAAGCTCAAGAACCGGTGGAGCCTGATTGTTGACACAGTAAGGGGCCAATAATGGCCTTTAAAAGCCGTTGTAATACTAATAATTTTGCTCATTTTTTAAAATCAAGTCGAGACAACACTATACGACTGACGATCGAAATTATTTCTATATAGTGTAAAAAAAAGTAATAAAAAATTTATAATATTCAATCATCGTGTAAATTTCACTATTTTGTCAATGTTAAAATTGTAATAATTTGGTTGAATTTAAGTTAAAATAAACTGTTCTACCGACTTGGTGTAGTAACAAATTTCTTCATACTGGTACATATATGTACTTTGCCCCAATTAACATTTTGTTTTGTGAACGAGTGAAGAAATTCAAAAATAAATTTAATCAAATTTAAATAAAAGAACACGTAATTTCAAAATATAGTCGCATCTCTGTGCTTTAAATAAACAAAAAAAAAAAAATTTATTTTAAGAAAATACACTGATAAGAACGCATATCAGAATTAAAACTTCTGAAACTGCGGTTACACTAATATGTATGTATATGTATGTATATATGCATATTGGTGTTATCAATATACATACATATTTTAAAATCTTAGTCGACAGACGATTAAATCGATATCGGATTGATTTCATAAGATCCGATCTCTCTTCTTCATATATTGCATATGTACACTAAGCCTAATAAGGTTAATTATCTAATTGAGTTTTAAGTAAACATAAATACACATATTTTGTGTACTTCAGCTTAAAGTTCATAAAATGCGCGCGTTTTTAATTATATCCACTACTAATTTGTCACAATGAAGATAAGATTACTTTCATTTACATCCATAATGTATTTACGTAATATATTGAATCGATTGTGTAATATCTTTGACAAAATCATATGCGATGAGGTATGGATTTATAATACTTTGGAGTTTTGCACTAAAATATAATATATCGTTCTGTTTTTATATTCGAACTTATGTATATAAAAATTGAAAACAAACACTATGTAAAATTTAAACAAATTTGTGGTTTAAATATGGTTTTTGTTTTCTTAATTCAATAATTGGATATAAGAATTCCTCTCACTTTATAAAAACATATTTATTATATTTTTAAGTAAATATATAAAAAATTTCAGACGCCTAGTACATTATGGAAAACTTATGTTAATATTCATCGTTTTACCTATTTACAAATACATAATATTTTGAATAAAAATATATCTTGATAACATATACTTATACCGAAAATGTCCGTCTGGACGAAATGCGGCTGAAGGCGCAAAATAGCTAGTTCAAATTCGTATAAAATATACAGATTTTTTTAAATACGTAAACGAGGTTTTTATTTATGTATACATTCATACCTCGCTTTACGGCTTATGTACGTTCTTTACTTGGCCGTAAACCAAATCATATATTTCCGTAAAACTCTATTCAAATTCGATAAGATCCGTTTCATTTAAAAAAAATAACATTAATTAAAACAAAAAATTAGATTGTTATTCCGATGCTGAAGTCTTCTTTTGACGAAAGATGTTTATTTCATATTCGAAGCAAATACACGCTTTAGATAAATCCTTTAACGTTAAGTTTCGACAAACATCTGATTCCACTTGCTCATCCAATGGTGGAACGTCTTCTAATTGAAGCAGTTCTCCGTTGGAAAGAGGTTCACGATCACCTTCACGCAAATCTACCACATCAACCTCTTCTAATTCATCAAAACCAAATTCAGATCCTACGTTCAATATGTTATGTCGAATTTCTAGAAGAGAACATTTGTTGTTATGCATTCTGGCCATATTTTTTTCCATACGCTGTTCATTGTGGTGGATTTCAACTCTTTCCACGAATCGCCAATATTCTCGACCGAATCTTTGGTGTTATATTGTTTCCAAAATTCTGTGAAAGATTTACCACCTGTTTCGTTAATAAGTGTCTGATAAGTTCATAAATATATGCTTTAAACGTGGCTATTACACTCAGATCTATTGGCTGGATTAGGTTTGTAGTATTATTAGGCAGAAATTCAATTTCCACATCTTTAGATAATTCAGATAAATTAACTGGGTGTCGTGGAGCATTATCTAAAAGAAGCAGAACCTTGTTGCTTTGCAAATATTTTTTCATCTCAGGGCAAAAGTAATTTTTAAACCAGTAGTCAAAGACCCATCCAAGCTTTTTTGTTGGATCTCCAAATGACAGGAAATTGATTCTTGTTCAACCCTTTAAAGGTTTTGGATGTTCTAAAATGTAAATCAAAATCGGTCTAAGTTTAAAATCCCCGGCATTATTGCCGCCAAGAAGCAAATAATAATCATTCTTTGGATACCTTATATCCGGATGCAGTTTTTTCCTTCTTTGAAATGTAAGTTCTTTCAGGCATACGCTTCCAGTAAAGCCCGGTTTCATCCACATTAAAATCTTGTTCTAGAAGGTATCCAACTCTTTCAATGAGTTTTTTTCAGAACATCCGCTAGAGGGACATCCGCATCGGCGCTGGCTGCCTCACCTTTCATCTTTAAATTGTGTAAATATTGTCGATTTTAAAATTTTTCAAACCAACCTTGGCTTGCTAAGAAATTTCCATACGCGTTTCGAAGATTCATCTGGATCGTCACTGTTCAACTTTTCAAAAATTATTTTTGCCTTTACTTGAAATTAAAATAAAAATAAAAATTTGTGTTTGGTTTGATTTTTCAATAAAAAAAATTAACAATTAGTCTGTTTAAAAAAATAAAAATCGATAATCCCAGTTTAGATCGAATTTATTTATATTTATTTATTTTTTGGTTATTGGAAAAATTTATCGACTTTTATCTTAGTAATTCATTTACCTGAGTTTGGTCTACAGCCTTTGAAGCAAATTTTTGTTAAATTACATTAATCAAATTTTTGTTTTTGTAATATTGGCTGCAGACTAATCTCTTGGGGTAAATCAATGACTAAGGTTAAAGTCGATTGTTAGTATTCATGTTTTATTGAAATCCGTGTTTTTGTTTATTTTACTCAATTCTTAGGTAAACAAAAAAACGTTAAACATTACTTTTGTGTACTTGGTTTACCCTTTTTTTTGATTGGGTAAATGAATTTAAGTAAAATTGAAGTAAAAGTCGGCTTAAGTCATTAAAGAATTTTGAAAATACGACTAAATAATACGAAATTAGATGGAACAAAAATTAAATTAAAAATATGCTCAAATATAGAGTTCAAATTTATTCAGAATTCATTCAATTTTTCTTAATGTACACTTTGTTTATAACAAACCTCAAGGGACCAATAATTTTGTTCGTTATATGGAAGAACCGTTACATCAAGAGTTGGTTTTATCGAGATAGGGAAGTTCCAAAAGTTAAATTGACTAGTTATGCTCAAATTGTAAATATAAACGTTCTATTGCTATCAAATTGAAATTCTAAATCAAATTAAATTTTCTTTTGATAACTACAATAAATTATAGTGAATTTGAACTACAACTAAATTTTAGTCAATATAAATTCATTGCGTATGTATTTAAAATCTCCAGAAGATTATTATGAAAAATCAAATGATTATCTTATTATAAAATTAAAAGTTAAACGAATCGAATCGATAAATTGAAGATCCATCCATCCATCCTATCATGAAATTACAAAAAAAAATCAATTGAAATTAATTTTTCGATAACAAAATACACAAAATTCGATTTAGCTGACGGATATCGTATAATTCGATTACATGCGTATTTGTCGTAGTAGTGTTTTACATAAAAAATATCGTAGCTTTTGGTAAATATGTATGGTATAAAACATAATTCGTCACCGCCATATAATAGAGGTATTTTGGCGAGAAAGACCATAAACTGTAAATATCGTCCATAACACATTGAAATGCACTTCTGAAAAAATTAGTTCTGTATAGTTTAAGACTGATTAGGAAAAATCAATTGTAATTTTTAATGTGTTATTTTATTTGGCCATCATAATCATCATCGCTTGAATGATCGAAAAACCCTATTGAATCCATATTTTAAATGTTCCTGATATTTAATTTATTATACAATTAGTTAATATTATTTTTGTTGCAATTAATAATTTTTTTAAATTTTATAAAAGCCCTACACAAAACAAAAACCTTCGAGATAAACACAAAACTAACATGTTACGGAATACCAGCTTAATTCCATATTTTCTATCCTTTGACAATTCGATTGAATATTTCATAATAGGAATACTCGTATATAAAAGTATGATAAAACCCCCTGATTCTAATCATAATCTTATAAAAGTTATAATCAAACCAAACATGATTTGCTTATTTCACGAAACTGTATTCAAATTATGTTGAAATTCTTTCTACTCATTGGGCATTCAAATTTCCATTATGATTATGATTTTTAGTTTGTTGAAAAAGTTTTAAAACTATTAAATTGATTTATAAAAATCAGTTCAATCAAACCACCCTCCCAAATTTGTAAGATTCGATAAAACAGTGCCGAACATGTAAAATAAATCCATTCCTCGGTTTGAAATACAATCAATTTCGTAAAAAATTAAGAAAATTAAATGTTCCCAAGCAGAGAATGAATATCATGTTTACACACAAACATTACTGGCACAAATATAAAAATTTGTAAGGTCAAGTTTGTCGAAATCATCATAGATAAATTATACAATAGAATAATTCAAATGACAAATCAAAAAATTGTAATCGAGTACACGATATATTGTACTTGCAAATCATGGTCGAAATCTAAATTGCATTTATGATAACGCGTGTACGTTTATTGTAACTAGAACATCTCGAATATACCAAAAAATTATGCAATATTTGGAAAACACTTTAGTTAAGATCTCAAAATATCAAACATATGTGATATGCCTTTTTTTTTGTACATGTATACACTTTAATTTAAATCGGTTTTTAAATTCTAACACAATACGCGAGTTACGTATGTTTAAATATATCACATGTTTTGCTTTTGAACTTTAACCCTAATTACGCTAGAAGTCATTATACATTTCAATAAAAATTCGTTTATATCTAGTGCGAATTATTGTAGTAATAATTAGTACGTTGTATATATAGTTTGTAATTTGAAATGATAGACATCTTGTTAATTTGTATATGTTTGATAAATAAAAATAATTTTGATAACAAAAATTATTTCAAAGTCATGGTAAATATAGCTGATAGCATTGTTGAACTGGTGTGGATTGTAACTTTATCTCAATTATATTATAAACCTAGCCGTTAGTAAAGAATTTATTCTAGAAATGAAATCATCATCATCATCATTATCATCATGATGTATTCTTTCAATTACATATTTCAATGATGATTAAGCGTCAGTTTATTATCATGATGATATAATTTTTGTTTTGCAATTTATTATGCTATTATGTACAAGTTGATATCTAATAAATTAAAAATCACTTAATCCAATTACTAAAATTATATTTAGAAAATAATTGTAAAGAAATAAAAAGAATCGTTGATATTTAAGATGAATTTGGCAGGCCTGTGTTTTATTATGTTAGGACGTTTCAAAATTATATATAGTCAACAAATTTGTTTCTCTCTGGTTTACCCTAACGATTAGCAACGAGGGCTAGTCTTCACAGGTGCATCAGAAGACATGTGAGAGGAAACCAAATCTTCTCGCTCCCCTGCAAATGAGACAGTTCTCTGTAAGAACTCCGTCAACCATCCTGACCAGTTATCGCTGATGTGCGACCAAATGTTTAAATCTCGCCAAATCCAACTTCAGGCTATTATGCATGAGGTTCTATTTGACCATCTGTCGTTCATTAATATGTTATCTTGTATGGAAGAGGTTTAGTTAGGTTGGAGTGGCTGTCAAGGCACACAGATCAATGACGGTCCATTGTCATACCATAGGGTTTTACTTTAGAATTTCTAGTGGAACCAATCATAGCTACTTATGTAGCGTAATATTTGTTGCACTTTACAATTTTTGAGATCTGAGAGGCTGAACATTATGTGCTTACATTATGTGCTTACCTTTATGTTGCCTTCTCTCTGCTAATGCCGGACACGAGCATAGGAAATAAACTAAAGTCTCTTCCTCTTCCTCATCCATGCAGCTTCTACAGAAGTCATTTACTTCCAGACTAGCCCTCTTGCATGTTATCCGGAAAGGCGTCCTGTGAGTATCCCCATGATCGTTTTTAAAATCCCATCGACGTAGGGAGATTAACATTTGGAGCGCTTCAAGTCCAGTTTTGGCCAAATTTGTCGTGTTACGCTACAAATAAGGGTGTTAGTGCACCTTTGATTCGCCCTGCAATTTCCCCAAACGTCCGAGTGGCCGGGGATCCAGAATATCCGAATGTTGGAATGCTCACTCATATCACTCAGAAAGAGTGGCAACCCAACGCTACTCTTGACCACAGAGAAACTGATTCCAGCGCCTTGATTGCTGCCTGACTGTCCACATAGTTAGACATTACAATATTCAACATTATCTAACATTGCTCTTAAGTGCTCGTTGTTAATAAAAAGACTGGCCTGAAATTTTTTTATGTTAATGCTCTCGGAGCATTGGGAAAAAATGAACCAAGTTAAATTATTATTTGACGGGGTCAGTTTGATGTCATAATTGTGTGTCCGAAACTTGGCTGAGAGTACATAATTATGATTCATCCGTGTGTTTGGATACATTTAATTTATACCGCAGCGATCAAATTACTAGAACTATAGGCAGTGGTTTATGTATGTATGGCGTGGTCCATCAAAAATTATATATTAAAGTAGTACGTGCAGACCGAATTTAGAAATTCCGATTGGAGATCTTGTGATTGAGACAATCAGTAAGAAATTTAAGTAACAAAGACATTACTGACCAGAGAAATTGAATGGTCACTTTAACAAAACTTAACGCAAGCGGAAAATTTCGGGAAAACTGAAAGAAAGGTCAAAATAATAAATTGAATATAGAATTGAGAAAATCCACACTTGAATCATAACATAATTTATTTGAGTTTGACAAGTCGCGTTACGGTGTTCGCTAGTCGAACTGTCAAAATTTCTATAAGAGAAAACTTTCGTCAAATTCCGGAAGATTCCGTACTGATTTGTTCCAAACTCGCTGGCTAGGTTTTAAAATACTAATTGCTCTTATGTATACGTGGCTTTGTAAGGAATTTTATGGTGAATTGAATGAGGTTTAGCGAAATTATTATAGCGAGCCTACATATTTTTATGATAAGTCTGCTCTCTGCTCGATCTTGTTATTTGAAATAATTAAAAAATCAAATTTTTTTGACGAAGTTGCGTGCATTTGGTTGTTTTAATCATGATGTACTATTTTGGTTTTATGATACTCGTTTAAATGATAATGGTGAGGTTATATTTGATTTGTTTAATGAATTGATTATTTATTTACTTGCTGCTGCAATGTAATATCCAAACTTCGAATCAGACTTGCTCATTTTCTGGTGATAAATTATCGAGAGAATTTACTGGAATCTATCTAATTTTCAGCATCAGAATATTTGTGATTCCATAAGTAATAATACGGATAATCCTGAGTTATCATTTAAATGTGATAATTTTTTCATAACGGAGAAAGCTCTTGACTCAGCGACTAGTGGAAGGATTGGTCTTGAGCTTATTTCTATAAAATTTATTAAAATTATATTTCCTTGTTCATTATACATAGTATTATTACTAAGTCATGTTTTCCGGAAGCATTGAACAGTGTACTAAATTGATTCATCTTCCTAAAAGTAAACCTACCACCATAGTTCTATATCAATTCTCTCTTGTTTGTCCAAGGTAAAGATTATATTATATTGCATTTACATTTTTTTAAGTTGCTAGATCGTGTTTGGCTACATAGTAAATGTTGTAGACGATAAGCCACTGTATTGGTTCTGCTTGATTTCAAAAAAGCATTCGATTCTATCAAACATTGAATTTTAATTAAGGAATTATGCATTTCCTTCCATTTTTCTAGCAATTATTGAAAGTTATTTTTTAAATAGAAAATTATTTATTGTCTTTAGCTCAGGGGCTCTTTTTATTTTATTACGACTTTATGTTAAGTACCTGTAGGATTTACCTTTTTGAACCATCCGTAAGGAAAAGTGGATGCAGAACTGCCACTATAAGCTATCACAGTCAGAATCTAGGAATCTCTTTGTCACACAGAATAAATGAGTGGTCGTCATTGTAATAGGTCAACAGGCAGGTGGATTTCAGTGTTATGGCAGTCTAAGGGAGTTATATGTATTAGAGTCAAAATCTGACCACTGCGGAATAGAGACAGTGTACGCTGTGAGGCTTCAGCTCAATTTCCTAGAAAATGGCCAATTCAGTTTTGTTCGGATTTGCATTTAGACCATTAGTCCATGCGTAAAGATTTGGCATGATTTCACTAAGAATACTGGAATGTTTAATAAAGACATTTTTACCTTCCTCCTGATTTAGCAACAGGTTATTTACGATCACATTCCAAAGTAGAGTGTATAGTACACTATCTTGCAGTGTGTCTCAACTTACAAGTCGTCTAGCGGAAGAGTCTCCAGACTGGCATTCAAAATCCTGCCTCTTCGCATTTGATCCATATTCTGAATTAAGTTATTCTGAACAATTTAAAATACCAGGAAATTTCTCAAAATAATATAAATTCACAGAATTTTTAGAAATAAAATTTTCTAATTATGAATTAACAATTTTGGGATATTCCTAATTTTCTAAATTGTTTTAATTTTCCAAATTTCAGTATAGCTCAAATTCAATTGATTTCCAGTTATTTCTAATGCAAACCAGAATTTATGTTGAATATAATTTGAAAATTTGAATGAAGATTTAAGTTTTATAAAGTAAATTAATATTAAATTTCGAATATCCAAGGCAATACTAGAACTAATAAAAACCAATACTGTTGATCTCCATTAGTAACACAAAAAATATTTTCAACAATATCTATCCATAAATTGGTAAACGACGAAAGTCTCTAAATCTTTCTATGATTGAATACTATATACCCTCTTTTACCGTTATAAGCCGCGGCTTCTTAGTGAAAAAAAGTTGTTTTTTTAAAAAAAACAGGCTTAATAAAGGGATGCGGCTTATTATAAAGGTGCGGCTTATTAAAGGTCACATTAAAAAAAATAAAAATTCAAAAAACAAAAAAATTTTGCAATTTTATTTCAAAATAAAATCGAACGCTATTCTAAATATCTACCTAGATCTAATGCACAAACTGTTAAAAAATTAAAAAAACGGGAACCGCAAAACAAGAGCGACAATAGCAAGAGCGTAAAATTTTCTCATTTAACAATTTTTATTTTTTTATTTTGTTTACCGTATTTTAGGCTTAATAAAGGTGTGCGGCTTATAAAAGGTTTTCTCAAAAGTTTAAAAAAAAATATTTGTCAGAGAAGCCGCGGCTTATTAGCGGGGTGCGCCTTATAACGGTAAAAGAGGGTATATACTGATGTTTCAAATTTTTGTTCTTTTCAAATTCTTATTTTTAGGAGAAATACCTTAAATTTTAAACTTTGAATTACAAATAACTTGTCTCTAATTTTTACTTAATTTTTCGTATTGAATTATTACTGTTTGAATTGGTCATGGATAGATCAAAATGGCAGAGGCAGTAGGAGCGGGCTTAGTGGTTTCACGGTGTACGAAACATTGAAAACCGGAACAAAAATAATCCAACAATTTGTGCAGTCCGATAGTCAAGCAGCACTTAAATCACTTAACAAGTATTGCTTTACATAAAAAATGCTTTACGAGTATCACGAAGTCCTAAATAAACTGGCGGACAAGAACAAAGTCGGTCTTGTTTGAGTGCCAATATGTGAAGGAACAGGTGGCAACGATAAAGCAAAACTGGGTGCGATTAAACCCTTTATAGGACCATCACTCTTTTGTGTCTCTAACAAAGAAAACGTGGTGGAGAGGGTAAGGAACTGGACCAAATTGAAAATCAAGAAGCCCGGTAAGCCGTCCCGGATTACGTCGGTTTAAACAATTCCTGAACTTTGATACGAAAAGAACTAGGGTAACTCTAGAAAAAGAAAGAGATCCATTTTGAAGCACTAACAGAATACAGTCCCTGCAAATACCACCTCTAAAAATAGATAAGGTGCAAGATGACATTTGCTGGTTCTGCTGTGACGATATAGGAAAACTTCCGGTCACATACTAATTATCATAATGCCCAGCGCTACAACAACAAAGAAATAACCACCTAGCGAAATTTGGCCGGCGGGTGTCGGGCCTTTTCAATCAAAGGAATTCTAAAACTTCTTAAAGAAATGGAAGTTTCTTAAGTTTAAGGAAAAGGAGGCAGGGCTGTGTATACCATATCGCATATTTCATTCTTATTCTTATTATTTCAACTCAAGCTTCCATTGTTAAGTTTAAAAACGCAGTTACAGAAATGTATATGTGGTTCAGACGTTTAGCAAGTAACATAATACACATAATAGATAAGTTTTTCACATGATGAATGGACTAAAAACTCGAACACACTAAACATTTTAATCCTTTGATCAACAGAGATGACATTTTGTCCTATTTTTCAAATCTCTTATATAATTCTCTTTCGTACTATAAAATAAGTTTTTCTGTCTTAAAAAAAGAAAAACACATTAATACTGCTAACATTTATGTATTCTGTAAAAGCTAGCTGATGGGGAAATTTAATATTTCATTTTTTGAGATATTAATTAATTAATATTATTTAGAAAAATATCACGTTTTTTGTATTATGAAATTTATTGAAAAATTTAATTAGAATCAAGATATCATATAAAATTTAATATGTAATACAAATTTGATTTTAGATTATTGGGCGTTTTGCCTGAAACGTTCAAACCATCCCCTAAACATCAATTAATAAACACAGTACAAACATTTTATTTTGAAAATTTCGATAATTATTCGCTAAAACATGTGGGTTATCATTAGTAGAACGTTTTAGGCGTTGTGATAATTTATTTTGTCAGTGATTTTCAATCTGTGGTCCACGGGACTCAGTCTCGAAAATATTTAAAATCCTTTATTTAAAAAATAAAAATAATTATTGGAATATTGAGGAAGGAAATTTGAAATGTTAGTCGACCTCCTCAGGTTTTGTAATTGGATAATGTTTATATTACCTAACCGAAATTATTATATTAAAGGTGATAATTTTACGTGTGCATGATACTGCTAGATAAGAAGATATTTATTTATTCTGACGAAGATGAATGTTTGTTTGCCTTGGATAAATTTTACTTCGTACATTTCCACAAAAAAACAGTATAACATTTTTTTTTTTATGCGACTAATCTTGAATATATTTCCCGACATATTGATTTTTAGGCTCTATAAATAACAATTTTATGTTGCCTGTTTTTATTCGCAGCTAGTGAAAATCAAATGTTATTTCTTAGAGCTACTAGCACACTGTTTCTTATCATACTTGAGTATCGCCTATTTTTTTATTTTATTTTAGCATATACATATAAATTTTTGTATATACATAATTAAATCGACTATAGAACCATAAAAGTATATATATGTATGTACATATTTATGGAGTTGATTCGGCAGCTATGTGGAGTCGTGCCAATTTCATTAAATTCTATCTCTATGCCGTATGCCGGGTCGATATGGGTTAGTAAGAATGACGATTTAATAATTTCATATAAATATTAAGTTTCTATGTACAAATGTATATCTTTGTCTCTGTAAGTCGAAATAATTTCTCCTCTTAAACAAACAATTCAATTAAATCTTAATATTTATATTATTGATATAATATTCAGTTGCTGAAGAAAGTTCAATATTTAAATGAGACACGCTTGAATTATTTATGAGTTCGAATTCTATAGAATATTTATGAATTTTAATTTTCCCATTTGTATTCAATCTTTATTGAAAACGAAATTATATTCATACAGATTGAGTTTATCTGTACTGAAGAACTTTTCTTAGTTACTTATTTATACATGAGAAAGGTGAGAATTTATAATTTTGTCTACCGATTTGATTTACTTATATATTTATATAATAAGTAAGTACCGCATCATCTTTAAATAAATAAAACAACTTTAAGAAAACAATATTATTCTTAAAACGTGAATATTTTCTTGTTCGGTTGGCAATTATACACAAAATTAAAGGTTATCGTATTATGATATCTTTAAGACTTCATTCGACTGTGACTTACGATTTATTTCATTCTGTATTTATACAAATTTGGTATAAAAATAGAAACATTTCTAAACACAAAAAAAAAAAAAACAAGGAATGGTTTGCCCTTTGGGACTACATACCATGATTAGATGTCATCATTCGAAAACAAATAAATCTATTATAAGTTTTGCAAAGTGAATTTTTATTTTAGCATTAGCACTACATTTTCAGTCAGTATAAAATATAAATGTAAAACAATAATAAAACAAATATATTGTCTACGTCTGAATAAATATATGTACAAGACTCCAATAAATCCAATGGTTGCATTTGTGAATATTCTCGAATAATGAAAATACAAAATCTAAAAATAACTGACGACACAATACATGATAGAAATGTGTACAGTGAGCGAAATATAATATATTCGTTTACTGATTTGAATTTTTTCTAGATTAATAGCGAAGTTCCATTCGTGCCATATTTAATTGGTGTTGCCATAAATGGGAGGTTATTTGGCTTAAATTGGAAATATTGGAAGACGGAATGTTAAAATTAAAGAACATAATTTTTTGGATTGCAATTTATTTGAAGTACAAATTTGGACAATAGGTATTTTTATAGTAAGAATTTTCAGAACGGGGAATCCAAGGAGGATACCAAGTATGAGACCAGTAATTTTAAATCTACAAATTAGTTGAATTTTTTCAATATTTTATCAGAATAGCAGTAGATCACAAATTTAGGGGAATAGCAGATACCTCTTAGTTTCAAAGAGTTCCGATGTTAGGAATATGAGAATAATAAATGTAAGAACACGAATTTTGCAAGCATTTTATATTTGAGGTAAGGAATTTTGAGAACAACAATTTTTCGATTATTCTTTTTTAGAAATTTTGAGACTGTCGTTTCGGTGAATTTTCGTCTTGTTTTCGATGGACAGTCTTGGCTGACCAGGTATATTCGAACGTAAAAAAAGTATGTTATACAAAATTTAAATATTCACCGAGCAACAGACAATTTTAGCAGTTCATGCAGTCCTTATATACGGGCAATTATTTCATTCGTTAAAAACTCAGTCCCAGATTTTGAGCCAAATCAATCCCTCAACTGATCTCGGGTCTTATAAGCTGACCAAAAAATCGTTATTTTAATTAAACTTTAGCATGATGTTTTATCTCTTAAGAAATCGAACCGATAGAGTGATTACTGTGTTTAGAGTAAGACTATGCATAAAACGAATTAAAATTTTAGAATTACGTATTAAACAATATTTTTAAAATTTAATTTATTTTTTTTTTTGTCAATTTACAAAATGTTACAAAAATTTCAGATTTTTTATGATTTTTTAATTTTTTAAGTTAAACAAAATTTATGTTTTAAATTTTGAATCATGCATATAAGTAAAATCCCATTTTAAAATTTAACCAATTACGTATCGAAATTGGCAATCTTAAATTTTAGAACCGGTTCAAGTATACTGTCGAATTTTGAAATTTTATTCAATTTTCAAATTCAGGGGTTGGCTTCCTAAAAAATTCACTTCGATTTTTATTTGACAATTTAGTATGTTAAAAAAATTTGATTAGAGAAATTGAAGGCACACAGTTCTTAAATGTTTATTGAATTAGGTATTTAACCAATCTGCATATTTGAACAAAATTTGTGCTTTGACTTATACAGCAAAGACTGATGTTATTTCAGTTTGAACGCGATCTGCTACAAATATTTTACTACAGCACAGCACAGGTACACTGAGTTGCTAGCTTTGTTTCCAATGCTACCCAGCCCAACACCCAGTTTAAATTGGATCCTCAACAGACCATTTAGTTAATGTTTCTTTTTATTGTTAAAACAATAACACTCCTTCTAAACCATGAGTGTTAAGGTTTTGATATGTCGAAGTGTTAATGTAAGCCTAATATTGATAGGAATGTTTTCTCGCATAATTATATTCTTTTGTACTATTATATATCTTTGCGGCATAAAAACATATAATATGTTGATTTTGAAAAAAATAGAAAACATTAACTCAAAAAGACTGTCTTTTGATGATTTTGCCTAACAAAAGAGTAAAACGAAACAAAAAGAGTACTAATACTCTTGAAAAGAGTATATCTGGTCCCCTTAATCGGTAAATATTGCATTGAAAACTTATCTATCGATAATTGACAATTCATTCTTGAGTATATTCCATATGCACGCGAAGTACGTAGGTATGAACTTGTTTTTTAATTATGCAAGATAGTTTTTTTTATTACTTCATGTCTACCAAATTAATTTGTAACTAATTAACATAAACTTATCACATTATATATGTATGCATATGCAATAGGCCAACAATTTTTGGTCGATCCGTTTTTTTCATTTAAAATTAAGCTTTCGATAAATATTTTATTGTGTCCTATTCCGGAAATCACCGAAATACTGAAAAATAAAAAAAAAATTCTGTGGCAATTGTTTTGTTTTAAACATTACATCAATTATTTCTATTTGAATATTTAAATATCCCAACATTTTAAGTTTTCCTGTTAATAATAAATATTTAAATTGTATTTAAAAAGAATTTTAAATTGTGTCCGATGGCAAATATTTATATAATTTATTAAATTTATTTATTTAAGAAAAACATTATTAGAAAGTATAACAAAAACTGGGAACTCGGTATCGAGTTACGTGCAACCATTGTCAAGTTAAAATTTTCAAGTCTCCCGTGCAATACACAGTGATTTATTCAAACTGAGCGGGACACTTCTAATGGCCACCGCGAAAGAGAATGATTATATTGGAATCTTTTTGTTTAATTTTTTATTTTAACTCCTAACCAAAAGTTGAAAATTTAAGAATTTCAAATATCGTGTCAATAGACAGTGTCGGATAACCATAACAGAAAGCTGATGGCCCCTCAGAGATTGTCGGAAGTGAACGGCGTTTGGAAAAATAAATTATCATTACGGTCAGAGATCAAGTATGAAATGGCAGTGAAACCACTGCTTTCGGAAACAAACCGCTACATACGACTTAATTGGGCAAAGTGCCACGAGAAATGGAAAATTTCGCTATAGAGTAAACATTTTTAATCCGAAGAACATGGTGACAACACGGTATGCTATTTAATAGAAATGATTGAACGAAAGCGCTTTGACTCTCGAGTGTTAATTTATCTGCATAATAATGATTCAAAACACACGTCTAAAGTGTGTAAAGGAATATTTGCAGCAATAATTTTGACACCGAAAGCTAAATTTAATGGTTTGTCTGCCACACTCGCATAATCTGGGATCAGTTAGATCGGGATCTTATATAAACATATCTTCTGATAAAAGACTCTTTCGTGGAGTTATTCAAGCAAAGGAAGGCGGCCATATCAGTGAGCGCTTAGTTTAGCCCTTTGTTTTATTTTTGTTGGTAGCGGATTTAATATGAGTTTGAAATAAATTAACAATAATTTAATTAAAATAAATTTGTGATAGTTATACAAAAATAAGATCGACCTAAATCTGTTGGCCTGTAGTGTATGTACTTTTTAAGTCCAAATGGACGTTCTATACCAGGGATGGTAAATAGGATTTGATTTCGTACAAATTTAAAAGATTTTCATTGATTCAGTATTATTCTTTAATATTGTGTTCTTTCCAATTCATCAATATATTTTCTCATATTTACGGATGTCTCTGTCTGAATAGGATTAAGTTGCAGGTTAATTAGAGCGAGAAAATTAGATTTTGACCGGAATACGTTTTACAAATTGTCGCAAGGTGCATGCATGGAATTTTAATGAAACGAAATCATAATAGAATTGAGTTGTAGATCGAAATATGAAAATCAAATTTTATAGCAAACCAAATTGTATGTAGTTTTAAAGATAAAAGATAGGCAAGATTTGTGTTAAACCATACACGATTCGCAAATTATGTTTGAATTTCATTGTTGTGAGCGGAAGGCCTTGTCCGATTGTAATACATTTAGTATCTGTAGCGGTTGGAATATTTAAATTTTCTAATCACTACACAACTATTTCAATTAAATTCACTTTCTAATTTAATTTAAATCTAAATTTTCTTATTGAATTATTGAACCTCCTCATGGAAATTTTTCATATCAATTGAGACATCCAGATTTAGTTTATCATTTTTAATTCGTGTGTTCGGGTTTTGAGAGATATTCGTATGTATCTGATGTATCTACTGAAAATACCTAATTTAATTTTAAATACTTTATTTGTATATATAGTTTATAAGATTCTTCTTTTAAATTTAGAATATTAAATGTGTTATTCCGGTAAAATCATTAATTTGCTAGCCTAGGCTGCATCGCAAAATTCCTTAATATGGTTGTTATTGTATTGTTATATTCATATTAGAAAGTAGGCATAATTTTTCCAAGGTTCCACAAATCTACAAAGGTTAACATTTAACAATAAGCAGCAAAAAATTAGTTTCTAAATTTCTTGATTGGGAATGATTTGGACTGGTCATTCAAAATTATAATAAAAATTCCTCAAAATCCGATATTTAATATTCAATTCAATTTACAAAACTACAAAATGTCTCCAAATGTCTACCATGCCAAGTATGGCACGTGAGCCGCGTATATGACATCGCTGTTCTATGTAACGATTTTAATCTTTAAACTTCGTATTTTCGGTTACTTACTAAATAGTGTAAGGCGTATGATAATCCCGTAATGACTTTCTCTTATGGGATCCATGACATATGCGATACCAAATGAATTTAACCTTGAAAGTTTGTGTCCTGAACACTTTAATTTTTCTAATTGATGAGTTAATATCTGTTCCCGCAGAAGTTGTTAGGATGTTGTGATTTGTTGAAGTTTGATGTAAATTTTAACTGACGCGAATATTAAAGATACGTTTTCTCTTTCTACCTTACGTAAATAGAAGTACATTTAAACTAATTTGAAATGTTAGTTAAATATCATCGTTATCCAATTTTTTACTGGGCAAGCTTATAAAATAATTTTACTGACCAAGGGTTTGTTTCGCCATCACAATTAGCAACTTTGCACTTTTTAAAATACAAGGATTGTGTAGTTGAAATGTTAATACTTTGCAGTTGTGTGATAATTTTGCATATTATTAGCTATTAAAAAATTTGCTTTGCAGTTGGTGATTGATTAACTTATAAGTCATAAGCTATAACTTGTTAAGTTATGTATTTTTTTTACCGATGATTAGACACGAACATTTATTCGGAAACCATGAAATTTATCAATGAAACAACGTTGACTGCGAAGATAAATCGGATATATATTTTAATAGTGAATCTTCTTTTAAAGACTCATTTGGGATAAATTGCGAGTAACCTGAATATATTTTGGAAGATATTGTGAAAGCTCCTAAACATGATACAACAAAGAACAAAGCATTGACTACATCGCAACATATACTATTGTGTGTTCACTGGTTTGGCGATGGATGTCAATACCGTCGCATTAACAGCCATACATGTGGTTTTTAAAGCGACTGTATGTAGGACAATATTCCATAAAATTTTGTATGTGCTTGGAAACTATACGGATATTGCATTCTTTGTTGAATTCTGCACAAAAGGCAGATTTACAAATATCTGTGGTTGTGTAGATGGTTGTATTATTAACAAAAAATGAGGGGATAATTGTTGATAGGCATATTTGGGAATCATTTTTTAAATGTTATCATGTCTACGCGGCCAAATTTAGAAGGTACATTTTTTATTTTTAACATTTTGTATATCCAATCAGTTAAATGAGAAGTTGCCATATGCTTAAATTATTTTATTTACGACAAAATTTAAAAATAGCCGCCAAAATGATAATTGCTTGTGCAACAATTCACAATATTGCGTGTACAATAGTTTGGGATAATAACTTGCCGGATTATTATGGTGAACCTAGAACCCAATTTTAAGCTTTTACACTAACGTTGCTACAAATAATTTTTGTTTGAGAAACATCATCAAGTTGGTGGGTGGTATTTAACTGCCATCCACGCCAAGCCTTTCAGGCAAATTTAAACATATTACCCTCTTACGACCCTGCTCCTAACATTTTTACAAATTTCATAGCTTTGCTACAATTATCATAGTAAAGATGCAATCCCAAAAAACCATACATATCACCTAAAAATAAAAAGGCTCAACTAAATTTTCTCCGGGAACACATTCATATACCTACCGAATGGAGTAAGATTTTATAACGGATTAATCATTATTTTCAATAGACAACTCATTTGGAAAAAATATGTATTATTATGATAATCCTAAAGAAAAACTAAGAAGGATGGCTACTATTCCAACACGGCACTCTGGTGGTGGGCATATAATGGTATGGGGTTTTGATCCGATCTATTATACGGCTCGGGAAAAATTACTCGAAGTCGGATCTTTCGAGGTGCTAAAGCTGCGGAAAAATTAATTATCCTGAATTTCACCCTTCAAAATGACAACGCTTCGGATATAGGGAAGATTGATTGTTTTAAATTCTTTTAAAAATGTGGGTCAAAATTTATTGCCTTGATCAGTCCACAGTTCCGATTTAAACATTGCAGGAATATTCGAAGAAGTTAGATAGAAAGCAATTTTATTTCCGAAATAAAAATGTTTGCTTTACACAAATAATTTTGAACATCACCGTAGTACACATATTTCTCACACTGTATTCCGAAATTCTATAATTTGTACATGTGAAATAATTTCATTTTGTTTAGTATTGTGATAATTAAATTCTTCGTGAATGAATTAACTTCTTTTTTTTTTCTATTTGAATGATATCATCAAAATTTCTGTACACTTTGTAATTCCAAAATACATAATACAGTAGAGATGAGATATATAGGTATATTGTGATTAATGTGTGTACGTACTGGTTTTTGATAAAATTTCGTTTTAAATTTATCATTTGTATATGATCAGATATCAGAATTTGATATGCTAGTCTATATTCTTGGTTAGACTTAAATTACGTTTTAAAATAAGTTGCATCTTACTTGTTATTGTTCGTAAAATCGAAATAAACCGAAATAAATAATTTTAATAAAACATGATGTCATTTATTAAATTTTGTTTAAACAATAATTAAAATTGATGTTTAACGAAATTTTTTATTGATTTTTTCGGTTTAACAATAATTTTCTGTATATCTGACTTAATTTAGACCGATCGCTATATATCGTAATCTCATTTTTCCTCGATCGAGCATAAAATCAACGATAATTGATCTTATTCCATCGTAATGGATGATCGTTAATATTTTTTTGAATGCTGGATAAAAGCAATATCCAAAAAAAACGTGTATATAATTCCGATCAGTTGATTTGATAGGTCTATTTAATAAGCTTATCTGCCGTACAGAATTACCTCCACACTACTCATATTACAATATCATAATAAAACTAAACTGTCCACACATATTTATATATAACGAGTTTAAATAGCAAATTTGCAAACAAGACAAACTTCAACTAGTTATAACCTTCAAATGGTTATACAATTTTTTCAAGTATAACGAACGAGACTGCAAATATTATTTCTAATTTTAAATTTTATATACATTTTTTAGGTGGCCCATATGCCGCATTCGGTGGACGTGATGCCTCAAGAGGATTAGCAACATTTAGTGTAACAAGTTCAGATGAAGAAGAATATGACGATTTAAGTGATTTAAATTCAATGGAAATGGAATCAGTCAGAGAATGGGAACTACAATTTAAAGGTTTGTGATTGTGGTGTTTTAATTTTTGTTTGTATGTTGATAACTTGTTGATAATTCGCGTAAATATGTAAATATTTAATTATTATCGCTAAGTGATAAAAAAAAATTGTGAGCGCGCGAGTTGAATGCATGCATTTTTTGAAATAATTTACCAAGTAAGTATTATAGATGCCATTACGAAATTTTACCTACTCTATAATTAGATAAGGGTTATTTAATTTTATAATAATTCACTTCATTAGGCGTCCCAAATCAAATGTAAATTTTGTTTTGTTCACAATATATTTTGATTGATGAACTTGTAAAATTTCGATTAACCCCTTGAATTTTTAATATTTATATTGCAGTATCTTAATCTTTATAAAAATAACACGGTATATTTGATTAGGTTATCTGGTCGTTACGATGACACTCTGATAAATAAAGTAAATATGTATTGAAAAATTTGAGAGAATTTAGTAGATAATTATATAAATAGATAGCAGCTATATCAAACCTTTTAGGCAACAAATTATTTTACGGTCGCGAGTAGTAGTGATTCAGAATTTATACAATTTTAAACTAGAACATGAATCTACAGCTAAGCTTATCACAATTCGAAAATTAATATCCAAATTGGGAATATTTTTTTTAAAATTCAGTTTGAAATATCTACAAATAATTTCAATAATTTCTATAATTTGAAATTCTAGGTTTGGTTTGTTATATTATAATAGTAACAGGTTAGAAATTTAGAATTGGTTGTGTTTGCGGTTTGATTTCCAAGTATGTACATATGTACATACATACAATAAGACCTAAGTAATTTGAAATTTTTCGAATTTATCTCAACGTTTTGCTGATAAAAGTTCAAATTTAAATTGACCAACAAAATGACCAACAAAATATTTTGTACTCCCGTGACGACATTGATTTCGACTTTCGCCGGCCAAAAATCATAAAATACTGCAGAATAATGTCATACATAAGTCACGAATCAGGATAGAAATTGTATTAATCTTAATCTAGGTAATCACATGTATGTAGGTTTTACAAATGTCTTCGGTAAATCTAGCTTAGGGATTTCATATTACTGAGCGTTAATCTTGAACTCGAGCTTATACTGCGGATGAACTAAATTTTCGAATAAAAGTACAATATTTTGACTATTCAGATACCCAACCTTTTGTACACAACTCCCTAAAATAGCGAACAGTTAGTTCAAACGATAACTAAATTATAGTACTATGAGTAGTTTAATAAACTCTTAATAACAAAATTAACTTTAACTCTTGTTGGTTGCGATAAATTAAATGCTACAGATTAGGGAATCATAAATTTATCATCTGATTCAGGCGACGATGCACTAGCTACGCTAACATCACATTTCTCGATGAAAGAACGTTTGACACTAGTGATCAAAATGATAAAAGAAGTTGCACGAAGTAACGAAAAACCAAATGACTATACCTGTACATACATTTATACATAACAGTACCTTATATCGACTTTACAGCGCGTTGATCTGGCCCATTGCTATATACGGCTGTGAAAGTTGGACTCTGACCTACGAGATATGGCTCATTTGAGAGAAGAATTATGCGAGTGATTTTACGGGCCAAAACACGAAGAAGATGATATACATATACCGAGTTCTGTACAATAACGAGATCAGAGATCTGAAGAAGATCCCCGGTATTATACATGAAGTAAGATTTCAGCGAAATCATTTTCTACGTTCTTCGTGCAGATCCGGAACGAATTGAGCTGTGATCCCTGAAAGAAGAGCCACCATATGGTAGGCACAGAGCTCGTTGTAGGCGACGATTAATCAGAAGTTCCTCACAGAACCTCCTGCCACCGACTTTCCAATCCTTTTTTCAACCATTTTTGAAAAAGTTTATAACTTCCGGATTCAGAACTACATTTATCATCCAGTCATCTCTGGAGAGAAACACAGTGGCAAATTTTACATCAAAAAATAGTGGTGAGATAGTATAGTCGATACTTTTTAATCAAGCTTTGTTTGGTAACTTTGCCCAGAGCAGGCCACCAGTCTGTAACCCCATACAATATAATGAGCCTGACTATTGAAATATAAAGCCACTGTACGATGTGGAGATGCATCCCCCACATCCCCCATCCTATCCCAATAGCAGTTTTATTTTTAATTTTTCGAATTCTGCTTCGAATTGGATATTGAAATTCAGAATTCAATATTTTCTATAAATTAAATTCGACTTGTAAAATTCGATAAACTGCTAAACATTTGATATTTGAAATTTAAGATTAGGGTTCGATAATTCTATGGTTCGAAATTTCGATACTTGATATTTAATTGAAAATTTATTTGCCACATTAATTAAAAATTTGAAATATGTACATATGCACCTACATCGAAGTGTTAAATAATAGTAAAGAGTCTTATTTATAACGCTCCGAGCACAAGATGGATAACATAAAAATTTAAAATTTAATATCTGGATTAGAATTCAATATTTGAAATTCAATTTGAGAATTTTGTGGAAAAATATCACGTTCGAAATTTGTTAATTGATTTTCAGAATTACTTACTTAAAATTCGCAAATTTGGTTTTAATTCGATATCTTCTTCGAAACTCAAGTTTTGAAATGAAAAGTGTGTTTGCTTAAAAATTTGCGTTCCAAATTTAACAATTCGATTTTTAAATTTCTAAATCATATATTAAAAAATAGGTGCTCTTACCTGCCTCAAAATTTTTATTACCAAAATTATAGAGAAATGTTTTCGGTTGCATAAATTAGAGAAATGTTTTCGGTTCTAAAATTTGAATTAAAATTCCGAAGTGCTATAAATATTTAACTCATCTCAAAATATGACTAGCCCCACAACAATGTATGTACGTGCCATTAAATTGAATCCCTTCGATTGTTAACCTCATGATATGTGCCCTCATTTCTATGGTAGTTAAATTAGTTAGATTAGTTTAATAAAATTACTTTGTTTATCTGTGTCATGTACTCATCCTTAAATGATAATTGAATAAAAATATATTTTAATGCATGTACATATGTATGTATATTTTCTAAATATTTGTGGTATGAGGTAGTGTGGTGATAATACTAATCTACTTAGATATTGTGAAAGATGTTTTTTTTTATCATCTACCCGATATGTTTATTTATTGTACGACACGGCATTGTGGAAAATGAAAATTTATTAGATTTGTATTGTTGTGAATTTTTATGTACCGGATTTGGTGTTATGGATTTAGTTATTATTTTTATGTTTGATGCTGGTGGAGGTAAGGTTTAAGCAAAAATAACGCAAAGAGCTTACTTTCTTTTAAAAATATATGGATTATTTATAACGTTGCGAATACAAATTCTTATTGATTATTTTTTCTATATACGCCTATAATTTTAAGGGAGTCGGTTATTTTTATTACTTGTGGTGAATGGTTTCGGTCACGAAATGCGTTAGAAAATAATTTATGTGATTGGCAAAAGGTATATTTTTTTGTGTGTTTTAGTTCAGTGTAGCGTATCGCCTAAATAATTTTCACTTAGAAACCATTACGTTTCACACTATAAGTTCACAGTAAATTTAACACGATTTATGATATTTATTGATCTTGAGTATAATGATTAGCACTTACGCTCAATTAATTTGTTAGAAATTTTAAATTTATTTTCTGTTTTCAATTAAATGTCCCTTCTTGGTAATACAATTAATAAGTTTTACATAAATGCAATTTCGTTTAGTTAACCTAATTCAGTTTTGTGGATAAATTTAACCAAAATACATTCAAAATTTGTATCTTTTTGGTAAAAACTAATTCAGTCAACTTTAAGTAAATACATATACAATGTGCACCAATATGAACTATTCATTTAAATTATTCCAGGTGAGGAAGGTGCAGGATATTTTTAATAAATTAATAAAACGAAGGAATAATTAGCTGGTCAATGATTTATTATGTCTTTTCTACCTCATATTCGTAGTTCGATGACAATTAGAAATGTATTTTTTTCTAATTATATAAAAAAAATAATTGGCTTCTGGGGGTTAGTCAATAGGAGAATAAACCTAATCTTAATCTAAAGTATAGCTAATTTGATAAATTGGTCAATTTTCTAGCATAGATGATTATTATCGTTCAATCTAGCTCAGTGACGCGTAAATATGTATATTGTTCCGGCACATTTGGGATTAAATTCAGATTAAATTTCTTGGCAAGTTCTGTTTGAAATTTTGAGTCAAACAAAACAGATTTAGTGAGGTTCGTAATTGAGTGAGACGGATGGATTGGTCGGCTGTGGGGTATTCTGTGAGGCACTGGAAGTCAAACTCTTTTTTTCTTCCCGACTTTTGCAGTGTCTTTCAGGCTGAACTTATCGCGATAATGGAGTCGTGGACTGGTTGAGGTATCGTCTAATTAAAGCGCTATAATCAAACTTCCTGTTGTCGAAGGTAGCCCAAAATTATCTGGCATCTTTAAATGAAATGACCGATCAACATCCGCTTGATATGGATGTCAGGGCACTTCAATATTATAGAGAATGTAAGGGCAGATGAGCTGGCTCAACGGAGCACAGCACGCCTCATCTTACAAAGCAGGCTTGTTATTAAGATATTGCTTGATTCTCGGAAAAAACGAATAACCGATAGTCTAACTTCAATTTTTGTGTAATAACTAAGTAAATCTGGCCTAAACTTGATCGACCTAGATTCGGCCAGCTGATATCGCGTTGGCGGCGCCATTTTGATATTTCCTTGTGCGCTATAATGCGACATTGTCTCATAGGGGTAAACTAAGTAAAGGGGTAAATTAAGGATCAAATATTTAATTTAATATTTTAAGATTTATGTTTAAACTTCGCCAAAATAGCTGTAATAGATTTGCTAGTTGATCAAAACTGTCACATCAATGGGACGCCTTTTATTATATTTTATTAATTTGGTTGATACAACAAAAAGACAATTAGACTTAGTTGAGCTTTGCTTTGGTCATAATTCTACAAATTAATTATAAATTTGCATGCGTTCGCAGTTGATTGTCATCCGCAGTTCAATTTCAATTTAAAATTAGAACTGGGGTGATATGCCGATCGGCCAATTATAACGAACGAGTAAATATACGCATAAAAATAACATTACTTGGAATGAAATCAGATGTACCCAGTATCTATCGTTAACATGTTTATTGTCGATAGGGGTTGATTTATTTGATTTCTTTCTTTGTTTTCAATTTCAAAAGATTCGATTTGCATTTTACGTATCTAATTGATGACATTGAAATATGTATTGTATTCGGTGGTCGGGGGGCACTCACATGTCCCGTAAATCTAAATTGCGCGAACATGTTTCCCCAAGAATACTACCACTATACAGGAGGCGACTAAACGGTTGGAGGACTGTTATAATTTCAACAAAAGCAAAAATGAATACTGGCTAACCAACATCGGATCCCAGTTCAAGTACCCAGATGCGAGATTTAGGATCGGCACGTGTAGTTGAACGTGCAGTTACTTAAGAAACCAGCTGGAACCCGTTGCTCTTCAAGAAACTTGCTGGGCTCATAGTTCAGACTATATATAACAAAGCTATACGTTGCGCCCACAGAAGTCAGCCAGCCTCAAGATAAAGAATAATTTTACAATGTCTTGAACGACCTGATGGGATCTGTACCCGAACATGATGTTAGACTTTAATGCTAAACCTGGCAGAAGACTTGTGCAAAAACATAGGTTCGTGCTCCCGCCACGAAACTGCTACTGATAATAGCGAGAGAATGATGTACTTTGCAATTATATCTTAGAGTAGCACGCACATTTTTCCGACACAAACAAATACATTTAGAAACATGAACACATCCTGACCGCTGACAATTGACCGCGTGTTAATATCTAAAGGACGAGCTCGGGTTGTTCATGATGTGAGAATTTATCGGTCAGCAAATGTATCAGATCTCGTCAACGACAAGATTGAGGAAGCTGATTGTGTGATGTCTATCTGGGAGGTACTGAAAACTTCATTTGTCAATGATGCTCAGCAGAATTTAGATATAGGTAAAAGTCTGACCCAAGAATGATTGGATTGATGACGAGTGTCGTCTTGCTGTCAAGCATTAAAATATAGCCCATAGTAAAATGCAACAACGTCTCACGATCCCGAGGAAAAACAAGGCTGCTCTTGCTTGGAGGGTAGCTAAACGACGTTCAAAGTGCAACTCAGCAATGAGCACAGTCCGCGTAAGTTCTTTAAAGGAATTACCGGATTGCACCATACTATCAGGCCTGGGTCATTTGCCATTCCGGGATGGCAACCTCTGTCAACATCGACGCAGTACTCGACGTATGGAATGTACACTTTTCCCGACCTGCTTGGACTGAATACCAACGGAGTGAAGGTGATACTTGATCCGGTTGTAGAGTTTTCAGGTTCTGTTGGACTGCAGATCAATTAATCTAAAACACAATACATAATCTTTGGTTATAGGGACAATGGCACAACAGATTTTAGTAGTGGTCACTACACGTTTGAGGGAGTGAGGAGATTTAAATATTTGGGCTCTCTTATCATTCACGATAACAGTGTGGGTAAGGATATTAAGGAGCAGCTGACAACAGACAGTCGCGCTTTGTATCTTGTAAAGCCACTGCTAATATCTAAACAGCTCTTATGTGCCATGAAGGTGAGCCTTTATAAAGCGTTTATCAAGCCCGTTGTTATGTATGGATGTAAAAGTTGCTCCTTACGTTTGACAGAAACATCATGCGAGTGATTTACGGCCCAAAATGCGAACATGATGGTACATAGTACCAAATATAATAGTACATACCTAGCTCTGTACAATATCAGAGATCTGAAGAGGATCCGCGATATTGTACATGAAGTAAGGTCTCAGGGAGTATGCTGGCTCTCGCATGGTCACGTTCTGCGTGCGAATCTCTGAAAGGAGCTCCACTATCTGGTAGGGGCAGAGGTCCTTGCAGGCGACTATGAATCCACGATGTAGTGACCCCCTTGACTTCTTCAGGTTGTCTAAGATAGTATAAAGATCAAGCTCAGGATCGAAGCCGTTGGAGCCAAATTGTTGACAATAATGGCCTTTAAAAACTGTAATAATAATAGTTGTATTCGGAATTGATGCATAATTTAGCTAAAAATTTAAATTTTTTAAACTTAACATAATTCAATACTAAATTCTAAATGTTGATTTTGATTGTCAAATTTCGGAACCCTAGTAATTTATAGATTTTGTAGATTTATCAAAATTTTGAAAACCTGAAAAATGTTACGGATTATTGGAATTTTGGATTTCAAATTTGGAAGTATTTGGAAGCTTAATTTACTATTTTATAATAATAATAACAGTGTTAAAGGCCATTACTGGCCCCTTACTGAATCAACAATCTGGCTCCAACGGTTTCGATCCTGAGCTTGGTCTTCATACTGTCTTAGACAATCTGAAGAGGCCAAGTCGTTCTCTACATCGTGGAGCCATCGTCGCCTGCAACGACCTCTGCGCCTACCATATGGTGGCTCTCCTTTCAGAGATCGCTGCACAATTCGTTCCGGATCAGCACGCAGAACGTGACCGAGCCAGCGTACTCGCTGAGATCTAACTTCATGTACAATATCGGGGATCCTCATCAGATCTCTGATCTCGAAATTGTACAGAGCTCGGTATGTACCATCTATTTCGCGTTTAGGGCCGTAAATCACACGCATGATTCTTCTCTCAAATGTAAGGAGCCATCTCTCGTACTCATCCGTCAGCGCCCAACTTTCACATCCAAACATAACAACGGGCCTGATCAACGCTTTGTAAAGCTTCAGCTTCACGGCACTTGATAAGTGTTTAGATTTTAGCAGTGGCCTTAGAGGATACAAAGAACGACTGCCAGCTGCCAGCCGCACTTTAATATCCTCACCCACACTGTTATCGTGAGTGATAAGAGAGCCCAAATATTTGAACCTCCTCACTCCCTCAAACGTGTGGTGGCCACTACTAAAATCTGGTGTGCCATTGTCTCTAAAACCAGAGATCAGGTATTTCGTTTTGGACTCATTGATCTGGAGTCCAACAGAAGCTGAAAACTCTACAAGCGGATCAAGTATTTCTTTCACTCCGTTGCTATTCAATCCAATCACGCATATGTCATCTGCATATGCAAGCACTTGATTGGACTGGCGATATAAGATGTTGCGCTGAGGTGTTTCAGTTTTACGAAAGATGTACTCCAACATGAGATTAAAGAGTATCGGGGACAGAGCATCTCCCTGCCGAACACCCGAGTTAACTGCAAAAATTGTCGATAGCCTGTTCTCAACTTTAACACAGCATTGAGACTGCGTCACTGTCACTGTCAAAATTACTATTTTATAGTGCAGTAATTTTAAAATTTAATAATTAAAATTTACTAATCATTATGATGTACATATATTAATTTTTTATTGCTTCTCATTATAGAAAAATACGATTATGTTGGACGCCTTTTGAAGCCAGGTGAACAACCCACAAACTATTCCGATGAAGATGATGATGGTTTAGCCGAAAGTAAAACGGAAGAGAAACCAAAAGAGGAGTGACATATTAATTTCCAGAAGCAAACCGCCATCATCACAAAAACATCAACAACTCAACAATCCAATAACAGCAGCAACAAAAATATTAATACAACAAACAATAAAACTAAAACAAATGATTATTTTAAATTTGATAATCACCATTTATGTGACTTATTTGGTTTTGAATAATTCAACACACAGATATATGTAATTTACATATAATTTTTTTTTGATTGTTTATAAAAGAAACAAAATTTAAATCACGTGTTTTTTTTTGTATTTTGTTTTTTTTTTTATTAATTATTATTATTGAAATTAATTATAATTAATTTAATATAAAATTGCAAATTATTAAATATATATTTACGTTATTAAATTATGGGTAAAATAATGTTTATTTTAATATTATAGTATGTAGGCGAGTATAAAAGAAAAGTGGATGGTGGGGAAACGTTAAAAAAAAAAAAAAGTTGTTATTTTATAAATTTTTTGGAATTTAAAATATCAAGTAAAAAATTTTTAATGTTAATTATATTTTAAGAATTTTATATACATACATACATATATGTATATATAAATATATATATATATGTATATATATTTTGCATAAATTTAGATTTTTTTTTTATTATACAACTTTTTTAATTTGCTATAATATTGTATACACAGCGGAAAAAATTAATTTTAATATTTAGATAAACGTGCGGTGCCGTCTATTGTCTAGCACACTGGGATAGCCGCCGCCAATAATCTAAATCATAAATTAAATTTTCAATCAAAATTTGATTTTCCCTTTAAAAAGTATTTTTTGTTAATTTGTTTTTTAAATTATTAGTTAGGCTGAATAAATAAATTAATCAATCAGAGCAAAACAAAAAAAAAACAAGATAAAAAAATCTAACCAACAAATATATTTAAAAAAAACAAACAAAATGGTCTGTACTTTTACAAGCAAAACAAATTTAAATATGAATAAAAAAAAAAAAAACACAAATATGTATATTCCTTTGTAAAATGTATTTTTGACTTGCGTAATTCAGTTTCAGGAAGAGGTTGTGATTTGTGAACAGGTGATCGAGACCGGCGAGTTTTTTTCCAAAAATTACTCGTCTTCGATTTTTGCAGAGCACAGTCGAAGGAATCTTAGAAACCAATTTTTTTAAGTCTTAACCTATGTTAGTATTGTCTGTCGTTTATATTTATGCTGCTTTAGAATGGCCCTCGCCAATTCGTTAGGATGTGTCTCTAGTTTCAAATAATACTTGGAACTGAATTCTCTAATCTCTTTAACGGTTTTAATACGAACATACGGAACATTTGTAATACGGCACAGTATTTTTGCTTGAGTTCGTTAAAGCAGTTGGATACCGTATGGGCATTAGTAGCTCTTTGTATAATAGCACCTTAGGTAAGGTTAGGTTAGAGTGGCCGTTCTAATGGACTATCATATACACAATTTGGTCCGTAGCTGCACCACATTTCTGTTACCTCCTCTTCACTCGTCGAACCATCCTGAGCTTACCAAGAAGTGTTGAAGGCTCTTGTCATAGATCTTACTAAGATCCGTCAGGTCGTCCAAATGTGAAGTTCCCCTAATTTGTATTCTGCTGTACGCTAAACTACGACAGATGCAGAACAGATGGAGATCAACAGAAATCAAGAGCGGGGACACCCAGTTCTATGTACTATGCATGTACCCCAATTGGACAATGTCCCGTTATAGTTCACACGACCATACAAATATGGTGCTGTCGAAGCGATGTCAGTTGGCCGGATCTGGAACGGTCAAGTCTAGGGCAGATTTGCCTTGTTATTACACACGAACTAGCGTTAGACCATCTGTCTTTCGTTTCTTTCATAGCTTTCTCCTGATGCAGCAATTTACAGGAAACAAGCGATATCTTTATATCCAGCCTGCTGTGCCCTTGCGAGCCAGCTTATCTGCCATTACATTCACTGCGATATTGAAATGCCCCGGCACCCACCTCAAGCGAATATTGAATGATATATATCAACTGATTTAAAGATGCCAGACAGTTCTGGGCAACCTTCGACATCAGGAAGTGCGATTGTAACGTTTTAATAGCAGCCTAGCAGTCTGTAAATCTGGTAGATATTGCAATATATGTACTTCCACCAGTCCATGACTTCCATTATCGCGATAGGTTCAGCTTGAAAAACACTGCAAAAGTCGGGAAGACAAAAAGAGAACCTCTCTTTTTTCTCAACCTGACCCCTACAGCCTCACAGAATACCCCACAGCCAATCCCTTTTTGAGCCATCCGTGAAGAAGCTTAGCGCCTCATTGTCCATAACCGTCTAATTCACCCAGTCCTCTCTGGTGGAAAACTCAGTTTGGAATCTCGCCTCAGCAGATGGCAAAGGGATAGCGTAGTCTTAAATTGTTACAGGTCCACATAGATATGGATTTGAGCCGAATGGCTGTGCAAGATGCATGCTGCATCAATAGTTTCAGATTAGCCATAATTTTTAATGTGGACCACCAGACGACAACCCCATACAGTAGTATAGGCTATTGAGACGTAGAGCCAGTGTACTATGTGGGGCTCCATACCCCATCTCGTTCCATTGGCATTTTTGCAGGAGGAGAGCGCTACAGTAGCTTTCTTTACTCTTTCTAAGATGTTTGTTTTCCAGCTTAGCTTGCTGTGCAAAAGTAGCGAGTACCATTTAATATTGGCGGGTTACACTGATGAAGTTTGTGGTTCCTGGTAAAGAGGACCAGCTCTGTTTTCTGTGGGTTTGCGTTCAGTCCACCACTGCTGACCCACTCAGAGAGATAGCCGAGTGTGTACTGCATGAGATTCCGGCAGCTCGCCCGGCTTGATTGAGCCTCTGATGTAAGCCTCGTTTTGTCTTTATAGTGATTTAATAGAAAAGAGGATAAGCTTATTGGCCTTAAGTCTTTGGGATAGCAATGAGAGCTTTTACCCACTTTAGGTATAAATATTACTTTTAATTCAGTCGAGCAATTCCCTTGAGGCAATTCCAATTTCGGGGTTTTTGTGGGACCCAAAACGGCTGTGTCATCAGTAAATGTTGATACTGTTACTTTGTTGCTAATAGGTAAATCGACTGTATACAACAAGTATAAACTACTTAACTGAATCTAATTGCTATATTATAAAATTAAAACGCCTAAATCAGTGGTGTCCCAACATTATTTTCAATGTGGCCGCAATAATAAATTTCGACATTTGTATTGGCCACAAAAAAAATATATAGTTTTAGAAACCAATCACATAACATTTTTGATTCAATTTTTAACGTTAGTACTCATTGTCTTTTTTTATTTACAATTGTGACCAATTTTGGGGTAGATCTTCGTACGTCTAGCAAGCAAGCAATTTTTATATGAAAAAAGTAATAATTTTAAATACAAGTTTGTATAGTAAAGTAAATGGAGTCGACTTATATTTGACTAGCAAGTGGTTTGTTTTCTAATCGAACCAGGATCTATCCTATGAATCGAGTAGCAACTATTGTATATATATCGACTTGCTTTTGTATCTAATTCAGATTTAGATTTTTTTTTAATGATTCGATTAAAGTTTAAAATAGTTCAAAATATCTCTTCAAAAGCTTCAGTTTGAAAATTTTTAAAAATTTGATAAAAATCTGGCAATTTGGGAAAAAATTCGTTATTTGTACAAATGTCAATTTTTATCAAATTTTTTAATTTTTAATGTATAAATTGTGCCAAAATTTCCGAATTCAATCTGATAATTAATAAAATTTAATAAATTTTGACTTCAGAATTTTTGGAAAACAAGTTACTTAAATTTTACATTTTTTTTTAGAAAATGTTAGGAATTAATGAAATTTCAGAGTAGAATATTAAAATTTGATAAAAAATGTCGGTTTGCAAATAATTTAAAATCGAATTTATTTAAAACTGGAGCTCGAAAAATTTAGTGAAATTTGATAAAGATCAGCCTGTGTTAGTACAAATTTTGATTTTAATTCAAATGATGAAAAATTGCTAAATTTTCTGAATTGACAGAATATCAGAATTTGATAAAAACTGAAAACTATTACAAAGAATTAGAAAAAATTATAGAATTTGGGAAAATTTTGATTTAGCATTGCTTCTAATTTTAGCGCAGACGATTTAAGTTAGTAGCCTAGATGGTCGTATATGTGAGCAAATTTCTTATGAAGAAAGAATACATTTTTAATTCAATTTTGGTGGGGGTTCTCTAACCGTGTTTTGTGGTGGAATCAGTTGTGAGAGACGCACGGACCTTTAGAATCAATAAGAGTTGATAGTTTTCTTTTAAATTAAATATCAAACACATTAATTAGAGATTGTTCGGCTAGTGGATTTTACCTCCTTTGAAATCTGAACAGTAGTCGCCGACAGTCTTTTAATTGGCCATCTGCACACTACATAGCTCCATGCTACCTTGTACTAACATGAACCGACTCATCGTTCATGGGCTCTACATTCCAACAGAGGGTCATAGATAATTTCAATCACCGACCATAATCGGGAGATCCATCCTGCCTCCCTGTTGGGCTGCGAGAACCCGGTACCTCCCGATCCAAAAGTCGCAGCTTTAATCACTGCGCTACTTACTCGATGCTAGAAGCGTTCAATTTAATTCTTGATTATTGAAATATAGCCGCCATATTATTCCAATACTTTATTCATCTGATCATCTGATACAAATTCATAGCCATTTCCAGTACATACTTTGCAAGACTTGATCTGTTTTAGCGCGTTCTGTTTTAATTATTCGTTTGAGGTAACCGATATCTTGATTTGACAATGTTGAGTTTGGGACACTCCAATTTTCCTTACAGATATCAACTGTTTAAACAGTTCATTGAAACTTTATTATATAGCTTGGTTAATATCGGAAGATTAATTGCCCCATCTTTTCTCAATTCATTTCAATTAAGAACTTAGGTCATTTTCCACGCTTATATTATTTACCTTCAAAACAATTCTATAATGTCATTCAAATATTTCTGTGAAGCAATAGGTTAAAAAATACAAACTATTGTAGTACTAGAATACACTACTCTACAAACTTCACACAAAACCGATTCAACCGCTATGTATAACCAAAATAAAAGTACTAAATTATATTTTGACATTTCACATCATTGCTGCCAACATTGTAACACCGTTTAAAAGCAGGTTACATAAAAATTCTAATTTTCTATTTCTTAAATAAATTTTCGTTCTAATTTATAAATTTTCCCCATCTCATTTTAATTAATACGTAGTTAATATTTATTAAATAATCACAAAATAGTTGTGTAAATTTTATCCCATATTCGAATATTTTCCATGTTTATTAATTTGTATTTTGTAATCTCTACAATTTTAGGATGTTGCGACAAGCGATATTGAAGTTGAATCCAAATGGAGGTGTGCAGACAGCCCTCAAATGTCTTGGTGGTACAATGAATACATCTTTAGTGCGCTATCAAAATACATTGCCAGTTGTGGATGAAAAAAATCCTCTACCAAAACCCGGCGCATCTCCGTTCGGCACGAATCAATCAAATTTGGCTGAGTGGACATTTGCCCGTCTCGACGATCTCTTGAATTGGGGCCGAAAAGGTTCAATCTGGCCGTTGACATTTGGTTTGGCCTGCTGTGCCGTCGAAATGATGCACATTGCTGCCCCTCGGTACGACATGGATCGTTATGGTGTCGTATTCCGTGCATCACCACGTCAAGCTGATGTTATTATTGTGGCTGGTACATTGACCAATAAAATGGCACCGGCTCTGCGTAAGGTGTACGATCAAATGCCTGAACCACGATGGGTTATTTCGATGGGTAGCTGTGCCAATGGTGGTGGATACTATCATTATTCTTATTCGGTGGTACGCGGTTGTGATCGTATCATTCCTGTTGATATTTATGTGCCAGGATGTCCACCAACCGCCGAGGCCTTGATGTATGGTGTGTTGCAATTGCAAAAGAAAGTTAAACGAATGAAAACCCTTCAAATGTGGTATAGAAAATAAAGAAAAAAATCGATTTTTTTTAATATTTAAAAAATATTTATAAAAGCGCAGAGACAAGTGATGTAAATAAAATTAAAACGATAAATTTTAATTGTAGCCTAATTGTAGTGTACTTAATGTTAATCAGGTGCATACATCTTGCTTTAGATATCGTCGACCTTGGCAGAAGTTTTATGATCTCACAATAATTGTTTTCTTCAATTAACTCACAACTACCAAATTGCTACCTAATGGGATGTTAAGCATGTTACTATCTAAAGTCTCAAGCATTACCATTTTTAATACCTATTAAAACTAAACTCTTCAAAGCTCTAGCCCTAAATTCTTAATACCAATATTTTTAAATCTGTTAAGAGGTATTTCCAAAAGAATTTCGGAATAAATTTAAAAACATTTCAGCCACTGTTCAAAATACCATAATGTGGCTACCAGCACCCCAACAATGGACGGGTTCGAAAAGATATACCGGATATATTCAATCTTTAAATCTAACTTATTCATAATCATGGGATAATAATTCATGTAAATGTTGGCTTAGGTGAGTTGTATTCTCCTCTCTTTACTGTCCTGTGTCACGACGTATGAATTTCTTTCAAGTAGAACGGGGTCTATTTGTTTAAATTTTTTTATTGAAATTTATTGTAAACACTTGGCCATTCGATCACATTTTTATGTAATTGTTTGATTGGCTGTAAAGTCGTTATTACCCACCCATAGCATCAAATGTTGCCAATAAAACAATTGCTATCATGTCTCTGTAGCGAACATCATTGACAGTAACAGCTTCATTTCAATTATGTAGTAACACAAGCAGAATGCAATGAATGAAGCCTAAATGAGACAATTTTGTTTGTTTACGTAACCAAACAAATGAAAATGGGCTTTATCAGAAAAAAAATATTTAATTTTGAAAACCTTGTTCAATGATTCAATCTGCAAATTGTCGTTTTTGATTCTTGGACGTTATAGGAATGTAAAGATAATCCCTTGCGTATCTATCATCATGTGGTCGTTTAATTGTTGAGAACGTCGTGAAATCGATAAACGTGGGTTCTCTGCAACACTCTCTCACTGTACCAATATTTTTGGTTGAACGACCTGAACGAGCACGAGTTGCTGTCTGTATGTTTGCTACTGATCCAATTGAGTCCAAGTGGGCTCAATTTTTTAATAGCGGGTTCAGATGGACTACCAAAAATAACGGGAATTTTACGAAATTTTGTTTTTACAGAGGCACCATTTTCATAATGGCTTTTAATTATTTTGGGGAGCTGTGTTTACGGAGTATGAATCAAATACGTACGATTGGCATTCAATTGTATGTTCATACTTTTATCTCCTTTTTTCCATCGTGAAAGAACGTTAATTTGTTATACTGTACGTCGTATAAATATTGATACGTTATAAGAGACGTCTAATATCTTATATGTAAGCTGCACTGCTTCCTTTAAATTTTGTTTCCCAATTTTTTGTGAAAAGGATGTAATCAAGCGTAACATGCACTCTTTACCAGTTCCATTAAAATCTATGGTAAAAAATAAATAATTAAAGTTGTGCGGATTACTCCAGCACTCACAATGTCACTAACGGGTTCCACGTTGCAATACCCAGATAAAACTGTTATACTTATACATTAAAAACACCCAACCGTGATTTTGAGTCATCACCGGGAATTGAACCCAAGACCCTCGTCGAATAACAAAGCAAGGATGCTACTTACTGTGCCAACGAGGGCGGCAAAATCAATTATGGTATAACTTGCCGACTTACCGAACCGATTTTTCCACGGCTTGATACATCAAATCGTCCAAGACATCCACTACCTTAGTTGTGAGTTTTGGTTATTTACAATTTGTTCAACACGATCGTTATTTCGTATGCCAAACCATTAGACACTATGAATTGATGTGTCTCCACTTTAGAACAGTTTCATTATCAATCCTACACTATTATTCAAGAAAGCAATATTGAAGAAACTCTCCAGCTTCGAGATTCTTTCGACACATTTCAAATATGACTAAACAATTTTAGTATTTTGAGTTGGCGATTCTTTTTTTCAAATTTTTAGACGCTTTTTATAGTTGTCTCTCTTCCGGTTCGTTGTATCACAGAAAAATTACATTTTTGTTCCATAAAAGTTTAAAAATGACATTCTGTTACTCTTTGGTGAACACCATGTTTGTAACTGAGATTCTAATTCTAAAATAAAAAACAAATTCGTCAAATATTAATCCAGTACTAAGTAGTACTAGATGGACAAATTTGAATTTTATTGGGAAGGAACGGTTTCATTGGGAAATTTGAATTTAAATTCGTTCAGTTTCATTCATTAAATTTAGTTTACAAATTAAAATAATTCGTACCCATATTAGTATTTATGCTATACGGTTGTACACAAATTTATTTAAACTATTACAACCTTTTGTAACAAAAACTACTCATAAAACAGGATTAAATAAAAATGTTGCAACATAAATTTTGTAAAATAGTAAGTAAATATGTAATACTTCTTAATGTACTTCAAACCGTGTAACAAAATATGGAATTTTAGCAGAAAATTGAGCTAATATGTGCGTCTATTACAGTTACGATATTATTTATGTATTTCCCGTCCATATGGCACCAATGTACCATAGGTACAACTTAACTTTGCTGTAATAAATTATGTTCGCCTAATACAGATGGGAATTTATTTAGAAAATTCCTAGTTTTGTTTTGAACTGCTTGCAGAATTATGTAGTTGTGGAAAAAATATTTTAAAGATTTAATTTGTTTTTTCATTTTTTACCAATTCTGTATTAAATTCCTAAATTATTTTGTATTAGGCGAGCATAATGTACACAACCATACCACCATATATTGATTTCCTTATATAAATATAATAATTTTTCACCCCTATTAAAGTGTTTTAGTAGTTTATGGTTATAGTAGCTACTATTATAGTTTTCTGTGTTTCTTTATTTAAATATATGGTATAATGCACAATATATCCGCCAATTGTAATATGCTTCAGATATATTTTCAGTTTTTATTTACTATACATATTTTCTTCATGACTACTTGTTATTCCTACTATTTTTTAGTCTAACGATTTGAGCTCAGTATTTAGTACAGTTTTAATAATTTTGCAATTATGATCTGAAAACTATTGGTTCAACGATACGTCTAACTATTAAATACTGGTAGCCGCTCTTAATAAATTTTGTAACAGCAGCTACGAGTAGTTTATTTTAATCAAGGAAACCATTCTATTTACATTCACATAAAGAAATTCAAGATTTCTTAAATATCTGCATATTTTCTACGTCCAATATATCAACGCGGTTGTGTCTATAAACTTGATTGGTAAATGATGAATTTGACATATATTTTTGACAGTTATGGATGGTTCGTTTCATGATAATTTTGGTATTATAAGCACATATATCTCTTAGCAGAAATCTGTGATTTATAAGGGAAATTGCGGGTGAATTGATGACTTATTACCGAAATTAGCCGAAATTGGATCGATCTAAAAACTGTACTCATTAGATTTTCTGGCAACGTTAATTTGTGTAACAAACAGGGATGGGCGTTTACGCTTCATCTATTATTTTTTACATTGACCTGTCGGCAACCCGTAGTCGTCAACAAGACAAAGTAAATTAGTTCTAAACTAAAGGGTGGCCAAATTTCTTTAGGAACAATGCGTTATTAGCGATAATTTTATAGAATGTCCGTCAATGCATTTAAATCTCTTTTCAAAAAAAGCGAAATTTAATACTAATCGTGCGAATTCGAGTGCAGAATAAGTGCTACCGAGTTATTAAAAAGCCAAATCGTTCATATAACCTACACTAGTTCATGTGTATAAAAACCAACAACTTTCCTATTATTGTGGCAGGATTGTACGGTTCACCAAGACATTCTATTAAAAACAAACAATACTCAGAGTTCTTCAAGCGTCTGGGAAAAAAGTTCATAATAGGTGGTGACTTCAATGCGAAGAATACTCTCTGTGGTTCTAGATTAAGGAAACGAATTACTGATTGCCGCATTAAAGAAAATGGATGTGAATCCATTTCACATGGACTCTGCTTATTTGACCATCGCCGTACATTTTCATTGCTGCTAAGCCATCCTGCTTTTTTACTTGGAAATTAATTGGAAAAATTTGAAAATTTTAATTTTTAATAGAAGCTGAGTTGAATTAATTTGTAATGAAATTAAATTAAAAAACCTTACCCCGAATGCCTTTTGAACTCACGTCCACTATTCAAACGGCCATTACTCTGCATACTTGACCACTGCCGTACAATTTCATTACTGATAAATCCATCTTTTATACTCACCATTTGAATAGAGCAAAATGAAAATTTAACAGAATCTGAATTGAATTAATTTGTAAGAAAACAAATTAAATTTTTTTTTAGCCTTAATCGAGACTTAATCTTAAAACTTGTATGGTCAGTGGTCAATATTGTGTATTGACGGCGTATATAAATTTGGTGTTATACAAATCTTTTATGTTTGCCAATTCAATAGAGAAAATTGAAAATTTTAGCAACAGGAATGGACTATGCTTATTTGACCATCACCGTATATTTTTATTACGGTAATACACAAGAGATGTCTCTTATACTTGCGGAAATTGAATGTAGGTTTCAACAGAAGCTGTGTTGCACCAATTTTACAGCAGAAATTAAATTAAACAATTATTGGCGCTGACGAGTCTTTAACACGAGTCCACGATTTCAAGACCATTGACTCTGCTTACTCGACCATCGGCGTTATACAAATTGGTGCTGAACAACGATATAGAAATCTTTACATAGCACAACTGATAGAAATCTTTACAAAAAGGTTATAACCTTTTCGCCATATTATAGTTTGTTCACACGACTCTAATTCCAACAGAAGCAATCATTTTGCACGAGACTAATCAAATCAATGTTATCTCAAAGAGTCCACATATTTTCGATGTATCGAAAAATTTTGGGCTATAATGGAAAGAATATTGAACAGTGTTGCGATCACTCTGGTGTAGGAAACTCCCAGAAATCACAAGAATTGCAATGGTCGCACATGCCGACACAGTCGATATCGAAGCTCTTGTCAAATCAGCGGACAATATGCATGAACATATTAATCCAAATAGTACAATAGCATCAGCAGAGCATAATATTCAATCGACATCGACCAGAACATTTCGACCTCAATTACAACGCGACTCAGTGGAAGCCCGATTAGTTCGACTAGAAGCTAAATTTGACCAAGGTTTAAGCGCGATCATCATAATAGCAGATCTCGAGATAGGCCGCACATGGTTGCAATCTCGATCACAGTCGCGTTCACGCCCGCGGTGTCGTACTCGTTCGAGTAACCCGAGTTACGATAACAATCACTCGTACCATTACAAATTTGGTACTCGAGCACATAAATGCATACAACCTTGAATAATTAAAAAAAAACTCGAATACTTCCGGGTAGATTCATCGAATCACAACACCCCAAACACGAGCAGATTATTCCTTTACGATAGTAGTAATAATCTGAACGTTTTAATAGATACTGGAACTGACTTATCAGTAATTCCAGTCAAACAGTTTTTAAATGCAAAGTTTTTTTACAATAAAAACTCTGATTTAACAGTTTCGGCTGCCAACGGTTCAACCATTTTAACTTATGTAACTAAATTGCTCCAGGTTGATATCGGACCTAAACGAACTTTTACGCAAGATGTTAAAAATAAACGGCTAGTTGATTCAGCGACAAAGTTGTCAACCCTTGCCACAATGGATCGCTCTGACATACCTTCACCGATTCATTTTATTATCGACAACGCCTACGGCATGATACTTAAAAAGTATCCGACCGTAATTGCCGAGCCCAATTATACCAATTAAGGATTCACATCATATTGTCACTGAAGGTTATACCAGTGTCAAGACCACGTAGGCTAGGTTAAGCTACGTTAACTCAATTCCAGCATATGGTGGAATTAGGAATTTATTTATTTTTGTAAGGTAATATTAGTGAGTTATCGAAATTTTATCATAAACCGTTGTATGAAAATGGTTGATGATGAAATAAGTAAAAGCAGATGGAGAAGGTTTTATTGCTAATATTTTTGTAAAAAAAAATTCTAAATGCGTGTTTTATTTTTTAGTATGTTCGAATCGCAAAGGCAAGAACAACTTAGAACAAGTATTGCATAAGACTTTGATGAAGAATACGAAAGCGACATTGGTGAGGCTAGTGACGATGAAGAAACAGATTATGTTCCGGATGAGAATGTTTCTGATGCGGAGATGAAATCGTTGTGAAAGCCTTCACGAACATTGAAAATAGCCACGATGAAGAGTTATTGGAAGAAAATCACGGTGATATTCAATCAGTGTGTCAACTGCATGATGTGCAACTTCGTAATGAATATTTCCTTGCAAGAGACGGAACAAAATAGAACAAAAAACCGCCAGCTATTGGACGATTCAGAGGCCACAATACTATTCGAGAGGCGGGTGGTAATGCTCGCCGAGGAAGTAGTCTCTATTCCGATAGATATATTGAAAAAGCTCATAACACCGGGAATGATAGTTACTATAACAAGAGAAACTGATCGAAAAGCTATGAAAGTGAAAAAGCGAATAATCAGAACATATTAACATGGACACCTCTAACAGATCAGGAGCTATATGCGTATATCGGTATTTTGCTGGCAGCAGGATTGAGTCATAGTCTAGCCTTTCGAGCAACAATGTCACTTCATCGCTTTCGGGCTATAGGCCCGAATTCGACAACTTTCGAAATCGCGCTGAGCGGTAGAAAAATGACAAAGCAGCTGCCATACGCGATATATGGATTATGTTGAACAATAACCTCAAAACAACTTATTCACCGGTCGAGGCAGTTACTATAGATGAACAACTTTTTCCGTATATAGATAGAGGCATTCTGTGTATATAGGAAAGGAAACTGGCCAACAGCGTGAGTCGAACCAAAGAGAAAAAGCGCTGGTTGAACTCTTTAGCAGGTATAAATCGAGTGGAATAACAATTGGACAACTTCTTTCCTCTTTAGATGTTATTAAGCTCCCAAACCACAGGCTGTGCTTTCGTTGGAACGCTCCGCATAAATAACAGGTACATTCCAAAGGAGATACTGCCAGACCGGAATTGTCCAGTGCTCTCAACTAAGTTTCAACAGCTCAACAATTGGGCTGTTATTTTGTGGTCGTCGCTTCATTATGGCACTGAAGTGGTGAAATCGCAGGCATTTTGTATTACAATAGGCATAAAGGGGACTTTGACAAAATGGACCAAATGCTGGGACATGTAAACGTCAGACAAGGAGATAGCCGTTGGCTTTTATTTATAACTGTCGTATATCATAAATAGAACTAAAACGGATGCCCGAAGACAATTTTTGAGCTCATTGGTTGATCAATTGGTGACCCCTCAGGTAGAATTGCGTATGAATAACACAAGAGTATATATAGAAAGTTCAATGTCAAAAATGGAATAGAAGCCTTCTTTGGTTCCCCACTACAGCACAGGACTCCATTGCCAAGAACCAGGAGGGACTCCTATAAAAAAAAAAAAATCCTGTAACATCTGTCCACAGAATGATAAATTTCAAAGAAAAACACGATTCACATGCTATAAGTGCTCAGATCCTGTATGTTTACAGTATAGCCGACCATTTCAAAATAATGACCAAAACACGTAAAACAAAAGTGTTATTATAAAAATATAATAACTAATTAATAATATAAAATAAAAAAATTAAAAAAGATAAAACATAAGAAGGTTCACACAGACGTCCGTGAAAGGTGTAAGAAACTTCCGTACGCGCAAGGGTTAAAATGATCATTTTCTCATGAACATAGTTTTTATTTTGCTCTTTTCAGAATATGTATATACAGGAAAAAAAACATACTAATGCATATTTTTGGTTGCCCTAATGATGACCATTACATCCTATTGAACGAACTTGTATAGTGCCTTGAAGCTGCACCAGACAAATCAGTCCACCACAACGAAACCTAGCCCATAATTTACGACAATTTATTACACCCGGTCTCGATTTTATTACACTTGCCGTTCGCGAGAAAATGTCGATTAAAATCACCTGTAATAATTTATTACACCAGACCGCCACCATATTTTGGATATAACAGATTACTGTTGACACTATATACGGTATACATATACCTTGTCAAGTGGTGTAACTTAATTATTTTGGGTAACATCTATTTCAAGTCAACGAAAAATACCAAAAAATTCGATATTAACATCTGTAATAATTTATTACACATTTATTAATAATTTATATTAGCCCCCCATAGTGTAAACAATATCAAGTTCTATCCAAAATAGGTGGAGGCAAATGGAGGTCTAGTGTAATAAATCATTACAGGTGATTTAAATCGACTTTTTAATATTTTGAATTTCAATATGTTTCTATTTAACTTAGTAGTTTTTACCAAAAATAGTTAAATTACACTAGATGACACGGTGTACGTATACCGTAAAATGTAAACAGTCTGGTGTAATAAATTATTACAGATAAGGTGATTTTTACACCAAATATGTAATTAAATTTTATTTTTAGGCGTCTTACCAGTGAACTGTAATTAATTTGTAATAAATTCTGGCCCAAGTTTTATCTCGATATCACAATTACATGAAAAGTTACAAAGTGTGTAGGTTCAATTTGATGTTACACCGCTCACGGTTTTCTCGCGAACGGCAAGTGTAATAAAATCGGGACCTGGTGTAATAAATTGTAATAAAATTGTAATAAATTATGGGCTAGGTTTCGTTGTGGCGGACTGATTTGGCTGGTGCAGTTTCAAGGCACTACGTTTCCACTTTAAAAACGTTCAAAGTAAATGACTTCTTTCGAGAACGTCATGTTTAACACTAAATTATTCCTTTAACTTTTTTTGTTTCTATAGCTGATTTTAAATAGATCCGTTATAAAACAAAAACAAAAAAAACAACATCGTTGCTACAGCAACACGTCACATGAATTATTTAAAAATAAAAATTACCCAGTTTTTGTTTCACACTACTCTAGTAGGGAAGGGAGTAGGCTACTAAAAAACTATTTTTCTAAATTTCCGTAAACTTTCCACGAATTGGATAACAGAAATATTGCAAGTTACCAAAACATATTTGCAGTTTTTAAAGCATCAAAACCAGGTCAAATAAATATTGATAAAATTACTTACCCATTGTATTAGTAACCGAATCGCAAAATCCAAAGAAATCGCGAAAATAAAAAGTAAAACATAATTTAGGGTCGATAATTATGTTTTCCCCTTTCTTTAGAGAACAAAATACTTACACCATGACGTGGTTAAATGTAAAAAAAAAAAATTTTGTTGTGCTGTTGCGAAAAATTTTGGTCGCCTGCTACAAAAAGGAAATTATTCAGAAATTCGTTCGACGATTACGATACGTACGAATGAGAGAGAAAATTTATGTCGTTGAAAAAATTATAACGAATTTTAAGTTAATCAGCAATTTATTAAATGTGTAATGAAAATTTTGTAAAAATAATTAGTAAAATTATTAATTTTTAATAATAATATACGTATAGCTTACAACTTTCATAATTTTGTTTGATATTCTCGAGTTTGTCTAGAGCCCGACTAACACGATCCGCGGTTTCATTAGTGAATTTGGTTACCAATTTATCGACTTCGGTTCCGATTGCGGTTAATAATAGATCTGCACGTGTTAACATATTTGCTGCTTCGGTATTGAATTCTACAATTAGCTGGAAATAATTAAGAACATAATTATGGTCAACATGCCTAGAAATATATAGGACCATGGCCTATACTTACAGCATCGATAATTTCAGCAGTGACATTTGACTCATACAGAGCATTGTACACTTTATTCGAGAGACCATAGAAGCTATCCGATAAAAGTGATGATGATAGTGTTTGAAGTTCGCTTACAACCTGGCTATAAGCTGATGGGATCCCATATGAATACTCCAAGGTACGTGCCACATCTAGATATAAGTTTAGTGTTGCGACATAATAACATTCGGCTTCAAATCCACTACCGTACCCCATCGAAACGTTCATGTAAAACTATGTGTATGCCAAAAAAATAGTTATTTATAATTAATTATTTCAATATAGTTTAGATAAATTTTGACTTACCTCATCGTACGGTGTTCTAATTAGTTGATTGGCTTCCTCGTTCTTTGTTTGGAAATCCGTTTGAATATTACTGAATTTGTTAAGTAAATCCGTATAGGCTTCACCACTATATATATTTGAATAGCTTGTCATAAAATTGGTGGTGGCTGCATACGCCCGATCACGTGCCTCATCGAGTGGAGTCTGCTCTTGAGCGAAACATGTTCCAAAAATGGCAAGCATGCAAATTAAAATGGCGAACTTCATTTTTATAGCTCTATATAGTTGAATTTGGTTTCAATTTACGAACGTGACTGATAAATATGTGAATTATATTCAGTATTTTTATATAGATACCCTGGTTCATGGAAATTCGGTGGTAGAGTGGGGGAATACTTCGCAAATGGATTTCATTACCATTTGTCTAAATATTTCAGCAATTTAGTTAAAATATAGATAGTATATTATTGCTCATTATTTGCCCAGGTGGCCCGATTCAATTGAGTGCTCAAACAAAAACAACGTATTTGTGGTAAAAAACAGATGGCGTTTATCATATTTTATTTGCATAAATGACGCTAACTGTAAAATAAAAATCTGTATCAATAAAATTTGGCCTGAAATAATTTGCGTTTGTTTACCGTTCTACCCAGTATACGTACAGTAAATTTTTACCATAACATAATATCGAGGCACGTGCGGTAAATATAGTTTTGACGCCAGCAATTATGAATAATAATTCTAATAGCTCATCTGAGCAAAATTTTAGGGCCTTATATATAGTTTCTGTTTTCTGCTTAATCAAAAGTTGTGTGCTATTTGCTCATGAATATTTAATAATATAGCTTACAGAAACCGTGAGAAACCGTAAGTGGACTGATCCGCATAACTCCTAGGTTGTAAAACAGTTTTGTCACGTGGCTTCAAGTAGTTGGCTTAAAGTAAATCCTTAAAAGTGAGTATACTGGAAATACCTGTCTAGTGAAAACAGGATTAAGTCCAAAGACAAATGGAAATAAAGGCCCTGAACTTTTGAATAGAATTATAACCTATTTTGTTATATATTTTTCAATTCACGCAACTCAACAATTTTATTTGGATTGGCAAAATATTTGCATTGCGTCAAAGAAGAAAAATACAAATTTTCAAAAATTTAAACAAGTGTCTCTCGTGCCCCCTCCACCCCACTTATATTCTCATCTACCTACGTAATTCAACCTCGAACATTTTTTTTGTATATAAAAGTGTTCTAAACCGGCTACCATCAAATCAGTCGATTGTTTTAATTTGTTTCATTTAGTCGAACTATAGAGGCAAAAAAAATGAAATTCTTAATTTTAATTGCGGCGACGTGCATGTTAGCCGGAATTTCTGGTGAAGAGTCCGGTTCCGCTGAGACAACTGAACCCACTGTCGAGTCACTGAAACAAAAGGCTAGCGATTTGTTCAGTGATTTCACGATGAAGCAATCTGAAGTCAATTCCGATCTTTTATACGATTTTATTTACACGAAGTACGAAGCGGAGAACGAGAAATTGCAACGTATCGCATGCAAACGGACTAGTGATTTGATTGTTGCGAAAACTGATGTAAGTATATAAGTGTCTCATAAAATTTCTAAAATTACAGAATATGTCTTTTATATATATTTGTATATAGGCTTTAACCCAACTTCAACAAAGCAAAGAGTATTTGACACAAACCTGCTCGAGTTTTGCCATCAAATTATGTTCGATCACCGCCACAATTGATATTGAATTGTACATTAACCCGGAAATTCAGAACGGCATTTCAACCGAACTAATGTACTACCAGAGCACATTGAGCCAACTCCAGTCCAATTCGTACTCACTATTCTACGACACTGAGACATACACGCTGTACTATGATACGGTGTATGCTGAAAATGCTACTGTTGAGTCACTTCAAACTGTAAGTGTTTTTGTTTTATTTTGAGTGATGAGCTATTTCGGGACCGAATTTATTTAAAATCTATTTTTTTTTACAGTACATCAACACACTTGAATCATCGTTATCGACGTACAAATATGATATGAAATCAAAGGCGCAACAATTTGTGTACCGATTTTCAAATTTGGTTTATCAATTCGAGTCGCAGGGACAAGAAAGAACTCAACATTACCAAACAATCTTATCTAATGTTAACACGGAATTCTATAGTTGTGCATACAACTATTATAATTTGTAAATGTTGCAGCGATATTCTGAATCATAAATGAACATGCAATGTAGATTTATAATAAACGAAAATGAAATATAGTCAGCAATTTAGTTATGTAAATAAGAAATGTGGTTCGTTAAAATAAAAGTTTAAGAAAGCTCTGTTAACCATAGTTTTTATTAGTAAACTTATCTTAAATCTATCTAAAAATTTTAAGACTTGTGACAAGTCGCAGATTGCCGGTTAGTAATTTAGTACTTTCAATAAGCTTCCAGAGATCTGATGAATATCCCCGAAATTGTACATGAAATAAGATCTCAGCGAGTACGCTGGCTCGGTCACGTTCTGCGTGATGATCCAGAACGAATTGTGCAGTGATCTCTGAAAGGTGACCCACCGATATGGTAGAATTCTATCCCAATTCGCAAACGCGCACTTCACAAACTGAACAAGTTTAGACCACGGTAGAGAGGACAACTGATCTAAATTTAAAGACCTAAAGTTGAATACCTGAATTCATATAGAACTGAAAGCAGGACAACTGCGCATGAACTGAAGGCAGTCATCATCTTCCTCAAGTCCCGTAATAATCGCTATACGAAGATTCTTAACTTGTTTCTTTTTTAAAGATAAAGCATATACTACGTTGACCTCAAATTGGGCTCTTTAATGAAGTACTTCGCCTTACGACAACTAAAAGTCTTAAGCCACTGAGACCTTAGCTCCTTCAAGGCGTCCTCCTTAATAACTTTCTTCCCGTAGTTGAAAGAAACAGGAACTGCTGGTTCAGGACCAACAAAAGTCAGAAATTTTAGAATTGGAATTTGGGCAGTAGTCTATCATTAACCATATCGACTTCTGGTAAACATGAAGAATAATTTTTAAAAATTGGTCGATGTCCTACGATAGAACCGAAAACATTCCATGCCCCAATGTACCTCGGACGATATGCAGCAGAATAGGTTGTGCCTTAAATAAAGGGGCGTAACTGAGGCAAGGAAAGAATGGATTCCATGGCAAGAAGTGGAGTCGAAAACAAAGCCCCAGTTATGGCACTGCAAGCAAGATTTTGTAGAACATTAAGCTTGGGTACAGAAGCCTTCAGGTCAACCACTGATCACCACACAATAGAAGCGTATGATAGTAGCGGTAGGACCAGTGATTTATATGAGAAAGAAAGCTACCTAGGGCTTAAACCCCAGGAATTTCCAAAAGCTCTTCTACATTGCCAAAAAATGGCGGTTGCTTTTTGAAGTTTGTAATCCAGGTGATTCTTCCAGGAAAGTTTACTATCCAAGACAACACCAAGGTGCTTGACGTGGTCACATTTAGTGATCGTTCTCCCAAAAAGGGAGGGAACAGATAGTTATTCCTCTTCCTTGTAAAGACAATTAAATCAGTTTTAGAAGGGTGGACGTGAAGACCCTTTTAAACACAACATGCCTCCAGAATTGTTAAATCATGCTGAGTTAGGTCGGATAAGACACTGAGAAGTTTGCCTGAGGCTGTCAAAACAAGATCATCAGCGTAGCTCTGTGCAATGTAGCCAGATTGCCGCAGCTTTACAAGTAACTACAAGTCCGGTTCCGCTGAGACAACTGAACCCACTGTCGAGTCACTGAAACAAAAGGCTAGCGATTTGTTCAGTGATTTCACGATGAAGCAATCTGAAGTCAATTCCGATCTTTTATACGATTTTATTTACACGAAGTACGAAGCGGAGAACGAGAAATTGCAACGTATCGCATGCAAACGGACTAGTGATTTGATTGTTGCGAAAACTGATGTAAGTATATAAGTGTCTCATAAAATTTCTAAAATTACAGAATATGTCTTTTATATATATTTGTATATAGGCTTTAACCCAACTTCAACAAAGCAAAGAGTATTTGACACAAACCTGCTCGAGTTTTGCCATCAAATTATGTTCGATCACCGCCACAATTGATATTGAATTGTACATTAACCCGGAAATTCAGAACGGCATTTCAACCGAACTAATGTACTACCAGAGCACATTGAGCCAACTCCAGTCCAATTCGTACTCACTATTCTACGACACTGAGACATACACGCTGTACTATGATACGGTGTATGCTGAAAATGCTACTGTTGAGTCACTTCAAACTGTAAGTGTTTTTGTTTTATTTTGAGTGATGAGCTATTTCGGGACCGAATTTATTTAAAATCTATTTTTTTTTACAGTACATCAACACACTTGAATCATCGTTATCGACGTACAAATATGATATGAAATCAAAGGCGCAACAATTTGTGTACCGATTTTCAAATTTGGTTTATCAATTCGAGTCGCAGGGACAAGAAAGAACTCAACATTACCAAACAATCTTATCTAATGTTAACACGGAATTCTATAGTTGTGCATACAACTATTATAATTTGTAAATGTTGCAGCGATATTCTGAATCATAAATGAACATGCAATGTAGATTTATAATAAACGAAAATGAAATATAGTCAGCAATTTAGTTATGTAAATAAGAAATGTGGTTCGTTAAAATAAAAGTTTAAGAAAGCTCTGTTAACCATAGTTTTTATTAGTAAACTTATCTTAAATCTATCTAAAAATTTTAAGACTTGTGACAAGTCGCAGATTGCCGGTTAGTAATTTAGTACTTTCAATAAGCTTCCAGAGATCTGATGAATATCCCCGAAATTGTACATGAAATAAGATCTCAGCGAGTACGCTGGCTCGGTCACGTTCTGCGTGATGATCCAGAACGAATTGTGCAGTGATCTCTGAAAGGTGACCCACCGATATGGTAGAATTCTATCCCAATTCGCAAACGCGCACTTCACAAACTGAACAAGTTTAGACCACGGTAGAGAGGACAACTGATCTAAATTTAAAGACCTAAAGTTGAATACCTGAATTCATATAGAACTGAAAGCAGGACAACTGCGCATGAACTGAAGGCAGTCATCATCTTCCTCAAGTCCCGTAATAATCGCTATACGAAGATTCTTAACTTGTTTCTTTTTTAAAGATAAAGCATATACTACGTTGACCTCAAATTGGGCTCTTTAATGAAGTACTTCGCCTTACGACAACTAAAAGTCTTAAGCCACTGAGACCTTAGCTCCTTCAAGGCGTCCTCCTTAATAACTTTCTTCCCGTAGTTGAAAGAAACAGGAACTGCTGGTTCAGGACCAACAAAAGTCAGAAATTTTAGAATTGGAATTTGGGCAGTAGTCTATCATTAACCATATCGACTTCTGGTAAACATGAAGAATAATTTTTAAAAATTGGTCGATGTCCTACGATAGAACCGAAAACATTCCATGCCCCAATGTACCTCGGACGATATGCAGCAGAATAGGTTGTGCCTTAAATAAAGGGGCGTAACTGAGGCAAGGAAAGAATGGATTCCATGGCAAGAAGTGGAGTCGAAAACAAAGCCCCAGTTATGGCACTGCAAGCAAGATTTTGTAGAACATTAAGCTTGGGTACAGAAGCCTTCAGGTCAACCACTGATCACCACACAATAGAAGCGTATGATAGTAGCGGTAGGACCAGTGATTTATATGAGAAAGAAAGCTACCTAGGGCTTAAACCCCAGGAATTTCCAAAAGCTCTTCTACATTGCCAAAAAATGGCGGTTGCTTTTTGAAGTTTGTAATCCAGGTGATTCTTCCAGGAAAGTTTACTATCCAAGACAACACCAAGGTGCTTGACGTGGTCACATTTAGTGATCGTTCTCCCAAAAAGGGAGGGAACAGATAGTTATTCCTCTTCCTTGTAAAGACAATTAAATCAGTTTTAGAAGGGTGGACGTGAAGACCCTTTTAAACACAACATGCCTCCAGAATTGTTAAATCATGCTGAGTTAGGTCGGATAAGACACTGAGAAGTTTGCCTGAGGCTGTCAAAACAAGATCATCAGCGTAGCTCTGTGCAATGTAGCCAGATTGCCGCAGCTTTACAAGTAACTCGTCAATGACCAATAGCCACAGCAGAGGTGAGGGCACACCACCCTGAGGACAGTCTTTGGTAACCTTAACAGAAACTCACATACCCCATTCAGCTCCGCCTCTACAATGCGAGACTTGCGCATGGAGTCAATCCATAAGATAATTATGCGATCAATACCAAAATTGGTACAGGTAGTAGTGATTGTACCCACAAGAAACTCCTTATTATTAAGAGATTATTCAATCCTGGTTACAAGTTCATCTAGGGCGGTTTCACAGGACTTACCGACTCTGTAAGCATGTTGCAGGTTACTGAGTGGGGAGGTGATTAGAAAATGATATCTAATGCATCTATCGACAATTCTTTTCAGAGCTTTAAGGAACGTTGAGGATAGACTAATAGGCCGAAAGGACTTAGGATCCATATAATCGGACTTACCCAGCTTTCGGGATAAAAACCACTCTGCTCCAAGAATTTGGAACAGTGCTAAAAGCAATACACGCTTGAAAAAGGTGGAGCAAATGATCCTGAGCCATCAGGGATGCCATCCTTATAAGATGCAAACGAAAATAGGCTCCATCGCAAGACATCAGTATTGATCAGCTTGTGGGCCAAACTCCAATCGAGACTTGCAACAGACGACCTAGGGAGCTCGGCAGCAACATTATCTGAGTTGACGATATCACAACCCAGGAAAATGAGCCGAAAGGAGCAGCTCACCAATTTTCTTGTTGGAAGAGGTAAGCTGTCCGTCCGGTAGACGTTAAGAGAATGTGAGAACTTATCGATCAGCAACAAAATACGTAGGCAGCGAGCATTATTGTGTCGCTGCAAAGCTACGATGGAAGTTTTCGTACACATCTGGGAACACGGCGAAACGCATGGCACGTTTCGACTGTGAAGGTCGAAATAAACGATATCAGGATCTTGCCAGCGACATCATTGATGAAGCTAATTACCAGTCTGACTGCGTGAACTCTGTCTGGGAGGTACTGAAAACATCGGTTGTCAGTGCTGCTCAACAGGCTTTAGGTATAGTGAAAGTCAGACCCAAGAATGATTGGTTTGATGACGAGTGTAATCTTGCAGTTGAGCAACAAAATATAGCCCATAGTGAAGTGCAACAACGTCTCACAATCGCGAGGTAAAACAAGGCTGTTCTTGCAAGAAGGGCACCTACGCGGATTTGTAAACGGAAGAAGCGAGAATGGTGGAAGGCCGAGGTTCTGAAAGTACAACAACTCGCAGCAATGAACGCAGTTCGCGTAATTTCTTTAAAGGATTGGATAGAATCACTCCTCTGGCAGAGGGCTTGGTTGGTGACTATCAAGCAGGATTTCGTCCGAATCGATCAGTCATTCATCAGGTCTTTTCGCTGTGAATGATTCTATCTAAATATTATGAGACGTCCATCTCCATACACAAGGTGTTCCTGGACTCGATCAATCGAGAGAGTTTGTGGTCTGCCTTACCTAGGAATGTCAACAAAATTGGTACGACTGTGTAGAATAACAGTGACGCAATCTCAATGCTTTGTTAAATCTGCGAACAGGCTATCGACAATTTTTGCAGTTAACTCAGGTGTTCGGCAGGGAGATGCTCTTTCCCCCATACTCTGTAATTTTAATCTCATGTTGGAGTACATCTTTCGTCAAACTGAAACACAGATGTTCAGCGCAACATCTTATATCGCCAGTCCAATCAGGTGCTTGCATATGCAGATGACATATGCATGATTGGACTGAATAGCGACGGAGTGAAAGAAATACTTGATCCGCTTGTAGAGTTTTTAGCTTCAGTTGGACTTCAGATCAATGAATCCAAAACAAAATACCTGATCTCTGGTTTTAGGGACAATGGCACACCAGATTTTAGTAGTGGTCACCACACGTTTGATGGAGTGAGGAGGTTCAAATATTTGGGTTCTCTTATAACTCACGATAACAGTGTGGGTGAGGATATTAAAGTGCGGCTGGCAGCTAGCAGTCGTTCTTTGTACCCTCTAAGGCCACTGCTAAAATCTAAACACTTATCAAGTACCGTGAAGCTGAAGCTTTACAAAGCGTTGATCAGGTCCGTTGTTATGTTAGGATGTGAAAGTTGGGTGCTGACGGATGAGTACGAGAGATGGTTCCTTACATTTGAGAGAAGAGTCTTGCGTGTGGTTTACGGTCCTAAACGTGCAATAGATGGTACATACCGAGCTCTGTACAATTTTGAGATCAGAGCTATGATGAAGATCCCCGATATTGTACATGAAGTAAGATCACAGCGAGTACGCTGGCTCGGCCACGTTTTGCGTGCTGATCCGGAACGAATTGTGCAGCGATCTCTGAAAGAAGAGCCACCATATGGTAGGCGCAGAGGTTGTTGCAGGCGACGATGGCTCCACGATGTAGAGAACGACTTGGCGTCTTCAGATTGTCTTAGACAGTATGAAGACCATATGCTCAGGATCGAAACCGTTGGAGCCAGATGGTTGACTCAGTAAGGGGCCAGTAATGGTCTTTAAATCTGTTTATTATTATTATGATCGCCTATAGAACGTATTATCACATCAGCAAGTACCTATGAACCATTAGCAAGGAAAGTGCTCATATCGTGTGATGAAGTTTGATATAAAACCTGAATTATTAAATACCTCTATTTTTGGCGCTAAGACAGTCATGAAGAGGAAAATATACCTATCACAAAAAACTAGAAAGTAGATAAACTGGTAACTTCTGAAGCAACTTCGGGTCATTCTAGAATTAATCATCCATCTATATCACATCAATCTACACTCTCCCATCCAAAATAATGATGACAGTCCGATAACACAGCAAGTATAGCACACCATCAACTAGGGCTATATATGGTTCCATAGTACCAACTGTGCAAGGTTCCATTCTTATAGGCCTGAGTTGTATTAACAAAATTCTAACAGAAAATTTGTGCCATTAATGTAATTCAGTCCAGAGACAGTACAATCAAGAAGGCACGGTTCCTGAATCGAAATAATTGAATTCATTAGAATTGGTGGCCTTAAGATACAAATCGATGTCGACAAAAGATTTAGAACGGTCACCAGCCGATAACAGACAACCTCTCCAGATATCTTTAATTTTAGATATTTAGATATTTCATCACAAAACCACTTGTGATGCGGTTAGATGATTTTACAGAGTCAGATACGCCATAAACTTCTTCTCATCAAGCGTATTTTATTGGTGCCAAATAGTTTTGGCTGCGGTACTAAATAATGTAATTTCGCAGTGGGAGACTAAAAATGGCATAACAGGAAACTATTTTGTCCCTTCAGCTGACGTGCAAATTCAGATTGAGTAACTTTTGAGTCTCAAATTATTTCAAATCCGAATGGTTGGCTCGTATTCGATAAAACTGCAGTCAGATCTTATTATTTGATAACCATAATCTGTTATTTTGGAGTTGCTTCTATACTACTCCTGTGGACCGCTGGATAATTGCGTACTGTCACATGGGGGTTATTTCTCAGTGCGAACTATGTATTAGTATATTGTGAAATCTCCTTTTTATATCGACGATATTATATTTTATGGCCATACAAGTCAGCAGGACCTGATGGCAGTACTTAACCCTATCCCGACTAGAAGTCATCTTCAAAAGCAAGGGACGATCGGTGGAAACAGCTCTCCATTCTATTAGTGGCCCGATTGAGAAATCAATTGAATATAAGAAATATTCTATGGAACCGCCTGCTTGTGTATAAGTGGGGCCCTCCGAAGCACACCTACCCAAGCTCTGGAGATTCTCTTTCATTTCACTCCATTGGATCTTGCGGCCGAGCATCTTGTATCTTGAACAGCCATTGGGCTCAAATCAATATCTATGTGGACCTGTAACAAGATAGAGCACTCTATCCCCTCGCTATCTATTGAGGTTAGATTCCAAACTGAGTTTCCCACCAGAGACAACTGGACGAATCAACGGTTATTGACAATGAGGCGCTAGTCTTCTTCACGGATGCCTCAAAATGGGATAGAGGGGTTGGCTGCAAGGTATTCTATGAGGCACTAGGGTTCTATCTCTCTTTTCGTCTTCCGACTATTGCAGTGTTTTTCAAGCTGAACTTTTCGCGATAATAGAAGTCATGGACTGGTTGAAGTATAATGTAATATCTACGAGAGATATTCACATTTTTACGAAATGCTAGGCTGCTATTAACACGCTACAATTACACTTCCTAACGTCGAAGGTAGCTCAGAACTGTCTGGCATCTTTAAATGAGATGGCTGATCAGTTCAACATTCGCTTGACGTGGGGGCCAAGACTCTTCAATATCATAAGGAATGTAATGGCAGAGGAGCTGGTATGAGCACAGTACGCCTTATATGACAGCGCAGGCTGGATATAAAGAAACCATAAAAAAAACAAACGACACATGGTCTAACGCTAGTTCGTGTGTAATCACCAGGCAAATCTGACCTTACCTTGGCCAGTCCGGATCCGGCCAACTGATATGGCTTCGACGGCACCATTTTGGTATGGTCGTGGGAGCTATAACGGGACATTGTGCCATTGGGGTACATGCGAGCAGACTGAGTGTCCCCGCCCATGATTTCTGCCGTAGCTGTGGTGATGAGGAGGAGGAAGACACTGTGCTTCATCTGTCTGCACTTGTCATTTTTTAATTTTTTGTTATTTTTATTAAACCGGTTGGAATCCTAATTCGCAGGAGCGTACTGCAATCTTAGCAAACTGTAAAAGTTTGAACCAAGGAATGGATACTAACTGATCTACGTTCAAAGATCCGGAAGAGAACACAGTCGTCCACTTCCTCTAGGCAGTCGTCACAGAGAGCATCTTGTGCTAGTGCCATGCATTGAGGATGAACCTTAAACCGTTCATGGCCGGTGATAAGTGAGACCAGAATTCTGAGTTGGTTCTTTTTTAGGGATAATGCATAATTAGTGAACCTCAGGTTGGGTTCAATAATGAAATGTTTCGCCTTTCGACAGTTAGGAGTAGAACGCCACTTCAGTCCCAGCTGAAATAGAGTGAACTTCTTAATAGCGTCCCTACCACCATTGAAGGATAAGGAAATTGCTGGTTCGGGGCCAACAAAATTACTACGCGAACCAGCTTTCGCTAATAAGTCAGCAACCTCATTTCCCTCAACGCCACAATGAGCAAGCACCCACATGATCCTTACTGTCGTGTTAGAGCAAAGGAGATTAATGTAGTGCTTGCAAACTTTGACTAGTTTGGACATAGTCAAAGGATTAACGAGAGTATTAAGCACGGCTTTATTATCTGTGCAGATAATAATATCCCTCCCTAAAACGCTAAACTTCTACGCCTCAATCGCACAATGGGTAAGTGCAATTAATTCAGCTTGAAAAACCGTGCAGTTTTTGCCCAGACTATGAGTTGCTGAAGTTAAATTCAGGCAATAACCATTCATTCACCATTTCCAGCTCCGGAATAAGTGACCTATACTTATTGAGAATCTGTCTATGCCCCGTAAAAGTCCCGAAGACATTCCATGCCCCAATGCACTTTAGTCGATACGCAGCAGAACACGCTGTACCCAGAATGTGGGACTGCAATTTGGGCATATGTAGAATAGACTTCATAGCAAGAAGTGGAGCAGATGACATAGCCCTGGTTATAGCCCTACAGGCTATCCTCTTCAATCCATCCAGCCTTGCTACCGAAGACGTCAGTTCAACAACCGGCCACCAAACAACTGAAGGATACGAAGGTAGGGGTAAAACCAGAGATTTATAGATGAAAGACATCATTTTGGAGGTTACACCCCAGGAATTGCCAAAGGCCCTTCTGCATTGCCAAAAAATAGGTGAAAGGGGTGAAATTTTCAGGAGAGTTTACCATCTAGAATGACACAGGTGTTTAACTTGCTCCGCCCTTGTTATCGCTCTACCAAAGACAGTGGGAACAGACAGATTGACAGATTAGCATTGTCTCTGCGCCTCGTAAAGACAACCAGATCAGTCTTTGAGGGATTGACGCACAACCCCTTTTCAAGACACCAAGCTTCTACCATATGAAGGGCGTTCTGCGTCAGATCAGATAAGAAGTTCAGGTATTTACCAGAAACTGTCAAAACAAGATCATCCGCGTAGCTTTGCACGACAAACCCAGATCGGTGCAATTTATCAAGTAGTTTATCGATAACCATGACCCACAGCAAGGGTGAGAGAAACCCCTCATTGCTTTTAGAAAAGTGGAGGTCAGACTAATGGGCCTAAAAGCCTTTGAGTCAGTGTAATCCGACATGCAAGCTTTAGGTATGAATACTACTCTCCTCCTGCTCCAGGCGCGCGGTACAGCGCTAAAAGCAACGAAGGCCTGGAACAGATTGAGTAGGTAAGTGCTGATGTATAGAAAACCCTGCCAGCTCACCGACTTCTCGCCTACATGAGGTTAGTTTACCGGAGGGTAGACGAAGATTATCGAGTCTACACGTATCATTCTTAGCCAGAGTTTTGTTAAGTCTGGTGACGACAGATAAGCTGTCAATTTCTTCACAAAAGTTTCTCCACGCAGTCCTATGCGCGGATCTTAAGCTTTTCTTATAAGCCTTTTGAGCTAATAAAAATCGATTCCAATCCGAAATGAGATTCGTTGTTTTGGTTTTTTTTTTAAATTTACGCACACTCTTCCTTAACTGTTTAAGTTCAGAACAAAAGAAGGGTTTGTTACCATTCTTCTGGTTTTTAATAAGAGGGCATGACTTTTCAAAAGCAGTCGAGATCGCTTTCGTACAGTGCAGTTGCCTGCAAATCAAGAACTGCGATTGACCCAATCTGGTTAGGCAGATCTAGTAGTGAGACGAGCGATATGGTTTAACCGGTGATCTTTTAAAGTTAATATTAAAAGAGATGCACCTGTGATCAGAGGTGAGAGTATTATCCGTTACTCTCCAATTTAGAATGAGGTCAACGATGGACATAGAGCACAAACTAATATCAATCACTTTTTTGTGAACCGAGTTGACAAACGTTGGCTCACACCCAACATTGAGAACCTCTAACTCAGAAGAGTAAATGTAATTGAACAGTGAGAACTGCCCCAAATGGTATGAAGAGCGTAAGCATCACAACCAATCACTAGAGGTAGTTTGTTGAACCTACTCCACATTATAAGATTCACCATTTCCTCTGAAGGAGGGGGTGAGGTGGCATCATAGGGTAGATATGCTGATTCAATGACAAGTTTGAAACGTGAGTCAGCATACACGAGAGTGATCAGCACTGCCGTAAGATCAGCAGTGCTACGTTCAATAATTAGAGCGGCATCAATAGCATTAGAAATATAAATGCACGCTCTAGTTTTAAGGACAGTGAACTTATGAAAGATCCTGCCAAGCTTTGAGTTCAAACCAGAAACAGCACCATCAATAAGATATGGTTCCTGAATTAGACAAAAATCTGACTTGAAGCTGACTTGCTATGTTACAAGTAGATCTGTTGACCACCGGTCATAGTGGCGTACAGCAGAATAACATTTATGGGAACTCCCATACCGGAGTGTTTGACACGTATACCAATTTGTCAACGTAGCACGAAAGCTTTAAAATAAAAAACTTTAATTTTAACGAACCACATTTATATTTCATTTTCGTTTATGATTCAGGATCTCGCTGCAACATTTACAAATCATAATAGGAGGATACACAACTATAGAATTCCGTGTTAATATCAGATAAGATATTTTGGTAATATTGAGTTTTTACTTGTGCCCGCGACTCGAATTGATAAACCAAATTTGATAATCGGTACACAAATTGTTGCGCCTTTGATTTCATATCATATTTGTATGTCGATAACGATGATTTAAGTGTGTTGAAGTACTGTAAAAAAAAATAGATTTTAAATAAATTCGGTCCCGAAATAGCTCAGCACTAAAAAAAACCAAAAACACTTACAGTTTGAAGTGACTCAACAGTAGCATTTTCAGCATACACCGTATCATAGTACAGCGTGTATGCATCAGAGTAGTAGAATAGTGAGTACGAATTGGACTGGAGTTGGCTCAATGTGCTCTGGTAGTACATTAGCTCGGTTGAAATGCCGTTCTGAATTTCCGGGTTAATGTACAATTCAATATCAATTAAAGCGGTGATCGAACATAATTTGATGGCAGCACTCGAGCTGGGTTGTACCAAATACTCTTTGCTTTGTTGAAATTGGTTTAAAGCCTGTATACAATATATAAAAGACATATTCTGTAATTTTAGAAATTTTATGAGACACTTATATACTTACATCAGTTTTCGCAACAATCAAATCACTAGTCCGTTTACATGCGATACGCTGCAATTTCTCGTTCAACGCTTCGTACTTCGTGTAAATAAAATCGTATAAAAGATCGGAACTGACTTCAGATTGCTTCATCGTGAAATCACTGAACAAATCGCTAGCCTTTTGTTTAAGTGACTCGACAGTGGGTTCAGTTGTCTCAGCGGAACCGGACTCTTCACCAGAAATTCCGGCTAACATGCACGTCGCCGTAATTAAAATTAAGAATTTCATTTTGTTTGCCTCTACAGTTCGACTAAATGAACCAAACTAAAACAATTGACTGATTCGATGGTAGCCGCTTTAGAACACTTTTATATACAAAAAGTGTACGAAGCTGCGTTACATATGTATAGGTAGATGAAAATATAAGTGGGGTGGTGGGGGCGCAAGACACTTGTTTAAATTTGTCAAAATTTATATTATTTGACACAGTCTAAACATTTAATCAGGCGAAATAACACGCGATGAGCTGCGTGAATTGGAAACTGTGTGGCAAATTATGTGAATTTAAGAATTTTTTTATTATTGATACAGATATGCGATGAACGACGGCGTTCGCTGTATTGAGCACAAACGTGCTGTTATTGTTTGAACACAAATAGTTTTCAGCATATCTACATATATATATATATATATATATATATATATACATATATATATATATATATATATATATATATATATATATATATATATATATATATATATATATATATATATATATATATATATATATATATATATATATATATATATGTATATATATTTAAAATTGGCTTGGACCACTTGTGCCAATACGTAGTTTAAGCAAAATATTTAAACAAATTGTAAACATTTTAATCCACCCCACCGCTAAATTAATACGAACAGAAGCATCTTAATATAAAAATACTGAACATAAAGTTCATCAATTCGGTAATGTTGAAAAATTGAAACCGATAATATATCTCAGCGCTGCTTAAAAATGAAATTCGCCATTTTAATTTGTGTGCTCACCATTTTTGGGACGTGTTTCGCTCAAAGCGGTGAGGATGGACTCGATGAGGCGCGTGATCGGGCGTACGCAGCCACCGAAATATTTATGTCAAACTATTCAAATTTGATTAGCGGTGAAAAGTTTATGGAAATGATTACCAAATGCAGTAATATTCAAGTGAATTTGCAGACGAAGAACGACGAGGCCGATCAACTAATCCGAACACCATACGAAGAGGTAATTTTATATATAGAATTGAATGGTATACACGAAATTTTTCCAATATATAGTGTGTGTTTATAGTTCAACATGAACCTTTCGATGGGGTACGGAAATGGACTTGAAGCCGAATGTTATTATTATGCGACACTAAACTTGTATCTAGATGTGGCACGTGCCTTTGAGAATTCATATGAGATATCATCAGTTTATAGCCGAGTTATAAGCGATCTAGAAGTAGTATCATCTTCATTTTTTTCGGATGATTTCTATTCACTCATGGAAAGAGTGTATTCCACCGTTTATTTACCAGATATCACCGTTGCTATTATCGATGCTGTAAGTATATTTCGAATATATCATCACTATAAAGAACTATTTTCTAAATATATATTTCGCTTTATAGTTAATTGCACAATTTAACATTGACGCAGAAGTAATTTTAACACGTTCAGCACAACTACTTATCGCAGTCGATACCGAATTGGATAAAGTGGTCACCAAATTTACTGATGAAACAGCGGAACGTGTTAGTCGGGCTCTTGACAAACTCGAGAATATCAAACACAATTATGAAAATTGCAAGGCATACGAATATTATTAGTAGCAAATAAATTTAGCAATTTGCTTATTAAAACTAAAAAATTGTTGATTATATAAAATAAATAAAGTATGAAGCGGCGTGTTCTCTTATTTTATTTATTCATCGCAGCTTTACCTGCAACAATCCCTGCAGATTTAAAATTCTGTTTTCATTCCATTTCAAATAACAAAACACGTTCGATAATAAAAATAAGTAAAGACACAAACCAACAAATATAATACATAATAATTTTAGTGTAGTGTAGCTTGTTACGCGAATGATGGTGCTGCAATCGCCCTTTGTATGTTTCGGGCACCACCACCAGCGCTTGTAACATGTTTCGACTGGTGGCGTTGCTGTTTTTTTTAAGACGGTTGAGTTGTCGTATTCACCGTTAAGTGAGCAAACGAAAAAGTTATATTTTGATTTTGCATTAGTAGTACAGTAACTTTGGTACGGAATTGAAAAATAAAAAGAAAGTGATGTTAATTTATGTTAAATAATACCTGTTGGTTGTTAAAGAAATTGGCGACAGTAGCACAATCACGTGCGTTGGTTTGGTACAAATTTAACAAATTTAATTAATATGTAGTGTTGATGATTGTATTGGAGCAATTTGTGGTGAAAGAAATGGTCGGATTATGATGACCTGAATGTAGCACTGGGTTTGCTTGAGAAAAACAAGTTGTCGCCATGATGCGGTTTTAGCACAATCGTTATAACACAGTGGCCACATTTATAGCGGTGATTATTCGTACTACATTTGTAAAATTGTTCGTTTTCAATTCGGGTGCGATGATTGCCCTTCCCGTTTTGGGTTGTGTTTCCGAAGAGCCAGCAACAGCTCATTGGGTACACCAAAAACGCTGAAATGGTGAAAACACACACATACGCTTAAACAATCCGCTCCAAATGAGGAAATGAGGATCTTTTTCTTCGGCTTTGTGCCGCAATTATCGATTGTTACCTGGCACGTAATGATGTATGTTTGGTTCTATGGTAAAATCGACCGAATCAAGACATATTAGTAATCTTCAGTTGGTGGTCTTCCAAAACCTCTTATACTGCCTGCACTCATGGATTCTTGGGCCACCTGAGAACCGACTTTAGTTACTACGAACAACGGCTAACATCGACCACTGGATGGAAAGTAATCCGAAACGAGAGAGTGGCAAATCGCCATTCGATTGTATTCAGGATAGGCCAGAAGTCCTTCGAATAAATTATTAGGTCCAGCGCACGTCATTGAGAACGTGCTATATCGCATACGGGTTTTTGCCTAATCTATAGGAACCGTATCTTAATGATGGTGCAGTTTCTGGTTTGAACTTTAAGTTTGGCAGGATATTCCATAATATAGCCTGTCCTTAAAACTAGAGCTTGTATTTATATTTTTAATGAGTTTCGACAGTGTATAGTGTATAGTTTTGCTGTTCTTCTCGAGTATCAGTCTCGAGTATGCCGATTCGTATCCCAAATTTGTCATTGCATCAGTTTATTTACCCTATGGCTCTATCTAGCCCCCTCCTTGAGAGGAACATATATACACCTTTTCTCCTTTGAGCCTCACCATATATAGATTAGGTATATGACAGATCTTGAATTGCAGGCAAGTGTACTAATGAAATCTAAATCTGGTATTCTGAATCTAAAAAGTTAAGGGAAGTTGTGCTCAAAACTAAACACTAGCCAAAAATACGAATCTTATTCCGGATTGGGATCGATTTTTGGTAGCTCAAAAGGCTTACATAAGAAAAGCTTATAGATCCGTGCACAGGACTGCTTAAAACTTCATATTTTCAGAATATCCAGACCTAGTAAATGTATTTGTAATAGCATGGGTTGCAACCATGGATCATTTCATCTTCCAAGTTGAATTAGCGAACATGGAAGTGAATCTTATCGCCAATCACTGTAAGAATGAAAATTTTGTTTCAAAGTTTGTAGTTACAAAAGATTGGATGGGATGAACAGCTGCCGTCAGAATCACGATCATGTATCGGCTCTATATTGCCGATCAGTCAAGGATTTTCCACACATCTTATTTGGGCTAAAACTTGGGTGGCACCATTAAAGCAAGTTAGTATACGGAGGCTTGAGCTAATGGATGCGGTTCTTCTATCCTCGACAACAATGTGGACCGATTCAAAACTAGTTTAGAAAACCAAGAGAATGGGTAACATTTGTCACTAACCGAACCCTCTATGTGAACTAGGGGTTTATAAAAGAAATCGAGGACGTCATGTCCCATCCAGACTCATCCAATGGTCCAGCAGGCTAGCAAAAGATGAGCAATGTTGCCAAATCAACTGCAGATTTCTGAAACAGCCAAAGAAATCCAAATCATCGAAGTTTAAATAGTACTAGCAATTCACAATTCACGATATCGAAGGAATTATGAGAGTAGGGGTAGAAACATCCAATAATATACGATACGATGTACATATCCAAAATCAAGCTGTTGAAGAAATAGTTTATCAAGGTGGAGCCGTTAGCCCAAGCGGCTCAAAAATACGTGCGTTATCAGAGATTACCGTTTTCTTGGAGAACTTTTGTTCAGCTAATACATTCCCAATCATGGAAGCGGTGATTTATCTCTCGCGGCTACCGTTTACAGGGAGTTTTACAATAAATCTGCCTGAATAATCTCCTTTTATGTTTTCCTTAAAGTGAGATTCACATTGTTCTTCGATTGTAGTAAACTTCTGAATAGATTTAGTCGGATTTTCCAGCTTCCAACATCTTTCGCTGATTTCATCATTAACTTGGTGTTTAACTGACCATAACTACCAAATTACAAATGTAGTTTTGAATGTAGGTTTTGATCTTGCTTGATACTATCCAGCCCAGAAAAGTAGTGTTTCGTCTAAACATAACCACTGCGATGCTTTAAGCTTTCAAGTATCTTTCAAAATGTACCACAGGTATTTGTGAATGAGTCGAGGTGACGAAGAGCTCGTGCTTATATGAGTAAACTTTATAAATGGTCGCTGTCAATTATTTTGATGACGAACTATAGAGCAGTGGTATGATTACAACATACCACAAAAAAAGACATCTTTTGTTCAAAAATTGCATCAGCTCATCTAACATATAGCAAGTCTTGTCGCTGGCGCTTCATCTTTACATTTTAAAAAATTTTGCGAGTATTGCGACGGACTGGAGATGACCCAAAACATAATTTATTACTATTTAATGATTCTACAGCTAGCTGTACTTCGAATCACAACGGCTGAGTTATGAGGTGCTGCACATATTAGAGATAGCTCTGGCTTCCCGTCGAAAGGTATAAAACTAAGTAAGTCTAAATCTCAAATGGCGAAGGGGGTTGCAGTGTAATTATAACTGTTTTTGCGTCAAAGACAAAAATTCCCGGTTTGTAACTTGGGGATTTTGAACTCAAATTCGATATTGAAAGACACATTTGTCATTGCAGATTTTAGTATTCCAAAATGGAAAGTCTATAGATGTCGGATCATACTTAATATTTTAATTATAAGCAAAGTCATGTCGTGTGCCAATTACACGTTTTAAAGCAGCCATGCTTACTGTTTTACCTTCGATACTGCAGCTTTCGTCAAAAGAAACGTGCAGTGTTTTCTCCAGTAACTAGACAAAAACGAAATAATCGAATGCGTATAGGCAACCCATAGCACGATAGGCTATCTGATAAAGAAGAAGAATTCATTCAGCACTGAGGAACCCGCTAATTTTGGACTGGTTTTGAAGACGGGCCGGTGAACAACGAAAACTCCAAAACAGACAAACTAAACCAATTTAAATTCAAATTTCTCGAACAACCGTTATTCCGTCAACGAAATTAAATTTTTTGTTGATCTAGTACTCGATCCAAATTTATCTACGTTACCTTTTGTTTCGTTGTTTTTAAATTCAGTTACAAACATGACGTTGAACAATGAGCACTTGAGCAGCAGATTATGTCATTGGTAAAATTTTACAACAAACATGTGTATACTGTATAGTAAACACAAAAATAGTGTAAAGTAAATTTATGTCAGTGACGTCATAATTTATAAATTGGTGTAAAATTTGAAATATTAATTTTCGCTTTGTAAATCGCCGGCAAGATCAGCTGTAAAGAAACAAAACGTAGGTAATCAATTTATTTGCTTTTTTCTAACATGTTGCGCCATCTATGGCACACTAGCTAAAATATAATTTACCAACTTTTGAATTTAGCTTCCGATCTACTCTTGATGTAGACAGTAAATGACGCAAATATTTTTCTAGTACATATGCAATGTAAATAAATACATCTAATTACAAATTGTATTTGTTAGATAAGGAATACAATGTACTTTATACACTTAAGATATTTAACGATATCATATGCACGTGTTTGGCAAATATTTGTTAATCTGCGCTTCAATCGATATGCCAAAATATTTATCAAAACACTATGATTTATGACATCTATATACATGGCCTAAATTTAACCAATTTTGTGGGTATGTATGTACATATATGTATGTAGTATGACGTCACGTTTATATAAGCGGCGACGATTTTTATTGTAAAGTTTGCGCCGAAAAAAACGTAGCCCGCGCGTTATCATAATAATTTCGACTTAATTCGATTAAATTCCTAAAATCAAATTCGTTTGCGAACAATTAAGAATTCCATGAATGGTTTTAATGTGGTTATCGCGGAGTTTCGGCTCATCGCACAAATCTTTACGATACACACATGAATATACTGTCGCCATAATATCGTGACGCTTTTCTATGCCGGTTGGCATTTTGAATTATCAAAATTCTTGGTTATATGACGCGCAAGCACGAGTTTTTTTAAATTCATGACAGCTATAATTGCGGCGTCAGATTATTTGAGCGCCGGCAAAAAATTCCGGTTATAAAAACATTTTTTAAATTTAAAATTTCTCGGAAGCTAACTTGAGTGTTTACAAAAAATATATTTACTCGGACGCAAGATATCTCAATCGCTGATTGAAGCACTAAGATTATTATCTTTTAATCGTAGAATTCGTTCGGCAATGTCTATACTTTGATGAAATTTCTAATTCAACGAGCGCACGCATCATAATATAATTTACAATACTGTACAATAAAATATTTGACGTATACATAATTCGTGACGTATATTGTTTTGGCCTCGCATATTCCAATGTTTTCTAGAATTTCTACAAACTCATAAATCATAATAAAAAATTGTGTTTTGACGTTATCGATGAACACAAATATTTAAAATCATGTACGCAATATTTATTTAGCACGGCAGTTAATTGAATGAATAAATGATGCAATCGAATTGGGTTGAGGGACTTCAAGCAAACTGCGGCCTCGAATTTCTATATTTTATCAGTCTGTATTCCTATATATGTATGTAGATACTTTAGTGTTAGGTTTAAGAATTAACTTGTAACGTGTAATTACACGGAGGCTAGTACACATCCCTCACAACAAATTTTAAACTTTTCAAACTATTCAGGGTCAGAGATAGATCTACTGTACCTTATTCACTGCAGACTAACTTAGAGAAAATGTAGATATGGCTCCAAAAGAATGGTGCAGGGTTGAAAAGGTCTTGAAGGATGAAATTATAAGGCTTGTTTTCGTGTGTTCCCATTGACTACAACTCGTGTAACTTACCCACCTCTATTTGGATTATTAAGTTGATGGGTGGTAGTCCTATTTATAATATATCTGGATCTCGTTGGTCAGAAACCGTTGCTCCATGCGTGCTCAGAATATGCGAGAGCGGCAATTTCTTCTTCCTACGATAAAACTTCTTGGCTTTTATTAGTGGTTGTGTTTTGCGAAAATGATGCTAAGTTGTGAGCCAGAAAAAAATGATAGCTTTGCAGCCCAGAAATTATTTTCTGCGCACGAGAATTCCACTCTAATACCAGGCAGCTATCATTGGGATTTTTTCTTTTTCAGTACAAGAATTGATTACTGTAATAGGAGCAAACTTGATGTGCCTTCAGCGCCTGAAGAGTCACAATTGGCGTCGGGGTAAAACAAATAAACAGCAATAGGTATAAGTGGGTGGAAAAACTTTCATCACTATATCGTAAAAGGTATATTAACATTGTTTCTAATTCTTACAGTTTGCTACTGATGGGAAACCATCCGCGGGAATATAGTTGATATCTTTGATGTTTCTATAAAGACGATGGTTCACTTTTGACGATAAAGGAAGAAAGCTTGGAGCTCACAATTATGGAATCCTATTTTACTTTAAAAGCTAGAAGCTGGATTCAAAGGGGTTTGTAGTCGTTGAGATTAGTTCTGGTACGTTTTATCGCACTGCAGGTTCTGTGAGGCAACTCGGCATGAAATGAGAGATAAAAAGTGATAAAATATTACAATAAAGATCTTCTTACGATGGATGCTGAATCTTCAGCTTCAGAAACCAATGACATAGACACAAGAAAATCATGTTATAAAACTGAAGGGCGCTATAATTTGGTATTATCTGATATTCATAGTAAAGAAATACCTTTTATGCCATAACTCCACTATCCTTAGCACAGTTCATGAAAAACTTATAGCCAAATATCAGTAGTGTGGAGTCTATAAAAAACTGTTATAGATGGAGGTAAATGGCATATCGAAATGAAGAGAGCTGTTAGTAATTTCGGCGATTTTTAAAACATTTAGATAACTATGTTTGACAAGTATTTCCTGTGATGTACTTCGTTTCGTCAACATGTTTAAAGTATGGCAATTGAATCTTTTTGCTACTTACTTCCCTCATCTGCCGAGAATTGGGAGACAATTATGAAATTAGTAAAGCAAATGACATATTCCGTAAGACGATACATCCGTTAAAATTGCCTATGGAAAGTGATTCCAGCGAAGCAATAGCCATTATCACACCTGGATATATAAAGGGTGTTTTTTAGAGATTCACAACTTTGAGTTGGGAACACTGCTTTATTAGTTGCTTTTTGTTTAGTTTGGTTTGACATTTCATTATGGATAGACTTATATCAGAGCAACGCTTGCAAATTGTTGAAATTTTTTATCATATGGATGTTGAATTTCCATTCAAAATTTTGTTCTCCGATCAAGCCCTCATTTTTGGTTGAATGGGTTCGTAAATAAGCAGAATTGTCGCATTTGGACTGAGGATAATCTACAAGCTTTTGTCGAAACACCATTATATCCACAGAAAATTACTGTTTGGTGCGCTTTATGTCTTCAAAAACGATGATGGTCAGAATGTTACTGTCAATGGTGAGCGGTATAGGGACATGTTTAGAAATTTTTTCGTACCTCGATTAGCTGGCATTAATCTTGCTGACATGTATGGTAACAGGTCGGAGCCACATGCCACACAGCGCCCGCTACAATTGATTTACTCAAAGAAACATCAACTGTTGATGAAAGAATAATTTCGCGTAATGGTCCAATTAATTGGCCACCAAGATCGTGTGATTTAACCCCATTGGATAATTTTCTTTGGGGTTATGTAAAAGCACCTGTCTACGTCGATAAACCATAGAGACAATTGAACACCTGTAAATCAACATTCGAAGAGTTATTGGGGAAATACGGCCGCAAATGCTGGGAAAAGTTTGTGAAAATTGGTGTTCCAGATTACGTTGAAAGAGTTTAAAACGTTGAGAGTTGATGAAAAAGTTGGCAATTTCCCCAAAAAATTCTGGACAAGATGATTACCTACCAGACTATGTTTCAACTCTCTGACGTCGTATAAAATTGGTTTAATTCAGCGAAACCAATCAACATAGTTTTTGGTGATGTAAACTGGAAAAGGATAGCCAAAACATTCGTCGTTATTGATACGTTAAAAGCAAATGGCAATCATGTGTGAGCTGCTGCGATTTAATCTGTCGGAAGAATTTACGGAATCGTCAGCTACCGGAAGTAAAGCAATTCAATATCGTTAATACAAGATAAACAATTCTGTTATATTCCAAAACGAGTTTATTCGTGAATAGTGTTTACGCAAAAATGGCTAACACGACAAATTTATGCTGGAGTGCCTAATGGACTTCTGCAACATCAACAGGAATTACAGATGGTGCGGGATACAGAAAAAAAATCGATTTTTTCATCATTTCAACTCATTTCACTATAGACAATCAATTATGCAATTTAGAAACTATAAAATCTATAAAATAAAGTCATGATATGAGATAAAAAGCAAATACGAATCAGAAAAAAGCTCATGGTTACAATAAGAAATATTAAAGGAACTGTCAGGAAAGCTTTATTCAAGCGCACCAATCCTTTAAATGCAGGATTTTGAATCAAATGTGAAACAAACCATCACCCAAAATATCGTCTTACAGATCAATTCATTATTACCAGTTGTTGCTAAACTTTTTGAGAGTTATTGATAAAAAGGTGAAATCCGATAATTAAAAGAAGTCGGTCATTTATAGGCAGCCCGCAGAACTTCTGTATATTTTCTTCAGGAACATAAGGAACACAAGAAAATTATCAGGATAAAATGTTTTTCAGAACAGCTTAGAAAAGGGTTGCTTCTTTTACAACCACTTTTAGGGATTCAAAAGATCGTACAAAACTGAAGAGCCCGCAATTTGGAGATATAAAAAATAATAATGCCAGTGGTGGCTGGCATTAATATTGAAGGGTAATAACTCACTAGTTAGGCTCTTTGGTAATATAGTCCGATCAATTTAAAATAATATAGAAAGTGTTTACAATTTAATTTAATTTAATCAAAACGACAGTAAGGCTGCGTAAATATATTGTCAAACTTAACATCAAGAATTTTATCGCAACATATTATAACGAATTGTCGTACGTCGCGGACTTTATTCACCGCCGTATATATACATATATGTATATTTGGTTAATTGTTCTTATTTTCTTGGAGCCAACAATAGACTTCGCGATGTGGAAAGCCGATGTTGTATTTTTTAAATATCATCTTAGCCGTGTTATGGGCAATACAGTAGTAACATTTCGAAAGAGTGACGATAATGAATTTAGATCACTCTGCATTCTATATCAGATGATGCCTTTGATCCTTTCGGATTGGAGTTTTTTTTTAATTCAATGGCTTAAATTTGAAGTTCCATCCAGTTTTAAAGGATATTAAACCTTCCCACCTCTGAAAATGGCAATACCTGAGCACCAGACTATGCAATATTTGACTAGTCGATGAGTATACAAGCGATAAAAATGACAAATTAGAGGCCTTAGTAATTGAATTGAACGACATTTATTAATCGACGACTATACAATTATCTGCCTACGAAACAGATTGACGTGGTTAGAGTTTTGATACATAAAACTAAAGTGGGATTAGAACATTTTCAATTGCTAATTGAATCAGATTTTAATTGAAAATGTCGAATTTCATCACAATTAGTCAAGGAACATGTCTAGCTCCGTTGCAGTTGGTTTCATTCCAGAACTGTATCCAAAAATTATTGTACAACTCTATTTTCATTGAAAATCTGGGGTATCATCGTAATCAATTGTTTTTGCGAAATTCAAAAAAAATGTTTTTTGTTTGCCTATATATAGTCCTAAGTTTTAACCCTTTCCGTTAGACTAGAACTTCAAACATTTTAAAACTGAGATGACCGCTTATTTAAGTTCTATAACATCAAAAATGCTCAGTCCTAAATAGCTAGAAGCCATATTTTAATTTATTGTACTTAAATCCAAGATATAAATGGCATTTTGAATCACATGCGGGAAATAATATTTCTTAGCCGTAAAACATTTGAGTAGTTCCTAGTTTAATTAGAACTGAAATAATTGTGGTGCTAAATGCTTGAATTTTCTCAACAATTCTAAATTAAACCAATTTAAGAATAAAATTGTAAGTAAAAATCACTAATCAAACTAAATCACTAGAATATAGTTGTTCCTGTCAAATATTCGACAAATTTAGTTTTTGTAGCAATCAGAAGGTTTTCTAGACATTTTTTGAGATACTTTAGAAATTGTATTTAAGAACATTTTTGGTGAAGGCCTACGAAAACAAACTAATATTCCATTGAAATAAAATTTAGGCCAATAAGTCGGACAATCGCAAAATATAGCATTCCGTATCTTTCAATAAGCTCGGTGTTAAATATCTTAAGCAAGCATTTCGCACTTTTTACAAAGAATAATGCTAATTAGCAATATTTGCGTGCGCTCGTCGACAAAACCAATAACAATCCACTTAAAACTGCAAATTATATATAAACTTCCGATAGATAAGTTGACCTCCGTATATTAGAGTAAATAAAATTTGCGCAAATAATATTCATAAAAGTACGCTGCAAATCGCATGTCTCCAAAATTATTGAAACGATACGCACAGTTCGGTGTAATTAGTGACGAATATCATAATTAGATTTAATGATTTCGATATAAATTTGCGTTTATTCGCCATTTATACACAAAACTCATCAATCATAAATAATTTATGTTTGATGAGTAATCCGTTTACGATGTATGTATACAGACATCTAAGGCACGCGGTTGTTTAATTTCGTACGATTCTACGTAATTGTACATGACGTCAGCGTATTTATCGATATGCCCCCAGAATATTCGCCGATTTAGGTATTGACTATTGCATAATGTAAATACATATTATATCAAAGGTAAACAATTAGTGTTAAGTAATAAATTTTGTGTAATAGTTGTGTACTTAAATAAATTGCGCATGTTTATAAGCGGCAACAAATTACTTACCATAATTGATGGCGCAACTGCGCTCTCTCTCTCTAATTTAGTCAAATACTTTTAATAAAACGATTTTTTTTATATTTTTTGTCTCTTTCTTCTTCTTTAATTAATTTGTTCTTTTGTTTTTAAAATGAAAATTCTCAAATATAGGTTCTCTCGATTAGAAAATAAATTAAATTAGTTAATTTAGCACTTTAGATTTTAGATTAGATTTAATTTTGTTTTTGTCTAATTAGTAAAAAAAAGTATTGTTTTTTAGATTTTTTGACATTTGGAAAATGTAATTGATTTAATTTGGTTTTGGGAGATTTTTTGGGAAAGTGCGCACTCGATTATTGTTTTTGATTATAGCTTTTCGGTTAATTATTGGGATGGTGAGAAAATAATTAATTTATTTGATAAACTGATGTGCCATGTCCAATGTGGAAGCTGGAGATTCGGTTTCTTTTAAAACTCAAATAAGTTTTTCTAACCCTGCTGGATACATCGAGAATCACTTTCACACTGTGGCCATATATTCTTTTTACGGAAACTAGCTAAATGCAAGTCATTCAAGAACACGAGAATCTTTATTTTTCCACTGGATGATATACAAATCCTGGTAAATGAGGATAGAAATTCGCCTGCCAACTAGTAGATTGTTTTGAATTAAAACCTGGTGAATATCTGAATAATAGTTGCACTGTTTATCCCAGAATTCCGTCCAAGAAAAATAAAAAATTTTCATCAGGCAAAACTATTCTCATCTCATCCCAGGATTTTGAAAATAATCCCAAAATAGGATATGATCATTTTAAAATGTTGTAAATACTAGTTTTTGCTTATATTTCTTGTCGAACGAAGTAATTGGCACTATCTGTCTCAGCCGGTCGCATATGCTTATGGCCCAATATATTAAATTCCGATTTTAACTAATGGTTCTCAACAACCATGTTTTCATGTTTTTGACTTGGCATGGTGTCCGCTTCCTGTAATAAATCACTGAAGACTAACTGTATGTTGTCATTTTACCATGTATTTCCTCATCCAATGAGAACCATTAGTTAAAATCCGAATTTAATATATTGGGCCATGTTCAAATGACTGTCCTATAGTGCCAATTACTTCGTACGACAAGAATATACGTACAAGCAAAAACGTTGTTTACCAAATTTTCAAATTGATTTTCAGAATCTTGGGATGGGTTGAGAATATAGTATTGCTTGATGAATATTTTTAATTTTTCTGGGATTGAATTCTGGGATAACGTCACATACTTTGGTGGTTGAGCCATATTGTGTTGAGAATATTGTTGAGAATATTATGCAATTTCTACGGTCTTTAAGCCTCATGAACTTTTGAATAAAAAATAACAAATTCGGAAGAAAGCAACGATATAGAAAAACTGAAACCTATCTGACAGCCCGGATTCAACAACGAAAAGAAGTTTATACAAAATTTCAGCAGACTGATTTCCAGATAAAACAATTGCAGTATGGAAGCAACAAACATCGATACCCTTTAATCGAAAAAGAAGTCGGAGAAACATACGACGAATTAATGACCACTATGCGGGCCAAACTCAACGACGGCTCGCTTTTATTACGCCGACACCGATTCGTGGTCTCATCGTAACGAAGAACTCAATTGTATTAATCGACATCTTCGACAACAACAAGCGAAGGACAAGCTAGTGTTTCTGCTATAACCAAACCCAGTTGAACAACATAAATCTAAGGTCAGATACAACACGCCCGGAACTACAACTATACTTGCCCGAGACTGGGACAAAACCGGTAAAATATTAATAGCAAGAATGCAAAACTCATGGATCAAATAGCCTAACTGCCTCAGGAAATTTGTATGCTAATTAGTGAGGAACAAGAACAACCAATGAAGAAGTATTCCAAAGAACAATACTTCGAAAATATTGATAGACACTAGACAGTGCCAAAGTGAAATTCTCCAAATGTAACACCAAACTAAACCAAGGAACCGCAAATAACAGATATTTGGCTACCAAAAATTTAGCGAGTTGATCGATGATGTAAATCAACTTCCTAAAACGTCAGTTGGAGGGTGCTGCGTCTAAATTAATTAGCCACTTTCAACCAACTCTTAACAATAGATACAACAACAAGAGACTGCTGATTTCAACATACTTAAACACGATGTTCGGTCAAACGAATAAAAATGCCAATTCTGCCGCAGCACTTAGAAAACTTGGCAATACAACAACAGAATGCCTGAATGATTAAATTCAATAAAAATCTTTACTTTGACTAAAAAACGGAACATGAATTATGGCGGCTTTATCAGATTTCGTTAAAGAAACCAATAGAGTTCCAATCTATAATTTTTAGAATTCTTTGAGCTTAGATTGAAATCGTTAGAGACCAATGGTAACCAAAGGCTAATTGTGAAACCATCAACCTTTACTATAATGTAACAAAACGAGAATAAAATCGGTGTCTGAAGCTTTAACAAGTTAAACTCCATAGCGAGAGATCACAAGTATGTGATGAGGCGCACAAAATTATGCAGAAATTGTTTATCGCTAGAACAAGAAATGTATGCATGTAGAACCAATGGACAGCCCTATACATCAATTAGGAATCTAAAGATTACGTGACGACGTACACAGGTCCAGTGATAATAGCCACAGCCAAAATCGCATTAAAAACAAGCGAGGAAAAGCTTATGCTCTTCAGTGCCTTAACTGACCCGCAGGCAGATCATGCATTAATATCCATAAAAGCAGCCAATCACCTTGAGGCTTGTCAAAATCAGGTTAACTTTAAGTTCTCAGGAATATGAGAAACGCCAGGCTGAATGTGCCTGGATAAAGTAGAACTTAACATACATATATATCTTAAAGGTTTCAAAGTGTCTTTGAGATAAAGTTTGCAATGATACCTTAGAAATATTCACTGATACCAAACCCGTTCAACATCGTATTCAATCCTTGCCAAATGGAACACAAATTCCAGTTTAGCTGAGAAGATTGGAAGATAGCTTTCTCCACAACCAAATGGATGTCAATCATTCTGTCAATCTAAACTATTTTTGACTATAGCCTTTTTTTAGCAAATGATAAATGCGATTATCCAGTTGAGTGACATGACGTTAAAATAGATCGACTCGAGCGAAAATCCTTTGGATTAGGTTAGCAAGACTTGAAGAAGAATTGCAGTTACAATCATTAAGCGACGAAGAAATAACGAATATTCTAAAGATATGTCGTGATTATGAAGACTGTTTTTTTTCTTACGAGGGATAGAATCTCACTTATACTCATGCATTTATACTAAGCCTTATCGTACACATCATTCTCCAAGTCTCTAATTAATATTCAAATTTGTAAAATGTTATGAACTTGAAATCATAGTGACCAGTACCAGTCTGTGGACCTCATCTATTCTTTTAGTTCCAAAAAGAGTAATAACGGTTTTTAAACGCTCTCAGATAATCAACAAAAATGGAGGTTGGAAGTAGATTTTCGTAAGCTAAACGAGCTATCAATAGGAGCGATGCATATCTACTGCCCAACATTGCTGATATTATAGATCAGTCTCATTACCTCAGTATCTTGGATTTAAGCACTGTATATCCTCCGATTTTTCCGATCCAGATTTTTCAAAGCAATTTGTAGTAACAATAGATGCGAGTGTTATGACATTAGATTATCCTAACAATACGATGATTGTGATTCTCAATTATCCTGAAAAGCATTTTTCTACAATTGACAAGGAATTAATATTTGTTGTCTGGGCGATTCCGGAATCCAGAACCATTCCGGCCATATGTGTTTGGAACAAAGTTTGTTATATGCATAGTTAGTATAACTATCTCATCATCGTCCGTTAGAATACCGGAAAAATTTAAAAAATACGTACGATTCACGAGAGAGCGCCTAAGGAAAGCCATGAATATAAGAGAACAGGGCACAAATATAAATTCGTGCCACAATTCTGTAAATATCTCAAACACTGTGTTGCCAAAAAAATCAAGGTAACTCCAGAAAATAAAATAAATTACCTTTGGTCCCTTGCCGTCTTCTTTCATTATCCATTGCCTCTATAATCAAGCAGGGTACAGTGTTTTTATTCTTAAATTTTATTTGCCATTTCGGTGCTCCTTGCCAAATACTCACAGACCAATGCTCCCAATTTTATGAGTCATATTTTCAAAAGCAACTGTCGTAAATTAAACATCAATAAATTCAATGCATAGTTCAGCACAAGAATCATCCGCTGATTTTGGTAGTATTTGAGGCATCATTGGCTCGATTGAGAAATCACTTGAATATAAGAAATATTCCTTGGTAACTTTCTTGGATATAGAAGGCTTCAAGGTGGTTGCCTACGCTGATGATGTTGCTATTGCGGTCTTCGGTAAATATCCTTGAACCCTGAGTGAGTGAATGCAGTGCGCACTCGGCTATCTCTATTAGTGAGCCAGTAGCTATGGACTGAACGAAAATCCACAGAACACGGGGCTGGTCCTCTTTACCACGAAACACAGTTTTCCTCAGTGTGACTCGCTAATATTTAATGGTACTCGCTTGATATCTTTACAGATATAGCGACATATCTCGGGCTACTGTTGAACAGCAACCTAAACTGGAAATACAAACATCTTAGAAAGAGTAAAGAAAGCTACTGTAGCGCTCTACTCCTGCAAAAACGACATCGAAAAGAGATGGGATATGGAGCGTCACATAATACACTGGCTTTACGTTTGGTCGTTTGGTGGCCACCATTAAAAATTAGTCCTAACCTGAAACTATTGATAAAAGTTCAAAGAACCGCCTACTATGGGCACAAGTGGGGCCCTCAGGAGCACATCTACCCAAGCTCTGGAGATTCTTTTTCATATCACACCCTTGTATCTTGTGGCCAAGTAGCTTACATCTTGCACCGCTATTCGGCTCAACTCCATATCTATGTGGACCTGTAACCATATAGGGCACTCATCTAACCTGTGCAATAGCGGTATTCCTGAAACTACCGACTACGATATTCCTTCACCATCTGTTGAGGTGGAGATTCGAGACTGAGAGGACTAAGTGAATGAGACGGATATGGACAATGAGTCACTAAGCTTCTTCAATGGACGGCTCAAAAAGGCATAGAGGGGTTGGCTGTGGGATATTCTGTGAGACACTAGGGATCAACCTTTCTTTTCGTCATCTCGACTTTGCAGTGTTTTCAAAATTAAGTTATCGGATAATGGAAGTCATGCGGACTGGTTGAAGTCTAATGTATCATCTACGTGGGATATTCGCATTTGTAAGGACAGCCAGGCTACCATTTATATACCGAGTATCATGATATGAACTGACGTAGATGAACAGGCGCAGACGTAGAGATGCAGGCGGATGTAGTCGCGTGGTCGATGTATGTCAAGAATACATTTAACTGAGCACAATATCTGTATCAAAATATATGTGGAATACGAACATAATGTGATATGGTAGGAAGGAAATAAATTGATCATGTACGGGCAAATAAGAAGTTTCTATCTTCCTTACAGAGTAATGAGAGGAGCAGATGTGCACATCAATCACCAACTGGTAATAGCAACACACCTTCAATGAAACGCTCAAACTCAATATATTTAATAACGAAACCAGCACTATGGATAAAAAATGGGAACCTTTAAATGAAGCCTACGTGAAAACTGCTATACAAGTGTGCTCGGCTATCAAGACAACATAAGAAAACCGTGGATTAGAGGTGATATATGGTAGAGAAAAGCTGCCAACTGAACATACAAGTATGAAATCAAAATCCGGCGGAAATAGCCAGGAGTGGCCTTAGGAAATACACAAAGGACATTCTCGTGATAGCCGAAACAGCAGCAGAAATAAGTTTACAAATATACCAAAGGATGCGTATGGACGAGAGCTGAACAACTCAATGTAGACGCATTGAGCACTAATACAACTATTAGTAGAAGTAAGACAAGCTAAGAGAATGCCAAAAGTGGCGAGGTATCTCCCTCTTCAACTGAACAATGAATCTGTTTCAGATCAGGAAGAAGCGGTATAGATCACATTAATTCAGTTCGAATAACTATCAAACGGCATCCAGTGGGATGCCATTAGAAGACTCAATGAACTCAAAGTCGGGCTCAAAGAAACCATAGAAGATGTCGGAAAATTCGTATACCTTGGTTGTATTTTAACAAGAACAGGCGGCACGGAAGAAGATATCAACTAACGTATCAGCAAAGTAAGAAAAACCTTCAATATACTCCAGAAGATCTGGAATGCATCTGTCAAGTCAAGAAACACCAAGATACGTATATGTTCAACGTTTTTTTAAAATCAGTACTGCTGTTTGGCTGAGAAACGTAGGGAAACATACATAGAAAAGAAAATTACTAAAACACTGATGCCTCAAGATTTGAGAACACAATCACATATACATAGATGTTCTGCGGCAAACGAAACTAGTTCAACATTGAGAATCAGAATTTGAAAAAAACGGTGCTAGGTGAATCGAAGCATCTCGGAAAAACATGGAAGGAACTAAAAGCATTAGCCCCACATAAGGTTAGATGGTCCAGTTTAGTAACTATATTATAAACTAAGTCTCTGTTATGAACTAAGTAAGCGGGCAAATTCCTCGCAGACGTGAAATCTAACCGTAAATCTATTCGTGTAATTATGGCAATGGCCGAAAACATGAATAGCGACAAGAATAAAAAATAAATGTTAAAATTCAATCCTCTTGGTGCATTTGTTTGTATTGACAATATGTATATGAGTGTGCGCTATACGAGGTATACCTGTAATTAATTTTCTCACCTCACCCAATAATTAATTTTGCCCGTAATTAAAAATTTTAATTAAGATCTCATAATTTTTATAAAGTTTTTTTTTTGGTATACAAATCATTCCCTGGCTCTGAACACCATTCCGCATCATTCAAGAAACCATAGAAGATGTCGGATATATATCTTGGTTGTATTTTAGCAACCAACGTATCAACAAAGCAAGAAACACATTCAACATGCTCCATAAGATCTGGAATGCATCTGTAATGCCAAGAAACACAAAGATACGCAAGCTCAACACTTATGTAAAATCAGTACTGCTATAAGGCTGTGAAACATGGGGAAACATACACAGAATGTTACTAAAAAACATCAGGTATTTGTGAACAAATTCCTCAGGCGGCTAGTCAAATACCCCTGGCCGAACACAAATATAGAAGTTCTGCGGTATACGAAACAAGTCGACATTGAGAAAGATATCAAGAAACGGAATTGGAGATGGATCGGACACACACTGAGAAAGATACAATAACATAACAAGGTTGGCATTGGCATGGAATCCGAAAGGAAAGAGGAAAGTAAGTTGGAAGAAGCTGAAACGAAACATCTCCCACAGGTCTGAAATCCAACCGTAAATCAATTCGTGTAATTAGGGCAATGGCCGAAAAAATAAATAGCGACAAGAATAAAAAATAAATGTTAAAATTTAATCCTCTTGGTGCATTTGCTTGTATTGGCAATATGTATATGAGTGTACGCTATACGAGGTATACCTGTAATTAATTTTCTCACCTCACCCAGTAATTAAGTTTGTCCGTAATTAAAAATTTTAATTTAGAATCTCATGCTATTTTTTTTCTGTATACAAATCATTCACACGCAAACATTAATTAATTTTCTTGTTTTAAAGTTAATTTAATTAATTTAATTATCTAAAAAAAAAAAAATTAAAATTAAAATTAATTGTTTTTAATTATAACCAAAAAAATATATAATATTATTAATTTATTTATATAATATATAAACAGACTCATTATGAGTATTAATAAATTTTTGTATTTTCAATTTAATAAATTTATTTTTATTAATTTATTAATTAAATTAAATAGGTATATATTTTTTTATATAACAATAATCAAATAATAATATATGTTTTTGTTTTTGTATTTAAATTTTATATTTTAATAAATAATCACATTTAATTTTTTTTTCTTGTTTTTTAATTAATTAATTTAATTTAATATATATTTTTAATTATGTAGAATGATTATATAAATATACAATTTTTGTTTCGGGGGAAATTAAATTTATTAATACAAATTTGTTTTGTAATATTTAAAAAAATAATTTTTTTTTTTTTTTTTTAAATTAATTAATTACTAAAAAATAAAATAATTTAATTTACAATTTATAATTTGTGTTTGTTTTTTATTTTTTATAATTCGGTTTTTTTTAAATTATTTGCTATTGTTTATGTATTTGTATAAATATATCTATATTGTGTTATGTGTCTGAGTGTGTGTGTGTGTGTGTATATATATATAGTTAGTTCCCGGTTTTGACTAGAAGTTTTTATTAAACTGCTGTCTCGTGATCTGTTTCCTCGATACGTCCTAATCTCCAAGCGTTTGGATCGCCAGCTGGAATGTAAAGAAAAGTTTTTAAAAAATAAATGTGTTTGGAATTGTTAATTGTGTTTTTAATTATAATTAATTTAAATTTAAAATAATTTTGTGCAGTCATTTAATTTAGATTAGTGTGTACACGTACTTTAATATATAATATTTTGTAATTATTTTGGCAACGCGATTTAATTCTATAACGGTTTGCATGCAGAGATTTTCAAATGAGACAAAGAGCAGTATTCCATAGTGGGATGGCCGCTGCTAAACAGCAGATCTAACAAAATTCGAGACATCAAATTCTTATATACATCACAGTGCTTGAGTGCTGTAGGACTCACTCAAAGCAAACCCGAGGTGACCAAATTTGTTATTGGTGATAGTTTTATAAATAGAAGGTCCGGCAATGCATTTAAATCTCTTTTCAAAAAGATTGGAATCTAATTCAGCGTTCAAATTGAACCAAAACAACGATATATAGCATTATACAGTGTGGGACCCTCTTTGTAACGGTGGAACGGTATAGAACAGCTCGCAGAAAAATCGGCAAAAACAGCTCACAAAATATCAGACAAAAAGGACTTTCAATAAAAATAATCCGGAGAACTTTAGCTATGATTGAGCCATAAAAATTAACACACCCCACTTCATGGTAAAACGATTTCAAGTTCAGCCTATACAATAAACCAACACTCGTTCGTGCATATAAAAACCAACCACTTTCCTATTATTGTGGCAAGGTTGTACTGTTCACCAAGACATTCTATTAAAAACAAACAATACTCAGAGTTCTTCAAGCGTCTGGGAAAAAGGTTCATAATAGCTGGTGACTTCAATGCGAAGAACCCTCACTGCGGTTCTAGATTAACTACAACTAAAGGAAATTAATTACTGATTGCCATTAAAGAAAATGGATGTGAATCCATTTCAACTGGAAAACCAACATATTTTTTATTTTGATTCTCTTTCAAATCGTTGTGAGGTTTGGACGTGGAATCGGAGAAGTGTAATCGAAAAAATAGAATTAAAAAAGTGCAGTGATATTAGTTTATTTTTAATTATTTTGTATAAGTGCATATTGAACATAGTGAAAAAAAAAAAAATTAAAAGTGCAGTGTTAGCTTTTTTATTTTTTTTTATTTTTTTATTTTATTCAAAATACACTCCCGGCCAAAAGTATTGGGTCGATGAGTTGTTTGTTAGTTTAAATTAAGGTGGTACACCAATAACTATATTGGTAAATCCACGAGAATGAGTGATTCAGAAATGGATAATATCGATCCTTTCCAAAAGAGTCAGGTTCTACCGAGGTCTCCTACGAGAGCCTGTAGCACGTTCACCGCGAAGATTAACAAAATAATACCTACAGAACTTGTGGAGTTACCGAGAAATGCCTTTCCAGAGGACAAAAATTCTAAAAAAGAAGAAATGCTCTATCAGGAATTGCGTAAGGCCAATGCTGCATTGGTTGAATCTAATAATATAAATAAGCAATTAAATGATGCAATTGCTTGGATGCAGGAACATATAAGAATTCTTGAAGACGAAGTTAAAGCCCTTAAAGCAAAGGAAAACGTTGATTCTCCTCCTACCCAAAAAGTAATGGAACAAGAATACCATACGGATGAAGAAGAATTAGCTCACGAAACTGAGTGGATTAGAGTCAAAAGCCAGAGAAAAAAAAGGAGAAGGAATGATACACCTACTCCTCCTCAACTAAAGGAGACAATTCCTAAAATAATCCAAAACAATCCAAAAAAATTACCTCCACCACCCCCAATAGATGGAGTTGAAAACTACGATCTACTGTATGAGAAAATTAAAACAGTAACTAAAACAGATAAGTTTAATACAAAATTGATGAGTGGAAACAACATCAAAGTAAACTTAGCAGATGGTGAAACCTACAGAGAAATGACAAAAATGTTAAGCGAAGGGGGACATTCTTGGCATACGTTTGAAAACAAACAAATCAGACCAATTAGGGTAATGGCTAAAAATCTGCACTCTACATGTAAACCAGAAAAAATAATTGAGGACCTGAAAGGAAAAGGTTTTAATGCAACTGAAGCATCAATTAAGCTAAAACGGAGAAGTAAGGAGCCTTTGAACATGTATATGCTGACATTCAGCGCAGATGATAATATTAAAAAAATACATCAAATCAAGTACATCTTGGGATGCAAAGTCAATATTGAGCCCCTAAGAAGATCTAGGCTTATACCACAATGTAAAAAATGTCAAGCATATGGACATACTCAAAAATACTGTAACAAAGACCCCAGGTGTGTCAAATGTCTAGGTAAACACCATACTAGAGATTGTGTCAAACCCACAGATGTACAGCCTAGATGCGTACATTGTGGAGAAAACCATCCAGCTAACTACAGAGGATGCAGTGTTGCTATTGAATTGCAAAACATCAAAAATAAAAACATAAATGCTAAAAATACAAATGTAATAAAGAAGCAAACTGTTAGAATAAACAGGCCTGAATCATTTAAAGGAGAGTTAAGGCGTGAATCGTTGATAGCCTCTCAAGGAGAAGTGTGCAAAAAAACTTACGCTCAAGTAATGATGAGTAACGAAAACAAACAAAAAACTCCTCAAACAGACGACATAAATCAAACGCTTAAGCTGATATTAAGCAAACTTAATACTTTTGATCAGCGATTACAGAAACTAGAATACAGTACTAAGGGAGCCATCCCTAAACAAAGCCATGTCTAACGACTTAAGAATTTTATGCTGGAATGCCAATGGACTCCAGCAACACCAACAGGAATTGCAAATGGTTCTGGACGCAGAGAAAATCGATGTCTGTTTCATCTCTGAAACTCACTTCACTAGACAATCAATTATCAAATTTAGAAATTATAAAACATATCACACTATTCACCCGGGAAATACTGCCAAGGGAGGTAGTGCTGTTATAATTAGAAATAGCATTAATCACTTCGAGGAATTAAAATATGAAACAGAACAAATACAAGCAACAGCTGTTAATATCAAGACCAAAAATAACTCTATTAGTGTTATTGGAATTTACTGCCCACCGAAATACTCTCTAAAAGAAAAAGATTATCTTGAATTTTTCAGTAAACTAGGGAAAAGATTTGTAATTGGAGGAGATTTTAATGCAAAAAATATCCACTGGGGTTCTAGACTAACAACAACCAAAGGGAAAAAACTCCTCAATGCTATCAAAAAATACGGTTGTGAAGCCTTATCAAATGGTAAACCGACCTACTGGCCAACTGATCCAAATAAAATACCAGATCTAATTGATTTCTTTATAGTGAAAAATATATCTGTAAATTATATACATATAGATGAAAGTATTGACTTAAGCTCTGATCACTCCCCAATACTTTTGACATTAAGTGAAAGGATCATTCAAAAAGAAAGCTATCCCAGTTTAGTAAATAAGCACACAAATTGGGAATACTTTAGACTGTCGTTAGAAAGAAAAATTAACTTAATGGTTCCGCTAAGGAGTGAGGAGCAATTAGAAAACGAAGTTCACAAGTTCATATGTGACATACAGCAGTCAGCTTGGGAAAACACACCTCAAGTTAAAAAGAAAATTAAGGGAAACAACTACCCTAGAGAAATTAGAGAGCTCTTGGCAGAAAAAAGAAGGGCAAGGAGAATATGGCAACAAACTAGAGCCCCTCAAGATAAAACTAAGCTAAACAATCTGACTCAGCTACTTAAAAGGGAAACCAAAGATTTGAAAGACGAATCTATCAGTAACTACCTCAGAAAATTATCTAATGATACTAGTACTGATTATTCTCTCTGGAGAGCAATCAGAAGAATTAAAAGGCCAATAATGCAGATTCCTCCAATCAGAACAGAAGATAACAAATGGGCCAGAAATAACGAAGATAAAGTACGAAATTTTGCTGAATACCTGGAAAAAATATTTGAACCACATGATGACCAATCATTGGAAGCTGAAATAATAACTGAAGAGGTTGTACAGGAAAGTGACGAAATCCTACGAGCAACACCAAAAGAAGTCATGTATGAGATAAAAACAAATATGAATCCGAGAAAAGCGACCTTATCACAGCAGAAATTTTAAAAGAACTACCAAGGAAAGCACTATTAAAGCGCACCAATATTATAAATGGCGCCTTTCGATTGAAATATGTACCCAGCCTCTGGAAAATTGCAGAAGTAATTATGATTCCGAAACCTGGGAAACCACCACACAAAACTGGATCATACAGGCCAATATCACTATTACCAGTTATGTCTAAACTCTTTGAGAAGTTATTAGTGAAAAGGCTAAATCCGATAATTGAGAGGAAAAACCTGATTCCAAATCATCAGTTCGGTTTTCGCAACCAACACTCAACATTAGATCAAGTACACAGAATAACTAATATTATTGAAGGAGCATTAGAGGAGAAAAAAGTCTGCTCAACGATATTCTTAGACGTTGCACAGGCCTTTGATAAAGTTTGGCATGAAGGACTTAACTATAAGTTAAGAACTGTACTGCCAATGCAATTCACTACAATATTAGAATCATACTTGAAAGATAGATTCTTTAGAGTAAAATTAGACGATTCCTATTCTGAATTGAAAGAAATCAAGGCAGGAGTACCGCAGGGCAGTGTATTAGGTCCGGTCCTATACCTTTTGTACACTAATGATCTCCCTGTATTAGAAAACAACACTGTGGCGACCTTTGCTGATGACACGGCAATCTTAGCTGTTGGAGATAGCAACGAAGAATCAACACAGAGTTTACAGTTGGCTATTAATCAAATACATAACTGGACCAAAAGATGGCGAATTAAACTTAACGAAACTAAATCAGTTCACATCAATTTTACAAACAAACGACTCGAACATATTCCGGTTACAATTAATCAAGAAATAATACCGTATGCCAACACGGCTAAGTACCTTGGCATGACACTAGATGCAAAACTACGATGGAAAGCACACGTCAAAATGAAAAGTGAAGAACTAGGGCTTAAATATAGAAAGATGTATTGGCTGATAGGAAGGAGAACCGCTCTATCAACATACAACAAACTTCTATTATATAAACAAATATTAAAACCGGTTTGGACTTATGGTATCCAACTATGGGGTTGTACCAAACAGAGCAACGTAGAAATCATCCAAAGATTTTAAAACAAAGTATTAAGGAACATCGTTGATGCACCATGGTATGTTAGAAACAGAGACCTCCATAGGGACCTTAGAGTGGACACTGTTTCAAAGGAAATCCAAAAAAATGCAGTGAGACATAGGGAAAGGCTCGAACAACATGTTAACACTGAGGCAACTAAGCTGTTAAACAACACAGATATTGTACGCAGGCTCAAACGAACTAAACCTTTTGAGCTGGTGTAATTGCTAGTGTAAACAGCGTAATGCTGATCTAAAACCCACAATAACGACGTGGTTTAATTCAATTTATCAGACACTATGGAACACCAGTGGGAAGAAGCCATAGATTAATACAACATAGTAAATTAAGTTAGAATAAAATTGCTCATTAGTCCAGGTGACTAGATTGTAATAATTGTTTATTTAAAATATTTAAATAAAATTGAAAAAAAAAAAAAAAAATATTTTTTATTTCGTCGTGCCTTTAACAACTCCAACGCGGACTTACAATTTTTGAAGATATTACTACTATATCCGTATGCTTAGCCAGGTTGCGCTGTTACCGTCCCTATGCCATCGAGGAGGCGCATACTCGTCTACTTTTTAACTAGATTTTAAAAATAAATTTCTTAAGATGAAAAACTTGGGTACTTATTCTAGTGTCTATCTACCGCTCAAGACGGTATCACAAAACTTCTTAAAAGAGTTTGCGGGCCACTCAACTCTTGAGTCAGTTATTAGTTGAACTATAGCTTCTTGAGCTAGATTACAGTCATAGTGGATGTGTTCTATTGTATCCTCGCCCTGGCAACATTTACAGGTACTTGAGTCCGCAAGACTCAGTCGGTGCATATAGGAGGCCATTCTACCATGTCCCGTTAACATTTGGGTGAACCATACGCTTAGAGGAATATTTGTCTCTAATCTCAGCCTGAATGTTTGGCAGATAACTATATATTATTCTGCCATCCACTGAGTGCGAGCATCTATCTTGCCATATTGCTATTGACGCTTTTCTCGTTTTCCTCTTGAGCAAGCCCATGAGGTTTGGCCAAATTTGATCGCCTTCACTATCACTTTTGCGTAGCTCACATTTTGTCTTTTCCTTACCTTGTAGTTGGCAATTTTCTGCTCTTTTCAGTTGACACCGTTTTGTAAGCCTTGGTAATTCCGAGTGCACTAACTAGAGTACGCCGATGGTGGCAGTTTATTCGGGCTGCCCATGCCGCGCACGCGTATGTTAAAGTAGATACCACAAGGCCTTCGTATATTATTGATAGTGTTCGTTGCTTGAGGCCCCAGTTCTCTTTAGCAACTCGTTTTTGCCTTTTATTATTTTCCACGATTCTTTTGACATGTTAAGTGTCTCCAAGTCGTTCTCCAAAGTCTCCAAGTCAACTCCCAGCCATTTGAAAGTTTTCACCATCTTAATTCTTTGGCCATTTACGGAAACCACTGGTGATCTCCTAATGTCCAGTGAACCTTTAAGTTGGATCATGACTGTCTTTTCTGAGGATACCCCCATTATGTAGCTTTTGCACCAGTCCACCATCCTGTTTATGGCAAGCTGCGCTTTTTCTTGAATACTTTGTCTTGAATTCAAAAAGAATTACCTTATCATCCGCGAATGCTACTTCTTGGACTTCCTGGTTCATGCTTCCGTTGAAGACAATATTTCAAAGATGCGAACCAAGGATGGAACCTTGCGGTTTTTTCAAGAATGCCATGACTTGAAATAAGAGTGGCTTTCATTTGAGAAAAATAGTTGTTTAGGATGTTATAGAGATTGCGTGGGCAATTGAATCTGTTTAGCTCCAACATAATGCTAGGCCACCACAGGTTGTCGAACGCCAATACTCCCATATTGTACTTCTGGTCCGACTGTTTGACAATATTGATCAATTTGATCATTGTGTCCTCTGTGGATTTATTTTCTCTGAAGCCAAACTGTTTGTCACTATAGGTACGGGCGATCTTCAATCGATAATTATTTTTATTTTTAACTATCATAGACAGTTTGCTTCATTATTAGGTTCAAACCGTTTTGTATGAGGTACAAAAGGTCAAAAGCCCTGTTTGCCTTACAGCAAGAAGAGCATTTAGCAAGTAACGTTTTTTCTATATCACAGAACGAACACTCTAATGGTTCCAATGAAATAACTTCAACTACTTTTTGCGAACATTCATGTATTCGACCGGATTAAGGTTTTGTTTTTGTTAAAGAAAAAGTTTGACCCGCAGAGTAACAATTATAAATCTTAAAGAATATTTAGATATTTAGGCAAGGCGGTGATTTAGCAAACGGCAAAAGTTTGAACCAAGAAATTAATAATAACTGATCTACGTTCAAAGATCCGTGAGATCCGTGAGTTCTCCGTGAGAACACTTGAGATCTAGATTCGACAAAGCCTGGACAGCTGGAAAGGTAGTGTAGGCAGTCGTCCATTTTCTCCAGACAGCCATCACAAAGACCGTCCTGAGCAAGTCCCAAGCGTTGAAGATGGACACATGGAGTGCAACCAGAATTCTGAGTTGGCTCTTTTTTAAGGATAACATATATTTAATGAACCTCAAGTTAGGTTCAATGATGAACCGTTTCACCTTTCGACAGTTAGAAGTAGAACGCAATTTCAGTCCCAGTTCAAATAAAGTGAACTTCTTAATAATGTCCTTAGTACAATTGAAGGATAGAGGAATTGTTGGCTCGTGACTATGAAATTTACGACGCGATTCAGCTTTCGCTAAAAAGTTGGTAAACCTCTTTCCCTACAACGCCATAATAAGCAGGCACCCACATAATCCTTACTCTCGTATTAGAGCAAAGGAAATTAATGTAGTGCTTGCAATCTCTGTCCAGTTTAGACGTAGTTAAAGGGTTCTTAAGGATATTAAGCACGGCTTTACTATCCATGTAGATAGTAAGATCTTTCCCTGAATCACTGAACTTAAACGCCTCAATCGCACAATGGGTAAGTGCAATTAATTCAGCTTGAAAAACCTTGCAGGGTTTACCCAGACTACCCGCGAATCTGAGCCCATACTTTGGACAAAATAATCCAAATCCTTCACTGACTTCTAAACGAGAGCCATCCGCAAAGAAAACTATCGACTCGAACAACTATCTTTCGAAATTCTGAGAGAGCCACAGTTCTCTCGAAGGGAAAACGACGAAGAATGAATTGGTGAAGTTAAATTCTCGCAATAGCCTGTCATTCAGCTATCATCCAGCCTTGCTACAGAATACGTCAGTTTAACAACTGGCCACCATACAACTGATGCATACGAAAGTAAACGGCCTTTTGCAGCTTATATTCAAGGTCAGTTTACTATCTAGAATAACACCTAGGTGCTTGACGTGCTCTGTCCTTGTATAGTTGCTCTACCAAATGGAGTGGGAACAGATAAATTAGCATCGTCTATACGTCTGGAAAAGACAACCAGATCAATTTTAGAGGGATTGACGTGCAACTCTTTTTCAAGACACCAAACTTCCACTATTTCAAGGGTGTTATGCATCAGATTGTTATCTGATCTTCAGGTATTTACCAGAAACTGTCAAAACGGTCAGATCGCTGCAATTTAACATGTAATTCATCGATAACCATAGGCCACATCAAGAATGAGAGTACTCCTTCTTATTACTCCTCCGGGCACTGAGTCTCAATTATACGGGACTTGAGCATAGAACCGATGAATCCTACAATTGCTTGATTTATATTAAAATTGGTACAAGCACTCGAGATCGTAGAAAATGATGTGCTATCAAAAGCTCCGCAATACCCAGGAAGGTATACCTAGTAGAAACTATGTGTAATTCAGTAATCTTCCGATTCTAGTCCATGAAGTGCAGATTCGCAAAACTTGTTAGTTCTGTAACCATATTGCATGTTAATGAGAGGGGAGGTAGTTAAATAGTTACCCCTAATAAATCTGTCGATGATCCTCTCTAAAGCTGGAACCAAAGTAGAGGTCAGACGAATGGGCGTAAAATCTTTTGGGTCAGTATAATCCGACTTGCTAGCTTAAGGTATGAGAGGCAACCACATCCGAATCAACAATGTCACACGCAGGAAAGTGGGCAGACAAAAGTAGCTCACCATCTTCTTGCCTGCTAGAGGTGAGTTTGCCGGAAGGTATAGGTGATACGCCTAAATGTTCGTTATTGTTGCACTTTGAGAGCTGGTCAAATAACAATGAGCGGGTAAATATGGCTATTTTTGAATATTGCGTTCATTTCAAGACAGTCAAAGAGATTGCTACATTTTGTCCTTGCTCCATCGTGAGCGGAGATTTGAACTCACTGTGTTTCTGTAAGATTTCAAATTTAAATCATGATTTTGCAACCAATATATTGCAAATATATATTGAAGGACCACCCCGTTATGAATTTTACATGAATTACGTACAAAACAAATTATTTGTGAACAAGGTTTCATAAACGAACGAAGACAAGAGATGTGTAAACTATTTTTTTTATATACAAAAGCAAAACTATTATTCCTCCCTTATATACAATTTATAGTTCAATGACGTAAGAGTATATATATGGGGATGTTCTCTTTAAAATTTGATAGCCTTTTACCGAATAATTTAAGAATAATTAAAGTTTTTAGTATTTAACAAAACTTTAATAATTCAAATTTTTTGTAAGTAGCCCAACAAACCCAATAAACAAAGAATTTACTTAATAAATGCTATAATTTACTAGGCAAGAAGAACTTTTAAGGCGTATGACGAACGATATATAAAAACTAAAATTGAGATAACCTTTTCGAACCGTTTGCGAACGATTTGCGAACGAAATTCCATATTTGAGTAGGGGGATAGCAGAGTTGGTAAAAAATATCACAGAATGGTAAAATTTTTTCTTTTCCTTTCGATTTTTCTCTTTAGTTTGAAAATTGTACACAAACGGTTTTGTTTCCTTAATTTATGTCGTCCTGGTAAGATTAACAAATTCACACAAAAGAAAGTGAACACACCACACCAATAAGAAAGAAAAAGAGAAAATAAAAAATGTATAGAAGATAGATTGATTGGGTTTGGGGTATGATGTTGCTTGTAGTCGAGTGTTAAAATTTTTGTTGTTAATTACGTTACGAACGTCGGTAATACAATTTGAATTTAGTTGTGATTGAAAATTTAATTTCAAACTGTTATGGAAAGCATATACCAGATTACCAAATTACCGTCCTCGTTGGCAGAGTAAGTATAGCGCTCTTGCTTTGGTATTTTAGGTATTTAGTTTTCATTTACAAATATTAGCGAGAAATTTACATATTCTTAGTTGCCTAGGGTTACCACATAGAACCGAGAACTGGAGGAACGCCTACATTATCTCTCGTAAAACGTAAGCAATATGAAAACGAACATTTAAGATTTTTCTAATTTGTTTTACAAATCCAAATTATGTCATGTAAGACATTTAATTAAAAACCGGTGAAAATAAAAATTAGGGCTTTGCTTTTAATAACCAAACGTATGGTGACTTAAATTTTGATTTAAAAACTAAGAAAAGCGTGAATTTTCAACCTTTATCGATTTAGATTACCATTAAATATATTAAGAACTAGTGCGACATCTATAATGATATTATTAAGAATCGGTCCCTCCAACATTGGCCAATCGGTTCATAAAATCAAAAATACGATTAATTCATAAGCGAAAGTTGAATTTTATATTTTGGGCCGTCTTACCTGCGCGAGACAAATTTTCATGTACAGCAACTAAAAGGCTTAGAAGTTGAACAATGTTGACTGAAATAATTTCTGGAAAGGTGAAACTGTTGAAAATAGTTTCCTGACCATCACAAAACCTTGATCCAATAAATGCTGATTATTAGCACTGAAGAATGCCCTCTCAAATTTATCTTGATTGCATGAGGTGCCGTAATATTGCGGCACAGTTTTTTCATTGGTGTTATCAACCGTGAACTAAGCTCGTGATTATTCCAAAACGAATAGTGAGTGATTCACGTAGTTGGTTCGATTAAAAATAGTTTTATCAAATTTTTGTTCGGAAAGAGTATGAGATTCGTACTAGTTTCCGTCTTTGAATGATTGACGTACGACAGAGCCACATTTAATATATTTTTCGAAAGCAGGATGTCCACCTACGAGTATGTCCACTAGAAATCTATATTGTCTATAGTGCGGTCGATTTCAAAATAATGTTGAGATTTGATCAATCAAATTTTTTAAAATTGTAAATTTCGAGAATTTGTTGATCGAAGTTCAACATTTTTCCTGCTTCAACCGGATTCGAGTAAAAATAAAAATTTAAACTCTGAAAATTTACAAATTGGAGATATTTTAAAATTTTAAATTTTGAGTGTAGAATTATTGAAAACTGTTTCGAAACCGTACATGGATCGTTTGGCAATTTAAGATATGCATTTAACAATTTCAGAACAGTGGGACATCATCAAATCGGCGGTAACCGATACCTTAACGTCCACCATAGGCCGAACTCCATCCCTATCTAAAAAATCTTTGGTTGGATGATGACTGGAAGGAAAATTTCCAATCGGTTATGCAGACAAAACAAACGAGAATGGCAAGGCGCTCAACATCCAAAATTCTAGCCTGAGGGATAGATATCGCTGCATAAGAGAACTAGCTGCCGACTTTTATCCGCGTAGCAGCGGTATTCGTATCGAATCCGGTGAAATATTGATGGGCACTAAAACCGTCCTCGAAGTGTGGCGAAGGCATTTTCCCTCTAAACAACCAGACAGCACCTTCCGAGCAACAACCTCTCTCAACGCGATATTAACGTCGAGATGACTCCACCGCCCCCTCCAACAGATGACGAAGTGCGGAACGTGATATCGCAAATCAAAAATTACAAGAGACCTGCTGAGGATGGTATATCTGCAACGAAATACTCAAATATGGCGGCGATTGTTTGTTTTACCGCATGTTTGAGCTCATATCAATAATTTGGCCTACGGAAGACATCCCAAAAGAGTGGAAGATAGCTCTTATCTGTCCGCTTCATAGAAAGGGAGACCGACTAAACTGCAATATCGTAGTATAGCTTTGCTGAATACCTGCAACAGTGAGGGTTTTGGCCAAAGTAGTCGCGGCAAAGTTATCAGCATACACCGAGAGGATCTTGGGTGATTATCAATGCGGTTTTCGCCCTAATAGATCAACATAACCGATCAAACTTTCACTCTGAGGATGGTGCTAGAAAAATGCTATGAAAAGGACATCTCTGTGCACAGTCTATTCTTAGACTTCCAGCAAGCGTACGAAAGCATTAAGAGGAATACGTTATGGAACGTCTTGTCCTATCTGGGCATACCGTCAAAATTGGTTTCTTTGTGTCAGGTTTTAATGGACGACTCAAGAAGGTACAATTTCAGATGCCTTCGAGATAACATCTGGAGTGCGGCAAGGAGACCCGATAGGAGAGCGCAGTTGCCTATATTATAAATTATCCGAGTTATTAGCGTACGCTGATATTTGCATTCTGGGTCGCAAGATCATCAAGATGAAAGAAGTGCGGAAGATCATTAATATATATCATAAATAAAACTAACCTTAGAATCGATCGTTGGAGAACCCCAGAAATTATTTTGCGTGCGCCAGTCAGGAATAACAAAACTAACTGACAGGCTGTTGATGAAAATGTATAATTTTCTTTAAGTTTGTGAACTTGACTTTGATTATCGGTACGATTATTATTATCGATTAGAGTTGAAAGTGCTCCTCTATTCTCAAGCTAGCTGATCCAACAAACGTTTCGCAAATTTATTATGCTAGCACGAGAGTTTACGGGCGGCCACAATATTGGATTAGACTATATCCAGCTTTGTCAAATTTGTTCATTTTTTTTTTTCATTTAAGCGCAGCATGAAGTAACGATGAATGGTGCACGCGGTCCAAATTCCGGAACTATATACCCGATGACAATTTAGCAAGGTGTAATTTTGTCCCTTCTTTAATCGAATTGTGATACTTTTTTTAAATTTTGGATGAAACATCGATTAAAGATAAAAATTTAAAATCTGAATTCGAATTTGACAAATTGTTGAGCACAGATTAGGTTTTGGTATGGTATGGTATGGTTTTTTTTGTTTTTAAATTTGGCTGGAACCCATTAAGGTTCCGCACTCAATGCCAGAAAGGGCCCATGGTGCAAACCTTGTATTCTATCAAATCACGCACACTCGTTCTGCATCCTTAGCAAAATGGAGAAGTTTGAACCAAGGCAGAGAGGATAGTATAGATGCACAGGAATTGTCCTGAAATTAAACACATGAGATCTAATACATTACCGATAAAGTGTATGATATCATCATCATCTTCAAGGCTTCATCGCATACGGCATTGCTGGCTAGATGTTATCAAACCAGCTCTGGGGAATGGACTATCATGGCTAACGTAAGGTCAAATCAGACTTAAGTCCCAGAGACAAATCAAGAGGTCCAAATTGAAGTATACGCATAATGCCACTATAATCAACAATCAACACGACGTCATTCTGGTCAAAAACGGTAAAGGACATTGCAAAAATAATGAAACTAATAATGGGACAGCTACCTGAAGATAAAGTCACTAGTTAGCATTTGGTACCATTGAATCAAATTCAGAATTCATCCCCTACGACAGAGAAAGTCATTTCCATATGACAGCATATCTATGTATATGTGTGTTCTTTATCCACCAGCAATACCCAGTGAAGGGGGATTGTGAGAACACGCGGTGAGTAAAACACAAATGACACGTACTGTCGACGAAGATGAAAAGCGGTAAACAAATCTCCACCTGCTTTTCAACTGTCCTCGTAAGCGCAAAGCAGAATGTAATTTATGGAAACCCCCATCCGGATGATCTGACGGAACTTAGTAAGATCGATGCTATACTGAAATACTGTTTATCACTAACAATACAGATAGAACGCATTCCAACTTCCTTACGCCTGTTAGAAGTTTTAGATGCAGATTTTTATAATTATAATTGTTCAGCTCATTAACGATACGAAATGATTGCAAAACCAGCATAGGTACAAGCTGACCCATAGATGTACCACAATTAAATTTCCAGTTCCCTTATACACATCAAACCATCCTGATCGTTCCACAAAACGTTGAACATCCCTGATATCGATTTTACTAATACCCGTCTGGTCATCCAGATGGTGGACTTCCATAAATTTCATTCTGATATGCACTTACGAAGACATGAATTACTTTCTTAGCGTAGTTGGAAAATAAGAAAGCAACAGTTCAGGTCCAATTAGAGTTAATTGGGAACTGGCTTTGGCTTAAACTGCGATCCACATGACCATTAGTCTATCTGAACACCATAAAAGTTAAATTAAAAAAAATTATTTTTAGTTTGTTCATCCGAATCGTACATATTAGCAACCAACGACTAGAATGTCTTAACAGTACAATTTATTTGTGATGCTGAAGATGCTGTATTTTTTTGATTCAAGTATACGTTGTACTACAACCCAGGTGTAACATTCGTGACCAGAAGCGGCAACGAAAGAAGAATTCGTAGTCCATCGAACCACGCTCAACGTTAAATCCGGGAATGTCCCAAAATTAAGAAATTTAAACCAATAGGGCTGCTGAAGTCAAAACATTATGGATCACAAAAGATATCAATTGCATGTCTGACTCGAGACAACATTTCTTCACCCAAACAAAGGTTACTAAAGGTGACCTCTATATCCAGGAAAACTACAATAGAGTATTCCTTATACTCAAGAAATACCTCAATCGGACCAATAAGATAGTGAATAGGACCGTTTCCACCGATTTTCTCATACTGTACGCATGTTCAAATTTGTACAGGTCATCCGGCTTAATTGTATCTCTGCAGTGAGGGCTTTGCTTCTCTTTAGGTATATGACTTTTACAAAGTCCATTTACAAGGAATGTGACAAAGTTTTAGGCTACCTTTGAAGGGTATACAATGTCATCAAGCCCTAAAGACTTATATGGCATTAAACTATTTATTGCCTACAGGATTAACCTCATGTTTACTATATGACTTGAGAGCCATACAACCCCAATTATATTTTGGCACTTCTCAATTTGTATTTGTATGTGTTGAGGACTTCTTTATAACAATCCCAATCCGCAGCAGATTTTGTTTTCTGATCATTTATGAAAAGTCTTCTGCATTTCGAACTGCTTTGGAATTCTTTCGACCGCCATGTTTTGCCCAAAGGTCACCTAAAAGGACATGCACCTAACATAGCTTGATTAAAAGCATCAATAGCACCGCCAGTTGCTCAAAATACCCCTTCTCCTTCGATTTTTGTTTTCTTATTCGTATTCTTTTGTGTAAATTTGTCAATTTTACCAGGGCAGAAGAAATAAGCCATCCCCTACGTATACAGACTGTATATACAGAAAAATTAGTATGCTATCCACCCTTAGTTATATTTATATGAATATTTAAGGAATTATTTGTATCAATAAAAAATGTTGAACAAAAAATTTCCCAACTGAATGATACGTATTGCAATTTCTTCCATCCCAATAACCAAATGTAGAACTTCAATCGAAATTCATTCGAAAAACATGTTTCCTCAGGCACAACTGCCTCATAAAGTCACATTTATATGAGTACATTAGGAGAGTAACCCTAAACCAAATTGAAATTTGCCTATACATTTTTACGATACAGCACTGTCCAGCTGTAATTATTCAAGGAAGGAATATATTTGTTGATTTTAGCAGGAAAAGACGTACACAAGGTTATCCTTTTAAACATGTTTTACACATTTCGTACCCTCGCCTTAAAATTAAAAAATACAACATCTGGCTTATACATTAAACAGCAACATACAAAACTGACATACTTCTTACAACTTCTTCTGTCCACGTACCAAAATGCGGAATTGTTTCGGAAAATCACGTGATTTTTACTATGTTGTTGTGCCGACGGTGCCATGTCGGTATAAAAGGATTTCAGGATTTAGAAGAATTTTATTGATTTTTCAAAGAATTGTATTAATGTTGATGTGGTGATAGATTGGAGGTAAATTGTAGAATTCTAATAATTTTGTGCAACTGTAAAATTATTTGTAAACGATTGTTTTCAAAAATTCCTTAGAATCTTTAACAATTTAAAGAGCTTTGAAGGATTTAGTAGTATTTTAAGAATTTTTTGAGTATTCGAAGAATCATTTAAAAGTTTAAAAGTTAAAGGCTGGAGTCTGTTCTTCTTTGCACCTCATGTAAAGCTGGTGTAGGCCTGATGGTATTGCAGAATTAAAACATGGCTGTCCTTTTATTCAGGGCCATTTGATATACCTTTTCCAATAGTGCATTGTTTTTATCACTGTTCCAAAATCGTGCAGCAGGGTAGTTTTTATTGCGAGAGATGGGAAATCCGATTATTCAAACTCTAACTATTTTGGGCCTATTAGTCTGTTCTCAATTTTTCTTAATGCTTTAGAAAGAATAGTCTACAGATTCATTAGAGACCACCACTTAACCTGTGCAATGTTTATCGCACTATTGCTAAATGGATTGAAATCATTCTCAAGTCGCACATTGTAGATGCTAAGCTCGATGGCGTGAAAGTTTCTGTCCAAGTTATCAAAGGTTGTCATAGGGAGGTGCGCCCTGGCTGTTACTGTTGGTAAGCTTATACTTTTCTTGCCTCAGTTACGCTTGTCCTGCAGCGTTTCACTTGAGGTACATTGAAATACATTTTTTAAAATGTATTTTAATTTTACCAGAAATTGGTAATGATAGATCACGACCCGAATTCAACTTCTCCAATTCTCGGTGGTATTCGATCAAGGGTTTGCTGGATCTCGGTGAATTTTGTCAAAAAATTAGACGAGTCGATAGTAATTTTTAAGACGGGTCTCGCTCTTACCTAAGTACTGGATCTGGAATCTACTGTTCTTCGTCTTTTGTAAGATCTTTTGACCACCACATAGTTGGAAGATAGATTACAAATGAAAAACTAACACAGCTTTCAAAAAATTCAAAATAAAGACAAATTTGTCCATATTGCATTAATATTCTTTAATCAAGACAATTTTATCGCAAAGATTGATTAGACTTACAGTTGGCTGTCATAATTGACTGAAAAGCTAATTCGGCAGCTTTTTAAAACCCGATTTACAGCATCAATTATTCAGTCATTTGTGCGTCTAATCCTTGCTGGAAGATGGACGTAAATTAAAAACAATTTCGTCAACATAGATTAGACTTACAGTTGACTATTGCAATCAACCGACAAAAGGTGGTCCAATTATTAATTCAAAATCAGACCAATCTTAAAATCTTATTTAGATTAAAATTACCAAATATCTTTTCTTTCTCTATTTGACAGTAATCTGAGGTATTCTCGTACTTTTTAATACCGATAAAATATCAAATTGACAATACTACAAAAAAAAAAAAAACCAGTCTAACGAGATACTGTATGCAAATTAAATTCCAATGAAATTTTTTTTTTCAGTGGAAATTTTCCAACCGAGTTACTGAATAGACATGAATAAAAGTTGTTCACGCAACACTATAATTCTAAATTCTGTTCAAAATAATAAAACTCATCAGAATTTAATTTCCTTTACCACACATAGGGCGAAAATGGTCTAAACTATCTAGGTGAGTATCCGAGAACATTTTTGGGAGCGGCGGTACAAAATTATAAATTTCAATCAAAATCATGTAATTTTTAAATTCCATTGAACATCTGGTAAAGTTCATCAGAATTTAGTGTACTTGACCATTAAAATCATAATTGGTCTAAATTATCCGCAGATTTGCATGAGCTCTCGTGGACATCTGTAGGATCGGCTGTAAGCAATTTTAAAATTCGTTTATAATTAGGGAACTTCAAAATTTTGTGAAAATCAAACAGTTTATTATAATTCAATCACCATGTACCCAAAAGTGGTCTAGGCTTACCAATTTTAAAACGAACCAAATTTAACAGTGTAATTATTTATTATTTTTTGTTAGTATTAACTAGGCTGACCAAATATTTTCGAACACAAAAGTTTTACAAAATTTAAAATCATTAAGTCGTAAAATTGTTGATATACCCGCGAAATTTTTGAATACACAAGATAACTTTATAACATTCCAACTCAGTAACTGAGTAATTTCGTTGCGGTTTGTTGAGCTTTTTGAGCATGTATGGTATCGGGAACTCTTCTTCCTCCGAACCTATCTGAAACAGTACACTGCCAACTCCTATGGAGCTAGCATTACACTGCACATAAAAAATGTTGACAAAGTCGGGATTACGCAAGACAGGAGCCGAGATGAATGCGTTGTTAAGTGAATTAAACGCATGTTGCGCCTTCTCATTCCAAAGACATTTCTGGCTCTTTTTTAACAAATCAGTGATTGGTGCACTATTGAATGCATTATTCCCAATAAACCGTCGATACCCATCTTGACATACCCAAAAACCTGAGGATCTACTTAACGGTGCGCGGGACGGGTAAGTTTCCAATCGCAGACACTTTGTTCGGATCAACCATCACCCGGCAAATATCACCAACAATATATCCCAAGTATTTAATCTGTTTTAGTAAAAATTTACTTTTTGATATGTTGATTGTAAGATTGGCCCTAATCAAATGACGCGAGACTTCGCAAAGCAGCTCAAAATGTTCTTCGATGTAAGCCGACGTAATTAATAGATAGATACATCACATCCTTTGTGGCGCGTTGCACCAACCGAATGGCACGGCTCGAGGCCTGATACAGCGGTACAACGGAATTTGATCGGGAGCAAAGTACAGACGGATAATCTGGTTTGATCGGAATAAGTGATGGGAATATTAAGAGAGCCAAGGATAGAAGATTTGTGACCACTAGCAGTAACTAATTCTACTATCTCTTGACCATCACCCCCAAAAGCTAAATGTTTTCTCTACTGCCTAATAGCTCGGCAATTTTCCATTCTCCCATGCGCACTTCCGCATATGGTCTTCCGTCCTTTTTATCACTCAACACAGTTTCTATACATTTAGCCTCCATTATCCGTCTATTGTGGCATTACCAAGTAGTTCGAGAGGTATAAGAAGATTCCGTTAGAGAAGCTTGAATGGAGATGGAAAGGGGGTACATTGGAATTTATGAGCGAGGATTTGGATGGGGTGAAAATGGTTAGCTGAAAATGAGCTCTCTCAGAGGTTGGTTTTCCAATTTGGGAGGATTACATTTAACGCAGAAATGTCCCATATCACGACAGTTCTAGCATATCATTAATAAATGAGGTGTTACAGACTTTTATCCCGTAGAAACCACTGGTGGACGCCATAGGTTGGCTAGATCCTGATGGATTTGTATACGGTTGGGAGGGCCGATAGTCTTTCCGAACAAAAACTTCTAGATTATGTTCAGTCTCGTTTAATGATCCCATCTTTACTAATTCAAGAATAGTTTTTCGCCGATTGTAGGTAGTTTTCTGGGCAGTACCCATTCCGTACCAATGTCTGTTCCCAACTAACACAAACTACTGCCAGTTGCTCAATGGAATTTATGTTTTTATCCGAAATTTAGAGAAGAAATTGAAGCCCAGGCCACATATTCTGTATCGCATTGCGTAATAATTCATCTTCAGGCATTGGTGTAGGAGACCGCATGGCTGTTTTAAGTAGTGCGTTGTAAAAATCGTAGAATGATTCTTTCGGAAACCGCTGCTTGCGACTGTCCAATTCCTGCAAGATATCGTCCCCTGTTAAATGACGCTTAAACCGCTGAAGTAGTGCGCTCTGCAGTTGTACTCATGAAACTAATTGGTGCCATACTCCGGTAAGTAGCCACCCCAACTTCCCGACCAGGCTTACCAGTAACACCTGATACCGTACCGCTTCACGCCTTATTTTAAATTTTAGAACGACGTATACAAAAAAATAGTTTTCAAACATTCAATATACAGTCGAATTTTAAAATTGAATTCAAATTTTAAATGCGGATGTTGGCATCCTATAAATTCCATCCACTTCGAGTTTTATGAGCATTTAATTAACATGGACATCTAATTTTCATGATTTAACAATTCGAATTTTAATTATTCGATTTAATTTTTCGGCTACGAAATTTGTCGAATTGAAAAATTTAGCTAAGCAATTTAAAAACACCTGTGAATTGATAAATCTCAAGAATTTTTAAATTTTCCGAGTTATAATTCAGAATTGTCAACATCATTCGAAACCGAATTTTGAAAATTTGTATGAAAATTTAATTTTTTTCGAAATTTGGAACGAACTGACGAAGTTTTGAACATTTTATATAAATTAAATGCCGTCGGTGGAAATTGTTGTGTCTTGGATTAGCTAATTAGATGAAAAAAAGAAAATAGTTTTGGAAAATATTTCACACTTTTCTAATAAGCGGCCTGAATAGCTAGAATCCATCACGTACAGATTAGACTGTCTGTAGCAATATTGTAAATGGGTCACTCTAAAAAAGGCTTGTCGTGTCGATCTGGTGGCATGACCAGTCTGAACCACTTCTGAATCATAAATACGATATACGTATATACATCTTTTTGCTTACATCTTTTTGCCTATATAAGTAGCGGACAAGTAGTTTGATTTTTGTTCCAGAAGAAAATTTTTGAGGCGTCTGGCCGTGGTTCTCACCACAATTGAAATCCCAATTTGAAACCTAAATATTTTTACGCTGTGCTAACGAACCGGAAGTCTTGTTTAAAATCGTCTGTCTCTTCACATCTCTTTTTTACTTTTATTTTTGTATTCCCTTTCTTTTATATGAATTGGTAATTTAACAGGAAGCAAGACTTAAGCAGAATATATAACAACACAATACACATTCGTTCGAAATGATTTTCTTAATTTTGTTGTTTCTTTTATTCTCTACCTACCCCTCGTTATTTCAACAACAACAACAAATATTACATAAAACATCTGGCGTACAACATAATACAGGATCATAAATACATAATATTATGTTTTCAGCAAAACTATAAAAAGACAAATAATTTAAACTACTTTGCTACTACACTTCTTACAAATTCTTCTATCCCCCTAACGAAATGTGGAATTTAGTCGGAAATTCGTACGTTAAATTAGTTTTGGGTTGCAGCTATGTTAACGTCACGAAATGATAATTAATAATTAGATATTTGCATACAACGATCAAGAGCGCGCGCGCCAAATCCTGTGTACATTTAAGATACATATTTGAACAAAAAGTTGGGAAGAATTAAATAGAAATCGTCGATCTGTGATTGTAACGAATTTACTGAAATTCTAAGAATTTTTGCAAATAAAAAAATGTCGTCAAATAAAAATTAAACAACTTTATGTTTTCGTAATTTCACGCATTCAAACAGTGTTGCCGCTACTCATTTTATACAAATTTTACCGATAAAACTGAATTTATCATCTCAGCACAAACTGATTCAAATTCTACAGGTCAATTTATAGTCAGTTTTCACTTTGTATAGACTCTACTTATGCTGGATTCAATTTATACAAATTTTTTCAGGATGTTTGTAAATATTAAATGTCATAAACACACTTTTTACACAATTTTCTCAAATTAGTTAAATTCTTACAGCAAATGCCGTAATTTCGTAATGGATGGTGAGGGGTCCAATGCCGAACCCAGCCATCGACCAAAAAAAACCAGACCGCAGGCAAACGTAATCGCCAGAGTCTGCAGAGGAAGCTCTCATGGCTTATGCTCGGTTCGATTACTTCAACTGGTACCACTCCAGAGATGTTAGCCAAAAAATCACGATCGTGGTCTCAAATCGTCGCTGAGGCAGCGATCAAGAAGTTTTGCGTACGTGGCAATAATGTTAAACAATTCGCTGGATAAGGTCAAGTTAGGGAACTTTCGCGGCGTTTTGAGTCGCCGCATTCTCAATGCTGCCAAATCAACCGGTTTTGTGGCACAGATGTTAAGCTGCTATCTAGTTGATGGCGTCGTCATCTGTAAATGGCCCAACGAAGAAATCTACAAATGGTTTGTTAAGGAGGTGCTCAAATTCGGTAACATTTGGAGTGGTTGTCAGGTTTTTGTTGGGGCCCTCTAAAACCGCTCATCATTCATACTTGGGTCCCTAGTCCTCCAGAGGAACCAAATGTGGTAATGACTAATATCGGTTTGATCAATCCAAATGTTTCGATCAAGGGATGGAAAATTATCCGACACAGACGTGAGGCTAACCGCCAATCGATTGTGTTGATCCGGATTGATCTGATGTCCTTTGACTACATTGCTGGGTCCGGATCGTCTTTGCAGTACGTACTTGAGAAAATCTTCTTTAAGATATCTCAGGGCCGTAATGGTTTTATTATTTCTTTCCTTTTGCTGATGTTAAATATGGCATCACGTAATAAAACAGATTAACTTGCAACATAGCAGGAACCCCATCTTTATGATGGTTCTGTTTCTGGATTCAACACCTCTAGTGGGAGAATTATTTCTAAAAAGTCTGCCGCGAAAACCAGAGCGTGCATTTATATCTCAAATAATGTTAACGCGTCTCTCATTGAAGAGTATAGCTCCGCTGATCTCGCAGCTGCTCGAATTACTATTGATTGTTTTAACTCCCGGCGGTTTACCATACGATTCCATAACACCTCCTCCTTCTGAGGAATTTACATACCTCTCAAAAAAATTCCTCAATTAATGGGTTGTGTTGCTAATGCCGATCATATACTCAATTTTGGGTATCAGCCAACTTTTGTTTAACTTAGCTCATAGTGAATTGATTGATATCAGTTTGTGCTCCATGTCCATTACTGAGTTAATTTTAAACTGGAGAGTGACGAATGACATTCTCACCTTCTCTGATCATAGGTGTATTTCTTTTAATATCAACCGTAAAAGATCATCTCTTAAACCTTACCGTAATAGGAAGTTAACCGATTGAGATTCATTTTCTCTTGAGCTTGATTCCATACTTGCATAACGTAAGGAAATTTGTTCAACTGTGGATATCGAGTTGCAGGCTGCCATACTGTCGAAAGCAATTTCAACTGCATTCGAGATTTCGTGTCCATTTATCATTAATCATAAAACCCGGAACAAACCTTTTTGGTGTTCTAATCTTATAAAGTTAAGGAAAACCAGTAGGAGGCTGAAGAATAAAACCAGGAGATGTAATTTTCAGGCTGACTGGGGCAGCTTCTTAGACGCACGAAAGGTTTAAAAAAGCGTTAAGATCTGCACAGAGGTCATCTTGGATTAATTTCTGAGAAATTAATAGATTACCTGTTGTAGCTAAAATATACAAAACCTGGAGTAGAAATATTAGGTGTAGACTCGATTTACTTCGACGTCCCAATGGTAAGCTTACTTCCTCTAATATGGAAGTAGGTGAATATTGTCGAAACCACTAACTAACGTTATTGTTGAAACCCCTGATTGGAGTTTAGCTTGCAGATTAATAAATCATGATGTTTTGCGTTGGAATATATTCTCCTTCTCACCTTATAAATCTGCCGGTCCTGATGGTATTTATCCTGCTGAATTACAGCATGGATTTACCCTGATAAGAGAACATTTCCTGCATATGTTCCAGGCTTGCAATGCTTTTAGCTTTGTATCACAATGTTGGAGCAAGAGTAGAGTTACTTTTATTCCGAAAATTGGCAAGTCGGAATATACTGACCCCAAGTTTTTTCGGCCTATTTGCCTGTCATCAACCTCCCTCAAATCTTTAGAAAGGATTGTTGATAGATTCATCAGAGATGACCATTTAACTATACTGCTCCGTTCAGTAACATGCACCATGTTTACAGGGTTGGCAAATCGCATGAAACTGCACTACTTGAACTTGTAACTAGGATTGCAAGATCACTGTGTAATAGTGAGTTTCTTGTGGGTACTTTCCTGGATATTGCAGGAGCCTTCGATAGTACATCGTTCAATACGATTACTAGTACCTGTATCAAATTTGGTATCGAATATACACATCGTTATCTCCGTGCTAGAAGAAAGCTCGGTTTCAGTTAAAGTTGCCAGGGGTTGTCCAAAAGGAGGTGTGCTTTCACCTCTGTTGTGGCTTTTTGTCATTGACGAGCTCCTTGTACAACTTCAGGAATCCGGTCTTATCGCTCAAAGTTACACTAATGACCTGGTTCTGACAGTTTCTGGTAAGCATTTGAATGTCTTATATGATTTAACGCAAAACGCTCTTCTTATTGTAGAACAGTGGCGCCTTGATAAGGGTTTATATGTGAACTTCTCTAAAATTAACTTAGTTTTATTCACTAGACGTAGGAATACTGTTGCATTTTCTGTATACCATCTCGTTTTGGGTGTAAGATTAATAGCTCAGCCTTCGTCAAACACCTTGATATTATTTTAGATAATAAACTCTTGGAAGTATCATCTGGATTACAAACTAGATTATACAAACTACAAAAATCCACAACGATTTTTTGGCAATGCAGAAGAGCTTTTGGTCTTGGGGATTGTCACCGAAAATGCTTTTTTTTATATACAAATGACTAGTTCTACCAATGCTAATATATGCATCTGTGGTTTGGTGGCCAGTATAGTCAACTTTAAATCATCACTTGCCCAACAGTTTGCAAAATATCGTATGTAGGGCTGTTACTGGAGCCACGTCTTCGGCTCCGCCTCTAGCTATGTAGTCTATTTTATCTCTGCCCCCGCTACACATTCATTAGCACAGCTTGCTTAGCGGCGTTCCGCTTGAAATGTGTTGGGGCGAGGAACGCGTTCGGTATTATATCGGGGCATAGGTAAATTCTTAGTGACTTTAAACCAGCTGTGCTGGAAATTCACATATTTAATGACAGGCTGCCTTGCCTGAATTTAACTTATATAAATCTCGAGGCTGTTTACCCATCGAGAGATATGTGGTTCACACCAAACTTTCTCAAGCGAATATCTGAATCGCTAGCATTTTTTTCAGATGGCCCACGTTCAGAACGGAGTGCCGGCTTCGGTATCTGCTACCCATCTCTGGGTCTGAGAACCTCAGGCAGTTTGGGTACTTACTGTGCTATTTCTCAAGTGGAATTTATCGCGGTTACTCGCTGTGCCATTACAGCTGTTAATTTCGCGGGTAAAGGTGAAGATATTATTTTCTATACTGACAGTAAATCTGTTCTCAGCTCCTTAAATAATCCATTGACCAACTCTAAACTGGTGAAGGATTGTAAGAATTTTCTCTGCCGGATTGTAAGAATTTTTTGAATGTTCTCATTTTTTGAAGGTAATGAAATCTCAGAAAATTTGTTAAAAACTGGGTCACTTTCATGTTTCATTGGACCTGAACCAGCTGCTCCATTGCCTCTTTACATTGGTAGAAAAATAATCAAAAATTCTGCTCTACTTCACTTAAAGCAAGCGTGGTTATCCACCCCCACCTGCCGTAAGGCGAAATACTTTATTAGTGAGCCCAACTCAAAGCTGATATATTACGCTCTTTCATTGGAAAATAATAACCTAAGAATACTAGTATCGATTCTTACTGGGCATGGCCGTTTCAACGGTCATCTCCATCGCATAGGACTAGTTGTTTTTCACCGAGTTGCACAATATGTATGAGTTTAGACGTTCGATTGGCGGCGCGCCATGTTCTACGCCTTGGTTGACTGGAGAGCCAAACCAAAATAATTTATGAATTCGTTTACAATATTACAGAAGAAACTTGGATTGATAAAGCTTGTTTTGTTTGGCTTGACGGCTCTGCAGTCCCGAAATGTTGATCGTATTATGACCGAGTGTAGAATGCTGAAGCATATGCCCACTTCCTGGCAATTTGAAATTCAGATATCTTGCTTGCTTCTGGGTTGGATGTTCGGCTTGGTTTGAAAAAAATCGGCATTTTCAGCATCACAAATAAATTTTACTCTTCAGAACATTTTAGTCGTTGGTTGATAATATGTACGATACGGATGAACAAACTAAACATAATTTTCTTTAATTTAACTTTTATGGTGTTCAGTTCATCAGATTGTTACAAATTGTATATAGGTTGAAATTTAAAATACAAAATGCCTAAGCCGCTTGTCTGCACAAAACATATTCGTTTGTCCCCAAAATCACGTATACGGATTGTTCGATTTGCGTACTTTGATGGACAAATGGTGTAGCTGGTTATCGGCGAACTCTTATACTGTTCTCTAAGCATGCCATTTATGTATTTACAACTGCGATTACCTCGGTATACGAATGATTAATTTTTTATGCAGGTCATCGGATTTATTCGAAAACCTATGAAATCGATCACAATAAATCGTATATTTTATGCCATCACATATTCTTCTTCTGATGTGAAAAGCAATAATAAATTGATGACGTAAATAAAATTTCATGCCTTGGATAGATATTATAGAAAGACACATCATCCCTTTCCGCAACCAAACTCACCTCTTGCACAAATCGATTTCTTTGGGATGTGTGAGAAGCTTTATATATTATTGGAAATTTTTTTTTCCGTCACAAATTTACATTTTTCTTCATGACGTGTTGTTTGTGTCTGTGTGTGTGTGCGAATAAAGAAATCCCAAAAATAAACGGATTAATGGAGTGAAAACTTTCCATATTTTTAGAATTGGTGCGCTTAGGGGTTGCTTATCTCCATAAATTTGTTTTTCATCAGCTGATGAATTTTTGATTAATTTGTTGTAATCTGCGATGTTATTTTAAACAATATATTGTATGGGGTTGGTGACATAATTTATACCGTATTTCGTATATTTAATATTCTACTTGATTGATTTCGAACACGTTATGACTCATCGCGGGTTTTAGATAATATGCAAATCGTATACAGAATACAACACAACATTACAAAATTAAATTAAATAATTAAAAAAGCACAACAGTATATAAGTACCTATAGATATTTATATAGATAATCGACTTTTCTATATATACAACATCAAGAATTTATTTTTCTAAGAACGTATTTATATATAGAGGGTGATCCACAAACTACGAACCAGCAGCAGGCAGTTACGTTCCCCTACGCTTTCTGGATTCAAATTTTACAAATCGCCCGGGTAGTTTTCTTCTAGGAATCAAAAATACATTTGTAAATCTGGCAACATTGTAATGTAATAATTTCCAATAAAGCTACCTAACTAATAAATTCACTTCTACTAGTATGCGCCTACTCAAATCATTTATTATTTCATCACAGTTCAAACACAGATTTAAACAATAAATCAAGAAATAATGGAGTATTTTTATTGGTAATTATTACATTACAGTGTTGCCAGATTTACAAATATGTTTTTGGTTCCTAGAAAAAAACTAGCCGGGGGATTTTAAAAATTTCAACATATTTGCATTCAGAAAGAATAATGTCTATGTCACGTCGGTACGGGCCAATGGTTCATATGTTGTCCCACACCCTGTATTGCTAATTCAAAAAGTTTGTTTTATTTAATATTTACAATTTTGCTATTATTTATAAATTTATTTCTTAATTAATATTATTTATCTATAACAAAAATCAAACTTAAAATTTAAAAAAAACAAACAAAACGTAACTTACCGCAATAATAATACTTTGTAATCCTAGGCAGGGCTAAATGCAAAAGAAAATAACAAATTTTTTAAAGCAAACAAATAAACAACCAAATAGCCAATTAAATTGTATAAAAAATAAATAAAAAATAAAAAATATTATTTAAATTAATTTTTAATTTAGACTGATGTTTATAATTTAATTTTAATTTAATACTAAAAATGAAATGAATTATGGTTTATACAAATATAAAAAAATTTTGGAAGCGATTTACTTAATTTGTGCTATTTAATGTAATGAAGATGTAATAAGGTGATACGTCAGAGTTGTAGACCGTTGTATTTCCGGAACTTATATCTATTAAGGACAAACTAAGCCCTTAATTTAATTTTAGAATAAACATACTTAAGTTCACAACGACAACTAATTAAACCCACACAAATGCAAACATAGACACACACACACACGCAAACAAATAAATTCCCAATTAACTAGTTCCTACAACAGTCAATTCAATTATTTCAACCAAAATCTAATCGAAGGCAATTGAATATGAATCCTCTATAAAAGATAAGCTAAGTCAATTAAGTCCCACAACACGAAATTAATTTAAAACCCTACAAAATCATATTACAAATTCACACAAGTTGTTTTCACATCATATGCACATATTGGTTACACTGTTGTCAAACTAAATCCACACAAGATCCAATCACGCAGAAAACTGATTAAATTATACAAAAATATGTTGTTTCTAAATTAGATCCCACAAAAAACTATTTTGGGTCAATGCAGATTTTATGCTCAAAAACATAAATTAACTCTCAAAAACCACCAAATAAAAATTAAGTTCCACAAAATACAAATGAATTCCACAAAACAGATTAATCTAGGTTACATCAAATACAAATCAAATCGCACATTATAGAAGAAAAATGCAAAAAGACAAAAGTAAATTATGTACCATAATTAGGTTCCATCAATTTAGTTGAAATTATCCGGGTTTTAGTTTTAGTATTAATGACAAATTAAATTCCAAGAAATCCAACAAAATGAAAATTAAATTCCACAACTAGAAATGAAGTGCCCCAAAACGATAAGCATACAATATACAAATCCATGTCACACCAACAGATTAAATTCCACAAATGCAAGCTATGTTAACCGACCTAATAAAAAATCTGTCCGATGGATTGCTACATTATCATTGAAGAAGTGAAGCTATCAAAGTTCACAGAACTAATAAAGAAAAAAAGAAAAAAAATTAGGTTCCATAAAACAAAAAGAGCTTTACAATATTATAATTCAACCATTGAAATAATTCGTCAATTTCAATCAGTCCCCAAACACTCACAACCAATATAGGTCACACCAAAGACAAATTAAATTCTAAAAAATGCCAGGTTACGTAAAATGACATCATTAAAAATTCCTCTGATGAATTTCTATGTGTTTGTCAATATAGTGATGGAGCTTTCTACCAAAATATGGACTTTGTGGAACTTAAATTCAAAGCCAGTGAATTTATTGTAACATGGCGAGTCGCACTTAAGTAAACTATGAATACCAGGTGCCGTGCAGTTTTAACTCTGCCTTTCTGATATGTTAAATAGTGATCTTAAAATTGATCTTCATTAATTTATTGTGTTTAATTCTTGCCCGTATCTAAAATTCCTGGATATGTTGTAACTTCGTGCAGGCATTTTGCATATTTCAATTTATATAACTCAAAACCGCGTAAAGATTTAGTACCTGGAACGGAACAAATGTTTCTCATCGAGTTTTTTTTTCATCGTTTGAAAATTTAGTGCCACCTAAAGAGGATCAATGTGGCAGGCATAGTTTCAGTGGTATACGCAGGTTCTGTGGATGTTCGAAAAGGAATCTAAGATTCTGAGGAATCTGATGTTATTGGAATGTTTCCAGAAGCGATTGATTGAGCTGCTACTGGAATGCGGCCTTTTTCAGCTCCATCCAAAGAGAAAGTAAACCTGGGTAAGCTCAACAAATAAGACACTTTCGGAAAACCTTCGTTATATGAGGTGGCGCTGTAAAGGCCGATAAAAATAGTATCGCTATAAGGTTGCGGGAAAGCCAGAAGGACTAGTGTTACCTAATTCGAATCTTTCAAATTTCTTGGTGGCGTCGGCATATTACCCACTTTATTGCAAGAACAAATAGAAGGGTTTAAACCGCAGCTTTCCGGCAACCTATGCGATTTGATAATAAAAAAAAAATTTGTGTAACCATTGTAAATATGACCTTGTACTGAAGAGGTCTAGGAATGCTACCAGTATAAATTTCTGTGAAAAGATCACCGAATTGTCTTCCAATTCTCTAAAAGTTAGAAAAGAGTTTGACGAAATGGGCAACTCCCATTCTGAGATCAGTTGTGCTACAACATCAGGAAGACTATCAGACTATGGTGAGCTAAAGATACTGGTCGAATCTCAAAAACAGAAGTTTCCATGGAAGGATTTTTGCAGCCGGAAAGATAATATTGAATTTATACAAATTTTTCAAATGTGATATAAAAGGGCTATGCCTCTAAGCTTTTATACGTATAGTTCAGAAAGTTGATTTCCAAAAGCAAGCGTGCTTTCTGCTTTAATAACTGTAGGGTTGATAACACTAACCAGACAGTAAACGGCGTACGGGATACAGACGCGGCTCTATTGTACCGTCTTTCAAGCTGAGGTGCTCGGTACATCTTGTGGTATCAGTGGTATCTGTAAAAAAACATGATGTGCGGGTGCTGGTGTACTGGCTTGAAATAAGAAAAAGTTTATTATGTGCGGTGTTAAAAGCTTCTTACTAGTTTTTACAGCTTTCAGTAAAGGTTTTTGTAGAACTGTAGAACTTTTTTTTAAATAAAAAATCGCTCTCAAAAAATCTGTGAGACTCTCGTCACAATATCAGAATATAGCAGCTCGTTTGATTATTCCCAAAATTATTTTGCCTGATTATTTGTAATCATCACATTTAGAACAGGTTCTACTAAAATTTATGATTGACCTAACAAATACGAATTACGTGTTTGAATATATATTTAAATAAAAGTGTTTGGAGAAAAAAATTAGGACGTTGATTTTACTTCATACTAACCAATGACGTTAAACAAAACAACAAAAAACAAAATACAATATTGGGACTTTAGTTTGAATGCGGCATGTGACAAACTTAAAAAAAATTTAATTTTATACAACGTCCTAATTTTGCCAGTGTGATTTTTTTTCTTTGTTGATTATGTCTAATTAAATAAAAAAATTGGGCCCACAATTAGTTTTTGTTTAAGATTCAGGATAATGTAGCTACGCTACTATCTAGTGTAATAGGAAATGAGGCAGCAGCCTGCTCTGCAGGACCGAAGAAAAATTTGTTCCTCTATTGGAGTGAGATAAACTAAGATACTTTTAATTATAAACAAGGCACTAAGTTTTTCAGTACGTTTCATTACTGTGCAGGAACCGAAGAAACTGATTTATTCTTCTATACTGCAATATGAAGTATGGGAGGACTAATGCCGAATGTAAAAACTCAAAAAATTCTTAATTAGAAAAAACACCCTAATTTTTCTCAGCATTATTTTTTTGAATCTTTTCCTAGTTTTTTCTTATATACTGCGGTATTAGGCAAACTAAAAAGATTCTTAATTATAAACAAGGCCCTAATTTTTTTCATTACTATTATTATATTTTGATTATGCCTAATTATTAAAAAGGGAACCAAAAATTGTCTTTTGCTTAAGAGTCCGGAAAACGTAACTGCTGTATGACCCAAAAAAACTGAGGTAGCAATCTGCCACACAGGAACCGAATAGAATGATAAATTCTATACTGCAACTTTACATTTGAGGGCTATGGGTACCCTGAATCGTGGGATGAGGCAAACTTTAACTATCTTAACTATAAAGAACGCCCTAATTTTTTTCCGTAATACATTCCCGTTTTTCACTAATAAGCCTTATTCTAAAAATGAGCTCAACAACTGCATATTGTAAAGGGAAATGAGATATCAATCTGCTGTGCAGGAACAGATGGGATAACTATGGGTATCCTGGACTGCGGAATGAGATAATCTCAAAAGATTTTTAATTACAGACAAATTTCGCTCAGCATCATTAATTGACTTTGCTTTATTATGAAAAAGTGGTCCAAAATTATGTTTTGCTTAAGAGTCTGAAAACGTTGCTATGCTACTTTTCACGTAAATGGATATAAGGCAGCAATCTGCTGCGCGCAGGAACCGAAGTAACGATTGGTAGCCTATATACTGTGCAATGAGGCAAACTTAATAGATTTTTAATTATAAACAAGGCCCTAAATTTTTTCAGCAAAATTATTATATTTTTACTATGACTAATTATTAAAAATGGAGACCCATAAATATTTTTTTGCTTAAAAATCAGGAAAACGTGGCTGCTGTTTGGCCCAATAGGAACTGAGGTAGCAATCTGCTGTAAAGGAACATAATCGATACTGCAACTTTACATTTGAGGGCTATGGGTATCCTGTACCATGGGATGAGGCAAACTAAAATTATCTTTACTATAAATGACGCCCTAATTTTTTTTCCATGTGATATATTTCCTTTTTGGATTAAAATTTATTGTAAAAGGGGCTCAATATTATTTTTTGCTTAAGAGTCAGATATACGTAGCTACGCTACTGCAATCTGCTGGGCAGTAACAAATGAACAGAATAACATTTGCGGTCCCGAGTCTAGTATTGTATTTTCTACATTGTGCCTTCATATGGGAGACTCTGGATATCAAAATATTCTTAATTATAGACAGTTAAGTTTTGCTTATAAGAGTCTGAACTGTAACTTGATTGGGCGGGGCTATGTGCATATCCTGTCCGCAAAGTGAAAACTAGAGCTGGTGGACTTGTCATCCTACATACAGCTGAGTGCGGAAAACTATAAAAATTCTTTATTATAAACTACGCCCTAATGGATTTTCTGCATGATTGATTTTTTTTGATTATGCTTTGTAAAACAAAAGGGGGTCGAAATAAAATAGATTTTTGCTTAAAGGTCACGAAAGCATAGTTACGCTACAGTCTGGAGTAAATAAAATCTACTGTGCAGGAACCATACAAAACGATATATTTGCATTGTCTATTCTATACTGTAACTTTAAATGGGATAAAACTGTAAAATGGGAGCGCTATGGCTATCTTGAACTGAATGAAACCAACTAAAAATATTTGTAATTATAAACAAGGCCCTAATTTTTTCACATTATCTCTTTTTATTTTTCTGCTACGCTGCTGTCTGGTGTATAAAAGGAAATGAGGCAGCAATTTGCTCTGCAAGAACCGAATACAGTGATTTCTTCTTCCATACTGTAGCTTCAGATGGGAAGGCTATGGGTATTCTGTACGATGGAATGAGACAAAGAAAAATGTCTTAATTATAAAAAACGCCCTAATTTTTTCTTCGCATGATTTATTTTCTTTTTTGATTATGCTTGATTCTAGTAACAAACAATTCAACGGGGAAAAACAGTCTGCGATTACTAAAATTTGTATGATGTCTTGATTTCGTTTCATCGACCTTGTTTCGCCATCCATATATATGTTTCTTCTTCGCCGGTCGTTTCCATTGAGTTGACGAGAAAAATGAAGATGCGACATTTTTCGTCTAATCAAATTCCTATAACTAAATTAATAAATTTGCGAAAAATTTCCATACAAATTATGATGATATATAGCATCGAAAATCGTCTTCAAGTCACACAATGAAGATGAATGACCTGTACCATGTATGTACCATCGTACTCGTAATAAAAATGTTCGTGGAAAATTCAAATATTCATGAACATCTAATATTTATGCTTAGACATTGTTTAATAATTTAGGAATTTGCACGAATGGTATGTATGATAAATTGTGTACATGCGGGTAGCAGATATCTTTAATGTCATGAAATGCCTACGTATACAAAATTTGAACCCTTCGCGGATTAATAATTTGTGTGTGTGTGTGTGTGTGATTTAAAATGAATAATACGTTCGGTGATTTGCGCAAATTATATAGTGTAATGTGTCATGTTTGGTTGTCGAGTTTACAATGGCCATTAAAGCCAACTATATGTATAGCTATGTAATACCATAAAAAATATGTTTAGTTTCGATTGCCAACCCAAACAATATAAATTTCCATATATGTACATAAAACATTTTTATTATTGATATTGGATTACAAAACAAAAAAAATAACAATTCAATAAAAATAAAGTTTATAGCTTCCTCATCTGTTACTATACTCGTACATACATATAGTAGGGTATACACCCTACTTCACCCATATATACCCCAACGATTGGATCGGATACAAATTCAATTTAAATTTCGAGAAAGAGTGCAATAAAATCGAATTATATTGAATGAATTACAACAAGTGTACGCGACAAAATACACGCAGCTCCATTTAAACTACTTGTCGAACGCGAACAGTATTCTGTAATCTTTTAATGAATCTCGGAGCGAAAGCGATAACTTGAATATTTTTATCGATTGTAAAACCATAAATTTTAATATTCAATGACTATTCGTATGTAGACACATGACGTATAAATATATTGGAGCTAGATATCTATCTTGAGATGGGAACAAATGATTTCACAGTTGATTTGAGAGCAACAATTATTCGGCTGGAAAATTATGTCATCACACGAATAGACAACATGGTTTTGTTATGTTCAATATGTAGACATATATGAGCTGTTTGGTGACATAGATGTCTTTCGCATGTGATATACGCAAATCAATCCCCTACAAAATGACTTTGTTTTGACATCGCTTCAAATTAGATCAAAAGTTTCTTACTTTTTCTCCTTAAGTCAGGTTAAACCTTTCAATGAGATAAATTCGGCAGCTGGTATAATATTTCAAAGTATTCATGGTGTGCAGAAGGACTGTTGCGGATCAATGTGGGGCCATTATCAGTGGTGATCCCAGAATCTTAATTTATGCCACTCTAAAGATGTCTTGTTCAGTATTATGGGTACAATCATATGTTAGACGTATAGTTGCGAACAAGTCGTATATTAAATCGTATGAGTTAAAGTCTCGGTTAGGGCCAAACCATTTTTACTTTCAAACTAATTCTCTCAGCTTCTGTTAAAATATTCAAATTACTAAGTTCAAGAGGCAAGCATAAAAAGTGGGTGTAGCAGTACCAACATCGTATGCCGATGTTCAAGTAAGCAGAGTCAATGACTTTGGTTCCGCAGACCTGAGTTCAAGCTTTGGTTAGAACGATTTTTTTTAAATTTAATTTCTTCTTTCAAATCGGTTCTACTCAGATTCTGTTAAAATTTTCCTGTTTCGCCATTCAAGTGGCAAGTATAAAAGATGGGTGTAGCAGTACCAAAATTCTATGCCGATGGTCAAGTAAGCAGAGTCATTAACTTTGGTTCCGCAGACCTGAGTTCCAAGCCTCGGTTAGAACGATTTTTTCTTAAATTTAATTTATTCTTTCAAATCGGTTCTACTCAGCTTCTGTTAAAATTTTCTATTTTGTCAATTCAAGTGGCAAGTATAAAAGATGGGTGTAGCAGTACCAAAATTCTATGCCGATGGTCAAGTAAGCAGAGTCATTAACTTTGGTTCCGCAGACCTGAGTTCCAAGCCTCGGTTAGAACGAATTTTTTCTAAATTTAATTTATTCTTTCAAATCGGTTCTACTCAGATTCTGCTAAAATTTTCCATTTTCGCCATTCAAGTGGCAAGTATAAAAGATGGGTGTAGCAGTACCAAAATTGTATGCCGATGGTCAAGTAAGCAGAGTCATTGACTTTGGTTCCGCAGACCTGAGTTCAAGCCTCGGTCAGAACGAATTTTTTTTAAATTTAATTTCTTCTTTCAAATCGGTTCTACTCAGATTCTGTTAAAATTTTCCATTTTCGCCATTCAAGTGGCAAGTATAAAAGATGGGTGTAGCAGTACCAAAATTCTATGCCAATGGTCAAGTAAGCAGAGTCATTAACTTTGGTTCCGCAGACCTGAGTTCCAAGCCTCGGTCAGAACGAATTTTTTCTAAATTTAATTTATTCTTTCAAATCGGTTCTACTCAGATTCTGTTAAAATTTTCCATTTTCGCCATTCAAGTGGCAAGTATAAAAGATGGGTGTAGCAGTACCAAAATTCTATGCCGATGGTCAAGTAAGCAGAGTCATTAACTTTGGTTCCGCAGACCTGAGTTCCAAGCCTCGGTTAGAACGAATTTTTTCTAAATTTAATTTATTCTTTCAAATCAGTTCTACTCAGCTTCTGTTAAAATTTTCCATTTTCGCCATTCAAGTGGCAAGTATAAAAGATGAGTGTAGAAGTACCAAAATTGTATGCCGATTGTCAAGTAAGTAGTGTCATTCGATAGGCTCATTTTTTTAAAAATTTTATTGGCAAATGGGTCTAACCTCCATTAAATCCTCCTCGCCTGTTACATCAATACAAAAAATGTTGAAATTTTTGAATAGTTTCATGAAATTTCCTTGTTTTTGTTTTGATGTATCAGGCGAGAAGAACTAATGGAGGTAAAACACATTTGCCAATAAATTAAAAAAAAATAAATTCTATCGACAGTCGAACTCGGGTCCACGAAACCAAAGTCCATCACTCTGTTAATATAACCACCGTCATACAATTTTCCTACTGCTACACCAATCTTTTATACTTGCCACTTGAATGGAGAAAATTGAAAACTGAAACGATATAAGAATTTTTGATATGTACTGCCATTGGTCTCACCGAAATTTTTTATCTCGGAGTGTTTGCACATGGTATAACATTCTGTTATAATTCATCATATAGTAGACGCATTGGTCGGCATTCAAACGCTTCAGGCCAAGTTTTACGAGCGCACTATTTAATTTCTCTACCATTCACGACTTGTTTGCCAGAATGTTTTTATAAAGTCTAAATAGTCAACCAACCCTGTCTTAAATTTAGAATGGTTCACTCATGCCAAATTAAAGCCTTAGCCATGTTCGTATATACATCGTCGACGTAGTAATGCAAACACTTCGAGATGAAAGATTTAGGTGATGCATTGGGAATTCGGATCACTGCATTGGGAATTCGAATCATCCGTGACAGGGAGGCTGGCACAATTTCATTCAGGATGAGTGATTACAAAATATCCTCTAGGATGTGTTCAAAGTCGCATGAATAACAAAAGCGATTGGTAGTTTGTTGTTCGTAGTGCTAATAACTTGACCGAATATTTGCTATGCAGTAAATGTCCTGAGTCGTAGTGTGCTGTGATACTTAATGCAGATTGGGCTAGTTATCTCGATGAAATAAAATCAACATTGGCTATGTTTTTATTATGCAGGGCGCAGCTGTTTCTTGGGGATTAAAGCGTCAAGCAACTGTTGCACTTTCGACAACCGATAAAACCAACTGCAATTTGTAATATCAACAAGAGCAAAAATGGAACGTCCGTAAATCTGTGGTCAAGTGGGTAGAGTGGTTGAATATGGTCTGGCGGAACCAAGTTCAAGCCTAGCTTGGCTTCAGAGATTTTTTATATTAAAGTGGCTATGGTGAAGTAAGCAGTGCGATTGAATTTCGTTTTGTGAACCTGGGATCAATTCTCGGTAGAGATTTTTTTTTTAATTTAATGGCAAATTCGTCTTACCTCCATTGAATTTTTCTCGTCTCTTACATCTAAACCAAAAAAATGTTGAATTTTATGAAACTTTTCATAAAATTTAACATTTTTTGTTGTTTTGATGTAGCAGGCGAGAAGAATTCAATGAAAGTATCCATTTAACATTAAATTAACAAAACAATTTTCTTTACCGAGAATTGAACGTTAACGAAATCAAAGTCTGTCACTCTGCTTACTTTTAAGCGAAGTTGAACCAATTTGAAAGAAGAAAATAAATTAAAAAAGTTTGCGACTTAGCAGAGGCTTGAACTCGAGGTTCCAACCTACTAAAGTCAATGACTCCGCTCACTAGAATACCGCTGTACAAGTTTTTTACAGCTATACAACCATCTGTTATACTTGCCATTTGAATAGAAAAAATTGAGGCTTTACATACGTATGTACATCGTTCTCGTCGGTTATAACGTCAACAACGTAGATAACGTCGATAATGTAGACAATTCCTAGAGTGATTTTGTCAATTAGTTCTAAACTAAAGGGTGACCAAATTTCTTTAGGAACAATGGGTTATTGGTGATAGTTTTATAGAATTGCCGTCAATGTATTTAAATCTGGGGCCCTACTATCACTTTCGACAACGATTTTCGACGACGATCGTTTTCCTATAGTAGGCAAAGGAAGAAAAAGGTAAACAATAGTAAATTTATAATATTGTTTTCCTTTTTCTTCCTTTGCCTACTATAGGAAAACGACCGTCGTCGAAAATCGTTGTCGAAAGTGATAGTAGGGCCCCTGTTTTCAAAAAAAGCGGAATTTAAAACTAATCGGGCTTAAATACCATGAAGCTATACTTGGCGTCATGTTTATCCATTACAAAATTATTAAATTAATCCAAAACAACGGTATATAGCGTTATATAGAGTGGGGCCCTCTTTATAACGGTGGAACGGTATAGAACAGTTCGCAGAAAAATCGGAAAAAACGGCTCACAAAAATCAGACAAAAAGGTTATAACCTTCATTAAAAATAAGCCGAGGAAATTTAACTATGCCCGTGCCATAAAATTTAACACACCCCACTCCATGGTAAAGCAAATTCGAGTTCAGGAAGGCTATCCATAAATTTTATGGCACGGTCATAGTTAAATTTCCTCGGCTTATTTTTAATGAAGGTTATAACCTTTTTGTAAAGATTTCTATCGAAGTTCAGCACAAATTTTCAATACGCTGATGTTCGAGTAAGCAGAGTCAATGCTACTGAAATCGTGGACCCGAGTTTAAGGCTCGTCAGCGCCAATACATTTTTAGTTTAATTTCTGTTGTAAACTTGCTTCAACACAGCTTCTGTTGAAATCTACATTCAATTATAAGAGAAATTTTGGGGGCATTTTTAACGGAAGCTGAGTTAACCAAAAATGTCAGAACATCAGTGTATTTCGAAGAAGTTAAAAATCTGACAAGCTATTCCTCCTTATGTTCTTAAATTTTATAAAACTTCCGTTCCAGTCAATGATGGTTGATGTGATTTTCTAGGCGGGCCAAAATATTTACCAACACGAGCATACAAATTTTAAGTTTAAGTCAGTACATGAATAACGTCCAAATAAAAACTTCCCTATACAAACTGAAAGTATAACAAATCGGTATAGCTGAGTTTAAGTCTCGATCAGATTCTGTTAAATTTTCATTTTTCTCTATTCAAATGGTGCGAGTATAACAGATGGATTTATCAGTAATGAAAATGTACGGCGATGGTCAAATAAGCAGAGTCCAGAAATACTTTTGGTTATAAAAAAATCGATCAGGCCAGGGATTTGTTCTGGGTTAGTTGGCCATTTTTTTTCCCCTTAATCTCCAATTTAGGAGCATAGGTCGTCTATTAGGCTTTTCCATCTTACTCTGTTGGGGGCTACAGCTTTTATTTCCTCCCATGATTTACCGAGTTGTTTCGCTTCAGCTAGCATCGTTCTCCTCCATGTCATGGCTGGTCTTCCGATTTTTCTTTTCCCTTGCGGGTTCCAGTCCAATGACATCCTCGTTATATCACTTGGTGATTTCCGCAGTGTGTGGTCAATCCATCTCCACTTTCGTCTCTTAATTTCTGTCGCAATGTCTGACTGGTTTGTTTTTCTATGCAGGTCGATATTACTTATCACGTTAGGCCAGAAGCATTTCAGTAGTCATCGAAGGCATTTGTTTACGAATACTTGTAGCTTCTTTCTGGGTTTTTCTGTGTGTTTCCATGTTTCACACCCATATACAGTAGTACCGATTTCACACACGAGTTGAACATTCGTATCTTGGTCTTGCGTGATAGGACGGAGGTATTCCAGACTTTATGTAGCATGTTGAATGTATGTCTGGCCTTATTTATGCGTTTGTTCATGTCTTCCCCTGTCCCACCTGTTTTTGCTACTGTGCATCCAAATGTATACGAATTCGTTTACATCCTCGATTTGTATTTCATTGATGTGGATCGGTGTGGTTATATTCGTGTTGAATCTCATTATCTTGGTTTTCCTGATGTTAATTTTAAGACCAACTTTGTTAGCTAAATCTGATAGCTGTTGTACTTTCTGCTGCATGTCTGAGTGTTTGTGTGTGAGCAGGCATATGTCGTCTGCATAGTCCAGATCATTGAGTCTACCTGTTAACCCCATTGTATGCCGTTAGGGGATGTAGTGTCTAATTTCCGCATTACACCATCCAGTACGATCAGGAACAGCGTTGGTGAGAGTACGCATCCTTGCCTTACTCCTTGGTTGTTATAGTATGTTTCACTGTGCTTTCCTTTATATTGAACTCGGTTTCCAGCATCCCGATACATTTCTTGTATGAGTTCTATTAATTTCTTTGGGATGCCCATTTCATAAAGTGTCTGCCATATTGCGTTCCTATTTATCGTATCAAATGCGCGTTCGAAATCGACGAATAGCAGGTACAGTGGTGAATTCCATTCGTTAGATTGCTCAGTAATGATACGGATTGAGTTGATATGATCAGTGCAACTTCTTCCTGGTCTAAAACCAGCTTGTTCGTTTCTTAATTTAGCATTGATCGTAGGTGAGATTCTGTCAAGGATGATCATTGCGAGTATCTTTATTGTTGTGTTGAGGAGAGAGATACCTCGCCAGTTTTTGCATTCCCTTCTTTCCATTTTTGTGGTATTTTGCCAGAATTCCACACTTCTTGAATTATAGGTGTTAGTGCACTTGCAGTTGTAGATGAATTTCCTTTGAATATTTCGGCGGTTATGTTGTCTGTTCCAGCAGCCTTGTTGTTCTTCAGTTTCTCAATGACACTTTTAACTTCCCGCTCGTTCCCGACGTCTTCTTCGAAATATCCTTTCCATCTCTTTAACTGTGCTTCGTCCGTTGTTAAGATTTGACCATTTGCATCTTTTATAGGTGGTATATTTGTAATTTTCCCTGTGACCTTTCTTACACACTGGTGTAGTGCTCGCATATTTTGGATTGCTGCTGCCTCTTCAGCATCCTTGAGAATGTTCTCTGCAAATTGTCTACGATCATTCCTTGCCATTTTCTTTACCTGTCGCGCTATTTCCTCATATTTGTGTTTCACCTCTGCCGTGTTATGTTGGTGGATTTGTAACTTAAGTTGACGGCGTTCCTCAATTTTATTCCATGTATCATCACTAATCCAAGGTTTCCGATTGTGTTCTTGGTAGCTGAGTACGTCCGAGGCAGCTTTGATATATGCTTCTTCAATTTGGTTCCATCTTTGTTCTATACTGGTTGCTTCATTTCTACGGAGATTGAGTTGGAGCGTTTCATTGAAGACGTGTCTTGTTTCAATATTTCTGAATCTGTTTGTGTTAAATTTCCTCCTATTTGTCTTTGTATGTTTCACAGCTGCTGGCTTGATTTGAAATTGTGCTATTACTAGTTGATGATCACTGTGTACGTCAGCGCCCCTCATTGTTCTGACATCTTGTAGTGAAGTGAGGAATTTTTTGTTGACCATTACGTGGTCTATCTGGTTTTTGGTTCTGCCATGCGGTGATGTCCATGTATATTTATGTATATTTTTGTGTGGAAACCTACTGCCGCCTATGAACAACTGATTTGTGATACAGAAGTCGACGAGTCTTTCACGGTCGGTGTTGTCTGTTCCAATTTTTGCATTGAAATCTCCTTGTATGATTTTGACGTCATTCCTGTGCGTACTTGCTAATGTGGCTTGTAATTGTTCATAGAAATCATCATTCGTTGTTTCATCTGCATCTTCGGTTGGGGCATAGCACTGAATGATGGTTGTGTTTCTTATTTTCGAATGGAATCTTGCCACAATTATTCTGCTGTTAACTGGTTTCCATTCCATCAGTGCTTTCTTCGCTTTATTTGTTGTTAATATGCCCACGCCCTTGTTCATGTGTGTCGTCTCTACTCTACCAGAGAATATCATATAATTGCCATTGCTTGTGTTTATTTCTCCACTGTTTTTCCATCTGACTTCACTGAGGCCTAGAATCTCGATGTGATAACGTTTCATTTCCTTCTCTACTTGTGCTAGTCTTGATGTTTCTGTAAGAGTTCTGATGTTCCAGTTCCCGATGCGTGTCCGTGTACGATAGCCATGGGTCGATATTTGATTTTGCCGGTTTGTGTTATTATTTCTATTCGTTTCTGTAATCAGTTTTGTTTCAGATTAATGAATGATTGGTCCATTGAATCCTAGCCAGTTTCCAGTGCTGCTGGATAAGGCATACTGGCATGCCGGGGGGAGATTCCGTCCCATTCCATTATGTACTGCTTTTCTTCTATGATGTTCCCAAGCGGTCACCCAAATTTTTACTAACCCAAGCAATGGTTGCTTGACGTTGATGGTGAAGTTGTTGTTGTCTTGTCTTTCTCTGCCACTCTCCTATAGTTGGCCATAGAGGGTCACTATTCGCGAGATTATTTGATTCCCTGGAAACGGGATTTATGAAATCTTATTCCCAGGATATATAATGCGCCCACTGTAATTTTTACAGTCAGTAACAGTCAATACTATTTAATAAGCAACGATTGTTTTTCATTATCGAAGCTGTAGTCGTTTAGGCCATTTCCTTTAAATTCGATATTTCTGTACTTTAATGGATTCACATCCATTTCAACTGGAAAACCAACATATTGGCCAACTATAGAGTTACTCCCGGGAATTTGGTTCGTTTTCTATTTGTCGTTACGCGTTTTTTTTGTATTTCCTGTGATTTGACTTGAAAGTCAAGCAAAACATGGCAGATGTAAAGCGAAAACCAAAAACTAATAATTTTTTTTACATTTGAGTTATTTCGAGTTGAAGTTCGCCCAAATTACTATAGAAAACACTGAATTTGGAAAATTTTTTAATAAGATGGAAATGGAGAAAACGCTTCTACAAGCGGATTAAGACGGCATCAAGAAAGTGTGTACAACATCGATCCAAACGAACGTAAAGACGACTGCAATATTACAAGCTATTTATTTTGGTATTTTGGAATCTCCAAATCAGGGCGGTAGGGTAGCAAAACTTGGTAAAGTTGACCATCCGTCTGGGTCTGTTATCTATTTTATGAAACACTAATCCATAGTGGAAATTGTTGCGAGACTTTTGTAAAAGTGAAATTTTTCGTCAATCATTAAGTCCGCTGCACAATACTTTGCCGAGGGGCAACCGCATCGGGTGATGAATCTTATGTATTAGTTTTATGATTTAGCCAAGAAGAAAATAATTGAAACCATAAAGTCTCACAAAAAAATGAGTGGAGTGTGACTCGAGTGACTTGAGTGCGGCAATAATGAACCCTATTGATGCAATTAGTGCGGCATTAATTGATTTAGAATCTAATTTACTAATTGAATCTAATATCAAAGCACGGAATGTTATAAACAGATTATTTATTGTAGACAATACATCGGCAGCGTACTCAGGTTACACAGCAAATGAATGCTTGGAGAAAGCAGCAGAAGATGACGAGCCAGGAAACTGGTAAAGTACAGAAATATCGAATTTAAAGGAAATGGCCTAAACGATTAATTACAGCTTCGATGATGAAAAACGTTCGTTGCTTATTAATAGTATTGACTGTTACTGACTATGAAAATTACAGTGGGCATTATATATCCTGGGAATTCCCGGGATTCCGGGAATAAGTTTTCAAAATTCCCGTTTCTCGGGAATCAAATAATCCCGGGAATAGTGACCTTCTAAAGTATTTCTGGACTCTGCTTCTTAGGCCATCGTCGTACATTTCGATTGCTGCTACATCCCTCTTTTATACTTGGCAATTAATTGGAAAAATCTGAAAATTTTATTAGAAGCTGAGTTGAACTAATTTGTAAGATTAAATTAAATTAAAAAAGCGTTAGCCCGAATGACGCTTGAACTCACGTTCACTAATCAAACGCCAATTACTCTACTTCCTTGACCACTGCTTTACTTAAACTTAAAACTTGGTCAGTGGTCAATATTGTGGCCCGCCTAGAAAATCGCATCAAGCATCATTGACTGGAACGGAAGTTATATGCCAGATTTTTAACTTCTTCGAAATACACAGTTCAGTTAAGTTTCAAACGATATTAATGTTGGGACATTTTTGGTTCAACTGAGCTTCTGTTAAAAAATTTCCCCAAGTTTCTCAATTGGAAAGTATAAAAGATTTGCATAACATCATAAATCTATATACGGTGGGTGGGCGAGGTAGTAGAGTGATTGACTTTGAATTCGTGGACGTAGGTTCGAGTACGATTGGCGACGGTTACATTTTTAATATAACTTCAACATTTTCAAATTTTTCAACTAGTGGCATGTACACAAGATGGTGGGTATATAGCGATGATGAAATAAACGCAAAGTCCATTGCCTTTGCTAAAATTTTTAATATTTTCTATTCAAATGACAGATATAAAAGATTTGTATAGCATGAAACATATATGCGGTGGTGGTCGAGTGGGCAAAGACGTTCACTTTGGATTTGTGGATGCTAAGTTCGATTCTCGATCGAGCCAAACGTTTTTTGATTTAATTTCTCTTGTCAAATTAATTGGTGATGGTGAAATAAAAATAATTCAACTCAGCTTCGGTTCATGGCAAGTATAAAAGAAGGTTACTACGGGTATAGAGCGGTAATGAAATTGTACGGCGATGGTCAAATAAGCAGAGTCCATTGCCGTTGCTAAAATTTTCAATTTTTTTTATTCAAATGGCAGCTATAAACGCTAAGTATATCACTTTTTATATGTATGGCGGTGGCTCGGTGGTAAACGAAGCTGTGTTATTGGGTTATAATCATGACGAGTTCGATCCTCAATATTTACTTTTAATTTTTAATTATCAGCAAATTGGTCATTTTTAAAACAAAAAGCGTTTTTTATTTCATTTTATGATGATGGATGCCCGTTATAATTTTTTTACCCTTAATCGAGGTTCGAACACTGCACAACATCCACGAATCCAAATCCTATGACACCGTTTACTTTACCACCTAACCATTTCCATATATCGATTTGCCGTTATTCTCATCCTTTATATTTGCCAATTGAAGGGAGAAATTAAATAAATTAAATTAAAAATTATTTAATATCAAACCGAGGTTCGAACTCACGGCCACAACGCCAAATGCAACGACTCTGCTCACTAGACCAGCAGCTTATATAAATTTGGTGCTATACAAATCTTTTATGTTTGCCAATTCATTACGGTCATACACAAGAGATGGCTCTTATACTTGCCGAAGAAATAAAATTAAAAATGTATTGACGCTGACGAGAATTGAACTCGAGTCCACAAATTCAAAAGAAATGCCTCTGTTAACTGCACCACCGCCGCATATAAACAATTCTATACAAATCTTTTATATTTGCCAATTCAATAGAGAAAATTGAAAATTTTAGCAACAGGGATGGACTATGCTTATTTGACCATTACCGTATATTTTCATTTGATATTGAATGTAGATTTCAACAGAAGCTGTGTTGAACCAATTTTACAGCAGAAATTAAATTAAAAAAGTCGCTGACGAGCCTTGAACTCGAGTCCATGATTTCAATAGCATTGACTCTGCTTACTCGACCATCAGCGTATTGAAAATTGGTACTGAACAACTATAGAAATCTTTACAAAAATGTTATAACCTTATGACCGTGCATAAAATTTAACACATTCCACTCCATGATTAAACGAATTCGAGTTCAGGAAGGCTATGAGTGCTACCGAGTTATTAAAAAGCCAACTCGTTGAGATAGCCAACGGAAGTACACCGGATCTTCAACAGTTTTTCAATTTTCTTTATCGTCCGTTACTAAACGGTTGAGCGTGCGCTTATCGCCGAATAGGCTCCAGACTCGGTTCCTTATGTCACAGTGCATATACATAGAATTTATATAGGTACATCTCGGTTTTAACCACAGTATTACTTTAAAATTCCGATCAGATTCAACAACTTAAATTAGTGACTTTTGAGTATCGAATGTCAGAACGTAGCTGAAGAATATTAGTCTCGAAAGAACGAATGGTGACGTTTTGTAGAAGCCTTCGACAAAATAATGACGGGATGCAGTATCAAACTCGTCGCAAACCTTAAGATCATTCAGCGCCAGATAACCAAATTTGATGTCCTGCTGAACTGGAGGATTATCTTCAAGAATTATTTTTCCAGGCCACATAAGATTTCAACATAATAGAGCAATTCAGCTATAGAACTGGGAGCCACTTAAAGTTGATGATTACGTTCCACACTCAGTGTTTGCGATAATCTCTCGCAGATGAAATTTATTGATGCGCCCCTAGATGTAAAAACGCGGGATATGGAATCGGTACATCATGATTGTCCAGTACATTGATAATGGTGGAGAGCAAACTGCCAACCCATTTTTAAAATTCTTGGAGTGGCAAGGCTTTTCTGACCGATCCATACGATCGGTATATTAAATACCGATCCGCCCTTCGGTTAAATCAGCGTCTTTCCATGGATTTTAATTCATTTTTAAAGTCTTACTTTCGCCGTAGTTTCCCCGAGAGTTAGGAAGCTGTTCATATTTAGTTGCCAAATGGGAATATGATATGTAAATTGGATGTAGTTCTCGGTTATGGCCCATTGGAACGGAACTAAGCCATTCATACTGATTCTAAAGTAATTACTTAAATTTTGCCAACCCCAGAGGCGTGTCTTGGAATCACAGAAGCTATAAGAATCACCTCGACCGCCGATATGGATATGCTCAAAGGAGTTACAAAGGAATATAACCTAAAGGAGCCCATCCAAAGTGATAACTAGAGATTCTAAAAAATATGTTCATCTAAGGGACTTAACCGCAGGTTTAACGACCAAATGCAGCTACACCCGAGAATAGTTTTATGAATAGAAACGCTTTAGACCGGTCTGTTGTACAGTGTATAATCAAAAGCTATCTTAAGTTTCAGTTTCATCTCCTGGCTGTCTAGAATGCCATTAGCTAACTTCTCTCTACAAACTCTATAGAACACGCAGGGTACGTTTCTTATAGTGATGAGTGGAACTTCTAAACACCTAGGCTATGACTATGATGAATTTCGATTTGTCTGAGGGTATCGGATTTTTAAAATATTTTTGGCTATGGTGGACCATCGATAAGCTTTTAATTTTAGATGATTGAATCAGTTTGCTTTGTTAGATTAAAATCAAGTTTACATGCTAAAAATGATTCCCAATTTTGATTTTTTCTTTATATGCTGCTAACTAATTTCTTCAGCGCTATTTTGCCATCGAAATTCCATCCCATTTAATCCAATTTCTAGGCCATCTCAATATCCAGGCAGATTTGATAACACGAGTTTTTATTTGGATTGTTTTTATCCAAAAGCTCTTTAATTTTGTTTTATGGAAGCAAATAAGGAATCGAAATAGCCAGACAAGTTTTGGACACGTGAATGACCTGCACTACATCTCGTAAATATTCATCTGATGTCATACAGAATACCGCAAACATTTCTTATGGTCTTGTATTTAATTGTTTTGCTGATGACTCCCAAATAGAGTCGTATCGCTAATGCTGCTACGTGAACCTCAAATTAAATGGGAAAATATGAAGGACTGCGACACATAAGGCAAAATTCGAATATGTCCTACAAAAATAAGTAAAAAAAAAAATTATGTTTTCCAAAATAGTGGGACATAATAAGTTGTACATACTTTAAAATATAACCGAAACAGGTAAATTAAATATATTATGTTCCACAAACAATAGATTCCACAAAAATAATATTAGAGTTTTCGAAGTTTTACGACTATGATAATATTATAATTACGAGATTTTACGATGGAAAAATTATGTCCCACAAAAATATATGTAGATTAGGTTTGGTCATCTATGTTATGGCCCAATCAAATTTGCTGGTTGGAACGTATAGCACCTTGGGTTCTCAAGAGATAAGAATCGATATGATATGTATATCTCATTATAGGTATTTATCGATAAATTTCTAAATTTGATCTATACCGACAAATCGTTATCTACACATATTAAATTCTTATCTATCAAGTCCAAGTGTACAAATTTTAGAAAGTCTAATCTTCAAAAAAAGAACCAAATTCTTATCTCTGGATATTTAAATGTGTACATCCAGAGTACAAAACACCAATTCCATGTCTCCAGGCTAAACTGACAAATATTGTAAACTCCAAATTCTAATCTCAATATTCTATTCACTATAAATGCTAGATAAGTCTTCACTAACTGGTGGCCGTCATGCTTCAAATTCTAATCTTCTGAAATCTAATGGATTTTAGATAATTATTTTGAGCTACACGTTACATTTTGCTTACAAATTAAAATTGAACAAAATATTATTGATTGACACTATATCCATTGTACACCGTATAATTGAACCTGCTTGACGATAAACCAGCTATAAAAAAATTAAATAATTTGGAGGTACGGTAGTAAGCATTATTTGCTGAGTAAACTGACCAAAAATTATTGCTTGTGCGCTACATAACTTGAACTTTAATAAATTCGTTTTAATTGAGCAACTTATTATTTTAATTTGTTGCTCTTATCGATTGTTCCCTAAACCCTAGATTCTGAATATGGCACTCCCAATTCTATTTTCTAGTTCCACGGCCCGAAAGGTTCACTATAATTGTAATCTATTCCAAATTTGGAGACGAAATAATTTTATTTTAACGTTGATTATAAATTTTGAGCAACAGTTTTATTTTTTCCTGAATAGTATATAAATTGAGCAAAATGGGCATGTATGTTAATATTATCAATCGAACACTGACATTTTGCCTAACAAATTTAGTTAATTTAGGACTAAACTATAACTATTAAAAAATTTGCTCAAAACTGAACATAGTGAGTTATAACTATACACAGCTTAAAATGAGCAACTTTTATTTTATAATATCACGATTTAAAAAAAAATATTTTCGAAACTACGTTTACCTGTCAACAGTCACCAGCAACCAATTTAATTTTATAAACGTATAATATATAGCTCAGTTTGGTCTACTTTGTATTAAATAAGATTTTACTGCAGTTTAGAAACATTTGAGAGCCGGCCTCTGAGCTGGAATTCGATTCGGAGCGATCGTAGGCGTATTAATTATTGAGTAAAAACCACATCAAAACTGAGCCACTATTTTGAGCAACTTGAGCAAATTTCGTGATTTTTTATGTGTAAGTTATTATACAAAATATCTACAAGAAGGTGAGTTTGCTAAACTATATACAGGGTGTGCATTAAATAATAAAAAAAAATAACACAGACAACTATACATTTAATTTAAAATTACATTTATTTTCGTTTTTTTTTAAATTTTTTTTTTTAAATTTGACAGCAAATCATGCAATTTACAATAATATTATTATTTATAATTAATTGTTTCAATTTTTTACATTTTTTAACACGTTACATCGTTTTAAAATTTCGATTGGTATATACGCTATATAATTATATCGACACTATACAACTAGAGTAAAATTTTTATTTTAAATTAATTAATTAATCGTTTTTAAATTATATATAAGCAACAATATTATATCTTGTGATTGTTAAATTAAAAATAATAGTACTTTTGTATTTTTAAATTATTTATATAATTTTTTATTCTAAACTAAAACACAATATTCAATTTTTTTTTTGTTTTTGTTTTATATACCTATAATTAATTAATTAAACGTTTTAATTAGCAAGAGGAGATTTTTAAATCGGTTATGGCTCGATGTTGAGCGGTAAGTATTGGTTTGCGTTCGCTGAATACAAGCGGATGAACTAGCAAAGGAGCATGCTCTTCTAGAAATAAAATAAAAAATAGATAAAATAAAAAAATTAATTAAAATTATAAAATTATAAATTAATGAAACATACAAAAAAACAATAAATTAATTAATTTATAAAACTGTGTGAGGCTGAACGCAATCAACTCGAACAATATCATGTGTATGTATATAGTGGTTTAAAGCAGCTATTACACTCAGCTAATCATTCCAACGTAGCAACGAATTAAAATTAAAAAAAATCTATCTAATTTAATTAACAAAATTAATAAAAGATTTGGTTTATGAGTTTTGCATCATTTCATAATCAAAGCGTATATAGATATGTATATATGTATGTATAAAAGAGTTTCGCACGCGCACTCAATTCTCTAAGTCTAATTGAAAATTATTTACCTTGAAGTTGTCGATTTATTAAGGCAGTTATACCATGACCTTCGTTACTTTTTTTTGTCATTAGCATTGGTTTATCTTCCGAATCATCGTATCCGCCTGGTAAAAAACCATTTGTTGCCGCCATTGTTTCACTGACCTGAAACGATGAATTCTATTATATGTATGGGGGGCATATTTATGATAAAATACAAATTGAGCTGAACGTTGCAATTTATAGTTCCTGGAATTTAATTTAATTACCTGTGTCACTTGCATTAATTTTTTCACAACGTCACGCCCTAATATATGATCGAATACAGCTTGTAGAAATGGCTCGGCCATTATTGATAATTTTAGTTTGTCCCGATGCCATATTAGGACACGGGATTCTTCCATTGCCATTATTGATACCTGGAAATAAAGAAAAGTTAAATGGATTTTTTTTTTACATTTTTGTTGTTGTTGTTGGTATTTATTGACAAATTATTATAAATATATTTGGCTGATAAAAGTTTGGGATAACCTTTAATACCAATAAATAGGTTATTTATAGCTTTTATCTATTTCGCCAGCAAACGTTTATAATTTGAGTCTGACTGGAAATAATCAGCAGCCAACCGACTGGTTTAATCTGGAAACAGCAACAACAATAAATCATGTGGCTATCATACAGTTTATAGACAACTTTATCTTTTATGGGAGTACAAAGTAGGCAAAATTAATTCGAATTTTTAGTTGTGTTTGGTAAATCGGATGGAGCCAAGGGGGGGTTTCGCATGTAGAAAAACAAATCTTTGTAAAAAGCTTAGTATAAAATAAAGCTTTGTTTTATATTAGCTGCTCTGTCCCGCTGTCAAATAAACGTAGAGCCTAATTTGAATAGAGGTATAAAAATCTCGTAAAAGTGTAAATGTTTCGTCATAGTTTAGGAAAGCTTTCTATTAAAAATTAAATGAAAGCTTACATTTCTTTTTGTTTAAAACAATCTATATAATTTGGAATATATTCAGGTGCAGTCTTACTAAATGACTTGATGGGAAAGTTCATTGAACTTTCAATATGACAGCTATCAATGATAGCTGTCTTGTAAATCATATCGGTTCACATCGAACAGTTAATGCGATATCAGACTTACAATTTTTTGAATTGATTAAAATGCTTAATGTTTATTGAGAAGCTTTTTTTATAAATAATTGAAAGCTTTATTTTTATTAAGTTTTTAACTTAAACAAACAAATCTTTGATGGCTTTATGACAACTTCATTAAACTCTAAATTAGAACACGTTCATTGGAATGTAAATGCTTTTTTTCAAAAACTCTATCGATTCATTGATGAGTTATACATTTTTAAGCTTTCTAAATTTATTAAATTTATTAAAATTTTAATGTAATGGAAGAAGAAAAGTTTGATTAGGAGAGCTTTCTAATGAAAATTAAATTCAAGTGTTTCTCATAATTATCATTGCTAGCTTTAATTTTGGTGAATGTTCCATGTCAAGCTCTTGAACCAAACTGCTCTATATTCGTGAAACTATACCGATCGGTGGTGTGATTTCAAATTTAAAACTTGAGTGTGCGAACGAGATTACATTTTTGAATAAAGCTTTATTGTTATATTATGATCAATTTATACTTCTGTAATCAATTGGAGTATGAAAGCTCGTGTTATAGGTTTAGGATTTTTTTTTAAATAAAAGCCTGTGTCTGAAGTTATTTAATGATCATCGAAAGCTTTAATTTTCCTTTGTATTCAATTTGCGATTTGAAATGTTGGAAAGCTCATTAAAGTTTACATATCGATCAGTTGTGTGGTTTCAAATTTAAAAGTTCCTGAGCCGAAAATGTTTTATTCATGGAGTGGAGAAGAGCAAATCTTTATAGAAAGCTTTATGTAAAAGCTTTGTAAAGCCTCAACATTTTAATACTAATTTTGGAACCCATTCTAATGAAAACCTGTGTGGAGTTTCTTAATGATGATCGAAAGCTTAACTTAAAGCTCAATGAGCTTGTAACAGGAAAGATTTCATTGACATACAACTCATATTTTTGGTGGAATTATATCGTATCGTTAATAGATAACTGTGAAACATTCTGAATTTATCGAAAAGCTCGTAACGTTGATGAGAAGCTTTTTATTGAAAACTTAAACCATTGTTTTTGTTATTATAATTCAAATCTTTTTTTGTAGTTTGTTTTCAATTTTTCAAACAAACAGCTATTAGAAAGTTTTTTGAAAAGCATAAAGGACTTTTAACATAAAATCTCCCATTAACACGTAACTCTCTTTTACGACAAATTGTGAACAATGAAATGCCTAATTAATTGGTCAGCTCAATGTTCATTTTAATTATATTTTGTATGTTTTGAATTTTAAACTATAAGTTGAGCCGTTCTGCTTAACTGTTCATATACCATTTCAAATATATACTGGTGCAGTCTTACTAAACGACTTGATTGGAAAATTCATTGGACTTGAAATGAAAGCTTTCATTGACTTGCAAATCATATCGGCTCATATCGATCCGTTAAAATCTGTATATCAGACTTAAAGTAAAGAATTGTCTGAATTGATCAAAAAGCTTAATGTTTCTTCAAAAGCTTTTGGCAAAAATAATAGTTGAAAGCTTTGTTTTTTTTTAGTTTTAGATTTAACGCTGTATAAGCAGTAAATCTTTGATGGTTGTTTGAAAAGCTCATTTAACTTTAAATTTGAAAATTTAAACAAAACAATTATGCCGGATCATTGTTGTGATTTACATTTTCAAGCTTTCAAATTATTTATTTCAGTGTAAATTTAAATATAACTATAGAAAAGCTTAATCATACATTTTCAAGCTTTTTGGATTTGCTTAAAAAATTTGAATGTAGTGGAGGAAGAGAAACCTTTGGTTTGGAGAGCTTTCTATTAAAAATGCCAAGCGATTTTAGTAATTATCATTGAAAGCTTATATAAACTGTACTGGTATAGTCTAATTTGATTAGTTAATTGGAAAACAAAAATCATTCATCTGGTGTTAGGTTTAACAATTTTGTGAATTTGTAAAAAGCTTAATGTTTAATTAGAAGTTTTTAAATAAAGATTTAAGCCAACAGTTTTTCTCATGATAATTGAGAGCTTTATTTTTATTTAGTTTTTAACTTAAATATGTTTGAACAAATAGTAAAGATTTACTGGCTGTTTGAAAAGCTCATTATACTGTAAATTAGAAAACTTTCGTTTCGGATACAATCATTTCTTGTAAAAATTCTTTCGAGTCATTTATGAGATATATATTTATAGCTTTCTGGATTTGTTGAAAATATCATTGTAATGGAAGACGAACTATTTGATTAGACGAGCTTTCTATTGAAAAATCAAACCAAGAATTTTTCTTAATTATCATTGAAAGCTTTAATTTTTAATTTTCCAGCTTGTAAACCAAATGCAAGTATTTGTTTTAGAAGCTCGTTAATGAATACATTTAAAAGCTTTCACTTGACCACTATATGCTTGAAACTAAATTTAAAATAATTTAATGGAAGTCAGAAGAATACATTTTTGTAGAAAGCTTTAATGTAACATTAAAACCAATTTATATCTATACTAGTCTGCTTTATTTTGCTGTAATACAATCATATAGAGTTATTCAGTGGTAGTGTGAACTCTGGTTAAAGCTCAAATGTTTCATCTGAGTTTAGGAAAATCCTCTAATAAAAACCTTTGCCTGCAGTTATCTCAATGATCTCAATGATCGTTCAATTTTTGAGCATTAAGGTCTATTTCAAATATTTGGGTGGAAAGCTCATTAAAATGTAAATATTGACCCTTGGAATTTAAAACTTCAGTCGAGATTTCAATATTCATGGAGTGGAGAAAAATAAATTTGTACACCAAGCTTTTTGTAAAATTTTTTCATATTAGTTTTGGAGCAATCTAATGAAAATCTGTGCCTGGAATTTCTTAATGACGATCGAAAGCTTAAATTATATTTCGCACTCAATACGAGCTTAACAAAGAGCTGTTCTTTTATACCTCTGAATATTTGATTTGAAAACTCAATAAACTAGTAACATGAGACATTGACATCCACCAGATATTTTTGTTGGATTCAAGCGAATCGTTAACAGGAAACTGTGAAACTTTCTGAATTTATCGAAAAGGTCTAAATGTTGATTTTTTATTCTTAATCCTGCCGAATTATTGATGAGTATAAATCTGAAAAATCTAATTGTCTAAGAACTCAATGTTCATCGAAATTTAGATTTTGCCACAGATACTTCAGTATGCTTTATGATAGCATATCACTTGAGATATGTTATTAGATAACAATACCTCATAAGTTTATTGAGGAAGCTTACAGTAACTTAGGACTAATTAGAATTGACAAGCTTTGCGTTAATAACTTTAAAGTCCAGACGTATTTGCTCAAACAATTAAAATCTATTAAGGATTAAGTTAAGTACTATAATAATGATTGAAATGTGTTAATGGGACTGTTATTAATATAATCTAGTACATATTGACTAATTAGTCAATTATTTTTAGTGACTGAACGATAACAATATTTATCTAAATTAATAACTACGGGTGATTGCAAAATTGTAATTGAGAATTATATAATACAAGTTGTAAAATATGCACCAGACGTTATTTTGTAATCAGTAAAAGTTTACGAAGGGAAATTGCAGAGACGTAGATATCATATTATTGAAGTATGTGGTGATTGATAAAAACGATTTATATTATTGTTTTGAGTTGAGTTTGTTGCACTCTCAAGATAATAGTCGGTGCCAACTGTTCTACGGTAATCTAGTATCCGAAATTCTGCCAAATTTTAATAATTTTATTTTATTCCAAATGGTTTGGATTAAATCTCCAACAAGTTTCAAGTTTCTAATGCGACTACTAAAAATTCCCTGCGGGACAACTGTTTTGGCAATTAACTATTTAACTTTTAACAATTCTCAGAGTTATTTAAGAAACTTATTTAATCTGAATTCTAAAAATACTATAAGCTTTGGAAATTGGTTAATCTAACTTCTTTAAATCCTCATAGTTATGAAAGCTTAATCTTTAAAATTTACAGTAAAAGTGTATTAAAGTTGCCAATAAGTTTTCTAAAATTATCAAAATTTATAGTAACTCCGCAAGATTATGAATTAAATTTTCAAAACACAAAGAGTTGCTAAAAATTCCAGAACCTTACAAATGCATCATCTGAATTTTATGGGGTTTATAAAAGCTCCTTAGTCGCCTCCCTCGATAGCACAGTAAGTAGCGTGCTTACCTTGTTATTCGAGGGTCTCGGGTTCGATTCCCGGTGGTGACCAAAAATCACGGTTGGGTGTTTTTAATGTGTAAGTATTTGTGTTTGTCCGGGTATTGCACCGTGGGCCCATTGTGGCATTAAGTGCTGGAGTAATCCGCCCAATTTTAATTTTTTTAAAGCTCCTTGGAAATAGTTATTAGTTATGATTTACCGTAAACTAATTTATTAATTTTAAAAACACAAATTCGATCCTATTCCTCAGCATCAGAAAAACGCAAAAGATTTACGAATCTAACTTCTATGAACCACAGTTTTTAAAAGTTCTGAATTTTTTTTTTTACAGCTGAAAGTTGCCAGGTTTGTTAAAAGCATCAATAATTTATAAAGCTCCAAAATTATATGTAGCCAACATCCAAAAATGTTCATGCTTCATAGAATCACCGGTAGTTTACGAATCCAATTTATAAAAATTGTGAAAGTTTTCAAAAATCTGGAAATTCTGGAAATTTGCTAATCCATCTACTAAATATCTAAAGTTCCGAGACCTTAATAACAAAAATTCAAGAAATTGTGGGAATTGATTAAGCTTTAAAAATTTACAGATCAGCTCTATAAAAGTAAAAAAAAAACTTAAAAAATTATTAATCCAACTTTTCAAAAACCGAGATTTTAAAGGTTCTGCAAATTTACGAATCAAACTACTAAAAATTGTTAGAAAAAGCCTGAACATTTACCAGAAGCTGGGAACTTACTGATCCAACAAATGCAATACCAATTTTGGCATTTATTAATTTTAAATAAATTTCTAGTCCGCAGTGTCTCTTGATAGTTTATGTCAAATTTTTAGCTGGCCTCCTCAACTGCAAAAATTTACTATTTCAATTTCCAAAAGTTTCAGAATTTTACGAATCCAAATTCGAAAGTATCTCAGACTTGATAAAAGCTTTAATAGTTCTGGAATCCAACTACTCTATAGGAACTTACCATGTGAGCCAGCTTTACAAATTCAATATTTATTTATTATAAAAGCTCCGAAAATCGGCTAATTTACGAACTTCCAAATACATAAAAAAATGATACAAGCTCTAACAAATATAACTTTTACAATTTTCAAACGACTATTAAGTTTCCGCAAATAGAGGCTCAGAAGCGCTGGAAGCTTGCGAATCCATGTTCAAGAAATATAAACCTCGAAAAATTTAATAATACAACTTTACCAACGCAAACTTTAAAATTTATACAAAGTCCCAGAGTTTATAGAAGCTCCGTTGAAACACGTATTTAATTTCTAGAGTTTTTCGACCATTTTTATAACCTTTGACAAAATTTCGGAGTTGGTTAAAATTAGTATTAGCTACGACATTTTTTAGATCCATCTTCTAAAGCCTTTCCGAGTTCTTACAATCTTGAGAGATTAATCTGCGGGTGTTATTGAAGTTTTTGAAATTCCTACAGTTGATAAGGCATCGGAAATTTTCGAATTGCTACACTAGGAATTAACAAAATGTTTGAAAGCTCAAAAACTATCTAACCGACGTTAATAAATTTTAAATAAATTTTCGGAAATTTACGAAACAACTTCTAAAAATTCCTAAACTTTTAACTCCTCCTGGACCGAGCAAATAGCGCAGTGGTTAAAGCTTTGACGTTTGGATCGGGAGGTACCGGGTTCGAATCCCAACAGAGGCGGGATGCAAAAGGGATTTTTCATCTCCCGATTACGATCGGTGATTAAATTGAAAACATCTATGACCCTCTGTTGAAATGTAGAACTCATGGGCCGACCCATCTTCCATGTCACTGTACAGGGTGACATGGAGCTATGCAATGCGCACGTGGTATACTGTACTTGTGTGAATGGGATGAATGAATGGATTGAATGAATGTTGTGTGAATCTAAGGTAAGGCTATGAACCGTAAAAGTGTCTATGCCAAGTCCTTTTAAAAAAAAAAACTCCTCCTAATAAAAATTTTCAGAAATTATGTAATGGTTCCGAGAACCAGAAGCTTCGAGAAACCCTATTTCTAACAATTCTCAGTGTTTATAGAAACAACGTTTTTTTTTCCATAATTTAATGAAAATTAACAAATCACAAGCACCAACATATCAAATTTCTGTTCCAGCTTCTGAAGATTTGAATTGGTTAAAAATGCTCCGGAAATTTACGAATTTATACAAACTTTCAAAGTTTATTAAAATTCTAACAAATTCAATTTTTAAAGCCGCTGCTTCTAATATTAACAACATTTTAAAAGCTCGAAAACTAACTAATCCAAATTTTGCAAAGTTGACCTCATTTTCGGAGTTAGGTTCTAAAAATTGCCAAAGAAGGTAAAAGTTACAGATTTTTTTAAATCCAACTACTAGAACTTTCCGGTTTTCTGAACGGCTCTGATCATTTATTAATCCAAAATCTAGAAGATTCCCACAGTTTATAAAAGCACTGGAAATTGCAATTGGAAGTTTCGGAATAATAAAATTTTCGATTATACATTAATCCTGTCTCTAAACATGTTTATAAAAGCTCATTAGGCTTACTAATTTATCTTTCAAAAATGTTCCGGTATGATGAAAGCTCGAGAATTTTTTTATCCTTATTTACTAATGTTTCAGAGAAACCTCAGAGAATTTCCATAGAAACATAATAATTCAATATTTGAAAATTACCAGAGCTTTTAAAACTTTTGCAAATTTTACTAATCTAACTTCTAAAAATCTCCCAAATTGTGGAAAGCTCTGAAAATGCTTCATGAGAAAAGCAAATCACGAATTAATATAATTCAAAGAAGTTTTGATTAAATTTATAAACCACCCACATTTGCTAGAAGAGTTTATAAAAGCTCCAATAATGACAACATGTAACCTTCCCAGGATTTATCAATGGCCGGAAAGGAGATTTGCGAGACATTTACTTATCTGATATCTGGTTCGTAAATTTACTAAAGTAAGCTTTTAAAAGCAGCAATGTTTATAAAGTTTCCACCATATTTCGGATATAACTTCTTGAAATTGATAAACGAAAAAACTTGTACAACCTCTTTCAGTATATATAACGGACCTGAAAGTTTATGGGTCCAAATGGTGAGTAGACGATAGGTTTGGAAGCTTGAAAACATATTGTACTTCATGATTGAACTTTAAAGTGCAGAAAACTTTTCCTTCCGAACTTCCCAGAATTAATAATTGCCTCGGAAAACTTAGCTCCAGAAAATCTACTAACTAAACATTTAAAAGCTTAAACTATTTTTCAAAATTTTGCACAAAAGCTTTTGGGAACTTACTATTTCAACGTTTATATATTTCAAGAGTTTCTAAAAGCTTCAGAAAGTTCGTCGAAAAATTTCATAGTTTATCAAAAATTCAGAAATTTATGAACTGCCCAAAAGTTGTTTAATTTCATTTTCAATTTTTAACAGAATTTTTTTTAGTGGAAATTGCTGAGAGATTCACAACCACACTTATCCAACTTTAATGACATATTGTCCAGAGTTTATGAAAAATTTGAAACTTATAAAAATTTCCAAATTTGATAAATGCTTCGAAAACTTACTAATCCATTTGGCTTTTCAAAATATTTAAAATTTACTTCCAAACTTTTAAATTTTGCCAGGGTCGAAAACAGATTCAGATCTGATCTAATTTATAAGTCTAACTTCAAAAACTCCCAAAGTTGAAAAAAGCTCCGAAGGCTTACTAATTTAAATTTTAAGCCTTTTAATTTTTTTCTGATTTAATGAAAGCTAATCCAGTTTTTAAAATCTAACAACTTCTAAAAACATCAAAATTGTTAAAAGATCTGGACATTTAATAGTTTAACTTCTACAAATACAGCTTCTAGAAATTCTTCGGAGAATATTAATTTCCTGAAATCCAACTTCTTACAGTTCCCAGAATGTATAGAAATCAACAATTGGAATAATACAATTTTTAAACATTTTTAGAATTGTTAAAAACTTACTTATTCGACAAATAAAAATTTCTAAAGCTGATATTTTAAATTCGAGGGAATAAATAAAACCACAACAATTACAAATTTACGGGTACCAGCTTCTAAATATGTCAATTGGTTAAAAGCTCCTTAAATTTATACATACAAATTCTCAAATTTTATTTAAATTACAATTTGTGAAATTTTAGAAGTTGCTAAAATTTCTGGGAACGTACTAGTCCGTATTCTAAAGATATAATAGTTAGTTAAAAGCTCCAAAAATTACCAAAAAACTTTAGTATTCCCCAGAGCTGATCAAGGAACTTAACTTCCAAAAAAGTGCAAATCTAAATCCTTAGAAAATGTGAAAATAAGTGTTAAAGATTGCCAAAGAAGATGAAAGTTTTAATTTTTTTTTAATCCAACTGCTAGAACTTCCCGGTTTTCTGGACGGATTTGGGCAGAAAAGCACCGAAAATTGCGATTAGAATTTTCGGGATTAATAAAAACTTCGATTATCTACTAATCTAGTCTTTAAACAGTTCCCAAGTTTAAAAAAGCTCATAAGGCCTACTAATTCATCTTTCACAAATGTTCCGAGTTGATGAAATCTCAGAAATTTATTTATTCATATTTTCTAATGTTTCAGAGAAACAATTTCGATAGAAACATAATAATCCAATATTTTAAAACTACCAGAGTTGTTAAAAGTTCACAAAATTTACGAATACAACTTCTGAATTCCCATTCTCGTTGAACACTACGGAAGTTTACTAATTTCACATTTAAAAGTCTCGCAAATTGCTGAAAGCTCTGAAAATATTTTAAAAGGCAGACAAATCACAAAGTTTATAAAATTCAAAAAAAGTTTTGATTTAATTTATAAACCACCCACAGTTGCTAGAAGAGTGTATAAAAGATCCAAAAATAACAGCATGTAAACTTCCCATAGTTTATTAATTTCCCGGCCATTTGCTTTTCATTTTCATAATAATTTACAAAATTGATATCAGCTTCGAAAATTTACTAAGGTAAGCTTTTAAAAGCGGCAATATTTATAAAATTCTCACCATAAATTCGGATAAAACTTCTTCAAATTGATAAACGAAAAAACCTCTTTCAGTTAATAGAACGAACCTGAAAGTTTATGGGTACAAATGCTAAATAATGCTGAGTAGACGATAGGTTTAGAAGCTTGAAAACCAATTGTACTTCATGATTATACTACAAAGTTCAAAATCAAATATCTACAAACTTTTGATTCCCCACTTCTCAGAATTGATAAATGCCTTGGAAAACTAGCAGCTAGAGCCCCAGAAAATCTACTAATTTAACTTTTAAAAACTTCCAGTATTTTTAAAAATTCCAGAAATTTATAAATCCAAATTCTAAAAACTCAGTGTTGATAAAAGCTTTGAGTTTATAAAAAATTCCCAAGATTGATAAATAGTTCGGAAATTTACTAATCGAGTTAGTTATTCGAAATATTTAAAATTTGGTAACCAAACTTTTAAATCTTGCCAGGGTGGACGACAGACTCAGGTCTGATCTAATTTACAAGTCTAACTTCAAAAACTCTGAAAGTTGAAAAAAGCCCCAAAAGCTTCCTAATTTAAATTTTAAGCGTTCTAAACGTTTTACCGATTTCATGAAAGTTCTACATTTTACTAACTCAAAGCTTTACTAATACAAATAAACTTCTAAAATTCTTAAACTTGATACATTTTAAATTAGGTAATCCAGTTTTTAGAATCTAACAGAGTTTATAAAAGCTCTGCAAACTTGCGAATTCAACTTCTAAAAACATGAAAATTGCTAAAAGCTTTTACAAATTTTTCGGAGAATATAGAAAACCAACTTTCAGTTCCCAGAATGTATAGAAATAAAGCTCGAAAACTTACTTATCCAAAAAATAAACACTTCTAAAGCTGATATTCCAAAATCGAAGGAATAAATAAAAGCACAAGTTTTATAAATTTACGGTAACAGCTTCTGAAAATGTCAATTGGTTGTAAAAGCTCCAAAAATTAAAATGATTAGAATTACAATTTATACAAATTCTTAAAATTTATTCAAATTCCATCGAATCTAATTTGTAAGATTTTATAAGTTGCTAAAATGTTCTGGAAACTTACTAGTTCGATTTCTTATCAGCGCTAGGTTAAAGCTCCGAAAATTTTAATATTTTAATATTTCCCAGAGCTGAAAACGGAATTTAAATTCCAAAATTACTGGAGATACTTTAATTTGCAGAGTAAAAGTTCCCATAGTTGCTAGATACGAAAATTCTCCGAGTTTATAAAAGCGCCAAAACTAACCGAAATCTATAAAAAATGATAACAGCTTAGGAAGATTATTAACGGGTTTTCTAAATATTCCCAGTTTTTGTAGAAGCTCTGTGAATTTATCGGAGCTTTTATAAACAATGATGGTGATATACACCTTCTTACAATTCTCAAATTTATTAAAATATTTTAAAATTTCCGAATTATTGTTTCTAAAGTAAACAATTTTGAAAGCTCAACAGCTATCTACTCCAAAAGATGGATTTTACAAAGTTGACAAATCGAATATGTGAAAGTGCTAGTACCAGAAATTGACTTATCCAATTGCTAGAGCTTCCCAGAGCTTATGACGGCTCTGAAAATTTATTAATCCAAGGTATAAAAAATTGCTGCAGTTTATAAAACCACTTACAATTGCGATTAGAACTTTTACAAATTGTCAAAGTTGATAAAAGCTTACACTACCTATACTAATTTGCCTTAACTAGTTTTTATATATATTCCAATTTGATAAAAGCTCGGGAGATTTAAAAAATTTACAAAGTTGATAACGACGTGCATAATTTAGTTATAGACAAAGTCGCAGTGTTTATAAAAGCCTCGCATCGGACTTTTCGATCCGATCCCCAAATTTAGAGTTACATTTAGTCTAATTCTAAAATAGTTCAAATTCCTTCCAACAATTCTTTGTGATAGTAAAATTTAAACAGGGCTATTCATTCGCCGATCTTAGAATCTAATCTAGTTATCGCCACTTTGGACTTTACGCACCATGTGTGCACTTAAAATGTAATCTTCAATTTTGCGTACACACAACGCGATAAATATTCAAATACGGGGAATATACGAGTATTGGACAAAAATTTTCCAAACCTATATGTTATCGTCAAAAACTAATTACGATTACATTATAGTTTTTTGTTGATTGGCGCATGAACATACATATTATGAACACTTGAAAATCACGAAAGCACGCGATAAGATAGGACGAGGGCTAAGTATGGAATCAATAAATCTAATTGAATTAGACATTTAATCTAATTATTCGATACACATGTGTGCATATCTAAGTTGGCAAATAATTAAATTAAAACAGTGGCGTCATGTTATATATACACATAAGAAGTATAATCTTTGTGTGTGTGTGTGTGATAAGACAGCAAAACATAAAATTGAATATGATTAAAATGTCAGATTAAAATGTTAATCGATTTTGTTGACTTAGCACTTCACTGTACGAATAAAATTGATTAATTTGTCGCAATTAAACAAACCCTACTGGTATATTGGCGCTTTCAATTCATGTGTATATAAGAAAGTTAACAATCAAGGTTTTTCATTCTTATCGTATAAATAACTTTCATTTTGTGTGGCTAAGTACGTGGGCAAACGATACGACGATATAATCGTTCATTAATCTATCCACGATTTTTATTTATTAATTTTTTGTGCTCAAGGATTAAAAAAATTATCGATAACTTTGGCTAAAATTAGGTTTCGGATATTGTCGAGTAAGTACTTTGTGCGATATGAACTCGTCGGCACACTCAACTTGTGCAATCATTTTGATAAAAAAAAAAAAAAAAATATCGATAAATATTCAAGGTTAGATAGATACATAAATTGATTTATAAATATATCGATTAGAATTTGAGAGTGGCCATGTATGGTAAAAGAGTCATGCAGTGTTTGCGCCTTTTACGATCTGACTCAGCTAAATACAAATGAAATTATATTATTCTATCCTCTATCTTTATTGTGGCGCACTAAGCCCGCTGCCAAAAATATTAATTTACCATGACTAGACGATTTTATGGTTCTAAAAGTCATTCTGCTAAATTATTATCGTTCATAACATGCGGCATAAAAATTATCGGGCATCTTATCTTTTTATCATTTTATTTTTATTTTTTGGTAAATATTGTATGAAACTTGCAACAATATGTACATATACACGGTCCTATATGATGATCGTACAAAATTTATCCAAAGCAAGTGGTGTGGCCTAATTTTATCAGTTTATTAATATCGCAGGCAATTAAGTACTCGAAACCATAATATATACTATGATATCGGTGATATCAATGGCTTAAATTGCTTCGTAATTATGATTGGCTTTTATACAAAATTTTACCGATTTTAAACATGATTACAAATAAAAAGGAACCAAAAAGTAAAAAAAAGTAAAAATCATAAATTTGAGAATGCCCGGCAGCGCAAAAACATAATTTCGCGCAACCGTCCCAACCAAATTTGAATATATGTAATTATATCGTTAAAAGTTGTAATTTATGTTTAACTCGACTAAGGTATTCAATTGATGGTTAAACGCAAAATTCACACCAAATTATATTAAATACGTGTATAGGGCCCTGGGGGGCGCGGTTTTATTTAATGTTTTTTGATGATGAAAATGGTACAGAATTTTCTTGAAAATATCGTTGCCCCCTTCTTTCCATTACTAACAGCCACTCCCATTTATATTTGTTTCAATTCGACCAAATGCATGACTATTGATTTGAGTATTGAATCATTTTTACATATATCACAAAATCCGATAAGCCGAGGGCTTAGTTAAAATTATAAATTTCAATTTCACATTAAAACAGTTGACCAAAGGTTCTAATAAATATGAATAACAATGTGTCAGTATTTAAAATAAGACTCTTGACTAGTCTATAAATGAGCATTTGGATGAATTATTGTAGTGTACCTAATCTAGACCTCGTTTTAGGTATGTGGTGAATTATTTTCTTATTGAATGCAATACACAATATATACAAATATACCGAAAGCTCTGAGGACAGTTGTATTTTTAGAACATAAAGCTTTTGAAAAGTTTAAAAAACTTATCAGTCATTCCTATTCAGGTATAAATATACATGAACTTTGAAAGCTGCTCAGAAAGCACATTTAGAATTGAAGCTTTCCGAAAAAAGTTTATAATAGGAAAAAAACTAAATTTATTTATGTTGTGGAATACATAATATTATATATTTTAGGTAATCATCATGAATGCTGTGGACGGTTTTGCTGTTGTGACCTTGAAAAAACCTTGAAAACATGTTTTTTTTGGTGAATATCTCGTAAACGCTGTAATCCAGATCTGAATCATATACATACGTACAGATTTTTTCGAAAGACTGAAAATTTTACATCATGTAATAATCAGTATTAATAAGGTAATAAGCTTATATAAATCAAATGCTCTTGAAAATTTATCACCATTTCAATATACAATAAGAGCTTTTAATAACCTAAGAGCTTTAAATAACCGAGCCCTAAACGAATAATAACCATAACTGTAGAAAACAATGTCCAAAGACATTCAAAAGCTTCTATTTTTTTTTGTTAAATTTTATAAAAGCTTCTAGTTTTTGGGCTGCCATTAATATTTGAAAGCTTTGTGAAATAGTTTGTTCGAAAAATATTTCCAAAAGTTGATAGATCTTTAACATAAAAATAAGAGTCATGCCCATCGGAAAATTTATACTTTTTATCTTACCAAGCTGAAAGTTTCCAGGAAAGTTTAAGAACACAATTTTGAAAGAAAGATACAGTTTTCTTTCGAACGTGATTACGATAGGAAGACAGCTGAAATTTTACCCATTCAAAGCTCGACAGAAGTAAAAATATGTCAAAATATCAGTAGCGAGGTTATATAGAGCAAAAGCTTCCAAGAATTGCCGGTTAAAAATTCAAGCAGTTCAATAATTATTGAACCAATTTTTTGAGCGGCTGAAAAAATTGTTGATTGTCACTGGGCCAAAAATTCAATTAAACTAAAAATGTTCTTTGTAAAAGCTCTTATTAAATTATATTAGTCAACATGGAATTACAAGTAAGAGACAGGAAGGCACCTTATAGTTATTTGCAGAACATTATGAGTGATACTTTGGCCCACCCAATCTGTCTTACACGGTCAAATCAGCTGTAAAAGCTCTGATTTTATGGAATAAGAATAATATATGTAGCTTTGTGAAATTTAAATGTTTGCTCAAAAACAGTTCCAAAACTTTAATTGTATGGTGCAAAAGATTTCTTAAAGCTTTCAAGAATTTCAAAATTTAGCAGAAAGCACATATTGAATTAAAACTTCCGAAAGCTTTTAGAAAGTTTCAAGATCAGATATGAGTTAAATACTATTGAAAGGCTAATTCCTCATAGAGCCGTGGTTAAACGCAGTTATATAGATGTAAAAATCTAGGAAATTATCGGTAATCGTAGCTTAATCAAAAGCTTTCTATAAAATTTCTGAGCCAATTACAAAAAAATTAAGCAATGTTGATACAACTGTGTTTAGTATTTTTGTGATAAATCTACAGAAAACTGACAAACGTAAAAGCTTCATGAATTTAACTAACTTAAATTTTGTTATTTGTGCTTTTGTAAACCCCTTGATTTTGGAATTCGTAAATTTCGACAACTTATAATTTTTATAGGTCTGAGCTTTAAACAACTCTTGTCATTTTTGAGAAATTTTAATTCGAAATTGATTGGAATTTTTATAAACACTGAGAATGGTTTTAAGTTGGGTTTCCAAATCTTCTAAGCTTCTGGATTCGTAAAGTTTCGCAACGATTATATTTTAAGCTTTGGGAATTTGTAAAAGTTGGATTATATGTTAACAGAGCTTTTATCAAGAATGGTGTTTTTGAAAATTGAATTTGTGAATTTGCGGAGCTTTTATAAACTCTGTGAATTTCGTTAAGTTAAGGAGCTTTTATTAATTAGATCAAATTCGATTCAGTTATTAACTATAACAAGATTAATCAGTAAGTAAGCTAGCAATTTTAAATATTTTTAATTACAACATGGATTAGTAGTTATTATTAATTTTCGGAGCTTTTATAAACTATGGATATAAATTATGTTTTAAAGTTGGTATATTGTCATAGTGAAAGTGAAAGTCAGACCCAAGAATGATTGGTTTATATAGTGAAAGTCAGACCCAAGAATGATTGGTTTGATGACGAGTGTCGTCTTGCAGTTGAGCAACAAAATATAGCCCATAGTGAAGTGCAACAACGTCTCACAATCGCGAGGGAAAACAAGGCTGCTCTGGCGAGAAGGGCAGCTAAGCGGATTTGTAGACGGAAGAAGCGAGAATGGTGGAAGGCCGAGGTTCTGAAAGTACAACAACTCAGCAATGAGCGCAGTTCACGTAATTTCTTTAAACGAATTACTGGATTGCACCATACTTTCAGGCCTTCGTCAACCGCCATTCGGGACCGGGATGGAAACGTCTGTGTCAACATCGACGCAGTACTTGACGCATGGAGTGGACACTTTACAGAGCTGCTTGATGTTCATCATGCGTCACAGACTGTTGTTGAGCCACCTCTAAGACAGACTGCGGAGATTTGCACTGAGGATCCATCCCATGAGGAATTCACTAAGGCCATGCAGCGATTGAAACGAAACCGCCCACCTGGAGTGGACTGCATTAATTCGGAGCTCTTGATATTCGGAGGGGATACTTTGTGGAACTGTCTTTTCGACCTTATTCGATTAGTATGGCGTACCGAAGTTATGCCTGACGAATGGAAAGTGGCCGCGATATGCCCCATCTTCAAGAAGGGAGACCGCTTGAAGTGTGAGAATTATCGCGGTATAGCTCTCCTTTGCACATCATACAAGTTACTGTCATACATTGTATTGGATAGAATCACTCCTCTGGCGGAGGGCTTGGTTGGTGACTATCAAGGAGGATTTCGTCCGAATCGATCAGTCACTGATCAGGTCTTTTCGCTGCGGATGATTCTATCTAAATATTATGAGACATCCATCTCCGTACATCAGGTGTTCCTGGATTTCCGGCAGGCCTACGACTCGATCAATCGAGAGAGTTTGTGGTCTGCCCTGGAATACCTAGGAATGCCAACAAAATTGGTACGACTGTGTAGGATGACAGTGACGCAGTCTCAATGCTGTGTTAAGGTTGAGAACAGGCTATCGAAAATTTTTGCAGTTAACTCGGGTGTTCGGCAGGGAGATGCTCTGTCCCCGATACTCTTTAATCTCATGTTGGAGTACATCTTTCGTAAGACTGAAACACCTCAGCGCAACATCTTATATCGCCAGTCCAATCAAGTGCTTGCATATGCAGATGACATATGCATGATTGGACTGAATAGCAACGGAGTGAAAGAAATACTTGATCCGCTTGTAGAGTTTTCAGCTTCAGTTGGACTCCAGATCAATGAGTCCAAAACGAAATACCTGATCTCTGGTTTTAGAGACAATGGCACACCAGATTTTAGTAGTGGCCACCACACGTTTGAGGGAGTGAGGAGGTTCAAATATTTGGGCTCTCTTATCACTCACGATAACAGTGTGGGTGAGGATATTAAAGTGCGGCTGGCAGCTGGCAGTCGTTCTTTGTTTCCTCTAAGGCCACTGCTAAAATCTAAACACTTATCAAGTGCCGTGAAGCTGAAGCTTTACAAAGCGTTGATCAGGCCCGTTGTTATGTTTGGATGTGAAAGTTGGGCGCTGACAGATGAGTACGAGAGATGGCTCCTTACATTTGAGAGAAGAATCATGCGTGTGATTTACGGCCCTAAACGCGAAATAGATGGTACATACCGAGCTCTGTACAATTTCGAGATCAGAGATCTGATGAAGATCCCCGATATTGTACATGAAGTTAGATCCCAGCGAGTGCGCTGGCTCGGTCACGTTCTGCGTGCTGATCCGGAACGAATTGTGCAGCGATCTCTGAAAGGAGAGCCACCATATGGTAGGCGCAGAGGTCGTTGCAGGCGACGATGGCTCCACGATGTAGAGAACGACTTGGCCTCTTCTGATTGTCTTAGACAGTATGAAGACCAAGCTCAGGATCGAAACCGTTGGAGCCAAATTGTTGATTCAGTAAGGGGCCAGTAATGGCCTTTAACACTGTTAATTATTATTATTATTTAAAGTTGGTGAGGAGTCGAACCACTGATAAAATTTTTCCTACATATTTTCGACGTAAGGGCCATTAATTTCAATTACAATTTCTAGGGCTTTTATCAGTTTTATTTTAATAAAATTGGATTAATAGTTTGTCGGAGCTTTTATCAACCCGGAAAAATTTTAGAAGTCGGATTCCTAGTTTGATGGATCTCTTATCATTTCTGGGATTTATTTTCAGGTAGAATCATACATTTCAATTGTATTAGTAAACTTTCGGAGCTTTTATCAGCTCTTTTTGATTTATTCAGTTTGTTAAATTGTTTGAACTTTGATAAACTCCTAGTAACTCTAGGAATTTTTAGAAATTAAATTAATACACTTACTGAAGCTTTCAGCAGTTTTTAGAATTTTGAAAGGCTTAATATGAAATTTTTTGGACCTGAGTTGGAATAGTAAATTTCGACAAGTTTTGTCAACACTCGGTGTTTGTGGTAGTTGGATTAGTAACATTTTCAAGTCTGAAAACTATTATAGTAAATTTCCGGAGCTTTTAAGTTTCTGAGAAGTTAGTAGGTAAATTTTCAGGACTTCTAAAATTAGGGGAACTTTCAGAGCTTTCAACAACTCTGTGGAAGAAAAAATTATGCAATGGTTAAGGTTTTTTTCTGAAGGGGTCGGATGCAAGATGTTAGGGGCGGCCGTAGTTCAACGAAAATAAGTCGCAAGAGCAGTTTTTTAAATAGGTTTCCATGTGCTATACAAAATTCTCCTTAGAACGCAAGCTGTCATTCTGCTACTTCAATTGCTACATTAGACTATACCTATCAACTGTCTTGAAACAATTTTTCATTCACTGAGATGAACGATAAGGCGTCTTTATTAAGCTCGCCTTAACTCAAATGCTATTGCATAAGAAAATAACTTTTTTCAGTAACTTTTAAACACATTTTAAATCACAGGAACCACCAAATGTTTAGCCATCACAATCAAACAAAACGGGCGGTAAGGTAGACAGGTTGAATATTCCACAAAAATTGATGTTTAACCAAACCTTTGGTATTTTTTATTTCAAGAGTTTCAAGCTTTTCGACATAATTTACGTAATTTGTAAATTCAAATTGATTTAAAAGAAATTTGACCACTCAATCAAGATGCCGAAATTTTAACGTAAATTTTTGGAGCCATTATAATCTCTGGGAATTGGTAAAAGTTGGATTAGTAAATTTCCAATTTTATCAATTTTGGTGTTTTTGAAATTTGGATTTGTGAATGTGTGGAGCTTTTATAAACTCAGTGAATTATTGGAAACTGTAGTACTAAATTTAACATTTTTGAGATTTGAGAAGTTGGATTGTTCATATAGTTAGTAATAGTTTGATTGAGCAACGTGAGTTAACAAAGATGGATTCGAGAATTTTCAAAACTCTGGGAATTTTAAAAAATTTAATTAGAAAAGCTTCGTAGGTTTTATTAAGCTTGAGAATTTTGAAGTTTAGCAGTTAAATTTATAATTAGATCAAATCCGAGCTTTGGAAATATTTAAAACTTAGGTTAGCAAATTTCAAATATTTTTATAAGTTTCCAATCAATTCCACAGCTTTTATAAATTCTGGACGTGTTTTAAACTGGTATGGCTCCGAAGCACTGATCAACTTTTACCTACATATTTTAGACGTAAGGGCCGTTAAGTTCCATGGCTTCCATTATCTCCTGAATTTTATAGTAATTGCATTCGTTAATTTCTGAAGCTTATTTTGATAAGATTGGATTACATTTGTTGCACCTTCCACCAACTCGAAAATTTTTTAAAAGTTGGATTCTTAAATTATTCTATTTTAAGGTTGACTCGAACATTTCAATTGTGTTAGTAAATTTGCGGAGCTTTTAACAGCTCTGGAAATTTTCGATTTGTTGGATTCGTTACATTATTGGAACTATTATATGAACTCCGATTATCTTTGGGAGATGGATCCGAGAATTTCCAAAGCTATTAGTTACTAGTATTTAAAAACATTAAATTAATTAAATAATGAAGCTTTTACCAATTCTGGGAATTTTTGAAAGGCATATTATATAAACTTTCGGACCTCCTATATGCCACCAGGAATATTTTATAGTTGGAATTATAAATTTCAGAAAGCTTTATCAACTCTAGGGTTTAAATTTTCAATTAAGGATATTTCTGAAGTTTAGAATTTTGATTATTATATTTTTGGAGCTTTATATTTAAATTTTTCGATTATTTTTAATCTGTGAATAGTTTCGGAAGTTGGGTTTGTAAATTTTCACATTTATCAAGTCTGGGAGTTTATATTGTAAATTATTGGAGCTTTTAGGTTAAACCCAGAGCTATTGAGAAGTTAGTAATTTTTCAGAACTTTCAAAAATTTCTGAAACTGGTTAGTCAGTTCTCAACTCTGGGCAGGAAAGAGTTAGACAATGGTCTTATTGTGAAGATGGTGGAGGCAATCTAATGGCTGCGGCTGTATTACGACGAATATAGCTCGCAACAGCAGTCTTTTAAATCACAGGAACCACTAAAATAATTTTAAAAAAATGTCTTGAATCAAACAGAACGAGCTGTTAGGAAACTATCAAGTATGGCAGAAACTTTGAATATTCCACAAAAACAGTTGTTTAACCAAAACTTTGGTATCTTTTGGTTTTTCCAGAATCTTAGAGATTATTCACATAATTTTCATACCTCGTAAATTCCAATTGGCTTAAAGGATATTTGATCAATCAATTAGAATGGCGACGTTTCAATTTTCTAAACGATCATTAACAGGTCGCGATTGAAACTCTAAATGAAACCTTAATATGGATAATGGAATGATGTAATTAGATCTGATGCTGCATTTGTGCCACGTCAGTGACCAAATTAAAATATTGAATAGTTGGGCGAACTATTGTGATATTTTCACAATATTCAAAAACTTTCCATAAGTTACCATCGATGTATCTCATATCGTCACAGTGACAATAGAGACGTGAAGCTTGTGTTTCAATGTCCTTGACTTAGTTTCTTCGAAATAAGCAATATGTATTTTTGAATTAAATTTGGTAGAATTCTACAAATATTTACTAGATTCGAAAAAAGGTCTCTTGAAAATCGATGCTCCTTTTGTTTAACCAACAAATTTATAAATGATTGATTGGACTAATACCTTACGTACCACTTGTTTCATGAGTTATCAAAATGTATTTATATTGTGAAAAGCCTTTTAAACATTAGAATAAAATAATTAAGTAGACCATCCCGATTATTCTTTATTTCACATTCACCATTTTGGGCGTAGGATGTGAGTTCATTCATAATGAGTTGTGTAGTCTCAAAGATAATAATCCTTTTATAGTGAACTAAAAACTTGCAAGGCTTGGCTATTATAGGCAAATAAAATCAATAACCGTACCAAGTGGTATCGTCTGGATTCCACCGCCTCCATCCAATCGCATCATACTTCATTACTCATATATAAATGTAATTTCCCGACCCGAGTTGTCTACTTAAATCAAATTGAAAAAAATAAAAATTGAATTCTTCCTTTATACCGCATATACAGACGAAAGAATTCGTATTTTTTTCCCATATACAAACTAATTTCATGTTCACTGTAACATCCCATCTCCATGCATATACACCACTCATATATTATGCACTTATCGTATATACATACATTGTGTAGAGCAAGAATTCTCAAACTATATTCATATTATTGCGACCCACGGTTTTTGAATGTCTCAAAAAATCCATAAACATTTCAAATTTGTAAAATTCAGTCTCAAATGTTCAAAATTCGTTCCCAAATTTTCGAATCTGGGTCGCGACTCATAGTTTGCGAATACCTGGTATAAAGAACACTCATATATAGCTTATACAGTACACAACAATATACCATGTATGTGCTGGAAATTGCAATCCATTTAAATTTATTATCTAATATAATTCCTAGATTGGTGTCATGGGGTGGGGATGAACGTACAATGTTGGATATATACAACAATTATATTATGATTGTGGTTTATAGGTTTATTAACATATAGAGCATATTATGCCACATGCGAGTATGTTGCGATGAAAACTATTTTAAAATTTTATTTCATATCGTTGGTGCCTTATTATGTTGAACTAGGTCGGAAATTTTAGATATGTAGATAATTGACTTAAAAAATATATTTACCTGAAAATAATCATCAGTTGATACACCAAACCATTCCGGTGAATCTAGAAACTGATGTGGAAATACTATGTGTAAAGCTCTTTGGTTTTGTGATACCACTAATCTGAAATGTAAATAAAAAAAAACATATTTAAATAAAATTGCTTATTGGCTTATATTTAAATTTGTAATTAGATGGTGAATGGGAAGACGAATCTACATATATTCTCGCAGCCAGTTTACTCATTAACACTTATTGTCTAAAATTAGAATTATTGAATTATAAACTCACATGAACTTTGGACATAGTACTTACATAGGTGTACGCGTGAATATCTGTAATCTTTTTGCATTGATTGAGCGTTTGAACATACCGACTTACTATGATCCTGAGACAGGATCTTCAGGACATCTTCAAATCAGTGTACTTTATCATTTCTTTCTAACATATTTTCGGTGCTAACACAGTCAAATCACTGAAAACTTAACTAATATCTTGAAAAGCCTTTATCGACAGTTAAATTAAACAGGGTTTATAAAATTTGCCTTTAACTTGAAAAGGTCTTTTCCCAATTTTAATATAAAACTGGATTTATTCTGCAATCAATATTGAAAGACATTTATATCAAAATGCAGATATACTAAAAAAACAAGTCGCGACAAGTCTGACTGACAACTTATAAGCCTTTTCGGCCGTTTGTTCAAATTTTGTGAAATGTTCGCTTTTCATTATACTCCATCTCTGCTGTGAACATGAGCTGTAAATAATTTCTTTTGCAAAGTTGAATTGCTTCAAATCATCAAATTCCGAAAAGGCTTTTCTAGAAAATGAGAATAATCTACTTTTTATGATTTTTACCGAATTCAAACTTGGATAAACATGTGCAGAATCACAGGTGCCTGATGCAGTCTACACATTGCTTGAATGTGTCAGCTACTAAATTATATCAAATTCTCATTTAGGATTTAGAATATCAATTCTGGAAAAACTATTCGGCGATTTCATTAAACACTTTCAATATAATCGCTAGACTCAAAATAACTCGAACCGGAATAACGTTTTGAAAAAATCATATTCAGTCATGGTGACACCAGGTTTGCCGTAGTATTTAATACATCTATATTTGGAGGCTTGAGATAGCCAATTATTGAAAAATAGAGCTGAAATGCCACATGGAAATTCATCTAAAACATGCCACTAAAAAACTGATCAAAATCTAGAAAGCCTTATTCGGCATTTTATAATATTTGGTCATCATAATAGGTCAAATTTGACTTGCATTACATCCAAATAAAGAAGTCATGAAAAGCCCTTTCGAATGTTTTATAATATTATGTGGTGTCAAATGTAACTAAGTCGTTACAAGCTACATATAAAAGGCCTTTTTGACATTTTGCAACATTTTGTACTAGCGTATATACAATTCTTTTTCCAGTACTTTAATATCTGAAAGTGTCTAAATAAAATTAAAGAAGATATCTGGTAGCCTGATGATGGTTCTTGATCCGACCTAGCCAATTATTGAATAATCGATCTTAAAATGGTACATGTAAGGCAGCCTATTTCGGCCTGTGCAAAATTATAGCAAGAATGTTACGATTTGTTAAGATTTGACTTCCATTACATTCAAATCTGGAAGTTAGGAAAAGCCTTTTCTAGATATAATACTATGTAGTGTCCGGGTTTTATTAAATTCTAGGAAATAACTGTAAATAACTTTCAATAAGTCGTTACAGGTCACATTTAAAAGGCCTTTTTGACAATTTGGCAACATTTAGTACCAGTGTCCTATTTAAAATTCGGTTTCCACTTTTTCAATATCTGAGGTTATTTACGTTAAGACAAAATTAAAGAAGATATCTGGTAAGCAGACGGTGACATCAATCAAAAAGTTTCTTGTTCTGATATGACACGATTAAGCCTTAAATTGAATTGAATTTTCAGTATATTTAACCGGATTCAAAACAGGTTTCATGTAAATTGGAATTTAGAATGAACCAAATTGCATCACTACTTCCAAAGTGGTGTAATAGCATATTTAAATTGCTACAAACCTGACTAGTACACTGAAAAGCCTTTTCATGGAAAAATAACTGTCACAGACGTCCGATTTACATCAGATTTTTATCGCTTGAATTGGACTTCTGTTTTGAAAAGGTCTTTTCGTATGTTAACATAAAAGCGACAGGTTCTTTCATCTTCGACTATCAGTTCAACTTTATCTATCATTAATGAAAAGCATAACTCAATATCTACCTTAGTACGGGTGACGTCAAAAAATTTAATAAATCACAAAGTTCTTACAATTTTGGTCCAATTACCACTATCGAATTTTTGTGAAGACTGGAGAAACGTATAACTATATCCGGCCAATTGATAGGTGATGACCGATTACTAAAATTAATAATATTTTTTTGGCTTTATACATTTTATTTAATTTTTTACAAATTCGAACCCGGATTAAAATGTTGAAAAGGCTTGAGAATCTAGATTTAAGCGTTACAAAATAAAAGCCTTTTGAAATTGGGATCCCGATCAAATCGTTAATTTAACTTATGTTACACCAGTCCGTATCTTTATCATTAATATACAAAAAGCCTTTTCATTAATCTAATATAATCGTGTCGGGCATTTATAAAGTTTGTGGCCGAATTCAGCTTTAAGTACATCAAAATCAGGCAGCACGAGCTAGTTATTGTCAAAAGTAAATTGATAAATTAGATAAAAGCCTTTCGGCAGATTTATATGATTTTAGTGTAATCCTATTTATTTTATTAAAACGGGTGGAACCCGTTGGGATTAAACAAATCAATCTGGAAGAATCATAGAAAATACCTGAACCAATAACTTGAAAGCCTTTTCGAAAATCGTGAGCGTTGTAGTCATTTCCGGCAATACATTAATGTTAAAAAGCACGTGTTGTCAAAAATTGGTAACCAGATTTAATAAAGTAACCAGTTAACAAACCTGATTAATTTTTATATTTTATCAGGGTTTGAAAGATGATTTATTTTGCTTTTGATCATGTTAAAAAGTTTTTGCTCTAGGTTTTGTAAGCTTTAACTAACGGGCACACCACTTTGATTCTTCATAAAAAAAGCCTTTTCAACAAACTTATAATATTATCGTGTTGGACGCGTATACAATTTGTGGCCCATTTCTAGTTTCTTTTGAAATTAAATCGTTACAAGCTAGATGAAAGCCTTATGGAAAATTTATATATTATCCGTGTAGTCCTAAGAAAAAATCGATTGCATTTTGGGGATAAAACTCTATCTAGAAGAACCACGAAGTAAGTCTAAGCAATCGACATAAAAGCCTTTTCGATTATCGTAAGGGTTTTAAGTCCTTTTAATTGCCTACGGTTTTGACTGTCAATACATTCATGTTAGGAAACACATGCTACTAAAAATTAAGCAGCAGTTTCAAACATACTATCCATGAGTAATAATTAATTAGGAAAATCAAGGCTAAGTTAATTAATTAATAATTCTGTAATGATTGCTTTTGATCATGTTCCAAAATTTCTCCTTCTGCCTTTATAAAATTTAACTAACGGCCTATACGTTTGTATATAATTCCTGGTCGTATTCGCATTCCAGTATGTATATCCAAATCGAGAAGCATAAACTAGATAAAAGCCTTCTGACAAATTTATATCGTTTGCATGCAATCCTTAAAATGTCGATCTACTTAAAGCCTTTTCGAATACTCGTGAGCTTTGTAAGTCAATTAATTTAAATATTTATCACCAATGACTTTCATCTTCAATACATTCAAGTCAGGAAACATGTGTTACAAAAAATTGGTAACCAGATTAAAACGTTTGCACCGTGGGCCCATTGTGGCATTGAATGCTGGAGTAATCCGCCCAATTTTAATTTTAAATCGTTACAAGTCTGATTAACTTTTGCAGTTTTTCAGGGTTACGATTATTGGTTGAATCAGTATATCCAAATCAAGAAGCATGAGCTAGCCTTCTTCAAAATTAAATCGAAATGTTAGATAAAAGCCTTTTGGCAGATTTATTTCATTTTGATATAATTCTAAGAAAAATTCGATTTCATTTTGGGATTAAACAAATCTATCTGGAAGAATCATAGAAAAAACCTAACCTAACAACTTGAAAGCCTTTTCGACAATCTTATAATATTATCGTGTTGAGCGTGTATATAATTTGTAGCCGAATTCATCTTTCAATATATCCAAATGAGGAAGCATCAGCTAGTTGAATTTGCTTCTTTTGAAATTAAATCGTTACAAGTTAGATGAAAGCATTTTCGAAAATTTATATATTAATCTCCAGGGGTACACCTCCAAAAAAAAATATGATTTTGACTCTTGAATCATACTAACCATGAGAAATAATTAATTAGGAAAATTAAGGCTAACCTAGCTATATATTTGATGAAAATATTTCACAATTTTTGGTTCTGGCTTATACGTTTGTATATAATTTCTGGTCGAATTCGAATTCCAGTATGTATATCAAAATCGAAAAGCATGATATAGGTAAAAGCCTATTGACAAATTTATATCATTTGTCATCAATGTCACAATTTTGGGGTAAGATTGGGCTTTTCGGAAGAATCTCAAAATAAGTTAGAGCAAACGACTCAAAAGTCTTTTCGTTATGGTGAGCCCTATAAGTCATTTAATTACCAATCTATGACCAATAACTTTCACCTTCAATACATTCATGTCAGGAAACATGTGTTACCAAAAATTGGTAACCAGATTAAATCGTTGCAATACAAAGGAGTCTCATTAAAAAACTGAACAGTAGTTTCAACCATATTTAACATGGGTTATGATTAATTTGGATAATTAAGTGTAGCCTGATTACAATTTTAGCTTCTGGCCTTCTAAAATTTAACTAATGGCGCATGAGTTCGAAGCTTGTTTAAAAAAAATAAAAAGCCTTTTCATAATAATCGTATAATATTAAGGTGATGGAATGTGTAACTGTTTGGTAAATTTGGTACCATATATAATGTCGATTTCATGTTACAACAATCTATCTGTTAGTGTCTAAAGAATAATCAATTTGATTTGTTAGATCCAAATATACCCATTTAGCTTTGTTTACCCAGCGAAAATATTCGAATTCCCTTCAGCAAAAAATTGTAATCTTCATCCAATAAAATTTTATATAGAATATAAATTGATGCAATACTTACTTTCCCGACAGCACCAATGATAAACTATCCACCTTTGTCACCTTCTCTTGTGCATAAACTTCCTGATATTTTAATGATCTAACCATTTTCATACAATTTAATACCTTTTTAAATTGATGCCTAGAGACACGAAGTGGTTTAAATAATGTCACATAAATCTGAAACGGGAGATAGAAAAAGAAAATTAAAAATCATATTATCTCTATTGAATTTCCCGCTTTTCATTTAATTTTGTTCTATTTACCTCCCCCCCCCCCCCACAACTCTCGGATTATAATTTTTTTTTACGACATAAAATCATAGCGCATATACAAACATACATACATACATAAAAAATCATTAAAAAGTTAAATAAAGTTTCTTATCGTATTTATACGAGTTGATAAGAAATTTCGGGCGCGCAAAGTTTCTTACCGAATTATCGCATTCTTGTTTTTATTTCTAGATGGTGAAATGAACGCGTCACGAGAAAATCACGTATTGGTCAATCGCGTGATTCATTTTAGAAATTTTATTGATATTTATGTATATGTAGATAAGAGCACTGTGCAAATGTGACCAACTGATGTTATTTTTAAGCAAAATATACACAATTTATCGTATTTGCAGTACAAAGTACAAGACCATAGCATGACAGTATTTTATCTATAATATGCATACATAAATATTATGATTGTGCAGACTACAGAGAATAATGGCACTATCCAGTTTAGCGAAATTAATTAATGCCCCGATATATACGTGACACACAATTAAATGTAATTAATTATTCTGCAAACGTAAAACATTGATTTATAACTTGAACGTCGACAAGAAAAGGTACAACAGATATTTTTATGTAAGAATAAAGACGCACCCAATGTGCCATTAACAACCCACTCCTCATTATTTTTTTTTATATATTTTACTAAAATGTTAACATATTTTTATCATTATGTATAACCGACAGACGACTATCATGACAATTCCTTTCGATAAGTTCAGACAAGTGTTAATTCCCCTCATTATTATTGTGTTACAAAGTTGAAATACATAAAAGTAAAGTTTGAGCAATAAAATTCCATCTTGAGTTGCTTTAAACTTTGTTCATAAAATTGAGCAACAACATTTATTTACCTAACCGTTAATTTTGTACTTTTTATCATCGATGTTGCCTCACAAATGTCGTCGCCATCCATGTCAACAAACTACCAGGCTGGTGGCCCATTTAACAAAGCCCAGTCGCAAACGGAGGCCTCTGAATACCTGGAGACCTCCATTTGTAAGTATCGTTGCCTGTGCATACGGATCTCTGGGCACGTGGATCAATATTTCTCCGTTAGTCGGCGGGCTACAATGTCAATTAATTAAAAAAACAACAAAAAAAACCGGGACCGGCAAGCCAGTAACAACCAAACCCCAAGCTAAATCCAGCACTGCTAACCCAGGATCGAGTAACGTCCCTCCGTCAAAGCACTATAGAAATAGACGCTTGGCGTTCAGGATTCTGGCCAGGTGAGCTGCAACCCCTGAGAAGAAACTCACAGCTAAGTATAGAGATTTCGTGACAAGGGCCAAGAAAACTGTCGGCTGCGAAAGCTCGAAGGGGACCATGTGTCGAAAAGAGAGCGAATCCAGGATGAGCTGGAGGCCAAACTACAGGCGGCTAAGGAGACTCCTCACAAGGTGCCTAAACCTAGTGTTAACGCACTGAACTCGGCTTTTCTTACAGTTCTAGGAGAGAATCCAGAATCATGTGAAGATGCGGGATAGTATCAAGGCGCGTTAAGATAACGGCATGCTCAGATTTCAGATCAGTGGATCTATATAAGAAGACAGTAGGGAAAGTAGGGGAGGATTGCCTATCAACCGAACCGGCTAGTCCTGACGAGATCCTGAAAATAATTAGGATCAGCAATCCAAAATCTTGTGGAAGATGATAGTAAGGCAAGAGGATGCCAAGGGGGCTTTAGATTATCCACTATGGCAGTCAACAATGTGTCCGTGACTCCTCTTGCTGTGACTAAGCGAGTATTTGACTTCGGTTTCGGGTCAATTACTCTCAGAGCCTATAAAAAAGACGAGAAGGAGAAGACGGCAACTCGTCCACACAAGAGGGGAGGAAATTCAAATATTTGAGCTTTCCAGGGTAGCTAGGAAAGGAGATAAGCAGCCGCCTTGCCCTGCTGTCGGACGAGGATTACTTGTTAGACTCGTGGGAAAAAAGACTACCAGCATCTCGGAACCAAGTATACCATGGGAGGTGATACGAGCGATACTGGCGAATCCACTGGAACCAACAAACATTAACCTGCGGCAGTGGGGAGTGAAAAATGGTAAGTAGGTTATGATAATATGCTAAATATCATTCAAATCAACCTGCACCATACAAAGGTGGAATCGGCCGCTTTACTCCTCAGACTGACTAGAACAGGAGAAGACGTGTTCCTTATTCCAGAACCGTGGATAAACAGTAACATGATCTGTGGCCTTAGAATGAAGGGGTATAACCTAAAATACTCAAGCAATTCTGGAAAAATCAGATGGTGTGATTCTTAGATGTATTGATAATGCGCATCGCACAGTCTGGGGTAGCACAGACCATGAACGAAACGGGTGAGTTATTTTTATTAAATACTATCCATTTGGTTTGTTATATTGGCCAAGAACCCACATTCGTGAACGTAACCTTCGCCTCAGATAATATTTATCATATGGTCAGGGAATGGAGAGTGACGGGAGAACATTCCTTCTATGACAATCGATATGTAACAATCGAAATGTATTTATTAATCCTAGAAGGACAAACTGGAGCAAGTATAGATAGGCAAATGGTAAAAGATATATTAATGCCGGGGGCCCCTGAAGTGCCAGCGACAATAGAGGAACTGAATTGCATAGTGGACACTATCACCAGTGCCTGCAACCGGTTCTTCAATGTGCTTGCCCAATAATTAAGCCCAGGGGCAGGCAAAAACCAACATGGTGGTCCAAGGACCTACCGAAAGGCTTGTAGGAAAGCCTTTAATGGAGCCAAAAGTATGAGAGATGCTCCGGATTGAGGCTCCTTTAAGAAGGACTTGAAATGATACAAAAAAAAAAAAGTATGGAATGGAAGGCACAGATGAGGTCGTGGAGACTCTTCTGTGATAAAACGGAGGAAGTCTCCGAGACCTTTCCTTTTAGAAAGATACTGTCTACTAATCCAACCAGTCCCAGTTATCTAATTAAACCAGACGGATTTTGGAATGCTTCTAGTGAGCAATCTTTGAAACTTCTCATTGAAACCCACTTTCCAGGAAGCTTTGACGGCTCGACAGAGACTAGTACTCATCGGGAAACCCATTCATTGCGCATAGAAGATATCATAACTAAAAACGGATCCTTTGGGCAATTGGGACGGAGGTCAGGGTGATCTTCCCGAAAGCGGGAAAAAGCTCATATGGCTACCCAAAGGACTTAAGACCCATAACTCTATCATCCTTTCTGTTGACAACCTTAGAAAGGCTGATAGATGTTTATTAACGATCAAAAATAAAACCCAGTGACTGGGTATAGTCTCAACATGCGTACGGTAAAGAGAAATCGGTGGACGCAGCTTTGCATGCCCTGGTACGTACGATTGAGAAATCAAAATTCTCGCAAGGGTTTTATATGGTAGCAACGTAAAGATGGAGGCAATTCTGGAGGGATTGTCACTCCTTTCGAGTGAGTTAATCAATCATATGCTGTGGAGCAGTAGATTAACTCAGAGCTGGGAGAATCCACCATGACGAGACGGGTGGCTAAGGGAACCCCGCAGAGAGGTGCCCTGTTCCCTCTTCTCTGGAACATATAGAAATTAATGAGTTGCTGTTGGAGCTGGAGAGAGAAAGATTGGAGTGATTGCTTATGCATACGACGTAGCGATATTTAAAATATTTAAACATGGTTAAGGAGGTGATTCAAAATGCCCCCCTAATCATTACGAGGTGGGCCATCAGCTCGTCCAAAATTGAAATGATACTCTTTACCAGGAAATTTTTTTAATAAAATCTTGGTATAGTAGATTCACCTACTTTAAAGGGTATAGGAATAGCTTTTACTGATAAGGCAAGCTTACTGGGCGTAATCGTAAACAGTAAGCTAAGTTGGAAGCCTATCTTGAAAAGAGTAAACAAGGCTAATATAGCTGTGTACTCATTCAGAAACGCCGTCGGAGAGAGACCGAGTGAGGGCATTTCAACATTCAGAGAGTTTGGGTCTCTGGCCACTCGGACGTCATGGGAAACTGCAGGACGGACAAACTAGCTAGGCATGGTACAATTCTCCAACTGCCACCAGGAATGTCAAATTTGGGGAGGCCTATTACGGCGCTCAAGGCAGTGCTTAAAAGAGAGACAGTAGCCTCTCACATGTAGTATATCACGACAAGTCTATCCAAATCTAGACTTGAAATGCTCAACGACATTAATCTCCATACCTAGACGTAAATTAAAAATGATCGTGGGGATACTCATAGGACACTGCCTATTTGGAAAACATACGAGGAGGCTAGGTCTAGACGCAAATGATTTCTGCAGAAGCTGTATGGACGAGGAGGAGGAAGATACTTTAGTCCACTTCCTTTGCTCATGTCCGGCTTTGCACACAGAAGGCTTAAACATATGGGTAGGTTCTCCAGTACACAAGGACATAAGTAGCTCTTACTGGTTCAAATAAAGGTAGCAGGGATGTAAGATCCTGTGGTATCTCAATACACCGTCCCCGGTCTTAGTATACCGTAGCACCCACTCTAACCTATAACCTATCCTAACCATAATCTATATTTCAGGCGTAACTGACCAATATTAAGCCCAATAATAATAATAATAACAGTGTTAAAGGCCATTACTGGCCCCTTACTGAATCAACAATCTGGCTCCAACGGTTTCGATCCTGAGCTTGGTCTTCATACTGTCTTAGACAATCAGAAGAGGCCAAGTCGTTCTCTACATCGTGGAGCCATCGTCGCCTGCAACGACCTCTGCGCCTACCATATGGTGGCTCTCCTTTCAGAGATCGCTGCACAATTCGTTCCGGATCAGCACGCAGAACGTGACCGAGCCAGCGTACTCGCTGAGATCTAACTTCATGTACAATATCGGGGATCTTCATCAGATCTCTGATCTCGAAATTGTACAGAGCTCTTCTTCTCTCAAATGTAAGGAGCCATCTCTCGTACTCATCCGTCAGCGCCCAACTTTCACATCCAAACATAACAACGGGCCTGATCAACGCTTTGTAAAGCTTCAGCTTCACGGCACTTGATAAGTGTTTAGATTTTAGCAGTGGCCTTAAGCCCAATAGTTATATCAAAAGAATTTGAGCAACTAGAAAATATATCTAAAATTGTTCTATTTAATTTAGTTCAGCCGAATAAATTGAGCAAGTCAAACCTGATTCATGCCAAACTGAGCAACACAGTAAATTACTAACTAAATTACTAAATTACTGAAATTATTTATTTTGGTATATAGATTTCTAATAATGATTTGATTTACGTTGTCTATTCTATTTTTATTGAAATTTGAGGAAAAATTGAGCAACTTATTACAAATATGTGGTTCTCTCAGATTACGTTTAATTTTCATTTATTGTTATTGTGCAACGAAATTGAAACCCATATGGATGTTAACATTTAAACATTTTGAGCAACAAATTACATCACAAAATTGAGCTACACAATTTATTTACCTATTCGTGTATGGTTATTATAGAAGAAACTGACGAAGCTAAGAGAGGCGAAGAATATCAAGCTTCGTTTAAATTTAGCAATAACACAAATTATACTTTCCGCAAATAAGAAAGTCCGTATGGTTATCAATTCAATATCAGATTCAAATGAAAACTGAACAATAGACTAAATGTTGTTTAATTTACACAAAAATGTGCTGGAAATAACTTTTTTGATGAAACTGAGCAAACTTAACAAATTTTCATAAATAATATTGAATATTGAGCAACTTAATAAATTACAAAATCTTGAATTAATTGAGCAACTAAGTCGGACTTGATAAATTCAATTATAAATAACTATTTTCTTTAATATTCACACACAAAAAATGTATAAACATCACCAAATAACGTGGCAGATCATATTGAGTAACATAACCTAACTTTTGAATACTGAGCAATTTATCGGAAAAAACACGATTTGCTTATAATTTTATCAATTATATATTGAGCAACTCATACTTGATACTTCCCAACCATTTATGGTTATGTCGACCTGTTGTTGTTTATGATTTGTCTTTAGATGCATCAAAATGTTCCATGAATGAACATTATGATAATCTATACACTAAAGTGGATGAGTAACAACTTGTTTTTATTATTGTAGTAAGGCGATCGTTGGTCATATGATACGCGTACTAGTGAATCATAAATTATTTAGACTTAAAATAAACAAAAATATACCCTTCCCTTGTACCTTCGATGTGACTTGCCTTCACACATTGGTATAATATATAGAAATCGCGCTAATCAATGAATGACTTGACAAATTGAAGTGCACATACTGTTATCGGGTGCGATTTACATCAGTAAACAGAAACATAAAATTTGCGTGTGTATACAGACATTTTTGGAGCACACTTTAGTTAAAGGTGTGGTGGAACAGAAAACGTTTTATTTTTTTGGGTTGTAATTAAAATCGATAGCAATCTTTTTGAAATCACATTGGCTCGTATCATATATTACGATGATATACTTAAAAGTTAATTAAAAACATTTAAATTTTTTATTATCAAACCTGATGTGCCTTAAGATTTGCTTATAACGATTATTGGCGAGTGCAATTTTCTAAAATTAAATTTGATTCTATTTATACCTTTATTTTGCATTTTCAAACTCGATAAGATAAATCGATAAACCCGTTTAAATTTATCAAATCAATTCCTGTTTTGATAAATTTTTTGCATTCACTGTCTAGCCGCACCGAAACTTTTAGTATGCGCAATTTTCTAATAAAACGGGCACCATAAACTAAACGAGGATTAAATGCGATTAAACAAATTAAAAAAAAACTAGGTTAGTTGTATATTAGCTGTCAAATGTATTCTGTTGATATTGAATTTGTTCATGGTTGAATCATTGTCTGATATCCTAGACATTGCCAACAGTTTTGGCATATGTCGTATATCTAGAAGGCTGTGAAATTACATTTTCTGGGGATATTCCTCCGTACTTAAGACCATCATTGAGAGAGAGCGAGCACCAGTTCACTATGCCATTCCTGTTATTGCCAGTTGTTACACAGGGTTAATGGACCGACAGACTAACGAACGAACACAACTCTCGAGATTATAAAGCAAGGTCTGCTAAGTTGAGCAGCCTAAACAACTGTAATACTGTTTTATAACTTTAAATACAACTTTACAATATTTATTATATCTTGAGCTTACACAGCTTAAAGCTCTCAAAAAATCTTTCCATGAAAATTAGTATACTGAATGTACATTGATCGCAATATTTTTTGAAAGTTTGTAACTAAAAAATTTAAATCCACTGTTAAAAGCTTTAAAGCGTTCATATAAAGTTTTAATTTAAATGCAGAGCTTTCACTGTTTTTTTCCCAATTTTTCAATATGCATACTAATCGTTACAGATAATTATTCGCTAGTGAAGTATCACTTATTAGTACCGGAAAAGCTTACATGTTGAAAGCTTTCAAATTTTAATAGTTGTATATAAAATACAATATATTCATTTTATTAAAAACTTAAGATTGAGAGTATTTAGTTATTTGTGGTAAGAGCTTTCATTGTGATTTTTGAGAAGATGAGCTTTCAAACGTTTTGAAATTAGATCTTAAACGAAAATAATTTTTAAAATCCTAAGATCTGAAGCTTACCGATTGCCTCTTTAGATAAAGCATTGATTACAATCTCATTGAGGCAAAAAAGCACAAACAATCCAAAAAAAACTTCGATTGAGATTTAAATTCACTTCTACAAATAATTTGCGTCTGGATGGATGCAGAAATGTTTTTATATGGCGGAAACTGGTAAACTCCAGAGATTTCTAATGTGAATTGCGCACACATATATGAATGCAATAGATATTAGTAATTTATGCAATTGATCGGTATGGAAATGACATTAAAATGATATACGTTTTTGTATGTACATATGTACATACAACAGAATACAATAGGCATCGATGCAAGACGTGACTGCAGTCACGTATAGTGTCTCGACTAACAAATTAACGTACTTATGTATGCATAATGCAGTTTTTAAAGACCGTCTTCTACAATGTATGATTGTGCTCATTTGGAACTAGTTAATATGCATGCCATAATTAGTTCTAATATCCAACTTAAATATTATTCGAAATTGTTATAAAACTCGAAGAAGATCGCACGTTCGTTGGGTATGGGTGCGATGCCAAGAAAGAGATGCAATAATCCAACATATTGTTTTTGACTGTTAAATCAGGTTTGTCTGTAAGTAAAATCCGGTATTTCCTATTAATTCCTTTCAAACTAATTCAAACTCCGACCAATTTTCATTCAAGTTTCAATCAAGTTTGATCGGAAGATATTTAGAGCAAAAGTTGTGCAGAAATTTAAAAATAGTCGTATTAAGTATTCAAACTTTGTTCAAATTCATTTCAATTTTCCTTCCAACTAAGTTGAACAGTTGATTTTACTGTCATTGAATTGAATTTAAATTAAATTTAATTTCTTTGTAATTTAAAATTAAGCATAATTAAATTTGATATAGTTTGAACCAAAGTTTGAACCAATTTTATTCACTACTAATCAAATTTTTCTTAAACGATACTGTTTCGAATCCAGCTACATATTTTAAGGAAATAATTTGAGCAGAAGTTATCAAACATGAACAGAAATTGTCATATGTTCAGAAACTATCAATTATCACTCAAATTCTAATGAATCAAGCTTCGTTTTCAAACTTACTTAAAATCCCCCCAAAATTTAATCTAATCCATTTGTTTGATTTGATCCGTGTTAATTTTGAACTTCTTTCAAATTCTGCTCAGTTTTATTTGAATATAAATTTTCAACTATTTTCAATTTACGTTCAAACTCTCTACCGAAAGTTTATTGAAAAATTGTTAGGTGTTCTTTAAACAGTGCTCTCAAATTCTAGGAAAAATTTGCTTTCAAACTCGTCCAAAATTTAATCAATTTTGTTTCAAACCAATTTAAAATTGTAAAAAATTTTAATCTGTTTTCTTAGAGAAACACTAGGGTTGATTTAAATCGTTTAGTATTATCTTTCAAACTTCGCTCAATTTATATCTGTTTTAAAATTTCCAATTCATTTCCAACCGAATACTAATTACAATCATTCGACGCTACATATTTTAATCAGACTGTCATAGCGTTAAGTGTAAGATCAGAGTATGATTTCAAATGCTTTGCCAAAAATAATTATCTATCAAATTTTGGTCAAATTGTCATCTATTATCAAATTTCACACAGATTACTTACAAATTAGTTTGAACCAAATTCATTTCAAACTGTTCTAAAATTCGGGTAAATTTTAACCAATTTCATTTCAAACCGATTTTTTACTGGTTCTCCAAATTTCGAGTTTTTATTGAATTAACAATTGAAATTTTTTTTACCATCTTTCAAATTCTGATCAATTCCCATCAAACACACTGAGATTTTACTGAAATGTTATCAAAGATAAAACGATGTTCTAAGCATTTAGATTCAGTTTAGATTCAATGGAAATTTCCAGTAAAAATTTGCTGCAATTTGAATCAAACTCTTTTCAAACTTAACTTGAATCGTGATACATTTTACATTTATTCATTTCAAACTGGAATTCGGTTTATTCGGCCGACGGGTATTCTTATAAGTTAGTCCAAGCTGTAGATTAAGTTATGAGTTTGATTTATGTTGTGTTAAATTTTCGTTTATTTTCAATTTTCAGTCAAATACCACTGAAATGTTATTGAAATGGTATTCTACAAAGCTTTCAAATTTCAATAGAATGGAAAATTTTGTATCACATTCGCTAAAATTGTGATAGATTTCCAGTTCTCCAAATTTTAAGTCTAGTTTGGAGTTTGAGTTATGGAAATAAATTTCCAAAAAACATATTGCTTCAAATTGATTCAAACTTTTTTCAAATTTATCTATATGGAATCGTTATAAATTTTAGGCTTATCTATTTCAAACTGATATTCTATTTACCATACCCTGGGGACAGATATTCTTATCAAGTTGTTTAATTTAAGCTTAGAGTTTGATTTAGAGGATTCGTTAAATTCAAACATCTTTCAAATATTTTCAATTGGTATCAAATTTCAATAAAAATTTAACTGAAATGATGTTACGTGATAATAGCTTTTAAATTTCAATAAATATAAAAAATTACCTATCAAACTCGTTTCAACTTGATTCAAACTCTTTTCAAACTTTTCTAAAATTCTTATAGATGTTACTTTTATCAATTTCCAACACACTTAGAGAATTTTCATCACTCAACGATGCTTTATTAGTCGGGGTCCAAGTTTAAAGTTGAGATTAGAGTTTGATTTCAAAAGCATTCTCTAATTTAAATCTCTTTAAAATGTCGGCTTCAAATTTAGTTGTTATTAATTTTAACATTTAAATGCTGAATATTTTTAAAATGGCGAGGCCAGCACAGCGTTAAAATTTAAATTAAAACTAAAATTATTTATCAAATTCGCTTTAATTTGAATCAAACTCTTTTCAAATTTAATAAAATCGTGATCAGTCTAATCTAAAACCATATTTTAATAACTGGCTCTTCTAACTTTATATCAAATTTAGAGTTGGATTTATAACGGTGTAGCAAGTTTGAATCACAATTCAATTTGTGATTCAAACTTGCTTCAATTTTATTCAATTTCCACTAACGTCCTGATGATTTTAAATTCATCCATTTCAAACCAGCATTCTCTTTACTATCATTACACGAGGGCTAATATAAATCGAGTTTGATGGCAATGCTTTCATTTAATTCAGATCTTTTAAATCCTGAATCCATTTTTAATTGTCAAATTATAATCCAACTCGTTTCAATCTTTATTATATGTCTGATAAATTTTAATCTAATCCATTTCAGAAATGATTTTCCTCGAACATATTGCATTTAAATTCCTATTAGAACTAAAATATGCATCAGATTTGAATCAAACTCTTTTCAAACTAAACTATATCAATTTTAATCTAATCTATTCCAAACTGAAATTTTCTTTACTTTGAATCTGGAACTAGTGATTCTAATCGGGTTGTACAATTTTAGTGTAACGTTTAATTTACTGGCTTCGTCAAATTTTTAAACATATTTCAAATCCTGTTAAATTTTTTAACTATATGCTCAAATGTTCAATGTTCAAATAAATACCAAAAATTACCGATCAAATTCGTTTTAACTTGATTCAAACTCCTTTCAAACTTCACTTTATTTTACTTCTAATCATAATCATTTCCAATAAAAATAGATAATTTCCAACACTCACGAGGGCACTATTAATTAGACGAGGCGAACACGGCCTTAAGATTTCAATTAAATCTATCAAATTCGTTTCAACTTCAATCAAAAACTTTTTAAATTTAACTAAAATAAATCGTGATAAGTTTTAATCTGATTCATTTATAACTGAACACAGCGAAACGGATGGAACGTTTCGACTGTGAAGGTCTGATAAATGAAGATCAAAAGAAACGATATCAGGATCTTGTCAGCGACAACATTGAGGGAGCTAATTACCAGTCTGACTGCGTGAACTCTGTCTGGGAGGTACTGAAAACTTCGGTTGTCAGTGCTGCTCAACAGACTTTAGGTATAGTGAAAGTCAGACCCAAGAATGATTGGTTTAATGACGAGTGTCGTCTTGCAGTTGAGCAACAAAATATAGCCCATAATGAAGTGCAACAACGTCTCACAATCGCAAGGAAAAACAAGGCAGCTCTTGCAAGAAGGGTAGCTAAGCGGATTTGTAGACGGAAGAAGCGAGAATGGTGGAAGGCCGAGGTTCTGAAAGTACAACAACTCAGCAATGAGCGTAGTTCACGTAATTTCTTTAAAGGAATTACTGGATTGCACCATACTTTCAGGCCTTCGTCAACCGCCATTCGGGACCGGGATAGAAACCTCTGTGTCAACATCGACGCAGTACTTGACGCATGGAGTGGACACTTTACTGAGCTGCTTGATGTTCATCATGCGTCACAGACTGTTGTTGAGCCACCTCTAAAACAGTCTGCGGAGAGTTGCACTGAGGAGCCATCCCATGAGGAATTCACTAAGGCCATGCAGAGAATGAAACGTAACCGCTCACCTGGAGTGGACTGCATTAATTCGGAGCTCTTGATATTCGGAGGGGATACTTTGTGGAACTGTCTTTTCGACCTTATTCGATTAGTATGGCGAACCGAAGTTATGACTGATGAATGGAAAGTGGCCGCGATATGCCCCATCTTCAAGAAGGGAGACCGCTTGAAGTGTGAGAATTATCGCGGTATAGCTCTCCTTTGCACAGCATACAAGTTACTGTCATACATTTTATTGGATGGAATCACTCCTCTGGCGGAGGGCTTGGTTGGTGACTATCAGGGAGGATTTCGTCCGAATCGATCAGTCACTGATCAGGTCTTTTCGCTGCGGATGATTCTATCTAAATATTATGAGACATCCATCTCGGTACATCAGGTTTTCCTGGATTTCCGGCAGGCCTACGACTCGATCAATCGAGAGAGTTTGTGGTCTGCCCTGGAATACCTAGGAATGCCAACAAAATTGGTACGACTGTGTAGGATGACAGTGACGCAGTCTCAATGCTGTGTTAAAGTTGAGAACAGGCTATCGACAATTTTTGCAGTTAACTCGGGTGTTCGGCAGGGAGATGCTCTGTCCCCGATACTCTTTAATCTCATGTTGGAGTACATCTTTCGTAAAACTGAAACACCTCAGCGCAACATCTTATATCGCCAGTCCAATCAGGTGCTTGCATATGCAGATGACATATGCGTGATTGGACTGAATAGCAACGGAGTGAAAGAAATACTTGATCCGCTTGTAGAGTTTTCAGCTTCTGTTGGACTTCAGATCAATGAGTCCAAAACGAAATACCTGATCTCTGGTTTTAGAGACAATGGCACACCAGATTTTAGTAGTGGCCACCACACGTTTGAGGGAGTGAGGAGGTTCAAATATTTGGGCTCTCTTATCACTCACGATAACAGTGTGGGTGAGGATGTTAAAGTGCGGCTGGCAGCTGGCAGTCGTTCTTTATATCCTCTAAGGCCACTGCTAAAATCTAAACACTTATCAAGTGCCGTGAAGCTGAGGCTTTACAAAGCGTTGATCAGGCCCGTTGTTATGTTTGGATGTGAAAGTTGGGCGCTGACGGATGAGTACGAGAGATGGCTCCTTACATTTGAGAGAAAAATCATGCGTGTGATTTACGGCCCTAAACGCGAAATAGATGGTACATACCGAGCTCTGTACAATTTCGAGATCAGAGATCTGATGAAGATCCCCGATATTGTACATGAAGTAAGATCTCAGCGAGTACGCTGGCTCGGTCACGTTCTGCGTGCTGATCCGGAACGAATTGTGCAGCGATCTCTGAAAGGAGAGCCACCATATGGTAGGCGCAGAGGTCGTTGCAGGCGACGATGGCTCCACGATGTAGAGAACGACTTGGCCGCTTCTGATTGTCTTAGACAGTATGAAGACCAAGCTCAGGATCGAAACCGTTGGAGCCAGATTGTTGATTCAGTAAGGGGCCAGTAATGGCCTTTAACACTGTTATTATTATTTATAACTGAATGCAATTTTCGTTTTATGGCATTTTTTTAGTTTGATTTAAAATAAGCAACTTTAAGCGTCTTTCAAATTCTGGTCAATTTTATTTTAACTTACATGTTCAACTGTCAGTTTACGCTCAAACTCTATTAAAATATTATTGAAATGGTGCTATTTAACAATACTTTTAAATTCCAATAAAAACGAAAATTCTGTATCAAATGGTTGTCCAGTCGTTAAGTTCAGATTAATTGAGTTTGATTACAAAGCATCATCAATGTTGAAACCATTTTTCTTTGTCATCAATTTTCACTTAAAATCCGCTGAAATATATTTCCGAAGCAAACATAACTAGAAGATTTTAATTAAAACTCAATATTGTCTATCAAATTGGAGTCAAACTCATTTCAAATCTAACCAAAATCGTGATAAGTTTAAATCTAAACCAATTTAAACTGAATTTTTGTATCTGTGGTTCTCTAAACTTTAAGTCAAATTTCAAATTTGATTTAAAATGCTGTACACAAATTAAAAGGTCTTTCAAATTCCATTCAATTATTTTTAACCTAAATTGTCAACTGTTATCAGATTTCGCTTAAACTCTACTGACATACATTTTAAATTTCAATAATATTTGAATTGTGTTTCAAATTTGCTTCAATTTCGTTTCAAATTCCTTTCAAACTTACCGCTGATTTAAAAACAAATTAGAGGATTTCTAATCAAATTTAGTTCGGTTTGTTTCAAATTCAAAGTTTACTTTTTCAAATCAAATTTAATACTTTTTTGTTCAAATATTTTTCAAATCATAGACAATTTGACATTTATTCCATTCGTAAATTAAAACTTATATATTGTCTATCAAATTTGTTTCAAATTGAATCAAACTCATTTCCAATTTAACCAAAACCGTGATAAGTTTTATTATAATTCATTTCAAATTGAAAATTTTTGCATCCCTGGTTCTCCAAATTTTAAGACATAACTAATTGAATTGTGGTGTTTCAAACTTGATTCAATTTCATTTCAAACTCCTTTCAAACTTGATAACAAATTTTATTTAGCCATTTTATCCTGTTTCGATTAGAGTTTGATTTCGTTTTAACAATGTGAAATTTAAACAGTTTTCAAACTCTGTTCAATTCTCAGCTGCTATTCAGTTCCACTCAAGTTCTACTGTAATGTTATTGAAATGGTGTTCATAGAACAAAGACTTTCAGATTCCAATTGAGATTAAATTGGATTTGCCTCAATTTAAATAAAATTTTAAGTTGGATTAAATTCGCCTTTCGTTTCAAATTCAACTTTCTTCAAATTCGAATTTAATTCGATAGTTTCAAATTCAAATTTTTTTAAATCAAATTTTACTTTTTTATAATTCAAAAATCTCGAAGCTTTATAAACTGCTTTCTCAAGTTTGAACAATTTAAATTCTCAACTGGTATCAGTTTTTGTTCAAACTCCACTGAAAAGTTGTTAAAATTCGTTTCAATTTTAGAAAAAATCCCAATAATTTTTATACTTAGCACCGTAATTATTCAGGGATGCGAATGAACCGCAGATTTAAAAACAAATTATTGGATCTATTCAAAGAGTAAACAGATTTTAAATTTTAAATAAAACACAAATTCATTTTTCTTCAAATCAAATTTAATTCGTTTGTTTCAAATTCAAATTTTACTTTTTCAAATCAAATTTAATTTTTTTTGCTAAAATATTTTTCAAATCATATACAGTTTGACATATTTTCCATTCGTAAATTAGAACTGATCTATTGTCTATCAAATTTGCTTCAATTTGAATCAAACTCATTTCAAATTTAATCAAAATCGTGATAAGTTTAAATCTAATCCAACTTAAACTGTAAACATTCAGGGTTCTCTAAACTTTAAGACAAGTTTCGAGTTTGATTTAAAATGCTGTAAAAATTTCAACGACTTTCAAATTTCATTCAATCTTCTTTTACCATCAATTTTCAATTGTTATCCTTTTTCACTAAAATTCTACTGACATATCAATGAAATGGTGTTCCTTGCAAGACCACTTTTGAATTTCTATAATAACTAATTGAATTGTGGTGTTTCAAACTTGCTTCAATTTCATTTCAAATTCCTTACTGAGACTATAGGTATGCAATCGGGATTTCTTAGCTTTATAAGTAAAAATTGGATAGTTTGATTTAGCTGCTTTCTCAAATTTGAACAGATATTTTTTTCAAATTCCGCTCAATGTTCATTCGACATACATTTTCAACTTTTATCAGTTTTTGTTCAAACTCGACTGAACAGTTTTTGAAATGTTTTATATTGTTTTAATTATAATTGTTGAATTTTATTCAGATTTGTTTCAATTTAAACGATAACCTCAATAAGTTTTAAACTTAGCACCGCACTTATACAGGGATGTAAACTAACCGCAGATTTAAAAACAAATTTAATTTTTTTGGTTTCAAATATTTTTGAAATCATAGACAGTTTGACATTTATTCCATTCGTTTATTAGTAAATTTGTTTCAAATTGAATCAAACTCATTTCAAATTTATTCAAAATCGTGATAAGTTTAAATCTAATGAAATTTAAGCTGAATTTTTGAATCCTTGGTTCCCCAAACTTTAAGTCAAGTTTCGAGTTTGATTTTAAATGCTGTATCAAATTTAAACGGCTTTCAAATTTCATTCAATTTTCTTCTTGACATACATTTTCAAGTGTCATCCCTTTTCACTAAAACTCTACTGTCATATCATTGAAATGGTGTAACTCGGAATAATACTTTGGAATTATTTTATTAACTAATTGAATTGTGGTGTTTCAAACTTGCTTCAATTGCATTTCAAACTACTTTCAAACTTCATTAACATTTTTATTTAACCATTTCATTCTGTTTCGTTTAGAGTTTGATTTCGTTTTATCTGTATCAAATTAAATTGGATTTGTCTCAATTTAAATAAAATTTGAATTTGGTTCAAATTCAACTTTTTTCAAATCAAATTCAACTTTTTTTTTTCGTTTTAAATTATTTTCGGCTAAATTTAAATTTTCAAATCAAATTCGGCTTTCATCATTTCCATACCGAAAATACAGATAGTGGTTCGACAAATCATTGACATTTTCTGAATCGCGTTACCAAAGTTATTCAAATTTCATTCAAATTTATAAGAAATGATTTGTGAAATAGCATTATTTGATCATTTGCCGACTATCTACTTAGATTAATCTAATCTAACAGGTACTTAGCATATAGTAAGCCAGATTCAATTTTTCTTTTTTCAAATGTATAAAAGCACAAAAGTCTAATTTTCCATAATATTGATTAAAGCTGATCATCAAACACAATAATGGTAATTTCATCTTTACCGCACATCAATAACATAAAAAATGATAATATCCGATGAAAATCTATTCACTGTATATAATAAATTTAATCGGGTTTTTCACGATTTCCATTTCGCTTAGCTCAAACAGATACACACATACACACACAGACAGGCAAAAAATCAATTTCCATTTTGTTAAATGTGAAAAAAATAAAACGGATAGACGAGACTTGAAATATTAATTCAACATTTCCACTTTGAGCTTTTTTTTTGTCGTTTGCTCCATCCATCCATTTTCTCGTACTCTATAGTATAATAGTAGTAGTAATAGGTGGTGGTAGTAGTAGTTCTCCCAATGTTATATTACGAGACGGGCGACGTCGATATACATATCGTAAAGGGGAGTGGTTTTGTGTGTGGCTTTTTCTTGTGCTTGATTTCTATTTAACTTTCGTTTTATCTTGAACTGATAAAATGAGTAATGATTTCATTTCTCTGGGTGTGTGTGTGTGTGCTTGTTGTGTCGTGAATATAAAGAAGTTCCACTTTTATGAATTCACGTCATTTATTTGGATTTTTTTATTTTGTTGCTGTTGTTGTTGCATGAATTGGATCCGTAGAATGTTAATTGGTTGTGAAAATGGATTTTAATTTTTCTCTCAATAATATTATGTCGACTATGGAGTGTGTAATACATGATTGAATTTATCTATATGGTAGATGTATCCGTGATATAAGGATTATCTGAAGGATTATATTATGAAGATTTTTGTTGTCTTAAAGCAAATTGGCAAACGACATGCTTGGTGCCTTGAGTACGTGACAATTAGATGTATTTATGCAAAAAGTATAGAACGAGGAAGGGAATGTTATTTTGTGAAAGTTGGTTCTATAGTGACCTAATTGCAAAAAAATCCGTTCAATATAAATTAATAATCAATTTAACGAGATTTTATTGTATTTGAACAGGTGCGATGATTCATCCAATATGTATACATTATCGAGTTGGATAATAATTGATCGAACAATCGTTAAAATCTGATTAATGTTCAACGAATAATAAATTATCAGTTGGTTTATGTAATTAGTCACGATGTTGATTTAATTTTTTGGAGTACGACTAATGAATATGATGTTTTAATTCCATTTGGTCACGAAAGATTTGAAAATATCCAATCATATGGTAATTTATACATTAAACGTCTTTTGGAATGTCCGTCCGACAATAAAATTGAAATACATTTAGAAAATTTGATTTGAAATGAAATTTGGATGCCTCAGGTGGACTAGACTGACCAGCATTGGGTTAAAATGTGTAAGCCATTTATCGAAGACGTTTACGTTACAATTATTTTCAATTACGTTTCAGTTTTCTTAGCTAGTGCTTCCAATTAATAATGGAAAGTAGCCGGACCCTGAGTCATAATTGCAGCTTTTACGGAGCTTTTACGTTGTAAAATCACAAACAAAAATTATTCGAAGATTTTACATGTAATATATTCAGCACTAACGGTAAGCAGTACGCTTTAAAAGTAGGAGTTGGCAAAAGCTTGCTCCGAGACAAAGTCAACAAATTTCAAAAGTTTTAATTTAATATGAGTGCTAAAATCAATTTGAGCTTTGAGCTTTCACACTAGAATTGTAATAAAAGCTTCTAAAAGTGTTTAGAAAAAGCTCAATTGTATGAAGCTTTTAAAAAGCTTTCGCGATTGGTTGTCAGTTTTGGGAGCTTTTACCACAGTATTTAAAAAATGTACGAAACAAATCTGTATCTTGACGAAAGGTCAAACACTAAACTTGAATAAATTTTTCGATGGAAATGGGATTTCCTAAAAGCTTTGACCACATTTTTATTTCTTAGACCTATAGACTTCACAAATGAATTTGGAAATGCTTTCCGAGCAAATAATTTCACAAAGCTTTCAAATATTAATTTTGACCCATCAAATCGGAGCATTCCACTATCCACACCCCTTTTTTGTTAAATGTCTTGGAAATCACAATTCTTTATTAGTTCGGGTTACAATAGTTTCTATAGAATAATTGTAGTGATCGAACCAAAATTGAATTTTTTTGTGGACTAGATGTTGCACGTGGGTCGACCGTTTCACAGAACTCGGCTACTAGCGCAATTGTAACAAAACATCTTGAAAAGTAAGTTATTAAGTTACTCACAGTTTCACTAAGTTATACGCTGTAATTTGAAACATGTCTGCAAACTATTGATATATGTCTCCAGATTATCTTCTATGGGTGTTTAACGGTCTATATTAACTCGAATAGTTATTATCCGATTTTCATGCTGACTGTTGGAAATTTTGGTCCAGTGGCATTTAAACAAATTGTATAAGCCGCGTGAACCCCAGTTTAGTCGAACGTAGGGTTAACGCGGTCATAAATTGACTCAAATTTCCAGGCCACTCTGATAAAATTTACCGATTAAAAGCTCCATGAAACGATTCGTCGTCATTCTCTCTAAGTCATGTGCTTCCTATCGTAATATATTTAAATGTAGATCATTGGTTTTTTGGTGGTACTATCAATTGTGAGCTTTATGCTTTCATACTAGAATTGTAATAAAGCTTATCGTTTTGTCTTAGTCATTAACATTAGTTGTAGCTAAAAAGCTTCTAAACAAGTATTTAGAAAAAAACTCAATTGTATGTAGCTTTTACAAAGCTTTCGCGATTGGCTGTCAGTTTTGGGGCTTTTACACACAATATTTAAAAAAACGGTATTTGGACTTCAAGCACTAAACAAGAATAAATATTTCGATGGAAATGGAACTTCTTAAAAGCTATAACTACATTTTTATATCTTAAACTTATATAGACTCCACAAATGGTTTTAGAAATGTTGTTCGAGCCAACAATTTCATCAAGCTTTCAAATATTAATTTTGACCCATAAAATAGGAGCTTTCAAGCAGTTCATACACAATTCTTAAGAATGCCTTGGAAATCACAATTTTTTATTAGTTCGGGCTACAAAAATTTCTGTACAATATTTAGTGATCGCATCCCGAAGCTAAGGGGTTCCCTTTCAATTTCTATGACAAATGACATGAACATAATTTACAAAATATACAAAATTTTATGTTCGTAACTGAAGTTGAAAACCGAAGTGAAGAAGCCTTCTTACTAATTATTTAAGAATAATGTAAGGATGCCTAATAGACTAATTTAGGAAGTTTGAAGTCCGTAGCTATATGGTTACAACAGTTTCTACTTAAGTTTAAAGGTGATCGGACCCCGAAGTTGAAAGGCTCACTTACATTTTTTTCATATACGCGACTGTATCTAGCAGTCTTGAAATTGTAGCCCTCCCTATCTATTGCAATGTGAAGTGATCGGATCCTGAAATTAATAGCCGAACTTGCAAATTATTTGAAAAATGAAGTTTAGATCAGAATCTTGAAGTCTTTAAAAATTTCTTAGCTATTGGGTTACAATACTTTCCATTAAAATTATAAAACTATATTGGACCCCGCTTACTAATAAACAAGTTTGAGAAATTTCTTGAAAATGCTTAATAGGATATATCTAGGAGGTTACACCGTGGTCAGACCGTAGTTAAGAGTTTTTCTTACTAATTATTTGAAAAAATGGTGTGAAAACGCGTAATAGACTGAAATTTGTTTACAGTTTCTTACAACTCTTTTTATTAAAATATTAAAGTGACTGGACCTCGGGGTCATAGAGCTCTCCATGTAATTTTTATTAAAAATGACGAATTACACATCTGAACTATAGTACATTTGGGGGACTAATATATATGGAGAGATTCTCTTTGGTCGGGTTACAACACTTTCTTTTATAAGTGTAAAGTGATCCGACCCCGTTAAAATGATTTTAAAAATTCAAAGTCAAAGAAATTTTCATACAAATATATTTGAAATTACGTAAAAATTCCTAACTGAATAATAGTCTGCAAAATTTTCAAATGTTCTTAGCTCGGGCTGCGAAACTTTGTATTCAAATTTTAAAGTGATCAGACGTTGAAGTTGAGAGGCCGGATGTAAGAGGCGCTCTTATAAATTATTTGAAAGCTGACATGAAAATGCATAATACAATAAACTCAAGGGCGTAAAATTCTTGACTCAGGTTGATTTAGTTTGTTGCCGTCGTTGGATTAATTTTACGTTCTCGTAAGCAGCGTATCAAGTGGTCCAAATATGGCTGTTTTTAATGTGTAAGAATTGTGATTGCCTGGGTTGCACGGTGAGCAATCGTTGGTATTGGCAGCTGCAATTTAGAGTTACAACACGTTTTTCGAAAATTTTAAAGAGGTCGGTCCTCAAAATTGAAAGGGCCAAACAAATTATTTGAGCATTTACGAGTAAACGTCGAACAGACTAAATCTAGTTTTAAAAAATTCCAAATTTTTTTTATTGTAATTGTAAAGTGGTCAGGCCCTACTAAATCCAGGAAAAATTAATCTCGGTTTCGAACAGAATTTTTGTTTTTTAATTTTAAAGTGATCAGACCCTGAAATTTAGAGGCTACCTTACAAATTATTATTATTATATCATAATATGCTAAATACAAGGGTTTAAATCTCCATCTTTGGGTTTAAATACTTTCTATCAACATTTGGAAGTGATCAGATGATAAGTAAGTTGAGAGGCTTTAATACAACTTATTTGAGAACAGTCTTGAAAATGCTTCGTAGACTAAACCAACTAAACCGATTAAACCTACCAGTCAACATTTCAACATTTTTATAGATCGGGTTACAACGTTTTCTATGAAAATTTTAAAGTGATCGCACCTTGAATATAAGGAGTGGTCTTGGAAATTATTTGAAAACCGACGTAAAAATGCCTAATATACTAAATCTAGAAGCGTAAAATTTTTAGCTCGGATTGACGTAGTTTGTTGCTCTCGTTGGCATACTTTGACGTATTCGTTGATGTGCAGCGTATTCGGGGACCCTGGGTCCGATTTACGGTGGTGATCAAAAATCACGTTTGGGTGTTTTTCAGGTGTAATAAGTATTTGTGTTAGTTTGAGATGTACTGTGGACATGGAGGGTTACGATTCGTTTTTTTTTAATTTTCAAGTGATCAAACTCCGAAGTTACGTAGCCCTCTTACACATGATTTGAAAAATGACATGAAAATGCCTATAATGGACTAAAAATAGGAGTCTGCCTAAAAAATTCCAATAAGTTCTAAGCTAAGTGGTTCAACAACAACAATTTGCATTGAAATCGTAAAATGACGGGGTCCAGAAGTTGGGAGGCACACTGGGCTTCATTGAAAATACTTTTTTTAACAATGTGAAGTGAACGAACTCCCAAGGTAAGATGATTTCTTAAAAATTATTTGAAATGGTGTAAAGTGCCTATTGGACTAAATTTGGGAGCGATTTCTTTTTAAATTTTAAAGTGATCGGACCCCGAGTTAAGAGGCCCCTTTACAAACTATGTGTGTATAGTCTAAATTTTTTATGTTCCAGCTACAACACTTTCATCCGAATTTTCAAGGGATCAGACCCCCAAGTTAATTTTTTTTTTGTTTGTCTGGGTTACACCGTTGGTTTTCGTTGACATTGAGTGTTGCAATTTATTGTTTTTGGCTCGGGTTACAACATGATTTTTTACTATTTTAAAGTGATTGGGACCTTTAATTAAGAGGCTCACTGACAAATTATTTGAAAAATGGTCGTACGTGAAAATGCGTAGTAGATTGAACCGAGCTCGAGTTACTCTTATATTTTTTAAAATTTTAACGTATCGAATTTCGCAGCTAAGAGGGTTTATTACATATTATTTGAAAAAAACGTGAAAATATCTCTAAGGGACTAACAATTCTAACAAGTTTTAAATTCTGCGGTTAAAGTGTTTGAACCGCGATGTAAAGAACCCCCCTACGAATTATTTGAAAAAAGCAAATTGTAAAGTGATCGAAGCAAGTTCCTTAGTCTTCATTTTGAATACTGACGTGGAAATGGCTAATAGACTTAATGAAGCACTCGGGAAATTCTAATATTCCCTTGGCTCCATTGGCAAAACTTTTTTACAATGTGAAGCGATCGAACACCCAAGGTAAGATATTCCTGTTCAAGTGCCGGATGGACCTAACCTGAGAGTCCAAAAAAATCAATTTTTTTTGTTCCAGACTGCTAAATAAGAATAATGTTAAATTCAATTTTTTTGAAAAATGGTGTGCAAATGACCAATATACTGAAGGTGTCTTAAGTTCATAAGTAGTCCAATCAAAAAAGTTGACGAGGCCGCCTAAATTTTTAGGACAATGCCAGAAAGTGCCCAATCGACTAAATCGAGAAGTTTAAAAAATTTAATTATTTTAAGGTCGCATTACATTTCTGTAGAACTTTTAAAGTAATCGGAGCTCCAAATTAGTTCAAAGGTATTCTTACAAACTATTTGAAAAATGGTAAAGTCAGTTTGGATTCCAACACTATTCAAATATTCAAGCGATCCGGATTTTTTGAAAATTCGCTTTTCATCATTGTGGTCTAGAATTTACAGACATATAAAACCTGGTAAGAGCGGTGAGCACGTCGCTTCCGAATTTAATGGAATGTGAAGTTTTCAGTAAGACTACATCTGTCCCATCCGATTTCTACTTTTATAGATCCAATTATTGACATTTGGTGTAAACCACCATTTATACCCGATTTTTGAAAAGTAATTCAATAGTTTGTACTTTTCTAACCCTTTCAAACACGATTCCAATTACAAAACCCTATTGGCCTTAAATCAGAATAAAGATTAACGTCATCTGTGACTCCAAGTGTCGGTCAGCAGGGCTAAATATTTCCTTGTTCTTGAATTAACTTCTGTGATCTGGAAGTGGTGAACATTTAATGATGTTCTAAATTTCAGACATTTAAAGAAGCTTAAAATCGAAAAGCTTGAAATTAGCGTAAAAGTTAAATTTCGCATCTTGAGAAATTGAAACAATCTTGCCGATGTAAAAGCTCTCAACATCACATCGAAATATATAAAGCTTTCTCATGATAAAAGCTATACGTAATTTATATACGAAAAATGGGATGGACCTTAGTAATTCTCCAAACAATTCGAACTAATTAGAACCAATTTTGTATTTTTATTTATAAAAGCTTTATAATGGTAAAAGCTATCGTCCCCAATTAATATATATATAGGTATAAAGTATAAAGTATTAGAAAAAATAGGGTAGTTAGATGTAATTAGGAAGTTTAGCAAATATTTTACCTGTGTTAATATATAAAAGCTTCCTAATAAGGTAATCGAAAGTAAAAGTTTAATTTTAATCAAAAGCTTTCAAAATGATTAGCATTATCTCCGCAGCCACCCTTAATTTTAATCCATTAACACATAATTTACATAATCTTTCATATATTAAAGCATTGATGTATCATCATCATTCTCGCATCCCTCCACCCTACCCGGTATAATATAATTCAACATAGATACATATACACATACATATATATATAAAAGACAAACAATAAAAGTATACTAAAGAAAGATGCGGGTGGTGTTGTGTATCTTCTTTAGAATATGTCTAAAATCATTTCTTTGAATCACAAACAAAAATATTACTTTGCCTTTTTGCTTGAATAGTTCAAAGTTCATGGAACCCAATCGATACATAAAGCTTGTTGAATCCTTTTTTTTTTGTTTATATCAAAATTTGCATCTGAACACCTTACGATATAATTATTGGTACACATATATATATGTACGTGCAGTGTCTTTAAAGATCACCTCGAGGTTTACATTCGCACGATTAATGTGTTTTTTAATTTTTTTTCCATTTCGCCGATTTTTATATTTTTTTAATTACAAGAAATCGTTGAGAAAGAGGTTGGCGTACCGCGAACGACTATAAATAAAGGCTTTTGACTTAAAAATGATTTATGAAATCGTTACAATAAATTCCATAAAAGGGTAATAATTGGCACACAGACAATGAGAAACCTTAATACGACAGTAGTGGCGTATGAAATTTGTACACAAAAGTGTATGATGCTTCGAGGACAATATTAGCATTAATGACGATCATAACTAGAATTTGAAATTAATGAAATGCGATACGATTAAGACGTTCTTAAGAAATATACTGCACAACATAAAATTACGTTGTTGTTATGCTAATATTTGCCCCAATTTTTATGTTAACAAGAGTACAAATTACAATTTACAGATCATGAAACATCTATATATACCCAGGGCGTATTCGATCTGCACACCGCATAGCAACATTTTGCATCGTTAATTTTTGTAGGTTAATCGCTATAAATATATTATATTTGTTTGATTACAATTTTATCGTAAATTTTTATAATAAATTTGAGTATATATGTCGCGTGTCACCGTTGTAAACAATGTCTTAACAATAAAAAATCCAGTAAATCGTAAAACAATTATTCGTTATCAAATTTTGTATGAAAGGTGGAATGTATGTGCAATTATAGAATTCAGATTTTTTTTTTCTATTTTAAAATTAATTTTCTAAATTTTTAACTAAAAATTTCCAAATTCGAAATTTCAAAAATTTCCAAATCAAATTTCTAAAGTCATCAAATACCAGGTACATATATTGCTTACTTAAAATTCAACATTTTTAAAAGTTTTAGACGCAAAATGTTAAAATTGAGAATCTGAATTTTAAAAATTTTAATTTTACAATTTTTGTTATTCTGGATTCCAAATTCCAGGAATTAGGAGATTTAATATTTTTCTAATTCAAAACATGATACTGAACACAAAATTTTAAACAATCAGCAGTTTCGGGTTCGACAGGAGACCTAAAGTTTATAAAATCTTGATATTCTTAAATTAAACTTCAAAATTATCAAATGAAAAAGACGTTGTCAAAAATTTAAGTAGCATTCAACTATATTAGATAAGTTTAAATTTTTAAAATTTCAGAGCTTTAATGGCATCCTTCAGAGTTTTAGTTCAAAAAATTTAAATGTCATAAATTAAAAATATTCGGAATTTTTTATTCTTAAAATTTACGATTTGGTTTTTTTTTAAATTCAAATATAGAATATCAAAATTTTAAGATTCAAATTTTTTATTTCAAATTCTGGTTTTGGAAAAGTCAGAATTTAAAAATTTCAAACGAATTTTTAAAAAATCAGAATACTATTATCGATTTCATCAAAATTCTATGGCACTCAGAGTAAAGAAAATTGAAATCTGGACTTAAGAATTTAAACTTAAACTTTTTAAAAATTTAATTAATTGGTAAATTTTTGAATAAGAATTTTATTAGCAAATTGACATCCTTAACAAATTGACATCCTTAAGAAATTTCAGAACTTTTAAAAATTTTAGTGAATTTTTAAGATCTAAAAATTGAAATTTCTGAGAATTTTAAACCTCAGAACAAAGCGAATTTCTAAAATTTAAGGATGTAAATTGAAAATCAATGAAAGAAAGAAATTTATAAATAAACTATCATCATTCTGATTTTAAAATTTTAGAAATAAATTTTAATATGAAATTCTGGGTCTCGAATTTTTTTGAAATTCTCGTGTCAAAATTTTGTCTTTATTTTGAAATATTCAGATTAAAGACATCAAATTACGAAAAGTTTAATTTTTAAGATTGTAAATCAACTTGGGAGTAACAACATTTAAGCTTTTGAAATTAAAAATTCATTTTTAATTGAAAATTCTGAGTTTGGGAAAATTGGCATTTAGGCCAAAAAATCCTAAAGAAAAAAAATTTAAATTCTGGATTTTTTTTAAAATTCAAATTTTTAACTAAAAATTTCCAATTTTCTTATTCCAATAATTTTAAAGTTTTTACTATTCTAGAATTGAATAAAAATTCCAAATTTTTGATCTGAATATATAAAAAAATATCTGAATTAAATTTCTAACGTCGTCAAGTACCAGATAATAAATTGTATTCTTGAAATTCAAAATTTTTAAAAGTCTTAGTCAAAAAATGTGAAATTTAAGAATCTTAATTTTAAAAATTACTTCTGAATTCTAAATTTGAGGAATACTGAACTCCAATTTTCGAATTAAATTCTTTTAAATTCTTGAGGAGCTCAGCTCGGACCTGATATATCAAATTTTGCAAATATCATTCAAAATTCTTTTATTTTTCTACTGTACCCCTAAAATTTGTAAATAAACATTCTAAAATCGTGATTACGATATTCTGAAATTTAACGTCAAACCCAAAATTTTAAAACCTGTACTTTCTTAAAAAAGTATATTGTATCCTAAATTTTAAAACTTAAGCTTTGTAGAATTAAATTTGAAACTCTGAATGTCTTTGATTTCAAAAATAATTAAATTTTATGGATTTATTAATATTTTAAATTTAGTTTAAAAATTTAAATCAAATTTAAAAACCATACTTTGAAAATTTTAACAAAGTTTTAAGAACCAGACGATTTCAAAGATTTTATGGTTCAGAATTGCAAAAATTGAAATAGGGATAGAACATTTTGAATAAATTTGTTTTAAATTCTGAATATTTTAAATTTCAAATCCATAAGTTGAATGTAGTCAGAGTTGACTCGGACCAAAAAACCTAAATTAGGAAATTAATTGTTTTTAATATTAAATTCAATATATTTTGGTTTCCTTAAACAGAAACTTTTTGAAATTTTAACTTTAAGTTTGAATAAATTTGTTAAAAATTAACAGTAGGTACATCCAAATTTGATCGAGCTTAAACAATTTGTTTGAAAGCACGTAGTTGATGATAATTTCGATTTTACACATCAAATCCGCAATTTGGAAAAAGTCAAAGCTAACGGAAATTCAGAATAAAAGGTTATAAATTATTAGTTCCAAAAATTCTAAATTTTAAAATGACACTTATTAATTTAATTCACATTTATCAATATTAAATCTAATATTTTAAAATTCGAATTTTTAACTTTCAATTGTTATTAAGAATTTAAACTTAAACTTTTTGTAAATTTAATAAAATTGTAAAATTTTAAACAGATTTACAAATTATTTTTTAATCAATATTTTGCTATCAATTTTATTAAAACCTTGACAAAAAATTATATTTCTTAATAATTAATCCAATATTTAAAATTTTTTATTTAAATTTGGTTTATTGTAAATTTTAAAATTTTTTTTAGAAAATTTTTAATCTAAAATTAATTTGAAACTAAAATTTTAAATCAATATGTTATCGATTTGATTAAATTTATAAATTATAAATTTTTAACAATTAGGTTGTTAGTTGAAAATCAATTTAACAAACTAAATTCTTGAATAAACAGAATTTGATCATGATATTAACTTTCGAAATTTAAAATTAATATATAATTACTGTTTTGGAAACTTTAAGAAATTAAATTAAACTTTTAAAAATTTTAAATCAGAATATTTATAAATTTGATTTCATTAAATTTTCATCTTGATTTTCTCTTAATTTTAAAAATTCAGAATTTTCCAAAAACTAATCTTTTATAATTGTAGGATTTAGGAAATTCCAGGAAATTAAATTTTAAGATTCAGAATTAAATGAAATAGTGAATTAAAATTTATTGATTAAAAATTCAGATTCAGAACATTAAATAAAGAAATTAGTTTTAGATTTTAGTAAATAAAGCAAATATAATGTTGAATATCAACAGCATTTTAACTTTTTAAATAATTTGAAACCGTGAATTTTGGAAAATTGAAATTCTAATGAAAATTCAGGACAAAAATATTTGTTTTTAAAAACGTTAAATTATAAAATTTAAGTGCATATTGATATTACGAAATTAAATTTTAAATATTAAATCAAATATTTTAAAATTGGATAAAAAATTTATATTTAAAAAATTTTAAATTAAAATATTTAAAAATTTAAGGGAAATAATAATTTTCTTAAATTCAGAATATTGTGATAATGATTTAATTAAATTTCCATGGCAACAATTAAAATGAAATTATGAATTTAATTGAATATATTTATTAAAAATTATGAAATGGATGGATATTCAATATAAACATTTTACATTTTAAGGATTAAATATACATACCGTATATTAATTTAATTAAGAAATAACCATTTTTAAATATAAATTCGTTTTTTTAAATTGCGAATTTTTAATTTTTAATTCTTGTTTTGTAAATTTATGAGCTTGAGTATTTTTAAATTTGAAAGCATCTTAAAATATTTACTAACTTAATTCATGTTTTAATCAGATATTCTTATTGATTTCATGTCCATGGCATGGCGCTCAAGATTATAAGAAATTCAAATGAAAATTTCAAATTTTAAATTCAGAATTTTCAGAAAATTAAAATTTTAAATAAATTTATAAGAAATCTTGTGCTGAAAATGCAATTTGAGCGAAAAAATTGGTTTATTAAATTAATTCATTTTAATTAGAACATAAATTTTTAAAATTAAAATTTTTTTATTTAAAATATAAATTTTGAAAATTTAGGAGGATAGCGAATTACAAAACATTAAAATGAATATGAGAGTTAAAAAAAATTGAAAAATTTTAGTGTTCTCACTCGATTTAATCTCTTAATTTTATAAATCCCATTTTCAGAATTATTATGTGAAATTAAATTCCGGGATTCCGGAATTTATCCAGAAAATGTGAATTTAAATTTGTTTTAAAATTCTCAATTAAAATATTGAAATTTCAATTGAAGTTCAATTTGCGAACAAAAATCTGGAATTTAGAATTAACATTTTAACTTTTGAAATTAGTTCAATCTTTTAAAATTGGATTTTGAAACAAATTTTTAATTTATAATTTTGGCTTTGGAAATTTGATGACTTAACTTTTTAAAATTTTTAATAGATTTAATTTTTATTTATAAATCAGAATAATGTTGTTTTTACTATTTCATTAAATTTTCATAGCACCCAGAATTACAAAAAAATTAAATGAAAATTTGAATTAATTTTTATCTAAATTTTTAGTTACATAAAATTTTAAATTCTTTATCTAAGTATAATAATTTGATTAAAGAATGAATGCTCTTGAAGCTGACCTTTAATGCCGGCTATTTCGAGCCTCAAATAAGCTACGTTTAGCCTTTAGGTCAGTAAACAATTCTGTCTCTGGCATATATATTGTTTCCAATGTGACTTCGGCCGCCGCCCGGAATAGATCTATCATAATCAAGTTAAAAATTATAAGCGAACACTAACGTCACAAAACTGGTTAAACAATAGTTTTATTATCTCATTTTATTCATTCCACTCCAAACCCAGTTTAAATATTTGTTTGCTAATAATCGGTACACCAAAAATTCCTAAATTCAAATTTATTTCGCAAAAATTGTTAACCTCGTAGACTTTAGCACCATCGCGAAAGATAAACAAATTCTAAATATATGCAAAAAATTTATAAAATCACCGTGCGAGGCTGACTCAACAATAACATTCATTGATAACGCAGATTTTTATAATTCCGCCAAAAACCTAAAACTACCATAATTCGGTTGATTAAAAAATTGTTGGTTTTGGGAGAAAAACAATTCTGCAGAATCGTAAAGATTATATAAAACATAAAAAATTACGTTTTTTAAAACTGCACGTACACCCAAAAAAAAACAAAACATTTTTTTGTATAACATCTTGAAGATTTAACAACGACAAAAAAACATGTTATGTATTACCGCGAGTGAAATTAATTAAAACGAATTGGAGAAGGCTGCAAGACGCGCAGACACAACAAAAAATAAAATTGAAAGAGAAATTCATCTTGGACGTTTTTAACTCACCTTTACGTTTAGCATTTAGCACACCATTATCCCAGATTAATGAGATCACTCGATTTTGATTTTATTTTCAGACTGAGGTGTTAAATATACGATGGTTGGCTAGGGTCATGGTTAAATCAATATTTGTGAAAATTAATAATTTTGTGTTGGCGGCCGGTCATATTATGCAGACATGATATAACCGCGTACACATATAAGTAAGAGAAACATCTCGCGATATATTGATGCGAGGTCATAAAAATCAATTTCGATTTTTTATTACTCGACGAATAGAGTGCCAAATAGGTTAATGAAGAAAAATATTAGATTTTATATAACGTTTAGAGGACGTCATTATGGCTGTATATAAGAGGGTCGAGAAAGTTTTCGATCGATGTCCCACTTGTAAGTGCCAATAAGTTAAGTATAACCGTAACGATTAAAACAAATATAATTGCTGAATTTAAGGCAAAATTTTATCACAATTTAATGACTGCAATCAACTGAAATTGAATTAATTCGCGAATACAGCATAAAACATAAAAATGTAAGAACTTGAATTGTGTGTTACCAAGCGCACAAAAATTTCGTTTAGCCGCGTACAAAAAATTATTCTTTTTTTTTATAGTTTTTGGAGATCAATGATTTGTGTTACTGATGTGTATATACTCTCGAGGCCTGTTTCAAATATATACGAATATACACACACATTCTGTTTTAGGGGCTATATATATACATATACATTTACAATAAACACAGAAGTTAATCTGAAAACATAAATGAATTTCTTGGAAAAAAATTGGTGTACGTGAGTTTAGTCGTTTGTTCGATTTCAATAGAATATCATTTTATGTATGCGCTACTTTGCATATTTATCATAAACACAAATTCAATTCAATTTAATGCCAAAACGGTTTTCCGCTGTAACATTTGTATTAATTTATATATTTTCATTTTTATTTTTGCAACTTAGCTATATACATTCATATGTACGTCAGTTATACCTATATTGAATACAACACAACTCGAGTCCCCGCTCCCCCGCTAAGCCAAACTGATTTTAAATAATTTTTCTTTGTATTTTATTATATGGTTTAGTCACGCACTGTAATCATTGTCATTGTAATTAATAGTTTTTGTATTATTTTGATTGCAATTTAAATTTTGTAGTGCGAAGGTTCATGTACAACTAAGAACTAAGAAACTAAATATGTAGCTGGAATGCGATCCGCTTTCTTTTTATCACAACAAATTAGTTTTTGCTAAGGATAGCAAAATCCACCTGAATTTAGGAAGTTCCAAAACCTATCATAAATATACAACCATACCGAAGATGCTCGCTTCCGGAACACAAACACCCATGTAATAAATGTTGGGAATTGTGCAAAGGTTCACATCCCAGTCTGCTGCATAGTAACAACAGTACGCGAACAAAGACAGCAGAAAGCATAAAGTCCGCTAATACAAATGTACAAGCAGCACAATCATGGAACCGAAAGTGTATCTTACTAGGAATCGTTTAAGTGAAAACCCCGTCAGGTATAGTCACTCATGGGGCACAAGCCTTTTTTGTGCTGATGATAAAAAAATACCCACGCGGAAACCGATGTATGTAGTATGAAAATAAAACAAGGCAAAGGTGTTTATTAATTAATTTCTAATCAGATTTGTTGTTGTAAGTATTTAGAATGATGTTGCTCTCTCCAAAGTTGAGATAAAAAAGGAACGAAATTCATCGATGATAACCATAAATTGAAATAAAGTAATACAATAAATTAATTTATGATTACAAAAAAGTAGTATGGTGCATAAACGCACGCATTTCATGAAAACTAAGGCAATGCGTTAACATTCTCCCCGCCTTGAAACGTCTCACTGGTTTCAATATTATTCTCTGGAAGACGACAACTTTTTGAAATACCACGCTTATAGATTCCATGCGCGGTTTTTACGTTGGCTACGCGAACTAACTCACCATCTCCCTTGTAGACTTCGATCATCCGACCAAGTTTCCATTTTAATGGGGGATGATTTTCTTCGAAGAGCACTACCAAGTCACCGACTGACAGATTTTTAATCGGTTTGGTCCATTTATGTCTTTGTTGGAGAGATCGAAAGTATTCCGTTGACCATCGATTCTAAACTTTTTGATGAGTCGTTCAGATAGATTAGGCGTTGGTAAAGCAGTGAGGAGTCGTCCAATCAAAAAATGACCAGGCGTAAGGCAATCGAAGTCATCGATGTTGGTGGTTAGTGGTCCAAGCGGCCTTGAATTAAGAACTGACTCAATTTGTTTAATAAGCGTCATCAATTGTTTGTAAACTTAGCCAGATCCATTGTGCGACGTAAATGGAATTTGGCTAGTTTCACCCGCGATTCGTGAACACCACCAACATTTGGTGTAGCAGGCGGCGTGAATTTCCATTGAATATTGTTATCTTCGCACATCGGTTGTAGTTGATCCTTTAAATTGCTAAGATGAAAGCAGCCCATATAGCTCGCGCAACTGTGAATTGGCCCCAACAAAATTCGTGCCATTGTCGGAAAATACACGCTTGCAGAGCCCTCGAGTTGCCACAAAACGTTTGAAGCATCCCATGAATGTTTGTGCACTGAGATCAGAAGCCAATTTCAGATGGATTGCCTTCGTAACAAAACAGATGAATAGACAGAGGTATGTCTTTTTTGTTGGCGCCTTACCACGATTGCGATAATGAATATAAAATGGTCCCGCAAAATCTACTCCGACCGTGTAGAAAGGTGGCGCAGCGACAACCCTATCCGGTGGTAAGTGTCCCATCTGTTGCGTCATGCGGGCATCGGTTGAACAAGAAAGCACCCCTTGCACTCACGAAACACCTTTTTGCATCTGTGATCCCATACAGCGGCCAATAGTGCTGACGAACGGTGGCCAACAATGCTCGGGGGCCGACATGTAGCAGCTTCCTGTGATAGAAAATAATTATCGTGATTTTTAAATGATGTAAGTTGGACGAATAGAGAGAATAGGGTGTTTCGAGATATATTGTAATGTGGTATGTTGAAGACGGACACCAACTCGAATAATATGATTTTCATCTAAGAACAACGATAATGAACGAAGCGATGTTTATTTTACGACGAAACTATGCTTTTCCAATCCCTTGTACTCGACAGGAAAAGATTGACTTTGCGTCACTCGAACGATGGTGTTGGCAGCTCGATCCAATTCTTCGATTTTAAGCGGTCCGCTAAATTTGAAGTTCGGTAGCAGCTTGAAGCGCAACATGTAAGCAACAATTCACCTAAGCTTTCTGAAATCTTTGCAGTATTTGATTTCTGTTAAGATGTCCGATAATTTAGTTGCTACGACGGAGACTGGTACAATTTTCTTCATCTCATGCAATACCTCAGGTACTGGAAATTTTTCATGTAGCGTTGGCCAATGTGATGGCGCTTGAAGCAGAAAGTTAGGTCCATGATGCCAAAGATCAGATTGAATAAAGTTTTCTGGTACTATACCCCGCGAAATCAGATCAGCTGGACTGCACTCAGTTGGTACATGTAACTAATTTTCCTTTTTCGATATTTCTTGCACGATGGCGACTCGATTGAACATAACTGTTTTTCATCTGAATGGGCAGGATTTAATCCAATGAAGTGTGATTGTCGAGTCAGACCAATAGAATGTTTGCTCGATGTTGAAATGTATGGTTCTCGTGGATTTTGTTTTGCCAGTCGAGCGAGTAATACTGCTGCACACAGTTCTAACCTAGGCAAAGTCTTTTGAAGTGGTGATACCCTAGATTTCGAGCATAATAGTTTAACGGAGGCGCCTCCATCTATTGGTACACTGCAAACAAACAGTACGGCGCCATGTGTGCGCTCGCTGGCCTCGGCAAGTGACTGGTCCCAATCTAGATTCAACTGCCATAACGACTGGATCATTAGATATCTTTCTCGATTGCATTGGTGGCAGTAGGTGAAATACTGTAGTGATCAAGTGCTAGTTGTTTAAGACATCTAGTGGCAAGGAATGGCGCTGAAGAGGCCCCGTACGTCACCGTTTTTAACTTAAATGTTGTTAGTTGCTCCGATGGGGAGTTTCGCCACAACATGAGTTGAAACCTTTGATTTTCGTGCTGCACTCGAATTTACCGGTACATTTTCACAATGTCGGCGCTAAACGCGAAAGCATGTGATCGGAAACGGAGCAATATTGAAAATAGGTCACTTTGTACAACTGGACCGACCATCATTACCGAATTGAGTGATTTTCCAGTCGAAGTTTTGGCGGATCCATCAAAAACCACTCGTAGTTTGGTTGATGATCTATCTGGCTTAATTACACAATGATGCGAAAAATAGAAATTTGGTGTGGCGATAGAATTTGTATTAACTTCTTCCATGTGACCTAACGTCTTGTACTCGCATCGATGAAATTTGAGTAATTAGTGAGTAACTCTTTCGATTTGTTGTAAATGATTGATTCGTGTGCTGATAGATCCTAGATCTCAAGCAACCTAATACAAACGAAGCCGCATAATTTAACAAAGAGCGCATCGTATAAATAAGAGGCATGGGAAAACTCGATACTGGTGTAGCGACTCAACTGTTGATTTTAACAGAAACATATCGATTATCACAATTTAACAGTGATACAATCAATGGTAACAAGAACAGTTGATTTAGACACTTAATTGAAAAGCTTCTGGGAAATAGAAGAGGTTCCTCATAAATGAACATTCACCATAAAAGAACTAGAATGTAAAAAAATGTTCACAACCAGCCACAGGGGTCTCAAAAATGGCCATTACGTAGTAAAAATGCCTATTGACATTAACTTGTATTCTGCCAAAACTACAACTGGAATTTTGTTAAATGATATGATGTAAACTGGCCCTACTCTTCAACAGGATCTATTATCTATACTTTTAAGGTGGCGCAAAACCTAAGCTGACAACCGTCACGTATGGTACAGCAGCAGCTACTTATTTAGCGGTAAACTCATTAAAACAGCTTGCCATCGATGAACAAAAATACTATCCCATAGCATCTAACCTGCAGGTCTTAAATGATTTTTACGTGGATGATCTGATTTCTGGACAAAACATACTAGAAGAAGCCGTATTCATCCAAAAACAAGCCATTGACTTACTAAAAAGCGATGGATTTATCTGAAGAAAATGGGCAACAAACAATGCGGTTCTTCTGGAAGTCATACCAGAACATCTAAGAAACCAGAATCGTTTGGAATTTAAACTTGACGATACCATTAAACTCTTGGACTACACTGGAATTCAGCAACGCATATATTCAGATTTTAGATCCGTTAGGCTGGTTGGCACCAACAACAATTGCAGCCATGCTTATGATGCAAGAAATTTGGATAGCAGGTCTCTCTTGAGACAGGAGTTTAAAAATGCATTGCCACTTCTATAGAAGAAATATCTATCCTACGTTGAACCCAATTTTAGAAGGCCAGTTGAATTCTGCGACGGCTCAGAAAAGGTCTATGCTGCAACCATCAAAATATACTTCAAATCTACAAATGCTGAAAGTATCACTAATGTAAGACTTCTCACGTCAAAAACAGAAGTTGCTCCGATTAAAAAATTACTTTCAATACCTCAACTTGAGCTTTGTGGAGCGCTGCTACTCACTAAGGTAATGCATCGAGTTATAGAAGCAATGCAAATTCCGACAATAACTTCGTTCTTTTGGACTGATTCGATGATCACATTATGTTGGATTCGAAGGTGTCTTCATAAATATAAAACTTTCGTCGCCAATCGAATATCAGAAATTCAATCATATTCAAGTCTAGCATAATGGCTTCTTCATGTGGGATCAACCGATAATCCAGCAGATTGTAGATCAAGAGACACCGGTCGGAGGTGGTGGTGGACGGGTCCGATTTGGCTACAACTTTCATCTGAACATCAGTTTGGAAACTAAACAAATTGTGATACTTGCAACATCAACAATAAATAATCAATCCGTTTGTACAGATAATAGAAAGTTTTTCAAACGTGATCAAAATAATTCGCGTTTTTGGCCTCTGTCGACGATTTATAAATATGTTTCAAAAAGGTGGACACCCAGATCTTCAATTTTATTATCTGCCAAATCACTAAATGAATCCTGCAACGAGCTTATTAGAACAATTCAACGTACAGCGTTCCAGAATGAAATCGTGCAGATCAACAAAATTGGCTCAGTATCCACGAAAAGCAACCTACTTTCGCTTAATCCATTTATTTATGAACATAAAATGCTTAGAGTAGGAGGAAGAATAACAAATTGTACTAGACACCCAAACATATTGCCACAAAAACATATAGATTCACAAGGCTATAGATCAAAGATGCGCATATAAAAACCTTGCACGGGGGAATTCAATTAACTCTGTCACTTCTTAAAAACCAATATTGGATCACATATACGGTAGAGGTAAAATACGCTCAGAAATAGCAAAATGTATCATGTGTCATCGATTCAATGCATCATTAAAACAACAGGTAATAGCAAGATTACTCAAAGAACGAGTCATGCCATCACGTCCGTTTACTAACACAGGAGTAGACTACGCTGGGCCCATATCAATAACAATTTCGAAAGGACGTGGAAATAAGTCATATTATGGATATATAGCGCTATTTGTATGATTTGAGATTTGTCAGCGATTTAACTACTGTAGCCTTTATTGCTACCTTTAAGAGAGTTATCTCTCGAAGAGGCCTAGTTTATATCACATACTAAAACTTCTAATAATCAACAACGCGAGTGCAATTACCTCGTAACAGAATAATTTCCCTTCAAAATGGATATACCTTAAAAGACGGGTCAATCTTTTTAAAAACTCATAAAATCTTTAAAGAAACCGTAATTGAATCATCATGGTTGATCTACCAACAGTCAAGAACTCCATAACCATAAACTAGAAACAACCATCCGGGAGAATGTTGACACGCAACAAGTTTAATGATCATGCGATAAAGAACGATTTGTAATATTTAATCACGGTTAAACACGCATGACACTAAGGAAAAATCGATTGTGCCCGCTCATTTAAAATTTCTGATTATAAACGAAACCATGCGTCTACATAACAATCGCTTTTAACTCTACCGGAATACAATATATTCTCTATTTCATATGGTGACATACAAATCAAGTGTTTTCTTTACTTGCCATTGTGTTTTAGCACACAAATAAGTGGGAAGGCAAACTGATTATATAAAAATTACAAGTTGGCTTTCGAAATATTTAACTCTAAAACCAGAATTAAGTGAATTCTAAAAATTTCAAATATTAAAATTTGGTTAAAATTCGAATTTTAAAATTATTTTAGAAATACAACTATGCAAAACCATTAAATTATTCAAATTTACTATTAATTTTGTTTAAAATTATAAGCATTCATTAAATTTTTAAAATATTAAGATTAAAGTTTTTAATTTTCTAAATTTAAATTTTATATTAAAAGTTTGAATAATTTAATTTCCGCCGATAATTTAAAACTTACTTTTAAATTAATTAAAAATTTTAAATGTTTCAGTTCCTTAATTTCCACAACCAGAATTTTAAATAAAATAAAAATATTGGATTCAATGACATCGAATTTAATTTCTCATATAAATTAATAAAAGTAATTAAACAATAGAATTAAAAATATTTTGGAAATAAAAATTAATTTTTAATTTATAAAAATTTTAATTTTTGTTATAACAAACAATTCAAATTCGCTTCAATTTAAAATTTCCATTTAACATATTCAAAATTAATAAATTTTTTAATAAGTTTAAGTTTAAATTCTGAAATTTTTAAAACTCTTAATTTGCAGATACAAATACTATCTATGTATGTCCAAATTCCGAATTTGAAAAATTGATCCGTTACAGATCCTGGAATTTAAATTTCTTAAATTAATTTTCAATAGATACGTTTAAATCCTAACAGAATATTAAAGGTTCATATAACAGAAATTTGAAAGGTAAAATTTTTAAAATTAAAACATATAATTCAAGAATTTCCAAAAATTTGGAAATATTAATTAATGAATTTTGTGTTTTAATTTTGGGATTTTTAAAAATTTATACTAATTTAAAAATATGATTTAAAAGTTTAAAATTTTAAAAATTAATTAATTCAACAATTAAAAGAAACATTATTTTTTTGAACACTATTATTCGGTTTAAAGGTTCAAAATTCACTAAACGAATTTTATTCTGAGAATTAAAAAAGATTGAGGTGAAAATTTAAAATTTCTGTTAAATTTAAAATTTCTGTTAAATATATAATTTGAATATTTCAAAATTAATTAAAATTTATAGAATTCAGAACTACAAAATTAGGTTTAAATTGTTCAAAATTCGCGCTGAACGTAAATATTATTCCCGGAACTCCAAAAATTTGAGGAAATCCACACAGTTTCTATTCAATTCTGAAATTTAATTCAGAATTTTAAACACTCGAAATCGGACATTTCAATTGATTTAAAATTTTCAAAATTCAAAACTCAAATTCAAATTTACAGAATCCAACATTGTAAAATTCGGTTTAAAAGTGTAAAATTCGATAAACTCAAGTTTTATTCCCAGAATTCATAAAATTTGAGAACGAAATTTAAAATTTCGTTTTACAATATATGGAAATTTCAAAAATTGAAATACAATTTTTTGGAAATCCACACACACTTTCTATTCAACTATAAAATTTAATTCAGAATTTTAAATACTCAAAATTTAAGATTTTTATTGATTTAAAACTTTCAAAATTCAATAAATCAAATTCAAATTTAGAGAAACCCAAATTGTAAAATTTGGTTTAAAAAGTGCAACATTCATATATAGCATCGTTTCTAGATCAACCCACCGCTCTAAGTGACCTCGCAGCTGATATACGTTATCTCAGCCACAAGGCAGACGAATTACTAAGAGGCATTGGAACCATTGGCACACAAGCCGAATATCTCGATGCTTTGCTGATACAGATTTTGCTACGCAAGCAGTACACTGAAGCAAGTCAAGCATGAGCGAAGGAGATTGTCGATATTGATTTTTTTACCCAGAAGTATGACAGAAACTTCTGCTGCACAAACAGATAAATCATCACAACGCTAAGTATCCGAATGGAAAGCAACCGTCAAAGCGATGGCTGTTCGAATTCGGAGCGCTCTCGCTTATGCAACCAAAGGTTTTCCCTCTATAGATATTTCAAATTTTATGATTTTAACGTTAATTGTCTATTTGCCAAAACTGTCTCAAGTACGGCCACGAGGCCAAGTTATGTGATCAAATAACAGATGTAGACAGTGCAACCATCTCCATCATACTATGTTGCACACTGATAAATTAGAAGATGTTCAACCATATTCATCCGTACCATCGATGCCGATGACATCTGCAGCGACCATCATTCAACAAGATGCTACTCAAGACAATCAATTGCTTTCGCAACAACCGGATTCACAATCCAAAATGTCACAGTTAGGAAGCTTTTTAGCCACCAATCATAAAATGACAAACACACGCATTTAGGAGTTGTTCGAAGCCGTTCTTTAGTCACTGTCATTGGATTAGCTGATTGCATCTCTATTACTAAAGATATATTCCATATCATCTATATACAACTCGAAATATATGCAGCTACGGACATTGATGTTACCTTAACTTCTGTTCGTTTACCCAGCATACAGCAACAGCAACTTAACAGAGAAATCGATCTGTTATTTGGCGTTGATATTTTTTTTTGATTTACTCACTCCTTTACAAGTGAGATTTCGACCAAATGGAAACTGTTATTAGACATTTCCCGAATTTTTCACCCACTTGACCATTGCGGGTCATCAAGGTTGATTGGGATGATAAACTGCCTGACGACGTTCATCAATAGTGGCTATCCATTAAGAATAATCTTCCACAATTAGATCGTGGTGAGATACATCGCCATCTTGGAATGACATATAGGTTAGCCAATCTTCAGTTTATTGCTTTTGTGACGCTTCAGAACTAGATTATGCTGCCGTCGTTCATCTTTGTTTAACGGATACCAATGTCATTGTCGAGGGTGGAGTTATGTGGCGGGGGTGGACTATTAGCCAAACTAATCAAATTCATTTCGACTGTTTTTTATGATCACAATCATCATGTCTCTGCCTGCGGACTGATTCGACAATCGTACTTACCTGGTTATCGGATATTCTTCATCGAAAATGGAAGACGTTTGTCGATAATCGTACATCCGAAATTGTAGAGATATTTCCCAGCGGTTTCTTAGGAAGCGTATGAAGTTATCGTGGGATTCCATCCCAGAATAATTAAAAATGTCCATCAGGCAATACTATTCTCATCCCATCCCAGGATTTTTAAAATCATCCCAAAATTGGAAATCATCATTTTAAAAATTTGCAAAGGACGTGTTATATATATTCTTATCGTAAGAAGTAATTGGTACAATAGGCTCAGAAATTCAAATGAATATGGCTGATTATCGTTGAACACCAGCCGTATGTATAGTAATTGGCGCAATGGGCTCATATGTATTAAAATCCGTATTTCTTATATGGGGCCATATACATATGAGCCCATTGCGCCAATTACAATATACGGCTGGAATTCAACGATTTACCAGTGCAAGTGGACATCATGTCAAGTCAAAAACAAAAGAAACTTTTTCCCGCAATTATGGTTCTCGAGAACTAGTAGATAAACTCCTAATTTTATGTATTGGCCCATATGACTTTATGAGCCTATTGTGCCAATTACTTCTTACGACAAAAATATATAAGCCAACACGTCGTTTGCATGGGATCAGAATAGTATTGCCTGATGAAGATTTTGTAATTTTTCTGGGTTGATATCCACACACTTTCTCTTAGGTAACCTCTGGCGTTATTAATTTGTTCTTTTCAACTGTCCCAATGGTGATAATTTGAATTTTATTTGAAATATGTGTAAATTGATTGGAAAGCTGGGAAATTTGAAACGAGTAAGTTGAATTTGGAGCGAAAAAGTTAAAATTGATTTTATTGAAATAGTTTTCAAATTCTTATGTTGGCGCAATTGAAAAACTTTTAAAAGAACGTTGGTTCAAAGAAACCTTTAGCAGAGGAGTTTAAGTTCTGAAATTTAAGTGTGCTGGGAGCCCTTATAAATTTTTGTAGACAAAACAATGTTGCAAACCACTCTGTTCTAGAATATAGTTTTTATTACATCGATAACGCAAACATTTGAAAATGATCGGCGCCCACACAATTCAATAAACTCATAAACAATTATTTTCAGTGACACATTGTATGTGGGGTTGATATTCGAAAATTGATGATTTCAAAATCACATGAAAACCGTAGCGAGAATTTTATAATAAACAAAGACCTACATAGTCTGCATTCTATACGCTTATTTATTTATTTAAGAATTTGATTGAATTTTTTCTAAATGAAAAAATTAAAATTAAAAATTTACGATCGGTTTGATGAAGACGCGCATGTAACGCACGATAACGATCTAAAAACCATAGATTAAATTACTTTTACAACCGTGTAGCAAATATTTACACAGCGCTATATTCGCACTTGTTATTACGCGTGGTAGTATAAAAAATTTGTAGTAAAACTAACAAAAAAAAAAAATCAATCATCTGATGCCCCGGCGTACGCACGGTATGCGTAATACAAATCACATGTTAAATTAATTTGCGCGCCTATTTATGGATATCACAAAAAAATGTTTGATTAAATGATGACGTCATCATAATTCAGCACGCAAATTAATTAAGTTCAAAGTCGATACATTTACTCGTATATTCTAGACGAGTACGTATAGTTACGTATATAAATTATGTGTAACGAACGGATAAAAATAGTTTCTCGATTTAATTAGCACCCCGCGCAAATGCTAGTTATGACGCCGTATGCGCTAATTACGAATTTATAGTAAGAACGGTGTTAGGCGGCGCCTTATTTGTTTTGGTACACATATACACAAATACTATGGTCTCTTATCGTAATTAGCGTGGCACGTTAGTTTGTACCACGCTGTACATACATTTTTTTATCATATCGCCTATATGTGTCTCGCGCTAAATTGATACGATTCATGGCTAAATCGCAAATTGTATAATTTTAATGGTATATCGTAAAAAATTAAATTATATTCGAAAATTGACAATTTCACTAATTTACTTAATTTCCGGTCGATTTAAATTTTTATGAATGAATGCATAGAAATGATGCTCGACTGAACGCACGTAGGCATAATACATTATGATAATATATGCGGACGATGCATTAGAGGGCAATCTATTTAGTTCATTACGTATATACAATATGACTAATATACCAACATTTTTTTGTGATGCATACGATGGTAATTAGATTAGCGGGCACGATTTGAACATAAATAATTAGAATTCTGCTAATTTTATTTCACGTGGGTTTGAAAATAAACATAATGGGTACTCATCTAGAGCAGGTTTCGTTCACTTCTTTTTACTAAACCTTCAAATCAAAACAATTTTTTCAAATTTTTTTACTGAAGTAACATGGTAACTTGGTGGTCTGGTGCGAAGCTGTCTTGGGGGAATCAAGTTGGTACTTGTTGCCAGCTCCGTATCTTGCAGCTTCCGCAAGTGTGCGTGTTACCTCCCCGTGGTGACCACCGGGCAACTAGTACACCATGCGAAAACACGACGCTAAACAACTGGGCCGGGTTAAGGTGTCAACCGTACCGGGCTGATAACCGGCCAGGCTGGGGGCCCAGTATAAAAACTAGCCCAGCCTCTAACGGTGTATCCGGATACTTGGCGCCCTTCGGATCATGTAGCCTTACCTGTGTATTGCAGATCTCTGCACAGGTGGACCTCCTTTCTCCGCTACTCGTCGGACCTATTATGGCACATCCAAAAAACAAAAAAGAGACCGGCGCTCTTAAAAACCGGAAACCAGTGCTGTGGAGACATCGGCCTTTAGGCCCGGTCTCCAAAGTGCAAAAAGGGGCATAATACCAAATGAGGCTGGTCCCTCGAAACCAAAGGGCAAAGGCACGAATGCTGGCCCTCTAGCGTCAGTGGATTACCAGACCAGGAAGAGAGCCTGGCGCATGATCTCCAAGATCAGCAACATTCCGTTGGAGCAAAGAACGGATAGGGACAGGGATACGCTTGCATGGGCAAGGCGGGATCAAGGGATCAAGAAGATGGGAGCATTACGGCCCTTAACTGGAGGAAGGTGGAGAAGGCCTTAGCCGCCATCTTCCTAAACATTATGAGGGAGAAGCCAGGACCTGCTCCGTCCTGCCGAGACGGAGGGTGGCACCGGAGTCACGTCAAACTGACTGCCTGTGCCGATGAAAGGTCGGTGATCCTCTATAAAAAGGCGATCGCCAGCCTGAGCGAAGTCTGGCCGGGGGCCAAATTAGAAGTGGTGACGAGGGAAGAAATTCCCTGCAGGCCAAGGGCGCGAGCCTGGATACCTGCGGAGCTTATTGATCCAAGGGAGATCTTGGAAATGTTGAAAATCAGCAATCCAGATCTGCCAGGGGCCACCTGGAAGATTGCCAGGTTAGAAGAGGTAAAGGCGGAAGCAGATCACAGATCGTCCGTCATTATCATCGACAGAGAATCCGTGGGTGCTTTGGCAAAATCTGGAGGCCTGATCAAGCGCGATGAGGATGACAGAGCTGGGGCACCTGCAGCAGGGGAAGGGAGGAACCACTTGTGGTGTCCCGCCTGGTGGTGGTGACCTAGAAGTCCGCAGCATCCCGGAGGACACTCAGGAGACACTATCCCTGGACTCAGAGATTTCGAGATGATTGAGACGAAGCTGTACGCTCCTAACGGACGAATCAACGTCAGAGGAGTCTTACTCAACAGTGGTGGAGGGAAGCTATATCTAATGCTTAAGATCCTTCAGATCAACCTGCATCACTCTAAAGCCGCTTCGGCGGCCCTTCTGTTAAAAATGGAATCTGAGTCCATTGATGTGGTTCTGGTCCATGAACCTTGGGTCAATGGTGACCGGGTGCTGGGCCTCAGAACTTCCTAATATAAAATACTCCATGCGAAGAATGAAGGTAAGATACGTTCCTGCATTCTCGCTAGAAATAATCTGAACATTTTTATACTACTAAATTACAGCAACGCTGATGTAGTGGTGGCTAGCATCGAGATGGGTGCGCAAAATTCTGGCTTATTACGGCCTACCTACCATATGAGGAGGAAAATATACCGGTAGGTTGGCCAGTGCAATAATGGAGGCTCGAAAACGAATGGTAGGAGTTATCATGGGCAGTGATGCTAATGCGTATCACTCAATCTGGGGAAGTACAGATATAAACAGGCGTGGTCTAAATATATGTAATATCGGGTGTAAGCCAACCTTTATTACTAAAAATAGACAGGAAGTGTTGGACATCACACTTGTCTCGGATTTTATTAAGGAGAAGGTATTGAACTGGAAAGTGTCCGAAGACCATTCCTTTTCTGACCATTGTTATCTCCAGTACGAAGTGGATACAAACCCCACTACCAAACCACCCTTCAGAAATAGGAGGAAAACTGATTGGGATTGTTTCAGGACCATTCTGGGTAACTTATTACCGGTATCGGTTCCAAACCCTCCTGCATCTACACAGGAGCTTGATGCTCTAGTAACCAAGCTATCTGATGCTTTTACCAAGGCCATGTTAGGTGCATGTCCTATCAGTACGCCCTTGGGTAAATCTCGGCCACCCTGGTGGTCGCGAGAACTCCAAGGTACTCGTATGAAATGCAGGAGACTGTTGAAGAAAGCGAGGAACACAAATGCTGCTGCAGATTGGGACTGTTATAAGGAAGTTCTGAAAACCTACAAGTACGAGCTGAGAGCAGCCAAAACGAGGGCCTGGAAGCTCGGAGGCTGCTAGGCTACGCAAAGTACTATGTTCTAGTCCTTCCATCCTGAGTTATCTACAACGACCGGATGGTCTACGTGTAGTGAGGAATCCCTGGAGCTATTACTAGAAACGTATTTCCCGAAGTGGTCGGTGCTAGCTCCGGAGAGACCCATGATAAATAGGGGTGTAGACTCCGTAAGTCATATAGTAAATAGGCGGAATATCCTATGGGCAATAAATAGTTTTAAGCCAGACAAGTCGGCAGGACCTGATGGCATTATCCCTGCGGATATCCAGCGAACTATTGACTTAACCCTACCCTGGCTGGAAGTTATCTTCAAAGGCAGCCTAGAACTCTGTCACATTCCTAGCAAATGGACTGAAGTAAAAGTTATATTTATACCTAAGGCGAGAAAAAGCTCTCACTGCTATCCCAAAGACTTTAGGCGTATAAGGTAATCCTCTTTTCTGTTAAAATCACTGGAAATAATAATAGAGGCTTACATTAGAGGCTCAATCAAGCTGGGTGAGTTTCGGGATCTCAAGACGCATACGGTGGAAACAGCTCTCCACTCCCTTATAGGTCCGATTGAGAAATCACTTGAATATAAGGAATATTCAATGGTTACCTTCTTGGATATACTGGGGGCCTTTAGCAACGTCAGAACGGGGGTAATCACTCGGGCCCTTGCGTGTCTAGGGGTATACGGGTCACTCAGAGGCTGAATAGATCAAATGCTTAGAGGCAGGATCGTGACAGCTTACGAGGAAGGTGATCTTGCAGCATCCTCGATGATTTTTAGATCAACGTAACTATTTTCAGCTCTTCAAGTTGCGTCCTAAGGAGTTACAGACATTTGAATTTTCTAAGAGTATTATTGAATTTTGACGTTTAATTATAATTTTTAAAAAAGCAAATGATAATTTGAACGGAAATGTCTGTTTTAATTTGACATGAATTATCAAATGAAATTCATATTTTAGTCAAGCAGGTAAACAGTCAAGTCATTACAAATAAAAAAAGAAAAAACGAAAAATGCACAGAAAGCGACGTGCCGTGTTTAATCCAACCCACATTGATACGAAAAGAAAATAGTCTTGAAGCAAATAGTCAAAGGAACATCAAGTCACGGCAAATTGAAACACCTGATGTAACCCATGTCCGCCTACAAATACAAAGTGAGCGACATAAACAAACTGGCCTTACCTGAAAGGAGAAGCATTTCATTATGATCCGTCATTGGAATACATGAATTTTCGGCAAGTTCTTATTGGTAACAGGTCAAAACATTAAAATTCTGATTGACCACGTGTATCCAAATCTAACACAACTCATTGTAGATCACGGTTGGCTTCAAGAACCAGTAATACTTGCACCAATGAATGCTAACGTCGACGAATTCCAGTTCAATCGTAGACATTTTACTCAATTGACAAGATGGTAGACGAAGAAGAGACCACCATTTATCCAGTTGAGTTCTTAAATACGCTCAATCCAAGTGGCATACCGCACAACATAAAATCACACTCAAGATTGGAAGCCCTAATATGTTGTTATTCGTTGTGGCGATCAACACTTATATAATTGGGGCAACAAATTTGGTTGGACAATTAAAAAGGGAAAATGTGTTCATTCCCAGAATTCCAATTATTCCTTTTCAATTCAAACGCCTTCAGTTCCCGATTCGTCTTGCGTTCGCTATAACGATCAATACATCCCAAGGGCAATCACTCGATGTGGTAGGAAATGATTTAAGGAATGATTGCCACAGTCATGGACAATTCTACGTAGCAATGTCACAATGTCAAAATTTTCGTGAAAATAAAATCAGCAATGCTTAAGTGAGTAACGCTTGTTATGTTGGATTGAACCCGATTTTACACTGAGGTTCATTATATTTGAATAGGAGGGGAACGGGCCAATGGAATCAAACACGGGGAGAACCACCAAAGATAAAACCTAGGCCCGTTACTGTTTATATTATTTATAAATGACCCAACAAAATTTTACCAACAGAGAGTATGACAAATACCCTAGAATTGACGGTACAGTCACCTAAAATTTCAATTTTTAATTTGTATTAAAAAGAAACCAGATGGAAAAAACAAACAATTAACAGTTTGCAGAACTCTTTTGCGACGAAATATTCCGCTCAAAATCTCTTCTGTAAAGTTTTTTTTGTGTAGTTTGACACTTTTACGATCACATACGCATATTTTGATATTATTTGACAGAAATTTCACGCTGAATGATTTAATATTCAATAAACCACATCAGAAGCATGATGGAATACTATATGAAATTGGAACTCGTCTTGAATGGTATAACATTGACGACAGCGGGGAGCTTTAACGTTACTGCAATTTGAAAGTGTTTTATTTTTGTTGAATATTGAAAGTGTATAGTAGACAGTTTTTTTCCGTTGTGATTTTGAAAGTGTAGTACTACACTATGTTATTAAAAATAAATTTAAAGTGTAGTACACATTTCGGTGAATTTGAATAATTAAGTGGAGTGCACTATACATACAATTTAACTTTGAAAGTGTAGATACTTTCGAGATTTTGGTTTGAATTTGAGAGTGTTGTACACATTTGATTTTAGTGTTAATCTGAAAGTGTAGTACATATTCTTCGTTTAATTTGAACGTGAAAGAGACTATAAGAATACACTTCCTATGAGAATATAATTTGAAAGTGTAGTACAAATTTCTCTTTTGTTTGAATTTAAAAGTGTAATTGGTACAAATTTTCATTCGATTTGAATATTGAAGTGTACTACACAAGTTCTAAGAAATCACACAAGAAATGTGGCCCACTCTCAACTTAGTTAGAATCAGAAAGTACAGTGCATATTGTTGTTTTGAATGTGGAAGTGTAGTACATAAGTTTTAATCTTAAAGTGTATACTACACTTGTAAATTGAAAGTGTAGGTCAAAAATTATAGTTTTAATTTGTATGTGTAGTGTACAAATTCATTTGCTTTGTGTTTGAAAGTGTAATAGGTGGGGTTTTTCGATCAGTTTGAATTTAAAGTGTAGTACACTTTTAATTTAGTTTGAGTTTGAAAGTGTAGTACACATGTTTTTTGGGGAATAATGAAGTGTGGTCCACTCTCAATTTAGTTGGAATTGAAAGATGGCCGTAAATCACACGCATGACTATTCTCTCAAATGTTAGGAGCCATCTGTAGTACACTTTTAATTTAGTTTGAGTTTGAAAGTGTAGTACACAGTTTTTTTGGGAATAATGAAGTGTGGTCCACTCTCAATTTAGTTTGAATTGGAAAGTATAGTGCATATTGCTGTTTTGAATGTGAAAGTGTCGTACACAAAGTTTTATTTTAAAGTGTATAGTACACTTGTTTATTTATTTTAAAATTGAAAGTGTAGCTCAAAAATTATATTTTTAATTTGGAAGTATAGTGCACAAATTCATTTACTTTGAGTTTGAAAGTGTAATAGATGGGGTTTTTCGATCAGTTTGAATTAAAAGTGTAGTACACTTTTAATTTAGTTTGAGTTTGAAAGTGTAGTACACAGTTTTTTTGGGAATAATTAAGTGTGGTCCACTCTCAATTTAGTTTGAATTGGAAAGTATAGTGCATATTGTTCTTTTGAATGTGAAAGTGTAGTACACAAGTTTTTATTTTAAAGTGTATAGTACACTTGTTTATTTATTTTTAAATTGAAAGTGTAGCTCAAAAATTATATTTTTAATTTGGAAGTGTAGTGCATAAATTCATTTACTTTGAGTTTGAAAGTGTAAGTGATGGGTTTTTCGATCAGTTTGAATTAAAAGTGTAGTACACTTTTAATTTAGTTTGAGTTTGAAAGTGTAGTACACATATTTTTTGGGGAATAATGAAGTGTGATCCACTCTCAATTTAGTTTGAATTGGAAAGTATAGTGCATATTGTTGTTTTGAATGTGGAAAAGTAGTACAAAAGTTTTTATTTTAAAGTGTATACTACACTTGTTTATTTATTTTGAAATTGAAAGTGTAGCTCAAAAATTATATTTTTAATTTGCATGTGTAGTGCACAAATTCGTTTACTTTGAGCTTGAAAGTGTAATAGATGAGATTTTTCGATCAGCTTGAATTTAAAGTGTAGTACACTTTTAATTTCATTTGAGTTTGAAAGTGTAGTACACATGTTTTTTGGAATACTGAAGTGTGGTCCACTCTCAATTTAGTTTGAATTGGAAAGTATAGTGCATATTGTTGTTTTGAATGTGGAAGTGTAGTACACAAGTTTTAATCTTAAAGTGTGTATACTTCACTTCTTTATTTGTTTTGAAATTGAAAGTGTAGGTCAAAAATTATATTTTTAATTTGCAAGTGTAGCACACAAATTCGTTTACTTTGAGTTTGAAAGTGTAAGAGATTTTTCGATCAATTTTAATTTAGCGTGTAGTACACATGTTTTTGGGGAATATTGAATTGGAAAGTATAGTGTATGATATTGTTTTGAATGTGAAAGTGTAGTACACATGCTTTAATCTTAAAGTGCTGCAACTACACTTGTTTATGTATTATGTGTATTGCACAAATTCATTTACTTTGAGTTTGATAGTGCAATACATTGGGTTTTTCAGTCAGTTTGTATTTCAAAGTGTAGTACACTTTTAATTTAGTTTGAGTTTGAAAGTGTACTACACATTTTTTGGGGAATATTGAAATTTTGGTCTATTTTCAATTTAGTTTAAATTAGAAAGTATAGCGCATATTGTTGTTTTGAATGTGAAAGTGTAGTACACTTTTTCAAGAATTAATTTTAGAGTATACTAAACGGTTTCTTTTAGTTTGAATTTAAACGATGTTTCGTTCAGTTTTTTAGAGATTCACAACTTTGAGTTGGCAACACTGCTTTATTTAACAGCTGATAGTTGCTTTTTGTTTAGTTTGGTTTCACATTTCATTATGGATAGACTTACATCAGGGCAACGCTTGCAAATTGTTGAATTTTTTTTATCAAAATAATGGTTCTGTTCGTCAAACTTATCGAGCACTCCGTCCATTTTGTGGCGTACATAATCGTCCTTCAGAGCGGCTAATTCGAATAACAATAGATCTTTTTCGTACCACATTTACTCTTATGATAATGTGCATCCCGTGAGATGCCGAACAGTGAAGAAGAAGCTGTAGCCGCTGTACAGGAAAGCATTGAAGAAGATTCAAATCAATCAATTCGTCGTCGTTCTCTGTAACTGGGGTTGTGTCCTTCCACTTTATGGAAGAGTTTACGAAAGGATCTTGGCTTTAAAGCTTTCAAGATTCAACTTGTGCAGGAATTAAAGCCAAACGACGACCACCACAAATTGATATTGATGTTGAATTTCCATTCAAAATTTTGTTCTCCGATGAAGCCCATTCTTGGTTGAATGGGTACGTAAATAAGCAGAATTGCCGCATTTGGAGTGAGGGTAATCCAGAAGCTTTTGTCGAAACACCATTTCATCCATAGAAAATTACTGTTTGGTGCGCTTTATGGGCTGGCGGAGTTATTGGTCCATATGTCTTCAAAAACAATGATGGTCAGAATGTTACTGTCAATGGTGAGCGGTATAAGCACATGATTAGACATTTTTTCGTACCTCGATTATTAATCTTGCTGACATGTAGTTCCAACAGGACGGAGGAGCCACATGCCACACAGCGCGGACTACAATTGATTTACTCAAAGAAACTTTTGATGAAAGAATAATTTCGCGTAATGGTCCAACTAATTGGCCACCAAGTTAGTGTGATTTAACCCCATTGGATTATTGGGGTTATGTTAAGTTATTTGCCTTCGTCGATAAACCAGAGACAATTGAACAGCTGGTAATCAACATTCGAAAAGTTATTCGCGAAATACGGCCGCAAATGCTGAGAAATGTTTTTGAAAATTGTTGTTCCAGATTGCGCCTTGTACGCGCCAGCCGTGGCGGCCACATGGCCGAAATCATATTTAAACATTAATGGCATAAAATTTTCTATACAATGAAGCCCGTTTCATTGATATTAAAAATATATTTCTTTGTTTTATTATAATTTAAACTTGTCCAACTCTCTAAAAAACACTATTTAGTATAATAGGCAGTAGCAGTAATTTATGGTCATATACCAGCCGTCACAAACGCCAAATCATGGCTTAAAACCATTCGGTTTGTTAGATTTATTATAGTGCATTGCCCTTAAATAAGGATTTCTATAGATGCGCTATATTGAATCATTTCTGGGCAGTTCAGCTCAAGACGCAACTCTCAATCAGAATGTTTGATCATTTTTCTTCCAAAGATATGTTGGTCAATGGTGTACGTGCATAATTCAAAATCATTCATAAAACTTGTTCCCACAAATCTCATTGAAGCATTCTTATAGATTAAAATATGTTTATGCGCGATATCAATGAGTATGAATTACAAACAACGTCTGCAAAAAATAATCTAAATAAAACTTTGCATAGCGACAAATCATAACATTGTTGCAAACGTATTATATTTCCATATTCGTCTTAACTCTATATACATACACTGACAAAACACTCGTTATAATTTATGATGTAACCTCGCGTGTGAACAAACTCTGGATACACTAAATTATTGTACATTTTTAACGATTGATACAAAATCGTTTTAAATTTCATAATTCTACGAATTTCGTACATTTCTCTACGAATTAAAACGATCGTATGTATACATCTGTTTACACATATGTATCCGATCTGTATGTTTACATAGCACATATATAGAATGTAACCGCGTGGTTAAAAATGTATACGTATTTCTCTTTTATCTCGAGACGTCGCTCTAAACACATACTCGGCTAAATATAGAAAAAAAAACTGGTTATTTGTACAAATACCGTGCGTCTTATAAACTATAAGCGCGGTTATAACAGGTTACAACCGATGTTTGATACTCATATAGGTTTATAAGAAAATAATTAAGACATTTACTATACAATGACGTATTAAGAAATAAATTACTATATTCTGTAATTGCATCATAATCGAAACTAGTAATGGATTTCAAGTTTATATTATACAGATAGACACAATTGGTACAGTACGCGAAATATTATTGTGTATGCGAAGGTTATATTGTTGACGCCGATACCGGGCAAATATTTTTGGTGACCTTCTATTTTTATGGGATTTCCTATATTCATGGCGGAATTTAATTTTTTTGCTTTGATCGTAATCGCATTTGATCCGCAATCATGTAAAATCCGACATAGTTATTGGTTGCTAATAATAAAGAAATTGGTATGACCATCAAATACAATTAAGAAAATGAAAAAAAAACCGTCGCTCTATTTACTGTGCCCACTCAAAATATTTTATTTTATTTTATAGAATTTGCATACAAGTATTATGAGAATCGAATTACATCCGTAGACGATGGAAATCTTGATTGAGAAGAAAACTGGTGGCGCCTTGGGGATAAATTCTACTTACTAATGGCTAGTCATGAGTTTTAATTTAAATAAAAAATATAATCGTGAGACTGGTCTACCGTAGGCAGCCAATAAATTACAATCATAACAGCGAGGGTAGCTTTCACATTCTGCCATCCTACACCTAACCTGTTTACATTATTTCGATTTACAAGAATTTTGAATTTTTTTTTTAAATATTTCAATGCAGCAATATTTATTCTTTGTTTAGAAGACTTGGAATTTCTAAAACTAACATTAAAACCAGACATTAGTCAAAGTTTAAAATCGAGTGCGTTCCACGAAAATTGCTCCCGATGAAAACTTATTTGACGTTTTTTTATCTTGTCCATACAATTTATTAAAAAAGCTTTCAAAACATATTTATTAATTTGGTCACAAAGCCCACTGAGCAAATCACTATTTTCAAGCATAATAATTCACGAAAGTTTTCAAATGAAAAGTTAACTAAGTAGTCAAGGTATTCATTCATCAAAGTAGGTTCTAGTAAAAAAGCTCTGGTTTAATTTGTTGTTCAATAAAACAAATTTTGTTATCATGAAGTCAGAGCTTTTTATTTGTAACATTCTCATAACACGATTCTCGTGTGCTTTTAGAATGTGAACTATTGTGAGCTTTTAAAAATTTGAGCTTTTATTATGGAAACATATTTTCTAGCTTAACATCTTTTATTTTAAAACTTATTAAAAATCATTTTAAATATTAAGTTAAGATGAGTTACGATTTGCATGTTTAGTATTATTATAATGTAAGCTTTCACATTATGAGCTTAATGCCACATATTTAAAAAATAAAGCAACACAATACATTCAAGTTTATTGTCGACTGTGGGGAAAATTTAACAATTTTTGTTTTAATTTTTGATTCCGAAGCTCGATTTTGTTCAAAGGTTAAAACTAAGATGTTCTACATATAAAGTGTTGTCGAAGTCAATCAAATTCATACTTCTCAACAAATTTCTAACAATCAAGAATCGGTAGTTTTTACCTTTTTTGCAAAACGTAGTCTCTTTAAAAACTAGCCGCAACATCAATTTTAGATAATTTGTTGAATTTAGGCCAAAGCACATAGTTCATTGATATTTAACAATTTCTTACTTCACCTTTTTTGTTAGAGTTTCACATCCATCTAAATAAAAAAGTTCCGTTTACGTTACTATGTGAAAGCTTTCTGATGACAACGTGAGTTTTGACCTTGTATTATTATAATGAATTCTCTTCAAAAAGCTCTACACTGAATGGTTTGATTATTAATTAAAATATTTTTTTGCAGAAGTTTTCGTTTCTATTATTTTGGTAAAACACAAGCTTACTTTTATTATTTTTTTAAAACATTTGGGCTTTATATTTTTGAAAATCAGTATAGAACTTGAAATGAAATTTCTTGTAAAAAAATATATTTCAATTTTTAATTACAAAAGCTCGTTTTAGTTAAAATGTTAAGAGTAAGCTTTTCTCCAAAGTGTTGTGATGTTCAGAAAAATACAAACAACTCAGTAAGTTCTCAGCACTCAGGCAAAAGTGTTTTAAGCTCATTTAGTGTATCTCAAAGTTTTAATTCAAAAGCTGATAATAAAAATTATTGCTGCATACACCAAGCATTGATATGAACGCTTTTAAGTAAAAATTATGTGAAAGCTACACTAGATTTGTGTGACAAATATAAATTTCTCATGTGCTTTTGTTGTTATAATGGAAAGCTTTGTGATAAGTTTTTTAGGCTTGGTTTATTTAAACTTTTAAGTTAAAGCTCTTCTATAAAAGAGTTGTCGGATTTGAAAAATTTTACCATCCTGCCTATTCCACAATAATATTTCCCGATAAAATGAAATTTAATTATTTCAAAATTCGCATTTGTGTTACAAGTTTTGATATTTGATTAAAATATTTCGATGAAAGCTTAATTAATATGTTTTATCATTTTGTTTATAACACTATATTTAAAGAGCTTTCAAAACATATATTTTGTTGATGAAAAAGCTCACTGAGGCATTAATTGGTTTGAGTTCTTTTCACTGAATAATTAAACTTAAAAATTCACAAAAGCTTGCTAATGAAAACAATTAAAGTCATGATATTTTTTATTAAAATAAACTCAGCAAAAAATTGTTTTTTTTCCATATAATCGTCGATAACTTTACTTTATATGAAGCTTTAATTCTTTGAAGTGACCTTGTCCTACAAGATTGGCTATTCCTTATTGCCTATTTGTTGATGTAACTGTTCTGTATTCAATGAAAGCTCTTTTATATACAAAATTGTAGCATGGAGAGCAGAGTTTACTTCAAAGTTAAGATTAAAGAGCTGATAAAAAATTATTGCTGCACTAAATATTAATATAATAGCTTTCAAGTACAAATTATGTGAAAGCTCTACACTAAATTGCGCGCTTCATTTACAATTTATATATAAATAAGTGCTTGTTAGACAGACTTAGTTAACCAGATTTTATTATTAAATTAGTTTTATTTGGACGTAAAACTCTAATTTCACTTATGGTTTAACATTTTAAAATACTTTTCTATCAGATGCCAACTTTTCTTTAAAGTTCCATATTCTATGAATGCTCATCGTGTTCATGGTGTACCTCCAACTTTAGATTCAAAAGCTGATAATAAAAAGTATTGCGGTAAACACTAAACATTGACATGAAGCTTTTAAGTAAAATTTATATGAAAGCTACACTAAATTTTTTTCTCATGTGCTTTTGATGTTGTAATTGAAAACTTTGTGGTAAGTTGTTTAACACGTCAAACGAAATACAAAATAACTACAGCCCCGATCAAGTTAAAGCTCATAAGGCCGTGTGTGTCAATTAGTTAAAAAATTTATTAAAAATAGATTGAAACATGTGATTTTACAGTTTTTTAATTTTAATTTTTAACTTATTGACACACGGGCCTTATAGAGTTGACGTATTAAAAAAATTCTACCAAGTCATCAGCTGCCTATTGTTCCGGAAGAGCATTTTTGATCATACAATTTTCCTATAAAACAAATTTTATTTATTAATTTTACAATTTGCATTTGATTTAAAAGTTTTGCATTTTAGATTAAAATATTTCGAAGAAATATTAAGAAGAAACTTAAAAATTTACGAAAGTTTGCTAATGACGACAACTTAAGTTATTACATTCTTTTATTAAAGTCAGGTAAAGCCAGAGCTTTTTTAATAATTTCAATAAGTGGTAAAGCTCTGATGGTTCAGAGCGTACAACTGATGTCGATTGAATTATGGTTCGTGAGCTTTCAGAAATCAGTTGCTTAATACTAGTTAAGCTTTCTGCCAATATATATATTAACCACTTTCTGTTTGAAAATCAGTGACAGTTTTTGGAAATTTGTATTCTGCGAGGCTAAAATTTAAATTGTTTTTTAACACAAAACTTTCTTCAACTACAAACTAATTTATGTTTGATCCATTGAGGTGTAGAATTGAAAGAAAAGCTGTCATTTTAAACGCTTCTTTCAAACTACACTCAATAAAAGAACTGTATCCATAACACCCAAAAACGGATCTTTCTTATAGAAGTCTTATTCCTATCATTTGTATATTCTTTAAATGATCAAACATCGAAAGCTTTTAAAACCTGTTTTTTTCAATATTTGATCCCAAACCTCGATTATTAAGTTTATTTTAATTCATATAGATTTCACGTAGGAGATTTTCATCGTAACAGCATTGCAACTACAAAAACATAAAAGCTTTGAAATTCCTGAATAAATTCTTCTGAAACCCAAGCCGTGGAGATATTAAATTAAATTGAATAATTAAATTTATTTAATTTGTTCGAAAAGCTCGACAGAGATTTCAACTTAAGAATTAAACTTAATAATTTACTGTTTTAAAGCTTGCTTTATTAAAGTCAAGTATAAATTTTCATCATATTCCACTTATACCGATTTTTAAGCAGAGATATAAAATTTGGTTAAAAAGCTTTTTATTTAAATTTGTTTAATTTGGTGTAAAAGCTCAAAGTTCAATGAACTTAATTTTTTGTCGAATACTAAATAAAAACAAACAGCTGATAAAAATGTAATAATATACGTTTAGTAGATCATCTAGCTTTTAAGGAAAAGCTTATTGAATTCTCTATACTAAGTTGTTCCCTTTATTTTTATAATTTAAATAATTCATGTTTCGTTATAGGGTTAATTAGAGTTCATTTCCGATAAATACATTTCCAAAGTGATTTTTTGGCTATAATTGATAGCTTCTTGTTGGTAAATATACCTTATCTTAACGCTTTTTCGCGAATTTTTTAACACACTCGCGTATAAAAACCAAAACCATCTGGTTTACAAACGTGTGGTATAGTGAAACAGCTGGAAGATCTGTGCCCGCATAATATAGAACCTCTAATTCATGAAGTTGCGACGGTGGTTGTTTTTAACAGAAAGTGTAAAAGTTTGAAAATATTTGATTCATACAATCGATGATTCTAGATTCTTGAATGCTGAAATTGATTATAAAAGTTTCGGGCCATTGAACTCGAGCATATACGTATGGAATTAATTCACACATTATAAAACCGGAAGGCACTTTACACCAATTATATATAAAACTAGTTTTGTGTATATATAGACACACCACACATCAATTGACATAAATTCCCCATTGACGATGCTAAAAAAAATTAATAATAATTGTAATGCAAAGCACGAAAGATAATGAATTTCATAAACATGGCAGAATGATTTTACTAAATTTAAACTCGTTTCATGAATGAATTACCAAAAATTTTCCCGCTCACACATATTTTTTTTTTTAATAAAGACTACCTCAAGGTTTCTTCTACATATTCATCGCATCGCTTATAAAAACTAAGAACTATCATATATGTATACCAACAGAAATAAATAAACGTGATTTGGTGCATAATTATTGTCTGTTTATAGATAGAACGCTGACCCCTGCGCGCCTTAGTCACATCTCATCGTATAAAAAGAAAGAACGAAAATAGCTCGGCTTTGAAACGGGGGGCTCGCCGAAATGACAAAGCAATATTCTTAAAATATACGCGACACCACTACATGCGCCCAAACTTTAATATAAAATAGTAAAAAAAAATAATCGCGATTATATTTTCATATCGCGGTTAACATTTTTTTTTTCTTCTTAATTTATACTTACTATACGCAATGTACGTCATACACACACACACACACAGTATATTTACAGACAGATATACGAACATATAAAGTAAATAAACTCACTTTACCATATTTGACTTTAAATGTAGTTTTTGACTTCAACTTTTAGAATATTTAAAGACAAAACGCCAAATTTATCAATTTTTAATTAATTTGCGCGCGGCGACGTCTTATCAGTTTATCGCGTATCTTAACGCATATTTGTATATATATATATGTATTGCACAACAATGAAACCAAAAATTAAAGTATTACTTGTTGTTGAAGAAGTAATTAAGAATATTTCATGTGATTCTATCTGTTATTGTTATGATATTTTTAGAATTAAAATTTATTTTTTTGTAAACATTTACGACGCGCGTAGGATTTAGCGCGGTCACTGTGAACGATGATATGTCACGCGCGCCCATACATTATTTTTTTGCCTTTGCGCGCCGATATCTGTGTGTCGACTTCTATCGTTCGTATAATATTGAATTTAAAATGAAAAAAAAAATGAAAAGTTGTTAATTCGTTGAGTTATTTATGGATATTGAGGGATAAGAATGTATACACAAAATCATGAGACTCAGAATTATTGGCAAAATATTTTTGTTTATTTTGTATATCGTTGATAAATGCGAACATTAAATTATATCACATGCAATTTTATATCGTTTGCGATTGGTGTGGGTTATGGTTCGGATATATCTGACCTACCGTAAACAAATTTTTATAAAAAAATTCAGTTTGGGTGTCATTTTAATAATTTTACGCTCATAGGAATACGAAGGGATCCTAAAGCATATGTACTTTAATTCGAGCCGAAAATCATTTATATTGAATGTTGCTTCTGTAATATTCTCATTTTGTTGTGTTTTATCGTAAAGTAAAATCTTCTTTTTTTGAAAGCCGTATTGTAATTTTCATACAAAAACCCTATTAATTTCCCTTCCTTTTTTGCCTTCTCCCATTTTGTTTCAATTTGACAATGCCCTTATATAAATAGCCAACAAACATTAATTTTTTTAAATGGTTTTCCAAACAAATAAATCATAAGGAATCATAAATTAAAATTGGGCGGGCATAATAGAATGTCGCATTATAGTTGGAAATAAAACTATAAAGACGTCCATGGCTTGTAATAAGTACGACCAGGGCATCTATTCATCGTTATGGTTACTCTACTATTGAAAGATTATGTCCGAGAAGTTTTTACTAATTTTCTTCCTAAAATGTTAAATAAAAATTTTCGTGAAGAATTCTAGTTCGGAATAAATTGTAACAGAAAATTTCAAATATGTATGTCATTTGGTTAAACAGAAAAATTCTGTAGAGCTGATTCTACGGATTTTACTAATTGGCCTAATGTTGTTAATGTGAGAGAACGGACCTAACTCATCATATAAAAACACCTTTCATATTTAAGCGGATCGTCACTGGCTAAGCGCATGAAAATTTATTAAGCGGTTTTTTTCGAAAAAACATTTCTTTCGTAAACAGAATTGCATTCGTCTTTGTGGTTGTTATAGTCGATGGCGTTCTTATCACATTTGGCAGCTTACAATCACGTTGATATCCAGAAAAGTAGGCATACAGCAAATGCTAATCGACTTTCCGTTTGCAAGAGGCAAGTTTGCCGGAAATAAAACGAGATAATATTCTCGATTCTACAAATGTTATTTTTAGCCAGAGTTAAGCCTGACGAGAACAAATAATTCTGAGAGCGGATATTAGCATTTTTAATACGACTTTAGACCTTCTAAAACCGACCCCAATCCGAATTGAGTTGCGTATTATAGTATTGGTTCATAGAGTACCACGTATGTTACTGTTTAAATTGAATACTTTGAGTGAGCTTCGCTATTTTGGTTTCAACCGGTCATCACAAAAAACACAACATCACAATACAATTTGGCTGAATTTTGTGGTATAAATACGCTAATTGGAATAGTGACGAATGTGATCGCGAAGCGGTATTTGGAAGTTGAATTTTCATACTAGATACGCTTATATAAGCAATTCCAACTTTATATGCACCCAGTTAATGTACAACTGAAAGCCACTGTTGAAGTAAAGCGATGGTTGTTTGCCCAATCTTTGTTGAATAAAATTCGTGCTGATTCCGTCAACCGCACATCCAGCACACTGGGCGTAATCTGAATGAAAATATTTAGTATCGAACTGGTGAACCGATCACATCGTTACAGTCCATTGTTGTGCGAGAAAACATGTTGTACAAATCAATTGATCGAATCTCGCACATACGAAAGAGGGTGCTATTGCCAAATATTTAAAAACAATATTGGATCTAATGTTTGAGGCAGTTGACTGACGTCGTGACTACTTGAAAAAGGATGATATAAATCGAAATTAACTTTTTTCCATCAGGCCTCTGAACTGCATACAGTTATACACTTATTTAAAGCCATCGGTGATGCACTTGCGCAAGCCAAGTCCATTTACCAGCCGTGAACAATAGAGCACACACGTCCATTGTGAGAGTTGTGGAGAGCTACCAAAAAATATACCTAGGAGCAAGACACGCCGTTTCAATTTCGTGAAGTCCACTGTTAAGTCCTCGACCCCCTCATACATTTCCAGTACCTTCAGCCACCCACTAACTCTGTACGATACAAAGGGGTTATATTTCAGCAAATTATGATCTGGCCCAAGCTTATCAGCAGATTAACGTTGACGAGGATACGGCAATTACGTCAAGCATCTCGACACATACAGGACCCAACAAGTGAAAACGCCTTCAATGGAGAATTTCAATTTTACAACGATTTGACAGAGGTTTAGGGAAGGATATACTCGTATGTTCGATAGGGTGCGAATCGATCGATTTCTTGAGACATCGTATTGACGGAAGTTGTCTTCGTCTCACCGAAGATAAAATTCACCACCGACAGATAAAGTGCAGCTGCAGACATTTTTGGGTCCCATCCACATTTATCATACAAGGTATATCAACCACCGCTGAGCCACCAGTGGAGACTTATCCCGGATCAAAGTTACGACTAGTTGAAACTTACACTTAGGAGCAATAATGTACTCATTCCCTATATGTTGAGCATCTTTCAATACTTCTAGTATGCGATACCTCTCCTTATGGCAATGGAGTTGTTTTGCTACTCAGGTACACTCTGATAATGATAATTCCGAAAGGCCTATTGCTTTTGGATTCCAGGACACTGGGAGCAACGTTGATACGACGAAATGAATAAGGAGGATTTGTCGATAATTACTTTCGTGAAGAAATTTCACAATTTTATGAGTGGTCGGAGTTTCTCCAACGTCAACGTTGTGAGATACTCTCTGTGCGGTGATACCAGATCATTCATCATCTGGGGATGGAAAATGGAAAAGCTGACGGTCTCAGTCGATTGTCAAATTCGATTATTTCGCCTGCAGAAGAAGAAGAAGAGGAAGTGATGTTAATAGAAATCATACAATGCTCAGTTGTGATGGCGAGTGAAAATTCTTTTCTTTCTCGACTCATTTCTGGGTGCTTCATGGGATATCCCGAAAATGTTGACGATCAATACAAGTGATTCTGGTTGCGTCAACTTGACCTTCTATGTATCAAAGACTGTATTGTGTGGGGACAACGCAATAATACCATCGAATAATAATAAGAATTATATTTAGCGATGGAATCCAGAGAATCGCCAGCTACCCAAAAGGATACCTAGAAGGTGAAAATATCGTTGCAATTTCGTGAAGCTTTTCTGTGCGTCGCTCTTCGAGTACTCGTCGAACGCAAATTGAAAAAGTTGACATTACTGGGAATATTGGGTACATTACAAGGTACAATTTTAACGACCCCCGGGATTTTCGAAAGTTTCATTGATAATTTACTCCATGGAATCCACATTTCCTATTTTGGTGACATATAATAATTGCATCTTCCGAAGATTACCTTCGTCAAAGATTAACCTAGAGTACCTCTAATAAAGGAAAAATGGTCGATAGAGTGTGATTTCATCCATTTCTTTGAACATCGTATTGACGGAAGTGGTCTTCGTTCTACCGACGATAAGATTAAGGCAATCCATAACTCATCACCATCGACTAACAAAGTGCAGTGTAGCTGCAGGCATGTTTGGTTCTCATAAACTTTTACCATACCCTTATATGAGGCAAATCAACCATTTCGGATCCGAGCCACTCCATCAGCTATTGTATGAAAATTGCAGTTGGGACCAATCCCGCAGCAAAGTTTCAACCAGTTGAAACTTATATTCCCCTATAATGGCATTGTAAATGTATTGTAAATATTTTGTCACACAGGATGTGTACCAATGTTAATTCCGAAACGACTATCGCTTTCTATACACTGACGACAATGGGACAACGAAACGCCCAAATTGATAAGAAGGCAAGATATTGCTGGAATGAAGGAACTTCACAATTTCTTATATGATCGGAGTTTCACCAACCATTTTTTGGTTGTTTAAGCCTGAAAAACAAACGCCTCAGAAACTCTGATACCAGATCACTCACCGTCTGGGGATGTAAAATGGAAAAGTTGATGGCCTCAGTCGATCGCCAAATTCGATTATTTCGCCTGCAGAATGAAGAAGAGGAAGTGATGATGATAGAAATCATGCAACACCCAGTTGTGATTGCGAGTGTTATCGTCACTTCCACAAACAAACTTATTTTCTTTCTCAACTCATTTTTTGGTGCTATTATAATTCGCGAGACTGTTTCAAGGAAAATTGTTCTTGATTCTTGTTGACTCTTATACTCTTTAGATGAATGGCTGGAAGCATAACCCGTATCAACCATATCAAGAAATTGCGCTTTTAACGTGCTTCGTTCCATTTTCGCTACCCACGGAATTCCAAAGATAATTATTAGTGATATAGGTACGGCAGTTTTCTCGGTTGAGAATACATTTGGTCCAAACGGTGTGCGAGAGTAACATGATTAAAAATTCCACCCCGTTCTAATTATTCTCAAAAACCATAGGCATGGCTTTATCACAAGGTACATTTTGGAAGTTTTGTCGTGTATAGATTTACCCTGGTATCTGAGTGTATATCACACTCACGTCCTAGCCGGATTGAATATTTTTTATGATATCTGTATGTGTTGAAACTAATTTCTCTGCTAATAATAATTTTCATTTCGATTCCTTAACTTTGATTTTTAATGAAATCCGCCAAAGGATTGTTTTTTTTACCAAATTCATGAAAGTCACTTTCATTCGCCCTGTTTTTATATGGCCATTCTGTCCGTCAGTTTTAAGCTCCTTGAGCATACAGTACGGATATTGCGCCCTCTAAGAACGGCTGTTACAAATCATGTTTCGGACGTGTCCATTGTAAAATGGAGTCTAAACGTTAAACGAAGGTAATTGATCAAGCTTTTGACCGATAACGATGGGAGTACTATTAGAGTACCACATTGGGAAATTGACTGTTTTTTAATGACGTGCGGCTGAATTTTTTTTGTATTTGGATTCATTTTGCTGTTATGGAAAAAAACATGCTTTGTCCATTTCGCAAATGAGTGGTTTCATTTTTTAATCAGATAACAAACCAAATAACTGCCATTCTGTCAACTATGCATCCATCTAAATTAGAATAACACCATATGTATTTCATCAAGTGCATCGTATATACGATTCAACGCACTTTGCACCTCATTTAACATTTTTCAACATTAAATGTGTTGAAAACTAATTGTGATACAAAAATAGCTGCGAGTATATATTTGACATTCCTTGATCGTTCGTCTAAAAATACTATCCATTATTTAAAACGTATATATATATAACTACTCAAAATACTATGTATAGTTTTCACTTAAAATCACTTATGTTTGGCACATCTATTTGTGTTCCATTTGTAATGGCGTTTTGTGATTTATGTGAAATTTGCACGAGGTGTGTATAGTATAGCTGTATACACATAGAGGTTGTGTGCCAATTTTTTTTACTCAAACACGTAAATTTGGAAACTGTTATCGAACAATCTACAAATGTTAATTTCCACTAACTCCAAACCTTCAAACACAGTTTGATATTTCCCGCTTAATAATCTATATATATATATTGTGCATGTGATTTTAGCCGGGGTTATGATAAGGCTTGAGTACAGCAGTAATTATAGGTATATATGATTTTGTTGATCGCTCGATATCATATCAGGTAACTATAATTTTGTATATACGATAATTACCTTACATGTATATATACGACCGGCTTTCGTTGAAGATATCGCAAAACTCGTAAATCTGACTTACCTGAAATTAGAAAAAAAAAAATTCAAATAATAATTAATTAGCTTTTTATAAGTAATACATGTTTCTAAATTCATGGACATATAACACAATTTTATTGGACGATTAATTATTTTCAGATTAGATTTTTATATATTTATTCGTTTGATACATAGAGATAATATCTGACCGGAAAAAAAATACTTGAAAGTCCAATATTCTTGATCAAAATTATAATTTTGCAATCTATCTAATAAATCAAATAGGTCGTGCTCAACTACTCTTTACTTTTATTTATTTATTATGCAAACATAATTCCTTCGCAGAACCACTCTTGTATGAGAGTACAAATTGATGAAATTTCGCTAGAAAAAGACTATACCGCCTTGACGACATTTATTTTGGAAAATATTTATTTATTCAGTTAGCATCTAAATTTGACATTCCAAATTTTGTTATTTAACTTGATTCTAAAAAATTTGCATTAATTTGGTTACACGGACATTAATTAATACAAACTTTAATCAAATTGGTTACAACGAGAAATATCAAATAAACTTTTTACTAAAATAAAGTTTTCTAACCGTGACAATTTGTGTTGGCAATTTCAATCCCTATTACAAATTTCGTAAAAAGCTATTCTAGTCTGAGGGCAAGCGTATTTAGTATCAATAAAAGCTTCATTATTCTTTAAAATAAAGCTTTGACGTTTATTAAAATGCAAAGTTCGATAAATTTTATTAGCACTTAAAAGCTTCTATTTTCTATATAATTACTACTAAATTGCATGTAAAAGCTCACAAATTATATTAGTTATTTCCAAATTCTATAAGTTGTCCCAAAACAAGCCGAGTTATTGTTGGCTAAATTTTATCCATTTCAATCTTCTATAAAATAATTCCGAAGTTTACTAAATCGTAATGTAAGCTTTTTATAAGGTATCAAACAATCAAAAACTTAACGATTAATACTATTACATTACACAACTAAATTTCATTGGTTCATTCGGATTCGCATTTTTATTCCTTAAATGTGATCATTTCAAAAAGCTTTAATAAACTTAATCGATATTAAGAGCTTTACGTTCAGCTGATAAATTTCTCTGGAATTTTATTAGTATTCTAAAATATCAAATCAATTTTCAGTGGAGTATACTCGAGACTCTACCAAAAAGCTCAATAAGAGAAGAAAAGCTCTCCCCAATATTTTAAATCATGCAGCAACTCGATGTTTTTTATGTTTTCAAATATCGATTTACATCCTAGATGCCAAATTAATATCTGCCTTGACACACTTTTTTGAAAGCTCTGCGTTTTTCTAATAAAAAAGTTTGTCAGGTAAGGTGGCTGCAAAATAATTATTAATTCAATTTTATTCAAATTTTTAATTTAATATCCACTTTTATAGCATAAATTGATACTTAATACGAAAGCTCATAAATAATCGTAGACTTTCAAATACGTTTAACACAAAACTATGTATTTCTCTTTTCCATAAAAATAATATTTCAAAGTTGGTTCAACCGGAAGCTTTATTGTTAGTAAAAAGCTCACAATTAATTTTTATAGTTACCTTTTTTATAGTTATATAGTTAATTTAATTGTAAAATTCATTGTTGAGAACTTCTTGATATACAAAGCGGCTTGTGTTATGGAGAGCTATAGAGCTATCAACCCATCTAAACTGTTTCTTTTGTCATATTGACTTACTAAAGCACATTTAAAAAAAGCTCTTACACCAACATATTGAGCTTAACATAAAAGCTATTATTTCTCTGTTCTATTAAATTATTATTACAAACTGCATTCAACCGTGAGCTTCACTCTTAATAAAAAGCTCACCATTTAGTACAATATTATTTTAGTTTTAGGCTTTCGGACCAAAGATGGGCTATAATATAGCCGTTGCCACTAGGATAATGGGTAATAAACTGCATTAGATGTTTGTAAAAGTTTTAAAAATATTAAATAAGTTTTAAAACTAATATTCAATCAAATTTTTTAAATTTAAACAATTATTATGTACTTTTCTTGGTTAAACTGAAGCTTAATATGAAAGCTCCTAAATTATCGTAATCTTTAAAATATGTTCATACATATATAAGATAAAAATATGCATTTCTCTAGTTTATTTTATTTCACAACCTTATTTGCTACAAAACGTTCTGTGTAAATTTCAAAAAGCTTTAAGTATGTTAATCATTATTTAGAGCTTTCTTCAGTTCATCTGAAATAATTATCTTTAATATTAAATATCTTTCTAATAAAGATTAATTACAACTCAATCATAAAGCTTTCTTTGAAAAAACCTCACAAACAAAAATTTTGAGCTTAAAATAAAAGCTACGGAATAGGAGAAAACTATAAAATATAGGACAAAATTATGTATTTTTCTGTTCTATTAAATTAATATAGAAACCTGCATTCAACCGTCAGCTTTATCCTTAATGAAAAGCTTGTGATTTAGTTCATTTTTATTGAACAACCTTGTTTTCCGTTTAATGTTTCTAATCCACATTTGTTGTGAGAATAAATAGCTTTAATTAAGTTAATCCATATATTAGGAGCTTCAACCGCATTACATATGAGTTAACTGGTATTAGAATTCCAAACTATCAAATCAGTTTTTAGTAAAGCATTTTCATAATTCGGCTAAAAAGGTTAATTTGAAAAAGCTCAGGTTAAACAGAACAAATGTTTAAAATAAAATTACCTGCGGTCCAAATGTTTTACAAACTTAATCCATTTGAAATTTACTGTGAAATTAGCTTAAGCTCCTTTCGAATGCTAAATAGCATAAAAGCGGAATCCAAATTTGAGTACTACAAAAAAATTGAACAATCAGAAAACGTTTGAGGCCAAACTCTAACAATATTTTGGATCGAGCAATTTATTTGTATCTCAGATGCCAACCTAATCAACAGATGGATTATTTATGATTCAAATTCAACATGGATTCTAGAAAATTAGTTCACAAATTAATTCCTTGAAAAATATTCAATTAAGCTTTCGAACAAAATGTTCATAATATAGCGCTTTTCAGAAGGATAATAAAATGTATTACATTTTTATAACAGCTTGCAAAACATTAATATTTTACTGACAATTTGATACACTTTTATTTGAAAGCTCTAAATATTTGTAAACAAAAAGTTGGTCCCTGCAAAATAAATATTTGAATTTTTTTCTAATTTATAGATTTTATATGGATTTTTATAGCATAAATTGAAAGCTTATTTTATGTATTATGTTATAATCTTTTCAATGAAAATAAAGTTTCAAAGTTTGTTCAACCGGAAGCTTTATTTTTAGTAAAAAGCTCATAGTTTAGTATTTTTAGTACCAACCTAAGTTGCATTCAAATTCATTGTTAAGAACTTCATGATACACAAAACGGTTTGAGTTATGGAGACCTATCAGTCCATCTAAACAGTTTGTCTTTACATATCAACTAAGTTGACATCAGTGAACCTTAATCATAATGCAAAAGTAAAGCTAAATTTGAAAAAAGCTCTTACACCAAAATATTGAGTTTAACATGAAGCGTTCAACCGTAAATTTTATTAATTATCAAAAGCTCACAATTTACATCAATATTATTTCACTTCAGGATTTCGGACAAAAGATGGGGCTAATATAGCCCTAGTCAGAAGGATAATAAAGTTCGTTCGATTTTTGTAAAAGTTTTAAAAATATTAGAATTTTACTATTTGACACGCTTTTATTTGAAATCTCTAAATTCTTATTACCAGAAGGTTTGTCACTTTTGGTAGATTCAAAATAAATATTCAATCAATTTTAATGAATTACCATATACTTTTATAGCACAAACTGAAGCTTAGTATGAAAGCTCCTAAATAATCGTAGGTTCTAACGTCCTGTGTAAAACGTCCTGTGTATTTGTATAAATTTCAAAAAGGTATAACTTTCTTCAGTCCATCTGAAATATTTGTTTTTAATTTCAAATAACTTGTCAATGAAGCTTAATTACAACTCAATCATAAGAACTGAAAAAAGAAAATATTGAGCTTAAAATGAAAGCTAATATATATAGGAGAACACTATAAAATATAGGACAAAATTATGTATTTTTCTGTTCTGTTAAATTAGTATTCAAACCTACGTCCAACAGGCATCTTAATAAAAAGCTCAGAATTCAGTTCATTTTTATTTCATAACCTGGTTTGGCGGCTGAATATTAACATAGTTTTTAATCCAAGTTTTTTGTTTCGTTAATTATTGAGGGGCTTTAATTTAGTTAAGAGCTTTAAGCGCATTTATATAACATATCCCTTAACCGTGATTGGAATTCCAAATCACTAACAAATCACTTTTTGTTAAAGTTTTACAAAAATACGAGTTAAAAGCTTAACATGAAAAAAGCTCTGAGTAAACTTTTTAATTGCATATTTAGCATAACCACAAATGTGTAAAATAAAATTGGCCAGTGTTCAAATGTTTTAGAAAGTAAATCCATTTGAAATTTGGTATCTAATTAGCTGAATGTCCTTTCGAATGCTAAGTAGTAATAAGAAATCCAATTTTGAGTAATTTGAACAAAATTTGAAAAGTCATAAAACTTGTGAGGGCTAAATCTAACAATATTTTGGATCAACTCATTTATTTACATCTTAGATGGCAAAATAAATTCTCTAAGGAGGCATATTTATTATTCAAATTCAATATGGATTCTAGGAAACTAGTTTACAAATTAATTCCTTGAAAATATTCTTCCAAGCTTTCGGATAAAACAATCGTAATATAGCCTTTTCCAGAAGGTAGATTTGTTAAAATTTTTAAAGCTCTAATTTCTTATAAGCAAAAGTATTTTTTGACAAAAACAAAATAAATGTTAAACAAATTTTTTTTCAAATTGACATACTTAATATATACTTGAATAGCATAAATTGAAGCTTAATAGAAAAGCTCGTAAATAATCGAAAACTTTAGAATATGTCTGTACGATAAAATTATATATTTCTCTGTTCAATGAAAATAATATTTCATAGTTTGTTCCACTTTTTCAGTAAAAGCTCTCAATTTTGTTTATTGTATTTCACAACCTAATATACACCATAATTGTTAATAACTTCATGTTACACAAAATGTTTGTCTTTCCATAACAACTAACTGTTCTAAAAAGCTCATTCACAATTCAGTCGTAAAGCTTACTTTGGAAAATGCTCTAAACATCAAAATATTAAGCTTAACATAAAAGATTGTATTTCCCTTTTCTAATAAATTAATGTTAAAACCTGCGCTCAACCGTGACCTTGAATTTTATTGAAAAGCTCAGAACTTAATTCAATATTATTTCACGATTATTTTAATAATTAAGATGACTTTTCCCTTAAATTAAGCTTTTTGTTAAATTTGAAAATTTTATTAAATTACTTTATCTTAACTTTTCTTAATATTCCAAACTTTCAAATCACTTTGTATTAAAGCTACATCAAAATTTGGCTGAAAAGCTTAAAATTGTTAAATACATATTTGACATAACCGAGCTTAGAGTCCAAATGTTATACAAATTAAATCCATTCGAAATTTACTGTACCTCCTTTCAAACTAGCATTAATTAGAAATCAAAATATGACCAAAATATGAACAGTTAAAAAATGTTTGAGCTCAAACTTATAATAAAATTTGGCGACCATAACCTTTTAAACTAAAATCTTAACCAATTAATTACCCATTAATTTTTTAAACAATGTATTCCCCTAAGCTTTCAGACAAATTTGAACAATATGTAAAATTTTGTAAAAGTTTACACAATATGGTGTTGTTACCTCAAAATTGGTCACATTTTTAGTTGATAGCTCTAAAATCTTCTAACCATAAAATTATCGCCAGTGTTTTTGGTTGCCTAAAACGCTCAAATTTAGATACTAGATAGAAAATCAAATATTTTTAAATTCTTCAGCTTGATATGTAGTATCTCAGCGCTTAGAACCGCTACGAATACAATAAAACGCGAACATGAGAAAAAGTTTAAAAAGGCTTAAGATAAAAGCTCCTAAATGGTCGAAAGTGGATTTTAAGAGCAACTAAATTATTTGCCTCTTATAATTCGTGTTCTCTCTGAATCACAACTAAAACAAAAAGCTCAATCTAAATAGAGCTTTAACGTGTAAGTATAAAAGTTCACTGCTAATTAAACACGGTTTGTATTTGAAAGCTATACATTTTTATAATCACAAAGTTTGGTCTGATTTGGTACTAGACCAAAACCAAGCTTACTCACAGTTTAGAAATAGTTCCTAAAGCTTTAATATGGGAAATAGCATATATTAAGTCAAACCATGACGGGTAATAAAATAGTTCTCAGTTCTCTTAAATTAATAATTAGAATTACGTCCAACCGTAAGCTTTAAGTTAAAGTTTATTTTATTTAAAAAAACGATTTAGTTCATAATTCGAAACCCCAATTTAATTTATTAAAAGCTTTAATTCAATATGTTTATCCTTATTAAAAGCTTAACATTTCAAGTTTATTCAGGTTTCAAATTTTTTATAGACTGTTTTATTTCCAATAAAGTTTAATCGCACCTGAATCAAAAAGCTGTATTTGGAAAACGTTAAAAGCTTTTCGTTATTTTGGAAAGCTCCAATCTAAATTTCTATAAGTATGATGAGCCGGACCACCTTTTAAACGGCCATCTTCACGACAAACCTACATGACCCAATGTAGGAATAAGCCTTGACTTCATGTGGGTCAATCGCCTACCATAACATATAATTTAATTGTTTTGATAAGATGTTACCATAACTGCAAAATATTGATTGATTTTTTTTCAAATTCAAAATGATGCTAATTTGCGCTTGGATATAAGCGCCGCCAAGCTATTTTTATAAAAAAAAATAAGCTGATGCAACATTACTTAACGATTACAGTCAATATTTTTGTTATCCAAATATAGCCAGCAAAAAAATAACTAAAATAAAAAAAAAAGATAAAACTTTCTTAATGATAAGAACCCAACATTCACTATATATACCTATTTAGGTGGGTAATAAATAAACAGAAATTTATGATTCATGCTATACTATATGTTTGTGTACGATATATGATGTGAATAACATGGTAACAGAGATTAAAAGCTAAATGTTAAGTTGTTTGTGTGTGGTTTGTGTGACGTAAAACGGTTTAGTTTTTTATGAATGAGAATTTTTTTTTTGGTTTTCTGATATATCACGGGACAATTAATTTATGATTTACGTTTTTGTATTGGGTAAATGAACTTTGAAGTGATAGTAAATTTCAGGTGTACAGTAGATTACCTTCAAGAAGCTCATTTACTTCTTTAAACTATGTATTACCTAAAGCTTCTAATTAAATGAAGCTAGCAAAACTGTTGACACTGAACGCTTACCAGAAATTTACCTGGTCGGTAAATTTCAAAAAAATCAAATATATGAAATTAAAAAGTAAAAGCATGTACTTTGCTGAAACCGAAAAGCTCATTAATTCAGCACCTTAAAATTTTGAAAGAATTTAACCTACTTTTATAAAGTTCCAAAAAGCTTTAACTATATCCCGATTGACTGAGACATTTTACTAAAAACTTAATTCGGAAAGTTCGGTATACCTACCTAAATGGATTGCCATCAAACGTATATTACAAATTCTCCATCGGGGTGGGGTACACATCTGCTTAATACACAAAAGTATTACATCACCAATAACATTTGGAAAGTCAACAAAAAGCTATTTATACTATATAAGTACACGATTAAATCATGGACTTATTGGGTGCGCATTAACAAATTTCATTGTCATGTTTTAACTGGTACCAACAATACCAGAACATTTACTATATATATAGATAAACCAAAAATTAGCAGATGCCGTATTTACATAATGTGCAAATTGCACAAATATAATTAATCCATATAGAGAACAAACGCACTTAACACCTCAACCACCATAAACGTTACTGTGCTAATTGAGTACTATAGTATAGCAATTGTACGCAGGATTTCTTTTTTGGACAACACTTGTTTGTCCAAAACACTTGTTAACCATAAGCACGCTTGTCGCAACCCAATAATATACATATTAACAGAACTTCGCATTTAAAATCATTTCCATGGCGTTCGTATAGTGCTGCTATACACAAAAAACCAATATTTTTACGGTTGTTGTTGTTGTTGTCAATTTGACAACAACAACTATTTATGTGAAATCCTTTGCTATAGGATTATTTTTTTTTACTAATTAGAATGCTAATGTTTTTTTTTTATGAAGTGTGTCTGTTATGTTTGTAGACCTTAGTAGATACACCAAAAGCTCACCCAAAGCTTAGTTATGGGATTTTCCGGTTTAGACAAAGCCGCCGAGCACAATAGTTTCTATGAAAAACTATGCATAATTACGATACTATCATGATACTATTGTCACACTATGCAAACTGACATAAAAGAAAAGGCCTTTTCCCCGAAAAGGTTTTTTGCTCGGAGAAGCTTTTTCTTAATGTAAAATGTAACCACGGATTTATTAATAAATAAGTTATGGTGATAATAATGGCGTCATTCTCAGTTATGGTTGAATAATATTAGTTATTTTCAAAGCAAAAGCCAGCGACCCATATAGCAAAGTCACAAAGATTAATGTGGTTACTTTTGTTGCAGTAGCATTTTTACGATATATCATTACGACATAAACAATTTTATGCGGTATAAATATTAGTTAAGTTTAACGATTATATTAACGAAACAATTAAATTGGAATTTATTTAATATCATGCGGTTTATATAAATATAGTTTTATTCGTGAAGTTCAGTCGGTCATTTGATTTTATCATCATATAGGGGTGTGACATTATGTTGCTGCTCAAGTCACATGTATATACATGTTTGTAAATAAATGGCATTAATCTAAGTAGGTCCCAACGAATTATGCGCGATATGCAATGCAAATATATGGACAACAAGGTGTTTACGTTATACGTTTTCGATAATCCAATTTTTAATTATTTTTTATTTGTTTTTGTGAGGCTAAGCTAAAATACAAATTTAGATTTGGCCGCAAATAATATAATCATGGCATGAAATTATCGCTGTTCAAATATAGATTGAGAAGCACGCAACCGTAATGTGATATAATGTCAAAACAAGATTAAAGTGTAAACACAACATATATGGTGCGAGCAGAATTAGGGTAAACCTTTATGAGTTACTTTTTGCATCATAAATTCATAATTATATAAATAACCGTCTTAAATTACATCATGTAGAAAATACATTTCAAATTGACCTACATAAATATAATGTGATGATAAGGATTTGTTTGTGTATTACAGCCGCACATTAAAACATTAGTGCAATAAGAATGCAAATCTAAACAGTTTAGCATAGTCAAAATATCAAACTTGTATATTTGATTATTGTAATCAAGTCGTGTCAAAAGATCTAAAAAATAAATAAAGTCGCGAGTCAAAAACCATTCATCCAGATTAGACTAGCTATAAGTCATTGATAAAAATTCAATTGAACGCCGCAAAAATTCGAAAATTTATACAAATTTTAAATGGAATTCAGCCAGGGAAACTTTTCTTGTCGACTTCACTTTTTGTCGTGAAATATTTATTTAAGTCCTTTTTGTTCATTATACGGGCATCCGGAGTCCTTTCCAGAGCTAAGTTTTGTAGAGAATTTTGTTTAGTGCTCTGCTCCTTAGTCAAGTAGCTATTAAATATATGCAACTATTCCTAATATGCCCTTTTGGTATCTTTTAATACTCTGTAATGTTGGGCTGAATGCACAGAAATACTGTGCAATAATAAAATTGTCCCAGCTATATAGATTGAAATACATTTGACACCTATCATGTGTACAAAGATACACAAAGTACATTGGGTTAATTAATGAGATTCATAATTTGAGCTTTATGATGAATATCTAAAATATATACTTAAAAGCTCTAATTAAAGTTTGAAACCAATTCTGGATATTTTAAATTTGCTTTCAAATTTTGAATATTAATGAAAAGCTATGGAAATAATTTTGAAAATAGCATTGCTTCAAAGGTTTTAGAAAAATTATTAGTATAGACCGGTAAAAGCTCAAAATCTTAATTCTGAGTTGATTTGTTTTATGCTATAGAAAATTATGCGTATTCTGTATCTTAAAAATAATTTTGATATGACTGGTGATGTGCATTCCAAAAGCTCTATTACAAAATTATAAATGCTTTCCAAGAATTGAAATATTTCAAATATTAATGAAATGTTCAATCTAAACAAACTTTTATAAGCTTTCTAATCAACGAATTTCAATATACAGAATTAACCAAAATTCATCTAAAGCAATATTTAAAGTATAACTCAAGATTTCAGTTCGTTTGATAAAAATCATGCGAAGAATAAATTGAATTTCCATTCTACTGTAAATCAGAATTCATCAAAATTCAACAAAAGCTATTTAACTACACGTGAAAGTTTATTTCTGTGCTGTATGCGTTCCAGATACATTTATGGAAATCTTTAACTAAGACCAATAAAAATTATCCGATCTCAGAACAAGCCATTCATACAATTCAAGCTTTCAAAGCTATATTTTTAGTAATTAAAGTATCAGAAGCTTTTATCAGTGTTTGTTAAAAAGCTCTATAAAATCATTAATATTTTGAGGTTTTCCAAAAAATAATTTAAAATCTGTCAATGAAAGTAATTTATTTATATTTTAATACCGTTAAAGCTCTCAGAATAACAAATCATCAATCGGCTAACGAAAAATTGGTTTATGACAAATTTCTTTGACATTTATGTATGTATAAAGATCGAGTGTAACCTATTGTAATGCTGACTGATAAAATCTCTCCCAACACTGACATGAATATGTAAAAATCAAAGCTATAATTTAACGATCTTTTACCATTTTTGTGATTTATAAAACTTTGGTTTTATTTGTACTTTGAAGTGAGCTTTAAGCTTCATCATTTTGAGATAAGCTTTGATACCAAAAAAGAGCTGTGAAAATTTTCAAAATTTCACCGAAAGCCATCTAAATGCACGCTTATATTCACCAGAAAAAATTAAATTATTTAAAAATTTTGAAAGCTTCTCTAAGCAAATAATCGAAAATTGCTGGAAAACTTGATTTCGAGAAATGAGTTTATAAGTTTAAAAAAATTAGTGATGAAAACTATCCGCGACCAAGCCGAGTAAATTTATTAAATTAATGAAATATTGAAAGTTTTGAAACCAAACTTTTTGGCTCTAAAGCTCTAATTAAAGTTTTAAACCAATTCTTTATATTTTAAATTTGCTTTCAAAGTTTAAATAGAAATGGGAAGCTCTGGAAATAATTTTGAAAATAACATCGCTTCAAAGCTCTAATAAAAATCATTAGTATAGACCGGTAAAAGCTCATTAAATTAAATCTGATTTGATTTGTTTTACTACACATTTCAAAAGCTCAAAACAATAGTTTAGACTAATTTGGAATTTCTTTTTTGGAAAACAAAGTTGAAATTCCTATACATATGTATGTATTCTATAAATGGTAAGATTTTCGGTCACAACTCGAAAGCTCTAATACAAAATTATAAATGCTTTCCAAAAATTGAAAATTTTCAAATATGCGTTAACTCACTGTTTAAAGCTTTCTAATTAATGAATTTCAGTATACAGAATTATTCAAAATTCATCGAAAGCAATATTTAAAGTATAAAAGATTTCTAGATTACTACTACTTTGATTCCAAGATTTTGGTTCGTTTGATAAAAATCATCCGAAAAAAAATCAGAATTCATCAAAGTTCATTGAAAGCTGCCTGATGTTTATGTCATACCTATATTTTCTGAAATTAAAGCATTAGCTGCTTTTATCATTATATCATAACTATAAAACTATCATGTACGTAGAAATTAGACTGTTTATTAGACTGTTTATTAAAAAGCTCTATAAAATCATTAATATATCGAGGTTTTACAAAAACTGATTTGAATTATTTTATTTATATTGTAACACCGTTAAAGCTCTCAGATTAATAAATTGTCATTCAGGTTCCGAAAAATTTGTTTGATGAAAAAATTCTTTGACATGTATGTAAAACTAGTGTATAACCTAGGTAATGCTGATTGATGAAATCTATTCCAACACTGGCCATGGATATATAAAATTCGAAACTATAATTTAACGATATTTTAGCATTTCAGTGATTTATAAAACTTCTGTTATATTCGCATTTTGTAGTGAGCTTTAAGTCAAATCATTTCTAGGTAACCTTTGAGACACGAAAGCCTTTTCTGGTGAATTTAAAACGTGTAGTTTAAAAGCTAAATTATTTAAACATTTTGAAAGCTTCCCTAAGCAAATAATCGAAAATTGGATACCTTGCTGGAAGACTTAATTTCGAGAAATTAGTTCTATCCGTAGAAAATTATCCGACCAAGCCGAGTAAATTTATTAAATTAATGAAATATTGAGCTTTTTGGAAACCGCAATCTTTTTGGCTCAATGACAGCATTTAAATTTTGCATGAATACATCGAAGGCTCCAGTCTGTAATTTTATGATAAGCGTAAGATAATTTTTTTAAAAGCTCTCAGAAATCGATTTAAAAGCGTTAACGAACTAACATTTATATTTTGTAGAGCTTTTTATTTTATATATTATGGCAATTTTTTAAAAAGCTCTCTGATTAACAAATTTTTAATTTGTTGGTAATGAAAGTTTACCGATATGAAAATAACAAAATTCTCAATTTTAGAAACCGTGCCTGTTTTTAAATTTAAAGTAATGGGTGCTTAAGGTAACCTTGTGAAACTGCAAAGGCCGAGCGGAATATTTGGTTATGGTTGCTGTGCTGTTACAATATTAATCTTCTAATTCTAGGCCGACCTTTTGTATTCCAAACTTTGGGTTGGTTTTTTTATCGTGAAAGCCAGACTTAATATTAATCCCTTTCGTGTGTACAAAAATGCACAAAGTGCTGCGCGACTAAATGTAAACGCTTTTGTACACTTAGTTTTAGCTTTATGATAAATATTTAAAATAAATACTTGAAAGCTCTAATTAAAGTTGTAAACCAATCCATTATTTTATAAATTCGCTTTCAATGTATGAATAGAAGTGGAAAGCTCTGAAAATAATTTTTAAATATCACATCACTTCAAAACTCTAATAAAAATTATTAGTAGAAAACCCGTTAAAAGCTCAAAATGTTAATTCTGTATTGATTTATGATATTGAAAATTGCGTACAATTTAAAGCTCTCAGATTAACAAATCAACAATCGGGTTACGAAAAATTGGTTTTATGAAAAAATTATTTGACATGTATGTAAAGCTCGTGTATAACCTAAGGTAATGACTGATAAAATCGATTCCAACACTGACCATGGATATGTAAAAATCATAATTTTAATTTAACGATTTTTTAGTATTTCAGTGATTTATAAAATATCTGTTATATTCGCACTTTGAAGTGACCTTTAAGCCAAATGATTTCTAGATAAGATTTAAAACATAAAAAAGCCGCGAAAGTCTTTCGAAATTGCATCGAAAGCTTTCAATTTAAATGCTTTAAATTCTCCAGAAAAAAATGAATTATTTAAACATTTTGAAAGCTTCCCTCGGGTAATAATCGAAAATTGTATACCTTGCTGGAAGACTTGATTTCGTGAAGTGAATTCTTAAGTTTTATAAAATTAGTGATGAGAACTATCCTCGACCAAGCCGAAATATTGAGCTATTAGGAAACCAAAATTTTGGTAAAATGATACTCCTCTTTCATTTCAAGATTTAAAAATAATTATAAAAGCACTTCAAAATGTTCTTTAAAAGTTTTAACGAACTAACTCTTATATCTTGTTGAGCTTTTTAGATTATATATAATTACAATTTGTAATTTAATTTTATTTAAATTAATAAAATTTATGTAACTTGATGAGATTCACAGTTTGAGCTTTATTATAACGTATTTAAACTATACTTAAAAGCTTTAAAGTTTTAAACCAATCCATTATTTTTTAAATTTGCGTTCAAAGTTTAAATATAAGTGAAAATAAGTTTAGATATAATTTTGAAAATAACATCTCTTCAAAGCTCTAATAAAAATTGTTAGTATAAACCGGTAAAACCTGAAAATCATAATTCTGATTTGATTGGTTTAATCTGTATGATATTGAAAATTGCACACAATTTTGAACAAATTATTCGGCAAACAATTTGAATTCTGATAGTTAGAAATAATTTAGACATGACTGGTGATGCATATTTCAAAAGCTCAAAACAATAGTTTAGACTAATTTTTGTTTCAAGCTTTCAGTTCGTTTGATAAAGATAATCAGAAAAAAATCAGAATTCATCAAATTTCATCGAAACCTGCCTGCCGTTTATGTCATACGTTTAAAGCTGCCTGATGTTTATGTCATAGAAGCTTATATAATTATATCATGACTATAAAACTACCATGTATGTTAAAAAGCATTAGCATGTTAGTTAAAAAGTTCTATAAAATCATGTTTTTACAAAAACTGATTTGAAAGCTTTATATATTTGCAATTTGAAATGTTTTTTTTTGTATTATAACACCGTTAAAGCTCTCAGATTAACAAATCATCAATCAGGTTACGAAAAATTAGTTTTAAGGAAATATTCTTTAACATGTGTGTAAAGCTCGTGTCTAGCCTAAACAAATTTATTCCAACACAGACCATGGATATTTAAAACTCGATTTTAGTGATTTATAAAATTTCTGTTTTAATCGCACTTTGAAGTGAGCTTTAAGCCAAAAAATTTCTAGATAACCTTTGAAACATAAAAAGACCACGCAAGCCTTTCGAAATTTCATAGACCACCTGCACGCTTTAAATAACTCATCAGAAAAAATTAAATTATTTAAATATTTTGAAAGCTTCCCTAAGTTGTTTATATGAAAAATGAGTTCATAATTTTTATAATATTAGTGATGAAAACTATTCGCTACCCAGCTGAGTAAATTGATTAATTTAATGAAATTTTGAGCTTTTTGAAACTCAACTTTTCAGCTTTAAAACTGTGCTTTAAAACTTGTATGAATAAATCGAAAGCTCTATTATGTCATTTCATTTGAGTTCAAAAGCTCTTTTAAAATCGATTTAAAAGCTTTAAAGAACAAAAAATTATGTGCTGATGAGCTTTTTAGTTTTTATATAATTGCAATTTGAATATTTTATTTAAAAGTTGAGATTGTTAAAAGCTTTCTAGTTAATAAATTTGTAATTTGTTGGTAATCAAAGTTCACCAATAGCGAAATAACTAAAATCCTGTCACAAGGCTCACGTACAATTTTAGAAGCCGAGCCTTTTTATAAATTTAAACCACCCATTAAGGGGGCTCTGTAAAACTGCAAGGGCCGATCGGAATATTTTCTTATGGTTGCTCTGCAGTTAGTCTCTTCTTCTTGTGAACCATTTTTTATTGTTGTTGGTTGATACAAATGTTCAAGAAACATTTACAGGAGCCCCTTGGCCCTGGGTCCAAATAAATTGAAATTTATTACGATGGTGTTTTCGCGCCAGAGTTGAGAATGTGTTGAAATTTTGAGAACCATAGCTTCCCCATTAAGGCATTTTCATAAAATGTGTGAGCTTTTTGGTCTCAAGGAAGTACTACGAAAAAAAAATACTTTCAATGACACGAACCTTTCACACCAGCACCTTATGTTTAAAAATATAATTTTTAATTAGCATTCTGTGTCCAGGTTCTCAACCATTTGACATCCTTATATACATCTCTCCGCCGACAACCGAATCCATGGCCATACCAAATAGAAAAACAATTTACTATTTGTATACTGCAGCACTTTAATTATATGAAAACTGTTATTTCGAATCGCCTTGTAACATTCATATGCAAATTATAGTTAGCAAAACTATATACTACTCTATTGTGTTAATATTTGTGCATACATAAATTCTAATTAATTTAGAAACTGGCGCATATATAAGTTTTGGCCTTAAACATATATCTGTATATATGGATACCAAACTACGCGATAAAACTAATTGCCAGATGTACGTTAATTGGTCACTAAAATAAATAACAATAAATAAAAAAACTATTAACCAAATATATATGTGTGTGTAAGAGTATAGTGAAGATTAGCTGGAACGAAATAAATTATTTGGAATTGTTTTGGAGATTAATTGGATGTGTAAATACTTGATGAGTAAGTAAATTGGGGGTAAATCAATATACGTGCCTTTATAATTTTGGAAATTGTTCTTCCCATCGCATTTGAACTACTTTCTTCTTAGAACAACCACAATGTGTATAAGCTATGACGGATGCTTTGTTATTTCATTTTAAATCCTGTTGTTTTTAGTAAACAGAACTATACTTAACTGCAATTACCGAAAATATGTTAAGGGCACCCAATGGAGTTTTGCCATAAATATTTTAACTTATATATAGTAACGAAACAACTTTAATTGGTTTGAAATTAAAGTCGCATGTTGCGAGAGACGCGGCATTCAAAGCCAATTAAAAAATTGGGCGGAAAATTAAAAAAGAATGTTTGTGCAGCAACAACAATTCTTGGTATTTGGTCTACGTGATTCCTTTGTACCAACTATCTCGACTGAATTTGTTTTTCCCATAACAAAATGTTGATTGCGGACGATTAATACCAAAAAATTTTGTGTCACAAGAAGAACCGAGTGCATGCACGTCAATGAAAAATGTACGTCGATGAGTCAGATCCAAATTATTTTCGATTACACTTTCTTATTTCGTCTGAAATATTTAAACAATTTCTAGAATGTTTGATAAGCCGTTTGAAACAGTAGAAAATGTGGGGGTCAAAGAGTTTAAACTTTAACAGTTTTCTTCGTTCATTTTTGTACAGAATTTTGTATATTTTTTTTAACAAGATCTGAGACTAAACTAACAACAATTCTGCAATTAATCTTGATTTAAATTACACGATGATTAGTGAATTTGAAAAATTTCGGTGTATCGTGCTAGTACAATCTTAATAGTTGTATTTTAGACACGCCTATTCCAGAGTTCCGGGACATGGATAGTTTATCAATCATTAAGAAATATTAGCTACAGAAGTAACAACCTTGGTTATGATAAGTGTCGCTAAATATTGCGATATTGGCGGAGTTGATCTCTTTAAGTTAAGATATTGGTTGTACATTGCTTTAGGTAAACCTTATGTTTACGTTACATCATTCAAATGCAAATCAGTAAAAAATCAGTTGTAACCAAAGTGCGGAAGGCATTTATACTCTTCATCAAATCTAGGAGCCTTCACCTCCTACTCCTACTTTTAAAGGACTAAAGTTGATTATTCCATTGACGTTAGCTTATAAAATTTGATATTATAAAATCTGGCTCAATATGAGCTGTGTGACTTACAGGTGGTTTTGTTACTGCCGCTCTCTCTACTTTATCTTCCCTGTTCACTGGCATTTAGACAGAACAAAATAGTTTTGGTCCAGAGGTGGGAAAAGTGGTAACTATACGAAGTATTTTATTTGTTTATTTTATTTAAACTGTCTTCAATACAAACAGGTATCAGGTTGAGAAAACATAGGAACTGACTATTGATAATGCCACAGCGTCCAATCCAGTCCTCGAAAACAAAATTGCGCATCTGTACCGAATATTTTTGCACTTTGTTCCAAATTCCAATTTTGAATAGAAATTTAATTGTATTTGAACGGGATTTTACAAGATTTGGAAAATTGAAGAAAATATAAAGAAAAAAACTATTAACAGATTTGAGTCACAATAAAGTAATCGTTGCCTCAATAAAAACGGTATAGCTCCGCACTGGAAAGCAAAATAAAGGCCAGCCTCGTCCTGTTGAATCGCTGGGCGGTGTAGTCAGCCCTCCTTAAGCCTCGTCTAGTTGATTCGCAATACGATATAATCAGCCCTCATTAACAGTTGTGCGAATGTTGCACTTGACTCCGAGTTTGAATAGAAATTTGATTATATTTCAACGCAGAATTGGAAAATTGAAGACCAATTTGAAAGAAAACTAATATCAAACAGATTTGAGTCACAATAAAGTAATTGTAGCCTCGATCAAACATTTTAAAACATGTTTCAAATTTCGCTCAAACTCAATTTTTTTCGATTTCATGCTGTGGAAAGATATAGTTCAAATGAAGATCTGCACCGTTCTGTTGAATCGATATAGTACGACATAGTCAGCTCTCGTTACGGGTTGTGCGAATGATAAGTTTCACTTTACTCTGATGTGAATAGAAATTTGATTGAATTTGAACGGGATTTTACAAGAATTGGAAAATTGGAAAGCAATGTGAAAGAAAACTATTAACAAATTTCAGTCACGATAAAGTAATCGTATAGCTTCGACCAAATCAATCAAATATTTTCAAACTTGTTTCAAATTTCGGTCAAACTCAATTTTTTTCGACTTGATGCTGTGGAAAGATATAGTTCAAATGAAGAGATACACTACGACGTAGTACGACGTAGTCAGCCCTCTTTAAGAGCTGTGCCAATTCTAAGCTGTACTTTACTCCGAGTTGAATAGAAATTTGATAGCATTAGAACGGGATTTTACAAAAATTGAAAAATCAACGCTATTCAAAAAAAACTATTAACAGGATTGAGTCACCGTAAAGTGACCGTAGCCTCGACTAAATTGACCAAATAATTTCAAACTTGTTTCAAATTCCAGTCAAACTCAAATTTTTTCCAATTCAATCCTGTGGAATATTATATATTCCACGCGGCAAAGTGAAATGAAGTGCAGCTCCGTCCTGTTGAATCTCAGTACGATATAGTCAGCCCTCGTTAAGAGTGGTGTGAATACTAAGTTGCGCTTTACTCCGAGTTGACTAGAAATTTGATTATATTTCAATGAGATTTTACAAGAATTGAAGAAAAATTGAAAATAGATGTAGAAAAAAAAACTAAAAAAATCAAATTAATCAAATGTTTTCAAACTTGTTTCAAATTTCGCTCAAACTAATTTTTTTTCGATTCAATGCTGCAGAAAGAGAAGCTCCGTCCTGTTGAATAGCACTACGATATTTAAGAATTGTGCGAATCGTAAATCCCACTTTACCCCGAGTTGAATAGAAATTTGATTGTATTTGAAGGAGATTTTACAAGAATTGGAATAGCAATTTGAAAAAAAAACTATTAACAGATTTGAGTCACAACAAATAATTGTAGCCTCAACAAAATCAATCAAATATTTCTAAAGTTGTTTCAAATTTCACTCAAACTCAATTTTTTCCGAAAATGCTGTGTAAGTTCCGCTCGGGAAAATGAAATGAAGGCAGCTTTGTCCTGTTGAATTGCAGTACGATATAGTCAGCCCTCGTTTAGAGTTGTGCGAATACTAAGTTGCACTTAACTTTGTTTGAATAGAAATTTGATTGTATTTGAACGCAGAGAATTGGAAAATTGATGAGCAATTAGAAATTTTTTTTTTAACAGATTTGAGTTACGATACAGCAATCATAGCCTCGACCAAATCGATCAAATATTTTCAAACTTGTTTCAAATTTCAGTCAAACTAATTTTTTTTTTTTTTTGATTTAATGGTGTGGAAAGGTATCAATTTGAGGTGGAAACCGATATAAAGAGCAGTTCCGTTCTGTTGAATCGCAGTACGATATATCCAGCATTCGTTAAGAGTTGTGCGAATTAAGTTACATTTTACTCTGAGTTGAACAGAAATTTGATTGTATTTGAACGCAATTTTACAAAAAACTTAAGAAAATATGGATTCACGATACACTATTCGTAGCCTCGACCAAAATGATCGCTCGTAAAAAGTTGCGCGAATACTAACTTGCATTTGTACTTTGTTCCGAGTTTGAATAGAAATTTGACTGTTTTTAATAAAACTTAGTTGATCGGCTCAGTTCAATAAAGCCCCCAGTTTACACAATAGTTCGAATGTTTCTTGGAACGACTTGATCATAAAGAATTTCCCAAAGCAGGACTCCATAACACAAAAGCTTTAGATACATACACAAAGGTTCATTGATTATCAGAAAATCTGTGATAGGCCCACTAAAGTAACTACCGCTCGTAAATAATAAAAATAACTCCGCCAAATATAATCGACGCACTAAAACATATAAATAAAAAACAAAACGATAAAACCCAAAAAATAATTACGAGATGCGTAACTGTGTGACGTATCGCATTTGCGCAATGACTTGATAAAGGTAAACAAAGAAAAAATGTTGATTAAGATATGCGGAAGAAAATATACGTTGGAAATGGTTTTCGTATGGTATTTTGAAATATTATAATCCCAGTCGCACCACATCTGCGATACTCTAGTTCTAAATCACTGTTGAATCCGGCAACTATATATGCGCGCCCATATATAGTTAGTGAGAAATTTGTGCATATGGAAAATAACTGATAAGTTCGCTACTTCAGTCCAAATGGAAAAACCCTACAAAAATAACCACGAAAACACCGATGTAGATAGCGAGCATAAGACTGCGTGATAAAAGAATAGAGCGAAATAACTGCCGAGTCAAGATAAGCCGCAAACAAGAAGCCGAAAATCAAAATTTGGCAACAATCAACATATCAATGAAGAGTTGTGGCTGTATTATTGATTGTTTCGTAGCCGTATAGGCCTGATCTGAATACTGTTTTCTCTGAATAGCCAGTTTGGTGTTGCTGCACGATACATAAGCTAATTATAATAAATTATTCCAACAGGTTGTATGGGATCCTTGAATCCGGAACCAATAATTTTTTGAAATTGGAAAAATCAAAACATCCCTGCAGATAAATATATCGATTCGATTTAAGCTATCTGCGTAGTGAGGAGACCTGTTTAAAAAAAGATGATCCATATACCTCAAGAGGCCCGCATCCTGTAGTAAATAATATCTTCTGATGCATGTTTTAAAAATATCGGAAGGAAAGTATGCTAGGGATCAAATTTGTTGAATGATAATAAAGTGATCGTAAATATTATTTTCGTAATGCAATCGATTGGTCAATCACTATAGTTCGGCGACTTCAATGTAATTTCATATCTCGGTTTTAACAATCGATCATTTCTTTTGATCATTCGTAATAAAGCAAAATATCGGTAAGGGTTAAGCGATCGCAACCACAACCATACTGGTATAATCAATTTAATTATACATCGATCGTAGACTGATAGTAAAACGTAATGTTAACGATTGAATGATCATAATGTGGTCGTAAATTGTGCGATCATTAAAAAAAATTATAAATATCAGACGGAGGTTATGTTATAGCATGCAGGACGATTAATTGATTAATTTGATAAGCCGACGTTAAGGCGTGATCGTAAATGTTTAAGATTGCTATTTTTACGTGCGCATATTCAAAGATCGACCACTAAGCCGCAATTAACAATAATACAATAACAAGTAGTTAAGCCGTCCTTAGTAAAATCTCAGTTGACTGCCTAGCCAAATTTATAGTAATAATCGAATGATCGTTCAACGCATTTTTGTGGTGATTGATCGACTGATCAAGCGCGATCATTAATCGATCGGTGAGTTTCATCCAAATCTGTCATCGATTTGACAAAAATGGGAAATTATAGTTTAGATCGAGTGATCGCAAATCATTAGTATTTTTGGCTACGATTTTAATGTGGGCTATTTACATCCAAATCTGTCATCATTTTGACAGGAATGCGTATTTACAAAAAAATGTTGGCTTTCGATGTTCGATCCATATACAGATACAGAACCCGCAGCCTCTAGTAAATTGTACAACTATGTTCGCACATATTTAAAAATATATGGAACGACGTTATGCGCCGCACGCAAGATCTTCAACTTCTTTTAATCTAATTTAAAGTTGGTCAAATTCGTGCTGATTTAGCGATCTCTATTCAACTCTGGCCCCTGTGGTCGGGGGGCACTCACGTCTCGTAAATCTAAATTGCACGAACATGTTTCCTAAGAATACCACCACAGTATCCTTTGCTTGTCGTAGGAGGCGACTAAACGGTTGGATCGCTGGGCTGACGACCCGCATCCGTAAAAAAATCAACTGTTTATAAAATCAACAAAAAGAAAAATGGATACCGCCAAAACAACACCGGACCCCCGCTCAAGTACCCGGATACGAGATTTAGGATCGGCACGTGGAACGTGCAATCACTTAGAAAACCAGAAGCGTTGGAGGGTCTAATCACGTGCATGAAAGAGTATCGGCTGGAACTCGTTGCTCTTCAAGAAACTCGCTGGCCTCAAAGTGGAGACCATGTGTCCCAGGGCTATACGTTGTTCTACAGTGGAGATGACCTCGGAAATCTTGGAGCTGGATTTCTTCTTGGGCCGCAGGTAAAGAAGGCTGTTTTGGATTTTCAAGCAGTCAATAACCGATTGTGTATGCTTCGCCTGCGCATGAAGTTAGCCAACCTGTCGATAATTTGTGTACATGCGCCCACAGAAGTCAGCCAGCTCCAAGATAAAGACTCATTTTACAATGACTTGGACGATCTGATGGGATCTATACCCGAACACGATGTTAGAATGGTAATTGGGGACTTTAATGCTAGAGCTGGCAGAAATCAGGCCGACTTGTGTGAAAACATAGGTCCGTACTCCCGACACGAAACTGCGACCGATAATGGTGAGAGAATGATGTACTTTGCAATTGCTCATGATCTTAGAGTAGCAAGCACATTCTTCCCTCACAAACAGATACACCTAGAGACATGGACACATCCTCGCAAAACATCCCGGAGCCAAATTGACCACGTGTTAATTTCAAAAGGGCGAGCTCGGGTTGTGCAGGATGTGAGAACTTATCGGTCAGCAACCAAATACGTAGGCAGCGATCATTATTTGGTCGCTGCAAAGCTACGGTGGAAGTTTTCGTACAGGTCGGGGAACATAGCGAAACGGATGGAACGTTTCGACTGTGAAGGTCTGATAAATGAAGATCAAAAGAAACGATATCAGGATCTTGTCAGCGACAACATTGAGGGAGCTAATTACCAGTCTGACTGCGTGAACTCTGTCTGGGAGGTACTGAAAACTTCGGTTGTCAGTGCTGCTCAACAGATTTTAGGTATAGTGAAAGTCAGACCCAAGAATGATTGGTTTGATGACGAGTGTCGTCTTGCAGTTGAGCAACAAAATATAGCCCATAATGAAGTGCAACAACGTCTCACAATCGCAAGGAAAAACAAGGCAGCTCTTGCAAGAAGGGCAGCTAAGCGGATTTGTAGACGGAAGAAGCGAGAATGGTGGAAGGCCGAGGTTCTGAAAGTACAACAACTCAGCAATGAGCGTAGTTCACGTAATTTCTTTAAAGGAATTACTGGATTGCACCATACTTTCAGGCCTCCGTCAACCGCCATTCGGGACCGGGATGGAAACCTCTGTGTCAACATCGACGCAGTACTTGACGCATGGAGTGGACATTTTACTGAGCTGCTTGATGTTCATCATGCGTCACAGACTGTTGTTGAGCCACCTCTAAAACAGTCTGCGGAGATTTGCACTGAGGAGCCATCCCATGAGGAATTCACTAAGGCCATGGAGAGAATGAAACGAAACCGCTCACCTGGAGTGGACTGCATTAATTCTGAGCTCTTGATATTCGGAGGGGATACTTTGTGGAACTGTCTTTTCGACCTTATTCGATTAGTATGGCGAACCGAAGTTATGCCTGATGAATGGAAAGTGGCCGCGATATGCCCCATCTTCAAGAAGGGAGACCGCTTGAAGTGTGAGAATTATCGCGGTATAGCTCTCCTTTGCACAGCATACAAGTTACTGTCATACATTTTATTGGATAGAATCACTCCTCTGGCGGAGGGCTTGGTTGGTGACTATCAGGGAGGATTTCGTCCGAATCGATCAGTCACTGATCAGGTCTTTTCGCTGCGGATGATTCTATCTAAATATTATGAGACATCCATCTCCGTACATCAGGTTTTCCTGGATTTCCGGCAGGCCTACGACTCGATCAATCGAGAGAGTTTGTGGTCTGCCCTGGAATACCTAGGAATGCCAACAAAATTGGTACGACTGTGTAGGATGACAGTGACGCAGTCTCAATGCTGTGTTAAAGTTGAGAACAGGCTATCGACAATTTTTGCAGTTAACTCGGGTGTTCGGCAGGGAGATGCTCTGTCCCCGATACTCTTTAATCTCATGTTGGAGTACATCTTTCGTAAAACTGAAACACCTCAGCGCAACATCTTATATCGCCAGTCCAATCAAGTGCTTGCATATGCAGATGACATATGCGTGATTGGACTGAATAGCAACGGAGTGAAAGAAATACTTGATCCGCTTGTAGAGTTTTCAGCTTCTGTTGGACTCCAGATCAATGAGTCCAAAACGAAATACCTGATCTCTGGTTTTAGAGACAATGGCACACCAGATTTTAGTAGTGGCCACCACACGTTTTTATTCGATTAGTATGGCGAACCGAAGTTATGCCTGATGAATGGAAAGTGGCCGCGATATGCCCCATCTTCAAGAAGGGAGACCGCTTGAAGTGTGAGAATTATCGCGGTATAGCTCTCCTTTGCACAGCATACAAGTTACTGTCATACATTTTATTGGATAGAATCACTCCTCTGGCGGAGGGCTTGGTTGGTGACTATCAGGGAGGATTTCGTCCGAATCGATCAGTCACTGATCAGGTCTTTTCGCTGCGGATGATTCTATCTAAATATTATGAGACATCCATCTCCGTACATCAGGTTTTCCTGGATTTCCGGCAGGCCTACGACTCGATCAATCGAGAGAGTTTGTGGTCTGCCCTGGAATACCTAGGAATGCCAACAAAATTGGTACGACTGTGTAGGATGACAGTGACGCAGTCTCAATGCTGTGTTAAAGTTGAGAACAGGCTATCGACAATTTTTGCAGTTAACTCGGGTGTTTGGCAGGGAGATGCTCTGTCCCCGATACTCTTTAATCTCATGTTGGAGTACATCTTTCGTAAAACTGAAACACCTCAGCGCAACATCTTATATCGCCAGTCCAATCAAGTGCTTGCATATGCAGATGACATATGCGTGATTGGACTGAATAGCAACGGAGTGAAAGAAATACTTGATCCGCTTGTAGAGTTTTCAGCTTCTGTTGGACTCCAGATCAATGAGTCCAAAACGAAATACCTGATCTCTGGTTTTAGAGACAATGGCACACCAGATTTTAGTAGTGGCCACCACACGTTTGAGGGAGTGAGGAGGTTCAAATATTTGGGCTCTCTTATCACTCACGATAACAGTGTGGGTGAGGATATTAAAGTGCGGCTGGCAGCTGGCAGTCGTTCTTTATATCCTCTAAGGCCACTGCTAAAATCTAAACACTTATCAAGTGCCGTGAAGCTGAAGCTTTACAAAGCGTTGATCAGGCCCGTTGTTATGTTTGGATGTGAAAGTTGGGCGCTGACGGATGAGTACGAGAGATGGCTCCTTACATTTGAGAGAAGAATAATGCGTGTGATTTACGGCCCTAAACGCGAAATAGATGGTACATACCGAGCTCTGTACAATTTCGAGATCAGAGATCTGATGAAGATCCCCGATATTGTACATGAAGTTAGATCTCAGCGAGTACGCTGGCTCGGTCACGTTCTGCGTGCTGATCCGGAACGAATTGTGCAGCGATCTCTGAAAGGAGAGCCACCATATGGTAGGCGCAGAGGTCGTTGCAGGCGACGATGGCTCCACGATGTAGAGAACGACTTGGCCTCTTCAGATTGTCTAAGACAGTATGAAGACCAAGCTCAGGATCGAAACCGTTGGAGCCAGATTGTTGATTCAGTAAGGGGCCAGTAATGGCCTTTAACACTGTTATTATTATTATTATTCAACTCTAAATGTCGGTTTTATCAAACGATCATTTTAATCGACCATTAGGAAAATCCTCTAAACATCGAGAGATCGCATGATGCTTAATCCAACTCGATGCTACAATAATGATGAGTAAGAATTGATGTTAACGATTAAGTTAGTAATCGATTCAGTATGAATGATCATAATGTGATCGTAAACGATAAAGCTTGTCAAATTCGTTCAATCGTTGATCGAACCAAGAAATATAGGGATGAAATCTATCTGAAACCAGAATCAGATCACTAATATCGATGTGATTTCACATTTTAAATCTACTCGATCATCTTTAGAATTTTAAAATGATCGAAAGCACGAACAAGATCGTGATGTTTGTTCGATCGAGCACCATAAAATAAATTAGGATGATCAGTATTACTCTCACTTACAGAAGGAGGTCAAGTGATCACATGCATATACTTAAAAATCGATCGTATTGGGAATGCACATTAACAATTGAATGATCATAATGTGATCGTAAAAGTTAAATACTGTTATTTTCACGTGCGCACGTATTGATTGATCGACTACTAATTCAATTAAACATGATTTTATTATATAAGCAAGTTAAGCCTCCATTACCTTCATTATCTGTGTGCCCAATTTAATTGAGCTAGTAATCGAATGATCGTCCGTCGCATTTAATAAAAAATTCGATTTAATCCCTTCTATTTTGAAATTACTGAGCACGATCGTTAATCGATCATTACTATAATCTCACTAATTGTTTGGTTGCATTGTGATTAATCAGAAATTGATCGGAAATTCAAAACCACACGGTGATTTACATCCAAATCTGTCATCATTTTGACAATATTTTTTTTTGAACAAACAATATACTAACTTGAAAATATTTAAAAATATTGGAAAGGCGCTATGCGATCGCAAGCGCAGGATCTTCAAATTCTTTTAATCTAATTTGGTTAATATTCGATTGCGAATATATGAATGATCGTTAACTGCAAAGCTTGTCAAATTCGTGCTGATTGATTGATTGATCACTAAGACACGTATGAATGATTCGACCAAATTGATTACCAGTAGTTTAGCGATCTCTTCATCTCTACATTTTGATTTTATCAAACGATCACTGTATTCGATCACTAGAAAAATCTTAAAAATATCGAGGGATTGTATGATATTTAAGCCAATTCGCGATATTACAATAATGATGAGTAAGACTTTATGTTATCGTTTGGATGATCATTATATGTGATCGTAAATGATAAAGATTGTTATCTTCTCTTTATATTCAATCGATCGATCACTAAGACGAAACGATGATCCGACCAAAAATGTAGGAATCCTCAGATATCCGATATACGAATTTATATTTTAAACCAAACAATCTTAAAGCTGTTTCTTATTTCAGAACACTAAAACCGTGATCAGATTTCAGATTTTGAAATCTAATCGATCATCTTTAGAATTATACGGATGATCATCATTATGGGACATCATCATTTAAAAAAAAAAATTAAAAATATCAAAACAAGCTTAAGTGATCGCATGCATGATTATTAGTACTTAATCTAATATATGATCGTAAATGTTAAAGATTGTTATTTCCCTGATTCCGGAATAACCGAGCCCGATCGATCATTACTAATCTCACTAATTGTTTGGTTGCATTGTGATCAATCAGAAATTGATCGGAAATTCAAAACCACACGGTGATTTACATCCAAATCTGTCATCATTTAGACAAGAATGCGATCGACGATCAATTTGAGCTTGATCTTATATACAAATTGTTTAAATTTATATTCTTGTTACAAAATGGCGGCTAAAAACGACCGATCCATATAAAACCCGCAGCCTCTAGTAAATCGTACAACTATAAGATCGTACTGAAAATATTTCAAAATATTGGAAGGAAGATCTTCAATTTCTTTTAATATAATTAAGTTAATATTCGATTGCGTGCATGAATTGCCGTAATGTGATCGTAAACTATAAAGCTTGTCACTGAGACAAATATGGATAGTTTAGCGATCTCTATTCAATTCTATATTTCGGTTTTATTACACGATCATTGTATTCGATCATTAGAAAAATCCTAAAAATATCGATCGATCACTGTAAGGTAAATAAGGATGATCATCATGTCCCATACATGATCATAAAAAAAAATGAACAATATCGGAAGGAGCTTATTAAGTGATCGTTATTGATTAATCGATTATTAATCCAATTAAAGAATATGATTTAATCCTTTACTTCGGTTTTGCCGCGAGCGCGTCGATCATGCATTGTGATCCATCATATATAGATCAGACATTCAAAACCTGTGATTTTCATCTAGATCTGTCATCATTTTGATAAAAATGCGCGATCGATGATAAATGTGGCTTGATCTTACAAAAAATGATAGATTATCGATCGAGTGATCGTACATGATTAGTATTTTTGGTTGCGATCATCCGAATTTTATTTTAACTTTCACGTGAAATCCTTTTTTCGGTCTTTATTTTAAATATTAAATCACACAATTTGCCACGATCAATTATTTTCAGATACAAATTAAACAATATTATCAGTTACGTACGTAGCACGGCGATAACCAAATTCTAAATTTATAACAAAAACAGATAAAAATGTTACAAATTGAAAAATTCTATCACACATCGAACTGGGCCCGCTAAATTACCGGTCTGTGCATTTCACCTTAAGTACCACCCGCAGAGAAATTATATAAACCAAAACGTTTGTGTTTTTTTTTTGTGTTTGAAAACCGGTCAAATAAATTCTTCAAGACATCGATGTCTCTCATATAAGTTAACCGATCGCATTAAGAACAAAAATCAAATGAAAAAAAAAAAGAAAAGAAATTATTTTATTGGCCACAAGAAAAACGCGACTACACATAATAATATACGAAAGCTCTTTTTTTTTAGTTTTTTCGAACGAAACCGATGATTTTTGCATACGTGATAAAAACGCGAATGGAGGGGGATATACAAAAAATAATTTCATTTATAAACCGCGAACTAGCAATTTTATTCTTCAGTATTCGATTGAAACTACTTGAGCTGAAAGCTAAAATTTATAAGCGCCAACTAAAAAAAACACTTTATAGTGTTTGTAGCAATTTTTTCGATTTTTTTGTCTAAAACCTAAGTAAGCCGCGAATTAAACAAAAAAAAATATTTTTTTTTTGTTGTTTAAATTATCAAGTGAAAGAAAAAAAAAATTATTTTTTGTGATCTTAACGAGATTGTGAACGACTTGAGTGTCTATAAGTGAATTGTAAAATCTTATTAAAATTAAAAATCTATTTTGAAGTTAATTTGAATTTGGTGCGTGTCTATATTATATAGTGTACAAGTGTTATCTATATATACAAATATGTGCCAAAAAGTTAATTATCAATCAAATCGTCGTTCATCTCTTGACGGGGTTTCGCACGTTTATGGCGTTGCACCAATTGCAAACCGTGATTCTCGCAATAAATTTGATCGCAAACGGAATAATCAAAAATTTAAATCACAAACCTCATTAGAGGAGTACTTACCGCCAACGTTAAATGGTACAACCGTTGTTAGCCATGTCCAATATGAAACGAGCGGACAAGAGAATGTGAGTGGTGGATCAACAACCGATGAGAAAAGCATGGAACCGTATACAGGTGATGCAATTGCCGTTGTCACACAAATGACACGTGAATTTTTTATCACTCTAAAGACGATGGCACGGAAAGGACAAAAATCAAATGCATACAGGTAATTTTCATTGATAAATAAAATTTATAGTTGGGCGCGTGCCAAATACTATTCGATCGTGTGACGTAAAATAAGATGTTGTACTTTGATCTCTCAAGTTACATCAGATAAATAAAAAAAAAAAAAAATTAGTGCAATAGATATAATCTTAAAATAATAACGGTAAATTTATATTTAAGTCTTTCGGTAAAGATAAGCGCGAATATCGTTGAGTAGTCACGTAGACATTAAATAAATTTAATTTGCATGTGCATAACCTGTGATCTAATTACCTTAACTAATCACAATTTTTTATATTTTTTTTTTTGCAGTATTCTAACCAGCACATCGCAACCAGCCCATATCATAGCAGTATTAGTTACATCGTTTATTGTGTACGTTATATGGCCGAAAATAATGGGGACCACCAGTCCGGTGCGAAAAGCTAATATATGTTCATTGATTTTGTATCTTGGCTCGTTTGCCACCCACTTCGGGGCACAAATTTGGATGACATTTGTCTCAGGTAAGAGTTTACAAAAAAAAAACCGAAAAAATGTACCAACTTTACTAATACTTACATTTTATTTTATTTGCTGTATATAGGATTAGCGTTGTATTTCTCATTGCCACGCCATATCTTTGGACTATGCCAACAAATACTATTCCCCAAGTATTATGCGTTAGGAGCGGTGCTCAGTGTGATAACACTATTCTGCTATGTCAGAACTAGTCAAGCGGATCATCAAGAATCATCGTATCTTCAGGTGACTGTGCTCACTATTTGTGCCGCCATTGAACTAATAAGTAAGTTTCACAACCACAACAAAATTTTACAATGTACTAATTTTATTTTTTTTCTCTTTCGAAAATAGTTCGTTTATATTTGGCGCCACCACTACTCGCCCTCATGCGCATCAAACACGAGTTCGAGACAAAGGCGGGAACGGGTCGCGAAATTGGCCAATTGAATCAAGGCGGCCTTGTACACTGTCCACACTATCAAAAAATTCATAAAACATTCCGTCGCATACACATGGCAATTGCGATCGGCAACATTATCAGTTTGGTGTGCACATTCATTCATCTGGAATATTTGGCATCCAAAATTAATTTATAATTTATAAATGAATAATCAACACACACACACACATACACATAATTAATTGGAAGATCTCGAATTTTTAAAACACTAAACAAAATACCTATATTTAGAGCCATATATAAATATTTAGTTCACTAGTTTGTAGTATAGAGCAACATTTTTGTATCCTTAATCTTATCGAATTTAGCACATACCCCAAAAAAATTATTCTAATTTTTTTTTTGATTATATAAGACTGTAGTAGTTAAATTAAATTAAATTAAATTTAAAAAAAAATCTAAATTAAAAAATATCACAAAATTTCAAAATTTTTTATTTTAATCAAAAAAAAAAAAAAAATACAAACTCTGTGATATATTTTTAAATGCACTAATTTTAATTAATTTTAGTAATTATTTATTTATCTATAGAATATAATTTCAAATAAATACGAAAACAAAAATTATGAATTTAAACAAAATTTTTTGAAATTTTATTTGGAACGTGTTAATTTTTATACCTGTACACTTTTATATTTGGACACCAACCAACTGTGTAAACATTTTTTGTGTAATCTGTATGTAGGTTCGTACGAATGTACATTGTTTCTTGTTGTTAACGCTTATCGGCGGATAGTCGAGTAGTTGGTGTACATAATCCATAATGTATACATATAGTTTGTACAGAAAGAGACAGAGAGAGAGAGAGAGAGAGTGATTTGGCCTTTATTTTTTTTGTTTGTAATAAATGAAAGTACTTTTTACGTGAATTACGCGAGAGTTGATGCAAAACTATTGTCGCCGATATATTTGTACAATATTAGCAAATATTTAACCAACCGTGGTCGACATCCATATACAATCACTCCGAATTTGTTTGAATTCTACTATATAGTTTTAGTTTCACTAACTATTTAGTTTTGTATTCGATAATTTTTAAAAGTTTTAATAGTTTTAGCAAGGCTGTAGCATTTTATTAATATTGAAATATTTAATTTTTGTCAGGGTCATATTTCACCTATATAGGTGAGGCACGAACGTAAACTAAATGTTCATGTATGTAAATAGGACGGAACTGTATAATTCGTGGTCAATCCGAGGAAAATTCTAATGCAACAAATGTGATGGAAACAACTGGATTATTAAAGAAGGCACGTCTGGTTCATCCAGATTTTGATTTTCTCTTGGGTAAGTTGGGAATTACATTTTTCGTGTATCCGAGACTTTATGTAATATAGTTCACCATGGACGAAACAAATTTTGAAACGTTTTAGAAATTGTGGCTATATACGCAACTCGTATGTCAATTATGGCGCTGTACTCTTCGTATCCAGCTGAGAAAACGGGGTGCTAAAAGCTCTATGGTTTTGGGAATTAAAGTACTTAAAGCTTTGAAAAGGAAACGTTTTCTAAAGAAGCTCATCTAAAAGATAAAAGCTTTACTTTTATTTAATCAAGCTGTAAACTTTGAATCCTAAACACAGATAATTTATTAAAAGCGTTAAAGTTCAAATGGGTAAAGTATCCCAGAAACTGAGTTAAAATAGGTTGGAAATATTAAAAAATCAAGAAAATTGACAAAATTGAGGTTATGTAAAAAGCTTTTACCAGTCTATGTTAAAAATAGGAATTTTATTGCTGAATGCTCATTAGATTCTAAATTTAGGTCTGAAAGCACTCAGTTTCTCATAATATATTTAATTTCAACAGCTCCAATTCTCGATTATTGTAACAGTACGAACAAACCTGTGATTAGTTTATGATCTAATAAGCTTTTACATTATGTACTTTAAAAGGCTTTTTTTAAAATGAACCATAAGGTTAAAATTAAGGACTGAAAGCAAAAGCAATACATTTAATAAAGACAAAAAATTTAATTGAAACGTAGCTGTTTTAATAAAAGCTTAAAAGTTCAATTCTAAATGTGCACAAAATATAGCATTCGAGCAACACTTCAAGAATGGCGAGGGATAGTTTCACTTAGATGTAAATCAAAAAGCTGTCCAAATTTACAAATAATAGAAAAGCTTTCGATCACCTTAGAAAGTTTTACAATTTTTTAACTAATAGAACCTTCGGCCTTAAACTTGAAATAGTTATAGCAATTTCAAACCAGGCTTATTAAAATATGCAAAAAGCTCAATAAAAGCATTCAGTTATAAATTTATAAAAGCTATACATTTTTCCGGTATTGTTCAATAGCTTCCAGGGCTTCAAATTATATAGGATCTTTCCATTCTTATTCAATCCTGTCAAAAGCCTTTTGAAGTTTGAAAATACTTGATTTAATTGCTGAATTTATTACTAAATCATACGGTTAAAATTAACAACTGTAAGTTGATCTTCTTAATTCAACAGCAAAAGCAATACATAAGACTAAAATGTTAATTAAAACGTAGTTTCTTTAATAATAGCGTAAAAGTTCAATTTTAAATCTAAATAAATTAAAACATTCGAGCGAAAGTTGGAAGTATTAAAAAATCATCAATGTAAGGAGATGTTTTCATGATTGAGATAAACATGTAGATCAGAAATCAAAAAAGCTGTCCAAATTTAGAAATAAAAGGAAAGCTTTCACTCTACTTTAGAAAGTTTTACAATTTTTTAATTAATAAAGCTTCGGCCTTAAATTTGAGATACCTATAGGAATTTCAAAACGGGTTTTTAAAGGGAGCTTTTGCATTATTTTTAAAATGTTTTATCTAAAAGCACCATAATTGGTAAAAATTGGTAAAAATAATTTGTTTTGAAAGCTTGTTTAATGTACTTCAAAAGCTATGCATTTTCTGTTATTATTCAAAAGCTTCCAGGGCTTCACATGATATAGAAAAGAGGATCACAACTGCCTTTTGACAGGATAGAATAAGAATGGCATATGTACAAAAGTATTCATTGCAGACGAATATTTAAACCTGTTGTTTAAAAAAAGGTTTAAAAATTTATGATTTTCTCAAAACTTCCCAGCTGAGAGGTTTGAAATTATTCTGAATTAATTATTAAATTAATAAATTGCTGATCTTCTGCTGAATCAATTGAGCTTTCAATTTAGAACTCCGTAAATGTATATGCTTTGTAGTTTCTGGATGAAAAACTGACATGTGAGATCCATAATTCAGCTGTAAAAAGCTTCAAGAAAATTTAAAAGCTTAATTTAATTGTTTAGTTATTATTTATTGAAAGCTGTTCTCTTTGCAAATATAATTTTTAGAAAGACAATCGAAAAATTTTACCAAAATTGGAAGGTTTTGAAAAAGCTAAATAAAAATCTTACACTAAGCTTAGCCCATTTGTTATTTAATAAAGATTTCAATCCAAAAAGTGAACAATTTCGCAGGTTTAAAAAAGTTAAGCTTATTACACATATCAAACTTAGATCTGAAATGATTCATTTATTTATAATACATTTTTTCAAAAATTCTAAATTCCAATTAGTTTATGATCCAACAAACTTTTTGCATTATTTTATAAATTTTTCTCCAAAAGAACTTTGTTGTTCAAAATTAGGACTAAAAGCTTCAACTCTTTTATCCAGCCTGCATTTTTCAGCTTCTGTAAGAATTAAAATTGGAATAAAGTCATAGATATAAAATCGTTTAATTAAAGCTTTAAAGCTCCATTTTCAATCAACTTAAAGTTACATGATTTAAAAATCAAAAATCTGTGAGTCCTAAATTAGGAATAATTATAGGCATATTGAGCTTTAATGTAAATAAAACTTTAAGTGACTTTATGGTACAATGAGCTTACTGAATTATGATTTTTCGAAAAGCTCCATACAGTTTAAGATTAGATTTGAAAACTTTCACTTCCTGAACTTCAAAGGTTATACATTTATCCGAAATTGTTCAGAAGCTTTCCGGGCTTCGAATAATATTATAGAAAAAAAGATTTGGATTTAGATTTGTATTAGACTTGTTTGTAGGAGTTTTTGCTTCCATATAATCTTTTAATTTAAAAAAAAAACATCAATGTTTAATCGTATGGTTTGTGCTTAACATTGAAGAATACCTTTGTATATCGTGATTTATGATTTTTCAACTTAACATCTGAGAACTTTGAAATTCTGCTGAACTGCTGATCCTTTGCTAAATTAATTGAATTTTTTACTCTGTACACACATGAAATTTGGTCTCCATTACATATCTGTCATGAGATTTAAATTGCTAGTTTGCAGCTGAAGAATTACTGGAGTTCTAGGATCCAGAGAAGAAACTAGATCGCCTCTAAATTTTATTTTACCTTTGATCACAGGTATGAGATCGAGCCAAAAAGTTAGCTAAGGTATACATACTCCAATTTTTCGAATAATCAAGCGATTGTAAACTATTACTGAAGCCATATGATCCTGCTTTTAGACTTAATTAAAATATTTTGTCTGCTGATTTTTTAAATCTGCAAAATTTCAAATCCCGATGACAGTACTAAAGCATAGTTAAGATTATCAAAAAAGCTATCCAGATAAAATTTAAATCTTAAACTTAGTGTTGTCCATCTTTCATAGATTTTAAAATATAAAGCTTTCATTTCAAAAAAAATTCGGGACATTTTTTTTTAATATGACAGATAGTTTATGCTCAAATTTTCTTTAGTCATTTTTTAAAAGCTTTTTCACAAATCCAAATTATTTAAATTTAGGACTGAAAGCTTTATTTTCAAAAGATTTGAGGGACATATGGTAAAAAAGAATGAAAAAAGCTATTACAATGATTAAAGTTTGAAAAAAATCGTCTGATTTAATAAAAGCTTTAAAGCTTAATTTAAAATACATAAAATTGGTCACTGTCTCGCCGACAAAATTCACTGACATATTTTGCGTCCATAATATAGATATTAGGTTCCTAATTTTTAACTCGTCCGATTTTGTCGTGGACAGTCAGCTCTGAAACCTTTACCAGCCGATAACCTAGTTTCAATGGATTCATCACTATAGATTCATCTAAGAAATCCAATGAGCCCCGTGACTTTGGGTTAAATCAATTTAAAATAATTTTAGAAAATTTTTCCTCTGGACGTATGGTAGGTGTTAGATTAGCCATAATTCTGAAACCTACCATAGCCTATTTGAATAGGAGCTTGTATAGGTGCCAGCTAAACTTTGAATTTTTTTAGAAGTGGTTTTTACTTAAGCTAGGACAGTATACAAATTGTGTTTTACATAAGTTTGATTTTCCGGAGTTTTGCATATCATCAAACCACATTGCCGAAGAGTTAAACGTGAGACAAACGGTTGCAGTTATATTCATTTTAATTTCAGCCACACAACCCGATCGGCCTGGGATAATTAGAATTTTACTGTACATCTGTTCAAATCAATTAAAATATTAAACACAAACCATCTATTGAGCAATAGATCAACTATACAAATAGCAACAAATTGAATTCACTGTAGATTTATTCAAATTTGATTGGAAAATGGAACTTTTATTAGTTTTCAATTTGTATGGGAGCCGACAGGGTCGGATTACTTTAAAATTTCAATAGATTAAAATTAACAACGTGATAGACCTTTTCAGATAAAGGTCGTCCAACAAGAATGGTTTACTTTTACCCGAATTTTGGATCTATATGCAATTAAGGAAAGTTGGTTAAAACACAGGACACAAAACTGCGATTTAACTGTTCGGTAAATCGCTGTTTTCTAGTTTAAAGAATGATGTCCAACTTATTTATTCGCAATATTGGGGATGTGGTTACACAGACATCGAATTCCCAGCTTACCCCAATCCACATTCCAATTGCCTATAAATGCTTCGGTTGTCTGTCACCAGCGCGTGGCCTATCGTCGAGATCCAACACTCACCATGAACAATAAAATGCAGATCATGACTCATCATCAGTTATTATAAAGAATAAAATGCAGATTAGCGAAATATGTTCCTGCCATTTAGAAAGGTGTTTTCTAGCAGTGACTCGACCATCACTACATATATGAGTATTGTGAGGTATCATCGTTTGTAGTATTTTCGTATACAATGTGGCGATAACGTTCACGATCATGGACTCTGATAGAGACCAGACTTACGAACAAAATGGAGGGATAACACCGAAAAATGACAGAACTATTAGTCAATATGAATCAGAAAAGGCAGTCAAGTTCACCAATTTTATAAATATTCAGCTTGTAACCCACCAATGAGCACACCATAGAGGACTACCGACTGGGAATGGTGCAGTATCCAAACGATTGGGATATAACATTCCCAGTCGGTGGTGAAGCCCCCAATTTACGCTGAACGGTTTTGTAGAAGAGCCGATGAGATTTCGTATCGCTTGAAGTTGAGGTAAACCACTTATCCGGTACTGGAGATATACAGGGAAATAAATCCCCAAGAGCCATTAGTTTAAATGCAAAGTAACATAATCCGCAGAGTGAGTTTAGACAAATTAAAGTATCATTTTAGCTTGCAATACATTGGCAAGATTTAGTATGTCACCAAAGGTGGAGGAGTCTAAAATGCCCCAGGTAAAAAATAAACTACCAGAAGTAGGAATTGTAGGGCTCTATAACCCGCGAGTTGGGAGATAGAATGTATGTTAAACGTATGGGAGTCATAGAAAAGAGTATTAGTCCGTGGAGATCTGCACTAACGCATGGGTTCAAAAAGCAATAGAAACCCCTGATTGTGTTTGAATACAAATAAACTAAATGACATATTAAAGATATTCGCATATCCATTGCCACCTCATCCTCAGCGACTAGAGTTGCTAGTAAGTGAATTTATGACAACGATATTAATCGTTTGCTTAGCTAATAGCACTTTGTAGAGGGTTAATGTTTGTTATAATATAAATTTATATTTAACTTGACGCTGCTAATAAAATTGTCGATGAAGCAAATGCGCTATATCTTTGCTCAGCTGTGCACTTATCTCTATATATAAAGTTTACAAAGGTGTTGCACGCGCTAAAGTACATATTTGCAGTCGCCATACGTTCTCAACTACATAAGCTATATATGAGTAATTAAGTAAATATTTTCAAATTTGAGGTATTGTACTTACGCACAGTCAAATATACAGTGACGATTACCTTGCAGCATTACTTACCTGAAAATAATAAAAAGAAAAATACAATTAATTACAATTTTTATCACCGGACCCTGCGATAACGCCAAATCTGAAGAATTCATACAAAATATAAATCATTTTTAAGAAAAATTGTCAAAATCTTTGCGTATGTTCACCTAGTGATGGAAATTGTTTATTTAAATAAAAAAATAATGTTGCGCGATTGTGTTATCTCGCAAAACACATTTGTCATCGTAATTTAATGTCAAAAGTACACTTGATATATTTATACATACACAAACAATCGCGACCCTATACATATAGACTAAACGAACCTACTCATAGTTTGAACTTCCGTGGATCATGGTAATTTTAAATTTGACTCTTTGGTCCGATTGTGCCAAAACTATAAGTTTTTTGTATATTGTCTGGCCAAATTTAACACTCCACTAAGTACATAGTATATATGTATGCAACATAAAGAACCAGTGTTTTAAATATCTTGTAAAATACATTGTTGGGTCAATGAAGGTCAAACGAGTTTGGCGCGAGATTAGCGCGCGCAAACATAAAAAAATTATGATCAGACGACAAATAGAAATTTAGTTGCGAATTGAACCAGTATATAGAGTTTGTCACGTATACACGATTCGTTTCAATTTCAAGGTTTTTGAGAAAGTCAATCATGAAGTACAGCATGTGCAACATAAAATGTTGCCGCGCAACAAAATATGTTGCAAGGCGCGCGCACACCTCCATCCTGTTCAAATATTGGTGTATGTTATACCTACATTGTAACAACACACATTTTTACTTGTTTTCGAGTTTAAAAAAAATGCAAAACAACAACAACAAAATAATAAGAACGATTTAACGTACGTCATTACGACTTCGAAATTAATCAAGAAAATATTTATTTAAGATAACAAGGCACGACGAAGACGAAGAAAAATATATTTTTTTGCTACAAATATATATAAAATCGATGTTAATTTAGTTGTTGTTCGCGCGGTTACTATGCCCCCGTCCCCATCAAGCTAATTAATCAATTAGGCCCCAAGGTTTGCCTTCATATATATACGTCATGACACCGTGAAATGTTTTGTTTCGCGCATGAGACCTCCCGCTGGCAACACGAACACAATATATTTTCTTACTATTTGTTCAGCCGAATTTTGGAAAATATGCGAGTACTGTTGGATAAACAGAAGTATTGCATTACAAAGATAAATAAATTTTCAAAGAATTATACGATCGATACGATTTTTTTTTTCGTTATGAAATTGCTGAGCAAACAGAATACATTCAAGATAAAATCGTTTCGTTGTTTTTTTTTTTGTGTCTGCTGTCGCCTACAAGTAGATTACGTATTGTTTGTGTGCGTCGACGGTAATGACATTTAGGGGTCTAATGAATCAATTATGTACTAAACGATGGTATGTTGTGTATACAGTTGGAGGCCAATGAATTTATTCATGAAGGGGAAATTCATGAATGAATTTGAATAGAAAGTTATTGGTTGATGTGGAATTAGTAGTTTGAAAAATATTTGAATAGAACTAAATGGTGGATTTTGAATATAATTAGAATCGATTGCGCGGACCAAGATTTATTTTGAGCTTTATTCGCAAATACTAAACTTGCGGTGAAGATAAATTGTATTACGTATCGATACCATAAGTATTTGACATTTTTGAATACAAGTATAGTAGAAATCCAAGTATGTATAGAGTTCGTAACCAGGGACCCCTTTATAGTGACCGATATAGTCTTAAATCGAGTATAAGCTTTGTCGATAAATCTCGGGCCTGCATTTTTATTGGAATCAACTTTGTCTATCACATTCAAGAGTATATAGATCGGCTGATCTAACGGCTGTGCGCATCTTCCCAATAAGTATTTTCCAAATTAGAACCATCTTCATGCATCCCTACCCATTTGACCGCATCTTCTCTAAAATATTTCTGTCATATGAGTGATCATGCTCCAATGCTTGAGGCTATTCATTACTGGATTACACTCATCTGTTCGTGGTACACCAATTATAGGTCTATACCTATCAGAAAATGACGGTATGTTTGACGATCACCCATCCCGATCAGCTGCATTAACTAGAGCTCAACATTCTGACATGATTTAGACCATTTTATTGTTGCGTCCACTTCACCCAATAAATCCAGGGGATGAAATACTCTTGCCAACTCGGACAGAATTTTGGTGATAATCGTTGTAATCTACGGAAAATTGACTTTGATTTGGGATTCGTCTTATTTTTGCTGCTCGTCGATCAGTTTGGTTTGCAAAGCGATGGCAGACCTTACTGTTTCGGCGCCACTTATTATGGGATTCATATAGAAGTCCCAAATCGTTGCAGCCACGATGGGGAAAATGATTGCTTCATCCACTGCAAGTTGTTTCCCACACTCACGTTGCTTACGATCCAAATGAAGTGCACGTGTTGGTATACTCAGCTCATATAGCATTACTTCGTCTTTTGACGTCATTTAGTGCCTTGCCACTCGACATTTGAGCCATCCCATCAAACACGACACGTAACCACTATGTCGTGGTATACTGGACGGTTTTAGTTTTCATCATTTCCAAAGACTCACCCATACCACCAGTCTCCTTACGTAACCGAGTCTCGGTGAAGTGACACCCACTTGCATTTCGGATGACAAAGCCTGATCCGATTCGATTGACTCCAATTCCCAGAATTTCTTGACAATTTTGACCAAGCCATCGAACTAAGTCACTAAATAAGTTATTCAGGATGGTAAAAGGTTTGCTGGCTCGCTACTTTACCTCCAGGGATACTCATATATTTGAACTCCGAATATAACTTGTTGTATAAATTGAATATACATACATAGGTTCCACAATCGATCTCAATAAGCAAACAATTTTATTATCTATCAGACCAAACTTAAACATAATACTATATGTACCACTAACTATCGTTACTCAATTTGTAAGACCAACTCAACAAATATGTATATATAATAAATTTTAAAACTGAGGTGTGTGTGGAATTGGAGGCTCCACTGTTACTTACCAATATTAATTCGGCTGATGCAAATTTCTATTAACCACAACACATCTATTACTGATAGCTAAAATATTTGTTAACTTCCGTCGGATGGGCAAATTCTGGTAATCCGCCAATACTTCAAAACACTGAATTTGGTTGGGTTCTTTATGTCACCAACTTCGAAATAATCAGAATTATCTAGTTTGCTATTATATGTCTAAATGCATAGTCCAACTTAGAAAATAAAATCGAGGCGTTTTGGAAACTTCAAACGACCGATAGTATAAAGTAACGTCCTTATCTTCTGAAGAACAAGCAGTGAAAATCATTTTATTCATAATTATTCAAGAAATGAGGGAAGGAAGTTTATTGGGGGTCCCCACTACGTCACAAAAATTAGAATGCAAGACAAAATTTGAGACATCAATTCTTGGTGCCAATTTCATCGGATAGTGTGGTACTTCTAATCTACATATTTTCTCATCAATGTGTGCTGAAGCCGGACAGCTCAACAACCATACTGTCTTTGAAGGGTCCACAAAACCACATCTTAATTGAGGTTCATCCCTATAGTGGACGATATTTTAACGGGCGTAAATTGCTCGTTTGGTTGGCATGGAACTCTACTACTACAGAACTATTTCAAGATGTGCCATTTAAAAATCGCGAAATTTGACTACGGTTGGATGAATCTGACTTTATAAAAACCTTAGTAGTTTATTGGCAACAACACAACAATAACGATCCTCTTGAATTTTCGGCACCATTTAAAACAATGGCCAAATAATTTATTCAACATTTATGGAACTTGAACGGGACGAACAACTACTACAAAGGTTTGTTGATGAATTGACAGAGATACTGCTCATCTGATGGAAAATTCTGCACGTTTTGTAATTAATTTGTACTAAAAATATTAGAACTAAAACAACAAAACTAAACTAGTTTGTACATTTAGTATCTGCACATATGTATATTCAATTTAACCGAAACTTGAACTAAAATAACTAAATTAGTACTAATCAAATTTTTACTAAAATTTGTTCTAAATTTGTACTAAATAGGATTAATATATAGAAAAAACTATACCAACTTTGTACTAAAGACTGCCGAAATTTGTTCTAAATGAATTTTTACCAAATTTAAATTAAATTCCTTCTTAATTAGTACTAAATTCAATGCAAATTAGTTTCAGTTTATTCTATATTTTGTACTAAAATCACAAAATTTGTTTAAAATTGTGCTAAAACCGGTAACTAGAACCACTTTGTACTAAAAACCTCAAGACTTACGAAAATTGTTTTAGATGTGTACTAAAATCAGTATACTTGTACTAAATTATTTTAAAATTCCTACTGTTTTTAAACTAAATTAGTTTAGTACTAAATTCGATAATAATAAGGTTCAGTTTATTTTATATTTTGTAATAAAACCACTAAACTACGGTTTAGTTTATACTTGTGGTTTTCGATTTAATCGATTTAATTCTAATTAGGTATGGATTTCATATCTTTGGAAGTCAATATATGTACGACCGAATTGGTTGACGAGAATCATATTAATTCTGGTCTAGCCTACTAGTTTGCCCAATTAAATAAAAGAAATGATATTTTTTGTAATTAGAATGGTAACTTTCACTACGCCCATATCTAGATTCTGAAAAATAATTTATATAACTCGTATCCAGTTTTAAGCCAGACGCACCGTCATACCAAAGTATATTAACCTTTATAGCATTTACTACACATCGACCAGCCATTTATATAAATTTTGCAATTCATTTAAAATTATTTTTTAACATACCATGTAAGAATGAGCACATCTCTGATGACCGTATCCACACCAACAAAAACACAACCGATTATTTATATCAAGCAGATATCTGATACTCTTAGTATATTATGTTAACCTTTATACACAATCGGCAATTATATTGCGTACACTAATTGACTCATATCATCGTTAACTCATTAACTGCCTGCATTAGAGCCAAATATAGAGATGAGATAACTACTCAAATTGTTTATAGTTTGAAATAGGCCCCATGGGGTATTACATACATATTATGTATGTACATTGAAGCAGATACACACAGTGTTGTCTGTATCAACAAGATAATACAATTTATATCGTTCATCAAACAGATGGTCGGTTAATCGCTTAGTCATCGCCAAATGATAAAATCGGTACACATTATAACGTACACATACGTGTGTATATATAGAAATTTATATCAAAGTGTAAAAAAAGCTTTCATCGCAACCTCATATAAATGTTTATGTACGTATAGAGACACAACATTATTATATGCTTTGTATGTAAAAAGCTCGTAACAAATATATATATATATATATATATTTTTTTTTTCAAATTAACTAAAACAGTTTTATGACTTTCTCGCAAATATAATTTATGTCATTTGTATAATTTATAAGAAACACACGTACACACACAAAAAGTCAAAACACTATAAAACTGGCACGCAACATTTATGTAAGAACATAATTTTTAAGTATATCGTTCTACTATATTCAATTTTACACACAATATATTCATGTGATACTAAAATACATACATATGTGAATATTTAAAAAAAAAAAAAAAAAAAAAAAAAACGAAAGCTTTTTTCTTAACTACAAACTATAAAATGTCATAAATAAAAGCTCAACAAGTGTTACATTGTATACCCCATATACATACAAAAACATACGTATAAAGTTAGTAAATTAGTTTTAAAGTTCACAAGAAAATGGAAAAAGCTCATATGGAAAAAGAAAAAAGCACATAAAATTAAATACACACATTACAATTACATTAAAGTGGATAAAGCTTATAGTGTATTGACATAATATTTTCACATTTTATTTTACGATGAGTGGATATTTATGGGAGTAGGATGGAAAATATATATGTATATGTATGTACAGTGTGAATGAGTAATTGAAAAATAATTGTTATATGTTTATTTACCATTAGTTGTAAGTGTTATGATTTTTTAAACATTTTTTTATAGTCATTGTGCGATATAATTTGTAAATGCAGTTTAATCGGTTTAAAATGAACAATAAAAATTGTTTGGGGCAGTGAATGTGCCGGAAAAGTACGACAAGATGTTTGGAGGTAGCGAAAAGCTTTTGCAGAAATAGTGATAATTAAAGCTCTTGAACTTTTTCCTTTACTTCATTTGGAAACGTTGATTACATTTTAAAATTATGGTAGCTTTAATTAAGATGCAAAGCTTAAATAATGCTTTTACCTAATTTTTTACTTATAGTAATTGCTAATAATTACGTTTTAGGATGGAGATTACATGAAATTAAGATAAAAAAGCGAAAAAAAAATTTTAAAAAAAAATTCTCTCTTGACTTTTGAGTATTTCTACTTTAAACTTATAACAATTAATAGATTTTAACTCAAAAACTTCATAGTTTCTCAAAAGATACATTTTGTATTCGAGCTTTTATTACTATTCCTCAGAGCTTTACAGTTTTAAAATTGTTATCTTTATAATAATTCGAAATACACGGTTTCTAAAAAAAACCAATAAAAAGTCTACATATACGTTTTTTAATATTAAAGCTAGTCTAGTTTTTTTTAATTGAAAAGCTTTCATTCGAACATTTAATTTTTATATAAAAAATGGTCTTGTGTTCTCTTTAATTAAAACAATGTTGTATATGACTGATTTTCAGAGCATTTATTGTTCAAACAAACATATGTAACTAGACAAAAGCTTGCCGACCATTATATTTTGATTATTAATTTAAAAAATAGTACAATCTTATTCGTTTTTGTTATTTATTAAAGCTTACAAGCTTTAATAAAGTTTTGGACCAAAAAGCTTTTATTTTAAGAGATTCTTAATTTTTTTCGGCCGATTTAAATAATTTGATTTGAATTTGCGACCTATATTATTTAATTCCAAAATTACTTCAATAAATCTTTTATAAAATTTTGTACCTAAATTAGAAAGCTTTCAATTCGAACTATATCTAATTTTTGGCAGTCTAGTTATAGTTTTTAATTACAATTTTGCAAAAAGCTTTTTATGATAAATTGGAGTAAATATTGTCAAAAACTGAATAGCATCACTTTCAATTCGACTGCGTTGGGCTAAACGCATTAAAATTATTAAATTCTTTACTTACTGTTCAAATATTCATAAGAACTCAAAAGCTTTCTGAATATGTATAGTTTTTTGTAATAGATAATTGTTTCAAGTTCTAAAGATTCAATTGGCAATTTATTTAACAACACAATACTAAGGTTTTATTTAAAAGCTCTACATTTTCTGATCTTCTATAAATTGTTACATTTGTACCAACATATCGAGTTCTTTTTGTAAACATTACTGAACAATTTACACAAAAAAAACTTTTCGCTAATTACAAAAAACCTTTCCGATCATACATTAAAATTAACAAATGAGTGAAGTTCAATAAAATTGATGTTTTGAACTTAACTACAGCTATTAAAATTATATGTATAAAAAATGTTGTTATAACTTTTACATTAAGTAATATGCTTATCAACATTTTAAGCTTTGAGTTATTTAATTTTGTCGTTTTTACGAGGAGCTTTCAGTTGGAAACTTACTAAAAACCTTTTTTCATTTAAGGATAGAGATTGCTTGAAACATCTCAGAACTATTTAAAAATTGTTGAAGCTTTTTAGAAAGCTCTATGAAAATAAAATTTAACAAAAAACACAGATTGCGTGAAATAAATTTTAAAGGTAATCTCTTGGCCATAATATTTCTTAGCTTTTAAAGCTTTTTAAAAAATATATATGGCCATAAAACTTATACAACAAAATATTATTGAGTTTCTATTTGATACTTTAAATCTATTATTGAAAATTAAAAGCTTTTACAGTTCCCATATGTGTCGATAGTCAAAAGCTTTCAAATAATTTTCCACCAGTAATTTCAGTTTACTTTTACAAGGAACAAATAACCAAACTTTGAAATTAAAAAGCTTATTTTTAGAGCTATCAATTTTTTAAGTTCTTACAATAAAGCTTAGGGTGCTTTTTGAAAAGATTTTTTCAAATACACTCGGCACAAAGATAAATGTCCTATAAATTATCCTTTATAATATATTTCTATTCAGAAGCTCTCTATTTTCAGAATACTATCATGTTCAGTTCTTAGTGTGCTATGTTGTGCTAGACTTTTGAACTTTCATATATCCATGACATTTGGCTTTATCTTAAATTTGTATATTATATAAACAGATACTCAATGAAGCTTAAATTTAACGTTCCAGCTATTTGATAAGTAGATCAACTTTAAAAAAATTGGGTTTAATTTACCTTTAGCTATTATCAGATTAGAGCTTACAAAAAAAATACTTCAAATTTACTAAGCATTTTGAAAGGGGTTTAGAAATCTTATTGATAGTTTAACTTGTGGTATATACAACTTTAAAAAAAATATGTGTATCTCTCCATACCGCTTAGGTTAGCAGTTTAATGTTATTTAAATTGTTTGTTTTAACCTTTAGATTTTTTAATACCATAAATGAATACTACAATTCATTTGAGCTTTCACAGAGAACATCGAAAATCTTACTGCTGTGAAGCTGCGCCGTTCTGTATTGAGATGTAGCTATTAAGAATAATATCTCAGATAGAATAAACATCAAAATTAATTTCAAAATTTGCAGCTTTTATTATTAAATTTAAAAGCTTTGATTCAGAAACATAACATTTATGTTAATTTTGCATATGTCACTGAAAATGTGGTCTTAAACTGATTTTGAGATCTTTTATAATTCATACAGGTCAGTTAAAATTAACAAACATTTGAGTTAATAATTTCGTAATTTTAAAGCTCTAGTATTTTTTAATGTTTACCACATACTGCATTGCATTTGAAAATACTGAAGGCATATTACACAGTGATTACATAGTTTGCTATTTAAAATTTAACTTTTAAAATTGGGAGAATACTCGTTGTTTTAGAGATGTTGTATGCTTTAAGCTTACAAGTCATTTATTTTCCGAAATAAAAAATTCATATGCTTGAAGCTTTTAATTTTTTTTTATTGATAACAATTTAACGCTATTTGATTTGGTTTATGGTTTCCATAAATGATTATTAGATATATTTAGCATTTATAAACCGTATGTTCTTTCAAACAAGGAAAGCTCTGAAATTCTTGATTTAAGAATTTATACATTTAAAACTTTTATTGTGATCTTAAGATTACTATTAAAAAAAATTAAATGAATAAACGAGTTGAAACCTCATGTGTTCTTATGGGAAAAATAATTTATTTACTGGACAAGTAAGCACACTTCACGTTTTCAAATAAAAGCTCCAAAATAATATTTTAAGTGCTTTTTTATTTGTTAGAAGGGTTATTTGTAAATTTTTACAGATTTGTTTTAGATTTCATCTACAAAACAAAGCTTTATTCACACATTTTAAGTAAAAGTTGTAGAGCTTTTCAAGATAAAGCTTTCAAAGTTTTTTATTTTAGAGCTAATTTTAATATTAATCTTAAGTAATTAGCTTGTTTTATGTAAATATATGAATGAGCTTTTACAAAGCTTTAATGACTTAATTGGTTTAAATAACCAAAATTCAGAAATCAAAATACTTTAGTAATATGTCAACGATGTTTATCTTTTACATAATTCCACAAAGGTTTAACGCGGTAATAAAACTTTGCCAGTGGAGTATTTTTTTAAAATAATGAAACTCAATAGAATTAAAATTTTGCGTTAATTAAGATAGGAAGGGATACAGGCCAATCTTACATTCGTTTTCTTTTAAAAGCTGACCAGTAAATAAAGCTTTAATTACATTTGAGACCTCTATTAATTAATATTCGAAAATTAATTTTTAAACAAATTATAGTTTTTTGTACGTTAATTGGAAAGCTTTCAATTCGACTTATGTCAAATTCTTGGCGGTCTAGTTGTAAATTTTAAAAGCTGGTCAATAAATAAAAGCTTTGTTTTGTTAAATATAATTTTCACTTTTCCACAGATTCTTAAGTTGTAAAATTGCTAAAACCTTTTTTATTTATGGATAGAGAGTGCGTGGCCAAATTCTAAAGGTATTCTCTCAGCCATAGTTAACAAGGTACTGAGGAAGACGCAAGTCGAAATCGATTTACCGAAAAAAAAAAAAATCAAAAATAAAAATGTTCACAATAAGGAAGAATTAAACTATAAAATCAAAAATAAAAGTTTTTTATTTAAAATAAGTTATATAGTGACAAAAGATCACACAAAAACATTAAAATGAACAACATTCATTTAAACTCAATTAATGCTAATTATTTTTAAAAACTGTTTTGGCTATAAAATTATTACAGAAAATAAAAATTAAGTAAATTCAATAAAGTTTTAGAGCTTTTAGAGGTTTTATATTAATTATAACAGCTATCAGTTAGAAAGTTAACATAATTCAGTGAATAAACTAGTTCAAACCTCATTCGTTATTATGTGAAAAATTATTTGTTTATTGAACAAGTAAGCCCACTTCAAGTTAAAAGCTCCAAACCATCACCTTACGAGCGTTTTTTAAGAAACGCTTTTTGTAAATTTGTAAATTTTTACAGACTTGTTTCAGGTTTTATATGCAATTCAAAGCTTTATTTACAAATTTTAAATACACATTTAAGAGCTTTTTAATGTAAAGCTTCCAAAGTTGTCTAATTTAGTCGTTAGTTTAGAGCTCCTTTTAATATTAATCTTAAGTGATTAACTTATTTTATGTAAATATATGAATGAGCTTTTAAAAAGCTTTAATGACTTTATCAATATTTAAAAAATAAAAATACTTTAATTTTTTTATCAACGATGATTATCTACTACACAATTCCCTAAATATTTAACGCGGTAATAAAGTTTTTCCAGTGTAGTATAAAGCTCCATACATCAACTGAAAATTCGCCTGACTTTAGTAAATCAAATCGAAAATAATATCGCACTCATTTTATTTCTAAACTAATACATATTTACACAAAACTTATTATCCTAATGGTGGCGTTGCGTCGCGCCGCGCAACAGGTCGTTTATTAATTTTAATAATTTGGTATCGTGTTGAACAATCAACTTCTTAGTAACAAAATACAAATTTATTTTATTATATTTTTGTATCCAAAGTGGCATAATATAATAAAGCCACAAATATTAGAAATTTTAATTGTGTGTGCGTATATTATACGTAAGTAAGATATTTTGTAAAAAAAAATACTCAAAACACAGTATGGTACGAAATTTTATTCAACAAACAAAAAAGCTCGAACTCAAATTACACTGAATTGTGCCGCGTACTTGTGTACTGTGTATTACCTACACGCAAGATGTGTGTAACAATTAAATTGGAAATTGTTATTTTTTTGGCTGTTATTATTTGTACATAGGTATATACATACATACAAACACTGCTTTTTATATTATTATGTTTATAGCTCTATGTATGCTCATTATGGGTCACGAAATCATAAAAAAACATAAAAATTAAAGTTAAAACGATTTTTTGTTGTTGTTGTTTGGAAATTAGTATTCTGAAATCATAGTTCTGTTGTGTATAGGTACGTACCGTATACTCGTAAAAAATTATGCTTTAATCATTCTTTGATATTAACTACCAACAACAACAACAACAACAACAAAAACTAAACTAATTATAGATTGAAATCTATAGAAAATAATACAAAAGGTTGTGCTTTAATTAATTAATGAAATTTTATGGTTTAATTATGATTTAATGTTGTAATGGTGGAGCGATGGATTTTTAGTTTCGAATTAATTGTATTTTAATTTATTCGTTTGGAACTAATTGATTCGTGTACTTGATATGATTGTTTCGAGCTCTTATAGTTTTAAGTTCTAGCAGGATGCCCGAATAACTTGTTTGCGTAGCTTGTCACCACTTCGGTTTTAACTTTTTCTCTGAGTTTAGCATAATTATGGTTAGCATAAAAATGATAACAAAACATCATCAATAAGTTAGTACGCTAATTTAAATGCTTGAAATCACTTTGTTAAATTCCAAGTTTACAAGACACGAATTTCGTAAGAAGAGATTTATTTTAAATAATTTTTCTTGATAGTTGTCACAAATCCAGAATATAATTAATTTCCTAAAAAAATCATCTATAGCACGTTCTCACAAACTTTATTTTAAATTCTAAAATATTTTAAAGATTTTAAAATTTTGCAAATTTTCCAAATCATAAATTTTAAATTTTAATTTTTTCAATAAGATTTATCAACACTTAATTCTAACTATTATTTATCTCAAGATCAAGATTTGTAATTTTTTCTAGTTTGATTTCACTTAACAAATTTTCATGACTGCAACAATTCTAGATCTTAATTTTTAAAATTTTATTACTATTTCGAAATTTTTTAAATACTTTAATTAGACTTAAGGTAGAGCGCTATTCTAGATCATAAGCCTGAAATTTAATTTTAGAATGATTCAATCTCAGAATATTTTTAAAAATTCTGGATACTTATCAGAATTTTAGGAGACATTTTTATTTTTAGGAAGAATTTGAATTTTCTCAAAATTTTCAACATTTGATATCATTTGTTCATTTTTATCGGCTTCTGATGCTAGATCTTAATTTTAAATTTTAACATTCTAAAATTTTAAATTTTGAATTTTTCTTAATTTTTCTGGAGTTTTAATTTTTAAATCTCTGAGTAAAACATTTGAAAATTTTAGAATATTTGAATTTTTCTTTTTTCTCAGAGTGAGTTTTACTCTGGGTGTACTGGAATTAGTAACAATATGGATCGGTAGCGATCTCTAATTAATTTACGCCTAAGAGATCGGCAAACAAGTAATTGGAGACAAACGACATAAGAGTCCACAAAGCTCTTCTTACAGCAATGCCAGAATCAGTTTGTCAAATTCAAAGTTTATAGAAATAAATTTCGAATTAATAAAACTTTAAATAAATTCTCTTGAAAATTTTCACAAATTCAGAATTTAATTAATTTCCTAAAAAAAAAATAGTTCTAGCAAATTCTATCTAATTAAATTGTAAAAAATTCTGAAAAATTTCAAATTTTGCGCAAATTTTAAATTTTGAAATTTTAAATTTAATAAAATATCTTTCTACTTTTATCTTTTATCTCCAGATCAGAACAATAAAACAATGTTGAAACTCTGAAAATTTACCAAAAATTAAAAGTTTCTTGAAAATTTGATTTTGCAGAAGATTTGCAATAGTCCAAATTCGTATTCATCTTAGATATTTTCATTTCTGCGCCAATTCTAGATCTTAATTCTACTCAAATGTAAATCAGTAATTTTACAAATTTTGAAAATTTTATTAACACGTTTTTTCTTCTAAAAGCTCGATCAAATTATATCAACAAATGTCTATTCAGCCAAATATTTTCAAGTACCCAAGTTTGTATTTTTAAAATTAATAAAATTTTGATTTTTACAGTGAAAATTATCAAAACTATCGTATTGCTATCGGATCAGAAGAACCAACCATAAAATTTCATTTAACATCAATCTCAGAATTAATATTCAAATTCTAAAAATTTACCAAAATATCAATATCTGTAGTTGTTGAAATTTTTATTTCCAAGAATTTGGGAATTGCATCAAATTTATTAAAAATTCGATTTCATCTGTCAATGAAAGAAAACTAGCAAAATTTTAGAAATTCTTATTTTTTTGAAAAATTTTGCGAATTTTGCAAATTTTAAATTTTGAATTTTTAAATTTGTAAAATTTCGATTTTTTCAGACAAAGTATTCAAAACTTCGATAAAGCTTTTATCTCATGATCCTTAAAATAAGGCTATGCTGAAATTCTGAAATTTTTAATTTTAATTTTTAATCATAAATTTATCAAATTTGGAAAATTTTATTAAAGTTTTAAAAAAATTCTAAATTTCTATTTATGAATTCCGTTCGATCAGATTATATCCACAAAGAAAAACCGACGTTAAATTTTTAATTTGTAAAATTAAAAATTGAAAATTCATCAGAACTTTGGGAGACATTGTCCTGAAACTTTTATTTTTAGGGATTAAATTTTGTCAAACTTTTCAAAATTCGTTTTCGTTAAATTCCAGGTTCAGGTAAATGAAAGAAAATTGATAAAATTTCTATTTGATGTTTTTAAATTTTGAAAACCTCTAAAAATTTGATACAATTTTTTGGAATTATTCTAAATTTTGAATTTTCGGAACAAATTCCAAAATAACAGAATTATAAACCAAATTATTGAGTAAAATCTAGCTCTAGCAAATTCTGTCAGATTATATTAAATTCTAAAAAATTCTGAAAAATTTCAAATTTTGCAATTTTAAATTTTGAAATTTAATAAAATTTCGATTTTTCAGTAAAAATAATCAAAACTTCGATTAAGCTCTAATTATATTTTATGTTATGTTCTGAAAAACAATAAATTTATGTTGGAATTCTGAAAATTTACCAAAAATCTTAAAAATTTAAATTACTAAAATGTTATTAAAATTTTAAAAATTAATAAAATATTGATTTTTTCAGTAAAAGATCAAAAGAATCGACCTTTTATGAAATTTTATTAAATTTATCAAAATTCGGTTTTATCTTTAAAAATTTCCCGGATTCTAGATCTTACATAATTCTAAATTTCTACCATTCTAGAATTTGTTAAATACCAAGTTCCTATAAATGAAAATATGTTGGTAAAATTTTGAAAATTTTAATACAATTTTGAAATTTTTTGAAATTCTCAATTTTAACTGTTGAATTTGGCTTAGCCACATATCAACTAAAGCAATTCTAAAATAATAGAATTTTTAACAAAATTTCTATTAATCCTAATTTTCCCAAATATTCAGGGTATTGGAATATTTTTAATTATGAAAATTATTAAAATTTCCATTTGTTTATTGTAGCAAAAATAATCAAGTTTGTTAGATTAAAATTATCGTGTTACTCTAGATTTTAAGTTTGCAATTTAATTTTAGTTTTAAACAATCTGAGGATATATTTTAAAATTCTGAATATTTACCAGAATTTTGAGAGGCAGTTTCCTGAAATTTTTATTTTTAGGAATTTAATTTTTTCAAACTTTTCAAAACTTGTTTTTGTTTAATTCCATGTTCCAGTAAATGAAAGAAAATTGATGAAATTTAAATTTTTTATTTTTAAAATTTTTAAAATTTTTATAAGCTTTTTTGAAATTATTCTAAATTTTAAGTTTTCAGAATAAATTCTAAAATAATTATAAACCAAATCTCTATTGAGTTAAATCTGAAATTGTTTCAAAATTTTTGAATATTTGAATTTTTCGTTTTTCAGAATGAGTTAGGGAGGAACTGAAAAAACCAGCTCTAGCAAATTCTGTCAAATTTTATATTAAATTTTAAAACATACTGAAAAAATTTAAATTTTGAATTTTGAAATTTAATAAAATAAAATTCTGAAAATTTACCAAAATTTCCCAAATTCGATCTCATCTACCAAATTTTAATGGTTGGGGCATATCTGATAAATCTTAATTCTGTAAAATTTTAAATCAGAAATTTTTCAAATTTTGAATTTAAAATTTTTTTTTTTTAAATTCTAACTTACTATTTTTGAATTCGACTTGATCAGAATATATCAACAATTAAATTCCAAAATAAAATTTTTTTTAACCAAATTTACCCAAGTATTTTTAAGTATCCAGGATCAATTTGATATTTTGTATTTTTTATATTTAGTTTTTGAAATTAATGAAATTTTAACTATTTTAGCAAAAACTATAAAAACTATCGTATTGCTCCAGATTAGAAGGACCAACCCTACCTAAAATTTCATTTAACATCAATCTTAGAATTAATATTCAAATTCTAAAAATTTACTAAAATATCAAAAGGGTTTTTTCTGAAATTGTTGAAAAATTTATTTTCAGGAATTTTGGAATTTTATTAAATTTATCAAATTTCGATTTTATTGTCAAATTTTCACGGATTACAGATCCTAATTTTATAATTATAAAATTTATAAAATTTCATGTTTTTGTTAATGAAAGAATATTAGTGAAATTTTGAAAAATTTTATTTTTAGGAATTTTTCAAAATTTTATTTCATTTCATTTTCAATTCTAGATTTTACTATTCTAAAATTTGGCCAGTTTCAAAATTCTGTATATGAAAGAAGATTGGTAAAATCGAATCAAATCTGAAATTGTTTGAAGATTTGAATTTTTCGTTATTCAGAATAAGTTCTGGGAGGTACTGCAAAAACCAGCTCTAGCAAATACTGTCAAACTTTATTTTTAAATTCTAAAAATTTCTGAAAAGTTTATAATTTTGCAAATTTGCCAATTTTAAATTTTAAATTTTTAAATTTAATAAAATTTCACTTTTATCAGTAAAACTAATCAAAATTTTGATTAAGCTCTAAAGGTCCTCGATAAAGATAATTATCTTTTATCTCATAATCTGAAAAACAATAAACCAATTTTGAAATTCTGAAAATTAAATTCTTATAAATCTTAATTTTGTAAAATTTTTTAATCATACATTTTTCAAATTTTGGAAATTTTAATAAATTTTTTTAAAATTCTAGCTTTCTATTTTTAAATTCTGTTCGATCAGATCACAACAAACAAATTCCAAAATAAAGTGCCCATAAATGAAAGAATATTGGTGAAATTTTGAAAATTTTCAATTTTAACAGTTGAATCCTTGATCCGATAATATGAACAAACAAAATTCTAAATTAATAGAATTTTAAACAAAATTGAATAACTTTGAATTTTGAAAATTATTAAAATTTTGATTTTTTTCGCCGATATAACCGAGACTGTTGGATTAAAACTAGCGTGTTTCGCTAGATTACAATCCTGCAATTTTAGATTTTAACAATCTGAGTATATTTTATAAAATTCTGAAAATTTACCAGAATTTTGATATATATTCCTGAAATTTTCATATTTATTTAAATTTTATTTATTTTACTTTTCAAAATTCGATTTCGTTTGTAATTTTTTCTTAATTCTAGATTTAACTATTCGAAAATTTGTTAAATCCCAAGTTCCTGTGAATGAAAAAAAAATTGATTAAATTTAAATTTGAAATTTTTAAAATTTTGAATTTTATAATTTTTTTTGATTTATGTTTTCTAAATTTTGAGTTTTGAGGACAAATTCCAAAATAACAGAATTATAAACCAAAACTCCATTGAGTTAAATCTGAAATCGTTTCAAAATTTTTGAATTTTTGAATTTTTATTTTTTCAAAATGAGTTATGTTCTGGGACGCAACCCCTAAACCGGGAGAAATATTAATGATGACTTGACAATTTGGAAGGACTAGCAATAATATGGATCGATAACCCGGACATCTTAACTGCTTGCCCCGATATCCGACGTTGTTCCACAAAAAATTTCTAGTTTGGTTGTTTTGTTCTTGAAATTAAATTTTTTTTAGAACTCGTGTTGTGCTCCGTGAACCTTAATTTTGAAGATCATCAGAGTACTACTTATAGTTGCGTTTTATAACATTTTGAACAAATTAAAAAATTGAGAAAAGCGGGTTTATGGACTTCATTTGCCTGTATAACGATAGCTATTACATTGGGCTGTTGCCACTCCAGATATCAGTTCCAAATATTTTCCGACTCAAACATTTAGCAACTGTTGCAATTTCAAATCAAATGTTTGCTACTAAAAGATGCGTATGGCTGATAGAATTGTATTTGGAGGCTTTCAAAAACCGTGGCAGACTATCTAGTTTTTATTAAATGTCCGGTAAGTTTAGTAAGCTTAAGGACAAAGAATTTTCAACAGTGGTATCGTACCTGCACATTTCCGAAAAACTTCCAAAGTGGCTTATAAATGCTTTTCAATTCCAATAGTTTTCATTATCCAAATCTCAGGCCAACAGAATTAAACGAACTTGGCTTCGCAGGTAGACAAATTCGAGAATATTAAGAATAAATGCGGAATATTCTAACGTTATGAGAACCTTCACAATGATAAAATTTATAAAATAACAGGAACTTCAAGGAGTATCGCTCGATAAAATTAAGTTCCATAACGCTGAACATAGATGCGATAGAATTCAGGGCTTCATACAGGAAGTGGGCGCAGGGTAAAGCCTACAAAATTGAAAATAACTTAAAACCATCTGGAATGACAATAAACTACGATTTAAAGATTTGTGCAAATACGAGTTCGACCTAAAACTTTAATGAAGCAAACAGCTGTCCCTTGCTTGGGATCAAAATCATGCTTGATGAATTCTATGCTAAGATGGAAAAAGAAAATATCTTCAAAAACTAAACTATCGGCCCAAACATAGCTTATAACCACACTAGCTTATAACCACACTACTTAGTCTAAGAATACTATAGCTTATAACCACACTACTTAGTCTAAGAAAACCAATATCGATGTGTTGAAATCGGACTGTACCGCAATCAAGATTACTGAGGTTATTAGTCAAACTCTCTAATTCATACCCCCTGGCGGGTCTGATGAGGACTAACTGCTTACAACATCTTGTCGTCTCTCTTGGGTGTAAGGCTAGAATGGCGTGTATATATGGCGTCAAACACCAACATCGATTTCAAAGCGTCTTCTTGGCTGAGCCAAAATTATGCATCCCAGCAAAACTGATTTATCGAAAAAATGATACGGTCATCTGGTGAGCAACAATCGAACACTATAACTTTAAGATCATAAAAGATTTTTTATATTTATAGGAGGCGTTGTCGACTCGAACAACACCATGGTTCTGACAGTGAAACACAGGACAATGTTTGCTGGTAGAGCCAACTTAATCTTAACGATGGATGGACGAATCCGAGCAAAACATCAATCAGCTCCGTATCCAAATATGGATTATTTTTTATAGTACCAGGACCGTTAATATGGCGAACAACTGAATAGCAGTGTTGGTGTTAATATTTTGGCGCCAAAAACGGCAAACCTAATGGATTTCGGCTGACTCTGAAATTTTCACAAAACGTTTTAAAATATTTAATTCGTGAAGTGTTTTAGTCTTACTGCTTATCTCGTGCTTCTTTCCACTTTCTAACTACTTTTTCCATCAATACTTTCTGCTATTCTAGAACAACAGTGAACTGGAAGCTCGACAGAATTTTTAAAAAATTGAGACAACTTCATAAATGGAATAACAAGTTTTCCAATTTCAAAGTGCACAAAAATTTAAATTAGTGATCAAAAAAAACACAACCAATATTTCATCAACAAATTATGACGTTTTGGTAAAAATAAATTTCAAATAGTCATTCAATTATGCAGTAGACGATAATTGGATGTGTACAACCCGGCTGATTAACGATTGTAATTGGCTAAGCAAATATCAATGCATATATGTATGACAGCTATCTAATATGTCAATAATCTGGTTGAGACCGCACAATAAATCATTAATATTTCAATAATTGCACTTCAATAAAAATGTTTTATTAAAATTTACAATCACCTCAGTTATAGGAATAATGTGGCACTTGAGATAACAACTTAAATACGTCTGCGGTGCAATAATCATTTCCAATCTAATCGTTTATTTCTATATACCGCAATTAATTCACAATCAATGACTGACGCAATTGCAGCGTTTATTGGAAATCCAAATCAAATTCTGGTGGTAAAACAAAAGATCATATAAATGTTAAAATTCGGGTGATAAGTGGAACATGTCGAAATGCTCAATTTAATAATTGACGGTCGAATTAAGCTGTTATATGTTACAGTGATTAATGCTCTGGCGTTACACGATTGGGAGGTACTATGTCTGACCAATAATATATAGACGTAAACTAAGGTCGCTAAAAGTAATGGGAGAGGGCTGATCCTCAGAACACGCAAAGAAATTTACCAAAAAAACTAAATACTGCGAAGCTTTTTGCCGCTAGTTCGGTGTACTGATTGAGTTTTTTTTTCTGTAAAACTATTTTGATTCAATAATTCCTCGATTCAATTCTATAGATTAACCCTTATAAAGTAACTGTTCCATAGATTTTCAAGGTCCGAAGGGAGGATACCGACACATATCTCTCTGCGAAAGACTTCCATGGTAATATGTGTATGAAACAGAAAAGAAAACACTTTCGGTATATCCCGACGGCGTCTCTATGGCAATTCCTGTTACCAGAATCAATATTCATCATAACATGTTAATATCCAATCTTGTTAATATCAAACATGTTAATATCAATCAAAAGCGCACACTCAACAGGTTACGGAATTGGAACCGTATTCCCTTTCGCATCTCAATGAATTATTTTTTATAATTAAATAATAAAAAATATTCTTGTTTATGACAGCTTTCGCATAGGCCTGTTCACACGAAACCCTTCTCCACATCAGTCCTCCAAGATCTCATTCGATTATTTGCTACTACCACCAAGATCTGTGCCAATGTCAGCTCCATGCAGGCTTACACCCTGCATTCAGTATAAAATTCTGTCGTTCAGCCGCGTTGCACGTTCTAACTTATATATTTCGTTTTGAAACCAATCCTCGAATAAAATTCAGTGGAATGTAGGAATATTGGCTTAAGTAGCAGAAATCTATGGTTTAAGTCATATACAATTGAACATTTTGTCACAAATATTTCCACTTTGAACAAATTTTATCAATGATGTAAGCACTGTAAGCAGTTCATCATAGAAATATCGGCAATCAATTCACTATAGCTTATGGAATGATATCGACTTATGTAAGCCCTATTGGAATTATAAGTGGCTTAAGTTAAAACAAATTGTGGCTTAAGTTAGAATCGTTATGTGTTATAATTGTGACTTAATCCGTGTGACCTTTCAATGAGCTCAAATTTTAACTCAAACCTAACGTACTTTGGTTGTTACACAGTGACTGGTTATCGAATTTCAACGAGTTGCGCCAACGAGCGGACTTTTCAAATGTAAACATTGTCCAGTTTCGATAAGTAGAGATTTTTAGAGAACGACTTTTTTTAAAAATACTTTTCGGTAGCACGATAATTAATCGAAAAGTAATTTACCGAAAACGCGACACATTGAGAACTATAATTCATCGACAATGAATTTTCATTATCATGAGTGGTGCGATCAAAAGAGGCGATATAAGATGGAATTTCTTTGATCTGTGTCTGAAAAGTCGAATTCGATCGATCGCTTTAAGTGAATTAAGTAGTTCGGTGAATTACTTTTTGATGGAGCGAACTTTTGTCTCCGTTTAGTTGTCGGTTTTGGTGAATGGAGTGTTTTCGTGCATAAGACATTCACATGAATTACCATTTGCGATGATTCTCCGATTTTGGTGAATTGTTATTTTCAGACAGAAAATGGTCATTTTCGGCAAATTATCGTTTCGATGAATTACTGTTTTCGGTGAATTATCAGTTTCAGTGAAAAATTGTTCACGGTGTCACGTTCAGTTAAATTTTCGTTGTCAAAATTCCGTTTTGGCGAATTCAATGAGTTTTTTTTTTCAACGAATTTTTTGGCCGTTTTCGATGAGTTTTTGTTTTCGGTGATTTGCTTTTTTCGGTAACTGAATTGTCGATTTTGATGAATGGCGTTTTGTTAAAATTAGCCGTTTCGACGAATTGTCATTTTCGATGAATTATTATTTTCGGTAAATTGCCGTTTTCGAATTGAACATAAACTTAAAACTGTAGTCATACATATGGAACAACCCCGGCAAACTTCTTAGCGGTGTGAAGAAATCACTCTCAATGATTTCTGTGTTGGCGATTTTTTATCTGGAAACGATACACTAGACGAACGCTTAGCAGCACAGTAACAGCTTATATTATTGCTCAAATGTGGTGATTGAAACGTACGCAAATGGGCTTCAAACAACAAAGCTTGTCTACAAACCATACTCACTAATCAACGGAATACTGGAATTTTGGAAGATAAACTTGATCAGGTCACAGACAGCGTACGGATTTCACAGTGTTTCGTTGCTGAATCCTGACATCAGAATATCTATACTAAATGGTTGATTCTTCTTTCAGAAACAGTAAAGATTTTCGACCCTCTAGGGTGGTAAGCACCAGTTACTAAGGTAGCAGGCCTTTCCTGTTATCAAAAACTAATTTATTCTGAACACGCTGGTATAACGTGTAAATTACAAATAACCAATTGAAGACGATCGTATATTTTAACATGACATCTTACCACGTAAGTTATGTTCGGTTACTTTCCAAAATCGGGAATGATAGTTTTTGGAGAATTAACTATTCCTCGGAAGTGCTGTTTGTTAAATTGTAGTTGATTTATCGTTTTCGGTGAATTTGAATCTTCGGTTAATTGTCATTTTCGGTGAATCTCATTTTCAATGAAAGGTTGTTGGCGATAAATGGAATTGTACGGAATATTTTCATTATTCGGTGAATCGTCATTTTCGATGAATTGAGAATGTCGGTGATTTACTCTTTGGAGAACCGCTCCTTCGGCGAATGCTCGTTCTAAATGAATTGTCCCATTGTCAATTGTGCCTCTCGGTAAATTAATATTTTTGTGGAAGATTTAGGAAAATTTGGTTTTCGATGAAATGTCGTTTCGTGTGATTTGTCATTTATGGTAATTTGTCGTTTTCGGAAAATTGGTCGTTTTCGTTGAATTGAGCATTTCGATGAAATATTTTTTGGTGAATTAAAGTTTCTGCGAGTTGCAGTTTTCGGTGAATTGCCATTGTGAATTTTCATTACCGGTAATCTGTTGTTTTTAAATGTCTTTTTCGGCCAAATATGAGTCGATGTTTGGGGTAAATCGACATTTTCGGCAAATTGGCATAATCAATAGACAGTACACATCTAATTAAATAAAAAAAAATCTGGCTTAAGCCACATATTTGTAACTTGGCCTTTGGTAACTTTTTCGGCTAATTGTCGTTTTGTGCGTGGATTGTTGTGTTCGATGAATGGTCGTTTGCAGTGAATTGTCATTTTCGGTGATTTGTACAGTTATCGGCGAATGGTCGTTCTCGATGATTTGAGAATTTCGGTGATTTGCTATTTGTTTGTTCAGCGAATGGTCGTATCATTTTCGATGATTTGCCGTTTTCGATGAATTGTCTCATTGTCAGTTCTGCTTATCGGTAAATTGAGTATTTCGATGAATTATTTTTTGGTGAATTAAAATTGCAGCGAAATGCCGTTTTCGATAAATTATCGTTTTCGGTGAATTGATTGTGAATTGTGGATACCGGTAAGCTGTTATTTTCGATGAATTTTCATTTTCGGTCAAATCTGAATTATTGTTCCGGGTGAATCGATATTTTCGGCAAAATTTTCGTTTTCGGTGAATTTTCGTTTTCGGCTAATCGGTATTTTCGGTGAATGGTCGTATTCAATGAATTATCGTTTTTCGCGAATTGTTGCTTTTAGTGAACTGTCGCTTTAGGTCAATTGAATATTTTGGCTAATATGGTTTTCACGGTGAATTGACGGAATAGTTTTGATATTGAATTTGACCTTGGTATAAATACATATATATTTAATTTGGCCCTAATATACCTGATTTTTGATATATCTGATGTTCTGACGCCGATTCGTACTCTTATGGGTGTAACAATGTTGTGATCGTTCGGCATACGTCAAACTGAATCATTTCACTTAAAAAAATATAAAATTTGTCTGCCGACCTTTCCCAAATTGAAAATTATTTTATTTTTATGCAAAAAGCTAACATAATCAACATATTTATGTTTCAAAAATTTTATTATGCGGAAAGAGTTTTGTTGGAATATCCTTTTTTGATGTATATGTACATATGAATGTATATACATATGTACATATCTGGTTATATACATACATAGTCTACCAAGAAAATAAAATTATCATGAATATTTTATCGTACTTGACTCGTCCCCAAATACATACATACTTTGCTCTTGAATATACAAAAAGAAAAATGTATTAAGTGAAAAATGTGGATTAGCTGATAAGCAGCATAACGTCGAGAGATGAATATTTTTATGTACATGTATATGTATGTGTTCAGAGTTAAAAAATTATCATTCCAGCTGTAAACATACTTACATATGTGCGTATGGTATATGTACATACATATGTCATATTTGTTTCGGATGGATGCGTCTTTTTGTCAAATTGACAGAACGATGGTTGGATTAATATGGAGATGAGATGGATTAATAAAAATATGATTTTTTGGCATGTTGATTGAAACTCCTAATCTGTACACATTCGTAATGGCTTCTTGTTGGTATTTTTTGACGAATTTATTATTTAAATTAAATGAAAGGAAATAAACTCAGTGTGTGTGTGAACACGAGTCTCTCCATGATCTAATAGGAGGCGACGTGACAGAATGAAACCTCTTAGGGGAAAAGTCAATAACGTGAGTTGCCTGATCAAGAATAGTCCTTCTTCAGACCATAAAGCGTTATATTGGTGTCAGGTGTTTAATGAAAACAACCCTAACAATCAACTAATGGATCAATAGTAGGTTCAACCAAAAGAAATGTTTTCTATTCGGTGGTCGCAATAATCGATGGAACCAGAGAGACTCAAGATTGATGCTATGGCAGTTCAACAATAACTGGAGATGAAAAACCTCACTTTTGCAGATATAAAAAAGAGTTTGACTGGAACTTTCAATATACAGTATCCATTATCGCGAACACTGATCGAATCAAGTGATATAGTTCGGGCACATCAGTTTCATCGAACTCTCTTCCACTTGGCAAGAGTTCTTAAATCATTTTTAATTGATCACAAAGAATGAACCACCATTCGTTCTTTAGTCTATGGAACCATTGATGACGAAGCTTTGAATTTATAGATGCAGTTCGTTGTCTGTGCGTCTGTTCGTTGTCAACAAGGGTGTCACGATAAGTCTAATATTTATAGCAATAAAACATGTGGCCCGCATTCATGCGACAGGAAGCTTGTGCCTGGTTAGCGGTTTCATTATCTTATAACTGCGTTAAACTAGGAGACTTCACCGAATCAGCAATTTTTTTCATCGCCAATATAAGAGATAACGCTATCCTTGGCACTGATAACTTCAAAAAATTCCAACGATAAATTAATTTGCACACGGATGGCTACTTCCAGATAATAAGATAATCCCAATCGCTGTCACTGGCAATCCCACGGAAGGCATGCCCGGACACTCTCTCGCGTCTATATAAGTGATTTTCTACGTCCAGAAGGAAATATTACTACGCGCAGCTATTAGAAATTTTGCTTAAATTATACCAACCCATTGATCGAACTGGCTCGTTACACCTATTTTGGCATATGCTCATCTCGCTGAAACTTACACTTCCATTGTCGACACAGATGCCAGTCTTTTTAGGAAAGAAAATATTTTGTCCCAAGAATTGAACAGCAATGAAAAAACTTTCGATGATGTCTCGCGATTCTTGAGAAATGCGGAGCGGAACTGTACTATACCACATTTTGTCGTGCGCATGGATTTTTAAAATTATTGACCTGGCTAAAACATCAATAGATCAAAATGTCAAGTATATCGATGGACCGAAATTTTACAACAAAACAACATCGAAATTCAATTACACCGCGGTTTCCATTCAAGTGATACGCAGCGAGAAGCATTTCTCCAAACTTTAAATCTTTGCACTGTAGGCAACCATTGAAGTATATAATATGGACACAATGTCGAGGGGATAGTACGTGACACGATGGAAAATTCTGGACACTTTGGCGTAATAAAAACCGCAGGCAGTGAGTTCGAGAAACTTTTTACTGCCAAGGATGTACCAATGGCGGAACAACGTCAAAGTGAACATGAAAACTGCAACTAATATTGACATACATGGCTTCCGTCCACGTATACGCTTTTCGAGGCAAAATTTAGGATATATCTTCCATCAAATCCCGATCAAGCCACACCATCATGCCAAATGCTTCCTTGAGCCTGGCCGCAAGCAGAGCAATAGCCTGATGTGTTTGTAATGCAAGTTAAGTCGTCAATAATCTCAATGCCTCCGAATTTGCCAAACGATTTTCCAGAATCTTTTGTAAGTGACTTAATCCATAGGTGATCTCTGGATTTTCAATAGTGTCACGAAAGATGGTTTTGAGATCCGTCATTGAATTTAAAATTCGAAATATTTACTTATGATTCATTCGCCGAAATGCTCTTTGGAAATTAGCTAATCAGTGCGAGGTGTTCGACCACATTAATGTTATTAGTTCGGGCTAAAACAAACTGTAATTCCCCCCAAAGATAGACAAACTGACCAACTTATCCAATATGCAAAATATGAATGGTTGAACGAATCATTTTGGATGGAGCCTGACTTTTTTGTTACGCAAGTGATGACGATCGTCAAGAATCTGAATCGCTGGCCGATTTTCCGTCAAATTGGAACGGTGTAGATGGCGATGGGTTCAGTCAAAATATAATGTAGCCGGCGAAAATTGACAAAATACACCTCAATTCATCGAACAGATGGTCCCTCGGCAATGAATCAAAAATAATTGTAATGACCGAACGATTCTGTACATTGCGTCATCATGAGAACAAAATACTGAAATCAAAGCGCAGGTATGATTAATGTTTTATCGCTGTCTCGCACATGCACCGTCACTCTTATATATTTACATTCCCGGGAACGACCTAATCCAGTATAAGTCAGACAAATTTCTACCACTTCCGGTATGCATCATCAGTGAGAGTCCTTCAGTAAGAAGAACAAGATGGACACTACTTTCATCGGTTAGCGGACTCATTCACATACTTTAAGCAATAAAATCACAAAATTATCGATTAACGATTTTAGATTTGATCGTAAAGGCAAGAACAGTCCACAACGGCGAGAAACGGTGCACATCCCTTACCTGAAATACAGTGCCGTAGAAAGCAACAAAAAAGAATGCGTCATAAGACATTTAATCAGTTATTCAACTCGATCGATTGGTGTGAAGTTTTTGGCAAACAAATATAACAAACTTTTTTTTACGTTTGATGGCCATTAACATAAATAATCGTAGAGATTAGTACGTCATCATATTGTACACATCGTATACAACCACATTTGGTTCTCATCTCTATAATTATACAAAAAAATCGACTATGGTAGACCACACTATGTTACAAGTGTATTTGTTCCTTTATATCTAAAGTATATTTATCGTACAAAAAACACTTTATCGATTTTCTCCATTTTCCGAATTTTTCCGATTGTTGTTGTTCTATAACCCAAGGAAAATAAATTATATTACATTAAAGAAGAAGAAGAACTAATTTTAAGAAGACAAATAATTAAAATCTTGAACAATCAGAAATTAATGATTTATGTATAAAGAACAGAATTGGTGTATACAGAAGGTTCTCACCATCTTTAACCTTTTGTTTATTCATACACACACAGCCAGACAAACAATTTCGGGAAGACGGTGTGGTGTATACATATAGATTTTGATTGAATTAATTAAATTAATTAATTATCATGTCGGTATGTATACATATACATAAAGAAGCCGGTTGATTCGATATTATTTGCTCATCAATCGCCACCTTAGCATAAACTTATAATATAATTAAGACGTGTAGACGTATATTAGCGGGCAGGAAATTAATTAATTAAATTAATTTATTTTTGTTTGGGTGCGCACATCATTAATATCCGCCTAATTTTAAAATCTTCAAAAAACAAATAAATTTAACCATAGAAGACTCTTGTATATGGTATAGTAAAGTACATAAATCTATCTCTCGATGTATTCATGTAAGAAATCGGAAAATGTATTCATTTCCGTCATGTAAATATAGGGGGGAAACCCATTATATACAGAAGTAACATATAAAATATAAAAATGTAGGTCACCAAAATATCCATCCGAAATCGTCTTATTTTTTTTTTTTTTTGGTGTGATGTATTTTGGAAATTTTCCAAAACAATTTTCCCTTTGCCTTTTATTTTATATAATAATACGATTTTCAAACAGTGTTGTTGTTATTGTTTGTGATACATTTTTTTTATTCCAAAACTGGAATCAGAAAAAGGCGAGAGCACAGAGCACAAAAAAATGTATTGTTATGACAATTTTTCCTCTTTGAATGGTATGGTGTTGGTGGTGCGCGCCTAGAGGAGGTGGAGGAAATTATGTATATGCGGCGGTAAACTCTGATTTTTTTTTTTTGCTTTATTTGTTTGCCATTATACCAATATAAAACATTATTATTTTCACATTGTGTTTGGTGTTGACAAACAATTTTATTATGTTATATTTTAAAAGCACCTGAGAGTCAACGAAGCGAAATGATTATATTTATGTATACATATACGGTAGAAGATGGAATAAAGTAATTTTTAATCTTATCGGAATGTTTGAAATTATTTTTACTATAATGACATCTATATTGATCGGTACTTGCTGTATAATACAACCGTTCTATTGATTCTGGACTCTCGTTGCAATAGTATGAATTTTTTTATACTTTTCAAATTGTGCATCCAACGCAGTTACAGTAGTAGTCTAGGAATGCATAATTGCAAACATGCTGAAACGGGCGACCATCACACTTCAACCTAGGTTCCTTGGAAACCAAATACTTCAAACCGAATTACCTACAAGGTCAACTGAAAGTTTGATTCATTATGAAAAATAGTTTACGTAAAATATAACAAAAACAACATTTTAACAAATCAAAGTTAACTGCTAACCAATTTTCAATAAATAATGATAATGAAGCTTTCCAAATCAATCTTATTTCTTTATCATATCACAATAATAAATTTATTAATTTCAAATATATAATTAAACTAAAGGCTTTCGAAAGCTTTTATAAACAAATTTATATTTACAGGTTTACTCTAGTATCTTTCGATCAAAATACTTGCAAAACATGTACGTAATTATTTGTGGAACCATGTGATGAGCTACTCATTCAAAAGATCAATAGTATTAAAAGCTCAGGTATTAAATGCAAAAGCTTTCAAAACTCCAATAATCTAATCAAAAAAATCGTGTCAAAATTGTTTTATTTTATTTAAAATATTTGGTCATTTTAAAAATAGCGCTGTATTTAGATCTGAGCTTTTCAAAAGCTTTAATAATTAAAAAAATAATAATAGCTGTTGTCTCTAATTTAAAATTATTTGATCACTTTATACGAAGAACGCAACATTTTGAAAACAAAATACACCATAATATTTAATAACAATAAAAGCTTTTAAAGCACAGCAATACTTAATTTTCGTTCAACTATTTTAAATTAAAATAATCATTACAATTGTCAGTCAACTGTCAAAATATTAACCATCTTTAATAATTTTCTCGTGAACGGGAGCTTTTAGATAAGTTTTTGTTTTTAAAGTTATTGAAAGCTTATTTTAAAATTTACTATTTGTCTTAAAATATAGCTTTAGTTTGAAATTATTTTTTTTACAATTGCAATAATGAGCTTTAATTGCAATGAGCAATTACGTAATAGAATACTGAGTAATAGGATTGTAAGCTTAGGCATTAAATGCAAAAGGGTTCAAAACTCCAAATATCAAAAAATTGTCTTAAAACTGTTTTGTGTTATTCTAAATATTTGATCTTTTAATATAGCGTTTTAATTACATTTGAACTTTTCAAAAGCTTCGAAAAGAAAGAAATAATAACTGCAGTATCTAATTTAAAAATATTTCATCATTTTAAAAATATTGAAATATTTTGAAAACGGAATATACCATACTGTTTACTAACAATAAAAACTTTTAATGCACAGCGTTTCTCATAACTCTTTCGATCGAAAAAACGAGAAGCTTTCCATAGGATTAATATGATTTCTATACCATATAACAATAACAAATTGATTAATTTCAATAAAATGATTAAAATGCTTGTTCATTTTTGTAATTGAACATGAAGTTTCGGAAGCTAAAATAGCTTTTATGATACAAATTTATATTTGGAGATTTGCTTTAGTATATTTCGATCAAAATGAGATGAACTATTCATTTAGAAGACCGAGTAATAGTATTAAAAACCCGAGTATTAAATGCAAAAGCTTCCAAACTCCAACAATCTAAGCAAAACACTTGGCTAAAAATTGTTTTGTCTTATTTAAAATAATTGATCATTTTCAAAAATAACACTTTATTTAGATCTGAGCTTTTCAAAAGCTTAAAAAAAAATAGCTGTTGTCCCTTATTTAAAATAATCTTAACATTTTATACGTAGAACGCAATATTTTGAAAACAAAATACACAATAGTATTTAGTAACCATAAAAGTTTTTAAAGCACAGCATTTTTAAAACCCTCTGAAAAAACGAATTCTTAATTTTCGTTCAATTAATTTAAATTAAAATAATCATTATAATTGTCAATCAACTGTAAAAATATTAACAATTATTATTATATTTTCGAGAACGGGAGCTTTTTAAGAAGCTTTAATTTTGACATTTATTGAAAGCTTATTTTAAAATTGACTGTTATTGTTTAGTATAGCTTTAGTTTAGAATTACTTTTTTTTACAATTCCAATAAAGAGCTTTCGATAAAAAAATTTAAAAGCTATCAAATAGTAATCGAACTAAAAGCTTTCGGAAATTCAAAGAACTTTTATGAAACCATTTTATATTTTTAGGTTTACTTTTGTATCTTTCGATCAAAAAACTTGCAAAGATGTACGTAAATAAGACCGAGTTATTGGATTAAAAGCTCAGGTATGTAGCTCTTAATGCAAAAGCTTTCAAAACTCTAAATATCTGATCAAAAAAATCGTCATAAAATTGTTTTGTGTTATTCTAAATATTTGATATCTTTCAAAAATAGCATTTTATTTAGATTTGAGCAGCTTTTCAAAAGCTTTAAAAACATAAAAATTATAGCTGCTATTTCTAATTTAAAAATTTCTTCATTTCATACGAAAACGCAACAGTTTGAAAACGGAATATACCATACTGCTGACTAACAATTAAAGCTTTTAAAGCACATCATTTCTCGTACCTCTCTCGATCGAAAAAACGAGATGCTTTCCATAATATTAATCTGATTTCTTTACCATAGCACAATAACAATTTGATTAATTTCAATAAAATGATTAAAAAGCTTTTTCATTTTTGTAATTGAACTAAAAGTTTCGGAAGCTAAAACAGCTTTTATGAAACAAATTTATATTTGAAAATTTGCTTTAGTATCTTTCGATGAAAATACTTGCAAAATATGTACGTAATTATTTGTGAAACCATCTAATGGACAACTCATTCAAAAAACCGAGTAAAAGTATTAAAAGCTCAGGTATTAAATGCAAAAGCTTTCAAAACTCCAACAATGTAAGCAAAAAATAGTCTAAAAATTGTTTTGTATTATTTAAAATGTTTGATCATTTTCAATAATAGCGGTTTATTTAGATCTGAGCTTTTCAAAAGCTGTAAAACAAAATAGGCTGTTGTCCCTAATTTAAAACTATTTGATGATTTAATATGAAGAACGAAACATTTTGAAATCAAAATACACCATAATCTTCAATAACAATAAATCATTTCTCATAACAGCTAATAATTTGTCCATTTCAGTTTTAATTTTTAGAATCTAGAAAAGCTTAATCAAACAACAAAATAATAATAATAACAGTGTTAAAGGCCATTACTGGCCCCTTACTGAATCAACAATCTGGCTCCAACGGTTTCGATCCTGAGCTTGGTCTTCATACTGTCTTAGACAATCTGAAGAGGCCAAGTCGTTCTCTACATCGTGGAGCCATCGTCGCCTGCAACGACCTCTGCGCCTACCATATGGTGGCTCTCCTTTCAGAGATCGCTGCACAATTCGTTCCGGATCAGCACGCAGAACGTGACCGAGCCAGCGTACTCGCTGAGATCTAACTTCATGTACAATATCGGGGATCTTCATCAGATCTCTGATCTCGAAATTGTACAGAGCTCGGTATGTACCATCTATTTCGCGTTTAGGGCCATAAATCACACGCATGATTCTTCTCTCAAATGTAAGGAGCCATCTCTCGTACTCATCCGTCAGCGCCCAACTTTCACATCCAAACATAACAACGGGCCTGATCAACGCTTTGTAAAGCTTCAGCTTCACGGCACTTGATAAGTGTTTAGATTTTAGCAGTGGCCTTAGAGGATACAAAGAACGACTGCCAGCTGCCAACCGCACTTTAATATCCTCACCCACACTGTTATCGTGAGTGATAAGAGAGCCCAAATATTTGAACCTCCTCACTCCCTCAAACGTGTGGTGGCCACTACTAAAATCTGGTGTGCCATTGTCTCTAAAACCAGAGATCAGGTATTTCGTTTTGGACTCATTGATCTGGAGTCCAACAGAAGCTGAAAACTCTACAAGCGGATAAAGTATTTCTTTCACTCCGTTGCTATTCAGTCCAATCACGCATATGTCATCTGCATATGCAAGCACTTGATTGGACTGGCGATATAAAATGTTGCGCTGAGGTGTTTCAGTTTTACGAAAGATGTACTCCAACATGAGATTAAAGAGTATCGGGGACAGAGCATCTCCCTGCCGAACACCCGAGTTAACTGCAAAAATTGTCGATAGCCTGTTCTCAACTTTAACACAGCATTGAGACTGCGTCACTGTCATCCTACACAGTCGTACCAATTTTGTTGGCATTCCTAGGTATTCCAGGGCAGACCACAAACTCTCTCGATTGATCGAGTCGTAGGCCTGCCGGAAATCCAGGAAAACCTGATGTACGGAGATGGATGTCTCATAATATTTAGATAGAATCATCCGCAGCGAAAAGACCTGATCAGTGACTGATCGATTCGGACGAAATCCTCCCTGATAGTCACCAACCAAGCCCTCCGCCAGAGGAGTGATTCTATCCAATAAAATGTATGACAGTAACTTGTATGCTGTGCAAAGGAGAGCTATACCGCGATAATTCTCACACTTCAAGCGGTCTCCCTTCTTGAAGATGGGGCATATCGCGGCCACTTTCCATTCATCAGGCATAACTTCGGTTCGCCATACTAATCGAATAAGGTCGAAAAGACAGTTCCACAAAGTATCCCCTCCGAATATCAAGAGCTCCGAATTAATGCAGTCCACTCCAGGTGAGCGGTTTCGTTTCATTCTCTGCATGGCCTTAGTGAATTCCTCATGGGATGGCTCCTCAGTGCAAATCTCCGCAGACTGTTTTAGAGGTGGCTCAACAACAGTCTGTGACGCATGATGAACATCAAGCAGCTCAGTAAAGTGTCCACTCCATGCGTCAAGTACTACGTCGATGTTGACACAGAGGTTTCCATCCCGGTCCCGAATGGCGATTGACGAAGGCCTGAAAGTATGGTGCAATCCAGTAATTCCTTTAAAGAAATTACGTGAACTACGCTCATTGCTGAGTTGTTGTACTTTCAGAACCTCGGCCTTCCACCATTCTCGCTTCTTCCGTCTACAAATCCGCTTAGCTGCCCTTCTTGCAAGAGCTGCCTTGTTTTTCCTTGCGATTGTGAGACGTTGTTGCACTTCATTATGGGCTATATTTTGTTGCTCAACTGCAAGACGACACTCGTCATCAAACCAATCATTCTTGGGTCTGACTTTCACTATACCTAAAGTCTGTTGAGCAGCACTGACAACCGAAGTTTTCAGTACCTCCCAGACAGAGTTCACGCAGTCAGACTGGTAATTAGCTCCCTCAATGTTGTCGCTGACAAGATCCTGATATCGTTTCTTTTGATCTTCATTTATCAGACCTTCACAGTCGAAACGTTCCATCCGTTTCGCTGTGTTCCCCGACCTGTACGAAAACTTCCACCGTAGCTTTGCAGCGACCAAATAATGATCGCTGCCTACGTATTTGGTTGCTGACCGATAAGTTCTCACATCCTGCACAACCCGAGCTCGCCCTTTTGAAATTAACACGTGGTCAATTTGACTCCGGGATGTTTTGCGAGGATGTGTCCATGTCTCTAGGTGTATCTGTTTGTGAGGGAAGAATGTGCTTGCTACTCTAAGATCATGAGCAATTGCAAAGTACATCATTCTCTCACCATTATCGGTCGCAGTTTCGTGTCGGGAGTACGGACCTATGTTTTCACACAAGTCGGCCTGATTTCTGCCAGCTCTAGCATTAAAGTCCCCAATTACCATTCTAACATCGTGTTCGGGTATAGATCCCATCAGATCGTCCAAGTCATTGTAAAATGAGTCTTTATCTTGGGGCTGGCTGACTTCTGTGGGCGCATGTACACAAATTATCGACAGGTTGGCTAACTTCATGCGCAGGCGAAGCATACACAATCGGTTATTAACTGCTTGAAAATCCAAAACAGCCTTCTTTACCTGCGGCCCAAGAAGAAATCCAGCTCCAAGATTTCCGAGGTCATCTCCACTGTAGAACAACGTATAGTCCTGGGACACATGGTCTCCACTTTGAGGCCAGCGAGTTTCTTGAAGAGCAACGAGTTCCAGCCGATACTCTTTCATGCACGTGATTAGACCCTCCAACGCTCCTGGTTTTCTAAGTGATTGCACGTTCCACGTGCCGATCCTAAATCTCGTATCCGGGTACTTGAGCGGGGGTCCGGTGTTGTTTTGGCGGTATCCATTTTTCTTTTTGTTGATTTTATAAACAGTTGATTTTTTTTACGGATGCGGGTCGTCAGCCCAGCGATCCAACCGTTTAGTCGCCTCCTACGACAAGCAAAGGATACTGTGGTGGTATTCTTAGGAAACATGTTCGTGCAATTTAGATTTACGAGACATGTGAGTGCCCCCCGACCACAGGGCAATCAAACAACAAAACAACTCTTATTTAAATCGAGGTTTTATATTAAATTTACTTTTGAGCTTTTTTGTAAAGCATATTCAAGAAATATATTTAGGAAATAATAATAAAAGATGTCAAAAAGCTTTAAACCAATCTGAAGTTCCCCTTTTAGTTTTATAATTGATCAATTTTTCAATCTGCAATAATTTGAGCAAAATTTATTCAACATCACTCATCACTTTAGTCAACAAGCTCTAATTACTTGTTTAAACCAAACTTAAACTTTAACAACAGAAAAAAAGCTTTGAAAGCATTTTAGATTTCCACGTGAATCCATATAAATTTTACCACAAAAAGCTTATTATTAAATTTTTACCAAATAATATGTCTTCAATAAAGCTTTGAAAACAAAAAACCAAATATCTATAAAATGAAAATCTCTCTCGGTGATCATACCAAAAACCGCAACAGACAACATTTTACCAATTCAGATCAACATTTATAAATAAAATTATAAGTTTTCAATTAACATCGATAATTAGGCTTTCCAGGTCGATTGATTTCAATTTAATTTTTTGAAATTGAACTAAAAGCTTTTCGAAAATTATTTGAAAATTTTTATTTGTGACATAAGAATGAAACAATCAGTTAGAAAACCAAATTAGAATATTAAAAGCTCGGTTTTAATTAAATTACAAAAGCTTTCAGAACTCCGATATTCTAATCAAAAATTAATCTGCATTTTTTTGTATAGTTAAATTATAAATATTTGATATTTTATATTCAATTCAGAAATAGCTTTAATTGGAAAAGCTTTGTTAAAAAAACAATAACAATTGTCAATAATTTAAAAATACTTCATGTATTTATACCAAAATCGCTACATTTTGAAAACGAAATATACCATACTATGAAATACCATACACAATAGTTTCAGTTTGGAAATAGTTTGTTAGCAACTCGAATAAACAGCTTTAGATAAATGAAAATAAATGTAAAAGCGATCAAATAGTAAAAGCTCATGCTAACATGATATATTTGATTGATACTGATACAATTCATTTTAAGAAAAGTAAATGGTTTATTTCGTTGTATTGCCAATATTTTGAAAACAAATTGAAAGCTCTAATTAGATGCTGGAGTAGCTTTATAAAACAAATATGTACATAAGTGTTCATCACTTTGTCCCATTAAATGTTTTGAAATTTTCCGAAGCTCATGTTAAATTAAATTCCGAACGTTTTATTCTGCAATGCCCTAACCATAAAAGCTCTCGAAAAATACCGATTCGAACATATAATTTATTTATAACTGATTTATTTTACAAACCACCCTATTTGTAAAAAATAAATAAATAAGAGCTTTTAAAGCATTAATATTCACTCTATTTAATTTCTTTAATAATATTCCTACAAATCAAATATTTGCCAAAAAATACCACAAACTACAGAAAAAAACTGAATAAAAAATATAGTTTTTACAGAATATCGATAATTGAGCTTTCCAGTTTTTTTTACTGTAGTATAAATAACTCAATTGATTTTATAAATGGTTTATTTTGTATGTAGACTTATTTAATAGTTTTAAAATGAACTTTAAGTTTTTGAAAGCTATAATTGCTTTATAGCCTAATAATATGTTTGTTCTATATGTTTAAAGCTTTTAACAAATAATTTAATGAACAAAAGTTTTAAGTTAAAAATTCAAAAGCTCGTTTTCTATTTTAAGCCTCAGTATTTTAAACTATAACGATTTAATCAAAGGGATTACGTTTATGTCTGCGGATAAAATATATAATCCAATATTTTAAATATTTTATTTGTATAATTCGTGAACAAGATTTATGTTATATTAATTAATTTTTAAAGCACAACATTTCTCATATCTGCTTCAAAAAAACAAATCATACAAAATCAATCAGTCTTCTAAGATTAAAATTAAAATAAACTTTGAAATTCTCAATTCCGCAAACATTCTTAAAAACTTTAAACCTTAGAGCTTTAATTTTTTACCTGTATTAATAAATTATATTTAGAAATAAAAGCTCGATTTAATCAAAATCATCACGTTGTGATAATCTAATCTGCACTAATTAAAACAAAAAAATGACTGGTTAATCAAATTAAAGTGTCTGATTTGTTTTAAAAACCACCACTTGTTTGTTCATTTTTGCTAATATCCATTTGAATCAAAACATAATTAAAATACTTTTAAAAATTATGCGGTTGGATTATAGCAATAAGTTCAAACTTATAAAAATTTGATTAGGAAAGCTATAAGATTTATAAAAATAAGCATTTGCTGTTCAGATACAAACATAAAAAAATGTTTCAAAATTTAAAAATATTATAAATTATTTATATGAATAAAATATTCCTGCCAAAGCTTTTGTTTAAAAATGCATCAAAAGCTTTTTTAAAAGACCAACAGTTCAGTTGAAGTTAAGTTGAATTATTCCACAGTTCCAATAAAAGTTTGGAGCAATGACTTAATTAATATAAGCTTTGAAATAAAATTACAAGCGCTTTCAACAAAAATTTTCAGAGGTATCAGATTATGATTAAATAGATATATTCGATTGATTGTAATATTTTGTATCGCTTATTTTGTTATATTTCTAATATAGTTTGAAAATAAATTGAAAGCTCTACTGAAGAACTTAAATTACTTTCTGAAATATATGTGCTTAACTTTGATTTAAAAAAATCAGGCATATATTTTTTAAAATTGAAATGGAAGCTTTCAAAGCGTTTTTTATAATATTTATTAAATTCCGGTTTACCACTTTATTTCTTCGCCATTGACTATGCATACGAATGAAATATTTAACCCAGGAAAGACAATTAAAAAACTTTTCCAAATTTTACTTCTAGCTTTCATAAAAGCTTTGAAAACAAATGAACAATTATTTTTAACTTGAAAATATTTGTCGTAAATAAATTTAGTAATTTTCTAACTCAAACAATTAACTTTTCCGCAGCATAAACATTTCGATTGATTTTTTAAATGCTTTTTGTATTCTTTGAAAAGCTTTAATAGTTACAAATATGTATTTCCCGATTTATTTTTGACGGTTCTCGGTAAGATTATTATTTGAAAAACAGCAATGGGTGATTACATTTAAAAACCAAGCAAAACGATTAAAAGCTCGGTATTAATCAAATTTAAAAGCTTTTCACTCTCTAATGATCTAATCAAAAAACTTCTCAAGAATATTCAATTAAACGAAAAATTAATTAAAAAATAGTCTGTATTAGTTCCGATCTTTCAAAAAAGCTTTAATACAAAAACACGGTTTTCATTAAAAGCTCTAATGACATTCGAAAGTTTATCGAATTAATCAAAAATGTTTTGAAATGTTTTGTATGATTAAACTAATCATATCAGTAAACATTCCCAAAAAGCTTAAAACTTGAACTAAAAGCTTTTGAAAGTGTAAGAGGTCCATAAAACAATACAAAGTTATGGTTTTATACAGCTATTTAACCAAAATACTTATATATTGAATTCGCAAATAATAATAAATCCGAAACTCAAATAAATAAAATAATGAAATAAAATTACTAGAGCTTTTAAAAAAACATTGGTAGTTGAGCTTTTAGATATATCTATACATATATCATCAATTCGGTTGATTGTAATATTTTTACAATATAAATTTTATAAAACATATAAATTTTTTTAAAAAGCTTTTTTAAATTGTGTTATAAATCATACGTATATTGTTCAAAATCAAAATGAAAGCTTTTTATAAATAATAAAATAATATTTATTATATTCCCGTTTTACCACTTTACTTATAATAAATAAAATCTTGTAATACAATTTTTTAAACGCTAGAAGTTTTTCATGTCATGTTTGTGCTGCAAGCTGAATCACTTCATGATATTTGAAGATTTGTACACTCGGTGTATCTCGATAAAAAGAGCTTTAAATGTTATTTCCTGAATTCGAATTGAGAAAATAAAAATGATGTTCAGAAAAACCAACGGTTGGGCCTGAACTTATATTTGGAACATAAACGGAACAGCGATTCAAAAGCTTTTTCAGGCACAAATGCTTATACCAAATAGATAAATTTTGGATTTAACAACAATTATTTTCAACCTTGTTTAAAAATTATCCGAAATCGAAATCAGCCAATATATATATATTAAAAGCTTTCAACATATTTAAAAAATCAGGAAGCTTTTGAAAATATTGTTATATAAAATACTCGCTATACAACTATAATAAATTAAAATATAGCTTTGAATTATCGAACACACTTAAGGTGGATTAAAAAATATCATGACACACTTAATGGAAAGCTTTTAAATTATCTGACATAAGCATAAAATAGTTCAGAGTTTAACAAAAGTTATTCAAATAATCACTACCTGCCAACGGTTTTGTTAATAAAATCATTAAAAGTTTTTTGAAAGATAAACTGTTCCAGTTTAGAGTTTTTAATCGGGAAAATCAAAAATAACAAATTTAGACAAACGACTTCTGAAGTTACAAAAGCTTTCAAACAATGGTTGCTGAAGTATAAGACCTTACTGCATATCATTAAATCGATTGATTGTGTTATTTTATATAGCATTTTTAGTTATGTCTCTAATAGATTTTAACAAATCGAAAGCTCTATTTAAAAGCTAAAACAACTTTAAAAATCAAATATACAAATGCTACTCTAATTTTCCAAAATATCTGAAAGCTTTCGATAAAATTCATTTTTGAAAATAATGTTATAAATTAAAAAGCTCATCTTTAATTCTTTAACATCAGTTATTTTTAAGCAATAAAAAGCAATCATTTATAAAATCTTTGAATTATTTAATAAGTCAAACGTATATTTTTCGAAATCGTAATGGAAGCTTTCAAAGCTGTTTTAATAATTATTATTATTTTTACGTGTAACTACTTTGTTTCTTTGCCATTTACTATCCATATGAATGAAAAATAGAACCTGGGCCAGTCAATTGTAATTTTATTCCAAATTCTAAGCTTTCATAAAAGCCTTGAAGACGAATAACTAACTATTTTTTACTTGAAAATAGTTAACGTAAACATATTTAGTAGATTGCCAGCTCAAATTTTTTTCTTTTCTGTGGCATAAACAGATCGATTGATTTCTTAAATAGTTTGTTTTAGACGCTTTGAAAAGCTTTATTAGCGCTTAGTACCTTTGAGCCGCTTTTGTTTATTAGATACTCGATCTGATAGTTATTTGAAAACAGCAATGGACGATTAAATTACAAAAAACAAGTAATTCGGTTAAAAGCTCGGTCTTAACCAAAACCTTTGAAATCCTTAATAATTTAATCAAAAAAATTCTTGAACATTTTCAATTACCAAAACAAATTCAATAATTATTGGTATCGAGCTTTAAGAAAAACTTTAATACAAAAAAAATGACCTTTATTTTAAAAACCAACAAAAAAACACCACAAATTAAGTTATATACTATGTACATACTTAATTTCATTGAAAGCTTAAAGCGTAACATTTTTTTACATCCGTCTCGTTCGAGAGAAAAAACAAAACTTGAATAAATCATATGTAGGTTAAACTATTTAAAATAAAAATGAACTTTACAAAATGCACCGGCGCAGCGAGGGGTAATCAAGCAGAAGAATAAGTTCATATATAGTCGTATAGAAACTAAAAAGAAAACTTAATTTATTTTTTGTAACATAAAAAAATTGTGAACGGAAATTGAGTTTCCATCAATCAACTGCAAAGCGCTCTATAAAAACTTTTAAGATGAAGAAGACCTCGAAGAAGAAGTTGTACGTAAATGGCATTATAATTAAATTAGGTATACCTGGTAACCTGAATTTGATTTATAATGTGCATAAACCTATATAGATAATATTTCTATAAATCAAGTGAAGCTTTTTGCCTGTATTTTATTATATCTACATATATAGGTACATTGAAAGCTTAATTAATTTCCATGTGCCATTTATGTACGTATATAAATTTCACCTGACAAAAACAGACAAAATGTGTGTTGACAAATTCATTTTTCTTCCTCCGGCGTATATTATGTATATACGTATATACATACGTATGAAGGTAGGTACATAATATATGTACATGTAATACACCGTGCAGAAATATTCTTTATTTTACTCATTGTGCATAAAAAAAAAAATCTCTGAAAATTGGCACAAACAATGAATGTTTGTATACAGATATGACTGTATTGTCTATTGAAATGAGCAAATATATCTAGACAAATAGAAATGTTTTTGCATTTTCCACACCAATTGTGTACATTAAGCTCACAATGTCAAAGCTTTTATACGTGTATATAAATATAACGAGGTAGAATCAATATTCCAATTTAGCATTTCCATATATGTATGTATATACGTGTAATTGGAGTGATCCTGTTTGAAGTAATTAAATAAATTACTAATCCGATGGCAAAATGCCACCACTCTATACACCCTATCCGCATACACCTCACTATATAGCATGAAACTATTTATAAATTTGCCGTATAAAACTTAACCCTTTTTTGTGGTTGTTGTTGCTTACATCGAATTATGATTACATCACGGCAACAACATAAAAATCATAACTATATGGAGAGGAAAAAAATATAACGAACTAACTTAAACATCCAACAACAACAACAACAACCACCACCAACGGATCGATTTATAATTTTTGCACATAAATATTCATAAAAATAACAAACAAACAAAAAAAAAAACTTTTCCTAATGAATATACTCCTATGACACCCACACTTGGTATTTTCATCCGCATATATACATGTATGTTTGTATTATAGACGGGGCGGCACACCCATTTCAAATACATAACTACGTCATAATATACAATTTTCTTTTATTTTATTATTTTGTATTTATGTAAATACATGAACCGAGTATATATACTTTGTATTGTATATGCGGGGAAAACGAATATAGGATTTTCCACAAACAAAAACAATTGAGTATCGGGAAAATTATTTAATATATTCATTGGAATACATACATACATACTTACATGTATTCATAATATTGTGAAAGCTCAGCGCTATAATTTGAAAATTTAAGGTAAATACAGTTTTCAAATCGTTTGATTGAAATTTATCGGAGAAATAAATAATTGCCGTATACAATGGTTTAGGGATTGGGAATGGTTTTATTTTATCGATCGCTTTTCGGAATATGTAAAGTTCAGTTTACCGTTAATTACGATAACAATGGGATTATAATCCACTTCAAGAGTTGCGTATAATATTGCAAATATGATTCGATTACGCGAATTTATATTCGACCAATAATTTCCTAAAACTAAGGTTAACACTTAGACCAAATTTCTATGTACAAAACTAACCATCAAAATATAGAATTTTATAACTCCGTAGGAGAAGGATAGAGCAGGTTTATTTTGAAATATAAACTAAATATTAAGACTCATTATATTTTGTTGTATGTTTGAATGAATTTTTAAAGTGTCTGAGGATTTCCTTTCAATGTTTGAGTTGTGGAATTCATTTAACTCTTCTTAATCGGCAAAACGCATACTAATAAATTTCATACAAATTGCCTTTGTTCTCCCACGAGTCCCCACTACTACTGACAATATTTTTACTAAATACTTCTGACATTCTCTTAAACTTGATTTTGTTACTGCTGTCAATCAGATGATAAACTAAACGTTAATTCAAATCATTAGGAAATATAAAACAGCCTTATGTTATTTTAAACTTAATGAAAGGAATGTGAAACAACAGGTTCCACAATTATTATCATCAAAACGGTCTTGTAAATATCTGTGTACCTGTAAGACCTTCTCGTCTAGTGAAATCCATTAATTTGAGTATATATTATGAATTACTCGTATTCCATATTACCTCGAGCTTTTTGAAATAACATTTGCTTTTCAACATGTTTCACAATTTCATTCGATTTATACTGGTTTTGTCAACGTCAAAATGAAAAGGAAAATTGTCCTAATTATATAAAAGACAAATAAATCTCAATAGCTTCAAGCGTTCTAAATGCCTTAGAATTATGTTCAGAAGCTTTTTAAAAACTCAACTGTTAATAACCAATTGAAAGCTTTTGGCTGAAAACTAACATAAACATTTTATTTCGGTGGTATAAAAATATCTAGAAAAAATTAGTTTTGGAAAACAACTTTTAACCCACAGTTATATTAAAAAGCTTGAACTAACATAGAGCTTTCCTTAATTTTATATCTGTCTTCAAATTTTTGCATATACCATTTTTCATTTATTACTAATATACATCGTAAAATCTTTTTATTTCGTATTATAATCAAAGCTTTTATTTAAATATTTTATTCTGAAGTACCTATTTATTTTTGTTTTACGTTAAGTATGAGAAAGCTTGCGCAATATTTAATAAAAGGAATGACATTAACTAATGTAGATTCAATTAGATTCAAGTAGATATTAATGTGGAAAGAGCTCGTTTTTTACTAAAAAACATTAAACACATTAAAATTAAAATACATTAAAATTGAAAGCTTTCTAATTATTTTAAAATGATTCTAGAGTGAAGAGCTTTCTATTTGAAATTATCCGAAATATAAATAGATTGAGTACAATATTACACAATTTAGGAGGAAACCAAATTATTTAAAAGCTCATTTTTCCAAATAAAACTTCAATAAAAGTCGAAAGCTTAAACACATTTTAAAGCCACAAATAGGTACATGATCGTTAATTAACTAAATCTCCCGTTTCGGTTACAAATTTACAAAAAGCTTTCAAATCAATACAAAATTACGAAGTTTAAGCTGTATGCTTTATCTTGGGTTTCCTTGAAATCATTAAACAAAGATATGAAACTATAGATAGGTTTTCATTTCGCAGGAGCTTTTAATTATTTTCAGGAGGGAATACTGGACGAAAAACTATATATTAGATCTGAACAATCCATCAATAAAACCCAAAATCATTCTACTAGACGAAAAGTCGAAAAAAATATTTTTTCCCAAGAAAGCTTTCAACATTCTCATTTTTTGATTATGAATTTTTCAAAATACTATAGAAAGCTTTATTTTTTTAATTTGTTCACTAAACAAAACCTCCGACAAGATTTAAAAATTGTTAAATATTGGAAGAAAGCTGTTAAAAAGCATTGAATTTTTTTTTGATTAACATTTAAAGATCTCATTTTAATATGCTACCTTCAGTATTGAATAAAAAAAATTGTAACTCGTTAGGAGCATGAGTATAGGGGCAGGAGGTTGCCTCTAACTTTTTGTCTGATCGTAAAATTTAAAACAACGTATCAGGTTGCTTCGCTCCCGTTACATCTACCCCTTATTATAAAACTAGATGGCAGCATTTGGAAATTTATGGTTCAAGTATAGAGCGAAAGCCGCTCCAAACTCCTAATCCCCAAAAAAACAGAAAGCTTCAAAATTTCCTTACAAAATAATTAATCGTAATTTTGGTAGTTAAGCAGAGTCTTAAAAAAAGCTTTTTCTTTTTTTAAATGGTTGGAACCTACAGAGGTTCCGCACTCAATGCCACAGTGGGCCCATGGTACAAAACAAAAGCTTAAAACATTCTGAACATCTTCTTAAGACCATTGTTATATAAACCTGCACTGTTCAAATCAAACATTGTACTTACTTGTATGGAAGTGCGCTTATCATTAATTTATAGAGCTTTTGATGAACTTACCTGTAAGAAAATAAAAAAGAAATATTAAATTATTTGAACAAAAATAATATTGTAAATAATAAATAATAATAAAACAATGTTTAAAGGCCATTACTGGCCCCTTACTGCGTCAACAATCTGGCTTACACCGTGAAGCCATCGCCGCCTGCAACGACCTCTGCACCTACCATATGGTGGTTCTCCATTCACACGCAAGACTCTTCTCTCAATCGTAAGAAGACATCTCTCGTACTCATCCGTCAGCGCCCAACTTTCACACCCAAACATAACAACTTGATAGGTGTTTAGATTTTAGAAGTTAAAAAATATTTTGAAATTCATAATTAGAAAATTTGTAATTTTTATTGCTGATCATTAAAAGCTTATTGTTAAACTTTATTTTTTCGACCAAACTTTTAAAAATCAAAATTTGTGGAAAATATCTTATCTTATGTTTTATTTTATTAAAAGTTAAAAGCTCATGCTTTTGTTTCTGGGAAAACCTAATATTTTCGTTAAACTTTTGTCATCTGATTGTAGAAGTATGTATTCCTGATACCAAAAACCCAATATTGCCAACTGTCTTGATCCCAACATCATTACATTCATATTAAAAAGCTTTTGATTATGCGTAAAAATAAAGCATGATTTTCAGAGAATAAAATTATGAAAATTTTAAGTATTCAGTGATAGCTTTTCTCTAAATCATTTCACCATCTGAATTCTATGAATCTCTTGTTAAAATAACTTTCTATAAGAAATTAAATAAATACAAAAGCTCACTTTTCTCATTTAATACAATTTTTATTATTGCTTGAAATAAAATTGTTTGATTGGAAAAGACATAAAAATTAAAAAACATTCAAGTAAGAAGTAAATGTGGAAAGCTTACGATTTTTAAGAAATGCAAGTTCTAAAAATATTTCAAATAGAAATGTATTACTAAAATTTGGAAACTTTGTTGAACAGATTTACTCTTACTAGAAGTAGATTTGTAAAGTTCAAATTTCGATAAAAAAATTTTATTGTTTGAAAAGTATTTTAAATATTAGAGTGACATTTTTAAAGCTTTCAACTGTCGTAAAAATAAAATCTCAAATATATTTAAATTTGATTATTTGAAGCGAAAATTTTTATTAAGCTATACAAAAATTAACAAAAAATGTTTAAATGTGGAAAAAAAAGCTTTTCCTCTAATCTTTTTTACCATTAAATATTAAGCTTTTTACAAAGTTTTTAAACACGTTAACATTGAAAGAAAAGCATAAACTACCAAGACTTTTAGTTTTACGAAGCAAAAATCATGTCATCTGGACAACTAAAAGCTCCAAAAATATTTAAAATACTCAAATTTGAAAAAAGCTTTTACTTTACATTATAGTGATTAAATCCCAATATTGCTAATTTTATTTATAATATTTTTTTAATAGAATCAAAGCTACAAAGTATTTAAAAATTTAACAGTATGGTAAAGAACAAATCTACGATTTTCACTACAACGAAAGCACAATTTTAATATTTTAAATTCTATATTTGAAAAATGTTTGTGTATTAAATATCAGCAGAAATCTGTTTGAACAGCTTTTGTTATTATATTATTCTTAATATTAAATCTGCAATAACATTTTATTAACTTTTAAAACTTTCTTGAGAATCAAAAAATAATGTAATATTTAAAGTTCGTCAAAAGCTTGCAAAATTTAAAATAAAAGCACACTTTTTGATTAAAATTTGAGAAATTTAGATAAAAGTTCATAATTTGAAGAAAAAGTTAAAATTGTTGGCTAATTGAAAGCTTCCACCATTTAAAACAAACCATAGTTTGAGGAAGGATTTTTAAATACTGTATGGAAAGCTTTTCCTCACATTTCGTATTCAATTTACAATGGCAATTACTTACATCCTAAAAATGTTTCAATGCATTTAAAAAAACTAAAAACTAAAAATTTAAATTTTAAAGCTCGTATTTTTACAGTATCTAAATATGCATATTTAAAATAAAAAATGTATTTTAAAAATTACAATGAGCACATTTTAACTTTAATAAAATTTAAAACAATTTTAATATATAATATAGTGAAAAGCTCACGTATTCCAAGAACAACAAAATGCTCAAGAAAATTATTTAAAATAACAAATAAATTGTACATGTTGTACAAAAGCTTTTCAACTAATCATTTAATTTCAATAAATTTAGTAAAACATAAAACCATAAAATGGACGTATTCAACTAAATAAAAGCTTAACCAATTCCAAATTCATAATTTAAAAATTTTGGTGTAAATTTTTAATTGACTAATTATGATGCTAATCTATACGTTGTTGAGTAAATAAAAGGTTCACAATATTTTAAAATTTCCCAATCCATTAATTAAAAGCTCCAAAAATATTTAAAAGAAAAATAATAATTTAAATGTTGGAAATCCAGGTTTTCCTAAAACGTTATATTTTATTTAAAATCAATCTGCTAAGCTAGTCGAGTGAAAATAAAACGGTTAGAAAATTTGATTATGTGTTCCTTCACATTATAAAATATATGTTTTAAATTAGCGTTAAAGTAAACCATAAATGCCCTACTAAATAAAAGCTTTTAGTTTAATCTCAAAATTTTACTTCCAATTCTTATATTCAAAAGTTCACCTTTCCTGTTAATAAACTCTTTCAAAGTTAATTAATTTTAAAAAGGTGTTTTAACTAATTACAATTTAAAATACTTTTACCGAGAAAAGGTCATTACAACATTTAAAAGCTCTAAATTTTTGAAGTCAGACTGATAAGTTTTCTATTTGGAAGAAAATATTTATAAATTGAGTACAGTATTCTGCACTTTGGAGGGAATTATTTTCTTTAGGCATTGCGCAATAATGTATTTTAAAATTGAAAAGGCTTTTCAGCATTTACTAAATTGAAAGCTCTTTTTTCTATTAAATATAAATTACTAAAATGTTTCATGATATTATTATTAAAAGCTTTTAAATCAAATCAAAATGATAAAATATCTGATTTTAATTAGGGTTTTCATGAAATTAATGAAAAGCCCTTTTTAAGAAATGTTACCAAATAATGAAAACAAAATATTTTAAAATTTAGACAAACAATTGATTAAAATAGTGTGGGACAAATTTTAATCCCAATTGAAAATACTGTTTAAAAGCTTACTCAAATAGTCGCAAACGAATTATCACAAATTTATGATTTAATTATGAACCTATATCTTTTATTTGTCATGAGCTTTTAACTTTTATAAGGAGGAAATGTTATAAATATTTAGTCTTTGATCTTTCGTTCAGAATACTATTGGTAGTTAATCAGATTGGAAGCAGCGCTTTTTCAAATTTAAAATCTATCTACTAAAAGCATAAATGGAAAGCTCTAAACCGATTTAAAATTCATCATTATTTGAAGAAAACATATCTCTAAGCTTTTCGGTTTAAGCATTAAGATCCAAATAAAATTTAATAAGCTGATATTAGTAAAAGCTTCTCACACATATAAAATCGACAATTTAAAGAGTAGATTTCTCTAAGCTTAAATATTATTATTATATTAATACTACAGTACATGAGCTTTCTCATGTTTTTGATTACAGTGCTGTCAAAAATTAGTTCAAGAGATATAGACTTCAACAATCTATCAATAAAACCTAAAAGCATTCTACTAGACGCAAAGTAGAAAAATAATGTTTTCCCAAGAACCTTCTAAGCTTTTTTTTGTTGAATATTTGTTCATCAAACAAAAGCTCCGATAATATTTAAAATAAAAAAGATGATTGGTAGTAAGTATTGGAAGAAAAGCTGTAAAAAAGTATTGGAACGTTAACAATAATTTAACATGTCAATTTATTAGAAATGAAAAGCTTTTAAAAAGTTACAAATTCATAAATATGCATTTTTTTATAACTGAAGGAACGGTTTTTATATTTTAAAACTATCTATTAAAAGCAGTATTTAAAAGCTCTTAATAGATTCATAATTTGAAACAATAATGCTTAATTAAAGCTTTAAATCCAATTAATACCTAACAAAGCTGACATTTTCATTTTCATTTCTGACAATATTAATTTAATTTGATCAAAATGTTGAATTGCTTTTTCCAAAGCTTTTTTAGACTGATTATAGTGCTACGTATTTACAACACAATAATACTGCAATAAACTTTATAAACTTTCTGCTAAACATTTTTTTAATATTCCTAACAGCTTTATAATAAGCTCACGTTCTTAATTACCGAAAAGTTCCAAATATATACGAATATAAATATTCGTATACTATAAGGATGAACGATTTTCTCTAAACATCTTAGTTTGTTGATAGTAGTTGGAACTTATGTCCATGTAATATTTTGTTATAATTTTAAAAGCTCACGTTTTTGCTAAATAAATTAAAATTTATACTTAAAAGCTCAGTATTAATTAAATACAAATTAAATATGGCAGAGAAAGCTTTTCAGTATTTACTATTTAAAAAGCTTCTTATTCTGAAAATTAATTTTGTGGGGAGCTTTTAAATATATTATAAGATAAATTTTAAAACGTCGCTAGTTTATAATGAATATCAGGTTTAACTGTGAAATTATGGATAATTTATATTTGTTAGGAGCTTTTAACTTTCATTCGGATGAAGAGATAACATTTGATTACTGTTTGAATTTATTTTACAAAACATTTTCATCCCCAAACCAAGCTTTTATGTTTCGTATCTAAAGCCTAACCATTTTTATTTGTATTTTTTACAACTATAGGCGGCAATTATTTTTAATAAGATTTCATGTTCAACTGTTTAGTCACATTTTCTCTGCAGCAACGCTTTGGCATGATCTCATGCTAAACTGTTTACTGTTTTGACTTCTATAATCAACTTAACATTTTATAATCCTGCAGCATCAGCACAAACCATGTACTTAAACTAAACTTCAAAACAAAACAGAAACAGCAAACCGTATATTATCTCATATTCCGTATCTTTTAGTAAACCACAGCAATATCATGAAATCATAACACAAATTTTTCATTACATCATTCGCTAAACTAAAAAGCAAAAAAAGGCAAATATATTGTTATGCCCGCAACGAGATGAAGATTAGACAACGACTTCGCATCCGCACATACATACATGTATAGATAAAAATTCTTAATGAATGTATGATTTTATCGCAAAATATAAAAATGAATTTTTGTCGTTGTCATCCTTGATAATTTTAGTAATCAAAACAAATCACGTTTATCCCGCAATATGTACGATTTTTTAGGGGCCACAATATGGTTTAACAAGTTTTTGGCATTTTTTGTGAATCATATTTTAATTATATGGCAACGTCATTTCGAGAAAAATATTATTTCGACAACACCTGTAAGTTTTGCTGTTGTCTTGCATACATGTGCGCTCAATATAATACGAGTCGAGGCTGATCAAACATTTTACGACTTTCTTTTTATTTTATACACAAACAATATTAATTTGTCTTATGTTTTGCATTTCTTGTATTTTTTAACTTAAAGATGATTGATACTCTTACCATGTTTAATATATGATGTATTGCGATACTCCAAAAAATTATAATTTTTTTTGTTTCTGTGCCAAAATGAATTTATTATTTTGTATACTTTCATCTTTTTTAAATTGGATTAACCACCAAAGAAACACTTAAGACGATGAAGAATAAAAGAAGTAGATGTGAATGGCGATGTAGAACGCAGTGTTTCTTAGGCTTTGTTTTAACTATGGAACTAAAACTTACGTGTAGCGTAAGCTTTCTATTAACAAATTTTTTGAACTAAGAAGGGATCAGGACTATAATTTGGAAAAAGCTCTCAAATGAGAGCTTTTTATCAAAATTGATTACAAAAAATCTTTCAATTTTCTACATATATTAACACAATAGTATTCTATATATGCTATATTCTATTGTCTATATTAACAAATATGACGAGGAAACCAAAAAGCTCACGAAAAGTACATTTATTTAACTACTCAAACTTATTCTGCTAGTGCTCAACTTTTCCTTTCTGCTGTTTTATTAAAATAATCAACAAGAATTAAGTTAAATGAAATGTTTAGATTATTCGAACGATATGAGCTGAAAGAAAAATTAAAAAGCTTACTGAAGAAATAATATAAAGCAAAAGCTCCCATAAAAACAAATTTCATCATTTTTTTTATATAAATAAAATATCTCTAAAAGCTCTTAAAGTTTTATTTGGCATAAATTAAAAACTTCTTCATTTTCTCCACATTTTAAAAGCTCTCAAGTGTTCAAACTTATCGTGGGAAACCCGGCCATTAATTGCTCCTGTTCCATTTTTAATCGATAAAATTACGTTCTGATGAAATTTTTAGATTTTTGATAATTCTAGAGTAAAACCTCATTCAAAACTGAATAAAAGCTCGTTCTTTGTGACAGAATTGAATTTAAAAACTTACATGTTTCTGTGTTCAAATCTAATAATTGATGGAAGGCATTTCAGGTTACTAATGTTAGTTAAATAAACGTCATTTTTGGCGTATTTAACTTTGATTCCCTCTTCAATTCCCTCCTTCAATACTGACTTCATTAGCTGTGTCAATAGTATTACACACTAGTCAGCTACAGTCTATGTATGAGCAACCTTTATTTTTGCTACAATAATGTTGACCTTATACATTCCGGCAATCCTTAACTCTGCATTATATATGTATACGGCAGACTCATGCTCGTTTTTCGATGTGTCTGAAACCCATGCATGCAATTCAAAATCCTTTGTTAACTGCAAATGCTAAAATGTATGTACTTTAAATTTCCTCGAGCATTGGATGGTAGTTCGTCATCCTAATCTCCAGCCATGACCTTTGGAGCAAAATTTAAAGTAAAGTGAGGAAAATTTTCAAGAAGACGAAGTGATGGATTTTTACCATCTAAAACCACGCATCATTCGATTCATCCTCCATGCGGAACTATCGTTAGACATTACGGTGCATGGAGGTGACTAGTCCTTAAACTCTTTATTTTCTTCAGCGTCTCCACCTAAGATTGAGATTGAAACCGCTATCTCATGTGTCTTCCAACATTTCACTTTTCCTCAAACACAAGCATTACATCTAATATGCTTTCAAGTTCATATGCTCAGTTCTCTCTGATCCTCGGCTTCCTGGTTATCCTCGATGTAGATACCATTTTCTCCTTTCCCTTGCATGTAATCCGATGGGAATCATCACTGCGAAATTACCAGTACACCGATGTACATCCGTACGATTTTACGTCCATCGCATCGCTCCATATAGTATAATGGAAGTTACTACATTTGCCAGTAGCATCCTACGACTCTGTCTAGACCCTCCATTGTTGGGCGTAATGTGAGAGTGGGCTAAAGATACATTAGCAGCTTTTCTGCTCATTATCCTTAGGTGATATATTTATAGTTTCTACCACCTTCCTACTGATAATTAAGACTGTTTCCGTTACCACATGCATACAAAAGCTATTATTTATAATTTTAATCAATTTATTGAGAAATCCTATTCGTACAATCTGTTTTGATAACCAATTTCTCGTACAACAAATTTATTGTATATCTAGAGCCTCAAGGCATTAAAACTTTTAAGAAGCTCAAATCCAGATGTTATAGTTTATGTAAAAGCAAATCGAAAAATTGAATTTAAAATTTACATTTTTAAAGTTTTGAAATAAACAAGAGGCCGAGGGCTAATTGAAGCTTTATCGAAATTGGAAAAGAGCCAGAGATATTATAAGCTTTTGGTGGCAAAGCTGTTAAGCATTTTTATATAATTTTTTCACCAAAACCGTTTGTACAACTTAAACATTATGCAATTAAATATAAAGCTTAAAGCACGCATAATTAGAAATTTTAAAAAATGGTGAGCTCACGAAAAGCTCATGGAATTTCTTTTGAACTAGGTCAAAAGATATTTAATTTTTCCCGATTTTTAAATTATAAAAGCTTTCGTTGTCTACTCAAACTTATGCTGCAAGTGCTAAAAATTTAATTGCTGTTGTCACATTAATATTCAAAAAGAAATTATTTAGCTAAATATCTAGATTCCAGAATAATTATGAGAAAAAGTTTAAACAAAACTTTTATTTAAAAACCAATCGAAATTTCAAACTGGTAAAATTTTGTAATATGTAAGAGACAAAAAGCGAAACTAAAATCCCGTCTCGCGGAATATACATTAAGGACCACTGACGTTTATGTACAGTAAAATTTATGTACACTGGTCTTGCTTTACATTTTTTACTTGTACGCTTTATTATTTAAAATAACTTTGGTAACGGGAAAATGTGTAAAGCTAATTTTACGTTTTTCTTTTATTTTTGTTTTTGTTTAATTTCCCTCGAGGGTAATTTAAAATTTGGTAAAGTGTACTTGAAGTTTTTTTTACGCAAATTTTTATTTAATATTTCCTTTGTTGCATTATATGTTGGTTGTTGTCGAGGCGGTATCAATTGTGCGTGGTTCTTCTGTACGCGATTGTAATAATAATTTTGGTTTACATGTTTTTAGCTTAAGGGATGAATAATTGAAACTTTTAAATGAAATCGCGTGTAATTATAAATGAAAATGTAATCAAATTTATTTTATAATTCCGCGCACTATAAATTTTTATAATTGGATCCATAATTAAAAATAACGACACGGGAGCTTTTTTGAGGCAAACTCGTGTTTAATAAAAAGAAGGTGAAATACATAAGTGTGGTCCTTCTCTGTTATGCTAAGGGTATGATGTTGAAAAAAGAATTATTGGATAAAAGCTTCATTGATATTAATGTCAAAAATCCTAAAAGCTTTCTTTATTATTTGAAAATTAATTTTTAAAGTAAAAGCTCTGTAATAAAATTAGTTATTGTGCTTTATTATTTTAATTAATAGAAAAGCTCAGTGGGATTTAATATCTTTGAAAGTTTAATCATCATCATCGTCCGGAGAAGTCGTGGTCCGTCCATAAATCCGCTTAGCTGCCCTCCTAGTAAGAGTAGCATTGTTTTTCCTCGCGATTGTGAGCGGATGTTGCACTTCACTTTGTGCAGTATTTTGTTGCTCAACTGCAAGACGACACTCGTCATCAAACCAATCTTGGGTTTAACTTTTACTATACGTAAAATCTATTGAGAAGCACTGAAAACCGAAGTGTTCGTACCTCCCAAACAGAGATCACACAGTCAGACTGGCAATTAGATCGATAAGTTCTCACATCCTGCTCAACCCGATTGAAACTGAAAACAGGTTATATATTACCGGAGCAGTTGTTATCCTAATACATAGAACGTAATACATAGACCATCTAAATGAGTTTGACTTGATAATAAAAATGTGAATTTTCAATGAAAGCTTTTTTCAAGGTAAACAAAAGTTTCTTAAAAATCGTGAATCCAATACCTTTTGAGGTGGTAAGTTAATCAAATTAATTCTGAACTCTGTTATGCGTTTCCAATAGAAATAGCCGAAAAATCTCCTAAGCCCGGTAAATATTTTCGAATGGCTTTGTAAGCCACATTTTTATTAGAAGCCATATATTTCGTAAAATTTTCATTGCTTGTCCATCAAACGGTTCGCACTGGTTTTCACGAAATGTAAAATATTTTTTCTAAATTAAAAAAACACGTTAGAAAAGTTGTACGAAAGCTTTGCAAACAATAAATTAATATATTTTGAAAGTAGCTCACTAAAGTTTAAGGATAAATTGTGTTCAAAAATTTGAATGGTAGAGAAGATATTGAAATTCCAAAAAAAATTTTTAAAGCTTTCAAAATGTTCGTAAATTCGCAAAAAGCTCAATAAATTGTTATAATTGGACAATCTCGCTAAACGAAGTTTTAATTAAAATGTGATGTTGGCCCACAAATGAGTTATAATTTGAATCGCACACAAAGCTTTTACTGCCTAATACATATTTCCAAGCCCTTATAGAAGAACTAAACATAATCTAGAACATTTTTTAAGATAACGTTTGAAAACGACGTACTTTGAAAAAAGCTTTCAGTGAACATTAATATCAATTATCCTCAAAGCTTGCTTTAATATTAATAAATTAGTTTGGTTGAAGCTTATCAAATTTTATTAATGTGGAACGAAAAGCTCCAATGCCTACTAAGTTTAAACATCACTTAAGACTCATTTGATTAAACGTATATTTCTGAAACACAAATTAAATTTGATTTAATATTTTCACCAAAAACTTTCAATAAAAGCTTTAAGTTATATAAACAAAAGTTCTTTAAATATAGTCACGAAGGCATTTGAGGTGGTACACGATACATTTTTCAAACGAACACATGAACTTTTCTTTATATAATTCTGTTTTGAAAGCTTTGGTTGACATTGGAAAACAAGCTAAACCAGTAAAAATATTAAAAAGAGCTTTTAGTAAGCTTTTATATAATAAAACTAAAACATATTTATAAATTAACAAAATACTATAAAAATCTTGTGAAAGCTTTAATGAAATTTAAACTTATTTAAAGTTACTCCACAAAATTTCAGGATTCAAAAAATTTAACACTTCAAGTACGAGTTTCATGCTAACATTTTTTTCCGACTACTAATTCAACAATAAATTTTAAGTTCAAGGCACTGGAGTAATGAAACTGTATTTTCTTGAAATCTTGACTTTAAAAAAAAAATTAATATACAGATCACTCCAGCACTCGATGCGACTAATGGGCTCACGGTGATATACCCGGACATACAGACGTACTAACACATTAAAAACACCCAACCGTGATTTTTGGTCACCACCGGGAATCAAACCCGAGACCCTCGATTACCAAAGCAAGGGCGCTATTTACTGTGCTAATGAAGGCGGTATGCCTTAACTTTCTTAAGCTTTCCCAAACATATTTAGTTAATTTCGTTATCAAATTTTACAATTTATAAGTATTGTTAATCTGAAATCATTAAAAGCTTACTCTTCAAGACTCTTCTTTCTTAATAATTTAGCTAATTTAAAAGTTTCATTGGATTGTCACTTCACAAGTTGAAGTATTGAATATCATTTTGTTAATGAGTTGATAAAATATCAAAAATCACTGGAGAAAAGCTCATATCAGATTTCACATTTAAACTCTATTAAATTTTATTACGTGTCAATCGTTCGAAATAATTTTAAATCTAAAGCTCTACAAATAATTAAAAAAACAAAACTGTTGAAAGTTAATAATGTAGTGCTTATCCAGGAGAAAGTTATACAATTCTAAAATTACACAAAAGCTTTTAATTCGAAAAATAAAAAATTTTTTTTTCTAAAATTCAACACAAGCTTATATTATGTCTATGAACTAATCTTGGGGGAATTGACCCAAATAAGTGGATATAAAAATTTATTTGGTTTCATTTAGGACAACAATTTTATTTTAAGCTTAGAGCCGATTATTTATTTCATATATTGTTACAATTATGCCATACACGTACATACATTTGTATAAATTCAAGGTTGTGGTAATTCCGAATAAAAATCTTCTTCTTTTCTTGACTATATATTGTTAATATAATAAACATTCCCAGGTATTTCCGGACACATATATTTTAAAAACGACAAATTGGACTCCAGTGTAAACGGACATTTTAACAGATACACTAAATCATTCTCTTTCAATCTTTGTTAGATTCACTCATCTGTAATTTATGTATATGTTTAGCAAATCCACTCATGCTAGCCCATTTAATATTTTCAGAGACATCGTGTGCGTATGTGTGTGCGTCAATCAAACGAAAATGTTGTGATTATTTTTGTCTAAGCAACATTCAAAATGGATAAAATTGTAATCATCATAAGAGAGATAAAAATGAAAATAATAATAAGATTGTCACTCGTTGTTTATAAGAAGAACATTTAGGATTATTGTCTTTGTCACAGTGACAACAACGACAACAACAATATTATTTTTTTTAAATTTATAACAAAAACAACAAATAAAAACATTTTGATATGTAATGATATAAAGATTTAAATAAGATGTTTGTCTCTTTATACGCATATACTATATACATATACTGATTACTTTTACTTTATAACGTTATGTTGTATTATATACCTTACATAAAAGGAAATACACGAAGATGAAGACAACAAAAGATTTTTCAGAAGAAAGAAAACAAATCTAAGAAATGAAATTATATTTTGGATCGTATATACTACATTCACAAAATATATGAATTCAATTGGTTGGTAAATCGCAGATTATTTAGATAAGATTTTTGATTTCGCTAGATTATTGTGATAAGTGCTTTAAGCTCGATTATATTTTCCACGAAAGTGTATAATCTTCTTATCAAAATTAAAAAATTCTTGTAAATTACTCATGAGCTTTTATTCAAGTATGAATGTTTCCCCGCCATTTTATTAGAGCTTTGTGACATAACATAATAATGTTACATGTTTAAGCCTGCAACCTTCAAAATTCTTAGCATAAACCACCTGTATATAAATCCTTGGTGAATTAAGAATCTTTTCAAAAGCTCTATAAAACGAGAAAGCTCCACCTCTAACGAACAAGTAAATTGTGTTAAGTTAATATGTATTTTCGTAAATTAAACAAATTATTCAGAGCTTTCAAGTCGAAATATTCTATTATAGTTATGAATGTACTACCAATAAAAGCTTGCTTCATGCCTTCCTTTTTTAATGTCTGACTCTAATATTTTTAATTTGAAAATTAAATTTCTTTTTATAAAAAGCTCATAAAAACGCTTTCAGGACCATTTTCTGAGGATATTTCATAAATTTCCTGTAATTCAAGAATATATAAAAAATCGAAAGTTTAAACAATTCAGATTAATAATAAATTTAAAGCTTACAATTTATTGGTGATAAAAAGCTTCGATTAAAGTTGTGCTACGGCCCATTTCAAATAATGTTGAAAATTAAGAGCTGAATACAGATGATTTAATAGCTATTTTTATTCTCGTGAAGAAGATAAAACACTTAGAGCTTTTAAGTCTAAATATCATATTTTAAGTATTGTCAGTAAAAGCTTTATATTTCATTGGTGCTGAGCAAATCTCTGAGCTTTTCCAATAATGTATCTTTCAGTTTAGTACAAATCCATAATTTTATATCTAACACACCCACGATAGGATCATTCTCAATCTAAAAGCTCTATAGTGTGAACCAAATATTAGAACTCAATTAAAACTATAATTATTTCCATTGAAAGCTTTTATATTATCGAATTTAATAAATTATCACCTACTTAAAAAGTAAAAGTTTAGTACAGTGAGCTTTCACATCAACAATATGTTCATATTTATTATATATTTATAACTGAAAAGCTTTATTGTTTAATTTGAATTCATTTATTCGCTTGTTACTTCAATTCTAAAACTTTACTGTGGGAAGCTCATGTCTGAGGTACTTTTATACAATAAGCGACTTGGTTTTTATAGCTTTAACCGGGTTGTATTACAAAAAACATTATCAAAGCTCTACTTTCAATTACGTTTAACAATAGATTGAAAGCTTCATTTTTTGTGCATTAGAACTTTTTGTATTTAAAAGCACATAACTATGCTGAGTGTTTCCCAAATAAAGCTTTTCTCATTAAAAGTTTATAATATTAAACCTTGGAAATTCTAGAAACTAATTCTATTCCCAAAAAGCTTACTTATATATTTATACTTCTATTGTGCAATCTAATCACCAATTTAATCTAAATATTTTTACCGCCAATATTAGCTACATGTTATTATCCTCTAAAGACCAGCACTAACTGCCATGCGAAATAAAAAGCTTTGGATAAAATTTTTGTTGAATGTTCTTGGCATCAAATTAATTTAAAAAGACTTAAGTGATGCAAACTCACCAGAATTTTTTAATTCGAAATCTCTAAATTATTTGAAGTTTCTATTTTTAGAAATAAGTTAACATAATAGTTAACTAGATCGAACGCTTTTATATTATTCTATCATACAAATTTAGCACCCACTTTCTTTAAACTGAATAACTTTAGTACAAATAGATTTCACATTCGCAGTTTAGAAGATTTAAAATGAACTGCTTCAAACTGAACAAAATATTTATTTGATTAATAAATTTTAATTGGTTTATGAAAGCTTCTAACTTCAATTTTTCTTTTAATTCCTGAAGTTTGCTGTTTAAAGCTCATATCAGAATTAAATATTATTTTTACATATGTATATTCACTAGCGAATTTGATTAATCCTTTAATGATTATGTTAGTAAAACTCATAAGCACCTCAAAAATTTATAAATCGAAAGCTTTCAATTCAGTATTTTGTTTTGAGGAGTTTAATAATTTCAATCTTAATTTTAAATTGATAGTTAATTTAAATCTAATAAAATACTCAAAGCTCTGATTATGTATCATTGTTCTTTTCTATTCAAAAGCACAAAATGCATCTATCACGGAACGACAAAGTAATGAGCTTTTATTATTTATTGCTTTCCCAGAACCTTATACTAGTTGCAGAGGGCTTTAATTTATTTGCATTTTTTTAAACATTTGACTGTTGAAAGCTTATTTTCTCATCATACCTTAGATTAAGCTTAAAAGCTTTGAAATGAAAGTAAAATTCACAATTAATTGTACTAAAAAGTTTTTTTATTATAAAACTCGAAATAACTAATTAAAAATCCTCCATTCATATTAGTTGTTTCATGAGCTTTTAAGAACGAATCAACTTTAAAAAATGTCCACATAACCTAATAGTAGTTCGTCCCATCAATAAAATAATAATCACAACCAAATAGTAGTTTTCACATCAGAGAATATTCTACTATTCAAAATATTTGTTGTGATTAAAGCTGTAAACTTGTGTTGACTTAAATTCGATAAAATAATTTAATCGTACATGAGATAAGTTTAAAAAGCCTTGGAATGAAATTAAAACTAATAATATCAATTTTTAAAAAGCACGATCAATCCATCAAGCTAAAACACTTTATGATTTTTACTTTAAAGCTTGTTTGGTAAAAAACGTTAGCTTTGTGATTTCTCAGGACATACCATTTGTTTGATTGGAAACCGTTATAAAAAATAAGTTTTGCTATGAACTTTCGAAAGATACGTGGATATTAACTTTTAAGATTGTATTGCTTTGAGAATTTTTTTTCAAGCTTTTACTAAACCACAAGCGTTTTTTTTAAAGCTTTTACCTTGAAAGAATTAAAAATAATTCTCTATGATTTGGATGTTTAGTTCAAAGGATCGAATTTTATTGGTAGTACACTTTGCTAAACATTAGCATATACTGTTTTTGGTGACCATAAACATAATGATGCTTCATAAAACTAATCTCTGGAAACAGCCTCTTTCGTATTTTACTGATATCAATAATCTATGTACTCCTTAAAAAAATATTACTCGTTCCCTGAAAATATAAGTTCCTGGTTTATTTTAAAAGGAACTCGAATGTTGTAAAATCCAACTATAAGCACCTTAGCTGAACTTGTTGCTTTTACCTTAATCAGAATTTTGAGTTGAATAAAAGAAGCTTTCTTCAGTAAAGAAGCTTAATAAAGTTTTGAAGCTTTTTCATAATAAATAATTGTTTTCAAATCACGGACAAAAGCACTAAACTCAACATGCACGATTGTTTTGAGAAAAGCTTTTTTTCACAAAGATGATCTTATTATCAAGGTGATCTCAAAAGTGTATTTTCCTTTGTTTCAAACTCATTTGAGCTTTACTTATAAAATAGGACTAGAATGTTTTTAAAAGACCAAAGTGGAAAATTTTGTTTACAAAAAATGTATTAGAAGCTATACAAACTATAAAGAAAAATAATGAAAGCTCTCCTACGTCAGATAAAAAAATCTAACTTGTTTTGGTTTAACTGAAATCAGTAATTTTAATTTTAATAAAAAAAATTGGGAAGCTTTTCTTAAAACAAATCTCGAAGCTTTTTTTAAAAAAGATTTAAATCGTGGATCAAAGCAACATATGTAGTTAACATATACGATTTTTTGTCCTGTCATATTATCTCACAAAGCATAATAAAATTCAAGTTTTATATCAAGTTTATTATGTTTCAATTTTAATAAGCTTTTATTTTTAAAGTAGAGTAATCTATTAATTGTATTAGCAACTCAAATATTTGACTTTTGATATATTTGACATAGTAATCTTAACTACAAGTGTTTTGGTTTTAACCTTTAGCCCATTATTTTTACAAATACATATTAGTTGTTCCATGAGCTTTTAGGAAAGCACAAAACTTTCTAAACCAAAACTTTGATCAGATTGTTCGCCTAACTTGAAATTATCCTGAAAGTCTTTCTGATATTTATTGAAAATTTGTATGAACTTTTGAAAGCTCTCAATTAGTTTAAAACATCTTATTTACGAAATTTCAGTATCACTTATAATTCTGATTTATGTTGAAAGTTTTTTAATTGTTTACGAGCTTTATATTATCACACACTTTAAGCTTTAACTAAATTTTGGTACATTTTCATAAATTAATGAATTTTATTGTTTTACTCTTAAAAGCAATAGTTTTATTCCAGCATCTTGCATACCGAATAAGTAATGTGGGCAAAAGCTTTCAATTTATCAGTAAAGTGATGCAAGCGAAAAATTTGGAATTTAAAATATCAACTATAAAAAGCATTCTAAGGACAAGTAAGCATATCAAATAAAAATTATTTTATGATCCTAAGCTCGTTTGATAAAAAGCGCATGTTACTGTTTCGAAAGCAAGCTTTAAACTTCAATTAAAAGTTCAATAATATTGTCTTTAATTAAATTTTAACAAAAAGATCTTTTTGAACTAGTCGAGAAAGCGTGTAACGATACGGTCTTGCGACCGCATGTTATCAGAATGCCCAGGAGTCACCACCTGCAGCGTTTGCGCCGGCTATCGCGCAGTCTAGGGTGGGTTTTGTGGTGGTGTCCATCCTGAGTCTTACTGCTGCCTAAATCACGTCATATAACTTACCCACACACACACAAACATGATGAACTCGCTTATCTCCCGACGGAGTACAAATTAAACCAACATCGTTTTGTCTTTTCTACCGATCATTTTTAATTATATATAATTTTATTGAGCATCTACGTTATATAAACATTTATAAAAAAAACTATTATTTCTCGTTTGTAAACTAAAAACCCGAATTCAGATTCCAATCCCGTCCAATACTCGAGCTCGTGTACTGATCTGCAATTGAAAAGGTAAGCAAACGACAAAACAAACAAAACTTTCAATTAACAAAAAAGAAATAATAATATCTCAGCGATTATTTAAGTAGAAATAAAAAAATTTGATACGGTAGATATAACTTCGTATAGTTAGTAAAAGATGATCTTCCTCGTTATGGCTACGGCCTTGTAATTAGCATCGGGTGATATACTGCGACCTTCACGTGAACTGTTGATCTGCTCGTCACGCGGTTGTACCGGTATGGGTTGAAATGCCACTTTTGGTCCGCTACTATATGCCGTGGTGTATTGTATTAGGTGTAACAAATCCACCAACAAAATAATTCGGATGTGCAATTTTATTTTACCGCAATTGCCACGACACTTTTAATTTGACACCACTATTCGGTTGCCTTATACATATACATATATATATATATTTAATTATATATCACTAATTTTATTTGTGTTATTTATTTGGTACACAGTAAATTAATTCACGGAACTTTATAATTTTTGACGGTACACTATACATATCATATACTATAACAATACTTATATTATTTTGTGATTTTTACTTTCATCACGGTATTTTAATTTGTATATTTTAATTAATTTATTTATATATTTTTTTATTATTTTGTGTATGTCCGATCACTCTGATCGTCACGATTCGAATCTCCTAATCTTTTTTTCTATCTTTTCTACATCCATCCGTCATGACTATCGCGTGCACCAACGAGTTCGTTCGGTGCACACACAATCGTGAAATATCATGACATCTATGTTAATTCATAATAAGGTACACCACAAAACCCGAGAACAAGACCAATAAGGGAAATTTAGTGAAGATCAACACGCACATTGCGATTACATAATTTGACGATTAATTGCATTTTTAACCCCTTCTCGGCTGCGTGTACTGATCTGAGCGTTACAAGCGGTAAGCTTTCAAGCTGATTTTCAATGTAATTGTGAGCTTTAATGAATTATTTAAGGCAAGTCCTAATTTTATTTGCATAAAGCTTCAATATACATTCCTTCAAGTTAACGCTATTTGTGCTTTTGGACTTTAGAGTTAAAATATGAAAAATTTGTGCTCTGATAATAGATTCCGTTAAATATTTCCACTTAGATTTAGCCAAAACTATTTTTACTGTAGTGTACGTACCCTGTAACTAGGCGCTTTATCAACATATCATTCAATCAGTGTCGTACAGTATATATTACAACTAGATAACGAGTAAGTACTTAAAATTTAGTATATAGGGAAATTCGAGAATATATAAGCCGATTAGAAAATATTCTATTCATTGTGTTTAAAACAGTTCGCTAATTAAAATCAACGAATTAAGTGTTAAAGTGAAAAAGTTATCGTGCTGCGTTTAAATAAAATGGAACCCGTCGATCTAAGTAATTCGCCCGATTTGACAATGGAAGAAATAACAAAACAGCTTTTCAACAATGATTTCTTATCGGACATCACGTTTAATGTCGAGGGAAAAGTGTTGTATGCCCATTCATGGGAACTCATGAAACGCAGCCTTGTGTTTCGTGAACAGTTTAGACCTAATTTGGGCGTTAACAAGTTTATACCGATTGATGCCACGTACAAAGTATTTTATCAATTTCTACGTTTTATCTACACAGATAAATGTGACATTGAGCAGGGAATGATAAGTGAAATGTTAAAATTGGCTGTGAAATATAAAATTGTGAAACTGGAAACTAAATTGTTAAATATGGATTCGAATTCGGATACGGATTTAAAACTATTTGAGTACAGCTTGCTGAATGAATATGAGTTGGGCATTAATTTATTGTTCGACTATTTAGTTCGAACTCTGGACACTGTTATACAAATGGATAATTTTTTTAATGTACATTACAAAGTTGTGGAGAAAATTCTAAAAAACGATCGAATGCGTAGTGTAATAACCGAGATTAAACTCTTTGAAGCACTGGTTGGTTGGATGAACAAAGCGTGTGAAACAAATCAAATACCACTCCCACAGCGACGAGTACTATTCGACAGATTATTACGACTTATTCGATTTCCAATTATGACCACAAACGAATTTCGGTTGTGTGCAAGAAATAATCCATTATTTACAAATGAAGACATTTCCATAATTTGCCAGCAAATCACACTTGGATCACAATCCGAGAATCAAAGATGGATTTCACAACCACGTTTAGAATATATAGAACCATTTAAAAGCTTTTCGTGTCGCACTAATAACAAACTGGAAACCAAATTCACCGTTTCGACTAATTTGATTCTACATGGTTTACGGTTTGGCAGTGGCAAAGATAATTATGAAGTGTTCATTTCTGGACAAAATCGTGCCACAAAGGTTACCGACATTGTGAGTTTTAAATTTGTGAAAACGGCATCATCTGTGAATACGATTAGCTTGGGTGAATCAATAAAATTGAAACCAAATGTTGAGTACACGATTGTGGTCAAATTTAAAACCGATGAACAACACATGATTGTTAATTATCGAAAACCGATTACACCACTTATCGTGACTGGGCCATCACATTTCGTCACTTTTCAAACGACAAGCGATAATTTATTAGAGATTTTTTTTAAATTACAAGTCGACTAAAAATGTATATATGTATATGTGGTGCAAATTATTGTATGTGTATGGTATACTTGAATAAAGTGTCAAAAATATTTAGCTGATTGGATTTTTATTTACATAGCGATATGGAGACGTACTCATGTCAAGAGCATTACATTACAGCAACGTGAGTATAAATTTTAGGTGCAGTTCACCTTATCTCATAAAATTTGGTTCTAATATTTCGATGACCAAACTCATAGAATCGCTATAAATTATTGAAAGCTTTTTTCTATTTACAATTGAAATCATTTTAAACTTAAACTATTCAAGAAATTTTTATTTTCAATTAAGAGTGGAGAGCATGTACTTTTTTTTTTTAGTCCAAAGCTCAAATAAATTTTATTACTTGAATTCTTACTTGCAAACCCACAAACGTACGAAATATTTGAAATTGATCCAAGTTATGTCTTTAAATTAAAGCTAATTTTTTAAAAGCTACTTATCTCAAACTTAAAAATTTAGGTTATACCTTTGAAACCAATTAATTTAGTTAAGAGCTTTAGAGCTTAAATGTTATGAACTTTTTATCCAATCTCCGGTAAACCAATTTAATAGCTTAAATTTAAATTTGCAAATTTTTAAAAAATTAAAACATTTTGGCGAAAGCTCAATTTTAATATTTAAATCAGTTTTCAAGCCGGAAATGTATGAATCTATAATATAAGCCACGATTTCACTGTAAGGAAATGTAAGTTTTTCAAATTTTCAGATCATTGAGCTTTTAATCTTTCAATTAACCCAAAATTATTTGATATAAAGCTTTTTTAAAACAATCAGCCAAAAGCCGAAGCGCAATCTGGGTATTAGTGTATTTACATCAAATAAATTCGAATAGGTCACATATTTTTTGTTGTTCAATTTTTATACTGAGAAAGCTTTCTTAAAACGTATCTATTAAAAATAAGGAGCTTTAATGTAATTTTAGAGATTTTAGAGCAGTTTAACAAATCATATTGTTAATTTTTATGTTACTCAAAGTAAAACATGTTACACCAGATTAGAAACTAATGATTTATATAAAAGCTCTGATTGTCATATATCTTTCACAATAATTAAACCGGAAACCACTGACATTCTTTTAATACATATTTTCCCAAACTTTCTCCATTAAAGTTTTATATTTCAAAGCTAATAAATTTGATTAATTAATAAGTTACTAAAAGCTCTATATCAGTAATTAATCGGTTTCAAATATTAAAGCTTCTTGTATTTATTCTCGTGCAAACCTTTTATTAAATTTTTTTTTCAGTTTTAATTAACTTATTTTTTTGGAGCTTTTACCATTATCGTGTATATATTTAAATATGAAAGCTTTTGTAATCTAAACTGGTTAAGTTTAATTGTTAAACTGGGAAATATACTTTTTTATGTTAGTCTTGTAAATTTTTTTTAAGCTTGCCTTAGAGAACTACTTAATGGAACTTTAAAGCACTAATTTCTAATTAAAATTTAGTTTTAGCGGGATTCGAAATTGATCCAATTTTAGATAGGGTAATTGTTAATTTTTGTTGAAATATTTTTATAAATTCAGTTTATTTAAAGTTGCAACCATTTTTTAAAATTAAACTTATGAGCTTTTTATTAAAAAATTAAATTATAAAACTGGCACTGATGTTAAAAGAGATCTAACAAACAATATAAAATATTTTAAAAAGTTGACATTTAAAAAATGTGCAATATAACGTCTAAAAATCAACGTATTTTTATATTATGAAACATTTAAGCTTTATGTTGAGTTGTTGATGTATAATTTAAAGTAACTTCTCAGTTAAGAACTTTCTAAAAATCTTGAATCCAAATTTTAATCTCTGATTCAAATTATTCCAAATGTCCATGAAATCTAACAAATTTTTCGATAAAAGCTTAATAAATATCCATCATCGAGAATGTGAAATGTAAATATTACAAAGGTCAAAAAATTAAATTGACTTGCAATATTTAGTACATTTGTTTAATTAGAATTGGCAGTCGCACTTGTCGTTTATTTAATATTAAATAAGCTTTCTACAAATTAACGTAAAACAAAAATAATACATGAAACTTTTAATAATAGAGTAGAATTGTTCAGATAATCAATTTAACTGTTAGTTTTTGTTTTAATCAAACTAAACTTGGTTTTGATTCGGAATAAATTATTTTAATAAAAGCTCAGATTGCTATACGAAATAAAAGGCTTACAATATCAACCTACCGTTGAGGAAGTAATAAACGAAGAATAAAAACCCATTTGAAATAGCGTATGATTGATAAAAAAAATAAGAAAAGCTCTATAATAGTTTAAGCTTTTTCAACTTAACTAAGGATTGCAAGCCTCGATCAAAAGTAATGGTTTCTATATGTTCGAAATAAAAAATTGTAATTAATTTTTAGCCAAAAGTATTTAATTGGTTATTAGCAGTTATAAAATTTAAATTAATTTATAAAAGCTTCTGAACATAATGTTTAAAATTGAAATCTGGAATATTTTTATTATGTAGTTATTGAACTACGCTAATATTATTATTGAACTAAGCTAATAATATTATTGAACTAAAAGCTCAATTAGCTTTTGTGACAATTTTAAGAGCTTGAAATACTTTAACTAACAAAAGCTTAAATATGTTGAACTTTCAGTGAATTTTTTTTTTTTAACATTCATAACTGAAACTATCAAAGCTTTTCAAAGATATTATTGTCGTTTCTTGGAACTTCAGAAAAAAATCTTTCAATAAAAGCTTTGATTGGTATACGAAACAGAAAGCTTTTACGATCTATGACTTACCGGAAAACGTTGAATAAGTAATAAACAAAAAAATGCAATATCCAAAAATTTGAAGATAGATATAAAATTAAGGAAAGCTCAGAAAGTTAGTAAAAGCTTTTTAATACAACTTAAAGTTGCATATTTTTTTAAACACGGACGCTTTTCTAAATATTTTTAGTCAAAAGCTTCCAATTGGTTATTAATGGTTGTAAAATTTAAATAAATTTTTAAAAACCTTTTGACTATAATTCTAAAGTTTTAATTTAAATCTTTTGTTTATGTGCTTGTTGAGTTAAATCTTTAACTGGTAAAAATATTGTCGGTAGTAGTGGGGACTCGTGAGAGAACCCAGGCAATTTGTATGAAATGTAACACATTGCGATTACAAGATTTAAATGAATTTCACAAATCAAAGAGTGACAGGAAACCACTGAGACGTTTGTTCACAAATGATACCCTGGTCGAACAAAACCTGAGCAACCAGACACTTTCAAAATTCATTCAAACATACAACAAAATATCATGAGTCTTAGGGCATCTGGCGTATTTCTAGGAAATTCTGAAACGTATTAAAATAAACACAAACATTGGGATTGCTCACTCAACAATTTCAAGCAAAGAAATTAATTTAATTTTAAAAAAGAAACATCCGTCATTGTGGAAACATCGCAGTAAAATCTTATCGTTTTGAACGGTCTATAATTAAAGCCGTAGTTGGTTCTATCTGAAGATAGTCTATCTTATTGAAGTGAACGTTGGTTTTATATTGAAGAGAAGTAACAAATGTACTGTTCCTCTTTGACATTGATACATTTCTTGAAATGTTAATAGTTTAATGAATATTGTAACACTTTTTAGTTGAGCATGAGAACCACCAATTGATTGAAGATTTCAAATGATTTTTGCCTGTAGCATTGAAAAAAAACTTGATCCTTTTCAGTTAAAAGCTTTCTATAAAAGTTAGATTTATTTTCTCAAACTAAAATCTACCTTGGTAATTCAGAAAAAGTATTTATATAAAACCTCTGATTGGTATATGAAATAAAAAGCTTTCACAATATATAAATTACTGGAACCCGTTAAGGATATAATGAATAGAGAATAAAACAATCCAAAAAATGTAAAGAAAGATCAAAAATAACGAAAAGCTCGGTATAAGTTTAAGCTTTTTAACATACCTAATTTGTATTTCAACACAAATTTTTTGTGGCTGTTCTTAAACTTTTGGAATAAAAAACTGAAATTAGTTTTCAGCCAAAAGCTTTCGATTGGTTATTAACAGCTGTACAATTTAAATTAAAGCTTTAAATACTTTAAATAATAAAAGCTTAAATATTTTGAGGTTTCAGTAGTAATCTATATAATTCTTTTGATATATCGTTAATAAATCCATGATACCGTTAAAGATTTTTAAATGGCATTGCCCTTTTTTTACGTTGACAAAACAAACATGAATCGAATGAAATTGTGGGACATGTTCAGAAGAATATAATTGCATAAAATTCAGTCGGAATAAAAGAACCAAATGTATCTTGCTACGTGAAGTCCAATAGGGTGGTAATATTTGTGGAACCTGATGGAGAAGAGATAAAATTATGGGAAACTATTTATTGAAGTCAACTGCACTGTGTAATAAAACTACAGATAATAAATTATGGGAATAAGCTGTGGAACATATGTTCAGAACAACATTTCTTCAACAATACTTCCAATTCAAATTTGTATTCGCTTGATACGTTTTAAAATAAATTTGAATCTAAATTAAAAATAATCTGGGCAAATTATGAAATTGTTGAAAATTATCTGACAAGAATTGTGGAACTTATTAGACTCGGATGTATAGAGAATAGAGCAAATGTTTTATCAGTTAGCAAATTTCATTTTGGTTGTTTTTGGAGTCGGATTAGGTTATTTTGGTGGCCTAGTTCCATCTTGTTTGGTGTGACTATAATTGGTCCCCCTTTTAAAAAGTTGTCAGATGTGAGGACTGTATGTCATCTTCTATTTCGTTGAACAAAGGGGCTAGCTGTCTTGAATTATGGCAAGTTCCTACTTCTCATAAATCCTTAAAGTTGGAATTTCCTGGGGAATAAAAGTGCCAACTCCGTTAGTTTAGTGGCTGATACCTTTTGTTGCTTCGCTTAAGACGAGGGCATTCGTTTTAGTTCGTTCGTCATGTAGGCTGGTTTAAGTCGGTCGATGGAAATTGATACATTCTTTCCATTGTAATCAATTACGAAATATTTGCGGTATCATCGTTGAACAGTGAATGGGCCCTCATATAGTGGTGTCAATCCTATATTTTGACTTTATCTACCAAGAAGGAAACTCTGTCCCAGTCCGTTAGGTCTTTTGGAATATAAATATTGTCTTGATGGCTATTACGAGTATCTTTTGGAACGACGTTGCGCATCGATTCACGTAGATTTTCAACCAGTGAAGTGGGATCTGTTGATGACGAGGGATTAGGATGCAGCACTAGTTCTCCTGGGACCTTCAACGGATGTCCGTAGACAAGATCCGCGGGAGTGCATCCAAGTCTTGATCGAAGATCGTATTTCAAGGAGGATAATTGGGACTTCTTCACCCCAATTAAAGGTATTCGATCTAGCATATAACGAGCCTTCTAATAATGGCGATAGAACGTTTCAACCATGCCATTTCCATTACGTTACCTTTAGATATAGATAATGGTCCGAGCAGGTCTGTGAATATGTTCATGAGAATGTGTATGTTTAGAACGTGTATGTCTGTTAACTTTAGACTTTTGGCAAGGAACGCAGGTCTTAGACCAAAATCCTCAGTCGATGTTTCACACCAGATAGCTAGATTTGAGGGACTATCAAGAACCAGTTCTAGCTTACATTTTGAGCTTCACGAGTTAAATGTGTCTGCCACAACGTTGTTTTGCGCTTTTAACGTACCTTAAATCGGTAATAAATTGTGAAATGTAGTCGAGCTGACGACTCTGTCGAGGAGTTCGCTCGTACTTGGACGCGATTGCGGAAGTCAATGGAGAATATTCTACCTCTAACGATACAACGGAAAAGCTTGATGGCACAATAAATAGTTTTCGGTCGAAAGCAGAATATTTTTGTTCGGGAGGGGAAAGCTTCTTGGAAACAAAACCTAGGGGCTCCCAACTTCTGCCATGGAGTTGCTCCAATACCGTTCCTACCGCAACATCGGAAGCATCTGTGTTGATGCGCAGTGTTTCATGCTGCATAGGATGTGCAAGAAGGGTAGCTTCCGCGAGGGCAACTTTTGTTGTAGTAAAAGCTGCCATGCGTTCAGGTGGCCACGTGAATGGGTTGGATGTGTATTGGCGCAATATGTTCTGCTTAGTGAGGAATAAAGCGATAATAATTGACCATGCCCCCGAAACACCGCACTTACCTGACATAAGTAGGTTGAGGAAACGATTGGATTGCCGGATTCTATCCGCAGATGGTTTGACGCCATCTTTGGTGATTTCATGGCTTAGGAAATTGATAGAGCTTACACCGAATTCAGATTTGGACAATTTAATAGGTAAACCATATTCTGCTAGTCGAGCGAACAAGATTATTAGATGCTCGTGGTGCTCAACCTCTGTTTTGGTGCCTACTAAAATGACGTCGATGTATAAGTAAACGGCATCCATTTCTTTCGTTACCTCGTCCATCAGACGCTGAAATATTGGCCCTGCATTTGTAAGACCGAATGGTATCTTTGTGAACTCAAAGAGTCCAAAAGGAACGGTGATATACGCTCGCACGAGATCTATCTTTGTGAACACGATGCAGTTTCGGAGGTTTAAAGAGAATTTGTGTATTTGTGGTAAGGGTAATCGATCTGGTACCGTGATCGCCTTTAATCGGCGGTAGTCCCCGCAGGGCTGGATGTCAGTAGTTGTAACATATATTCAAACTCACTTTTAGTTATTTTTTGCTTTTGGGGATCTAAGCGTCGTAGAAGCGAAAATGGTAAATAACCTTCAGTAACGATTCGGTGTACCACGTTGTGTTTCACCGGACGATCACACCTAGGCTCCTGTGTTAGTGTAGAGTAACAGCGAAGTAGTTCGCCATACGGACATTCGATAGCAAACAGTCGAGGTACATTTTATTGATTACCCAAGCATCTGCTGCATTAACTAAAAGAGATGTGTTTGTATCTAACAGGCGTTCGGTCTTAAAATCAACAACCAACCCGAATTTAACTAAGAAATCCGCGCCGTTTATTGGTTTTGTAATCGATGCGAGTATGAAATGATGGCCGTCAACAGCGATTAAGCGATTTTCTTAATTGTTTACAAGATTAGTGAAGTACATTTTTGGAACGACGGAAACATCATCACCAGTATCAATTAAGTAATTTAACTTAGTATTGGGACAACTTATAGTAAGGCGACGATTCTTGATCGTCCTATTGTTCGTCGCCTGTACAGTTTTCCGTGGTGGGAGTATGTTGTAAAGTTGTCTTCTTTTTGAAAGAATACCCTTCACATTTTCTTCCATTTACTCCAAATTTTTGGGTATAGTAGCAAATCCAAGGTCCAGTGCCTTCTCGTAAACGATTACGCGATCCATAACGTCTTCTTTTTCTGCTATTTGATCGTTGACTTGTGCGCGATCTTCCGGCAAACTCACGATTGAATTTCGCTATCAATTAACGATGGATATTCACAAACGATCAAACTGCACAAAGGGATTACAGTGTACCACGCTTCTTCGGTTCTATTTGGTACATCCACATATACCTGGTGCTTTTTACGCCCTCAATATCGTTCATCCTGAAATTTTAATATTCGCCTGAGTGTTTATTCTAATACATTCATCGCCTATCCCATATATTATTACATCATTACAGTATACCCAGTCATGTGAGTAGTAAAGTACATTTTATTTATTATGTTCACATGTGTACCAGGTCACACCCCAGGCCACAAAAAAAAAAAACATCTAAGACATAACTATATAATTCATCAACTGTAAAGAAAGTGTACAACATGTTTCATTAACTTTTATTACAAAACTAACACTTGTTAATCGTTTAATTAAAGTTTTGAAATAAAAAATTAATGATTTTTTGTATTTTGTACGTTCTGCGAGCGATATGACTCAACTAAATAATATTCTTGTGTTGTATGGTATGTACGTACGTGCGTACCGACATAACTTCGAATAGGTTATTTGGAACTAATTTTTTGAAAGCAATCAAATATATAAATCTTTAGCCGATTAAACACGTTGAATGCTAAGTGTATATAGTAAATTTATAAAACGGTGGCCGGTGTAGGGTTATATATTTATACAGAATTTGGATTAAGTATAAACAGATATTAAATTTCTTACGTTTTATGATTGTACATATATGTATAGGTGTGATGACTAATTCTGTTCGTATGCTTTAAATTTGTTACCCCGTGTGTATGTACGTACATGTTTTGAAAGTGTGTCTGCACAACAAATTGGTAACCGATATATTTATATATAAGATGCTTCCTAGAAAATATATTTTTGAGATGTAGTGCGAGAGACAAATACTGTGGGCGATTTCGAATTGTGTATATTCAGAGCATATTGTTTACCCATAATGATTTAATGACATTTTCATGTTTGGGTTGAATCGAAAGAATTAAGTCGACTTAATAAATTTGCATGACCTAGAATTTTTTTCATAATTTTCATCTAAGCACTACTTATACCTACATACGAGGGACCGATATATATAAGAAAACCTCAATTTGCATAAAACCATAATTAGTTTATGTACTATGTATTGTATGTTTAGACGTACATACATATAAGAAATAAATTTATTATTTTAAAATACGTGTGTGTGGGAGCGTACACAACAAAAGTACACAGACAATAATAATATTTTCGAAATCTTTAAACGATTAATGAATGAAATTACGTGAACTCGTATACACATACATACGAGTACATGTATAATGTGCATATGGGTATATGACTTGTTAAACGACTTATTACAACATTTCTTTCATTTCGTATAATATAAACAATTAAGAGTTTTTATTGTTATTATTAAGGCGATGGTTGGCGTTAGCGCCGTGAGAATTTCGTATGCGTGCTTATCGTATATACAATGAGAAATATTTTAATTATGGATGCGAAATACTTTGAATCATCCACCTTGACGATTGTGCCGGTATACGTTCAATGAAAGTATAGACATTTACTAATTACAGCCCTTGGTGCTTCGTATATAAGAAGCCAACAATTGCGTGTTTCACGGCCATCCTGATAAAGAAAACGTTTCGAACCAAAAACTCAAGTCAACACGTGTATGCAACCTTGTAAATCTTCAAGTGTTTATGGGATAAGTATTAACTTTATTTTAGACTGGTGAAGTTTGTCCTAAGATTGTACTAAAAAACAACAAAAACAGTTTCCGCATATATGTGTTAGTCTGCAATGCAGTTTGTTTGGATATAACGAAATTTATCTATTATAGGACAACATAATTTGCTAGGAAATAGACTTGATTTTCTGAATTTTCCTGGGAAAATTCTACGAAGCGGACATCATAATGACGTATACACCAATATGTATTAGGGTTTTGGTTTAATTTAAGAAAAAGTAAGGGATTAGATCCTAGGAAGCGGATACCAAAATGACGTATAAACCAAGATATCTTAGGGTTAAGTTTCTTAGAATACGTACAAAATACGCATTCATCCCACGGAGGGATTTGGCCGTATCAACGATGCTCCTTCAAATAGTTCGATCGACTGCAAGAGAAAGCCAGGCACGATGACCGAGTGTTATCAGGTTTCTTTAGACGTCGTTCATCCACCGGGTAGATGGGCTCCCACGAGGTCCTACTATCATTGGTGCCAACTCTATAAGGCCTGTTTGGTGGTCCGATTTTGCGAACGAAGAACGTGCCCAAGCCATTTAAGCCTTGCTGATTTTATCCGATGATGTCAACTTTATCGAGATCATTTCTGATCTCGTGATTCATACGCATCCTGTAGGTGGCTGGCTCCCTTTTGAATGGGACCGAGAATTATACGAACTATTTTACTCTTAATAACAGCAAGTTTTTTGAAGTTTTGCGCTGTTAGTGTCCAGGACTCGCAACCAAAGATAATAACTGGCCCTATCTGCACTTTGTAGATGTCCGGTTTCACTTTGCTCGATATGTGGGGAGACTTGAAGACCTTAATTTTGGCGTGAAATGCTCGGTAGCCTGCTGCAATTCTCGATGCGATGTCGACAGAATTGGAGTTTTGCTCACTGATCAGAGATCGTAGATATTTGAACTCTTCAACTTTTCACATACTGCGTGTCTCCAGAAATAAAATCCCCACGTGGCTGCCTTCTGGCAATCACCATGCATTTGGTCTTCGCTTCATTGTTCTGAAGGCCAATGACAGCCCAACAACTGTTATTTCCAACGGAAGGAGGTCTTCTTTAAGGGAGATGATGTTGCGACCCAGAATGCAAATATCAACAGCGTACGCTAATAACTGGGATGCTTTGTAATATAGACAGCGGCGCTGCGCTGCACGAATGATATTTTATAATGATAAATTGAAGAAAATCTGAGCTATAGGATATTCTTCCATTCAGCCTGACACAAAGAAACCAAGTTGGACGGTATGCTCAGATAGGACAAGGTATTCCATAACGTATTCCTCTTAATGCTTTAGTACGCCTGCTGGAAGTCTACAAATAGACTGTGCACAGGGAGGTCCTTTTCACAGAATTTTTCTAGCACCATCCACAGAGTGAAAGTTTTATCGGTTGGTGAAAACCGCATTGATAATCACCTAATATCCTCCCGGTGTAAGTTGATAACTTTGCCGCAACTACTTTCGCCAAAATCTTGTAACCTGTATTCAGCAAGTTCAGTAGTCGTTGCAGTTTAACCGGTCCCTTTTTTATGAAGCTGACAGATGAGAGCTGTCTTTCACTTTTCTGGGATGTCTTCTATAGACCAAATTATTGATATGAACCCAAACATGCGGTAAAACAAATAATCGCCTCCATATTTGAGCATTTCGTTGCAGATACCATCCTCATCAGGTCTCTTGTAATTTTTCAACTGCGATATCACGTTCCGCATTTCGTCATATGTTGGAGGGAGCGGTGGAGTCATCTCGATGTTAATATCGCATTGAAGTAAGAGAGGGTGTTGCTCGGAAGGTGGTGCCTGTTTCTTTAGAAGTGAGGAAAAATGCCTCCGCCACACTTCGAAAACGGTTTAAGTGTCCATCAATAATTCACCGAATTCATTGCGCAGTCGGTAGTTAGTTCTCTTATGCAGCGATATCTATCTCTCAGGCTAGAATTTTGAATGTTGAGCGCCTATTGTTCATGCACCGTTCTCGTTTCTTTCGTCTGCTTCGTCTGCTTTCGTCTGTTTCTTCATGTAAGCGTTGTGAGATTGACTGGTTATTTGAGATAGATTTCGTTGACGTGCACGATCTTTTTCCCGAAACAGTACATACAATTATTTTCCACCGTTTCCCAGTTTTTAGAAAAAATATCTTTTAAATAAAGTGTCATAAAGTCATTATGGTGTCCGCTTCTTAGTATTTTTCCAAGCAAATTAGGAAAACTCATATAATCGAGATACTTGAGGTTATACCAAACTTGGTTACCCTATACACCTAATCCAATACTTTTTACAAAATTAAAATATTTTTCGGTTAGCTGAAAACCAAACATGTCTATATAATGTTGTTGTTTTAGTTTCCTAGGATTCGTCGTACCAAATATGAATGTCCTTATGATAAAATTCGTTATATCGAGACTTTCTAACACATTTAATAGGAGATTGTTTTTGTTATTTTTTAAGACAAAGTTAGGACAAATTGCACATACGTTTATCTTTAAGGTTCCTTCACAAAGTCAATTTAATTTTCCTCCGCAATCTTCAAACCTTCAAGCAACTTAACTCAAATTTATTTTGCTGTCGTAAATTTTCCATCGTTTATTCTCCCTGGGTACTCTTACAAATTGAATTGGCAATTTAAGCAAGTTTAGGGAGCTTTTAGAGTTTGCATTAGTAAGTGGAGCTTTACCGAGCAAATAGCGCAGTGGTTAAAGCTGCGACGTTTGGATCGGGAGGTACCGGGTTCGAATCCCAACAGAGGCGGGATGCAAATGGGATTTTTCATCTCCCGATTACGATCGGTGATTAAATTGAAAACATCTATGACCCTCTGTTGGAATGTAGAACTCATGGGCCGACCCATCTTCCATGTCACTGTACAGGGTGACATGGAGCTATGCAATGCGCAGGTGGTATACTGTACTTGTGTGAATGGGATGAATGAATGGATTGAATGAATGTTGTGTGAATGTAAGGTAAGGCTATGGACCGTAAAAGTGTCTATGCCAAGTCCTTTAAAAAAAAAAAAAAAAAAAAAAAGTGGAGCTTTTATCAACATTGGGAATTATCAACTCAGAATTCGTACATACTCAAAATTTTTAAAAAACCTGATATTATTTGAGTGTTGAATTTGTAAGCTTCCGGAGCTTTCGATAATTGTGGTTGAGGTTTTATAAACACCTAAACATTTTTGGTTTATTTCATCAACTATAGGAATTTTTTGATATTCAAACTGTAGTTTTCGGAGGAACTTTCATAAATTGCGTGAATTTTGAGAACCTGTGTTCGGTGCTTTTATAAAGAACGGTATTTTTTGGGATTGGCCCCTTTTATAAAATTCTGGTATGCTTGAGAAACTGAAGATTTAAAAACTAAAAATCAGTTTCAGGAATATTGGGAAGTTGGAACCGAAAATGTACCGAGCTTTTAAAAACTTACATGACATTTAGAAGTTGAATTAATATAACTTTCGAGCTTTTATTAACCATGTGGGTTTTAGGTTGAAGTATCCAGCGGTGCTCTGTATATTTTTAGAAGCCCATTTATTAAGATGCCATGTTTTGAAATTTCGGTTAGTAAGAGTTTGGACCTTTTTTATAAGCTTTTGGGAAATTTTAGAACATAGATTATTAAGTTACCGAAACATTCATAAAATCTGATAATTTCTAGAAAGAATTTGAACTAGTACAGTTATCCGAGCTTTATTAAACTCTGTGAATTATTGGAGGCAGTACCAGAAAGCTCTAGGAGTTCTGAAAACATCAGATCTTTTATCCAATATGAGAATTTTTAGCAGTCAATTTCCAAAGCTTTAATAAACTGAGATTTCATAAACTCTGGAAATTTGTATGTAGTACGATTAGTAAATTTCTGAAAATCGTCATGTTTCAGAGTTTTTATTAATTCTGAAATTGGATTAGTAAGTTACCAAAGCTTTTATCAGCTCTTATAATTGAGCTCTTGTAAATTCGAAACGTTACTTGTCGGAGCTTTAATAAACTATATTCAAGTTTAGATTACTAGGTTTCAGCAGCTTTTATATGCCTTTGTATTTTTCAACCATAACTCATATATTTACATGGTAGTATAGGATGGATTATGTGTTATAACAGCATAAACGTGATATTAATGCCAAGTAAATAAGTCGTATGTTTGCCTAATTTTGTGCAACGATTACTGAACGTTTTTTAGTAATGGAACCGAAATTCGAATCAATAAAAACGCACACGAGTACTCGAAGAAGTGATAACCCTGGATTCGAAATCTACGAAAAGTCGATTAAACATGACGATACCAATAAACCGCAAAGATCAACGCTTGTGAACGTCACGGTTATGTAATTTGCGGAACTTGGAAAGAGCTGGGTCATGCACGAATGTGAAAAATGCTATAGGGATCCCAATGTTCGGAGAAAACTAAAAATATAAGAATGTGTTCTAATCAAATCAGACCTGTATTAGTAACGATAGTTGAATATTGAAGCACGTTTCACAGTTTGGACGTGACGAGGAGATGAAAACGATGGTTATTACAATAACAAAGATAAATTTAACTATACATATGAGAATTTCAAATGCGTGCTTATCGTATACAATGAGAAATAATTTAATTATGGATGCGAAATGGTTTGAACTCACGGTGGATTGAGCTGGTATACGTTCAATGAATGTAAATATATACTAATACAACAACTGCGTATTTTACGGCCATCATGATTTAAAAAGCGTTTTGACCCTAAAACTCAAGTCTACACGTGTATGCAACCTTGTAAATCTTCAAGTATTTGTGGGATAAGTCAAAGTAAATTTTCCACCGTTTATACTCTCTGGGTACTTTTAGAAATGGAATTAGCAAATTTCTACTATAATGAAACAGTTAATCAAATTTCGGGAGCTTTTTGCATTATTAAGTGGAGCTTTCATCAAAATTGGAAATTTTGAAATCAGAATTCGTACATCCCCAAAATTTTTAAAAACCATGATTATTTTTTAGTTTTTAATTTGTAAGCTTCCGGAACTTTCGATAATTATGGTTGAGCTTTTATACACACTAATCGTTTTTGGTTTATTTTATCAACCATTGGAAATTTTTGATATTCAATCCGTAAATTTTCGGAAGAGCTTTTATGAAATGTGTGAAATTTTAGAACTTGTGTTCGGTGCTTTTATAAACTATGGTATTTTTTGGGGGTTTGATCCTTGTTTAAAATCTGGTACGCTTGAGAAACTTAACTTTTAAAAATTTTAAGTCAGTTTCAAGAATATTGGGAAGTTGGATTCAAAAGTTTATCGAGCTTTTAAAAACTTAGATGAAATTTAGAAGTTAAATTAATATAACTTTCGAGCTTTTATTATCTATGAGAATTTTTAGATTGAAGTTGCCAAATGCTCTATGTATTTTAAGAAGTCGATTTATTAAGTTAGATTACTAAGAGTTTGGAGCTTTTTATAAGTTTTTGAATTTTTAGAAAATAGATTAATATGTTACCGGAATTTTCATAAAATCTGATAATTTCTAGAAAGAATTTGAACTAGTTTAGTTATCCGAGCTTTATTAAGCTCCGTGACTTGTTGAAGGCAGTACTAGAAAGTTCTAGGAAGTCTGATAACATCAGATATTTTATCCACTATGCGAATTTTTAGCAGTAAATTTTCAGAACTTAAAAAAACTGCGATTTAATAAACTCTGGACATTTGTATAAATAGATAGATTAGTAAATATCGGAAAATCGTTACGTTTCAAAGCTTTTATCAATTCTGAAAGTGTATGCGTGTTTTTAGATCTTTTGGATGTGTAAATTTTCGAGAAATTGGATTAGTAAATTACCAAAGCTTTTATCAGCTCTTATAATTCAGCTCTTGTAAGTTCGAATCGTAACTTTTCGGAGCTTTTATAAACTATGTTTAGTTTTAGATTGGTAAGTTTCAGCAGCTTTTATATGCCTTTATATTTTTCAATCATCACTCATATATTTACATAGTAAAAAGAGTTTGGAGCTTTTTATGAGCTTTTTGAATTTTTAGAAGGCAGATTAATAAGTTACCGGAACAAGAAAAGAATTTGAGTAGAGCTATCCGAGCTTTATTAAACTTCGTAAATTATTGGGGAAATTTACTAGAAAGCTCTAGGAGCTCTAATAACATCAGATCTTTTATCCACTATGAGAATTTTTAGCAGTAAATTTTCAGATCTTTAATAAACTGCGATTTAATAAACTCTGGACATTTGTATATAGATAGATTAGTAAATTTCGGAAAATCGTAACGTTTCAAAGCTTTTATCAATTCTGAAAGTGTATGCGTGTTTTTAGATCTGTTGGATGTGTAAATTTTCTAGAAATTGGATTAGTAAATTACCAAAGCTTTTATCAGCTCTTATAATTCAGCTCTTGTAATTTCGAATCGTAACTTTTCGGAGCTTTTATAAACTATGTTTAGCATTAGATTGGTAAGTTTCAGCAGCTTTTATATGCCTTTATATTTTTCAACCATCACTCATATATTTACATAGTAGTATGGGATGAATTATGTGTTATAACAGCATAAACGTGATTTTGATGCCAAGTAAATAAGTGGTTTGTTTGCCTAATTTTTTTTAAATATAATGATGCAGGTGCCAGCAAACCGCAGATCAACGCTTGTGAAACCCCACAGCTATGAAATTTGTTGAACGTGAAAAGAGCTAGGTCATACCCGAATTTGAAAAATTGTAGGGATCAAAACGTTCGGAGAAAATTAAAAATATAAGAATGATTTCTTATCAGATTATTAGTAACGATAGTTGGATAGTGGAGCAAGTTTAACAGTTTGAACGTGACGAGGAGATCAAAACGATGGATATTACAATAACAAAGATAACATTGCTTGTTACCTAAATTAGGCCTTCTTCGCATATAGAGAGTGGCTTCAATAACGAGAAGATGTTGAAAATGTTATGGAATAATTGTCATTTCTATAGATGTGGACAATTTGGAACCCTCTCAGAAGGCGTACTATCCTCTTTTCTCTGCTACATAGAGATCAATGAATTTCTGTTGTTGGAACTGGCTTGGGAGGGTATAGCTGAAGTAAAGCCGTTCTGAACTGGGTATGGAAGTGATAGCCATTCAAAATTGATTCGATACTATAGTTTATACTACAAAATTCAAACACCCGGTATTCGGTTGCTATTACCTTATACGGCACTACGGATTAGGTTTTATTGGAGCAGAGATGTTTCTGGATTTAAACTTGGACAGAAATTTAATTTGGATGCCTACCATTTTAGAAAGAGTAAACAAAGACTCCTTATTTATTTATTAAGGTATGTAGTTCTTCATGGATGGCTTCAAGATAGACGGGCTTGACAAGAACTTGACTTGTTTGAGACATATGGTATTATCTCCAACTGATATTACAACCCATGTGTACAGGCAAGTGGCCATAAAATCGCTGGAATAAATTTCATTGATGGCGAGGATGGCGTTACGGTCTGTCACTCTGAAACCTGGAGTCGCTTAGTGCAGCGCTTAAGAAAAAGGCATTGGATGTAGCATATCACGACAAGTTTGATCAAATTTCGTAGGTTTTGAACCAAAAAAAATACTTTTGTTCACTTTATTTGCTCAAGTTCGGCATTATCACACTGAAGACATAAGCATATAAACCTACCATAGTGGACAGCCTCTCGGATCAATGAATCTATAAATTGCAATATATAGCCGTGCTAATTGGTTCCACTAGAGGAAAAAGTGAAGTAAAGAAGAAGATCCTGTGGCCCCACAATGAATCGTTATGTAAGTGTGCCGAAGCAGCCACAGGAACCTAACCTAACCTATATGAGTAAGGCGAATCAAGTTTGATACTGTTTCTTCTTTCTAATTCGAAGTTTATTTAGCAGTTCTATCTTTAGCGTATTCAAATTCCAACAAAGGTCTTAAGTAGCGATTGACGGAAGATATTAGAACAGATATCTAATCAATCATGCAATAGACGTGGAAAATGCCATCGCTATCAAACAGACTCATTTCGCGTTATCGACCACAATACGGTCATATATATAACAAGAGTATGGATGCTCTCTTTGGGCGTTATTAGAAGACCTTCGTACCGAAATCATATGATTAATTGATGAATCTATCAACATCTAGAGATTTAAAAGGTGCATTTTAGCCATATCCCATCCACATTTTTGAAGTTTTCAGATTATAGGAGAAACTCCATTCTAAGGAAATATTTTTAAAGCTATTAGCTTTTAAAATTACTTTGTTGGGGACAGGTAACTTTACGAAACCGAATTACGAGAACTTAATTGCTAATGTGCATTTAAGGTGAAGACTTGAAGAGTTTTGAAAATAGGAATTTACAAATAATTTGGTTAAAACCCTAAGGTATAAGAAAAATGACTGACCTCTTTTAGAAAACTGGAATTAAACACTTCGGGGCACGAAATGCATGTAGTCACTGTCGTTTTTGAGACAATCGATAAAATAATGGGCGATAGGAATCTTTACCAAGATTCTTAACTGGACAACTAGAAGTTATACAGAGCATGCCCTCTTAGCATTTCCGTGAACCACGCTCTTTAAGGTATCTTTCTCTAAAGCCTACTTGTTACCTACCCTCCATTGAATTCGACCATCTATTTTGCCATAGGGCTATAGACGCTTTTCTTGTTTGCCTCTTGAGTGATCTCAAGTTGTTCGGCCTTATCTGATTGCCCAGAATCTCATTTAGGAGTATATCTATTGGAATCATTCCGGCCAAGACGGAAACTGCATAATTTGATACCGTTCTGTACGCCTAGGTGATTTCGACCTTGACACTTCTTTGAGCACTGATTAGGGTACGTCGGTGGTGACAGTCCATTCTGTCAGTCCATCCAGCGCATGAGTAAGTCATTGTGGAGACCATGAGTCCTTCATATATAGTAAACTGGGTATCTTGCCTGTGGCCACATGTCTCTCTTGCTATACTCTTTTAAGCAACTTGTTTGCTATTCTCCGCATCCCTTTTAGCATGTGGGGCGACTTTGAGGCTTTTGCCGAAGTCCTCGCCAAGCCATTTGACAGTTTTTACCATTTTAATTCGTTGACCATTTATTGACATCAATAGGGGTCTTTTGATGTCAAGTGATCCCTTTAAGTGATCATAACTATCTTGGCGAAGGACAACTCTATCTTGTAACCATTATACCAGTCTACCATCGTGTCTATGACCAGTTGTGCTTTTTCTTGAATATTTAGTCTAGAAATCCCAGCAAATAGCATTACCTTATATCATCCACGAATGCAAGCTCTTGAACTTCGTGGTTCATGCTACTAACGAAGACTATGGAATATAGGTGTGGGCATAAAATGATGCCTTGTAGGCACTCCTTATTGACACTCTTTCGGAGTGCACCGTGACTTGTAGTTAGAGTGGCTGTTCTTTCAGCAAAATAGTCTTATGGAGTTGTAAATATTTGCGGGGCAAGTTATTTTCTTTAACTCCCACATTATACTTGGCCACCATCTAGAAAAACTCTCAGATTATACTTTTAATTCGGAGCCGCAATTTAGTTTCTAAAAAGCATTTGTATATACAACATACCTTACAATGCAAAGGGCAGTAACAAAATGAATCCAACAGACTAAGGACATAATCCCAGTTAAAACTATTTACAATCAATATTGGTAGACCATACCAGTCTCACTTTTGAAGACTTTTATTTAACCACCGACCTCCATCAAATATGGAAGCATAAGATAAATGGTCAGCCAGTTCTGCAATTGTTTACTTGAATCTTACGATAAAATCGCCAAGTTTAACAAGAGTACCTGGCTGGCAAACTAAACAACGAATCAATCTTATGGAAAATGTTGTGCTCAATACTAAAACTGATGCAGACATTACTATTTCAAAAAGCATCCAACAGTAATTCTTTGTTATTGAGTAATCGTACAAACAAAACTCAAAGTAGTAAAATTTCTTATAGGATTGAAACCAGCTTCAAAATATCACGAAAATCCTTTCGAAAACCTTAGAAACAGTTCTGAACTCCCTGATCAAAATAATCAGATGTGCCAGGTTTCATGAAACAACCACTCTATTGCTGTTCCAAGATTATGGAATACAGCTGAAAATATTGTTCACTTGGTAAAGATGGCACAGGTAAATTACCATAAGGCTGATACCAGATTTGTAAAAAGAAATCAAGCGGCGAAAGAAATAAACTCCAACCCATCAGTAAATAAAATAAAAATCATAATTGGGCGGCTACTTCCAGTACACAATTGCACAAACGGGCCCACGGTGCAATACCCAGACAAACCCACACACGATTTAAGGTCACCACTCGCATTTATTGGCTAATATGCAAAGTGGAAAATTATTCGGAAAATTACTGATGAATTGTGGCTGTCCTAATATTACCATAATACCTATATATGCGCGATCCAATTAGAGCTTAAGCTTACAAAATATTTAACAAATTTAATAAAATCAATATTTACGCTAAGAGGATGGTTCAAACAACAAAATTGTTTTCGGAATTCAATGAAATCAGAATAAATAAAAATCAAACGTTCGCTTCTGCCAAAATTAAATCAAAACATTTAGACAGGCATAAGCTTTTTTATATGAATTTTCCAAATATATTTTATTCCATCGTCCTTAAAATAACAAGAACATCCTTTTGGCATCGATAAAAATCTAAACGTATAATTCGATTTTCCGCCATTACCGAACATCTTCCCACAATATTTTCCGTATATAAACCAAACGAGTCTTACAAATGAATACAAAACTTAATGATAGAAAAGGTCATAATAGAAAAGTATCATGACCCAATATAGAGAAAGTATGGTGGTGTGCTGTGCAGGAAACTTTATATATAATTTGGTTAGCATACAAAAAACAATAAACTACCCGACACACACACACACAATACATTTTAAGTAAAAGTTTTTCTTTTTCGTTTTTAGTTTCAGATCGGATATGTACCAACCAAGTCAACAAAAATTTTAAAACTTTTTATGTCGACCAAATATTTAACTTTTCTTTGTTCAAAATTTTTCGATGTTTGTACGTACTTACACAAGTTAGATTCTCACCCTTTTTCCCCGATTGGCCTGCCTCTAATATTAGGATTGATATTTTCATTTGCGGACGATTTTTAATTTTAACTTTGCTCTTTTACAATTCTAAACTCAATTGTGGATATTGTATGTGGTTTATGGACTTTTCTAGGTCAATATGTAAATAAATTATGGTGTACAAACTAGGGGGTGAACTTGGTAACCGATTTCGGGCTATTTGACAATATTCGGTAAAATTCTAAAAACCGAAAAAATTGACATTTTCCTAATATCTGAAAGCCATTCTGTATAAAAACAAAAATCGAAGAAAAAACAATCCACAGTAAACACAACAGCTTACTCTTTCTGAAATATAGTGTCCTACCCGGCATAACTAGAAAAAGGAAAACTACATTAAACTATTTAAATCGCTAGGACGTGATTTTGTTATTTGAGATGACTTTAATGCGAAAAATACCTATTGGGGATCTAGACTTACGGCGACAAAGGGTAAAGAATTTTTTCAAACAGGGCAGACATCAAAATGTGAATTTTACTCTGATGGTTCCACCACATACTGGCCCAGTGACGAAGCTGATATTCCGGTCCTAATAGACTTTAATGTAGCAAGAAATTTATCTCAGAACTACATCTACATTGAAAACATAAATTTTCTAGTATTGGATCATCCACCGGTTATCACGACGGTCAGTGAAATGATAATCCAAATGGAAAGTGCACCCAGATTAATCAATTCAAAAACAAACTGGGAACTCTTTCGTGAACTAATGGAGACAAAAATCATTCTCCAGGTACCGATAAGAAATGCTCACCAGTTGGAAGACGAATGGGAACAACTAAATGAAACAATTCGCTATGCTGCTTTAGCAAGCACCCCCATTATTCAAAATTAAAAGAAGCTTAACATATCCTATCCAATGGAAGTTAGAGACCTGGTAAGAGAAAATCGGTCAAATTAATCGTTCATCCGAGGACAAAACAATTATCAGTTTATGTAACAGTCTCAAATCCCTCATTAATGAAGTTAAAAATGAATCAATCAACAGATATCTTGTAAGCCTAACTGATGAAAAAAATTCTGATTACTCAGAGTGGAAGGCGACGAAAAGGTTTAAAAGACCCAAAATGCAAGTGCCTCCTCTTATAAAGGATGATGGGACCTGGGGAAGAGGACCCTTTAGAAGTTGTCTGTGTGATATTTTAATATGAGGCGTCCCAATATTATAAATTAGCTAATAATTTTATTTATTTAAAATTCACAATTTGTTTATTATTTCGCTTGTTTTACAATTGTTGTTTATATTATTTTACAATTATTAATTAATTATATTTACAATTATTATTCAAGTTAATTATATTTTATTTTATTTATTTTTCACCACTACGATACACACTATGACAAAAATGGCTGACTTGTTGTCAAGAAAATAATTTTAAGTTTTTATCACACGTTGTTTTTTTGTTAAAACTTTTGAGACGAATGAATTTGTTGTTTTTTGTTTTGTTGTATGACGTCGCCTTCGTCTTCGTTTTGTGTTGAAGGAACACATGCGCCGGCGACGGTCAACATTGCACTTATGTGGTGCAGTGGATATTTATTGCATCACCGAACATTGTTAGTTCGTGGTGATGTTGGTTGGATGGCGATGGTTTTACTATAAATGTTTTATAGTAATGGTTCGGTTATTGGATAGTGTTGGTTGGATAGATTGATATGTGATGGGGTTAGTGAACGCTTAATTCAAATAAGTTGGATTATATTTGAATTTCACTAATTATTTTGTTTGTGGCAGAATCGAATATCGGTGAGTCGAATATTCGAGCTGCTACAGTACCCCCTCTCCAGATGAGAAACCATGGGTTTTGAGACGTTATACGTTGAACCGGACGGTTTTGTATCGTTTGCTGGCTGATATCTGATCAGCCGTGTTGAGAATACCGTACGCCGGTTTCAATCTGTCTATTGAGATTGAGTGGTGTTTGTCTTTGATTGAGACAATGAATTGCTTGCGTAAGCGGCGTATAACTTTGTATGGCCCATCGTATGGAGATTGTAATCCAGTTCGAACCTTATCAACCCGGACAAAGACGTAATCGCAATTGTTGAGCGATTTTGGAACGAATATGTTGTTTTCGTTCGTTGGTCTTGTTGCCGTGGGGATAATATTTTGCATGGTGGTGCGGAGTTGGTCGATGACTGTGTCGGTTGTGGATGGAGACGGTAGAGGATGTTCGACGAAGAACTCACCGGGTAGCTTGATGGTTTGACCGTAAACCATTTCAGCTGGTGAGCACTTCAGATCTTCTTTAACCGTTGCTCGAATACCAAGTAGAACGATTGGTATTTCGGAGCTCCAGTGAATTGTGTTGCCTCGGGCCTTGAGAGCAGCTTTGAGCTGGCGGTGGAAGCGTTCGACCATGCCATTGGCTTGCGGATGGTAAGCCGTTGTACGTATCCGATGCGAGCCGAGGAGTTTCGTTAACTCCGAGAAAAGCTTCGACTCGAATTGGGTTCCTTGATCAGTTGTGATGTCAAGTGGAACGCCAAATCGTGATACGTAGTTTTGCACGAATGTGGTGGCAATGGTTGCTGCAGACATGTCGCTCATGCAGTACGCTTCTGGCCATCGAGTGAATCGATCGACACAGGTGAGTAGGTATGAGTATCCATTGGATGGAGGAAGTGGTCCTACGACATCCAAATGAATATGTTCGAATCGACCAGGTGGAATTGCGAATTGTCCAAGAGGCGATTTTGTGTGTCGCTGGACTTTCGATTTTTGGCAAGATAAGCATGCTTGTGCCCAATGGGTCACGTCTTTGTTGATGCTTGGCCAAAAGTATCGAGCAGTAATCAATTTACGAGTTGCGCGGACACCAGGATGTGAGATACCGTGTAGTGTGTCGAAGATGGTTCGACGTAGTTGCTCTGCGATGTACGGGCGATTTGCACCCGTAGATGTTTCGCAGTAGATGTCGAGGCCAGGTAGTGTGAAAAGCTCCAGTTTCAGTGATGAACTGGCGTGACAAGCAGAACCAGAAAGTAAATTCTGAAGTTCCAAGTCTGCTTTTTGCGCTTGTGCGATTTTGTTGCAGTCGAAGTGAGTCTCGACTGTGGCCGTTTCGTTTGCTGTTGTGCGCGAAAGTGTATCCGCGACAACGTTGTCGGTACCTTGAACATGCTGGATGTCCGTGGTAAATTGACTAATATAATCCAAGTGGCGTGCTTGCCTTGGATTGCGTTCAGTTTTAGACTGAATTGCTCGAGTGAGAGGTTTGTGGTCGGTATAAATTGTGAAGTCCCGACCCTCGACAAAATATCTGAAGTGTTTGATTGCTAGATATATTGCGAGTAATTCCCGATCGAATGCAGAGTATTTCTTTTCGGCATCCATGAGCTTCTTTGAGAAGAATCCCAGGGGCTCCCAACACTTGTCGTTGTACTGTTGCATGACTGCTCCGACAGCAGTGTTTGATGCATCAGTAGTAATGCTGAGCTTTGAGTCGCTCAGTGGATGAGACAAGAGTGTTGTGCGTGCCAATTCAGCCTTTAGTGACATGAATGCGTGTTGACATTCGTCAGGCCAAGAGAAGTTCTTGGCGGTTTTGGGCTTACGTAGTAGTACTGCCAGGTGGCTGTGAATTGGGTTGAGTATTTCAGCGAGCTTTGGTATGAATCGGTGGTAGTAGTTGACCATGCCGATGAATCGCTGAATACTCTTGATTGATGTTGGAGCTGGGAATTCTTTAATGGCATTGATTCGGTCTTGTGACGGAAGGATGCCATTAGCGGTGATCTTGTGGCTGAGGAAATCAAGAGTGGATGCGCCGAAGACGCATTTTGAGCTCTTGATGTGAACATCAAACTCGACAAGTCGTTGGAAAAGTGTTTCCAGATGGAGTTTGTGTTGTTCCTCAGTTTGTGATGCCACAAGAATGTCGTCTATGTAGACGAAAACGAAGTCGAGATCTCGAACGACTTCGTTCATGAAGCGCTGAAACGTTTGTGCGGCATTGCGTAATCCAAATGGCATTCGGGTGTATTCGAAGAGGCCAAATGGTGTGGTGATTGCCGTTTTGAAAACGTCTTCAGGTGCCACGGGAATGTGGTGATAACCTCTGATGAGATCAAGTTTGGAGAAAACTTTGCAGCCATGCAAGTGCATGGTGAAGTTTTGAATGTGGGGTATCGGGTAGCGATCCGGTATCGTAACCGTGTTTAAACGCCGATAGTCCCCACATGGCCTCCAGTCTTGATCTTTCTTCTTGACCATGTGTAATGGACAAGAGACGGAAGATGTCGATGTTCGACAAATTCCTAATTCCACCATGTGTTGAAATTCTGCTTGTGCAGCTTTGTGACGCACCGAATCTAGTCTGCGTGGTCTCGACACGGGCAGATGGCCTTCCGTGACGATGTGATGAACCACGTTGTGTCGGACTGGCATTTTGTAGTTCGGCTCTGCTGTAAGTAGTGGGTACTTTTTGAGCAGAGTGCCGTAGCCGTTGTCGATGTTGAAATGGATCGGTGTTGGTGTGTTAACACGAACCATTGTGGCGTTTATTGACAGCTTTGTAGCTGGGTCAATCAGCCGTTTACGTTTGACATCGACAAGAAGTCCGAATTTGCTTAGAAAATCGGCGCCAATGATCGGACGATTCACTGCAGCTAGTATGAAAGCGTGCGTGAAGGTTCGTTTGAGTCCGATATCCACGTTAAGCAATTTTGTGCCGTACGTGTGGATGATTGAACCATTGGCAGCCGATAAGACTAGATTTGAATTTCGATTTGACAATGTGTAATTTATTTTGAAATTCATTGCTGGAATAACCGAAAGGTCAGCGCCAGTGTCGACTAAGTAGGTGAGTTTGTTGTGTTTATCGTACACAAACAAACGTGACGTATATGGTGTGTTTGTGGTCAGGGGAGGCATGTTGCTCTCAACCCGTGACTCTAACAGTTTTTTTGGTGGTCAATGTCCATCTTTACGGCGGCCGCGTACGTCGATGGTTGCGACGTGGTGAAATTGCACGGTGGCGTGCATTTTCTGGCGGCTCTACCAAACTTTGTGTGGAACCAGCATTTACCATGTTGGTACGTGTTGTTGCTGGGACTGCGGGTTCGATTTCGTGAGGGAGCTCGTCGTCCACGCGAACGGCTTCGACCTCTGAGTAACCCGTCGAGTCTGGACTCGATTCTCGACAGTCTTTGTTCGAGTGTGTTTGGTGGTTGTGTTGAACGGGGAGTTCTGTCTCCACTGCGTTCACGTGATTGCCGGTATGGATTATTGATTTGACTGACGCTTTGAGATGTGATGTTTATGACATCATACATCTTGTCGGCTATCTTGGCTAACGTTTGTGTGGTGGAGGATTCGGGCTGTGCTACCAGCGCTATGCGAATCAACTCCGGCATTTTACGTATCCACAAAGATTTAATGATATTTTCATTAAAACTGTTGTTAGCTAGTGTGTGTATGTGCCGTAAAGCGTCAGATGGTTTTTGGTCGCCTAATTGCTGGCCTGAAAGCAATTGTTCCAACTGACGTTCGCCCGATGGTGCTAGTCGTTCTAGCAGCGTTTGCTTTAATGTGTTGTATTGGTTGGTTGTCGGCGGATTGAGGAGGAGATCCGAGATCACATCGCACGTTTCTGGTTGCAAGGCTGATAATGTTTGCAGGTACTTTGTTTTATCAGCTGTTATACCTTGCAGTCCGAATTGTATTTCGGCGAGCTGAAACCATGTGTTTGCTCTTTGTGGCCAGAAAGGTTGTATTGTTATTCGCTGATGTGATGCCGCGATCTCTATTTTTGGACCTTGTTGATCTTGTTCATCGTCCGACATTTTTGCACAAACCAATAAAACAAATCAAAATACAACAATACAATATTTTAAAGCGGAATGGTTACCGTGTAAAAAAATTAGTTGACCAAAAATGAAAAATTAAGCGGAATGGTTACCGTGTAGTGAATGGTTTGAAGGCCGGGATGCTCCTTCTTTTTAACGCCCGATGCGAGATACCCCCGAATATGGAGTCCCTTGCGTCCTGCCTTATATTGGGGGGGGCTCGTTGAAATTTAAGAATAGATGTAAAAAATAAATTTAATTCATGCGAGGTGAATTATTGCAGCGAGAAAACGACCAGGGTGTGAGACTATGGATGGGTGTGCACGTGGTGGTGAAAAAATATATATAAAATGTACAGTAATAATGATTCTACGTTAATGTTTTTTAATTAAAAGTGATTCTACGTTAAAAATTTTAATTAAAAGTGATTCTACGTTAATGTTTTTGAAATATTGTTAATGAAAAATTAAAAAAAAAAAGAAAATTTTTAATAGAGAAAAAATATTTACTAATAATAAAAATAAAAAAAACTCTTATCTGGGTTTTGTACAATGCTGATGATGCTGCTGCTGTTGTTGTTGGTCGTTGCGGTGAGGGTGGATCGCTTCACCGTTTGAATTGTCCCGCCGTTGCGGTGAGGGTGGATCGCTTCACCGTTTTAGTTGTCCCGTCGTTGCGGTGAGGGTGGATCGCTTCACCGTTTATCCCGCGTTGCGTGTGTGGGTCGTCCCCTACACCACGTTTTTTAATTTTTTCTACGCACGTAATTTTCTTCCCACGCGGAATTTTATTTTGTGCGTGTTTTATTCACACAGCGGTAAAAACCGCCGTCGTGGTCACCAATTTAGAAGTTGTCTGTGTGATATTTTAATATGAGGCGTCCCAATATTATAAATTAGCTAATAATTTTATTTATTTAAAATTCACAATTTGTTTATTATTTCGCTTGTTTTACAATTGTTGTTTATATTATTTTACAATTATTAATTAATTATATTTACAATTATTATTCAAGTTAATTATATTTTATTTTATTTATTTTTCACCACTACGATACACACTATGACAAAAATGGCTGACTTGTTGTCAAGAAAATAATTTTAAGTTTTTATCACACGTTGTTTTTTTGTTAAAACTTTTGAGACGAATGAATTTGTTGTTTTTTGTTTTGTTGTATGACGTCGCCTTCGTCTTCGTTTTGTGTTGAAGGAACACATGCGCCGGCGACGGTCAACATTGCACTTATGTGGTGCAGTGGATATTTATTGCATCACCGAACATTGTTAGTTCGTGGTGATGTTGGTTGGATGGCGATGGTTTTACTATAAATGTTTTATAGTAATGGTTCGGTTATTGGATAGTGTTGGTTGGATAGATTGATATGTGATGGGGTTAGTGAACGCTTAATTCAAATAAGTTGGATTATATTTGAATTTCACTAATTATTTTGTTTGTGGCAGAATCGAATATCGGTGAGTCGAATATTCGAGCTGCTACAACCCAAAGAGAAGGCTGATCTGTTTTGCTTAGTATCTCCTAGAAACCTTCCAACCACTACCAAGACCAACTGCCAACGAAAATATATTATTTCAATTCACCAGCTAGATGAGTTTAACATACGCATAGTAACTCTCAAAGAACTAAAAGAAGAAATCAAAAGCAACATCAATGTTAAAAAAGCCCCAGGGTACATGACTTGATTATACTTTACTGCCAAATTATCAAGGATCTTCCGAATAAAGGATAAACCACCTAACGATAAAAAATCATACAGGCCAATTTCTTTGCTGTCAATTATGTCAAAAAATTTTGAAAAATTGTTACTAAAGGGACTTAAACCAATAATTGAGGACCGACAACTAATTCCTCCACATCAATTTAGATTCAAAGAAAAGCATTACTACAATTGAACAAGTTCATAGAATCACGAAAATAATTGAAAGAACGTTAGAACGTAAAAAAGTATGCTCAAGCATATTCGATACAGTCGCCCAAGCATACGATAAATTTTGGCACAGTGGTCTAGAGTATAGAGGTCTACCGAGGCAATTCTATGCCATACTAAGATCTTATTTATCCAATAGACAAATCCGTGTGAAATATAAGGAAGAATCACTTAAGATACGTAAATTTTGTGTTTGAAAGATAAATTGGTAGATGAGCGTAGTCTCAGTTGTAAAATGTGTTATATTCGTAAATTGCCTCTTCTTATCTGATGACATGAAGATTATTGGCCGGGATACGTTTAAGCACGTCAGATTGCGTACGGTTACTTATTTTATTTTTTTTAAACAGTTTTAAAGGCCAATACTGGCTCCTTACTGAAACAACAATTTGGCTCCAACGGTTTCGATCCCGAGCATGGTCTTCATACTGTCTGAGACAATCTGAAGAGGCCAAGTCGTTCTCTACACCGTGGAGCCATCGTTGCCTGCAACGACCTCTGCGCCTACCACATGGTGGCTCTCCTTTCAGAGATCGCTGCACAAATCGTTTCGGATCAGCACGCAGAACGTGACCGAGCCAGCGTACTCGCTGAGATCTTACTTCATGTACAATATCGAGGATCTTCATCAGATCTCTGATCTCGATATTGCACAGAGCTCGGTAGGTACCATCTATTTCGCGTTTTGGACCGTGAATCACACGCATGATTCTTCTCTCAGATGTGGAGGAGCCATCTCTCGTACTCATCCGTCAGCGCCCAACTGATCAACGCTTTGTAAAGCTTCAGCTTCACGGCACTTGATAAGTGTTTAGATTTTAGCAGTGGTCTTAGAGGATACAAAGAACGACTGCTAGCTGCCAGCCGCACTTGAATATCCTCACCCACACTGTTATAGTGAGTGATAAGAGAACCCAAATATTTGAACCTCCTCACTCCCTCAAACATGTAGTGGCCACTACTAAAATTCTGGTGTGCCATTGTCCCTATATAACCTGAGATCACTTATTCCGTTTTGGACTCATTGATCTGGAGTCCAACAGAAGCTGAAAACTCTACAAGCGGATCAAGTATTTCTTTCACTCCGTTGCTATTCAGTCCAATCACGCATATGTCATCTGCATATGCAAGCACCTGATTGGACTGGCGATATAAGATTTTGCGCTGAGGTGTTTCAGATTTACGAAAGATGTACTCCAACATAAGATTGAAGAGTATCGGGGAAATAGCATCTCCCTGTCAAACACCTGAGCTAACTGCAAAAATTCTTGATAGCCTGTTCTCAACTTTAACACAGCATTCAGACTGTGTCACTGTTATTTTACACAATCGTACCATTTTTGTTAGCATACCTAGGTATTCCAGTGCAGACCACAAACTCTCTCAATTGATCGAGTCATAGGTCTCACCTAAAGAAAATTTCATATGGAGTATCACAAGGTAGCGTATTGGTCCCTGTCTTGCACCTCCTGTAAACTCGGGATATACTACCAATGGAAAAAGCAACTATTGCAAGTTATGGTGATGATAAAAATCGACAAATTCAGTCAACAATTGGATGAAAAAATGGAGAATAAAACTGAACGAAAAATATTTCTAATCGGTATGACGCTGAAGGCCAAGTTGAGATGGAAAGAACATGTCAAAAAGAAAAAGGAAGAGCTGAACATGAAGTATAGGAAGATGTATTGGCACTTAGGTGGACATTCTGAACTATCTACGAGGTTCGCAAAACTAAAGCACTTTTTGGTCGTCGTGAAGCACCATTTCAAATTTGAGCTGTTCGGACCAGTTAGTGATGTGAAAAATCAAAACCGTGTGCGTCGCTCAAGAACAACTGAGAATATTGCTGTTGTAGCCCGTCGTGTTAAAGAAAACCCAGGTTTGTCGACTCCTCGTCGATCTTTGTAATTAGACATTCCACAAACGGCATTACACCTTTTTTTGCATAAAGACTTAGGTCTTAAGGCATTTAAAGTTCAGTTAACACGTCGTATCTTCGCTGATTGGATCCTTCAAATGCATCAAAATGATCCGGATTTTCATCGAAAAATCATCTTGAGTGTAATCAGAATTTTCGCATTTGGGGCTTAGAAAACCCAAGAATGATTGTTGAAAAGCCTCTCCATTCTCAATGTGTCACTGTTCGGTGCGGTTTTTGGGCTGGCAGTGTGATTGGACCTTACTTCTTTCTAAAATGAGCTGGTTCAACTGTTACGGTGAATGGATTGCGCTACCGAGCTATGATTACTGATTTTTTATGGCCGGAATTGGAAGATATTGATGTGAACGACGTTTATTTTCAGCAAGACGGCGCTACGTGCCACACAAGCAACGAAACAATCACAATTTTGCAAGAAAGCCGAGATCTTGTGATTTAACACATCTGGACTTTTTTCTTTAAGAATACGCCAAATAAAACAAACAAATCAAACGGAATATAATGAAACTGACAGTGATTTGAATTACGTCTGCCCTCAAGCCACCCAACATGGTATGGTGTACACAAGTAAAAAATCGTAACGAAATAAAAACAAAAAATGAATTCTAAAAATAACAAAAACAAATAAATAAACAAATCGAATAAATAAATAAGTAAATAAGTAAATATACAGAAAAAATAAAAGAAAGGCGCGCGACAATTGTAAGAAATTCAGATAATAAAAAACGAAAAATTAAGAAAACAAAAAACTGTCTTAATCTTTTAAGCGCTTGTGTAGTAACACAAACAAAATATAAAAACTAATCTAAATAAATAAATAAAGAACTAAAGTAATAAAAGATTAAGGGAACTAAACAATTCGTATACTCGTAGTTCTTGTAAAACGAATAATTTACATCTAATTAGCATTAAACACGTTGTATAGACGTGGATTATAAATTTAAAGCCACTCAACCGTACTACGTATATACATTCGTAATTTATTCGTCTTAATTATAGGTAGTAAGAAGAAGATGATTGTTTACCGCACAAAATATTAATAATTTTATGTACATATACAATTTTCTTATCGATGATAACCACAAAAATCAATCGACAATATTTTTGTTGTTCGAAGTCTGAATCAATAGAGTTATCTTTTTTTGTTTGCAGAATTTATGGAAATTTTTTGTGGTTTTTGCTCAAGAAAATACATAAATAAAAAATCGATAAGACTAAACTCTAAAGACCTACATTATTTGGTTTTACATATTATACTATCTTATGTAGATGTGTGTGTATTTATATACAGACATAATAGAATGATGTATAAGAAGTTCTCCCCCTCCGTCTTATAAAATTACAACAACGTGCTGCGGCGTATATGTATATGAATTTAATAATGTGAAGACTATTGTATCGACGTAATAAATTAAAATTAATAACGTTTTGTATTGTTATTGTTGGGAATGAAGATAAAAAAAAAATCGGGGGTTCGAACTGGCATGTGAGGCAAAATTTCGAACTATCCAAAAATTTTAGAAATTGGGTGAAATTTAGTAAAAATTCGTATAAAAATTCTGAAAAATTGAAAATGAAATCAGCGTTAGCGTTAGTATTTAAAAAATATCGAATTTGGAGGGTGTGAAGTTTGTCCTAAAATTTTCTTAAATTTTACTTTTTTCTACAAATGTATTAAACCTATGATTGCGTGCTCAAAGCCCATGGTGCATACCCAGGATTATATCCAAATTTGCGAACGCGAACTGCTGCGTTCGCAATCTGGAGTTTAGACCAATGCAGAGGAGGCAACTGACCGAAATTATGACCTGACATCAGATATAATCCTACTCAAGGCAGTATCCTCCTCGCATATCACATGAAAAACTATGCCCACACGATATAAATGATCTTTAAAACGGCCACTGGTCCTTTCATACTTCGCCTACCGACAGCACGACAGCAAGAACTCTCTCGCCACTGAAACGTAGTTCCTTATAGTTTTCTTACCGTAGTTAAAAAATAAAGGAGCCGCTAGTTCAATCCACAGCCTCAACCAGTTCCCACATGACCGTATTTTTATTATTGGAACAAAAAGCTTTATGAAATGGTTGCTGTAATTGATGAGTTGGGAGACAATCAAGGGATTTCTTATGTTAAGAGTTAAGTGCAGCTTTACCCATAATTCTTGTGTATTTAACAGTGAAATTCAAAACCTTAATAACATTATGTGTCAGCGCTATTAATTCTGCCTGAAAATAGTGCAATGCGAACCGGGACTACTCAACAGTCTCAGATCAGACCAAGGACAATAGATTCTTAAACCAGCGCTGAGGTTGTTACGAGAGTTATTAGTGCAAAATCCCAGGATTTCTCAAAATCTGTTCAACATTGCCAAAATATGGAAATCGGATCTACTAACTTGTATTCCAGGTAATTCTTCAAGGAAAGTTTATTATTTTCAAAACAACACCAAGGTGTTTGACGTGGTTACATTTAGTGATTGTTCTTCTAAAGGTCAATAGTTAAGACAATTAAATCAGTTTAAGATGAATTAACGTGCATACCTTTCTCAACACACCATGCCTTCACCATAGTTAAAGCATGTTGAGTTATTCGGCCAAGACACTAGGATGTTTGCTTGAAACTGTCAAAACAAGATTTTCCTCGTAACTCTGTGCAATGAAGTCAGTTTGCTGCACCTTAAACAAGTTAATTTTCAATGGCCAAAAAATACAACAAATATGAAAGACTTCCTGAAGACAGTCTATGGCAAGCTTAACAGAAACTAACATCCCATCCAGCTCCGCCTCTACAATGAATCTATCGACGTTTCGTCCCAGATCTTTAAGAAAAATTGAGGACATATACTAATAGGCCAAAATGACTAAGAGTCGGTATAATCGGACATTCCAGGTTTCGGGATAAAAACAACTCTACTCCTGCTCCAAGATTTTGGAACAGTTCTAAAAGCAATACACGGTTGAAAAAGGTGAAACAAATGGTCCTGAATGTGAGGAAAGCCATCCTGTAATTCAGCAAGGAAAATACCATCATAAGTTGTAAGCGAAATTCCAATCGGGAATTGTAACGGGAGTCCTAGTGAGTTTGGTAGCAACATCCTCCCACTTGACGATCATAACCAGGAAAAAAAATAGAAACCACTTTCTGTGTGGGGAGAGTTAAGCTGTCCATTCGATATATGAAGAGAATAATATTTACCCACATTCTTCTTAGCCAAAGCCTTATTAAGTCCAGCAACAGCAAGAACATTTTTGTTATCATCCCAATCAATCTGTTGCTTAGAATTTCTTGCTCTGTTTGTCATTTTCCTAGTAGATTTCATCAATGATTTAACAAAACCGTTTTTTCAGCTATATCTCAACTCTTCTGGTCCTTTTGTAAAACACTCACACAACCTTGCACCGCTCAACTGAAATAGAGAAGCTCATCAGTTTGATTTTGGGGTTACCAACATCTTTCATTTTGGAGACTTCCTTACAAAACCATTTCTAGATTTTGGTCATTGATGTACCTGCAAATAAAAACGCCATCTGAAAGATGGCACCTAAGCATCTGTATACAAACCCTGACGATTTCACCGAGTCAATCAGTCAGTTTGTTCTTTCTCAAAAAGACACAAAAAGACACGATCCTTGGTCCTCGAATTGAAATCTTGTCACTCACGTTGACTGGGTAAAGAGTGTCGCGCGTCCTTTGGTATTTCGGGAACACTGTGCATTTATATAAGGAAATCGAACTATATCATACGTTGCGGAGGGTAAAATGCTGGGGTACTATGGCACCGCTCAGGGAGGAATTGTGTTTGCAGAACAATGATGAGAAAGGTTTTGGCAGGGGATTACTAGAATAGCTTAACGGACTACCCAATTTCGTTGCTCTGCATACATCCCAAGAATCAGATTTTGAAAGTGATTCAGATCGAGATCAAACAAGGACTAGAGTTATATTGTCTGAATTCTGAAATAAATACATTTCTTGATTCGTGCGCCGATACACAAATTGAGAAATGCTGCGATCTACGTCAAGATGGTTTCCGGGTTGTTCTTGAATGGAGGCGTGGCCGGTTGCATTTATAAATATAACTTAAGTTGGTGTATTGTACGCTGACGATCTAGTCTCCAGATTCCTTGTTGTAAAATTTATCGGATTGACCGGCATCGCGGATAACAGGTTTGGTGTCATCGTGACAAAATTATTTTCTCAACAAAATTTCTCCTGACAATAATGTGGGTTTCATTCCGGACGACCATTATACAACGATCTCATTTTTATTAATCCGTCCCGATACATTCGAATCGATTTATTTCAAATTACGTCTTCATTTTAGTTCCGAAATGTGTCAAATTCGATGGATGATTCCTTCCCATTGGAAGATCGCTGGAGTAAGGCCGATAAATTGTTCGACCTATTAAACCTCTTAAAATACTTTTAAAAGAGCTTTTTATAAAGAATTTTCAATTTTTAAATGGTTTTTGTAGAACCAATATATAGTGCGAAACGAAGAGGAACTGACATCGAGTATATATAGGAATTTTGGAATTTTTGCCCAACAAGAAAAAAGTAGTTGGTTTTCCGTCGGTCATGACAAACCTAGTGTTTTTCATCCGTGAACCGCCTACGGCACCCCTTTTTTCCGATGATCTATAAAAAAAAGTCGGTCAACTAAGTAACGTCTCCAAACAATATAAGTCAGTTAGTCCTCGTCTGTACGGGCTACTGACTTATATTATTCTGTAGAATCGCTGTGATTGATTAAAACTGCAAATATTAGACCACCGGCGACAATCTCAAGATTGTATTGATTGTGCCGAGCTCCTCGCATGCCTAAATTAGGGTACTCCCGAAAGTCGTTGGCCCATAACGCAACAATTAGCCATCTGAATAGTAGTTCTACAAAATGTTTTTGAATATATTTGGTATTACATCTAGCCATCAGATCAACTTAAGGCTGTCGACGAAGACCTTTAACCATGCCAGTGGCCTACATCGTATACGATTCGCTAACTGATCTAAAAGTTAGTACTTGATTTGCGTCCGTTAAGTGGTCGTAATGTGCATGAGGCCACTGAATTGTAATATGTAATACTGGCTGCTAACATGTCGGTCATGCAGTATGGACGTGTTCAAGTCGCGATCTGATGTAATTTCAAATTAGGCCAAAATTTAATTTAGGAGTAGCACGAACTCCATGATCCGAAATGTCGTGAAATGCGTTAAATATGGTGTAGTGGTTCTGCAATGTAGAGACGAATGATCCCTTTCGAGGTCTCGCAGTTTAGTATTTTCGAAAGCGTATCGATGTCTTTTTCATGACAAATAGACTAACAACATCCCAATGACGCAATTGCCTCGGTTTTCGTTCCGTGTTAACTTAAACTACACTTGTCAGAGGCTTATGGTCGGTGTAGATCGTAAAATCCAAGTATTTTGCAACACTCGATTGCATACTGTTACAAGACTGTTCCGACAGCATCATTATATGTTGTGAGCAGCAAGAAAAATTTTTCAGTGTCTTTGGAGTTATAAGAAGCGTTATCAAGTGCGTTTGAATTTGGGTAATTATTTCAGCCAACGTCGGTATTAATCTATGGTGGTAGTTGCCACATCGATAAACCGTTGAATTCTAGTGTTGAATAAGATTCTTAATCTCAGGGTCGTCGGTTCGAGCCCCACGTTGGGCGCCACTGTAACGAAACGCTCGGTTAATGTTGCGTTTGTTAACAGAATTCTCCCTATGACTGAATAATCATAGGAATGGGACCAGATGTGGACCAAAAATCAATCCCAAGATAAAGAGTCTGAGTGAGTCCGGGTGCAATATGTAAACGAAGTTGTTTCGTTCCTCCGAGATAGGAAACAACTGCAGTCGTATAGCTAAAAACTTACTGTGACTCGCCAATAGAGGAAGATAATGACATAGTTTGAATGGTTGTTTCGGATACCTGCTTTTTAAGCACTTTACGAAATTGAAAATATTTTAAGTTTCGGTTTAGTCTCGAAGTGTCTTCAGAAGTAGTCTGTGTGCACTGAGACACGAAGGTAGTTGGTGAGTAGGTTTTTGACTTATTCATTCTCTCGAGGTGGTTTGAGGATCCAGCTCGGGATTCATTGACACTTCTTGGATATTCGGTTTGGGTGTTGCCGGTTATTTGAAAATGGGATCTCAGAACCCCAACGTATCTGACATCCCTCTTCAAGTTTTCTTTCGGTAATTTACAATTTTGACACTATGGTTTAATTCTTCGGGAGAAGCACAATTCCAACAAGCTTTCGACGTTGTTGTATGACGCAAGTTATTTAAATGATTCTGAGCAGAAATAGGTGGCACAATTTTGGCGCAGGAAATACTACATACGTTGGTAGGATATTCGGACAGCTCAGAAAAATCAGAATATAGAAATTCCTCTTGACCATAATCTCCAACCACTCCAAGTTCGTTGATGTTGCCTCTATGGTGTTGCTGGTGATTAACTTCAGGATTCCAACCAATTCTCAGCCATGTATCTTCAATTGGTACGCATTTATTAACTAAACTAGACACTTCGGTAAATGTTTCGCCGGCCAAGGATACCTGCAAACCTCCTCGCATATTACGAATTAGTAGATATATCAGTTCTAGTTCTGACAGAGGAGTCTACAATGCGAGAGCCATACTCATAATGCTATGATAAAAAATTTTGAAAATTTTCTTTCGTCTGCTTCCTATCACTTGAGTGAAGGATCATATGCGTGCGATCTACGGCCCAAAAAACTAAGAAGATGGCATATATCGACATTAAAGATCTGATGAAGTTCCCTGACATTATACATGAAGTAAGATCTCAACGAATACGCTGATTTGGTCATGTTCTGCGTACGGATCTGGAACCAATTGTTCAGCGTTCTTTTTGCTGCCACTGCAGAGCTTTTTACAGGCATAGATGTTGTTGCAGGCAATTATGGCTTCATGATGTAGAGAACGATTTGGCTACTTCGGGTTGCTTAAAAGAGTATGAAAATCAAGCTCAGGGTTGACACTGTTGGAGCTAGATTGTTGATGATTATCGGTATTTCGGAACTCCAATATTTGGTATTACATTCAGCCATCAGACCAGCTTTAGGCTGTCGAAGGAAACTTTTAACCACGCCAGTGGCCTACATAGTATGCAATTCGTTAATGATCTAAAAGTTTGGACTTGAATTGCGTTTGTAGAGTGGTCGTTATATGTAATACTTGCTGCTAACATGTCTGCCATGCAGTATGGACGTGTTTGAATCGCGATCTGATGGAATTTCGAATTGGGCCATAAGCGATCGTAATTAATTTATGAGTAGCACGACCTCCATGATCCGAAATGTCGTAAGATGCGTTAAATATATCACGGTGTAATGGTTCTGCGATGTAGAGGCAATTGATCCCTGTCGAGGTCTCAGCAGTAAAAAATGGTCTAGTTTCATGTCTGAACTTAGCAAGATATGCGGAACCAGTAGTGGGACTTGACTATTAGCTGTTTCATGGTCGGTAGTTTGCGAAAGTGTATCGATGTCTTTTCCATGTTAAATAGACTAATGAGCTAAGTGACGCAATTGCCTAGGATTTCGTTCAGTTTTAACCCGAACTACTTTTGTCAGAGGCTTATGGTAGTCTTGTAGATCATATAGAATCCAAGTATTCCCCAACACTCGATTGCGTACTGTGACATGACTGTTCCGACAGCAGTGTTCAATGCATCAGACATTATGTTGAATTTCACCGATTGCGTATGAATTTGGGCAAGTATTTCATCCAATGTCGGCATAAATCTATGGTATAGTAGCTACCACATCGATAAAGTGTTGAATTCGATAAAACCGTTTTCATTAATTAATGTGTTCAATCTTCAAAAATTGCTGAACGCTCTTCAATAAATCTAAAATTTTCTTCTTCACCATGAGCGAAGTGAGCAAGATACGGAAGATGCGCAGATGGACGGCAAATTCCTATAAATCCATCATATGCTGAGTTGCCATGAATGTGTAGCTTTATGGTACCCGGATCAAATCGACATGGTCGTAATACTGGTAAAGTGGTTCGATTGTGCTGTTTAGTGGACTCCGTAGGCTTGAGTTGAGCGAAGTTAGTCATTGGATTTAAAATAAATTCCAGGATTTCTATATATGTAATATATAACTGAAACCGCTGGATCCCATTTCATGTATCGCGCATGAAGAAAGGCAAAATAAATTCCAATAAATCATAAATGTTAATCAATTAAAATTCACAGAAATCTTTATAAATCCCTTACAGGTTATAAAACGCGACTTACAACAAAAAATTTCACCTCCAACCAGCGCATAACGCGCGCATAAATCATTTAAGTAATACATAAAAATGGAAAAGAACCCAAAAAAAGTTATTCACTTCTCTAATTACAATAATGATACCATCTAACCAACCCCCGATGATGATGTTATAAATTTTAATTTCAAACTTAGCTCTGTTGTTCGTACATATATTCAACATATAGTAGGTTAACCTCTCTCTCTACATGTAATTTATATAAATATTTGGTTTTGTGTTCACAGTCGCAGATCATTTTGTTTTTGTGCACCATGGACGATGGTATACCGACATATATTAATGTATACACATAATATGACAGTAAAGTATTATACAAACAGTCATTTGGGTTCTCTGCGTTCTAAATACAATTTGCTAAATTAATACAAACATTTCTGTTTTGACCGTCATATCCAAGTTGTCTTGGTCGCTATTTCTTGTTTCATATACACATATGTACATAAGTCGTTGCTGCGGTCATTTGGATGGAGTGGGTGGGTTGCTTTATATAAATATACTCGTATGTGTTTCACATAATTTAATTTTTGCTCTTGTGTTCACATTTAATTCCACTTTTGTTATAATTAAATGCCCATATATGGATTTTTTTTTTTGTATAGTGAAATAAAATTTTGTTGCCGTCTATATACGCACATAAAAAATAAAAACAAGAGCTGGGTCATACATATATGTTTGTACATACAGTAAGTTGCACCCAACAAAAAAAAATATAATTGGATGTCTCTCTGTTGTTGACATGGCATATGTACGTAGATACACACATCGTTGTAAATGCGGGAAGAACTTTGTTCGTCCAACGAATCAAGTCTCTATATACTCTCATTTAACAAACATATTTTTTGTTAAGTATGCATATGTACATACATACGAGTAATACCAATAACAACCATGGTCTTTGTTTGGGACTTGTCTATATATTTTATAAATTAGGTCCAATTAAAGTGAATTAAAAATAAACTCATTGAAAATTAATGCAAGTAAGTCGTTTTAATTTTGGATTAAGTTATTTATAAATTACTCCATACTCTAGAGATAGAGATGCTGGTTTATATGTGTTCCAAACAAATAAAAAAAAACAAAAAGGAAATCGGAAAAACTTCAAAGCGATTGATGATGAGTTAATTTTAGATTGGAAATTATAAATGGAATCAGTTGAAGTTGAAAATTAATTTTATTAATAAATGTACATTAGTTGGAGAGGGTCTGGTTAAAATTTGTATAGGGTTAAATGAATTTTTAATTGTGTCAGTTCAAATTGATGGTTAATGACCCCAACTATTAATATTTATGATGCTTTAACGTTTTTGTAAGCTTTAGAATAGTTGTATTAAAAAGCTCTTTGTTCAATTCCACTTGTTTCATAGGTATAGATAAAATACTAAAATAGGTAAAAAACCAAATTCTATTCTCTTAATTAAAAAAATAATTATAGAAAGCTCGATGAATCTAGCAAACTTATTTGGAATTAGTAAAAGTTCTAAAGCTTAAAAATATTCAAGGTAATGGTTTTTAGGCTAAGTCGCTTTTATCATCATAGTTAAACTTTAATCTTAATTATCCATGAGCTTTGGATTAACAAGTCAGCTTGAAAGCTTTTTTATAAAATCTATTATTTATTTTAAAAAAGCTGTTAGATATATTTTGAGCTTTAAAGCTTAATATTTATTTCTATATATTGAAACGATTACCTAGGTACATCGTTCCAAGGTTTAATACCCCTGATTTTTTTTATTTTTTATATGCAAATGTGTATGTGCAAATTCAAAAGCGCGGGAAATGATTCACAACATATTGATTAGGAGAAATGACACTTGTTTGTCCGGTTATCAATTCAGGAGTGGGAAAAACACCTGTAAATGACGAGTATAAAAAGACAATATTTTTGGATGCTCGAGACCAGTAAAAAAAAAAATTGATAGTCAGTATACATTTTTTCTGATTGAGTGATACGATAACGATTTGTTGTTGGCGGAATAAATTTAATGTTATTCCGTGATAAAATATTTAGTTTCTTATGGTGAAAAATAGCAACTTACATATTTTTTTTTATTTTTGAATTTTTGTTAAAAAAATATTGCGATTGTAAATATTGTGTATAGTGTCGCAAATTAATTTACAAAACATTATTGAAACTAAAAGTTTTTGTGTAAAATCAAATCAAAATATGATTTAGTGATAATAAAAAAACTAAAAACTGTTTAGTAATATTAAGAACAAAATTCTTATATTAAATTAAGTATAAACAATTCATAGTTTTATACACCCTCCAAATTTATAAATTATAATATAAATTAAATAAATAAATGGTGGTAAAAACTATCCTGAAATAAATAAATAAATGCTAAATAATCAATTAATTAGTGACCACATGTGAATGAACAAAAAAAAATTGTGCACAGTGTTTTTTTTTTTTTGGTTGTTTTGTGTTAATAATAGTTATATAATAATAATAACTAAATTAAATAATAATAATAATATTTTAATAATAAATAAATGAAATTAACTATAAAGTAAATAATTAGTTAATAATAATAACATACAAAAATAACAAAAAAATCTAATAAATGACTATAATAAAATGGAGTATCAATTATGCATAATCATCACATCGGCCGCGGCCATCTTATAATTTAAGTACCAAATTTACTTACTATATTTATATTATTTACTCACTATATTTATATTATTTACTTACTATATTTATATTTTATATTAATCTACTCTTATTAAATAACATACCAAATTATTTTAGTTACTTAGTTATTTCTTAAATAATTTAGTTAAGTTAGTTTCTGGGATGGGGAATTGAATTAAAATTAATTAAGGTTACATTTTTCTTATATAAAGTAGAAAAATACAAATAAATTTATATGTAGAACTGATTTGAATTTTCACATTTCCTTTTTAATTTCAATTTTTTTTATGGCTTTATTTCTGCTCCGCTTAGTGTGTTACTTTTTCAGAATGAGAAGCTAAATATCTTATATAGGGTAAGTTGTTGATGGATCACATTTGGGTTAGCACGGTAGGTTGATTCCTGTCCCTCTTCTTTTCCTAGTCCATATTATCCTTGATCCTCCTTTATTTCCTTTCCTGCGGTCTATCAAGACTCACTTATGTTTCGGGAAACCCCACGCCCATCCCCTGAGTTCTAGCTGGCCTCTGATGACCGCCCCGAAACCTCTAAGTGGGTAAAATTCTGCTAACGGGCCAAAACTTTTGTTGATCCCGTTACAGATGGCGCCCAAACAACCGGTAAAATAAACTCGTGACTAATTAACAGTTCTCCACTCTTTTCATTATTATTATTTTTTTTTTGATTATGTTGGTCTGATAAAGTCAAGTCGCGTTATTTCCATTAATTTTTTTTATGTTGACCTTAATGTTCGTATTGTGGCCTTATCAGATAACATAATTAATTCATTTCATTTGCTCGCAATTCATTCCTTTTGAGTTGAATGTATTGTTAGATCAAGCATGAAATGATAAGTATGCCTTACTCACGCAAATGCACCAATTATTTTGTATGAATCACTTGTTGGTAATTGTAAGACATATTTTTTTTTTATTATTATTCCTATGTTCCTCCTTCCTTTTTAGCGCAGATGTTTCCATTTTCTTCTAGAACCTGTTGAATCATTTGTTAGTTTTAATTCCGTTTATTTCCTTTCAATCCACCAAACAGGAATCTGCTTACCGTAAAACAAATTATAAAATAAAACCTATAGACAAATTGTGATCACATTAGCAACTTAACCCTATCGTTATGTATTTGATAAAAATTAATTAGTTTTTTTTTGAATTATATTTTCATTATTTTTTGGCTAACTTGAGCATTCAAATTTATTTAAGCGTTATCATTTATAAGATTATTTCTTAGTGTATTACTAAATTTGAAATCATTTCCTTAAGTTATTATAATTGCATATACATACGTTTGTTACGTGTTTGAAATAATTAATAATACCTTATATTTAATTTTCGTTTGTCTTGGAAGAATAAAGACTTGAATTTCGTAATCTTTATTCCAAGCTTTTATCTTTAATTAATTTCTTAAGTTTTTTTTTTTGTGCCGTGCATACTTGTGCTTTCTGGGAACAGTAAAATTATTATAAGTCTTTGCTTTATTTTGTTTGTGAATTATTTTTGACCATGGATATTGAGCATTTAGAATTAGATGAGTTCGAACTCGAGTGTATTGTTCGAAGTATTGATGGAGATTCGGCTAAAGAAAAACTCCTTAATCTTAAAGAAAGATTAGAATTGGAGAAAACTCATGTATGTCTTATACCGAACAGACCTCATGAAGGCGCTAAGAAAAATCCGAAGCGAGAAGTTAATAAGTTATCCTCAAAAATTAGAGAACTTTATGACTTGATCCAAATTGCTATCCGTGATGATGTTTCGGATGATTTACCCAAACTAAGCTCCCGTATTTTGCATGTTAGAGATCGTTTAACTCGGTTGAGCAAATCCAAAGTAGTGGCCATTGAAGTAGCTGAGGCTACTACTAATATAACGCAAATATTAAAATTTTTAAATGAAACCATTACAACGAATGAGCCTTTAAATAAAAGTTTGGCGAAGTTGGATGAGATAATTTTAACCACTGATGGAAAAAGTGAAAGTGACTCAGATCTAGAATCTGGAAAATTTATCGAGGATCACTCCATTACTGCGATAAAAGTATCTTCTCCAACAGTTATAAACAACAATCCTGTATCTTCGAAAATGGCTGATCAACAAACAAATTATGCCAATTTTATGAAAACTCAGGCAGGAACGCAAACTTTGTCCCAACCGGCTTCAAAAATACGCAGTGATAACGTTGCTCAGTATGAAAAACCATTTTCAACTTTGGCATTTAACCATCCTCCGCCACCAATCTATAGTTCTCACAGATCACTATCAAAATGGGATATACATTTTGATGGTACACCGACCGGCATTCACATTAAAAGATTTCTTGTCAGGGTTGAACATCTTGCTAAATCGGAGAATGTCTCAGACTATCGACTTGTAAATGAGCTCCATTACGTCCTTCGTGGTACAGCAGTCGAATGGTACTGGACCACTATAGAACGAAATAAACACATTAGTTGGTCTGAACTTAAACTAGATATGAAGAAACGTTTTGAAGATCGCCGATCTGATTTTGACATACGTCATCAAATTAATTCTAGGAAGCAAAGGCAGCGAGAAGGGTTTTATGAATTCTATACAGATCTAATAAATTTATCACTACAACTAGAAGCTCCACTGAGTGATATCGAAATAATGCGCATAGTCCGACAAAACATGAGACCGGGACTACAAGATCGCTTGACTGAAGTTCACTTTGCCAATGTGGATGAAATGGTTCGTCGTTGCGTCTCTTACGAAAATACATGGCACCGAACTGGTTTCGTTCCAGAGCTACTATGTCAACCAAAACGATATATAAGTGAATTAAATAATGAGGAAATATCCACGTCATGTTCTCAAATTGAAGAAAACTTAGCCGCACTTCAATTTAAAACATCCGATTATAATAGGAATAAGCCCAATTATTCTTTTAAACCTATAAACTCAACACCACCATCTAAAAATTGTTGCTGGAATTGTTTGCAGCCACGTCATTTTTATTATGACTGTCCAATTCCTATTTCTCAACCATTCTGTTTCGGATGTGGCTCAAAAGGCTACATAAAACCAGAATGCCCACATTGCCGTCAACAGGCGGGAAACGCGCAAATGGGGGATCGATCGTCGAATATCCATGCCCCCAAAATGAACACGACTTTGGTGGATTCCGTAACCAACACCGACCCAGAACTTTACAAGATCCTCCGACGTTCGAACGAGAAGCGTTAAACAATTTTTCCCACCACTCTACAATGACTTATTTAAACCCAATTATGTCCAAACCAAAATTATACAAATCCAGAACAACGCGCGTTAATCAATATTGGCGTCTTAGAAGATCTATGAAGAAGAATATCAATGAATCTATTATTTCAGAAGGTATAGATGGCCGTCCGTATGCCGAAGTTAAAATTCTTGGAAAAAATTTTATTGGTTTACTTGACAGTGGTGCCAATATCTCCTTGTTAGGTAAGGGTTGCGAAAGTCTTCTTAGTGACCATACTGTCAATTTTCATTCATTTCCTTCTTCGGTAAAAACTGCAAATGGTCATGCTGAGTCGATTTTAGGATACATAAAAGTACCTGTGTGCCTTGCAGATAAAACCGGACTTGTTACGTTTTACTTAGCTCCAAATCTAACGCAAGAGTTATATCTTGGTGTTGATTTTTGGCGAGTATTTGATTTAAATATTTCTTTTTCTCCCGTATCCTCAATTTGCAATCAACAAACGAAATCTTCATCTAGTACATCGTTGGCGTTATCTTCAAAAGAAGTAGCTGAAGAACTGTCTGACGTAATTGAACAGGATAATGCTTCTCCACAACATCAATTGAGTAAAGAACAAAAGCTTGCATTAGAACAAGTGATTAGGAAATTCCCATCGTCCGCTTTGTTGGGACTGGGTAAAACCACCTTATTATCTCACACAATTGATGTTGGAAATGCAAAGCCAGTGAAACAGAGGCATTACCCTGTGTCGCCAGCAGTTGAAGCAGAACTATACCGCGAACTGGATCGTATGTTATCCTTAGGGGTGATCGAAGAGAGTGTCAGTTCATGGTGTTCACCGCTCGCTGTGGTGCGCAGGCCAAACGGTAAAGTTCGGCTGTGTCTTGATGCTCGGAGACTCAATGAGGTTACAGTGAAGGATGCTTATCCTTTACCTCTAATCGACGGGTTGCTGGGGCGTCTTGACAAAACCAAGTTTATATCAAGCCTGGATTTGAAAGACGCATTCTGGCAAGTCCCCCTCGATGAAGGGTCAAGGGATAAGACCGCCTTTGCTGTGCCTGGACGACCCTTGTATCATTTTACAGTCATGCCGTTCGGTCTCTGCAATGCACCACAGACCATGTGCCGATTGATGCATCGTGTGATACCATATGAACTGCACTCTCAAATATTCGTTTACCTGGATGATTTATTGATCACCAGTGCTACTTTCGAAGAGCACATCCGTCTATTGAATCAAGTTGCAGAGTTACTTAAACGCGCTAATTTGAGTATTAACATCGAGAAAAGTAAATTTTTCCTTAAAGAGGTTAAATATCTCGGACACATTATTGGAGATGGTGTCTTGAAAGTAGATCCTGCAAAAGTGGCCGCAATCAAAGACTATCCTAAGCCTAAAACAGTTCGTCAGGTACGGCGTTTCTTAGGGGTTACTGGATGGTACCGGCGATTTATTTCTCGATACGCTGACATCGTGGCACCACTAACAAATCTTCTCAAGAAGAACAAAAAATTCGTGTGGTCCGATGAAGCCGACCAGTCATTTGAACAGCTCAAAACCGCCCTATGTACTTCACCTGTTCTTTGCAATGCTGACTACTCTAAGCCGTTCTATATTCAATGTGACGCTTCAAGTACAGGTGTTGGGAGCGTGTTATTCCAGAAGACCTCCAGTGGCGATGAACGTCCTGTTGCTTTCTTTTCGAAGAAACTCAATGCGGCGCAACGGAACTATAGTGTTACCGAACTTGAATGCCTTGCTGCCGTATTGAGTGTCAAGAAGTTTAGGCAATACGTAGAGGGATATTCTTTTACCATAATCACCGATCACGCAAGTTTGAAGTGGTTAATGGGACAGAGAGATCTCTCTGGACGTCTCGCTCGCTGGAGTCTTCAACTTCAAGGTTTTAACTTCGCAATTGAATATAGAAAAGGTAAAGACAACTGTGTGCCCGACGCTCTTTCACGACTGCACTGCGATGAGTTGAAAACTATTGAAATTAAGTGCTCTCCCGTGCATGTCGATCTTAATGACGTACATTTCAATGATCCAAATTACGTAGCTCTTGTGAAAACTTTGAGTGAAAATCCAGGTGTTGCATCTAATTTCCAAGTGCGTAATGATCGAGTTTATTTCCATCGAAACACTTCAGCAATTTCTAAATTGTCGTCTGATTTGCCCGAATGGAAGTTATATATTCCTAAGCCGTTAACTCAATCTTTGATTGAGGCTGCGCACTGTCCACCGTCCTCGGCCCACCTTGGAATTAAAAAGACGCTTGAACATTTACAACGTTTATATTATTGGCCTTCCATGAACTTCGATGTGCACCAGTTCATAACTACTTGTGAAACTTGCAAGAAATGCAAGGCAACAAACATAACTCTAAGACCTCCCATGGGTGCTCACTATGAAATTCAAAGAACATGGCAAAAACTTTACGTAGACTTTTTAGGACCGTACCCCCGTTCCAAAAATGGCAATTGCTACATATTCATAGTAATGGATCATGTTTCTAGATTTGTCATGTTAGAACCCATGCGTGATGCCACCGCCATCAATGCGTGCAAGTTCCTTGAACAGAGAATTTTCTCCGTATTTTCCATTCCTGAAATTTTGTTTAGTGACAACGGAAAACAATTTAAATCCAAAACTTTTGCTGAGTTGATGGATAAATATGGGATACGACATATGTATACTCCTAAATATCATCCTCAGTCAAACGCTTGTGAAAGAGTAAATCGTTCCGTGATAGCAGGGATTAGATCCTATGTAAACGAGACTCACAATGATTGGGATAAATATCTCCATTCCATTGGCTTAGCCATTCGCAATGCGATTCATGAAACCACGAATGAATCTCCATATTTTATTGTTTTCGGAAAACATTATGTAGGTCACGGTGCGGATTACAAATTGCTAAGAAAACTTCAAGACCTAGGAGATGTTGATTTAAATGTTACCAATGCGGATAGACAGTCGCAGGTACAAAAAAATGTTGTGGAAAGAATAAAAAAGGCGCACAAGCATAATTCAAATACTTACAACTTAAGAAGTCGAAGCAGACAATTTTCTCCAGGTCAAACTGTGTTTGTACGTAATTTTGTTCAAAGCAATGCTGCGAATAAAATCTCAGCGAAGTTTTGTTTCAAATTTAGAAAAGGAATCATTCTCAAACGCATTGGAAACGTTGCGTATGAGGTGCAGGACGATACTGGCAAAAGTTTGGGTATATACCACGCAAAAGACATTCGTCAATAATTCTTAAATAAAGCAAATATTTTTCTTCCGGAAGGGGATACTCTTCTTAATAATAATGTCATTTACGTACTGATAAATTTGTGCGTAAACCAATTATATATACAAATATCATAATTTTCAAATATTTAATTTCTATTAATCCCACCCTTGCCCGGCTATTGAGACATCTCATGGGTGTGGGTCGTCCCCACGATTTGAAACGATTACCTAGGTACATCGTTCCAAGGTTTAATACCCCTGATTTTTTTTATTTTTTATATGCAAATGTGTATGTGCAAATTCAAAAGCGCGGGAAATGATTCACAACATATTGATTAGGAGAAATGACACTTGTTTGTCCGGTTATCAATTCAGGAGTGGGAAAAACACCTGTAAATGACGAGTATAAAAAGACAATATTTTTGGATGCTCGAGACCAGTAAAAAAAAAAATTGATAGTCAGTATACATTTTTTCTGATTGAGTGATACGATAACGATTTGTTGTTGGCGGAATAAATTTAATGTTATTCCGTGATAAAATATTTAGTTTCTTATGGTGAAAAATAGCAACTTACATATTTTTTTTTATTTTTGAATTTTTGTTAAAAAAATATTGCGATTGTAAATATTGTGTATAGTGTCGCAAATTAATTTACAAAACATTATTGAAACTAAAAGTTTTTGTGTAAAATCAAATCAAAATATGATTTAGTGATAATAAAAAAACTAAAAACTGTTTAGTAATATTAAGAACAAAATTCTTATATTAAATTAAGTATAAACAATTCATAGTTTTATACACCCTCCAAATTTATAAATTATAATATAAATTAAATAAATAAATGGTGGTAAAAACTATCCTGAAATAAATAAATAAATGCTAAATAATCAATTAATTAGTGACCACATGTGAATGAACAAAAAAAAATTGTGCACAGTGTTTTTTTTTTTTTGGTTGTTTTGTGTTAATAATAGTTATATAATAATAATAACTAAATTAAATAATAATAATAATATTTTAATAATAAATAAATGAAATTAACTATAAAGTAAATAATTAGTTAATAATAATAACATACAAAAATAACAAAAAAATCTAATAAATGACTATAATAAAATGGAGTATCAATTATGCATAATCATCACATCGGCCGCGGCCATCTTATAATTTAAGTACCAAATTTACTTACTATATTTATATTATTTACTCACTATATTTATATTATTTACTTACTATATTTATATTTTATATTAATCTACTCTTATTAAATAACATACCAAATTATTTTAGTTACTTAGTTATTTCTTAAATAATTTAGTTAAGTTAGTTTCTGGGATGGGGAATTGAATTAAAATTAATTAAGGTTACATTTTTCTTATATAAAGTAGAAAAATACAAATAAATTTATATGTAGAACTGATTTGAATTTTCACATTTCCTTTTTAATTTCAATTTTTTTTATGGCTTTATTTCTGCTCCGCTTAGTGTGTTACTTTTTCAGAATGAGAAGCTAAATATCTTATATAGGGTAAGTTGTTGATGGATCACATTTGGGTTAGCACGGTAGGTTGATTCCTGTCCCTCTTCTTTTCCTAGTCCATATTATCCTTGATCCTCCTTTATTTCCTTTCCTGCGGTCTATCAAGACTCACTTATGTTTCGGGAAACCCCACGCCCATCCCCTGAGTTCTAGCTGGCCTCTGATGACCGCCCCGAAACCTCTAAGTGGGTAAAATTCTGCTAACGGGCCAAAACTTTTGTTGATCCCGTTACAATATTCCATAGAAAAACTAAAAAAACTAACTATATCATGAAAGCTTAATATTCAGTATTATAATTATTGAACCGCCACGGTTTAGTTCGGGATTTATTATTTAAAGCGTTGGAGCCCTTAGCTTAAATATAAGAGCGTTTGAATTGAAGAAAATATTAGAAATGCAAGTTAAAAATGCTTTAGTAAACTTCATGAAAGCTCCCGAAAAAATAAAAGATCTCTGGAATTGTTAACCGACTGGAGCGTGCTGAATGTTTTAACCAAAAACTTTAATGCTAAATCGCAAGACCCACATGTTTATTCAAACCTTCGCTTAGTCAGATCAACACGATCATGTATATGTGTATGTTATAATCATTCGTTTAACAGAATGTTTTTGTACGCTGCAAATTATAATTAAAGAAACCTCAATATTTAAAAAAAAACGTTGTATGTGGACTATATCCGTGAAATCGTCGGATAGAATCTTTAATCATCGTTTAAACACATTTAAATAAAGTGTAGCAATATTCAACGGCTAATATTGAATTCAACGAGCTTTTTCATATCGAAAGTATAAGTATACAAATACTTAGTAAAAGCCACCCGAAAAACGCTCCAGAAAATTTAAAAAGTATTTGCCACCCAGGTCTGAAAGTAAATATTGAATTTCAAAAGCTTTTCGAATTCATGATTCTGAGAATGACATACTGCAAAAGTAAAGATATTTTTTGTAGATATAATTAGCAATAAGCTTAAAAGATGAATTATGTCTCAACACATTCTTTAATCTACTATGCATCTGGAAACTGTTTTATTTCACAAACTAATAAGATTTTCAACTTCTAAATATTAAATGTCTCCAAATGTTGAGTACAAGCTTTTTTAGAAATTCCAATAGAAATAATAAAAATTTTCAAAATAAGCACGATTTTCTATTTATGGATATCTAATGGCATGGTTCGGGTAAACCATTCGTTTTTATAAAATCTGAATTAAAGCACCGTGCGATTAAGCACAACACTTTTTAATGAGCTTTATAAATATATATGACACCAGAAACAGACACGCTAATAATATTTATAAAGCTTTCATATTTGTTTAAGCTTTAAAATGGTTGTATTTAAAAGCTCTATGCTCAATTCAATTTATTTCATTAGTAATAGATAAAAACAGGATAACATAGCACAAAAATCGAACTGTCTTAGTGGGCTTTCATTTCATTGAAACATAGTTATATAAAAGCTCCAGCAAAATAACAAACTTATTTGGAATTGTAAAACGAATTTTGTCTGCGAATTCACGGTAATTTTCATAAAATACACAATTAAAAGACTAAAGCTTTCAAGCTTTTCTTAATATATTCACGCGTTAAAATAATATTAATACGGGTATCCACTTTTAACACAATAAATTAAATAAAAAATTAAGTTTCCGCAATAAGTTAAGGTAACTGAGCTTAAAAGCTTATTTTTCTAAAGGGGTTTATAGATTTACGATGATATCCACATGATTTGCTTTGTAACATTTTAGTATTATCCCGAATTTTATGTCATTAAATCAAGGTTTTCTATTCCAAAAGCTTATCGCTGGTACCGTTCTTTTTGTAATTAATGTTTAGTAAAATCGTAAAGTTTAATCTCATAACAATCGTGCTTGCTAGGACATTAAGGATAAAGCCACATGACACCAACAATATTTTAAAACAAAATTACATTATTGTTTTTATAAAGCTTTATATTTCTTTGAGATTAAAAGCTCTATGTTTAATACAAGAAGTTCACTGAAGTAAAAGTGCTTTAGCATAGTATTAAAGCCTAATACACTGTGTTTTAATTTACAATAGTCCCTTGATTTTTAATTATAAAAGCTCTACGGATTAGGTAGAGTCATAAAGCTCCATAAATACAAACATATGAATTGAGTTAGAAGATGATTCTTTCTTGAATTAATGTTAAAATGATTAAAAATAAAAGCGCTCTGCTAAATTTGTAAATACAAAAAGGCTTAGAAAATAAACACGACGTAAGCTTCACGTCAAAATTAAACAATATTTTAAATCATGTCCAACTTAAGCCTGCCGAGACTAAAAAATTGTAAAGCTCAATACTTACTTGCAGCTAAGCTTCAGTATGATTAATGATCATCAATTTTTTATGGTATTTACATCACTTTTAGGAGTGTTTAAAGATTTCAGATTTCGTAACTGTAAAAAACAACCATCACAGTTTAAAATATGTTTATGTAATTCAGAACATCATAAAGTTGAGCTTTAAAGTTAAATTATAAAATGTATAAAATAAGAAAAGCTTCCATTAAATTTAAGAAAAATGATGAATCCGTAAACCATATTCGCCAATATCCGTTATTGAAGACAATTTGATTTGCTTAACTTAAATTTAATGAGCTTTTCCTGAGCTTTTAACATTTATATCATAATAATAATAGCTGAGAATTTGATAATTTTAAATGATTTTTCGAATTATTTTGTTGAGCTTAAATAATATGTGTTTGTTATTGAAAGCTTCATGTTGAATCTTAAAACAGGAGCTTTTTAAACATAAATACTAAAAACCGTTTCACTGACAAGTCAGATATTATCGAATCTATCATTTTCCTATAAACTGAAGAGATGGAAATAAAGCTTACATTTTAGGAAAGCTTATGATTTAGCTTTGGTTCTTAAGTTTAGAATTTAAAGTTAAATTGAAAAATTTAGATTTAAAATAAACCAATTCAAATGCGGGAATTTTTTTAGAAGCTTAATAAACTTTTTTGCATAAATGACTAATTTAAAACCAGAAATTTCTTGGAATCGTTAAGCTTTTATTAGTGTCGACCAAACTGGTCGACTAAGACTCAATAATTATTAATAATCCTTGAACAAGCTTAAATATATTTTATTGTGCTTTATAAAACTTAAAATATAGCAATAGTGTTTGGCCTTACCTAACCTCATTCACCACATCATTGTTAAATAAATTATTTTACGATTGGTTTTTTGAAATCAAAAATGTTTTATGAAAAAGCTTTATATATATTACATGGACATTTTTAGATTTTAAAATAAAAGTTTATCTTAGGTGTTTGAGAAAAAAATAGAAATGTGTAAAGTTTCATTGGTTGATTTCATATCGTTAAGACTCCGCATGCCCTATATATAATAAAAGCTCCATAAAAAAGTAATAGCTTTGATTTGAAATTTTTGAAGCTTTAATATTTATAAAAAATGTAAAATTGAAGTTCTTACAATTGGGATCTGGGAAGAATATTAAATTTTTGAAATTTAAAAATATTGAAAAGCTCCGTTTAATTAAACAACATAAGCAGAAATTAAGTTAGTATATGTATAAACTATGCTAGTTGAAGCCATATTATAAATGTTTAAGAGCTTTTTAAAATAGTTTACAGTTAGCTCTCTGACCAATTTTGTTGTATTTCAGGGGAAACGCTTAATGTACGGCTGATTTGGCGAAAAATACAGTTTTATTCAAACAAGTTTTTGCAACGTACAACAGATTGCTGTAACTGTCGTGCCTTGGAACGTGTAAAGCAAAATAGATCTCAAAATTTTACATCTTGAGCCAAAAGCTATCCTTCGTCTGATTAATTAATTTCATGAAATCAATAAAAAAAAGATTTTACGCGCAGTTTCACATATTAATCTGAAGACGGTATACGTTGAAAATTATTGAGGCGGCAGAGCTTAAAAGCTCTTAAATTAAAAGATGTTTAAATGGTATTTTTGAATAACATTTTTAACAATAAATCAACCCAGTATTTTTCTATCTGAAAGCCAAATATTTAAGCACAGAAGAGAAATATTAAAGTTTTTAGGTCTAAAGCTTTCACTGAAATGAAACCTACATACGATTATTAAAGATGATTCACAATAAAAATGTAACTAAATTATAGTTCTTAGGGCCTCAAGTTACATTTCAATAGCTTAACACAGTGGTAACTATATAAGCTTTAATAATAAGAATAGAAAGCTTTTTCATTACAGCTGTGTGCTAAAATAAAATATTTTACTATGTGTTCGAATATATGATGCAAGCTTTTATTTGTTCACGCAGCTCTTTCAAAAGCAAAAGCTTATGCTCAAATTGTACAGCTTTTATACAGCGGTGAGCTTTTGCTTACACAAAAATGCTCGATTATAATGTTAATATTTTTTGTCCAGTTCAGTATGACAAACTAATCAATAATCAGCAGATGCATGTAAATGCGTAATATTTCAAGAGAGAGATGATTTTTATATGAAAAACCAATTTTAGTGTGCGACTACACGATCTAAACAAATTGTTGTTATGCATATACTATTTACTTCCCGTCCCACACTTCAAATACCAAGAACACAATGTTATTATTACAAATATATTAACAAAAGATTAAATTTTAATTAATCATCATCTTTTGAGCACATAAATCATCCCAAGGTTTTTTTTCAAGACAAAACAATAAAGCAAAAAATTATAAATACAGTATAAACACTTGACGTTACTATACAACCCACAAACTTTTAATTTTAATTTTGTTTTTGCTGGTAACAACATTAAGAAATCAATCGACGAAAACGTTAAGCGTGAATAACTTTATTTTGTCAACAACAACAATAAAAACAACAGCAACAATATTGCGTGCGTAACGACCATAACACAAAATATTCTAATTATATGATTTTACCAAAAATGTGTTTCAAACTTACCGCTTCAATTTCCTTATCAAATTTAACAGGTCTTAAGTATATAAGAAGAGCACCAACATATATTAAATTTGTTATAACAAATATACCGGCCCAAACGACCGCGTCTAAGGTACATTCAATCATCCATCCCCACATTGCGATCAAACAACTGCCAATCACTAAACAGCATCGCAGCCATAGCATACCGTATGGGCCGTTTGGTGCCAAAAACGCTAGGAAAAATAATGCATTCGCTAGTTGAAAATATAAATGATGCGCATGTCGCCATTCCGTACACTGGCCCAATTGCCAATCCGTTGGTATCGTCCGTAACGTATTATTATCCCAATTTTGATTTATTGTGCCCGGTAGTGATGAGCCGGCGGTGACACCCGATTGTCCCGATGACGAACCGGACGATACCGAACCGGCAGCGGATGCAATATGATTATTACTATTACTATTTATTGGACTCGTTGATTCAACGAGTCCAAGCGCTAAGGCGCTCATCAATAACATGATCGTTTTATGATCCAGTTTTTGCCAGTTATTTCAATTTTAAAAAATTTCGTCGTCCCCGGCAACGTTTTGAATATTGCGTGTTCGCGGCGCGTGATTAGAATTATTTGGTTTAATTTAATTTTGTTAGTTTTTTATTTGTTTTGTAGTTTGATCACACTAATTTCGCTAAATACTAACACATCGCTTAAAATTATAATTTGTGTTGTTTTGTTTTTTGTTTTGATTTTAATTAATTTGCATATTCTAACTAAATTTCATTTGCTATGGCTTAACCAGCGCGCTCAGTTTGATTCGTGCTTGTTGCAATTGACAGTGGTTTGTTTAGTAGTTTTTGGTAATCCTTGAATTATACTTGAATTTCTTTAATTTCCTGGAAATAGATAAAAATTGAATTATTAGCTAAATTCATTTCAAATTTTGTATATTAATTTCAAATTGTGTTCAAACTATCGTCAAATTTATTCTAATCTAAAATAAACATATATGTTGTCAAATACGTTTCCCTATCACTCTTAACACATAAAAGCTGACTCATATTCAACATTCTCATTCAAACTACATTCAAATTATTATATTTCATCTTCACCTCAATTTTCATATTTTCATTTATGTCAAACTCATTTCAAACTATGTATTTCAAATTTCGTTCAAATCAAGTATTTGCTTTTCAATTGAATTCAAGGCTTTTTAAACATCAATGATTAGTTTGCGATAGCTTTACAAATAATGTGAGGATTTTCAATCAATCCAAATTCAACTTCAATCAATCAATATTTACTAAATTTGGAATGAGGTAAATTTGACTGTCGGTTAATTTGTAAGTAGTTACTAACAAGGCTGTAGTTAAAGTTAAAGTTAAAGTTTGGGTCGCGCATGAATACTATGCACGGGTCATGTGATTACGGAAATCCCGAAAGTGATGGGACGATTATAAAAAGCAATACTGACATAATACAATTTTGGGCTGGGGTCGAGAAACTCATTATCTTGCCATTCTGCAGAAATGTGTAAAGGAGATATACTCCAAAATATTATCGAATCGTTACTATGTTCCATATGCCAAGGCGAGCGGATTGAATTATCCGGCCCATGGCCAATTGGTCTTCCATGCAAACAATTTGCTTATCAAACTGGGAGTGCACACGACGCACTCAAGTTGGTATGGTTACGGACACGGTTATTGTGTTATTTGCAAAGAGAACGTTGCTTTCGATTATGCCTCCACAAATAATCGCCTACTAGTAGTCATCCGAATAGCAAATGTATATCAATTATTGTCAATAATGTGGTAGTTATGTCAAATGTTGTTAATATGTGTCATATGTTTGTGTCAATTACCGTCAGCAATGTCAATTGTTTGACGAATATTGTTAAAATTACGTCATATATTGTTAAATTGATTTGACAGTAGGTCAATATATGTCATTATTATCAATATATGTCATTCATGATAAATATTGTCATTAAATGTCAAATTTTTTCAAATATTGTCAATAAATATTAAAGTTATTTCAAACACACCCAAACATAAAATGAATGTCAAATTCTATCAAATTCATGTCAAATATTGTCAAAAATATATGAAATATTGACAATAAATGTCTAATTTTTCTAAAATATGTTCAATAACTGTTTGTCAGTAAAAATATAATTGTCACTTCATGTGCAAATATTTTCCATATATTGTCAATAAATCTCAAATGTATGCCGATAAATTGTCAATTGTATGTGAAATATTGCCAGGAATTGTCCAAATTATGTCAAATATTCTTGAATGTTTGTCAAATTTATGTCAAGTTTAGTCAAATTTATTAATATGTCAAATCTTCTTAATAAATATCAAATTATTGTCAATATACTTTCAATAAGTAATTTTGATCAAACACCGTCAATAAATGTAAAAATATTGGCTAATTTAATACCGTTTATGTCAAATATTATCAAGTTTACGGTAAATATTGTCAATAAATATCAAAATGATGTCAGAAATTTTGAGAATATTGTCAATAAGTGCCAAATGTGTTTCAATAGATGTCATATATTGTCAATAAATAAATCCAATAATGTAAATCATAGTTATTAGACGTAAAAATTTTGACAATTATTGTCAAGTTTAGGTATGCATAATATTATTAAATTTATAGTAAATTTTGTAAATAACCAAATTTTTAAAAAAATTGAGATCAAATATTAAATGTACATTTTTTGACAATATTTTCTGTATAAAAAAAAAATTGCCAATGATAAATTTATGTCAATTATTGATAATATTTGTCATATTTTTGATAACCATCGCCGTCAAGTACTTAAGTCAAATATTGTCAGTAAATGTCCTTCTTATGTTAAACATTGTCAAGTATTTGTCAAAGGTTCTGAATAAACATAAAGTTTATGTCAAATATTATCAAATTCATGTCAAATATTGACAAAAATAGTGTCAATATTATGCCATTGTCAAATTCATGCCACATATAGGAAAATTTATGTTAAATATTGTCAATAATGATCTAAATTATGTAAAATATGTTCAATAAATGTTTGTCAATAATGTAAAAATGAAATGTAAAATTTATAATAAAAAAACTGTAAATTAATTAAACTATACGACTATCAACAATTGTAACAATTAATATCAAATTGTATTCAAATATTATAAAATAGATGTCAAATAATGTCAATAAATTTATGACTGCTATTGTCAAATTTTTCTCAATAACTGTCAATACATTATCTACATTATTTTTAAAATACTCTATAAGTGTCAAATTGATGCCTATAAATTGTCAATATACCTGTAGAATATTGCCAAGAAATGCCCAAATTATGTCAAATATTCTCGACAGTTTGTCAAATTTAGTCATAATTGGAAAATCTTATGTTAAATACAATCAATAATTGATTCAGTTATGTTAACTCTATTGATAATAAAAAAAATTCCAAATTTTGTCAATAAATGTCGAAATATTGTCAATCTATTAATATGTCAAATGTTGTTAGTAAAAATAAAATTATTGTCAATATATGTCAAATTTAGGCCAAATATTGTCAACTCTATGCGAATAAAATGTCAAATATTGTCAATAAATGTTCAAATTGTTTTAAACATTTTCGATTATTACCAATCAGTATCATGTAGTCAAATTCTGTCTAACTTAAGTCAAATATTGTCAGTAGATGTCATTTATTTATTGAACAAAATGTTGTCTTATTCTATCAATATTATATCAAATAAATATAATCCAATTTATGTTAAATACTGCCAATAAGTGTCAAATTGTTTACAAACATTCTAAAGTTTATATCAAATTTATGCTAAAATTTTGTAAAGTTTTTAAATTCATCAACAATTGCAAAATAAATTATTTTGTTAAATATTTTCAATCTATGTCAATTTTTTTCCAAAATAAAATATACCGTTAATAAATGTCAAATTGTTTTCAAATATTATAAAATATGTGTCAACTTATTCTCAAATATTGTCAATAAATATCCACAATAAATATTCAAATATTGTCAATAAATATCCAAATGTCAAATTTATTCCGATATTGAATTGTCAATATTTAGAAGCAATATTGTGAAAAATGATCAAATTAAGTCAAATATTTATCAACAGATATTGTCAATAAATCATCAAATTTTAGTCAAGCATTATCAAATTTCTGGTAAATATTTTTAATTTATTATGTTAATTTGTTGTCAAATATATACTGTCAATAAATGACAATTATTTCCAAATTATCTCAACTGTTTTGAAAATATTGTCAATAGATTTATTGTAATTATTTTCAATATAAGCAAAATTGTCAAGTGTCAATAACATATGTTAAACCTTCTCTCTAATATTGTCAAGTGTATGTTACCTATAACATTTTTTGCCAGTACATTTTCATATAAAGTTAAATTTTTAAAAATATTATGCCAAATATTATCAATAAATATCAGATGTATGTTAATGTGAAATATGGTCAGTAAATATTAAATTGATGCCAAATACATCAATCAATGCCAAATTTAAGTTAAATATAATGAAATTTTTCAAATATTGTTAATGAATGTTAAATGTATGCCGAATATTGTCAATAATTAATATATAATATTTGTCATACATATTGTCAATAAATGTCCAGATTATGTCAAATATTGCCAAATTTATTGTCAAATATTTTCAATTAATGTCCAAACTATATCAACATTTTTAAAAATGTATTTCGAATATTTTGACAAATTATGTTACGTCAATAAATTATAAACTAATGTCAACTATTATTACTAAATGTTCAAATTATGTCAATATACAATGTTAAATTACGACAAGTATTGTTAAGTTTAGGTCAAATATTATCAAATTTATGGCAAATATTATCAATAACGGATAAAATGGTTGTCAAATATATGATAAATTTTGTACAGTTGTTTAACATTGTCGAAATAATTTTTAATATTCCCAAACTGTTAAAAATGCCAATAATTTCAAAATATTTGGCATAATTTGGACATTCATTAACAATAATAATTGTCCGAATTATGCCAAACTTTCAAATATTAACGTCAATAAGTAGGAAATATTTCTCAATAATAATGTAAAACTTTTGACAAATATTGACAACTTTGTATCCAATATTAACAAATTTATTGTGAATATAATTGTAAAACTTGTCAATGTCAAAGATACTGTCATTAAATTTCATATTTTTTTATGGCAAATATTGTCATTAAGATAATATGTTAAATGTTGTCAAATTGATCTCCAATATTGTCCAATTAATCAAATATTTATCAATATTATATTGTCAATAAATATCATTTGTATCTCATAAAAGTAAAATATTGTCAATAGGATACGTTAACTGCCAATTCATGTGACACATTGTGAATGTCAATAAAAGTCAAATTTAAACCATTTACAGACAGTAAATATATATTACCGAATAAATATTAAATTTATTGTCAATAAATGTCCAAATCAAATCAAATATTGTTAAATATATTTTCAATAAATGTGCATATTATGTTAAATATATCCAAAAAATTGTCAAATATTTTGCTAAATTTATGTTCTGTCAATATATTATAAATTAAGTCAACTATTTTATAAATGTATAAATGTCAAGCAATGTTGATTTTGTAATAAATATTGTCAAGTTAACGTCAAAGTTATCAGTAAATGTTAAATTTTTCTCAAATATCGTGAATAAATGTTAAACATTAAAATAATCTTTAATATTGTCAATAAATTTCCAAACTACATCAAATATTTGGAAAATACTATGCCTTATATTGTCAAAAATGTCAAGTCAACTTTCAATATATTTCAAATATATTGTCAATAAATAATATATTTTTGTAAAACATTGACAATAAAAAACAATGAAATGGTTTACATAATTTTGGTTGAAATTATTGAGATTTACTCTGTAAGTTTATCTATGAACTATGAGTTAATATTTTCGTTCATCAAACCCTTTTAAATTAACTGACCCGCATATAGTTTGGTTTTCCTAAAAATTTAGAATGCAGAAATTTCAATATTAAATCCGAAAACCGCACGCTTCTAGAGTTTGGTGTAGGAAAAAATAATTTGCAACTGAAATGTTTATTGATGAAACTAATTTTGTAAGGTTTCTGCTCGTTTTTAGAGAGCTTATATTATTTTATTATAATTTTTTACATCCGAGATTACCGAGCTTTGAATTCTTTACCAAAATATAGGTTAAATATTAGAAAAACCATCGAGCAATTCACAATTTCAAAATAAGAAAGTTCTAGATAATCTAAATGTCTATAAGAGCTTTTAAATTAGAAAGCTTCCATTAAAATAAACATTAAAATAATTAGTTTTTCATCATTGAATAGGGAATAAATTTAAGGCTTTTTGAAAGTTGAAGTTAGTACAGACCTTTTTTTATATCTAGTCTAAAAGCTCTATATTCAGAAGTTTTATTTATTTTATTTTAACTAAAACTTTATAGCGGAATTTATAAACTTTTGCTTTTTTAATATTATTTACCGAAATTATTAAGCTTTTAATTGTTTACTGCGTACTGTGAGCCAATTTAGTAGAATTGAAAGATTTGGAAAATTTGAGAGCTTTCTGACATTTTTATTGTAAGTTTTGAGTAAATATGACCCCAATTAATTTTAAAAAAAGCTCAATTGTAGATTTTTATAAATGTACCAATAATAGTGCAAAAAGCTGATGAAATTAAACAATCAAATTATTTAAAAAAATGTTAGGTTGACATTTTACCACGACTGAAATAAGAAACTTAGATGTTTGAGTTAATCCTAAAAGCTTCCCTTATTAAAATTAAATTATTTATAATTTTGTAATTTAAAGAAATTAATTTTCATTTGGGAAGTATATAGGGCTCTCGAATTAAAATTGTGACATGAGATAATAAATATTTGAAAGCTTGGAGGCATTATGGCCTGTAAGAGTGATACAAGTGATATTAATACACCAATTTGTTCAAGAGCTTTTCGATCTTTGAAGAACGAATAATTTTTATTTTTTGAAATTGAAAGTTTCTTTCTTGTATAAAAGCTTTACATTTAATTTGTAATTATTGAAAGCTCTTCATAAGTGTGAACTTTATTTTATAAATTGTTTTAAAGCTTTTAGAATATTTTTGAAGAATGCATATTTTAAGCTTTATACTGTATCCAAATTAGTAGAATTGTTTGTGAGCCGATGTATATATTTTGCAAGCTTTCATAATTTTCTCAGATTTTAGAGTTGTAAGTTTTTCAAAATGTATACCGATATTATTGAGCTTTTAACTGTGAATCTATGAACTTTGCGCGAATTTATGTCCAATTTAAAGCTGGGAAGGATCATAATAAATTTATTTTAAAGAATACCAAAAGCTTTGACAAATTTGAAAGCTTTCCAAATCATTTTTTAATAAAATTTTGATGGTTTTGATTAATAGATTTATAAGCTTTAAATAAATATAAATGTCACGGTTTAACAAAAGTTTCAGAAGTTTCGGTCAATCAGATGACGGTGTTAAATTTTAGTAGTATTTTCTCTCATTCGACTGTTTTAGTCTATACGAACTGGCAGGTACATGTTTGGTCGATCTTACCCTTCTCCTTTCTTTTAGTCGGCAGTCCTGTGAGATGTGGCCCGCCGTAACATGTTATGTCCAACATCTTATATTATACTGCGCCAATCCTCAAGTTAAATTTAATCGCGTGTACTGGCTGAATTACTTGCGATGCTGTTCTGTTCACTTTGATATATAGAAATTCGTTTTGCAGCTTAGCTTCTGCTCCAAATTTATAGACAAAAACCCTCTGATAGAACTACAGAATATTGATTCGTCATCTTCAACGGCCGGTAACATTTTTTCTATCTCCCCATAAAGAATGGTGCAAAGCTCATGAGTGATTAATTATTTAAAGCGTCCATTTTCTGGTCTTAATAAACGTGCGTTGAGTTTGATGAAAATGCAAAGAAAGTTATTTGATTTGCTTTGGTTCAATCAGTTTCAGATATGACTTTCAAACGAGTTTGTGTAATTTAATCTTATGAATACGACCAATTTAACCAACACATAAAATCAATCCCACATACATATGATTGTGCGCTTAAAATTTTATTTCTGATTTTCAATGACCTGGAAAATAAAAACCAATTAAAATGTTATCAAAACACCATCAAAGAACATTAAACACGATATAAACGTACATACACCGCACTGATATACTTATTAGTACGAGTAGATAAGGCTATGGTATTTGTTATATTTCGTTATCACTAATTATAATGTAGTTCGGATATATCGATCAAGTTTTTATATTATCAAACTAAATTGTAATGTATAGCCCACAGTCGACCTTCAACTTCGCCTGCACACTAAACCATAATTTACCAAGATTTGATGCATTACGGCCATAAATTATTAATAATCTGATCCAGAACCAATTTTTTAAAAATTATTTATTAATTTCATCCACCTCAACCAGCTGTTATAAAATCGCGTTTATAATTTTTACTTTTAGTTTGTTGAACGTCGATCTTGAGAACATAAGAATATTGGAAAGAAATCGAGAAGACAAAATAAAATTAAAAATGTATTTACAATTTGTGTTGTTGTTGCTGTTTTAATTTAATCCTTAAGCCTATATATAGTTGAATGAACACCCTTGAGTCTTTTAATTTTTTCTTATACACATACATACATACAATCGTACAGATTTCAGCTTCTTAAAATTTGTACTTGAAAATCACACATAAGGCTATCGATTTTTATATATTTTGTGTATTATATATCCACTCGTATACCATGTTGGTGTTTAAAATGCACAATTTTGTTGTTGTAAGTTTTTATTTTAAATCGATCGAAATTGGTATATTGGTGTGTGACACACAATTGGAGACCAACATTTTGCGATATGAACAAATACAAAATGTAAATAGCTACGCAGCGTGCGTCCAAACACAGAAAAATAATTTTTTTGGTTTGGAAATTTACTTCGATGATACACTACCGCACACAACCTACAATGAGATTACAATGTTACAACATAAATTATAATGACAGAAAGATAAAACGTGCCGCACATCCTTTGGGATTTCAAATATACGGGGGAAAATTTAATGAAAAGGATAGTCAATAAATCATCATCATTCATCAATTAATGACAGCAAAGTTGTGGGATATATGTGTATCGGCATTTCTAAAAATCGATTGGTTTCAATTAGTAAGCTGAAAACACATTGTTGAAGGGGATCAAGGTTAAAATATCCTAAATTTAAGGATTAGTGTCGAAAATACTGATTAAGGCTAAATAGTACATCAGCCAGTACTTCAACGAAATGGTGGTACTTAACAATTCGATTCTATTATCGAATATTTATTGTACTGATTTCTAATTCTATTGGAAGTTGTAAACAGTCTCACCAACCCGTGTAAGAATATATTTTTCAGCCCCGTTTCGAAAACAAACCTTAAGCTAGGAATAAAAATACATAGTTCAAATTACTAGTTTCATTAAAAAAAACATAAACAAATTAGGGCCTTTTATATTTCTTTCAGTATTAATATCTTATAGAAATTTCTTTAAAAAAAATAGGACCTTTCATATAAATTTTTTTTAACTCTATTTACCTCTACAGTTCCAACTAAAAATGAATCTATAATCGTGAACCTTGTTCAGCCTAGCTTAAAACTATGGTATGAATTACAATAGTTTAAATACTAAATAAAATTTCATTGAAAAAAAATAGGACGTTTTTTTTCATTATTTTTTAATAATTTTTTTTTTTACCTATTTATTGACTGTTGATTCCATAAACTAATAAATAAGAATAAGAATAAAAAATTAGGACCTTTTTTATTGGTTGGTATTGTTTTACCCTATAAGCATATTCTTGAACGAGACCCTTAATCACTTTATTAAGCCTTATGCCAACTTTTATCGTATTCACCTGCATATGTTTAAAGGTCAAAAGTTTAAGCTCGAAGGTCCGTGTAAACTATATCCAATAGTATTTATCGACTGGCCAATCGACTAAATTTGATAATAATATAAATAATTTGATAATAAATATAGAGTTTAAGTTGGTAAGCAATAATTATCCTAATTGTTTTAATGGTTTTTGTTACCGTCACTGTCGGAAAAACCAATGTAAATATTTTGCAAGATTTAGTCTGAATTTACACCTTACCTATATAATATGCAGTCGTCTCATTTGATTTCTTGCAGATAAAAGCAATAGTAACATCAAGGCTGACTATAAAATGTGCAATACAAAACCATCTAGCTTTACGAGAATCCGAGAGGCATTGCAATCAATGAGAACCGTTGGAGAATGTCCTGAGTTTCAAATTAAAAAATAAATAAAATTGGTTGGTATAGATTCGAAGCATAATTCTAGTTGACGAGTATACAGAGATTTGGAAATATTTTGAATCAAACTCGGCAAATTTTTTGTTCAAATGCTACACAACGAAACACCTTATCCACAATATTACTCATACTAGTTTCTATAGAGGAACTCGTAAACGGCTTCACCAACCTTTGGTCATGTAGGTATATATTGTTCAGTCTCGTCATAAACAAATTTTAAACTAGAAATAAAAATACTTAGTCAATACTAGTTACATTAAAAAAAACAAAAAAATCAGGGCCTTTTTTATTTTATTTTTTTACTAAAACATTATCTATTGATGGAATAATGGACATTATTCAGTCCAATTTTATAAACTACTTTACAACTAGTGAAAGAATATATCCAGTATGAATATCTAATAAAATGTCTTTAAAAAAAATAGGACCTTTCTTTTTTTAATTAAACTTAGTCTACAGTTCCAAAAAACGTGTTTTTACGTTCAGCCTAGCTTCAAACTAGGGTATGTAAAATAATAAACATAGTTTAAATACTAAATAAAATTTCATTGAAGAAAAAAAACAGGACGTTTTTATTATTATATTTTTACTTACATTTCGTTTATAGACTGTTAAGCCCAGTTTCATAAACTAATAAATAAAAATAACAATAAAAAAAACAGGACCTTCTTATTTTGTGCTTTTGTGTTTTAGCCTATAAAATTTTTCTTAAACGAGACCTTTAATCAATTTAATAAATCCTATGCTAACGTTTGTCGTAATCACCCGCTTATGTCAAACGGTCAAAAATAGCTAGTAGGTCCATGTAAAAAGTAACCAAAATCACGATTACTAACTAAACCATAACCTAAACTTAACCTATATGTCTAAGTGCAACCGTATTTATCGAATACTTAATCTTTAAAACCTAGGCGAACTTAAATCAAATCTTAAATCGTTACCCCAAAACGGGGGTTTATGTGCCGTCAGTGTCGAGAAAACTAGTGTAAATCATTTGCAAGCTTTAATCTAAAATCATACCCAAACCCTACTCATCCAAGATGCAGTCTCCTCATTTGATTTCTTGCAGCCAAATGCAAAGCTATGGTCAAGACTGTCTATGAAATGGGCAGTACAATGACAACCGTTGTATTACGTCCTTAGTTTCATATTTAAAACTAATTTTTGGTCTAGATTTTATTTATTGTATTTGGGAGATATAGTTTACAAGAACCTCTAAGAGATGTAGAAATTTATTGAATTTAAGTTATTAAATCAAACTCGTCACATTTTTTTCTTCAAATCTACAAAACACCTTATCCAATATTACTCGTACTAGTTTCAAATTCAATTGAAACTCGCGTAAACGCCTTCACCAACCTATTTAATATCGACGTGTAGGTCTGTATATTATTCAATTCCGTTTCATAAACTAACCTAAACCTGAGAATAAAAATAGTCTAATTTAAGGGTCATTAAAACAAGCAAAAACAATCAGGACCTTTTTTATTATTATTTTTTTACTTAAACTTTGTCTATAGTTCAGCCAAGCTTAAAACTAGGTCATCACCTAATGAAAACAGTAAGAATAACTAAATAGAATTTAATTAAAAAAATCAGGACGTTTTCATCATTACTTTTTAATTATTATGTTTTAGCGCTTTTAGGACGCTCAGCTGATTTTCATAATCTAACTTAAAACTAAGAGAATAATAAAAAACAGGACATTTATTTGTTGCTATTTTTGTTAGCCTATAAAACATATTCTTAAATTAGGGCCTTAAACAGTCTATTAAGCTTAATGTGAATTTTTATTTGGTTAAGCGGAATGAATAGGTATAGGTCGAATTTAAATCAAGCGGCCTCAGTGTTAGTTTATAAATTAATGGTAAAGCTGAAATTAAAACAAGACCTAGGCGAACCTCAATCACAATACTCTAGCGTAATTAAATTTAATTTTTAATTTGTACCGGAAAACTCGGTGTTAATGAATAATCAAATTCAACCCATTTTGGTTCAAATTCTATTCGAACTCGTATGTAAAGGTCCATTTGGTTCTGAGTCTTCCTAATATCGAGTCTACAAAAACCGGCTTCATCAAACTATCGTCGTATAAATAATTCAGTTTCATTAAAAAAAACTAGGACTTTTTTAAAAATAAAATTAAAACTTTTTTTTAATTCAGCCTCGGAACAGTTCAGAATAAAAGCTGAACCTAAATTAATAGATATTGATCAGTCCAGTTCCATAAAACAACTTAAAACTAGGAGTAGAAGGAAAATTGTCTTCTGTATCCAGGTCTAAAATTAACAGCACCTTATTTTTATTACAACTTTTTTTTACTTAAACTCTGATCGGAATATTAAACAGACTTAAGTGGTGGAAATTTTTCAGCCCAATTTTCTAAGCTCAATATTATTTTAAAAACATTTCATTAAAAAAAACAGAACTATTAAAGTGTAAAATTAATTTAAAATTATCTTAAAAAAATCAAAAAAAAGCAGGACCTTTTTTATCTAAACATAATCTTCTAGTGGACATATATTTCATTAATTAACTAAACAACATCGTCTGTAGATCGGAAAATAATACGGACCATTCTTGAATACTGTTCTAACCGATTTAATAAAATTACATAAAAAAATCAGGGCCTTTTTTTCTTAATTTTTTTTTTAATGAACCAACGCACTTCAGAAAACTTGTGAAGTACATATAGTTTGAATCAAAATACAGAAGTACAACATGAAAGTGTCCCGCGGTACATAGATTATGAATCACTGAGCACGAAATATAGAACAGAAATATATAATCCACCAAGATTATAGCTTTTATATATTGAATATAACGATCCAAAAGTCATATAATACCAAAAGTACACAAAACAGAAAAAAAGTTTCCAATTTAAAATAATTAAAAGCTTTAAAAACTGATCCAAAAGTGATTATTCTGGCCTATTTCGATTCATTTTTTATTTTAATTTTTTTGGAACTATGCCAACATTTTCAATTGTACGTACACTCATATCGAACTCAACCATAAATGGAATACAACCAATTTTTTTTCTTTCTAGTTCTGATACGAATCTGTTTTGTTCTGCTGTCTTTTGAATATAATTTTTTTTGTATTCGAGCTATCTCGAGTACAGTGCAGAAGCACTGCAGTGGTAGGACGGGTAAAAATTAAAATAAATTATATTTCTATTATTCATAAATATAGATAACATTATGATAATTTATCATCTTTTGTTGTTGATGTTTTTGTTGTTGTTATCATATAAGTATTAACACTAGGTTGTAAATTACAAACAATTTAATTTTATTTTTGAATATTCAGTTCAAGGTAAATTTCTATATAGGTATATTGTGTATATTATTATACGTTTAAATTGTGTTAATCGATTATCGAATTATTTATTTGGTGATAATGATGGTAGAGGTAGTGGGGGTGATATATAACGCTTAGAAAAAAATTACTCGACTGTGAAGTGAATTCAGATGTGATTGATGTGATTGTCGCCATTGTTATATCATGTACATATATATTGACATTAATTGTTATCTTGATGGATGCGAATGATGAGAGAATTCTAAGATTTCTTAACATCCATTACCGCCATAGCTAATACGCTTCAACAATTACTGTTGATGCTTCAAAAATTCTAATTTTGAAAAATATTGCGACTAGCATTACTGATTGCAGTCTCTAATTACTGAATATATGTGTGGTCTAATTTCTGAGTAGGTTCGTACAGTTTTCATCGAATTAACAGTTTGAGGTCGTAATAAAATTAACAAGCTTGAAATAATTGCCTAACGATAACTATTGAAATATAGTAAATAGATTATAATCCATCAATAAGTCATTTTACAGTCGCTCATATTTTGAGCTTTAAAGCTTAAAAATTACAAATCGAAAACATCGGTGATTTGACATTCGAATTCAAAATTTAAGAGCCAATAATTTAACTCAGTTTCTAAATTTTTTGAATTATATGTAAAACTGTCCTTGAAAGTTAAAAAAGCTCTACAAATTTAGCATTTAACAAATAACAGTGCTTTCAAACCAACTTCATCTCAAAGCTAATTCTTAACGTTTAAGCCTCGTTGCAATCAAGTAAATACTTGTAATAAAAAAATGAGCTTTCACGGAATGAAAAAAGCTCGAAATTTAAGCGAAATATTTTTTAAGAAGTAATAAAATTTTATGAACTGTACGAGATAATTTTATTTAATTCAGTTAAAATTAAAAACATTCTTAACATTTGCAAAAGCTTTCGATTTTGGCAGCAGTTTTGCGTCTGCATTAAATATTCTTAGAACTGAAAGCTTTGCGCATTTAAATCTTAAATTTTTTTATTAATTTAACACTTAAAAATTAAAATTTAATACGAGTTCAAAATTAAAGAACAAAAAAATGAACGCTCCAACATCGCTTGAACCCACTTAAAATATAAAACTGTTAGTAAAAGTTTAAAAAGCTTTAAGTCATCTAAGATAACAGTATTAATATAATATATTATAACTTCATTCCACACTTAATTCTTCCACACTTAATACTTTTGAGTTTGGTCGCAAAATATAAAGTAAAATAAAAAAGTTGAGCTTTCACTGATTTTAAAGGTCACACAAACGTAAACTGGAAAGTAGAAAAAAAAATTATCAATAAAAATAATAATTATCAGTGCTGCTTAGGACAATATAATCGAATAGTGGCAAATTAAAGAACATAACTGAGAAGAATAGGTCAGGACATTTAAATTTGGGACCAATACTTGTCTGTATTAAATAATAGAACTGAAAGCTTCCATTTAGTCTTTAAACATTTTGTTTTAAAAAGTTGTGTTCTATAGAATAAAAAGTCGCGTGACAGTTCTATAATTGTAGGATGACAACATAGTTAAACAATTTGTGAAGTGTTTGCGATTTTTAAATGCTTCATTGGAATAAACGATTCAGGGATTCTGAATAAAATTAATTGCACACGAGTTTCGATATTTAAAATACCAAACTACTTGTTTGCATTTAGGTTTATACTAATATGACAAAATGATTGGTGTGTCGAGCTTTAATATTCAGAACCTTAATACAACTCTTTTTTAACATAATATGAAGATGTTTTTTAAAATCTTGTATAATGTACGTAAGAGCAGGGGCATCAAGTTCCCATTATCTTCTTATTTAAATTATTTAATTGTGAGCTCTTCTTGAATCCGAAAAATGTATTAAATTCGAATGAGCCACATTTTTCGAGTGTCTTACGAATTCCTGGCAAAATTGGGGGATTAGCAGCCATACTAAATGCTAGAGAAAGTTAACTAAAATTTCTAACATTAATTTAAAAAAAAGGACTAATCTGAGCTTACTTAAGCTTATTTGGTATCGAAATTTTATATTTTTTATAAAAATCCATTTAGTATAATTTATAAATAAGAAAGAAATTTAATACCAAATTTTACTGGATTTTTTCAACACTCGCGTAGTAAAAGACACGAAAAATTATCTTGAATCAGTGCTAGACAATTTTTCGTGAGTTTTACTTTGTGAACGGTTGGGAAAGTTCAACAAAATTTTGTAGCGATTTTATTTTTTTTTGAAATTCTATTTTCTTAAATTTTTAAAATAATAACAACATTCAAATAGTAACAGTGGTACAGGCCTACATTTACAGTACAACTTAGTACTAATATTTGTTTGATGTCGATGGATTTATGTTTTTATAAATAATTTTTGTTGGAATTGAGTAGACACTGGCCCAATATGACGGACCATGCCTAACCTTACTGTTAAACTTACATCGTTGAATTTTTGATTATGAATTTTGTTCAGGCTTGGGGTTGACGTTAATAAACCGAATGGTTTATAATATTTCAGAGATTCCGAATTCTAATATTTTTTTAAATTCAATTTACAAATAGTAACGCACCAAATTCTAAAAATTCCAGAACCAATCATAGATTAACAGCCAAAAATATGAGAGGCTGAGAAACTGGATCAGTAAACCTTTGATTGTAAATTTGTTACATGTATTTTTATTTGACGAACTTTTTTTATTATACAACCGTATAAGACGATATTAACGATTTTTCTGTCAAAGGCCATCAATTTGACAAATAAATCAATTTTGACGGATTGATCTCAAACGTCAGCAAATATTCCCTATAGAAAAGCAACTTCTATCGAACGAATGTGAACTTATGTTTATGTTTTTTTTTATTGCTTTAAGGAATGCTGCAGTTATTGTGAAGCTTATTGAAGTTTTGATGGTCAATCAATCACTATAGTCTCCAGTATCCTAGATTAACAAATATTTCATCGTGCTCTACTGGATAAACTTCTCCTAAACAACTTCTCTAACAACACATACATACACCACCTAAATCGATGGACCTTGTATTTGTCAATTTTACATTTAACTTGATTCAGGTGATCTTGGACAATATAATTAATGGCCTTGAATAGCATTTGTTTAGAATTATAAAATCTGCAATCACATCAACTCGCATTTTCTTCATTGGCTCATTATTCGATTCCATGGAAGTTGCCAAATTTCCAACCCAAAGTTAGATACCAGAAACAATTTTGTACTTACATAATATCTACGTACGGTTGCCAGTTTTTGAATTAATATCACAAAGTGGTCGAATCCCGTGGTCAAGAGGCTGTCACATATTCTTTCATTTGCAGTAAGTTAATTTATAAAATTTAACTGAACAATCCCCACCACTATAGGTCCATGGTTTATTCCGATAAATACAAGAAGTTTAAATAAAAAAATATTTATAAAAAAAGCCCTGATTTTTTTGCATTTTTAATAAAAGTTTACTTAGTTATGTAGACGATTAATTATAATTCTAGTTTCTTAAACTGAGCTTAGACGAAATTTAAGAAATTTGTTTATCGAAAAAGGCCCTAATTTTTTTATATTTTCATAAAAAAGTATTAAAAGGTTTGACTGACTTGTATTTGAAAAAAATTGAAAATTTTGAATATCGTATTCAATAATTGACAGCCTGAAATCTATACCTTGTGTCACTATAGAAATTTCTCGAATTTTAATTTTTGTTTAATGTGAATCTTCAGGTCAATCACCGACGCATGCGATTTTTAATAATACCCTTCAAACCCTGTTTTACACGACATTTACGGATCAACCATTTCCATGATAATGATCTCGGCCAATTAGCAAAATGACGAAAATCGTTTAAAGTTTCGGTTTAGCAACTTCACCGTCAATTCTGCTGTATGATAAGCGATCTTCAACTATTCATGTGTCTGATCCGTCAACCACTCTACACTGAGTTTGCCTATGAAAACAAGGGATAATTAGGACTTAGACCGTTTAAAAGCACGAACTCTCCTTTACGGGCTTCCAAAGGTCATCATCGTTCTTGAGTTACCCGTTTTCTGTGGCTGGTGACTCAGACAGAAAATAGCACAAAAGATTGTGTCTTTGTGAAATTATCCATCTCTATAATTTATCCACTTGTAACGATTTCCCCATGCTGTTAATTTCTTTGGATCATTCCAAAACTCCATGACATGCAATGGCTGTTTTTCGTGGAAAATCTTCTTATGGATGCCAAAATTAGTATCATGTCTCTGTACATACAACATTCCTTTTAAACATAACCTGAATATTTTAATAGTTGGCAGGTAACAATGTTTTATATTAAAATTATAAAGTGGTCGCACCGTCGGATTCAAGGGGCTGTCACATATCCTCCACTAGCCTATGTATAAAATTGGACAGAAGAATGTGCACGACACGTCAGTAAAAAAAAATATTATTGTTAAAAATTTAAATAACCAAAAAAGGCCCTGTTTTTTTTATAATAAAATTTACTTGGCTATTTAGAGCACGTACTTGTATGCTTTCTCTAGTAAATTTTAAGTTAGTTTATGATGTCCACGACGCCGTTTCTTATTGTGATTAATAGAACAAGTTGAAGTAAAACAATATTTATAAAAAAGGTCCTGTTTTTTCGTTTTTTTCTTTATGAAGTTTTATTTAGTTTATTTTATTTAGTTCAGTTATAGCTATAACTCCATGATTTAGTCTGATCTATAGACGAAGTTTAAGTAAACAAATAATATCAAAAAAGGTACTGATTTTATCAGCAAAATTTTTATTTTGATTTATCGATGCTTTTTAAACGTAGTCTGAATACTAAGGTGTCAATATTTTGTATTAAAATATAAAAGTGGTCGAACCCTAGGGTTTTTTGTAATAACTTGAAAATAAACTAATTTTCCGAAACTTTGAACTTCGAGTGCTAGTCTTTGGCATATAGAATTTCGAGTTAAAATGTTGCTGGTGTGGCACCGATTCAGTGACAATAATTTGTAATAAAATCACAAATTGGTCCTGTTTTTTTATAGGAAACTATATTTTGTTATTTGGACCACCTACTTTGTAGGATTCCTCCAGTTTTAAGTTAGAGTCATAACTGGGGTGAATAATATCCATGAAGCCATTTCTTATTCTAATCGATAGTCGAAGTATAAGTAAAAAATATTTAATAAAAAGGCCCTGTTTTTTCTCGTTTTTCAACTCTTTTTGAATACCATGAATACAAGTCAGTGTTTTATAGTGTCAGTAAAAAAATAATAATAAGAAAAGGTGCTGATTTTTTTTTCTCCTTATTTTGTTTACATGATTCCTTTTAAACGTAGTCTGAACATTTAGGTTTGTATTAAAGTATTCAAGTGGTCAAACCCCGGGGTAACTCGGCTATTAGTTATATATTTTTTTTTAGACTTGAAAATGTGCAATAGGGTATTCTCGCGGCTCCCATACAAATTTTCTGAAATTTTGGGTTTCGAGTGATAGTCTTTCGCACAAAGGGTCGTAAATTCAAATTTTGTTGTCGCGCCCTTTTTTTTTTGGTTTTGAAGTTTGGAAATATTTCAATACCTCCTACAACCAGCTTAGTTAGAAAAAAGATTAACTGGTCTGTATCTCACAATATAGTTTAATCCATCTATTGTGTACTCGTACACACATAGATACAATAATCTTATATATACGAAAATATAATTTCAACTTCCTTTTGTTGCCAGGAAATGTATAGAAGAGTAACAACATTTATGTATATATACTGTATATAGACGATGAATGACCACCATAGAAAATTAAAAATTACAATTATGATCGTACCGGATTGTTATTATATTATGTTTTGGGATGAGTGCAATCATCTTGAAATACGTATAATTGGATTCAATCATCCGCTCTAACTGATATATATATATATATATGCTATGTTGTATTTTGTTTGTTTGTGTGTCGCATATATATATTCATGATTTCCTTGGCTACCAGCTGACCGTGTCAACTATATGTACATAATATATACTTTATTGTTGACTCAGCTGTTTACTGGTGTAAATAAAATTCAATTTGTATCTATCACAATTTTGGTTGTTTGGGAAAGCATTGAACCATATGCAGTAAACACAATAGTATTTTATGGCAACAATTTTTATAAAGTTTTCGATTGCGTAAGATTATAATGAATGTTATTGTTTTTTAACGAACGTTAAACTAACCGTAACGAAATTTGATTTAAATCGTATCGCGTCTTGTTGGCTGAGCAATTTGAATTATGACTTCAAGACTTCTCTAAAATTCAGAAATTCGATATTTAGAGTAAAAATCAAATAATTCGTTAGGGCCTTGATTCGGACTGAATTTTTCCGAATTGAATAAATTACGTTTTTTTACATTTTAGCGATCAAGGCGATTTTTTTCGCACGCAATAAACAAAAGTAGCGACAAACCAGTTACCGCAGATATAGTTGGCAAACGATACAAAAATATTCTAATGAATGATCTCATGGGAAATGTAAACCGAAAATTGAATTGTTGTTGTTCTGTACATGAAATCAATGCGATGATTGAATTACATATGTACATACAAGTACATGTAGGTATAGAATGGGTATTTTGGTTGTGATTGTTGTTTGTGTAATTGAATCGAATTGATTATGATTGATATGGAATTGAGTATATAAAGTATATTTTTGATTATTTATTTATGTAGAACCGACCGTACTCATTTTATTGTGTGGGTTTACATATGTATATGTACATGTATGTATAATATATATTAGGTCTTGGAAGATAAGATATATGGGACAATAATAGAATATTACATTCAATTGAATTTTTATTGATAAGTATATTGCAACACAATGTATAAAGGAAGTACAGTACATACGTCTACATACTGATAAGAATTATTAAATCCAGTTCGATGTCTCATATTCTTAGTTAATTTAGAGTATCTACTATATACCCATTTTATTGCGTGAGACTTAGTTAGTGTAATGCAATTCCACCAAAATGTAGAGCAGAATAATTTGTTGATGATGGTCTGGGTTCCAAAGCCAGGGTAACAAAAGAATGGAGCAAGCTGAGAAATATATTCTTTTCAAGAGTATTGGTACCCTTTTACTTTTGTTTTACTCTATACTTCCAGTCATGGTTTTAACAATTAAAAGAAACATTAACTAGTTTGAGGTTCCAATTTGAACTGAATGTGGGGCTGGTTAGCACTAGAACTAAAGATTTTAGCAGTGGCCGTAGAGGTTACAAAGCACGGCTGCACACCCACACTGTTATCGTGAGTGATAAGAGAACCCAAATATTTGAACCTCCTCACTCCCTCAAACGTGTGGTGGCCACTACTAAAATCTGGTGTGCCATTGTCCCTAAAACCAGAGATCTGGTATTTTGTTTTAGACTCATTGATCTGAAGTCCAACAGAAGCTGAAAACTGCTATTCTGCTGAAATCTGTAAATATAAAATGTGGTGCTTCAGTTTTACGAAAGATGTACTCCAACATGAGAATAAAGAGTATCGGGGACAGAGCATCTCCCTGCCGAACACCCGAGTTAACTGCAAAAATTGTCGATAGCCTGTTCTCAACTTTAACATAGCATTGAGACTGCGTCACTGTCATCCAATATAGTCGTAGCAGTTTTGTTGGCAGTATACCAGGGCAGACCACAAAGTCTCTCGATTGATCGAGTCATAGGCCTGCCGGAAATCCAGGAACACCTGATGTACGGGGATGGATGTCTCATAATATTTATATAGAATCATCCGCAGCGAAAAGACCTGATCGGTGACTGATCGATTCGGATGAAATCCTCCTTGATAGTCACCAACCAAGCCCTCCGCTAGAGGAGTGATTCTATCAAATACAATGTATGACAGTAACTTGTATGCTGTGCAAAGGAGGGCTATATCGCGATAATTCTCACACTTCAAGCGGTCTCCCTTGATGGGGCATATCGCGGCCACTTTCCATTCATCAGGCATAACTTCGGTTCGCCATACTAATCGAATAAGGACGAAAAGACAGTTCGCAAAGTATCCCCTCCGAGTATCAAGAGCTCCGAATTAATGCAGTTCACTCCAGGTGAGCGGTTTCGTTTCAATCTCTGCATGGCTTTAGTGAATTCCTCATGGGATGGCTCCTCAGTGCAAATCTCCGCAGTCTGTATTAGAGGAGGATTAGAGGTGATGGCTCAACAACAGTCTGTGACGCATGATGGACATCAAGCAGGTCAGTAAAGTGTCCACTCCATGCGTCAAGTACTGCGTTGATGTTAACACAGAGGTTTCCATCCCGGTCACGCATGGCGGTTGACGTAGGCCTGAAAGTATGGTGCAGTCGAGTAATTCCTTTAATGAAATTACGCGAACTGCGCTCATTGCTGAGTTGTTGTACTTTCAGAACCTCGGCGTTCCACCATTCTCGCTTCTTCCGTCTACAAATCCGCTTAGCTGGCCTTCTCTTGTTATTCCTCGCGATTGTGAGACGTTGTTGCACTTCACTATGGGCTATATTTTGTTGCTCAACTGCAAGACGACACTCGTTATCAAACCAATCATTCTTGGGTCTGACTTTCACTATACCTAAAGTCTGTTGAGCAGCACGGACAACCGAAGTTTTCAGTACCTCCCAGACAGAATTCACGCAGTCAGACTGGTAATTAGCATCATCAATGTGGTCGCTGACAAGATCCTGATATCGTTTCTTTTGATCTTCATTTATCAGACCTTCACAGTCGAAACGTCCCATTCGTTTCGCTGTGTTCCCAGACTTGTACGAAAACTTCCATCGTAGCTTTGCAGCGACCAAACGATGATCGCTGCCTACGTATTTGGTTGCTGCCGATAACTTCTCACATCCTGCACAACCCGAGCCCGTCCTTTAGAAACTAACATATGGTCAATTTGGCTGTGGGAAGTTCTGCGAGGATGTGTCCATGTCTCTAGATGTATCTGTTTGTGAGGGAAGTACGTACTTGCTACTTTAAGATCATGAGAAATTGCAAAGTACATCATTCTCTCAACATTATCGGTCGCAGGTTCGTGTCAGGAGTACGGACCTATGTTTTCACACAAGTCGGTCTGATTTCTGCCAACTCTAGCATTAAAGTCCCCAATTACCATTCTAACATCGTGTTAGGGTATAGATCCCATCAGATCGTCCAAGCCATTATAAAATGAGTCTTTATCTTGGGCCTGGCTGACTTCTGTGGGTGCATGTACACAAATTATCGACAGGTAAGAAGAAATCTAGCTCCAAGATTTCCGAGGTCATCTCCACTGTAGAGCAACGTAAAGCCCTGGGACACATGATCTCCACTTTTAGGCCTGCGAGTTTCTTGAAGAGCAACGAGTTCCAGCCGACACTCTTTCATGCACGTGATTTGACCCCCTAACGCTGCTGGTTTTCTAAGTGATCCACGTGCCGATCCTAAATCTTGTATCCGCGGGGTACTTGAGCGGGGGTCTGGTGTTTTTTTGGCGGCATACATTTTTCTTTTTTTGTAGACTTTATAAACAGTTTATTTTTTTTACGGATTTAGTTTAGTTGATGTACGTGCAATTTAGATTTACGAGACATGTGAGTGCCCCCCGACCACAAGGGCCTCCAAGATAGTAATCAACACAATATACACCTTTTTCATGGCTTTCTAAAGTGAAATTTGGAACAATTTATCCCAGTTGCCATACCTTCACGGTTGCGATCAAGAAATGCACTTGCAAATGCATTATTATCTTTCGTATTGATTATGATTTGATTATGAAGTTCTTTTTCAAATTTTAGTGCTCGATAACCGAAAGTTTTGATTTAAAAAAAAATAACTTCAAAATGAGCAAACTTTAAAATTTGTAGTCGGTCCATGCTACTACAATTTGTTTGACGCAAACTCATCGGGCAGACGATGCCTGACTGCCACACCATAAACCATATAAAAATTAGCATATTCCACTATCCTATATTTTATTCCCGAATTAGTTTAAAAATTAAAAATTCAAAATAAAAATTTACCCGCATAAATTCATACATCAACGGCTCGAAAGCTCATTAGTATTCAAATCCTATGTGCGCGTATACCAAACGCGTACAAACCAACCATCCCATTTTTTCAAATAAATTACATTACAGAATCTCATTACATATACAAACCCATTTTTTAAGGTGAGCGCATTACAAAAAAAAAATCCTTTTTGTGACCTTTTCACACCCAAAGCTATTTTCCCTCCGTATATATTCGCCTCGAAATTAACATTTCCCATTTCACTGTACATAATATTCCAAATGGTGTGATGTCATTATTTCGTGTTTAAGTCGATAAAGGTAATTTATTCATTGCAAATGCATGCAGGCTTGTGCCGAAAGCTGATTGTTATTTACCAACTCTCTTCGACATAACGAGGTTTGTGTCTTAGCTAAATTGCTGCTGTATCTTCCTACTGTAAAGTATTTGCAGTAATAGCGATGTAAATTCATTTTGAAGCCCGGAGACTATTATTAAAGAAAATTAGTGCGCGCTCCCTGCATCAGAGCTGGACTTTTAAATTTTTCCTACACAAGTAATATTCTAAATTCGAACATACGCAGTTCCTAAAAATAATAATGACGCTACCGGCTAATTCTAATGTTACAAAAAAAATACAAATTAAATTATTTCATAAAAAAAAAACTTAACTCTCTTCGCAACATTGAAATTATCATAATCGTGATTAGCATATGTACGATTACATTTGAATATGAATTTTTGCTATTTTCTCGTGTACATATCCATACATACGAGTACATACATACATATGTATGTTGTATTGTTTTGTTATCGCGCCGCAATGTGCATGAAATACATAAAAAAAAAAAAATGTTGGTTTATTTTTGTAACCGCAAACTGCGATATCTTTAGACGATTTGCACATACAGAAAAAAAAATCGTGCAAGTATTGAACACAAAACCTATTTATATATCGAACTCAATTATTGTAGTTCTATATGTAGGTACATACATGTATGCATAATCCGATCTATAAATATTATGTAAGCGAAAGGGATACATAAATATAAAAAAAATCGTTCGTTGATTTTCCACCATTAATCGCACTAAACCAAAATAACATAAAATTGAACGAACATGAAATTTTAGAGCGACCGATTAAAATGAGACCGTCATCAATCAATAAACTTGAATTGCAAACAAACCGTAAAAAATTATGCAGAACGAACGACCGATTGTTTATTACACGAACGACAATAACAACAACCACAACAAAAATACTTAGAATAATCGATTACCAGTGTACAGATACGGCGATTAAGACACCGTCGTCTGTTCAACCGTAAAAAGAACGATTTTTGCATGCGGAATGTACAATCCTCTATGCGAGGGTGTGATACTTTGCGCCAGAATCTCCATATTGTTATGAAAACGATTTTTCACCATAATTTCCGTTTGATTTTTTTGACGTGAACTTGATGGGTTTTACCTCTGGCTATTTATAGAAATTGTGTCTATATATGTATACGCGATATTGGTTAATAAAATTTTATGTTTTTTTATGATTTATGTGAAAAATTGATGGATTTTTTAATTTTATGTATTATTCATACTACTGATTGGTTTTGGCTGAATAAACTAATTTGAATGGTAAAGAAGAGTTTGTTGCTATATACAATACACATATTAATCGTTACCAAGCTCAAGGTTATGCTGATGAGTGAGTAATTGAAGAATCATTTTAGGTTTTTAAAATGCCACGAATGGGCGACGACCTTTAAATTAAATGCCAACCTCGAGAAAATGTTGTTGCTATTTATATAATTAATCTACTGCACAATAGATGGCAGTTAAAAAATAATAAAACTAGTACAAATTTCACATCACCGTGCCCGTTTTGACCCAATGTTATATTCAAAAGCTGTGACGATCTAGCAAAGAGGGAGATCTTGGAAAATTTTGAAAATCAGCAATCCGGATCTTTGGAAGATTGCCAGTTTAGAAGAGGTAAAGGCGGAAGCAGATCACAGATCGGCCGTCATTATCATCGACAGAGAATCCGTGGGTGCTTTGGCAAAATCTGGAGGCCTGATCAGCTGTGAATTTGGAGCGATTACGCTCAAAATTTAAAAGCGTGATGAGGCTGACAGATCTGGGGCACCTGCAGAAGGGAGGGAAACCACTTGTGGTGCCCCACCTGGTGTTTGTGACCCAGAAGTCCGCAGCATCCCGGAGGACGCTCAGGAGACACGATCCCTGGACTCGGAGATTTCGAGATCATTGGGACTAAGCTGTGTGCTCCTAACGGATGAATCGACGTCAGGGGAGTCTGACTCAACAGTGGTGGAGGGAAGCAATATCTAATGCTTAAGATCCTTCAGATCAACCTCCATCATTGTAAAGCCGCCTCGGTGGCCCTTCTGCTAAAAATGGAATCTGAGTCCATTGATGTGGTTCTGGTACAGGAACCTTGGGTCAATGGTGACCGGGTGCTGGGCCTCAGAACTCCTAAATATAAAATACTACATACGAAAAATGAAGGTAAGATACGTTCCTGCATTCTCGCTAGAAATACTTTGAATATTTTCTTACTACTAAATTACAGCAACGCTGATGTAGTGGTGGCTAGCATCGAGATGGATATGGGCAAAATCTCTGGCTAATATCGGCCTACCTACCATACGAGGAGGAAAATATAACATCAAGTAGGTTGGGCAGTGCAATCATGGAGGCTCGAAAACGAAAGGTAGGAGTCATCATGGGCAGTGATGCTAATGAGCATCACTCAATCTGGGGAAGTACAGATATAAACAGGCGAGGTGAGTTTCTCCTTGATTTTATTTTAAGTACTAACCTAAATATATGTAATATCGGGTGTAAGCCAACCTTTATTACTAAAAATAGACAGGAAGTAGTGGACATCACACTTGTCTCGGATTTTATTAAGGAGAAGGTATTGAACTGGAAAGTGTCCGAAGACCATTCCTTTTCTGACCATTGATATCTCCAGTACGAAGTGGATATAAAACCAACTAGCAAATAGGAGGAAAACTGATTGGGATTGTTTCAGAACCATTCTGGGTAACTTATTACCGGTATCGGTTCCAAACCCTCCTGCATCTACATAGGAGCTTGATGCTCTAGTAACCAAGGTATCTGATGCTTTTAACAAGGCCATGTTAGGTGCATGTCCTATCAGTAGGCCCTTGGGTAAATCTCCGCCACCCTGGTGCTCGAGAGAACTCCAAGGTACTCGTATGAAATGCAGGAGATTGTTCAAGAAAGCGAGGAACACAAATGCTGCTGCAGATTGGGACTGTTATAAGGAAGTCCTCAAAACCTATAAGTACCAGCTGAGAGCAGCCAAAACGAGGGCCTGGAAGCTCTACTGTGGTAATATACAGGAGTCGGCCAGGCTGCGCAAAGTGCTATGTTCTAGTCCTTCCATCCCGAGTTATCTACAAAGACCGGATGGTTCATGGACTACATGTAGTGAGGAATCCCTGGAGCTATTACTAGAAACGCACCTCCCGGAGTGCTCGGTACTAGCTCCGGAGAGACCCATGATAAATAGGGGTATAGACTCCGTAAGTCATGTAGTAAAGAGGCGGAATATCCTATGGGCAATAAACAACTTTAAGCCATACAATTCGGCAGGACCTGATGGCATTATCAATGCGGATATCCAGTGAACTATTGATTTAACCCTACCCTGGCTGGAAGTTATCTTCAAAGGCCCCTAGAACTCTGTCACATTCCTAGAAAGTGGACTGAAGTAAAAGTTATATTTATACCTAAGGCGGGAAAAAGCTCTCGGTGCTATCCCAAAGGCTTTAGGCCTATAAGCTTATCTTCTTTTCTGTTGAAAACACTGGAAAGAATAATAGAGGCTTACATGGGGGGCTCAATCAAGCTCAGAGGCTAGATAGATCATATGCTTAGAGGTAGGATCGTGACAGCTTCTCTGGGTGGGACGTGTGCCGGCAGATACGTGAGCAGAGGGACACCTCAAGGTGGGGTTCTATCCCCCCTTCTTTGGAACTTGGTCATAAATGACCTGTTACTAAACCTGGAAGGGCAAGGCTTCAAGGTGGTTGCTTTGGCGGATGGTGTTGCTATTGTGGTCTTCGGCAAATATCCTAGTACGCTGAGTGAGCGCATGTAGTGCGCGCTTGGCTACCTCTCTGGTGTGGGCACGCGGCTGCGGACTGAACGCAAACCCACAGAAAACAGAGCTGGTCCTCTTTACCAGGAAGCACAAACTTCCTCAGTGTTACCCGCCAACATTAAATGGTACTCGCTTGATCTTTACGGATAGAGCAAAATACCTTGGACTACTTTTGGACAGCAAACTAAGCTGGAAATCAAACATCGTAGAGAGAGTAAAGAAAGCTACTATAGCACTCTACTCCTGCAAAAATACCATTGGAAAGAGATGGAGTATGGAGCCCCACATAATACACTGGCTCTACGTCTCAGTGGTCAAGCCTATCCTGCTGTATGGGGTTGTCGTTTGGTGGCCAGCTTTAAAAATTATGGCCAACCTTAAACTATTGATGAAAGTCCAAATCTGGAGATTCTCTTTCATCTTACTCCCTTGGATATTGCGGCCGAGCAGCTTGCACCTTGCACAGCCATTCGGCTCAAATCCATATCTATGTGGACCAGTAACAATGCAGGGCACTCATCTATCCTATGCAACAGGGGCATTCCTGGAGCTACCGACTACGCTATTCCTTTACCATCTGTTGAGATGAGATTCCAAACTGAGTTTCCCACCAGAGAGGACTGGATGAACGAAACAATTATGGACAATGAGGCGCTAAGCTTCTTCACGGATGGCTCAAAAAGTAATAGAAGGGTTGGCTGCGGGGTATTCTGTGAGGCACTAGGGGTTAACCTCTCTTTTCGTCTTCCCGACTTTTGCAGCGTTTTTCAAGCTGAACTGATCGCGATAATGGAAGTCATGGACTGTTTGAAGTATAATGTAATATCTACGAGGGATATTCGCATTTTTACGGACAGCCTGGCTGCTATTAAAACGCTACAATCTTACTCCATGACGTCGAAGTTACCCCAGAACTGTCTGACATCTTTAAAGGAGATGGCTGATCAGTTTAACATCCGCTTGGCGTGGGTGCCAGGGCATTTCGATATCGCAGGGAATGTAATGGCAGATGAGTTGGCCTGCAAGGGTACAGCGCGCCTAATAACCAAAATCAGGCGGGATATAAAGATACAGCTTGCTTCATGTAAACTGCTGCTTCGGGAAGAAGCCACAAAAAAAACGAACGACAGATGGTCTAACGCCAGTTCGTGTGTAATAACCAGGCAAAGCTGGCCTGGACTTGACCGGTCCAGATCAGGAACTAATATCGCTTCGACGGCACCATATTGGTATGGTCGTGGGAGCTATAACGAGATATTGTATCATTGGGATACATGCGAGCAGCCTGGGTGTCCCAGCCCACGATTTCTCCCGCAGCTGTGGTGATGAGGAGGAGGAGGAAAATGTGCTCCATCTGCTCTGCACATGTCCTAGTCTAGCGTACAGCAGAACAAAATTTATGGGAACTTCCCCTTTGAACAATCTCACGGATCTTAGGAAGATCGGGATCCGGGTCTTTAAACGCTTCTTGGTAAGCTCAGGATGGTTTAGCGCGTGAAGAGGAAGAAATTCAAATGTGGTACAGCTACGGACCAATTTTGTGTCTATGCTAGTCCTTTAGGCCAGCCACCCTTACCTAACCTAACCTAACCTAGCATAGAGGAAACCTAGGAAGAGAAAACGTGTTGCCTTTACGTCTGCGGCGACCGAAATCCTGATGCGAGGGTATACCTTCTATACTATTTGAACAACCGTGATGCCTATTTCGAATATCCATCGAAGAAAATCTGAATAAGTTGGGCATATTGGAAGGGGTATCTTCAGACACCCACTTGCTCTCCACTATTGCAAAGCCCAAGCATATCGGCAGCTTAAGGTTTACGAGTATTTGAAAAAGACGCCAACCACCTCGACTCTAATCTGGAATTTTAACAGCAATTTTCCAAAATTTGATTAAAAATTAACTCCAAGGAATCGAGAACGTTAACGATTATCCAAAATCTTACAAGAATTTGACGAAGGAGGAGTGCGTTTAAAGAAAGTGAAATGGTCGATCAGATCCGTCGATTTATTGACAGAATTGGCCTTGCTTCCATACCGATGATAAAATTGAGACAACTCATAAAACACCACCACCGAAGGTTTCATCATTTTTTACCACACTTTTATACAGAGCAAACCAACCATCGGCGAGCCAGTTCTTCAGCCGCTCAGTTAACCATACACCTAAATCGATAAGCAAGATTATGTTTCAAAAAAATGCACAATCTATACAAACCTGTGTGGAGAAACCATATCTTGCTACAGTCAATTAAATATTGGTCGCATTACATGCCGCACACCAAAGAACTGTACGTATATGAATTTCTGGGAAGCTTGTTCGATCATGCATACCGTATCAGGATAACCTACTTGAAAATTGTTACGTCAGACATTATTCTTTAGACCACCATGGATACCAGCGATAGTCCACAAAACTACTCGAAATGGTACTATTAATGGACTATCGAGGATTCTCCAATTTCTAAAATTCGACAATATTGCCGCCGCATATCTCAACTGAGCCATATAATCTCGCCATCATAATCAGGCTATTGCTGTAACCACTATACCCCCGCATAGATACGAAATTTTTATGACAATTGAACGCCTGCACCTTTGGCGATTCTATTCAGATCATATAGGACAAGGACAAAGTCATTGTGCATTGCTTCCCTTTGCTTTCCTTCGTCGAGGGCGTGTTGAATATCTTTTCAGTCGAACTAAGAGGCCCCGCATCCAAGTATACAATGATTCTGTAATGGTTGGCTCGGTTTTCTGACACCCTATGACCAACTGAGAAGAAATCTTTATCCTTCCTCGTATAAGCTTTAAAATAATCCCAGCCCCGCTTGAAGATTGCAAAGATGGTTTTATGGTTGAAATTGAATAACCTGCATACCAATTCTGAATTTGAGACCAGTATAGTTACCACACAGTATAGGTAGTCCTTACTGGTTGTTTCTCTAGAAATTACATTTTTCGGCACATTTGGCTTTGTCACGTATTTTTTTAAGATGAAATTTAGTATCCGTTACCTACTTACTGGCACAGTAAGGAGCGTCCTTGCTTTGGTAATCGAGGGTCTCGGGTTCGATTCCTGGTGGTGACCAAAAATCACGGATGGGTGTTTTTAATGTGTAAGTATGTGTGTTTGTCCGTGGGCCTATTAGTGGCAGGAGTGATCCGCCCAACTTTAAAGTATTTTAAAGTATTTTTCGTCAATCGTACTCGTTCAGAGAGTCAGAAGTCGATTCGCAACCAAGTTTAACTGCAGAAGGTTGAAATAACCTACTGTGGCTAATATCTCCAAGGTTCCCTAAACAGTGTTTCATGGTTCTGACCTGCAGCACCTCTTTTAAAAACCTACAAATGACTTACACTACTATGTCTGTCAGTCACCAAGATCATTGATTCAATTAGGAAATTCTGAAATTATATTTTGATATCCTAATTAACGCGCCTAAAATTGTCTCATTATAGGCTTTGTCTGATAGTAATGATAGTACGGAGATTTGTGGAGTTCAAAGCGTGTAAATACCCTTGTTTGTGATAATTGGTCAACCACGTCCCAGTCCAATTTAGTTGTCTTTCTAAAACAGTTTATGTGTGTCTCCTTCAGTTTGGATTGTACAGCCGAGAGGAAATACTTTGGTCTGGGCCAAGAATATCAGCCGCTTAAGGTTGATTAAGACATGGTAGTGATATACTCCGTGGAATCGATAAGGCGTTATTTCATTTTAGTTTCATTTGACTATCGTTACGTTTAGGGTGTGAACTCGACGATTTCTTACAGAAAGTAACACCGAATATAACAGTTAGAATCTATAAAATGTCGCCCAGATAAAATGCGGCTTCTGGATTTTTTCGGTTTCATTATCTTTTACCATTTGTTTCCACTTATCCAGCTAATCAAGTATGCGACACCTCTCCATTTCGCAATAGAGTTGTGTTGTCACACAGAGTGATTGGGTCGGGGTCATTCCGAAACAACTATGGCAACTTTCCTTATAGCAATGTGGCTTCACAATAGCGACTTGATGGCCATTTATCAGTGATAAGGCATTTTTTTGGTTGAATTAGTGAAACCGTAATCGATATGTTTGTCGATATTCTTATAAATAGATAGACCAATTGAGAAGGCCCAAAACCGATCTATCGTCTATCCAGAATTAGTCCACTTCTCATGTTATTCCACATTAGCGACTGGGTTATGCCGGATGTCATAGACAACTGACTATGCTCCATGGACGAATAAACGAACGTAACCTACTGTAATTCTGTTAAAATGTTTAATGAGGTTGAGCATATATTGTTCCAGTGCCTATTATTTTCTTATCGCGTCTTCCCTCATAACATATGACCTTTGTTTCTTTGTTACATGCATTTAAGGCCTCGGCGCCGAGTACACAAAGAATCTGTTATGATTAGCAAGGTTTTATACCAGCCTGACCGAATGAGAAAGTTGTGATCCATTTAAACTCATGCGCCAGTCTTCACTGCTATCATAGTTCGTGCCTATTTATTCGTCCTCCTTATTCTAGGTCTTATATGTGTAGTAACAGGCAATCCTCAATTTTTTTTTTGTTAGCGGCCTGTGATCTGTCGCCTTCGCTGTACATTATAATGGGGGTCTTATCATCACTTTGTACAGCTATGAACAACTTTTGTGCAAAATTGGTTTCGCCCACTCTATCAGTATTTCAGTACTAAAAAGTGGAAACCTGTGCCAGCTGCCATTGATTCAAAGAGGAAATTATAAAATTCTTTTTCGATTCCAAAGAACCCTGTTAAATCTGTTCCCTTCTATCCTACTAACCACCTACATTCAAGTTTTTTTTGGCACTTTAGTTTATTTTAAAAGAAACACGTTCCTTCAAAAAAAAAGTCCAGTCGTGGCACCAATGATAATTATGTCGCACTGTAACAGAAGTTAGGTTAGGTTAGTTTCGGTTTTGCTGGCAGTATACAAAAGAGACAGGCACAAATACCAGCAGATCCTTACCACAAGTTTTTAATCTCTACGCCGTCTAATTGAACCCATTTTGAGCTGTTCATCCTACTACTGAGATTCTGCAATTCTGCATGGAAAACGCATTCAGGACCACTCAATTTGAACGGTGCAAACGAGAAAACATTTCAGCGTAGCACATCAGTAGTGATCAGTCTACGGGCTAAGTTCCAATTTGGAGTACCGACAAAAAAGTCAGGAGGCTCGGAGGCAACCACACCCGAATTTACAATATGACACCCGCCGGGAGATAGGCGAAGACTATCGAGTCTACAAGTATCATTCTTAACTAAAGTTCTGTTAAGTCTAGCGAGAACAGATAAGCTATTAATTTCCTCACAGAAGTTTTTCCATACAGTCCTGTGTGCGGATTTAAGGATTTTTCAGCTACCAAAAATCGATTCCAATCCGAAATTTTATCAGTTCAGAATACCAGAAGGGTTTATTATGGTTTTTCTGGTTGTTAATAAGAGGCAGTCGAGATTGAGCAAATCTATAGTAGTAAAACGAGCTTCCTATTATACGGCCATTAAAACCGTTAAACCATAACCGGTGGTCTTTTAAAGTTAATATTAAAAGAGATGCACATATGATCAGATATGAGAATATCATCCGCCACTCTCCAATTTAGAATCGAGTCAACGATTGTCATATAGCACAAACTAGTATAGCAATCACTTCTATACGAACCGAGTTGATAAACGTTATAGCTCACAACCAACAATGAGAATTTCTAACTCAGAAGGATTAATATAATTGAACAGTGGGGATCCTCTATTATTGGTATTCGCACTACACCACATGGTATGATGAGCATTAGCACTAGTTTTAAGGACGGTGGACTTTAGAAAAATCTTGCCAAAATTCCTAATGAGCTTTCTCCTAACCTTGAGGAAGAAGACAACTTTGCTCTGTCAAATTGAGCATTGACTGACTTACTGGTACTGACAGCTAACTTGCATTCCCGAACCAGACCTTGGCTGGTTATCATTCAACTTCACCCACGGGTCAGGATCCGCCGATGTAGTTCCAGTTAAAAATTATCTATGTTAGTATCGACGAATAAGATACTAATACCTAACTATACAATATTTTAGTCGACCTTTCCAAGCACTCACATAGTAAAACACACGGAAAATTGTCTAGCACTGGTTCAAGACAGATTTTCGTGTGATTTACTAAGTGAGTACTTGACAAGGTCGACTAAAATTTGGTATCGAAAAATTAATATTGTATTTGTCTAAATCGTTTTGAATACTGTGTTCCATCTATACCTTGAACTTGATAGACCGACCAAATGTAAAATATGATGTCCTCAATATTGTGAAAATACTGAAATTTTTTATGGAAATTCCAAGCTAATAAACGTGTATTTACTCGAAAAATTAGAACGTTCGAAATTATTTTTAAATAAACTGTTGGTTAGCAAGTCTCATTTTGTTGTCAAACAAATCATTGTTTGGTTTAAAAATTATGGCATATTTGCACAAACAATAATACTTGTGTTCGTCGACATCAGCGTATATATATAAATAAAATATTGATTTATATAATGGTGGGCTTGGGTACATACTAAATTTTGTATTTCTCTTAGTGAAAATAATTTAAGCATGACATTATAATTGGACGACTGCCATTATAAAAATTTTCTATTTATTCCCCCGCCATCCCGTGTTGTCGTCTTGTTATCTTATAATATAGATTCATCTTAGTCCAAAAATGAAAATCTAAACGAATTAAAATTATTTAATCCCTACTACACAAATCCGCACTCGATACAACCGAACGTACGTATATAATAACGATAACAATGCAAAATTCTCATTTTTCACTGTCATCCAAAAGCAGAAAAAAAAAAAACCAACCGACAAAAAAAAATGGTACAAAATATATAAGACATATACCTAACAAATGATCCAAAACCAAACAATCTTATGTCTTATATGTATTGTCTTATATACTTATTCACCGAGTCAGTCCGCAATCGTCATCATCGTTACAGCATTATACAGATTGTTACAATTTTATATATATATATCGACTCGCACCACGAAACACAAAAAGAAAAAGTACTCCACCCACACATATATATACAAATATTAATACATTAAATATTAAAAGACGCGTACAGATACAGACATACAAACAACAATAAGAAAATGTAAATGAAACATTAGAAGATAAATACATAAATTCAACTTCGCATTTTAATGCACATACATAAAACCGAAAAGAGCCGAAACAATGTTACAAACAGTAACAACACGATAGACAATTATTTACGTTTTGTTAAATAAGAAATCGGTCTAAAGAAAGTGAAAACAAATGAAAAAGAAATTAGCTTTTCTTCATTACATTTTGTTTATTTTATATGGAAGCTGATATAGGGACCCCCGTCTTTTGGTATCATCACCGCGTGCATCTGTATATAGTTTAGTATTTGTTGTAATTGTTATAGTCGGTTGATAACTCTATCGGATTTCAATGTGAACTGCACACATAAGTGTGCGTTATCAAAATTTTGGTTCAAATGTTTGTTAAAACAAAAGTTTTTTCTTTGAAATTACAGTTGAGTTTGAACATTTTGTTTTTGACAACACAAGTATATGTAGTTTTAACCAATATATTGTTTAATATTAACAATTGTTTTTAATATTTTTTATTGAAATTCAACAAACAAAATAGCATCCAAAAGTGATGCTTTATGTTGGTGGTCGCCGATCTCTTGGGTGGTGGTCCCCTTACACTATCCTTGGCATTCAATATCTATCTTAACAACTTGTGGCAAAAAATTTCCCACAACTTGTACTTTTAAAGGGTTTTCCAATAATAGGTTTCATTTTAATGTTTATTTCATTGTAAAGAGCAAGGTATGCCATTAAAATTTGAAAACGATATCAGCCAAATGGCCGCCACGGTTCGCTTGCAGCACCATATCCTTTTCATGAAATTGTCCATGACCAATTCGCACATTTGCAGCTGTATGTCCTCGATTACTTCACGAATTCCATCTTTAAGGTCTTGAATCGATTGTGGAGCATTGGCATAGACATTATCTTTCACGTGGCCCCAAACGAAAAAAGTCTAAAGGTGTTAAATCGCAAGATCTCGGTGGCCAATTGTGATCACCTCTTCGATAAATAATACAGTCAGGAAACTTTTCTTGCAAAATTGCGATTTTGCGTAGCACGTGGCGCCGCCAATTCCGGTCATAAAACATAGCTCGGTACCGCAATCCATTCACCGGCACAATTGCACCAGCCTCATTTGTAAATAAAAGCAAGGTCACACCGCCAGCCCAAAAACCGCACCAAACAGTGACTTGTTGAGGATGGGTAGGCTTTTAAACAATCATTCTTGGATTTTCTGAGCCCCAAAATGCGACAATTTTGCTTATTAACGTAGCTCCGAGGTGAAAATGGGCCTCATCACTGAAGATGATTTTTCGATGAAAATCCGGATCATTTTGATGCATTTGAAGGACCCATTCGACCGGGTTGAGTTCTTATGTTAACTGAACTTTAAAAGCCTTAAGACTTAAAGCAAAATACGGTATAATATATTGTTTGTGGAATGTCTAATTCCAAAGATCGCCGAGGAATCGACAAACCTAGGTTTTCTTCGACACTATTCGATTCTTCACATCACTAACTTGTCCCAACAGCTCTAATTTCGGCCGAAAAGGTGCTTCACGACGACCAAAATGTGCTTTTGGTTTGCGAACTGTGATTTTTGTAGTGAATTTTAGCAATTTCAATGCGTTGTTGAATCGTGTATCGACCCATTTTTAGTAATGGTGTAGTTTTTACTTGTCAAATGTCAAAAGGTGACAGCTTCAAAATTGACAGCTGCCCTAATAGCAGGCTATTCAAAATGAAACCTCTTATTGGAAAACCCTATATATACCGTGCATTCTTTTTTGTGAGCCACGGTGAGGTCAGAATACTGAGGAGGTAAAAGTAGATTTCGATTGTGTTAGGAGTGTTGGTGAAAATCCAGGAACATCAATTCGGCGTCGTGGACAAGAATTTCAAATTTCAAGAAGCTCTCGCTGCAGCGTATACTTACTAAAGATCTGTGTCTCCATGCTTACAAAATTCAATTAACACAACAACTGAAGCCTAATGACCATATGCACAACGAAGAGAGTTCGTTGAATGGATTATTGAGCATCAACAAGTGGATGCTGATTTTTCGATCAAAATTATCCTAAGCGATGAAGCACATTTACACCTTGATGGTATCCACAGCGTGTCACTTTTTGGTGCGTATTTTGGGCTGGAGGCATCATTGGACATTTTTGAAAATGAGGCTGGTCAAGCAGTAACTGTTACTGGTGCTCGATTGCGCGACATGATAACACACTTCTTTCTGCCTCAGTTGAATGGTATTGACATAGACGACATGTGGTTTCAACAAGATGGTGCCACATGCCATACAGCCCGTGAAACAATTAAAATTACTGCATAAGACATTTGCTAGTCGTGTACTCTCTCGTTTCGGTGATCAGACTTGGCCCCCTAGATCTTGTGATTTAACACCATTAGATTTCTTTTTCCACCCGTGCATTACAGGAAGAAATTAAACGCTGCATCAACAGAATTCAGCCATATTTATGCAAAAAGGTCATGGAGAATTTCAATAAAAGAGTGCGTATGTGCCAGCAAAGCTGTGGATTCCATAAATATCCCTATCCTATGATTGTATTTCATGATGTCAAAATTGTATTAGGACTCTCTGTGTTAAGGCGAGATATCGATGACCGGCCTCAAGATAAAATAAAACATCTGGTTTGTTTGTAATTGACCATTTGTCACTCGATTAGCGCAGCCAGATCAGCCCTTCCCACCACAATATAGATTTTAATAGTTCTGCAGGTTGCACTCCCCTCGAAGCTGGATCAGCAGGGTTTTCTTCTGTGAGTACGTAATTCCAATTAGCCGACGGTACACTTTCATGAATCTCATACTAGCTCCATTGAATCTCACTCCACTCACTTACCTTCGCCATATATGATTCTCGATGATTTTGCAGAGCCATCGAAAACAACTCTTAACTTTGTCGTTCCTTTATCTTCTTTTACCACAGCATGATGTGGTAAGATGTAGCAATTGTCATCACGTAAATAAACCTCATTTCTCTTCATACGCCTCAATTGTGTGTACTCATCCATAAATAATTTGTATTCTGTTTTCAGTTTTGGATTTAACTTCAGGCATTTCTCCCAACTGTAGAACCTCCGAAGAGCAGCTTTGTTAGAGTTGCCTATAATTGTGCAGTGTTTTCTTTAAACGGAACTTGTACCGTGTATCTTCCAGAAATATAACGTTAACACGATGAGGCAAAGTCTTTCGCGCATTCTATTACGTCCGGAGTGTATAATGTTGTTGCTTCTTTGGTTCGTCGATTTAGCAAAACTTTCGAAGCGTTTCGTCAATATTTGCTTCTAAATTGACATTCATAATTGACGCTAACCCATAGCTGATTTCGGCACTCGTCGCAGAACCTCCTGATATCACCCAACCGAACATAGTATTTTGTGCCAATAGGTGCCCGGATCCGCTGATATTTCGCACTTGACCTTCTCTTAAAATTTGGAAAAACGCTGTAACTTCTTTATCTACATCAAAATTGGCATGTGGCAATCTTGGTAATTTATTTATTATGAACGCTTGTAGTCGCACTACATTTTGATGCTGAAGTGAGCCTGAGCCCAACAATATAGACGACATTGAACAGATTTTTTGAAAGTATCGCAAATTATTGCTACGGTAGTTGGTAATTTTGCACGGAGACTGAAACGCTGATAGACATCGCTTCTTGTCTGCTGTGATTAGCCTGGTGTAACAACCACTTAGGCCAACAAACTGTTGAAAAGTGTGTTTTGCTGAGACTGATTTAAAAATTTAATTCAAATTCATTTGAATTCATGGAATTAAAATCATTCATTTGCATATTTTGAAAATTCATAAAATTGATAAAATTAATTTTCAGAACAATTCTCAATTCATCGAAAACATAAAATTCATGCTCAATTTGTTTTTGCATCCAAATTCTTTAACACCCAAATGAAATTATTCGTCGGAATTCATAAAATTCATCTGCATTCGATAAATTCATGAAATTTTTATTCGTTTGCTCTCGAGAACAAGTTGGTGACCTATATTTGTCGTACATAGCTACTATTACGATTTATGACCGCTTCCCATATAGCTGGTCGAACATTACAACACTCACGTAATTTTTTTCAACCATTTTCTTAAACCGTGTGCCAAAGACCTTGAACTTTATTTATAAATAAAACTCACATGTTCCCAATCTCATTGTGTGTTTGTTTGTGTGCACACATGGTATATACATACATGGTTGGAAGATTATCGATGTTACGATTCAGTGAACCGATTGCAAATATATATATATATACGTTAAATGCAAAAACGTGTATAAATTGTATATTAAGTGCAATTTGCCGACAGACGCGCACACATACATTTACACGGGACAAACAATTTTATTCCAAGAAACGATGATAAATTGAAAAAACGAAAAAAAATTTTTGGTTTTGTCTTTTAAATTTTTTGACACATTTTTTCGCGAATTCCATTTCGTCGTCGCTATATCCACAAAAATACCTCCAATGTCCATCAATCTGATTACGCATTCAAAGCGCGCACAATTAATTTTTTTTTTGGATACTGAAACTATTTTCATTACGACTTGCCCAATAATATTACTTAAACCGCACGATGTACATAATCGTTGCCCGTTTCGTGTTATACGCGCGTTACCGTCATATGGGTATACGCGATTACGTCTTATCGATTTACTATTAATTGTATACTCGTACGTATACAAAGTGGCGTTTACCTAATTGTACGTAAACATGTTTATGGTGACATTTTTTGTTTGTTGTTGTTTTCGTCGTTGTACATATAAATTAACGATTTAATCGTATATGCAAATTAACGTGTGTGTATATACGAGTAGTTAAAATTAATAGTAATTAGTAACAGTTATAATAACGACATGTTATCAATAAAAGTTTTATTTATGATGGCATGAATGTTTCGCCATAATGATGTTGATGATAAATTTGCATATAACAACAGCTCTGATGTGATTATTGAAATCGTGCAGTGATACGTGTTTAAAGCAATTCAAAGCGAACCATCTTACTATAAAAACCGGAATTCCGAAATTAAATTTTTTTTTGTTTAACATGACGTATTTTTTCTTAAACGTTTGCCAAGATATGGGAGTGACCTTGATTTTTCTATATCATTCTATATATAAAAGTGCTTAAGTACTCAAAATTTGAATTATTTTCCGACTGCATGAGTGGTCGATTCATTCATCATAATTATGAACGGGAATTGTTTCCTCAGTCAGATGGTTGCGGTGTGGCTTCCCCCTACCTGCGACCAAGTTCCAATTTCGTTTTAGTTTCTGAACAAAGCCGTGTTATAAAATGTGAGCCCATGCAGTGCGCACTCGGCTATCTCTTCACCAGGAAGCACAAACTTCCTCAGTGTGACCCTCCAATATTAAATGGTACTCGCTGGATCTTTACCGATAGAGCGAAATGCCTCGGGCTACTATTAGACAGCAATCTATGCTGGAGCCCAACCATCTTAGAAAGAGTAAAGAGAGTGACTGGAGTGCTCTACTCCGGCAAAAATGCCATTGGAAAGAGATGGGATATGGAGGCCCACATAGGTTAGTTAAGGTTAGGTTGAGTGGCTGCATCTCATTCAGAGACCTGTGGCAACCCAACGCCACCCTAGACGTCAGAAAAACCGATAAATAAATTGCGATATCAGTCGAGGATACCACATTATGCCTCAACCAATTCAAGACCTCCTCAATCGCTATTACCTCTGCCTGGTGATCAGGGAGACGAACTGATATATTTACTTCTAGTTTATCACAGAAGACTCCAGCTCCTACTTTACCGGTTAGCTTGGGGCCATCCGTAAAGAACTGCAGTGCTTCTGGCAGGAAGTTCGGAACCTTTTCTCGAAACACAAAGTTAGTGTAACATAGTCTAGATTCGCCAGTTCCTTTCTTAGCCATCTAATTATCCTATCGAGTGTCCTGTCTGAAGACACTTCTACTGAGGTATGGCTGATAGTCGGGTGGCCGTAATCACCGCCATCTGCTTACCATAAATTTCGACGTGGGGAAGGTGAAGCATAACCTCCAAGGAACGTGTTGGTGTTGTCCTCAGCACCCCGCTTATCTTCATGCATGCCGTTCTTTGCACCTTCTCGATCCCCTTTTGAACATTACTTTATCAAGAGCTGGCCACCACACACTCACCCCATACATAAGTACAGGTCTTACTAGGGCAGTGAATAGGCAGTGTACCAGCTCCCGCTTCAGGCCCCATCTCTCTTCGATTGCATTCCTGCACGAGTACATGGCTATGTTAGCCTTGTTTACTCTCTACAGAATGTTGGGGCTTCCAACTAAGCTTACTATCCAAGATTACGCCCAGAAATCTTGCCTTGTCAGTAAAAGGTAGTCTCCTGCCATTTTAGAGGTGGATCTACTACCGGGATTTTATATTTCCTAATAAATAGTACCAGTTCAGTTTTGGACGAGCTAATTGCCAGTCGATATCTGAGGGCCCACTTTGTAATGATTAGGAGGGCGTTTAGGGTTACTCCCTTCACCGTGCTTAGATATTTGCCAGAGACAGTTAACGCTACATCATCTGCATAAGCAATCAAACCGATCCCCTCTCTCTCCAGCTACAACAACAATCCATTGATTGCTATGTTCCAGAGAAGAGGAGACAGGATACCTACCTGCTGGGTTCCCTTAGCCATAGATTCTCCCAGCGCCGAGTTAACCAACCTGCACCACAGCATGTGATTGGTGAGCCCACTTACAGGGTAATCCAGTCCTAGGAACGACAATCCCTCCAGAATTGCCTCCGTCTTAACATTGTTAAAGGCGCCCTCAATATCAAGGAACGCCACCATACCAAACTCTTGCGAGAATATCGATTTCTCAATTGTACTTACTAGGGCGTGCAAAGCTGTGTCCACAGATTTCCCTTTACAGTAAGCACGCTGAGACTGAGCCCAATCACTAGGCTTTATTTTTGAACGTATATAGATATCAATCAGCCTTTCCAAGGTGTTCAGTAGAAAGGATGATAGAGTTATGAGTCTTAGGTCCTTTGGGTAGCCATGTGAGCATTTACTCGCTTTCGGAATAAAGATAACTCTCACCTCTGCCCACCCCCACAGAGTACAGACCAGTTTTAAACACCCTTTGGAAATTACCTCCATCCAGGAGAGAATAATCAACGAGTTGTTCTGAATCTCCGCTGGAATAATTCGGTCAGGACCAGCGAATTTATAGGGTTTAAAACCTAACCCTGGCTTTACGTCTCAGTAATCAAACCTACACTACTGCATGGGGTTGTCCTTTGGTGGCCAGCATTAAAAATCATGGGTTAACTGAAACTATTAATAAAAGTCCCAAGAACCGCCTGCTTGTGTATAAGTGGGGTCGTCAGGAGCACACCTACCCAAGCTCTGTAGATTCTCATTCATCTCACACCCCTGAATCTTGCGGCCAAGCAGCTTGCATCTCGCACAGCCATTCGGCTAAAATCACGTAATCCTATGTGGACCTGTAACAACATACCAAGTGTAGTCGCCATCTGTTGAGGTGAGATTCTAAACTCAATTTCCCACCGCAGAGAGGACTGGGTAAATCAGACGGTTTTGGAAAATGATGCGGTAAGGTTCTTCACGGATGGCTCAAAAAGGGATAAAGGGAATGGCTGTGGGGTATTATGTGGGGCACTAGGGGTCTACCTCTTTTTTCGCTTTTGTAGTGTTTTTTCAAGCTGACCTTATCGCGATCAAAGATGGGTATTTACGTGTCATCTATTATTTTTTACGTTGACTAAACTGTTTTCCCAAGTTCAGTACTTCTAATAATTCGCAGGATATGTTGCCAATTTTTTCAGTTATAACTATCCAATGTGTCCATAAAATCATTAAATTGACACCCAACACAACGATATATAGAACTATTTAGAGTGGGACTTTCTTTATATCGGGGAAAGAACAGCTCCCAAAAAAATCGGAAAAACCCGCTCAACATGGCACAATTGATGGAAATCTTTACAAGTAGGTTATAACTTTCATTAAAAATTTTCCAGGGGCACTGACAATGACCGTGCCATAAAATTTAACACAATTCGAGATCAAGAAGGCTATACGATCTATAAATCGCCAAATCGTTCAGATAACCAATACTTGTTCGCTAAAACATGTACCAGACTGATGACCAAATTTTCACAAAATTTAGTGGATATGTTTTGATGGATGACGAAGCGTACGTGAAATTACCAAGAACCGTGGCAGTGCTCCTGCTTTATAAGCACTTCAAGTTAGAGACATTTGCAAAAAAAATTATGAATTGGCCAATAGTTTGAAGTTGTGGAGCCAGGTTTTTGTCACATATTCCATAGTGACGTATTTTGCCGCTAATTCACGAATTCAAACACGATTCAGCGATAAATTTTTGGGCAGTTAACTAGTTTTTGACCTATCGAAAAATATTGGACTATAGTGAAAAGAATGCATAAGATGAGTAGCGGATGCATTAATGGAACCATTTTGGTGCCAAAGTCACGCCAGAAGTTGTTTAAAGATTCGTTTAAATGTTTGCAGCCACTGCGATTAAAATGATCCATTTTGAAAGCCCAATTTTGATAACGTTTCCAATGTTGGCTTCCAATGTCTCAAGTGTAGCTGGTTTATCCACATACACTTTGGACTTTACGTATAGCTCCAAAGAACCAATTCTAGAGGTGTGAAAAAAACCAAGATAGCCAATTCATCGGCTCGAAGCGTGAAATGAACTGCTCGCCAACATGATTTCTAAATAAGTGCATTGTTTCACGAGCTGTGTGGTAAATATAGCACTGTCTGGCATCTTTAAATGAGATAGCTGATCAGTTCAAGATCCACTGGACGTAGGTGCCAGGGCACTTCAATATCGTATGGAATCTAAAGACAGATGAACTTGCCCGTAAGGGCACAGCACGCCTTATATCACAAAGCAGCAGAATATAAAGATACCGCTTGCTTCCTGTACACCACTGCTTCAGTAGGCAGCCACAAAAGACACGAACGTTTGTAATAACCAGACAAATCTGGCCTAGACTTGACCGGTTCAGATCCGGCCAACTGATATCGCTTTGACGGCACCATATTGGTATGATTGTGGGAGCTATAACGGGACTTTGTCTCATTGGGGTATGTGCGAGCAGACTTGGTGTCCCCGCACGTAATGAAACTGTGCTCCATCTGCTCTGCACCTGTCCCAGCCTATAGCTTCTTGGTAAGCTCAGAATAGTTCGACGAATGAAGAGGAGGTTACATAAATGTGGCACAGCTATTCCCTTAGGACGGACACCCTACCCTAACCTAATCTAGCTTAGATGCAATCCTTTTTTCTCACCAACACTTCTAAGCGATATCATGTTTACTATGCTCGTTCTGCCATTTCATGAATATGTGTCTGCTTGTGTGAACCTGTGACTTCTTAAATTTTAGTCCAAATGTTCTGAAGATTTCCGAATACTTGGATAATGGAACGGGCTTTGTTTTTCGATTTACGTACAACTTCTTGATTTTGCGGAGTATAGCTTAAATCCGAGTTAAGGTAATTTTATAGAATTTTATTCAGTGAATGTTAAGAATTTCGAGAATTTTACTTATTAGTGCAATTATTTTAAAGTCCCAAAATGTTAACAGTGGCTTGAATTTTAGAAATTTTATGAATGTGATGAATTTCAGAAAATCACGAGATGTGAAAACCACCACCTGTGATTTTAATACAAAAGCTGTCAAGAGGCTGTCAAATATTTGTTCACTACCTCCAAGTTAATTTATAAAATTAAACCTCCGTCCGCCTTTTATTCCGACAGATAGACGAATTTAAATAAGAAAATATTTGTAAAAAAGCCCTGATTTTGTGGCATTTTTAATGAAACCTTATTAAGTTTATGTAAACGATTAATTATAATTCTAGTTTTAAGTTAGTTTTTAAAACTGAGCTGAGACGAAGTTTAAGAAGAAAAATTGTATCAAAAAAGGCCCTGATTTTGTTTTGTTTTTATAAATTAAACTTCAGAGATTTCGTTAACGAGTAAGATGGACGAGTAAAATACTAATTTTATCAATAACCGGGCCCAACGCATTTAATTGCTATTCCAGATGATATAGTGTCACCGTTTCGGTGCATAATGCACCCATTAGATCCATTCATATATTTTAATCGGCGGCGGATTCATCGAAAAATTGTTTGGCACTGCCAAGAAGATTATTACAAATGAACGTGAATATTAACGATAGTAACGTTTTTTTTTATTGTGAAAGCCTAGACGAACCTAGCCACCTTAATGACCATGAAATCATTTCTAATGAATTGATCTCAAGCGTTGCACTACTAACAAATCACTTACCATCTGCACCATTAATTGCATTTAATGATGAATGCCTATGACGTCGAACCACGGATAACCTGCCTGTACAACAACGACATTAGATGACATTTACGGATCATCCTGAATGTCCTTGATAATGGTCTGGCAAAAAAAAAAAGAGCTTTTTCTTCAACTATGCTGTATGAGAGGCGATCTTCAACTCTTCATGTGTTTGATCCGCCGACCGCTCTACACCGACATTGTCTTTGAAAACCTAGACGAATCATGACCTTCGTGCATACTTTGTCCTTCCTGTTCTATTATAATGCTTTTTAAAAAAAAATAATTTTACAAAAACGTTTCATTATTCGCGTCAACCATTTGTGTTTCAGCCATTAAACCGATTAAAAACCACCAGCAATTTGTGATAACTCGCCTTAAAGGGCTTATCCGAATATTGGTTTATTGGGCGATGGATATACCTTTTATCCTCTGAATGTGTGATGGGACTTAAATTTCATAAAATTCACTAACATAAATTAAGGGATAATTAATTAAGGGATAGGTTAAAAGCACGAACTCTTCTTTACGAGCTTCCAAGGTCATCGATTTTCAGTTACCTGTTTCCTGTGGCTATATAGTTACTGTTAGACGGAAAGTCACACAACAGAATATGTGTTGTAAAATAATCCTTCTCTGCTGAGCAATTAACCCACTTGTAATGATTTTTTAGGGCTGATAATTGTTTGGCTCTATAGATCAGCAATATGCAATGGCTGATTTTCGTGAAGAATCTTCTTATGGATGCCAAAATTATTATCATGTCTCTGTGCATACAACATTCATTTTAAAATGGATATACGATGCCTTTTACACGTATTTTAACAATTTGCACTGCCGTGACAATATTTAATATATTAAAATTACAAAATGGTCGAACCCCCGGAGTCAAGGGGCGGTCACATATTATTGCACTAGCTTCAAGCTAGTCTCTAAAATTGGACTGAACAATGTCCACGACTTCAGTAAAAAAAATATTATTATTAAAAATAATAATTTTAAAAAAAATTAAAAAGGCCCTGATTTTTTTTAAATTGAGATTAATTTCATCATTTTGTATGCTTTCTCTAGTTTTAAGTAGGTTTATGAAACTAAATTCTAATAGTTTTAAAATATTCTGAAACAAATTTGAGAATATCAACAATTTCAGGAATAATACAAATTTCAAGTATTTTACCACTTCTGGAAAATGACATTCTTAAAAATTTTAAAATTTAAAATATTTTTTTAAAAATTTCTTAAAATTTTTAAAAATAATTTAAATTTATATTTATTGAAATTTGAAATTGTTAATTCGGCAAATTCCACATTATTCCAATTTTAAGAATTTTGGTACTTCAATGAATTTAAAAAAAAAGTGATGTACATAGGATGGCCATCATACTATGAAACCTCGGCAACAAGTATACAGCACAGCAAAACACTATCCACTATGAAGTCAGAGATCCAGCTTAATGGAATGGACGTACAGAAATTTGTATAATGAGAAGTTATGGCCTTTAACTCAGGTTTGCCTTCTGCTCGTAATTTTTCCTACAAGATTTTACTATAAACGACCTACTTACTTATTATTATTTTATAGCCGATGGCCACCCAAAATTTAGGGACACCACATATTAGTCTACCCTACTTACTTATTACGTAAAATACAAAAACTCATAAATACTTAGCACGTGACACAAATATCGTATCAAAACTAATTCGGTTTCAGTCGATTAGTTCCATTAGCAGATATTTCTCCCTCATACTCATACACTCAACAAAAAGGACCTTCATTCAACTCCACCAATGAAAAATCACAAGCCCAGACTCGTATACCCAAGTATACGTACACCAAAAAATTAATTAAATTTTCCAATAATTTTAATCAAATTTTCTCCGATTTAGAAAAATAAAAATGTATCCTTTTTTTTTTAATATACAATATTCGATACACAGAAGTCGAAAACGATAAAAAAAAGGATATAAACAATAATACATAATATACAAACACACACACACATACACACAGTATGTACACAATTTGATATTGTTTAGCATATGCGCAAATATTCCAAACATACACAAAAAAAGGAAAATCATAAAAATCATGTTCCCATCCATCGAAAAGGATATAGGATATAGGTGTATTTATAGGGATGTCGAAGCCAAAATGTATTCCCCAAAAAGTCATCAACATGATGTCGATGGAGGGAGAGCGCAAACTTGTCTAATAATTAAAGATTTTATATCAATAAATCTTTCTAAGGATATCGATCCTTAAGAAAATTAAAAAACAAAATTCTAATTAGCTTACCTCATTGAGATATTGAAGGGAAATTTTTTGTTTTTTTTTTTGTTTGTGTATCGTTTTGCTTTGTGTCGTCGGAGGGGTCGGTCGATATGAAAATTAGCTATGAAAATCCTTGAGATATCCTGAAATTTTGATTATATCCAATTTTACGGATAACATATATCTATATATGAGATTTAGGTGGCACACTCACACAACACTCACGAAAAAAAATATTAGAACACAATTTTTTGAACACAAACACAATTTTTCATATTTTTTTTTTTTTTTTTTTTTTGGTATTCGCACCCACCGCACACAATTAATGAAAGGGACACACACCCGCGCACAAATTTAGCACACTAAATTTAGTAGGACACTGGAGCACATACACACACGCACAAATTTTTTTGTAATTTTTATTTTTTCACGATTTTCACATTACACTCGAAATTGCTTTACAAAATTTGAAATTTTTCACCGGATTTTTCAAATCGCGAATTTAATTCGATTTTTTTTTTCAATTCACAATTATTACAGTTATTTCATTCCGCGCGCGCAATGTTTTTCATTTGTTACTGTTATATTCTTCTTCTTAGCTAAAATAAGTTTAAAACGAATATTAACGCGAGCTTTCGTAATCAACTGCACGATTGCCTCATAACGAATGAGACAAGAGTTTTCTGTATTTTGCTTTTGGTTGCAGTGAATTCGTATTGGATTTATTTTTGTTGTACTCTCTTTTCTTATTGGATTGTGTGTGTGACTCTCTTAAATGTGCGCGCTCTTACTCGCTATCTGATAATTGTTTTGTTAGTACATTGCATTGTAATAAAGTGGAAATGCGATATTGCAAATAATACGTGCAGAGATTATTCTGCCCCCAGCAAAACCACCATTGGTATTGGACTTCCCCCATGCCCTGAACATTATGTTCCGTCCTCCGGAATTTAATTTTTTGGCCAACAAATCTGATATGACTTTAGCCAACTGCATTCCATACTGATGGGTGGACAGTATGGATTGAAGTTGGCTAAAGTCAGGAGGAGTCTGGTCTCTTCCGGAACCACTGTTAGGTATTGCTTTGGGAGGCTGTGTTTGCGAAACCTCTCTTAATCAATTCAGTTTAATTTGGAACTTAATATGGCGAACTATATGTCCCATCTTCAAGAAGGGAGACCACTTGAAATATTAGATTTATCGCGGTATTACTCTCCTTTGCACAGCATACAAGTTACTATCCTAAATTATATTGGATAGAATCACCTCTCGTTGCGGATGATTCTATCTAAATATCATGAGACATCCAACCCCGTACAACAGGTGCTTCTAGATTTCCGGCAGGCCTATGGCTCGATGAACTTAAAGAAATTGTGATCTGCCCTGGAATACCTAGAAATACCAACAAAATTGGTACGACTGTGTAGGATGAGTGTGACGCAGGCTATCGACAATTTTTGTAGTTAACTCGGGTATTCGATAGGAAGACGCTCTGTCCCCGGTACTCTTTAATCTAATGTCGGAGTACATTTTCGTAAAACTGAAACACTTGCTTTTGATTTTGATCTTATATCGCCAGTTCAATCAATTGTTTGCATATGCAGACGACATATGTGTGATTAGACTGAATAGCAACGGAAAGAAGGAAATGCTTGATCCGATTGTAGAGTTTTCATCTTCTGTTGGACTTCAGATCAATGAGTACAAAACCAAATACATGATCTCTGGTCATAGGGACAATGGCACACCAGGTTTTAGTAGTGGCCACTACACGTTTCAGGGAGTGAGGAGGTTCAAATATTTGGGCTCTCCTATCACTCACGATAACAGTGTCGATGAGGATATTAAATCAGGGCTAGCGGCTATAGGCCGTGCTTTGTATCCCGTAAGGCCATTGCAAAAATCTAGACACCTATCTAGTGCCGTGAAGCTGAAGCTTTACAAAGTGTTGATCATGCTCGTAAATATGTATGGATATGAAAGTTGGGCGCTGACAGATGAGTACGAGAGATGGTGCCCTAAATTTGAGAGAAGGATCATGCGAGTGATTTACGGTCCAAAATGTGAATTAGATCGTACATACCGAGCTCTGTACAATGGCGAGATCAGAGATCTGATGAAGATCCCTGACATTGTAGCGATCTCTGTTAAGAGAGACAACATACGGTAGGCGCAGAGGTTGTTGCAGGCAACGATGGCTCCACGATGTAGAGAACGACTTAGCAGCTTTAAATTGTCTATGACAGTGTGAAGATCATGCTCAGGATCGAAACCGTTGGAGCCTTATAGTTGACTCAGTAACGGGTCAGCAATGGTCTTCAAAAATTGCATATTAGTTTATGAAACACACTACCCGATATATAGTCGCCTCGTGACTGATGGCACTCACTGGTCCTTTTAACGAAATTGTTGGTGCCATTTTGGCATAGTGTAGGCTCATTTTCATCAACGACGTTTCGAATTTCGTCTGTCGGTAACTGCATCAAATTTCATGATCTTGGTGGCCATTTCAAGTTGCCGTGACGCGAGATAACTCTGCCCTCAAATTTCTTCCTTAACAATTTCACTGTTTCGGTCGCCGTATGTGGTAGGTTACACCGTCCATTTTATCAATTTGAGGCCAGAAAAACGTTTCATGGTAACGAACACGGTTTACATTGACCGTATTGCCAGCCGCATTCTCAAAAAAGGATTGCCTAATCACTCCGCCAGACCAAAATGCGCTGAAAATAGTGGCTCGTGGTGGATGCACTGTCAAAGATCTCTCTTGGATGCTTAGCTCCCCAAATACGTCAATTCTGTTTGTTAGCATGGGCAGCAAGCTTGATATTACCCTCATCGGAAGATATTTGAAACCATCTTGGTCTGCTTAATTCAAATGTTGTGCTAACCCAATCAAATGCAGATCTTTAGTCGCAAAATTCACTGTAAACTGCTTCGTGAAAGTCTGGATTGCTGCGAGAACTATGGTGAATCGAGGTGGAAGGTTTCTGGTCAACACTCTCACTAATTGGTGCGCAATGTTCTTATTAGACCGTGCTGCACGGACACGGAAAGGGCTGTTATGAGTGTGAACTGACCCAATCTCATCCAATTTCTCAATTAATAAAATCACTGTACGGCGAGGCCAAAAAGTCGTTTTGTGTCCAAATCTATAGTCAAGTAAAAACAAACTTCTCCATATGTTACCGATTTAACCACTCGTCTATGAAATGGAACGAGACGATAGGACCAACGTCCCTTGCTCTGGTAGAGATTTAATCGATCGCTTGCCAAAATAGTAATAATAGTAATTGGAGACACTCGTACTACGACAGATCTTGCCTCGTTAGATAACATGTGATACTCAAAGATCAGCATCAATACTTCGTTTATATATTTATACAGACTCCGCCCACATAAGGGCTCAATACAGTAAGATGGGCGTAACGACGTTAGTTCACAATCTACTACTGATTTGCCTAGGCCCGCCTAATGTTCGGCATTAAACGTGAAATCTTGTATCAATCGTGACCCCCAGGTACGAGGCCATATTGCCTTCTCTTATGTTAATACTGTCGCGTATTTTCCTGCGCGTGATTAGCACCGCCTCCGTACTATGCTCGGACTGCAGTCTATTCTGAGATAACCATTGACTTTGATAATTGTGATAGCCACCTTGTTAGAATTATTCTCTTACTTGATCCTTAAACTTTGATATACAGCAACTGTCGCAATATCGTCTGCGGGCACATCATTGTACCATAAAGTTCCACAGCGACAGACTCAGTACCAAGCCCTGTGAGACTTCACCCGTCACTTCGTCCACTCTAAGCATCTGGTTTGATGCAGAGACTTCACGATATTTTAATTTGATATCTAGAGTTATGAGCAACGTTTCTTATAAGAAGCGATACGACGACTGTTCTTTTGGTGGCTCTTTTCTTTTGGGAAGTAGCACCAACCGCTTTTTTTTCCAATGTTGTGAGAACAAGCCTAAAGAGTCTAAAATTCTACTGATTTACCACGGACTGCTGCGTTAAGTGCAATGTTGAGAGTATTGTGACTGGAGGAATCAACTTCATCAAAACCGTTAGGTCCAATATTGGGTATCAAATCTAGTTGTTCCAGGAACAGAGGAGTGATAATCCTCTGCATCATAATAGGAGATGTTCATTATGAACATTGGGCATATTTACACTGGACTATTCTTTTCATGTGCGGTGACCGTTTTTGCGTCGCTGGGCGACTTCATTGAACCAGTAACTCAGCGGATTATCTACCAATCATCTATAGGTTCTATAGGAATGGACGCAAGACAAGCTCTAATCACTAGTTATACTTATCCAACATTTTGATGAACACATCTTCCTCAAAACTCTTGCCTTACCTTGCCTCTTGGTTACTCGTTATATTGATCGTTTCTCCGTTTACCTGAATCCGTTAACCTCAAAAAGAATTGCTTGATAACTTCTCATGCATTTGACCTGATAAGTTCGGTCGAGAAATTTCCTATTTGCATAGAACGATATTCATACAGAAAAATGCCTCGAGAATGACCTGGAAAGTTGCCAGTAATGATTATAAGCCTTTACACCCTGACATCGCCAAGAATAGATGGCCCAGGAAACTTTGTGAGTGCGGGTTGGACCAAATTGTATGCGAGGTGTGTTCAGACTGTTGTCTTAAACTTTATTTTACAGTTTTTGATTTCATGAACCGGGTCGTTTAGTGTCTCGAAAAACAGATTTTGGACTTTTAGACCATAGCACTGTGTCAAAGTATCGTCTACAGCGATTGTTGTTGATGAAATGGTGCTTTTAGATTTGTTTTCACGGATGTTGTACTTCAGCCCAAATCACTTATTCTTATGAGTGCGAGACTATCACATTAATGCATCTCGATCAATTTGTCAAGCTGTTTGATGCGAATGACCCACCACTTCTTGAATTTCCCGTGACTAGGGTTTCACTTTATTCGTTGCGCAATCCTTTGATTTCTGTGGCGTTGATCGGGACTTCTTCCAGCTCAAAGAGGGTCTCCTATATTAGTGCGTTTAATGATGACTTGCATTGCCAGGACCCGACTATAAGAATGTTATTTTACCCTTAACTTATGTAATAGTTTTCTGTTAAATAAATAAGTTTCGATGTTGAAAAGCGTTTGAATGCTGATACCTGATAACCTCAAAAAGTTGTTGGTGTTATAGCACATTGGATTTTCGGGTACAAATGAATTCTGATTAATTCATTGCGGCCTTATCATTTCAGCTATTTGCTTTCAGTTTAGAGCTAGTTTTAATATATTCTGGTTGAAGATTTGTAAGTAGTTATTTTATTGTGACCTGTATTGTAATAACCTGAAAATTGGATAGATTCTGCCTCAGAAGACTGAAACTCATTCAAATTTCCATCTTCTTCATCATTCAACCACGTTTTTCCGATTAAATTTCTATAATCCCAAAGCACCTATCATTATCATACATTTCCACAATAAATTAAATTTCATAAATTTGTCCCCTCGAGTTAAACTAAACACTACACCACATTATACAAAATAAGCAAACAGTCGACTTATATAGCTAACACAACAAGAAACATATTAACAACCAAAACAACAAACATCTGTATCGACTATACCAAAGCTATATCTACTAATTCAATCGACTTGTGAATTCCCTCCCGAAAATATTACGTGAATATTGTTATCATTGGAAAATATCCGGTTACCCCTATATAAACCGTGCACTCGTCTAATTATTTATCATTTCCTTACAATCAACCCCTTTAATATAATATATTTTACAAAATCCACCCTAAAATAATTTATTCAGTCGCGCGTTACTATGAGTAAAAATGCACTAAAATTACATGACATCAACTACTTGAATCGTGGTATTCCCCTTTTTTTATTTTCTTCTCACACTAATTGCGCTACTCTCTAATACGAACACGCACGCACCCAAATCAGCTGATCGTATGTATTCTTCTGTCATTCTTTTGTTGCGATTTTGATGGTGGGGCCATAACGTCATCCCATGGTACACACAAAGCTGATGATTGACTAATAACAATTATTGATATAATTTACGTAAAATACGATAACGATAAATCGTTAATTATCAAATGAATGAATTCATTTCGTTTAATTGCTTTAAATCGTTTAGTTTAATTCATGATTTTTTATTTTAATTTCATTTATTGCGTTTCCCCTTCTAAATTCGATTATCGAAAATTTGCTTAATTTTATTTACAGTGTAGAATATTACGTGTTCACCAATTTTATACGAGTGACATCTATTTACGGATGGATGAAGTTGTGTAGATATTCGATATCGAAATTTGTTTTGGTATCTTTGATAAATTTAATTGTTTTTGTGTTTTATATAGTTTTAACTAGATGTCAGTCAATTAATTATATTTTTGTAAGATTTGAGTTAAGAAATTTGAAGAAAAAAACCTTTACATTATGTTTAAAATACACATAATACAATATTGCGTGTCGTGTATATAGGCATTGCGTATTATGTACACAAAATACGTACTTGAAAGATGATGTGGACATGGATGGACGCTTAAGATGTTTTGTTTGTTTTCCCATTTTAATTGAAATTTATAATTAATATTTACATATACATGTTAGGCATACACATTACAGAAAGCATACACATTATTGGCAATAATTGGTATTCAGGTTGAACTAACATAGGTCGGTGTAATACTACCAACACTAGATCGAACTGAGTTGGTTGCAAGCTGTGTGATCAATAAGGTAAAGTCATAAATAGATTACATGGTCGCGTTGCTCTCGTAAATGTAAGATACAGATTTGATCACTTTGTTTAGAATTGGGCACGTGATCGTATCTAAATTATAAGCTTTAATCAAAACTTGCTCACCTGATGTATATTTAAGCTCACTAATGTTGAACTGATATGGATGTGCTCAGAATAAAATCCATTCACTTTTAATTTTTAATGTTTAGAGCTTTTTCGAATGTAGGCCGATTAAATGGTGCTTTAAATTCTTAAGTAATAATTATGGTGCTTATTTTTTATTTGCAGACTATAATGAGGTTTGATTTTGAAAAGTTCAATACAACAAAACTATAATCAAGATTTATTTTAAGAGCTTTAAAAAATGTCTGAAGTTTTAAACTGAAACTAGATTATAAGTTAAAAAGCACTATTAACTAGAAGCGTTTTAGAATTATCACGTTACAGAGCTTCAAGTTCATTAGTCTATAACCTAAGTAACAATTGTAATCTTTGATATTATTTTTCGCAGATTAAAAAGAGCTTTGAAAAGTTTCATTGAAAAAAATTAAATTTAACTTTTCATTATTTCATTTAAAATTCGGAGCTTTCATGTGATGAAAACATCAAAATTGGATATTTACCATTAAGCATTTGATCACATTTGATTGAATACAAATTACGATGTTGGCCTAAAACAGTAAAGCTTTTAAATTTCCAAAATTTGTTCAATGTGCTAAATTAATAAATATTTCTATGGTTTAATGAAAGCTTTCGGATTTATTTATTTGTTTTGGTTTCTTATCAAGATGTTTAAACCATTCAACGTAAAATCTCTTGATTTTCGTGATTTTAATGTAATTCCAAACAAATTTTAAATTGTGCTTTACAAAAATTTCAGCTCTTGAATGTTTCTAGGCCAAGGTACTAGATCTAAGCTTTCTGCAATATTTGCAAATTAAGTTTCCCGATTTTGTTTAACTGTATCGTTTGTGAACGGAAAGCTTAAAAATGTTAGATTTTATGTTTATTTGGAAAGCTTTGTTCATAACCTCAACACCCTTCCTTTAGTTATGGTTTAATACTGCCACCGGGAATTGATATTTAGCAGATTTCAAAAAATCAGCACACAATTCTAAAGTTAATTTTCTTTACTAATTGTTTAATTTAGTCTAATTATGTTTTTGAAAAGCTTTGTACTCTTTATCTATATAATGTAATTTGTATCACTTTAGGTTTATGAACAACATAAGATAAATGTATAGCTTCTGAAGTACATTAAAGGAAATAAAATCTTTCAAATCTAATTTTAATCTGTATAGTGCTTTTAGAAAACTCATTTTAAAAATAATGCAGAAAGCTCATTGCATCATAAACTTGTTGCACCCAAGATTTTCAAATCAAATTCTGAGTGCTTTTAGACGTTACTTTAAAATATATGAGCTTTCGGCAATATTTTGAAAATTCTTTTTTCGAATTTCTTATAATTGTCTCAGATTTAGGACTAACAACTTCATGATTTTAAAATCTGTTAACTTTATGTGAATATAAAATTGGGCTTTTATTAAATTTTTAACTTATAAATATAAGAAAATGAAACTTATTGTCTTAATTTTGAATAATAAAATTCTTTTTGAAAAAAACCTTTAAAATAGTGCAAAAGGCTTATTCGACCATAAACATACTGAAAGCTTCATCGTACTATAAATGAAAACTGATTGGAACATGAAGCTTTTGAAATAAATTATATTTAAAAAAAATTAATTCTTGTAGACCCATAAGTTAAATATCTAATGAGCTTTTAGAAATATTTAAAAATCACACCGAAATTAATATAATTGTTTAATTTTTGAACTGAAAGCTTTATTTTATAAAAATCTATGATAGATGGGTTAAGTTTAATGTAAGATTTCGTTTCTTTATTTTAATCTAGAGAGCCTCTTCATAACCTCGAACTCCAACATTTACAACTGTTTTATTACATCTGTGGTATATTTTTCCTTCTACGAAATATTTTTGAAAAGAGTAAAGCATTTATTAAATAATAATTAAACAATTAAACTAACCTCACATGAAGCTTTTAAATTTTTTAAAAAGTTTTTAAAGATGAATTAAGCCAACGAACATTTACGGAGGTCACGAATGTCAATCTTTCATTCAGAAACTACAAAGCGTATAGGTTTGTGGAGTTCCGATTTAAAAGCTAGAATGATTTTAATGAGTATTTTGCAATATTTTAAAAAGCCTAATTGTTAAGGTAAAATTAAAGGATTTAATTGCTTTTTAAATTTGGAAAGCTTTTTGAAGTCCCATCTGGATGTTTATCCCAGTCATGGATACATATTTCGATATCCTAGATTTTAGAATGCACACTTCCAAAGTTTTCTTCGAATGCAATAATTTGTGTATATTTCAAATTGAGCTTTTAAGCTTTTATTAAAACAGCCACGTTTTTATTAAAATTATAATATTTTGAATGTATTACTTTTGATACCTACAGCGTTTGCCATGTTTTACAAGTTTCCAAATTGATTTTAGGTTATTTTTGAATTTGAGCTTTCGATGTGACATTTAATCAGATTATTTTTAATTATAATCTATGCACAGCTCAATTTTTGGCTTTTAAACTAAACTGTGTGCTGAAATACTAACCTTGCTAAATTTGAAAACCTTGTTTGATTACAAGCTGAATTGAAGCTTCAGAAGCTTTTGAAGTATATCTGGAAAACTTATCTAGGTAAGCTGTTAAAAAAAGCTTATTGAATGAAAAACTACAGATAAAAGTTACTTACATATATTATTCCAAATTTAGGATGGAAAGCTTTATAGTTTTATAATCTGTAAAAATTTTTATGGCTTAGTGAAGTTTTCGTGTTCCATTTAAACTTGTACAGCTTTTTTGATATCTTATCTAAATGTTTATCTAAATGCTCTTCATTTTCTGGTTTTATGATTCTTTCGAAACTTTTATTGGAATGTTACTTTCCGTGTATTAAAAGTTGAGCTTTTAAGCATTTAAGTTATTATTAAAACTTTAATCCTTTGAATGCTTTTTGATAATTTTTATTTGTCTCCAAAAGTCTTTGAAAAAGCTTATTAACTAACTAATCTTAAGGTTTACCGTATTGTTACTGAATTCTGATTGAAGATTTAAGTTGTTGACATAAAACGTATTATGAAAAACTAAATGCTTTCAGACCTAAGTTTAAGGTTTTATGTGCACTGAAAGCTTTATTATTTTCAAACCTATGAAAGATGGAATAAACTTACAGTGGAAGCGGCTTTTTGGGCTATTGAAATCAGAACATTTTCCTAAGTCACTCACAGTTGTGTTGAATATATTGGTTTGGTAAGCTCTGATGTATAATTTTGTATATAATACATCATTTCGAATCATTTACGGCCTCCGAATAACTGGATTTGATTCCAAGCTTTATTGTCTTTGAAAAACGATCTGAAACTAGGTTAAAGTCCTATTAACTAAAAGCCTATTAACAGTAAAGCTTTTACACTTTCATAAATTTTTTAAAAGCTTAATTTGGTTAACAAAATTTAACCGAAAGTTGTTTAGTTTCTGAATCCTGAGAATACAATAAACAACTTTTGAAAGCTTTATGAAATTCTTTTTTAGCAATGTACCTATTTGTCTCTAACATATATTTTATACTCAGTTATGCTTCAAAGTTTAGCAAAATGCTGTTCAAATGAAAATGCTGTTCAAAAAATGAATCATAAACTTAGTCTTAAGCACAGGAATTAGAAAAACGCTGATTAGAAATTTGAGCTCTTGAATGGTTCAAAACCTAAGTTCAAGATCTAAGCTTTCCGCAATATTTAAAAATAAAGTTTTTGGAAATTCCTTTAATTTGAACTGGTTTCGAACTGAAAGCTATATATTTAAAAATCTATGAACGACGGACTAAGCTTAATGTTAAGTTTCATGTTTATCTGGATTTTGTTCATAATCTCAAAACCCTTCCTTTAGTTATGCTTTGGTACTGCCATCAATCAGAACATAATTATAAAGCATATTTTAAATACCAACATTTTAATTAAGTCTTATTAAATTTGTTAAAAGCTTTTATCCATGTTTCTATATAATAAAATATGAGGCTTCTGAACAATATCGGATAAATATTTAGCTTTTACTTCAAAAGCATTAAATGAAATAAAACCTTTAAACTCTAATTTTAAACTGTTTGTGCTTTTAGTAAATTCACTTGTAACATAATGTAGAGAGCTTATTGCACCATAAACGCACAAAATATAGAAAAATGGGTGGATCTTTTCAATCGAAAATTGTTAACTGAATGCTGATAGACATTACTTTAAAATCCACTAGCTTTTTATAATTTTATGAAAGCTAACTTTTAAGCTTTTATAGAATTATGCAAGATTTTGTACAAATTATATTCTTTATAAAAGCTTATAAATGTATTGGTTTTGCGGTATTCGTAAGATGAGGAAGCTTTTACTTTTAACTTTGAATAAAAACTGTATTATTAAAAAAGCTTTTTAAAATAATGTAAAAAGCTTATTCAACCAAAAGTTTACCTCAAGCTTCATCGTACTGTTACTGATAAGTGATTTGAGCTGAACTCTTCTAGACCTACATAGGTTTAATATTACCTGGCCTTTTTGGAATGTTTAAAATAAAAAATCTGTATAATTATTTAATGTTTGTCAAAGCTTAGTGGATTTCGATTTCCACAATTAAATTAACCTCGCTGACACGCAGGTTTTTAAACTTCTCAGCTGTAAAGCTTGAAAAAATCATATATTGATTTTTTTAGCAGCCTGTTTACCGGTAACGAATCCATTTGTACTTCTTGTTCAATTCTTTCGAAAGGCTTCATGGTTGGGCTCTTCTCTATATATTTTGAAGCCCCAGAAGCTTTTGAATAATATCGGATAAAATTTAGTACATTTAACGAAAATTAAGCTTTTAGAAGTAATTTTTAACATTTAAGGTGTTTTATAACAAACATTTTAAAACCAATGCAAAAAGCTCTTTGAGTCATTAACTACCCAAAAGTTGTACTTACATTAATATTATTGAAAATTTTTTATACTGAATGCTTTTAATGAGCTTTTTGCATATATAAAAATAACTTTATTTCATAGTTTATTGTCCCAAATTTAGAATCTATAAAATTTTGAAAGGTAAAGTGAAAGCTTTATTCCGCTTTCCATCTAGATGTCTATCTCAATCATGGAAACATTCCTCGATATTCTTGATTTTTGAATATTTTCAACATTTCCTCGAATACTATACTTTATGTACATTTAAAATAGAGCTTTCAAGCTTTCATTAAAACAGCCACGTTTTAATTACAATTTTATTCTTTTGAATTTGGTTTAAGAGAATGAAGCTTTCAATTCTAAATTTAAACATTATGTTTTTTAAAAAAAAGCTTTTTTAAAGTAATTCAAAAGCTGATTAAATCATAAAGTAACTGATTTGTTCGTACTGTTATTGAAAACAAATTAAAGATTAGAGCTCTCGAAATAAAATATATTATGAAAAAGATAGTGCTTTTAAAGCTAAGCTTAGGATATAGAAAGCTTATATCTTATAAACTTTTTCCCCAATATTTTCAATTGTTAAATTTTAGGACTAGATATATAAGGACTGAACTCAAACATTTAGAATTATCTTTAATTTTTTAATATTTCAAAACTTTTAGCTCTCTTACTATATGCGTGTTTATAATTAAGCTTTAGAGCTTTTATTAAATTGGTTTAGGATTCAAAGTTACCAGTTGGTTTAAATAGAATTAGAGCCTTTATATTTTCTTTGGGTTTTTTATAAAACTTGTCTGGTTTAAAGCTTAAATTACTAGAGTTTCGAAAACTATCGAGCTTTTTGGCTTAAACGTTATATTTCTATACGTCACCAGTTCACAATTAATTACACAATACTGGATAATCAGATCTCATGATTGTACGATCATGATAATTTAAACGTCGCAGATGGGACACTTGATATCTGTCTAACCGATTAGACTTAACGATCAAATGATTTAATAAACAAGATCACCTTTGGTAAACACCTCTTACTTACCTCAAAGTTTCTGGCTTCTTATTCCTCTACGACGAAATTTCCAATAATAGTTACAATAATACATTTTAAATTTATTTGAAAATATTTACAAAAATTGTTCAACAGACGATAAAATTTTCTCAAACTCAAAAGAATCCAAAATATAATGTAACTACATAAAAAATGGGTAGAGTCGGGCGCTCGACACACCAACATTTTACATCAAACCAATAAATGTATAAATAGGCAACAAAATTTTAATCGATACACAGACTAGACTAACCTAATTTTTTTTCTTTACACTTTGTACCGTTTACACAAGACGCAAACGGGCAAAATTATTTCCGGCCGTTCATAATTTCATAGACAGCGGCACCCAACAAAATCTTTTAGCACGTAATTCACTTTAGCGGTTGCTTATAAAGTAAATCGTCTAAATTTAGTTTGTTTTTGATCGGTCGTGGTGCCCCGTGGCCGGGCCGTCCCCAAAACGAATTCCATGTGTCGAAATGTTTTATACTCGATTCCACATCGACATCGTGCATTAGACGCGTGTTTCGATCACGAAACGCAATTTGTCGATTCAAATCGTTTAGATATTGAACGCCGCACTCTTTCCATTCACTTTTGCCATCCTTGTGGCGCGTCACGTCCGTTGTAGATAAACTTGTGGAACGCTCTTGGGCCCGACGTTTTGCGAGAAGCGGAACTAGTTCAACGCCTCCCGTGATCATGCATGGCCGCGCCTTGGGCGAAACGATACAATGTCGACTGGCGTGCCGATATAGTTGCGGATTTGATTTTTTGTGACACGGTTTCTTGGTCTTGTGCTGTTCGAACTCCTCACAAGGGCCATGCATATTTGCCGGCTCGTTCACGCACCGCTTAACACAGCGACAACTGCACTTGTTACAATTATTATCCGCCATAATATTTCGTTCGGGCTTATACTCTTCCGGGTGTTGTAGTTTTTCACTGTCCGTCACGTTTGTATGTTCGTGCGGTGGTTTTGGAAACTTTGGTACATGGTCCGGGTGATGCGGTTTACTTGACTGACGATCCATCCACTGCATATCGTTGGTCGAGGTCCAACCGAGTGACTGTAAAAATTTATTGCCAACACTGCGAGGCGGTCGCCATGGATTCCCGCCGGGACCCGGACGACCCCATGGCTCGTGCACCAAATGCAGCCGCCGATCAATGTCTATTGATGTTCGTTTCTTGGTCGCCTTATCACGTTCCTTTTCCGCAATTATCGAGTCCAATTGCGCTCGGTAGTGTTTCTTTTTGCGCGCCGACGTTTTATACCGCAACTCGATATCGACATAGTTTCGGGTAGGCTCATTGAATCCGAGTATCGGATCCTCGCAATAATTGAGTAGTAAACGTCCGGATGCGCTGCGAATTGGTGCACCGCCTCCGCCGCCCGCTTTATTCGGCCGATACCGAAATGCTGGTGGTATATTTCGACAATCTTGTCCCGACTCGGGATATAATCCCTCGATGGCGAGATTTTTTATTCGCACCTCTCGATTTGGTGCACCACCGCCCGGCTTGCCCCACGGATTGTGCTCGACTATCATCCTTGTGTACTGAAATGGCAAACAAATATATTTATAAACTAAATTGGTAATTGCAACCTTTTTTCTCAACTGGAGCGCAATGCGGTACCAAAACTAACAAGTCCATATCGGCATTGACATTTAAATTCGCGTCAAAATTTATGAATTTCGTGATTTCACCTTTACGGATGTGTATGCGATAATTAATTATTTCGCGATAAAACTTTTTTGTTTCTACCCTCTTTAGATTTTTTTAAAGCTCTACACATACATATGCTTTAACTAATGGTGTAACTTTTTATTTAAAAAAAATGAAAATATTTCAAAACTGCATTAAATAGTTGTTGTTGGTTTATTTTTAGGGGATGAATTTAGATTGCGTGCAAATTATAAGTGTTTGGCGGGAATGGTGATTATATCACCAAAGTTGTTGATTTTTACGGTTGGTATTAAGTCGAATTTTGTATGGGTAGTTAGGTATTACTGTGGTTTTAAGGGGGTGATGAAAAACTGGTAGGAATGGTCAGAAAATAGTTGAGGAGATTTCATCACCACTTATAAATTTACCACTGAAGGAAGAAATGATAAGTCATATCACTTGGGTAAGTGTTAGTAGAGTTACAATTCTAACCCGAGCTCGCGCTAATTTCTGTACAGAGAAGAAAAAAACTGGGGGAAAAAACATACAAGTTTTGACTGTGAAGTATATACTAAATGTAATAATAAAAGATACACTGTCAAATTTGGTTATCTTTTCCAATTGGAATTTTCCTCAATACACAAGCTGTGTTCAGCTGTTTGGTAAATTGTAGATTCTAAAGTTTAATACATTTTCTCATTCTCACGTTGGAGGCGTCAAAAGGTCAAAAGGTTGAGGCGTCGCGATATTGTCGATTTTTGTACAAAAATTGGAAAATACCTCAGAATTCACCAGACAGTTGGGATTTGGGAGAGGCTATTCGAAAATATTTCTCGTAAATATGTTCTAATAGTCACGTGACTTCGTAATTCTGTGAGGCACCCAGAAAATAATTCTCGTATAGAAAAGAAATCCAATTGGAAATATATGAATATTTCACAGTGTAACTTTTATTATTTAATTTAGTATAAACTTCATAACTGATCCCTTTTGAGGTTACGGGCGTGAACTTTTTTCGATCGGAAGACAATGAACAGTACACGGAGTAACAAAAATTTTTTAGAATTTCCGCAGTACTCAAAACTTTTTATGAAGCTTTTATATCAACCTTGTGTTTTCCAATTGGAATTTTTTATAATACGAAATTTGTATGTTCAACTGTTTCGTAAATTTTTAGCTTCTTGATATTTTATATAAAAATAAGTAAACCCGTCATGGTGCAGATCAAAACAAAAATATGATTTTGAAGAATAAAATTATGAGGATAATCTAATCTTACTTCTGTGGATGTAAACAGATGCGGGGGTACAACAATTCAGAAGAAAGAATTTCTAATTTTAGTATTAAAAAGTCCTGTTGGAAAAATATGGATATTTAACAGTGTAACTAATTTTTTTAAATTCATTTAATTTTAAACTCCACAAGTAATCACTTTCAAGGTAAAGGTCACAAGTAATCACTTTCATAAACCGATTTGGGCACTTCCTAGTAGTTATCAATAAGGCTCCGAACAAAGGAAGATGTGAGGATGGTTTAAACATGGTCTAAACTGAAGTTGAATTTGAAAAGACAATAAAGTTTAACAGTGTAGGTTTTCCTACTAATTTTAGTATAAACTTCACAACTGACCAGTTTCAAGGTTTCTAACTTAGTTCGGTCAGAAAAGGCAATAAAAATGAAAATAACTAACCCACTGTAAGCCGAACTTAGAGACTGATTTAAATTTCAGAATTCCGGCAGTCCTCTAAACTTTTACACGTAGCTTAGAAATAGTAGCAATCACGAATATTAGATTCTGGGCATTTAGTAACATTGCTTTTGAATTCAATTTTTAGCTGCCCCTTCTAGTGATTTTTCTACATTGGTTCATCCACACTTTTGGGTAGTTGGCTCAAGCAGATAGAATTTTTAAACGATTTTTGTAATTGAGAGCGGGCAAAATAGGAAACTCAATGAGAGTTTAGCTGACCATTCAAATTATGGTTTTGGACAGGGTATCCGAAAATTTATAAAAGTACACGTGATCCAAACACGTTTTTAAAAGTCGCTTAAAATTACGTAACTTCCTAAGACAGCCCAAATTCGAATTTTCGTTTAAAACAATCCAATTGTAAAAATATGTATAAACAGATTTCGGTCGTGAACTTGGTTCGGTCAGAAGGCAAGGAATTCCAGAATAATTAACCCACTGTACACAGACCTTACAGACTAAATGTCTGATTATTTTATTTTTGATTTCTCGACCTCTCAGGGACATTCCCTGACATTTTTTATTTTTATTTTATGTAGATTACATTCCTTAGTCCTCTGGGCTCTATGGAATGCCCCAACGAAAGTTGAATTTTCAATTTAAATTAGTCATATTCAGTCGCATAATTTAATCTTTATAATTGGTGCAACAAAATTTACAAGACAACCAAAATTTTAATGTTCGTATAAAAAAATCCAATTAGTAAAATATGAAAATTTAACAGTGTAACTTTTGTTATTAAATATAGTATGGAATTCACAACTGATCATTTTCAAGGTTTCAAACGCGAATTTGGTTAGATCGGAAGGCAGTGAATTGTACACGGGCTGAGGCCGTCTAATTATTTACATTTTAGAATTCTTGCGGTACTCAAAGCTTTCCATGAAGCTTTAAGTTATAACAACCTGGTCCGATGAGGTGAAACATTTTCCAAATTAAGTAATTATCGATTAGGCTCCAAACTAAGGATACGGGAGAAGGATAGTCTGAACAGGTATTTTGAAAGAGTGGTTCTCGGAAAACTTGGGGACGGCTGAAGATACAGGAGTTAAAACAACAAAAAATATTAAATATTGACTGTGAAGTTTGTACTAAAGTTATTATCAAAAGTCACACTGTTAAATTTTGCTGTGTTTTCCAAATGGATTTTTTTTAATACGAAATTTGTTTGTTAAACTATTTTGTAAAATTTTTGCTGCTCATTCTACAGTGATTTGCACATTTTCTCATCCCTACTTATAGATAGCTTGGGTCAAGAAAATCCAATTTTTATTTTCAGATGTTTCGTATTTATTGGACGATTTTTAAAATATTGAGCAGCCGCTATTGTTGCTATTTAGTATAGAAATAGGAAAATCCATCAGGATCCAGTTCACCATAAAAATATGATTTTGGACAGTTATAATTCTGTGAATGTTTAGAATCGGTGGCATAAAATTGATAAGACGCCTGAAATTCCAAATCTCGTATTTAATAAAAATTCTAATTGGAAAAATATCAACATTTTAACCGTGTACCTTCACGACTGATCACTATTGGCGATGAATTTACACGAAAATTTGTTCAAATACTGACTTATTACTTGAATTTTAAAATTCTCGTAGTCCTCAAAGCTTACCATGCTCGATGAGGCGAAATATTTTCCAAATTATGTCACAAACCGGTTTTGGCACTTACTAGCCTAACACGTACTCGCCCAACAAAGGATAGCCCTGAAGGATAGTATGAGCAGAACCCAATGGCAGTTTTAGAGGCTAGTTCTCGGATAACCTGGGGGCAATGGAAGATACAGGAGTTAAAACAAAGGGGAATTAACTTGTCTTGAATTTAGCTTTTACACTTGATCCATACATAATTTTTAAAATCGCTTAAAATTACGTTACATCCGAATTCTGTGAATCTCTAACAAAATTTAAAAGACGGCAAACTCTTTCTCGTTTAAAAAAATCCACTTTGAAAAATATGTAGAAAAATTTAACCGTGTAACTTTTGTTATCAATTTTAGTACAAACTTCACATTAGATCATTTTCAAGGTTTCGGACGTGAGCGTGGTTCGATCAGACGGGAAGGAAATAATTTATATCAGATTAATTAACCAACTGTACACAGGTCTTAAAGACTGACAGTTTGATTATTGAAATTTTAGTAGAACTCCCGCACTCCTCAAAGCTTTGCACGTTTACAGAATATTAGCCAATGTCTCTGGAATTTTGTGTTTTTATTTTACTTAGCTGACCCTCTTTACTATAATTTATCAATAAAGCACTAAACAGAGGATAGGCAATATATGGTAACACGGACAGCTTTAGGGTGGTGGAAGATACTATTGGCGCTATGGACTGTGCCCCAACGAAAATTTTATTTTCAATATCAAATTTGCGTTTACACGACATTATTTGATATTTGCATAGTGTCAAACAAGCTGAGCGCCTCATTCACTCAATTATAGTTTTGACAGAATTTAGATGTTTCGTAATTTTTGGACGATTTTTGAAATTTTGATACGATTTTAAAAATCGTTTCAGATTATATAACTTTTAACAACAAAATTTACAAGAAAGCCATAATTTTTATTTTCGTATAAAAAAATTCAGTTAGTAAAATATCAAAATTTAACAGTGTACCTAGTTATTAAATTTAGTATAAACTTCACACCTGAGAATTTTTTAAAATTTGAACGTGAACTTGGTTCAGACAAAAAGCAGTGAACTGTAAACGATATTTCTTGACTGTGAAGTATTTACTAAAATTAATAATAAAAGTTACACTGTTTAATTTTGTTATATTTCCAATTGGAAATTTTGAGCGGTATTGTAAATTCAACGCAGCCCATTCTCGAGAATTTTACGTATTTCTTTCACACTTTCGAATAGTTTTAGCATTTAGATGTTTCCAAATTTATGAACGAAAAATCTATGATAGTTTAGTTCCACAAAAACCTGCAATTATTGGACAGGCTATCCGAAAAATTAGTCGAGTACACGAGAGTTAGGTGTAAAATTTTAAAAATCGTTTCAAATTACCTAGCTTCTTAATTCTGTGTACTAGAGAGAAATTACAGTTCGTATAAACGAACACAGTATACCAGAAGGTACTATGAGCTCCAAATAAATTAGTTGCAATAAAAAATTATTTAGTCCCATCTAACGTTATTGACAGCTACGAGTAACTCAATATAGGGCGCTTAAGTGATCCCAGTACCAAATTAGTTATTAGACCACTGGGATAGCTTCAGGTAGTCTACAAAACAAGTTCACAATTATGCAAAACTGTAAAAATTGTTTAAATCAAAAAAATTATAAAATTATTTACTGTGAAGTTTGTACTAAATATGGGATAGGTTGATAGTTAGTATCTGGTAATGTGGCGTGTGCCCCAACGACCTTATTTGGTATTTGTATAGTATTAAAATGGGCTGCTAGCGTCAGTCACTCAATAATAGTTTTGGCAGAATTTAGATGTTTCGTAATTTTTGAACGATTTTTGAAATTTTGATAAAATCGTTCAAAATTACGTAACTTTTAAATTCTGTGAATCTTTAGAATCGGTGCATCAAAATATACCAGAAATCTGAAATTCGAAAAATATAAAATTTAACAGTGTAATATTTGATATTTTTTTAGTAGAAACTTCATGGTCATTAAAATTACAAAATCTCTATTATCGTAACGACCAGATTACCCTAGAATTCGTCAGTTGATATTAGGGGTTCCCAGTTTGATCCTATCTGTCCAAACAAAGCTCAAACTATATCAGCAACATAATATTCACACCGGGGTAAACTGAATAATTATTTTGCGGTTATCGTTCGGGGGAAACAAAAAATCAAAATCCATTCATAAATTGCAATCCAATTTTGTTTTTTTTTTTTTAGAAAAATTTACATAATTTATACAGACGAAAACAAACTTAACCTACATATACGTTGCCAGATCGTACCACAATCATAAATACAAAATACTATAAATTCGCATGCACGAATCAAATTAAAATTAATTTTATTGGCTGATAATTTGGTTTGTGTACATTCATATATTATTAATACATATATGAATGATTTTTTAAAACGTGACTTAAATAGTAAACGTAAATATCAGAGATTTTGCGGCCCAATTGACGGTGCACCAAAATCGTACATAAATCACTCAAAATACCATTTTTTTTTTTGATTGTCTAAATGTCAAACAAAAAATTATTTTTGTCTATTCATAGTACATACTATATAGATATACAAACACGACATGAAAGCTTTGAACGTAAATTTATGCTTTGTCAAAAATTCGGTTGTCGTACTAAAAAAAAAAAAAAGCTCGCGGAAAATTTCAAATTTTATTTCCGTATCGATTTATGACAAAATATAGTATTTCAAAAATGGCATGGTACACAGTGATTTATTTATAGTACAAGGTAATCATTTTATGAGGATGGTTACCCTGTGCTTTTTGGTGTAACATTTCGTAACCCGCAGATCGAATGAAAATAGTCATCTACACATGAAGGTTGCCGCATGTCTAATGCCATTTTTTTTTTGTATCCAATTTATAATATCAATTTCAAAAACACTGTATATAGCGTGTTGAAAACAAATAATTAATAATTTAGTATGTCAGTATCACTACTATATATATGTACCTGTTCCTGTTCCCGTCGTGATTGTGCCTTTTTGTACTCCTGCCGCGTGTTCCAATCCCTTATACTATCCTGAGCGATTTTTCGCTCTTCCAACCTTTTACGTTCCTCACTCCACAACACTGGATGATCATAATAAACTGTTTGCATTACTTGCCTACAAAAACTATGCAATTTTCACACAATTTTCCAACCATTATGTATGTTTAAAAAAAAAAACTTATATTTTGCACATACACACACAACACTCTGTTTACTATACACAATAGTTTTATAATAACATTTATGTAGATAGCACTAAATAAAGTTTCATCCAAATCAAAAAGCTCACAAACATTAATTTCGCGCAAAAAAAAATTATATTCCAAACTACTTCGCAGAGTTTTTTTAAATCAAATACTGGCAAAACTTTTATACATATTCCGAAACGATTTTACAAAAATAAAATTTCGCGAATTCGCGTACCAGGCACAAGAATCTACTTTTATTTTAATGTTGTACGACTATACATAGAATATAACATAAAAAAATTATGTAGCTATTATAGTATATCACACACACACACAACTCTAACATACAGTGAAAAATTTGTTAAGACAGCGTTTTTGTAAATATGTCGATTATATGTAGTTCTGGTTCTGTCTGCGATAAAAGTCGAATACTGAATGTGTGTATTTCGAAAAAAAAGCTATTTTTGTGCTTTATGCCATACACACGAAATATCATTTTTATGCTACATACGTATAACGAACTGAAACTAAAGCGGAAAATGAATAAAAAGTTTGTTTTTTTCAAAAAAGCTTTTGTTATGTATATATTTATTGTAGGGTAGCGATTAAAGTGTTGCAGAAGCATTTTGAATGTTGAAAAACAGAAAACAATTATTTTTACCAAGTTTTAGTCGACCTTGCCAAGCACTCACATAGTGAAACACACGAGAAATTGTCCTGCACTGATGCAAGATATCTTTTCGTGTATTTTACTATGTGATGATGATGATGGAAATAGTTTTTTATGGATCATAAATAAAACACGTCTTGTTAGGTTATAATGTTGATGAGAGAGAGAAAATTTATTCATCTCAATAGATATTGATGGTTTTACATATTTCAATGTCGACATCCTCACTGAATTAATTTTTCAGAATAATTCCTTTTTCTCTTTTATAACAATTTCATTTGTTTTGCAATGCTAATATTCATGGCTGATTAAAATATATTTGGCTGAGGGCCCAAGAACTAAATAAACAATAGGTTAGGTTAGGTAAGGGTGGTCGTCCTAAAGGACTAGCATAGACACAAAATTGGTCCGTAGCTGTACCACATTCGAGTTTCCTCCTCTTCACTCGCTTTACCATCCTGAGCTTACCAAGAAGCGTTTAAAGTTCCGAATCTCGATCTTACTAAGATCCGTTAGGTCGTTCAAAGGGGAAGTTCCAGATGGTGCATATTTTCCTCCTCCTCCTCATCACCACAACTGCGGCAGAAATCGTGGGCCTAATCTGGGCCGGTCAAGTCCAGGCCAGATCTGCCTGGTTATTACTCACGAACTGGCGTTAGACCATCTGACATTCGTTTCTTTTATAGCTTCTTCCTGAAGCAACTGTCTACATGAAGCAAGCGGTATCTTTATATCCCGCCTGCTTTGGGCTATTAGGCGTGCTGTACCCTTACGGACCAACTCATTAGCCTTTACATTCCATGCGATATTGCAATGCCCTGCCAACCACGTCAAGCGGATGTTGAACTGATCAGCCATCTTATTTAAAAATGCCAGACAGTTCTGGGCTACCTTCGACGTCAGGGAGTATGATTGTAGCGTTTTAATAGCAGCCAGGCTGTCCGTAAAAATGCGAAAATCCCTCGTAGATATTACATTATACTTCAACCAGTCCATGACATTCACTATCGCGATTAGTTCAGCTTGAAAAACGCTGCAAAAGCGGGGAGACGAAGAGAGACGTTAACCCCTAGTGCCTCACAGAATACCCATCCGTGAAGAAGCTTATCGCCTCATTGTCCATAACCGTTTCGTTCACCCAGTCTTCTCTGGTGGGAAACTCAGTTTGGAATCTCATCTCAACAGATGGTAAAGGAATAGCGTAGTCGGTAGACTCCGGAATACCCCTGTTGTATAGGATAGATGAGTGCCCTGCACCGTTACAGCTCCACATATATATGCATTTGAACCGAATGGCTGTGCAAGATGGACTTTCATCAATAGTTTCAGGTTGGCCATAATTTTTAACGCTGACCACCAGACGACAACCCCATACAGCAGTATAGGTTTGACCACTGAGACGTAGAGCCAGTGTACTATGTGGGGCTCCATACCCCATCTCTTTCCAATGGTATTTTTGCGGGAGTAGAGCGCTATAGTAGCATTCTTTACTCTATCTACGATGTTTGGTTTCCAGCTTAGTTTGCTGTCCAAAAGTAGTCCGAGGTATTTCGCTCTATCCGTAAAGATGAAGCGAGTACCATTTAATGTTGGAGGGTTACACTGAGGAAGTTAGTGGCTCCTGGTAAAGATGACCAGTTACGTTTTCTGTGGATTTGCGTTCACTGCATGCGCTCACTCAGCGTACTAGGATATTTACCAACCAACTTGAAGCCTTCCCCTTCCAGGTTTAATAACATGTCATTTATGACCAAGTTCCAAAAAAGGGTGGATAGAACCCCACCTTGAAGTGTCCCTCTGCTCACGTATCTGCTGGCGGACGTCCCACCCAGATAAGTTGTCACGATCCTGCATTTGATCTATCCAACCTCTGAGTGATCCGTCTACCCCCAGACACGCAAGGGCCCGAGTGATTGTCCCCGGTCTGACGTTGCTAAAGGTCCCCTCTATATCCAAGAAGGTTACCATTGAATAAAATATAAGGGAGTGGAGAGCTCGTTGTAGATAACTCGGGATGGAAGGACTAGAACATATAGTACTTTGCGTAGCCTGGCCGTCTCTGAGGACTCCCGTATATTGCCACAGTAGAGTTTCCAGGCCCTCGTTTTGGCTGCTCTCTGCTCGTACTTATAGGTTTTGAGCAGTCAACTGCATTTCATACGAGTACCTTAGAGTTATCTCGACACACTCCCGATATTACATATATTAAGGTTAGTACTTAAAACAAAATCAAGGAGTAACTCAACTCACCTGTTGATATTTGTACTTCTTCAAATTTCCCTTACCTTCATTATTTGCATGTTGTATTTTATATTTGGAAGTTCGGAGGCCCAGCACCCGGTCACCATTAACCCAAGGTTCCTGGACCAGAACCACACCATTGGACTCAGATTCTATTCTTAGCAGAAGGGCAGCGGCTTTAGAGTGATGGAGGTTGATCTGAAGAATCTTAAGCATTAGATATTGCTTACCTCCACCACTGTTGAGTCAGATTCCTCTGACGTCGATTCGTCCGTTAGGAGCGCACAGCGTAGTCCTAATGATCTCGATATGCTTTGGACATCTGGGTCACCAACAACAGGCGGGACACCGCTAGTGGCTTCCTCACCTGCTGCAGATGCCCCAGGTCTGTCGGCCTCATCGCGCTTATAGATTTTGATCGTAATCACTCTAATCACACGGATTCTCTGTAATCACACGGATTCTCTGTCGATGATAATGACTGACGATCTGTGATCTGCTTCCGCCTTTACCTCTTCTAACCTAGCAATCTTCCAGGTGGCCGTTGGCAGATCCGGATTCATGATTTTCAACATTTCCAGGATCTCCCTAGGATCACTTGGCTTCGCAGGATTCCAGACTCGCGCCCTTGGCCTGCAGGGAATTTCTTTCCTCGTCACCACTTCTAGTTTGGCCTCCGGCCAGACTTCACCCAGGCTGCCGATCGCCTTTTTGTAGAGGGTCACAGATCTCTCACCTTCAAAGGAAGTCAGTTTAACATGACCCCGATACCACCCTCCGTATCGGCAGGACGGAGCAGGACGGAGCAGGTCCTGGGTTCTCCCTCATGATTTTTAGGAAGATAGCGGCTAAGGCCTTCTCCACCTTCCTCCAGTTAAGGCTCGTAAAGCTCCCATCTTCTTGAACCCTGTCAACGACTGCCACGATCAAATGATCCTTATACACCTCGTTGAAGGGCCTGGTAACATTATCTGGAACCTGCTTCTTTTTAGCCTCCGTAGGCGATTCATCATCAGTTCTCTGCCTTTTCGGCTGTGAGATCACAACGGAACCCTTCTGCTTTGGCTCAGTGATTCGTCTTGCCCACACAAGCGTATCGTTGTCTCTATCCGTTCTATGCTCTAACGGAATGTTGCAGATCTTAGAGTTCATGCGCCAGTCTCTCTTCCTGGTCTGATAGTTTGATACTGATGGAGGGCCAGCATTCGTGCCTTTACCTTTTGGTTTCGAGGAGCCAGCCTCATTTGGTATTATGGCCCTAATTGCACTTTGGAGACCGGGCCTAAAGGCCGATGTCTCCGCAGTACTAGATTCCGGTTTTTTAAGAGCATCCGTCTCTTTTTGTTTACTATTTTGATTTTCCATAATAGTTCCCATCGAGTAGCGGAGAAAGGAGGTCCACCAGTGCAGAGATCCGCAATGCACACGTAAGGCTACTTGATCGGGAGGGCGCCAAGTATCCGGATACACCGTTAGGGACTGGGCTATTTTTTAGACTGGGCCCCCAGCCTGGCCGATTATCAGCACGGTATGGTTAACACCTTAAACCGTCCCAGTTGTTTAGCGCCGTGTTTTCGCCTAGTACACCACATTGTGTAATATTTACCCGGTGGCCACCACGGGGAGGTAACACGCACCCTGGGATAAAATTTTGGGATAAAATGATTGTTGAGTTAATATAAATTGATTAGGTTACCGCTGGTGGGGCCTAACCAGCTATTTATTTTATTAACGACACGTTGGTATAGTTGTGTTAAAACTCATAATTATTATTATTTCGTGTTTTATCATTCATGGATTAGGCTAGCACTCAGATTGTTTGAAATAAACACATAGGCTCTTATCTTATGATTGGACCCTTTGTAGAGGATTCTCCACCACCTACACGATCCAAACCAGAAACCACACCGTCCAGCAGATAAGGTTCCTGAATTAGGCAAATGTCTATACCAGCAAATCAGCCAGCAGCAAATTTATCTCAAACGATGCAGCTTTGCTATGGTGTAAATTGATCTGTTTCAGCGCAAGCATAGAAGTCATAATGATTACAAGCTAAGGAAACAAGCGAGGTTGGAATACAACCTGATACAACCTAGACGAAGGTAGTAACTGGAAGCCAGTTTGCTGTTCAACTTCGGAATCACACAAGCTAGACCCGGAACAAAACCCGAGGTGGACCCAATGACATTGTTCATATCGAAGATCACTGACTTGCGGTCGGTTACTGGAGGATTCTAACAAGGACATGCATGCGGACATACGAATGGACATAAGCGCATGGACATCATAAAAGAAACCACCAGAAAAGAAGCAAATATTCTACTGTCCAGTAGAATCAGAGAAACACGGGATCGCAAAGAATGAATTCGAGTATATAACTTCATTAGGCCTGTGTAGACAATCTTAATCATCTGTGTCTTGACCGTTGCATCTTCTGACCAAACATTATAAACAAATTTTAACAATTTACAAATTTTAAAATTTTCTAATATTCAGAATTCAATTTTAGCTGGTTTAGGGGTAGATACTATTCAATTTTTTAAAATTATTTTGTGGACATAACCGCTAAACATAGCCCAGGTTTTGGGTAATAGACTCCTATTCGAAATGCTACATCATATAAAAGGTTAAGCAGGTCACAATGTTATTCCAACCATAATCAAGTTCACAACCCGGATTCCGCAAGTTTTTTCATTCAACCAAAAAGCTAACTATTCACATTGATAAATGCTGGTATCACCGTAAATTTGGTCTCAAAGCACAAAACGATTTACATAGACCCCCTTGATTTGAGACCATTTGTGGGGATTATTGCTGACTTAATCAACGTGGATAGAACACATCATAAAATTGTAGAGTTCTGAAATATAGCCAATTGGAACGGAACTGGGCACGAAAACGAGTCGAGAGAGTCTTTTAAGAGAGTCGATATAGTTAGATGTTCAACCACGTAAACATTATAATCTGGGATGGGTTGGGTCGTGTTTGACGAAAAATAGTGTTTTTAACCTCAGAGGTAGGATTACGGATCTTGGATTCTCATAAAAAGTAGCCATTCGTCTGCCAAAATAATTTGTTCTTGACATTAAATTTAAACTCTTGGAGGACAGACATTGAATATTTTTTTGTTGTTAAGTGGAATGCTGATAGTAGCTACCTGCATACTTTCTTCTTCAATTTTTATTGCCTCATGATGTTGAATATTTCCTCTCACAAATATTGTTGATCCTCCTCTTGCTCTTTCTGCTGGATGTAAAGCGTGATAAGAAACGTAACCACGTACTTTGCTATATGAGGTTTTATTTAGTAAGATGGCTTAAATTTAAAAAGATTTGTAACCCTGCAATATGTTGGATTATTCCATTTGCATTCCAGATTACAATTCTTAATGTTTTATTTATCATATTAGTTTAGTATAATATGGATGTTATTTCTTCCACTGTTTCTTGGCTATCTAATCGCCTGTTTAAAGCATCTATGGATTTCTCTTCTTTTATAAGCCGTATATTTAACGCTTCGATGCTTTTAAATATTTTTTCAAGCGTAGATGTATCTTTGGAGTTTTGGAAATTTACTGATTTGTGTGCTGTTGTACTTTGTAGCCCAGATGCCACCACTTGCGATCAGTTACTTTACTCGATATAGATGTGGTAAAGTTTCCTAGGTCGAGGTTAACGCTATTGGCTACCGGCGTTTTATAATATCACCTTGCCGTAATTTGTCTCCAATTTTTTTGTAGTTCTATAGTTTGCAGGATGTTGCTCTTTGTAGTTCACACATGTTGGAGGGGAATTTCTATTTAGTGGACATGCCTGAGATCTTAGCTCTCTATTGCAGAGTCCGGTGTGTAGATTTTCCATACATTGTTGTTTAAGGATATTACTCTGTATTCCTTATCTGTAATGAATTTCAAAATATTTTGCACAGCTCCATACTTGGTTATACCAATAATATTAATTGGTGGTGGTTTTTCTTCTTTCGCTTTTTGATCCTCATGGGGCGGTCCCTTTGCCTCCTTCCTATTCTACTTCCGGAGAGTACTTTCCTATTCTTGATTGGACGTTTTTTCCATTTGACAATCCATTCAGTCTCTTTTGTTAACTCCTCCTCAACATTACAAAACTCGGTAGTATCGTTACTAATTTGAGATTCATCATTGACTTTGGTTTTTTAGTTTATGCAAAAGAAATCGTGTTGTTAAAACTATTCTAACTAAATTCTGAATTTAATTTTTTAAATAATTAGTTCTTGCAAAATATCAACAGATGTCTCTAGCCCAAAAGTTTTTCTCTGTACCTCACAAGGAAAATCAATAAACTCCAATTCTTGAAAAAATACCCTAGGAGTATAGAAGCTTTGAACATGCGCATAGCGAAAACTGAAAGAAGCATAGAAGCCGTACATAAACGGCTAAATAAGCAAGAAGCAGTGAATGAATTCACGTCTATGATGTACTAATTTGCATAACAGCAAAACATTAAGAATTGCCAATAATTCCGGAGCTAGTAATTTGCTTACACATCCATCCAGCAGGACAAGCGAGAGGAGGGTCAGCAATATTTGTATGAGAAAATATCCATCACTCCGAAGGAGCTAAAATAGAAAAGGTAATTATGCAAGTATCAACCATTAACGTTCGACTTAATAATGAAAAGGAATATAACATTTATATACTGTCCACCACGTCACCAACACTGACTAAAGAAAATTATGACGCGTGGCTTCAACTTCATAATTGAGGGAGACTTCAATGCTAAGAATACATACTGGGGATTGAGACTATTAAGACGTAAGGGTAAAAACCTGTTTGCAGCATAGCAAGAATTAAACTGTGAGTTTTATTCTGCGGGTAAACCAACATATTGGCCTACCGATCATAACAATAGAGTTATTTGTAACAAAAGGAGTATCCGAAAACAATACGTACTGATAGAAAACAATGAAGGAATATGTTCAGACACACCAGTTATTATGGCACCGAGTGCAAACATAATCAAGAAAGAAAACTTGCCTAGATTATAACAAACAATAAAACAAATATTTAAGCAACAAACTGAAGTTGCTTATCAATGAAATTAAGAACAAATCATTTTGTGAATATAACCGGTCTTTCCGGCCAAAAGACACCGACTATTCGTTCTGGAAAGCAACAAAAGCACTTAAACAAACTAGGCAAGAAGTTATAAAGAAAATGCTGTCTTGTTCGCAGCCCACCTTGAAAATACATTTCAGACCTTTCCGAGGCAATCTGCGGAAGAAAACTTAAACCCAGTTCAAAAAAATGGACAATAAAAACATCCAACCGAAAACTGCTCCAAGTAATAAACGCGGCGTTTCAACTGAAATAGTAATTTGTGAAAGTAATTTTACCAGATATTAAAACATTATCTAGCTGATCGATACTTTCGCGTTAAATTTGAAGATGAGTACTCTGATCTAAAACAAATATAGGCTGGAGTTCCACAAGGAAGCGACTTGGGACCGTATTTACTTTATACCAGAGATGTACCAAATACAAAAGGAACAAACATTGCAACGTTTACGGAAGATGCTGCAATCCTAGCAATTGGCGATAGCATAGAAGAGTCAACTAGTAAATTACAAAATGGCACTAATGCAATATGTAGCTGGACAAAGAAATGGCGCATTCAGCTCAACGAAACGAAATCCATACACGTCAACTTTACTAACAAAAAAGTTAACTTCATACCAATCCATCTGAACTCACAGCAAATCCCGCATGCAAATACGGCCAAATACTTAGGCATGACACTTGATGCTAAACTCAAGTGGAAAGAGCACGTGAAAAAGAAAAAAGAACAGCTAAACATTAAATACAGGAATGTTGAAGAGCAACAAGATAAGCAACCAAGAAGAGCAACGTTGATTGAAACACAGGTAAATAAACTTTTACGTGAACGCACCATGGTACATTAGAAACGACAAGCTACAGAAGGATCTAATGATGGTGTACGTTACCAAAGAAATCAAGAACCATTCAAAGAAACCTGTATATAGTGACTCGGTCAACATCAAAATGCAGATATGCTGACCCAGTCAGACCCAGTCAGACGGCTTCGGAGGACGAAGCCTTTAGATTTAGGACAGTTAATGTAATCGTATAAATCAGTTTGGAGCTAACCACTGGGTGAAACTCCACTAAAGTTAACATAGTTTACTATAGATTAGTTAATAGATGAATTATAATTCTTGAGAATGTAGTGCTAACTAAACCATGGTATCGTTTTAGTTAACAATCTCGCACTTCTGTTTGTTGAGGAACCAGCCAGTTGACAAAGTGCACCGCCTGCTTCATCAACCATTCAGTTTGGAACAATCATCAAATCCGACATGTTGGATGGAATTGGGGATTAATTGATTGATTGATTATGTGGAAACTGAATTTGTTCGGCGAAAATGACCAAATATGGCCAACTAGAATGGAGCTAGTTTATTATTCATCCGATTATGATTAAAGTTAATCTGTTCGATGGAAACGAAATAATAAAATAAGTTTTTGAGAAAGTTCTACTACTACTTCACCGTTTCGACACAATCTTCTTTTATTCCAGCTGTGCACTCGGCTTTGAGTGTTTCGTATCTTCCGGCGTGACCCTCAGTAAATTTTTAAATACAAGTTAATGCAATTTAATTTAATTTTAGCTTTAGACATTGCGAAGTGTGGGACGACCGGCGATTCATCTATATGAACTGCATCAGGGTTATGCGATCTAACGTTCCGTTTAAAAGCTCTCCTTAGGTGGTTGCACAATAAATCAAAGCATCGCCTTGTCGATATTCAAAGCAATTTCCAATTGGAATTTTATTTATACGAAAATTACAAATTAAAATGTTTTGAAAGTTTTGAGGCGCCGATTCTAGAAATAAGATGTCCACGTGCACTTGTCGATATTTTAGGATAAAGTGCACCAACTAGAATCGTTACTTTTTTTTACACAGAATTTCACACAGAACTACGATTTTGATGAACTTTATTAGTTAGTATATTCCAATTGGATTTTTAATAATTTCATCTCAAACAAAGATTTAATTGGAAAACATTTAAAAATCCCAGTTTAACAAACAAATAAAAATTATTCACGAAATCCATCAGAATTGAGTTCCATTTATGATACAGATAGAAGTTCATTTACTAGACATCTATGTTCTGCGAATAACATTAGAATTCAATTTTCTTAACCACACAGGTTCTGGTTGGTAAACTTAATTGGACCTCTTTGACCACACAGTTGGTTACATTAGTGTTTGCCAATTTTCGGTTAATTTACGATTAACCTCATGATAATTTAATTTCAATATGGACACAAAGGTTGACATAAACACCTCAACTTCTAATTTTGGTATAACTGTGAAATTTCAATTGGAAGAATAACTGAAAATTTGTACTTCACTGTCATGATAGTTCCAAATATAAATAAAAGAATAACTAGCCCTGCTGTATGGGTTGCAGCGGAGTGGTCCACTCATTAGCTTCTGCGTCCAGTTCAAACAGCATAAAGCATTCCGTCCAGGTTGCGAGATGTAATACTGTATGAAAAGCCGCCAGCGACCACTGGATAGCAACCAATTGTTGTTGTCTCTCGGGGTTATAGTCTTTGGAAATAGAAAGATAGAGCCTATTTTTGTATTTGGATACTAAAGTTAAAGTAGAGCAAATGTTTTTGTGATATACTTTTGAAAGTTATCTTCAACTAATTTCAGCCCTCCCGCCAAGGGTTACATATTTAAAACAGTTTTAATTGGATTTCATTATTTTTATTTTGTAGAGTTAAAAACAGTAGGTTGACGTTACGACCATTTCGAAAACGTCAAAAATCTATGGTTTATTTCTTCTCTCAGTATTTATCTGTCTTGCTGCCAACTGAAATTGTTTCATATGATCAGAAACATCAATAGAAGAATTTCGGGTACCACGATAATTAGAACCATAGCCGAAAACTCGACACTTCCAGTAAAAAATATGTGTTGATTCTGCGGTCACATTAATTGAAATTGATTTTCCGCCTACACCACCACTAATAATGTCAACACTGTTTGTTCCTTTTCTACTTTCAACACTTACAGTTACATAAGTTACAGTAAGGCCTTCGCATCCTGATAATGGATACTTTAATGTCATTGAAAAATCTACCATATCTGTATGTCCGCATTCTCTTGTATCCTCAGCAATGAGATGGTCATCTGTTTAAATTTGAATACGTTTATACAGAAAAACAAACCGATACCTAAACGGGCAAACCTTTATATACTTACCGCCATGTTGTTCTCCTAATGTATACCACAATATTTCTGTATCGTATGACAGTCCTACTCCAAGAACACCACAGTGCGAACTTCCGGGACATATATTGTTGTCACATAATACAGGATATTGAATATTTATATTGCCTGGCTTATACATCTCTGAATATGGTGATCCACAATTGATTGCAGTATGTCCGGGGGAACCAGCGTTTCCGGGACGATTAACAATCCATGGACGATCACTATCCGTGTGTCCGGGACGATTGGGATCACCAGTGTTTCCGGGCCAACGGTTACCATCCGTGTGTGCCGGATAATTGGGACCACCAGTGTTTCCGGGCGAATTGGGATGATTGGAACCACCAGTGTTTCCAGGCCACTTGTTTCCATCCGTATGTCCGGGATAATTGGGACCACCAGTGTTTCCGGGCGAATTGGGATGATTGGAACCACCACTGTTTCCAGGCCACCTGTTTCCATCCGTATGTCCGGGATAATTGGGACCACTATTGTTTCCGGGCCAACCGTTACCATCCGTTTGTGCCGGATAATTCGGACCACCAGTGTTTCCGGGCGAATTGGGATGATTGGAACCACCAGTGTTTCCAGGCCACCTGTTTCCATCCGTATGTCCGGGATAATTGGGACCACCAGTGTTTCCGGGCGAATTGGGATGATTGGAACCACCACTGTTTCCAGGCCACCTGTTTCCATCCGTATGTCCGGGATAATTGGGACCACCAGTGTTTCCGGGCGAATTGGGATGATTGGAACCACCACTGTTTCCAGGCCACCTGTTTCCATCCGTATGTGCCGGATAATTGGGACCACCAGTGTTTCCGGGCGAATTGGGATGATTGGAACCACCAGTGTTTCCAGGCCACCTGTTTCCATCCGTATGTCCGGGATAATTGGGACCACCAGTGTTTCCGGGCGAATTGGGATGATTGGAACCACCAGTGTTTCCAGGCCACCTGTTTCCATCCGTATGTCCGGGATAATTGGGACCACCATTGTTTCCGGGCCAACCGTTACCATCCGTGTGGCCGGGATAATTGGGACCACCAGTGTTTCCGGGCCAATTGGAGTGTCCGGGATTACCATGGCCAGGATAATTGGGACCACCAGTGTTTCCGGGCCAATTGGAGTGTCCGGGATTATTGGGACCGCCAGTGTTTCCGGGCCAATTGGAGTTTCCGGGATTATTGGGACCGCCAGTGTTTCCGGGCCAATTGGAGTTTCCGGGATTATTGGGACCACCAGTGTTTCCGGGCCATTTGATGCCATCCGTGTGTCCGGGATGATTGGAACCACCAGTATTTCCGGGCCAACTTGTACCACCAGTGTGCCCAGGATCACTGGGAGTTACTGGTTTTGCTCCAATATGATTAATTATATTGCCATTCTTATTTTTATGGAGCCCATATCGTTTCGTATCTTTCCAACCGGCCCATGCTTTATAGCTGCAATATTCATTCCAGCTGTCATAACATTTATTCATTTCCTTGTACTCGTTTTTCTTTGCATGTCGTTTCACTATTTTACCGACGAACAATTTATTTTTTCTTGATACACTTTCTAAATTCTTCAAACGAAATTCTTCGGCTGCTGTCCGAGAACTTTTTGCGATACAAAAAATTAGCAAAATTGCTGCTGCACTCGATATAATTACACGTCGAGATGACATCTCGAATAGTGCTTATACTTCGGCTGTCAGTTTATTTATAACATAAAATGGAGTTGTTCCGTTAGGCTTATATAGAGCATTCCAGCGTTGCATAAATTTTTAACACGATTATACGGTATGTGTTGTGCGTGTGCATATGTTATTGGTGACTGGACGATGGTTACACAATTACGTAGAAAATGTAATGTAATTATAGACGGTCAATTTAACGGTTCTCGTAAAGTGTCTCTGAGTGTTACTGGTTTGAAATGCTACGGATCATTGAAATGTTATGCTTAAATTAGTTTAGTAACCTTCTGAAATTTCGAAAATATTGGATTATTGGACTCAAAATTTTGATGACTTTGTCCAAAATATATTCTCGCTCAATTTTAGAAGCGTTGGATCTTAAAAGTTTTTTTTTCTATTAGTCTATGGCTTCTTGCCACTGGTGCCCCATAGTGTCTGATAAATTGAAGTAAACGTAGCAATTACACCAGCTCAAATGGTTTAGTTCGAGCCTGCGTACAATATCTGTGTTGTTTAACAGCTTAGTTGCCTCAGTGGAAACATGTTGTTCGAGCCTTTGTCTATGTCTCAGTTCATTTTTTTGGATTTACTTTGAAACAGTGCCAACTTTACGGTCCCTGTGGAGGTCTCGGTTTCTAACATACCGTATGGTGCATCAACGATGTTCCTTAATACTTTGTTTTGAAATCTTTGGATGATTTTTAATTGCGGCTATGGCCGCATACTACATCGAATGTTGTTTCATTTGAAATGCGTTAGCGCCCAACTTTCACATCCAAACGAAAAAATATTTGAACTTTAATGAGCTTTTACCCTATTGAATTACGATATACGTTTGTATATAACAGCGGAATAGAACGACTTCGCATAAATACAAAATTGATCATAAAATTATGCCAAAGCTCTAGAACCAAAGCGCTAAATACAATGATTTAATACTACACTTTATGAACAATGAACGTTCGATAAATATAGTTTCATGAATACAGCGGGTAAATGAAAATTTACAAATAAAACAAATTAAAGCTTTCAATGGAAATTAAGAAAATGGCAACCAAAAATGAATGAAAGCTTTCATGTTCAATGTGCATTTCAAATAACTATCTTCAATTTACTGTCTGAATATCATTAAAATAAAAACAAAGCTTTTAAAATACATTAAAGATTTGACATGAGGCGATATGAATTACGAATGGAAATGGGAGCTTTTATATTACAAAGTATAGCTTGTATAGCTCGTATTTCAATCAATTTAGGATGTACGTAAACGTAATTGGTGTAAGTTAATCGATATAAATTTATTGCAAATCTACAATGAAATTATTACTTACCGTAAAAACAAATCCTGTAAAAGCTCTGTACAAATTTGAAAAGTTCTATTTTCACTTACCGGATTGTTTTTAAATCACTGCTTTTGATTGTAAAAGCCGCTCAATATGAATTACATATATTGTAACTATTCTTAGTGTTAAACTATTTTAATTTTAACAAAATCTTAACAAAAGCTCGATGAACAAAAATTATTTGAGTATTTCATACTATTTGAAGTTACGCATATACTTAACACATCATTTTAACAAAAATATACGAAAAGCTTATCCTTTTCTTATTAAATAGTGAAAATACGCAAAATGAGTGGTAAAAGCTCATTGTAAACAAACAATAATCAATGAAAATTAAAATAAAGCTTTTCGACATTAAAAAATGGTAACTCTAAAATATTTAGTACAAAGCTTTCTATAATTTTCAAAGATTTTATTAATTTATCAAACAGGTGAAAGCTTTAACAAAAATGTTATCAGGTTAAGATCTCGATGTGGCCAACATTTTAAGATTGTTAATAATTTCGGTATTATAAGCGTAGATTAATAAAAGCTCAAATAATATTAAATTGATAATTCAAATAAAATATGGTTGGAAGTTTATTAGAAAGCAAATTAACTGAAACCATTTGAAATTTTCCTGTTTTACAAGTACACTACATACATATGGATTTAGAGTGGTTTAATAATTAATAAGTCATGTAACTATTTATTTTAGGAAAGCTTTCCAATTCCTCAAGGTTCAAAATAAAACAAACACTAAAATTAATGATTTTAATTATAATTAAAAAATTGGTTAATCCAATAGAATGCTTTCCTAACCAAATGGGAATGGAAGCTTTCATGATAAAAGTTCAATGTTTTTTTTTCAAACAACTAATTACCATTTGCTGTTTGAACAGCATTAAACTAAAAACAAAACAAAAATAAACCGTTCAATTATCACGAAAGTAGCTTTTGGCTTAAATTTTTGTTTTAAAGTTTTTTTCTATAAACATTAAGCTTTTTGACAAATTTAGAAAATTTTAAACATGAATTACGATTAAACATGAATTACGATTAGACATGAATTGCGATTAAATGAAAGCTTTTATATTAAAAGTTCAAGCTTCTCCACAAAGTACAGCTTGTATTTAGCACAGAATAAATTGGTTACTTTAATTAGGTTTTCAATGAAAAGTTTACCAAAACATGGACGAAACATGTGACAACAACAATGTGAAACACGTGACAATCGCTGTTGCAGCTTTATTTTATACTAGCTTTATATAAAGATCTTGGCTCCTTCACGAAGTCAGACCAATACAAACAAGCTCTAATTGAACTGAAACACAAACTAAAATAAAAACTTTCGGTTATCAATAAGAAAAACTATGTGGTTCAGTTTTCAACAGAAATTTTTCCATGCAAATGATCGCCTTGTCTCTTACATTAAAATTGTTGGCCAATTTAGAAACCTTTTAATTTGAAATCTCGTTAATTTTCGAAAAAATTAGCTTTTTAATGAAATATTAAAATTATTCCGCACATCATTCAGTTAAGCTTCAAATTGGACATAACATAACATTTGGCACTTTTGTAAACTAGCATTTCTCACACTCACCTCTATGTTACAGAGCTTTACGGTTTTTAAAGAATGCTCTCGCATTGACCTTTTCATTTCAAATTACTCATTTGTGCATGAACTTCAAAATGCAAGGAAACCTGGTGAACCCGTTCGGAATTTTAGTAAACTTTTCATGCAACTCCGAGTGCGAAGGTTTTCTTGGTACCATATATATAATGTAAATGGATGAATCCCGTGCCCTAATAAGGCATCGAGACAAATTAAAATTATCAATTATTAAATTAAATAAATTTGTTTAATTTAATATTAATTCGGACGATCAGCCGAATGTTACCCGGCTGATTACAAATACATAAATAATATTATTCGAGTTGATTGAGAGCCACTTACAGTTTTTACTATGGTTCTCCATTCCGCCAGTTATGGTGTTTCGGATTACTTTTTCCTACCTTTGCCTAAACGGCTTAAATTTCATCCACAAATTTTCTAAAACCTTAAACATATGTTGTATAACAGAGTTTGTTGACCAGCGTATATAACAATCGGCAATGCTCTATCCGAACTATAAATTATAAAAATCGCTGATCTGAAAGCAACACCATTTGGAAGTTTTGGTCAAACGAAATGGTTACATTCTCGAAGCTACCACCGACTAGCAACATCCCACCTTCATCAAGGATTGGGGTATACGATTGTTCTACACAAGGCACACTAAAATTAAAGCAATCCATAGAAATCAGAAAAGTTCCTTTAGTTTTCCATAAAAAGCTTTCCTAAACAAATATGAATGAAAGCTTTATGTGAAAAGTGCAATGCGCTTGAAAAAAAAATTGAGCTTTTTGATGTATTCAGAAACAAATTTTAAACTTGGAATCACATTACCAAAAAAATATGAGGCGTAATGAACTACGAGTTAACGAAAGCTTTAATAATAAAAGTTCAAGCTTTCCAATCAAGTAATTTAATTAACTAGCTCGTATTTAAGACCAAATAAAATTTAACCTACAATTGGATTATCAATGAAAAGCTTTCCAAAACAATGTGTGATTTTACTATCTTTTTATATCCCTGTATTCGAATTGTGTGACAGCGGAAAAGTGTGGCTCATTATAACCGCTATTAAAGATTTATTTTTATACTAAGCTTTCCACATAGATTTATACTTCTACCCGAATCACACATGGTAAAAGAAATTCCAAAAATAATCTTTTCAAAAAAATATTAAAATATCTCGGTACATCGCTCAGTATAGCTTAAAATCGAACATAACATAACATAAAAGCTTTAAATTACCCTAAAAGTAATTTTTAATTTTTTCATGTTAACTAGAATTCCTTTTTCGCCCCCTCCCCCTCACTGTTCCATTGAATATTGTGCTTTTCGACCTTTAAATTTAACATGAAGTTTAAAGTAACATTTTTTATGTTACTCCGGGTGCGAAACCTTCCTAGGCTCAGCGATTGATTTAATATTACCTGCAATGATCATGTTATGCTATATGCATTTTCACTTTGAATGATTCGCGAAAGCCAATTCCGCCATTCATAAACACGATATCTTTACGGAATGTATGCCGTTCACTTGATCAATGTATATACAATCGTAAACCAGTATATAAACGGCTAAAATTCCACCTCGTCAATGATCATAAACCTTATAAGTCGTATGTTGTATAACAGAGACTGTATAGACCAGCTTCTACAACCACCGACAATGTTCTGGCCCAACGATAAATTTTCAACAGATAATAACAGATCTGATGGCAGAATCATTTGAAACTTTGATCCAACTTTATGCTTACATTTTCCAAGCCGCAAAGAACGCTACAATACGCAAGCATAGTATTTCTGCACAAAAGTTGGAGAACCGATTGTGTGAATACAATATTCTTACTTTCGAGTGTTTTAATATCCTGTGCCATTATTCTGTGAGCTAATTCTTCTTCAACCGTATGGTATTCTTGAGGAGAATCAACGTTTTCCATTGCTTTGAGGCATTTAACTTAGTTTCCAAGAATCCTTATGTGTTCCTGCATCCAATCAATTGTAACATGTAATTGCTTGTTTAAATCGTTAGATTCAACCAATGCATCATTGGCCTTACGGCCTTATGCAATGCCTGAAAAAGCATTTCATATATAGCATATGATTCTACAGGCTCTCGTAGGAGATCTTGGCAGAACCTGACTCTTTTGGAACGGATTGATATTATCCATTTCTGATTCACTCATTCGAGTATTACGATTCCTCAACGTATCTTGGAATTTTTTCTGATTATAGTAATGCAATAGCTGGTCCCCCCAGAGTCCTGGGTCCTGCCTCCGACGAGTCCAATTACGTGTAGAAATTATTAGTTTGCCAAAGTTTTTGAATCACGACAAATTGTCTCGAGAATTATTTGTGAAAGCTCTTCAAATTAAGCACTTTAGTAGTTTTGAGTATTTGTATATTGTTGAAAATGTAATTGATTGCGTGGCAAATCGCAAGTAATAATTAATTTCACAATGTCAAAGTGTTAAACTTACTGTTTTTGGGGAAAACCGCATTTCTATCACAATTTATAGACTTACTTATTTAATAAACCAACCAAAAGCTTCCATATAAATTTTATAAACCGTATAAAATCAATGAAAGGTGCTTACTGCTAAGTATACTGTTCGAGTTTCAAAAGCTCTTATCCGGAGTAATTTATTTCTGATTTTTGTGGTGTTTGGTAAAAGCTCTCAAATTTTTTAGGAGCTTTTGTCGACAAGAAATTATTAGGCTCAACTTTACGCTCACCTAAACCTATTTATTTATTTTTACACACTCCGGGCTTTTAAAATAATAAATAACCGAATAATATTAGTAATTTAAGCTCAAAAGCTTCGCATAGACTACAATCAAATAACTTTAATTAGCATAACAGACGGAAAATTTGATAATCAGAGAGCGTTTGACAGTTTGAAACAAAACATTTAAATAAATCCATATAAAATAAAAAGCTCATCAATATATAATTTAAAGCTTTCAAATTATGTTTTGGAAACTTGTTATTTTTTTCATTTCTTAACTTTTATCTAAAAATGGTTTATTATTATAAATTTTTTATTGAAGTTAACAGCTTTGGTTTCTAAAAAGCTCAAAATATAAATTTGGTTAATGTAAAAATGACCATTGTCCGAGGTCGGATAATTTGCATCATGTTCTTATTAATTTTCGGTTATTATAACAATTAAGATAGCTTTCAGAAAGCCCGAAATACTCCTACTGGTGAACATCAAGTTGTGCAATTTTAATGCGATTTAAATTTGCAAATCACTGAGCTTTATAGTCCAACTTTTTAATTATTTTTAACTACCTTTTCAGATTTATTAAAAAAATTTACTTTTGGAAGCTTTTTTTATATCTGAAAGCTTGACTAGAAATGACTTAGTTTCAATTTTAACGTATGTATGGCATGGTGTTCGAATAATTATTGTGCTCTTAAACTCTCTGTATAAAATCTTCCAAAACTTGTAAGCTGATTGATGATTTGTAAATCAGAGAGCTTTTAACGGTGTTATAGTATAAATAATTAAAATTGCAAATATATAAACTAAAAAACTCATTTATTTATTACTTTTAATTAGTTAAAGCTTTGAAATTCTGTTTTTTGAAAATTTACAAACATTTATTATTTTTTAGAGCTTTTCAAAAAACTTAAAAAAATGCGAAAATATTAATTTTTAAATAATTTTTTTCTTTTTGCTACAGCTTCTAGATGCGTGGTAGTTTTAAAGGCAATATGATAGGTAAAAGCTTTTAATGATTTAATTTCACAAAAGCTTAAAAAGCTTAGTCTGAGATCGGACCACTTATTTCAGTCTGACTTTAATCTTCACCAAATCCACTATATCACCTCTGATCGAAAAAGGCTCGATGTACTAGTTATTGTATATTATGAAGACCTATTTAGAAATTACTTTAAAGCTTTCAAAGAATCAATAGAAGTGGATTTCATAGCTCTTTTAAAAATTATTAGGATTGACCGGTGAAAGCTAAAATCCTAATTTCAATCACATTACTAGTTTGATTTGTTATATGGCATTGAAAGTTGGGCACAATTTGCAAGATTTTATTCCAAAACATTCGAGATTTGTAATAAATAATTTGAATTCTGAATTTTACAAATAAATTCAAAAGCTCAAAACAATAAAACAAATTTTGAAAAAGATTGTATATAATGAAATGAAGTTAAAGCTTTCATATAAATAATTAAATAGTAAGGTTTTCGAATTCAACTGAAAAGCTTTAGTGCAAAATAATAAATTCTTTCTATTCATTAAATATTGAAGTATTCAATCTTAACGAACTATTAAAAGCTTTCTGGTTGACGTTTTTCAATATACAGAATTAATCAAAATTCAACGAAAGTCTAAAAGCTTATTGGATTGCTATTTGAAATACTGGAAAATCTCTGCTTAGACCTTTCCAACAGATTCTGTATTAGAAGCTTTTCAAACCTCTTCGATGTATAAATTCTATTCTATCTTCTCTTCTAAAGCTTTCCAGTTACTACACAAAAGCTTTATTCTGTGCTGTGTGTGAAAATCAGGTCTGCCACCTGGGGTATTTCTTTCCACATTCGTTGTGTCCATTGCTACTTAATTTATAGTGCATTGCACTCGCATTTAGTATTTAGCCGATGTTTATAATCGTTGCCCGGGTGTTACCACGTAGAGGTATACTAAACACAATTGGTGATTTCCACATAGTTACAACGGTGGAATATAGACCATTAAGCCATGGTTATATACAGTCAACGCCTACCCTATTGAAACACACCCACCACCCACGAGTTTAAAAGTAAAAAAGTTTGGTTGGTATTTTAGAACAATTTTTTTTTTATTACATCATCGAATTTATAAATTATAAAAAAGTTATTGGTCGATACTACATTTTAGTTGACCTTGCCAAGTGTTTACTTAGTAAAACGCACGGAAAATTGTTTAGCGCTGATGCAAAAAAATTATTCGTGTGTTTTACTATGTGGGTGCTTGACAAGGTCGACTAGAATTTGGTTTCGAATTTATTTAAATATTTTTTAAGTCGTTTTGGCCACTACAGTTTAAAGTAGAGCAACAGATTAGAACTGATTTTTTGTGATATACGTTTGAAAGTAAGTTTCTGTACATTTTATTTGATATTGAATTCAACATACTTACAATACTTAAAAAAAAAAATTTGCTGAACTAATTTCAGCCCTCCCGCCATTAAATATTATTTTTATTTTGTATGAGTTGAAAAAACTAGGTTGACGTTACGACCATTTCGAAAACGTCAAATATCTATGGTTCTATTATTCTCTCAGTATTTATCTGTCTTGCTGCCAACTGAAATTGTTTCATGTGATCAGAAGCATAAATAGAAGAGTTCCCGTTATCACGATAATTAGAACCATAGCCGAAAACTCGACACTTCCAGTAAAAAATATTTGTTGATTGTGCGGTCACATTAATTGAAATTGTTTTTCCGCCTATACCACCACCAATAATGTCAACGCTGTTTGCTCCATTTCTACTTTCAATACTCACAGTTACATAAGTTACAGTAAGGCCTTCGCATCCTGATAATGGATACTTTAAAGACATTGAAAAATCTACCATATCTGTATGTCCGCATTCTCTTGAATCCTCAGCAATGAGATAGTCATCTGTTTAAATTTGAATACATTTATACAGAAACACAAACAGACACATAAACGGCGCAAACCTTAATATACTTACCGCCAAGTTGTTCTCCTAATGTATACCACAATATTTCTGTATCGTATGACAGTCCTACTCCAAGAACACCACAGTGCGAACTTCCCGGACATATATTGTTGTCACATAATCCGGGATATTGAATATTTGTGCTGCCTGGCTTACTTATCTCTGAATATGGTGACCCACAATTAACCACAGAGGGTCCGGGCGAACCAGCGTTTCCAGGACGATTGGGATCACCAGTGTTTTCAGGCCAACGGTTACCATCCGTGTGGCCCGGATAATTGGGGCCACCATTGTTTGAGGGCCAATTGGAGTGTCCGGGATTATTGGGACCGCCAGTGTTTCCGGGCCAATTGGGATGATTGGAACCACCAGTGTTTACAGGCCACCTGTTTCCATCCGTATGTCCGGGCCAATTGGGAGCACCATTGTTTCCGGGCCAATTGGTGCCATCCGTCTGTCCGGGACGGTTGGGATCACCAGTGTTTTCAGGCCACCTGTTGCCATTCGTGTGTCCGGGATTATAGGGACCACCAGTGTTTCCCGGCCAATTGGAGCCACCCGTCTGTCCGGGATGATTTTGGCCACCATTGTTCCCGGACCAATTGGTGCCATCCATGTGTTCGGGATGATTGGAACCACCAGTGTTTCCAGGCCACCTGTTACCATCCGTATGTCCGGGATGATTGGAACCACCAGTGTTTCCGGGTGAATTGGTGCCATTCGTGTGCCCTGGATAATTGAGACCATTATTTCCGGGCCAACGATTACTATCCGAAGGTCCGGGAAGATTGGAGACACCTGTGTTTCCGGACCAACTGGTATCATCAGTGTGCCCGGGACGACTGGGAGTTACTAGGCCTTTTCCTCCGATATGGTTAGTTATTTCACCAATCATATGTTCATGTAGCCCATATCGTTTCCAGAATCTCCAGCCGAACCATCCTCTTCTGTACTCGAACTTCTTTGCATGTCGTTTCACTATTTTACCACTTTCTAAATTCATCAAACGAAATTCTTCGTCTGCTGTAGTCTGCCAACTGTTTGCGATACAAAAAATTAGTAAAAATCCTGCTACGCAGGATATAATTACACGTAGAGATGACATGCTCGAATAGTGTTTACACTTCGGCTGTCAGTTGATTTATAACATAAAATGGAGTTGTTCAGTTAGGCTTATATAGAGCGTTCCTCACCGTTGCATAAATCATTAACACGATTATACGGTACGTGTTGTGCGTGTGCACATGTTATTGGTGTCTGGACGTTGGTTACACAACGTAGAAAATGTAATGTAATTATCGACGGTGAATTTATCGGTTCTTGTAAAGTGTCGCTAATTGTTACAGGTTTTAAACGCTACGGACGATTGAAAAGAGATGCTTAAATTTTAAATATTGGATTATTGGACTCTAAATTTGGATGACTTTGGCCAAAATATATTCTCGCTCAATTTTAGAAGCGTTGGCGGTTAAAAGTAAAAATGTTTGGTTGGTATTTTAGAACAATTGTTTTTATTACATTATTGAAGATATTTATTTATTTTTATTTTTATAAATTACACAAAAAAAAATTTGTCCATACTAAATTTTAGTTGACCTTGCCAAGTGTTTAGATAGTAAAACGCACGAGAAACCGTCTAGCGCTGATGCAAAAAAATTATTCGTGTGCTTTACTATATGGGTGCTTGATAAGGTCGACTAAAATTTGATTTCAATTTTTTTTAAACATTTTTGTATCTCGTTTTGGCTACGGCCAAGGACGATCACTATCCATGTGTCCGGGACGTCTGGGACCACGTGTGGTTTCAGGCCAACTGTTACCATCCGTCTGTTCTGGACTATTGGCACCACCAGTGTTTCCGGGCGCATTTTTACCATCCGTCTGTTCTGGACTATTGGCACCACCAGTGTTTCCGGGCGAATTTTTACCATCCGTCTGTCCGGGAGAATTGGAACCATCAGTGTTTCCGGGCGATTGGTTACCATCCTTGTCTCCGGGACTATTGATACCACCAGTGTTTCCAGGCTCATTTGTACCATCCGTCTGTCCGGGACTATTGGGACCACCAGTGTTTTCGGGCCACCTGATAACTTTAATGTACACGGGTTGACTGGGATATCCTGGACGTATTCCTCCGATACCACCAATCTTATGTTTATGTAGCCAATATCGTTGCGAGTGTTTCAAATTTGCCCATTCCTTGTTATCTATTTCATTTGCATGTCGTTTCACTATTTTACCGACGAACAATTCATTTTTTCTTGATAAACTTTTTAAATTCGTCAAACGAAATTGTTCGGCTACTGTAGTCTGACAACTATTTGTGATACATAAAATTAGCAATAATGCTGCCTCGCTAAATATGACTATACGTAAAGATGACATACTCAAATAGTGTTTACACTTCGACTGTCAGTTGATTTATAACATTTGGCTTAAAAAGAGCATTCCAGCGTTCCATAAATTTTTAACACGATTATACGCTATTGGTAACACAACGTATAAAATGTAATGTAATTATAGACGGGGTGAATTTATCGATTCTCGTAAAGTGTCTCTAATTGTTACAGGTTTGAAACGGTACGGACGATTGTCTTGAGTTGAGAACATCCCTCAATCTCACCGAGCAAATAGCGCAGTGGCTAAAGCTGTGACGTTTGTAAAAGGGATTTTTCATCTCCTCATGTGTTGACCGATCGTTCATGTCATAACAAGCTAGCGTGGAGCTATGCAGTGTACAAATAGGGGTACTGTTCAGTTTTCCAAGGACAATAAATCCACTAGCCGAATAGTCTCTAATTAATGTATGTATATGTGTTGGTATTTAGTTTAAAAAAAAAAATCTGCAAAAGAAAAGTAATTAGTTCTTCAAAGCATACTATCTGGTCCTTTAAAACTCGTTAGTTAAAAATACGCATACGACAATATATGCCACGCATACGACCATATATGCCGCCATCTTTTTCGTCATACGGTAATGTTGACCTTGTCAATCTTCCTTCCAACCCGTAATAATTCTTCCGGATCAATAAATGGATGCACTCTTTTTGTGAACCGTTTGATCTTTCTTTAAATGAGTGATATCTAGAGAAAACGTTGACATCTGACATCTGTCATGACATAGCATTGCACTGATTGAACATTACTGAGTGGTTTTGGAAATTTCTCATTGTTTGTAGATATATTTGCTACTGATGCACTAATGGGTTGAGGTTTTCGATGTATGTCCCTTCTTCAAACACCAAATCAAATTTTTTCAAACACCAAATGGAATTCACAAAACCATCGCGCACTTATTTTCCAAAAATGTTATGAAATTTCACGAGGTTGGCAAATCATTTTTTGCATCCGTAAATTTCCTTGCCTCTGTGGTGGTCTTTGTTTCCCGTATCCTCTCTAAGTGCTTGGATTTTACGAATATTTTCATCAGCTGCATCGGTAATGCTCCGTAATTGTGCTGCATTTGGTTTTGTCATTGAGCCCCAGAAGCCACTGTTACTGCACTCATCGATTTCTGGGCAACCTGAGAATCCGAGTGTAGTTATATTACTAACATCGACTGAATTCAAATGTCTCGTTTACTGGATGGAAGGTTATCCGATACAAGCGATACAAGGGTTGACCAGAAGTTCTCCGAAAACAAAAGGCAGTTCTTATGAGTTAAAGAGATTGCCTGCTATATCCTATACAGGTACGGTTTCTGGTTTTTACTCGAATATTGACAGGATTTTTCAACGCTCAACCGTCCTTAAAACTAGAGCGTCCATTTATATTTCTAATGGTATTGATGCCGCTCATATTAATGAATGCAGCACTGTTGATCTTGCGGCGGACCTAAACATTCTCGCGTATGCTGACTCATGTTGCAAATTTGTCATTTCATCAGCCTGTTTACCCTATTATTCCACTAGGCCCCCTCCTTTAGCGGAGCTGGTGAATCTTGTAATGTTATATAGAGTCAATAAACTACTTCTCGTGATTGGTTGTGACGCTAATACTCATCATACCATTTGGGGTAGTTCGAATACTAATAATAGAGGATCCTCATTGTTCAATTATACAGGATGGGCCAAAAGCCACCATGGTGTTTAAAAATCTAATAACTTTTTCAGCTTCGCAATGATGGCCTCTCGTTTTAGAGCATTTTCCATAACACCTTTCAAAATTTGTGAACAATTAAGGATTGTATGGGGCTTGTTCACATTTACTCGCTCCTTCAAATAACCCGAAAGAAAATATTCATTTCTGGCCAACTGTTAAAATTTAACTGCCAAATTTAGACGTTGCCGATGATCTGCGGATTTTAATACTTGCACCAATTGCACCTTATATGGGAATAACTGTAAATCTTTCTTTTAAATGCGCCGTTGATATGTATGTACGAAACATTCCTAGCTGACCAGAAGGGCATCTACATGTTCAATATTTTCCGCAGTGCGAATTAAATATGGTCTTTCGGTTCTAGGCTAATCTTTTATGGTGCCATATTGGTGTTAACTAACAACTAAGCAACGAATCGAATCGTTGGCTCAGAGGGCGAAATTCTGACGTTAAAATGGTCACAATATGCTCTTTGCGTGAAAATAATTTATCGCTGATTTAAATAGACCCCCCTGTATTTACTATTCTGAGTTAGAGATTATCAATGTTGGTTGTGAGCCAAGGTTTGTCAACTCGGTTCGTAAAGAAGTGATTGATATTAGTTTGTGCTCCATGACCGTCGTTGACTTGATTCTAAATTGCAAAGTAACGGATGACATTCTCACCTCTGGTCAAAGAACCCGGGTAAACCATATCATAATATAGGAAACTAACAAATTGGGATTCAGTCTCCTCTGAACTCGTTTCACTACTAGATTTGCCTAAACAGATTAGATGTATCACAGAACTTGATTTACTGTACTAACGAATGCAATCTCGACTACTTTTAAACAGGCTTGCTCTCTTATTAACACCCAGAAAAAGGATAACAAACCGTTCTTTTGTTCTGAACTTACAAAGTTAAGGAAGAGTTTGCGTAAAGTTAAAAATTAAGCCAAAAATACGAATCTTATTTCGGATTGGAATCGATTTTTGGTAGCTCAAAAGCCTAAGATCCGCGCACAGGGCTGCGTGGAAAAACATCTGTGAGAAAATGTATAGCTCATTTGTTCTCGCTAAACCTACAAAACTCTCTAAGAATGGTACTTGTAGATTCGAAAGTCTTCGCCTATCTTCCGGCAAACTCACCTCTTGCAAGTGAGAATTTGGAAACTACTGTTGTTTGTCCACTTTCCCGGGTATTTTTTTTTTTTTGTTAACGGTGATAATTCATTTCCCATATATACCTAAATAGTTCCAATCTTTCTTCATCGAAGCGCGGGCAGTTAAAAAATACTTGAAAATTCAAATGCGATTTAAAGGACATTCTAGCATCAATTATTACTCCCAGATAATTAATTGATTGTTTTGACTGAATCAGTTGTCCACCAACTTCTACCGTCATGAATTCCAACCTTTTCCTACTGGTGATTAGCACTGCTTCTGTTTTGAGCTCCACCAACTGTAAACTCACAGATGATAACTAATCCTGAAATTCTTTTGTACTCCAATTGTAGATTTCTTCCACCACCAACCACCATTGCTTCTTCTGGTATCGGCAGTCTAAAAATGTTATCGTACATGCCATTCCACAATATGGGTGCTAGCACAGACCCCTGTGGTACACCTCCAGATATGTGATAGTATTTAGTACCTTCATCGGTTTCATACTTCAAAACTCGTTGCCTAAAATAATTACCCACCATTTTAACCAGATACAGAGGAACCTCTTCAATCCAAACTCGCCGAGTTAAATGCATTTCCCACATCTAATCACCAGATATTGTGTCTCGCGCCGTATCCACTACGAGTTTAATCGCTTCAATGGTATAGCCAGCCTTACGGAAACGATATTGGTTCTTCCCTTTGTTTTTAATAGATTTCAGTAGTCTCTCACATATGATCCTCTCAAATAATTTACCTGCAGTATCTAGCAAGCAGATTGGCCGGTAGGAAGATGGATCATCTTGCGCCTTCTTCGCTTTAGGCCATAGTACCAACCGCTGTAATTTCCTTTGCTCTGAGAATACTCCTCCATTCATGAGTTGAATAAGTTTACCACCAACTCTGAGTATGAGCGGATCGCTGATTTAATTGCAACATTGGGAATTTTATCAGCCCCGGAGCCTTATTATTCTTCAACTTGCTACATGCTTTAAGCACCTCCTCTTGTTTCGACATTAACCGTGCAATCTGGTTTTTGTGGAAACAGTGACGTAACAATACTTTCCAACCATTTTATAAGGTCTGCCCCAGGGGTCCCAAGCAACTACTGAACACAATTCTTGAAAATATCTATGTTTGCTTGCTTTAATTGCACACTTGAGTATAGAGCGGTTGACATAGTACTGTTTGCATATAGGTCGTCCCTAATTTCCAATCTTGCACGTTCGTATAAACGTCTAGCTCGAAGGGGATCTCTACGAAGCTGGGCTATTTCCTCGGTCCATCAGAACACTTCTTTTTTCCGATTATCCTACGATTTTCGTAGCATTGCTGCAACACAAGCTCTTGTGATATGGTTTACGATTTGATTCACTTTGCTATCCGCAGTTGTCCATATAAACAAATAACTTTTCTTCAAACATCGTTTGCTTCCACTCAATAATTTTTTTTGTCGATTCGAACCTTTCCTGGCCTTCCATCGTATATTTCACAAATAATAGTGCCACCTCTACGGAAAGTGGATGTACTACCAATATTCAACATCGCCACTGGTAGTAGAGGAAATGCTTCCAGTAGGGCTTTACATCTAAATTAGTCTCTCGGCTGCCCCACTCAACAGCCCAATCATTAAACTCCCCAGCTACTAACAGAGGGCTCCGGTTTCGCGCGACACTAACTAATCTATCTAGGAAAATGTTGAATTCCTCTAGGGTTGCACAAGGGTAGGCATAACAGCTATAAATAAGAACCATCGATCTTCACTTTTACAAATCCAGATTCTGCACCGCTGGGTTTCTCCAGAAAGGGGCGGTTACCACGAGCTGTGAATATTGTTCGCATACAATAGCAATGGCAGCACCTATTTCACGTACAGTTTGCTGCTGCAGGTCTTGTACAGATTCACGACGGTTGAGATTTAGCTGTATCAATCTCATTTGACCAGCTTCCTGGCTAGCGCCGTCATATATGCAGGGCATATATACCCCAACAGCTTCCTCGCTACAAAGCACACATTTTGGGTTATATTTCACTGTTTTGCAATATGACCTTCTTTACCACAGTTTATACACAGCTTAGATCTGTCTTTTTTTCTCCTAGAGATTTGCACCAGGTGACCAAACTCAAAGCATTTAAAACACTTTACCGGATTAACAGCCTCTATTATACAACCAATTACCCATCCGATCCTTAGTTTGCCTCTTACTAAGATTTGCTCCGCCACCTTTCTTGGCATGCTAACCACTGCCATTTGCGTCCCACGATAAGATGCTCTTATCGTCTTGGCAGTAGTAGTACCTTTCGGCGATTCCAAAGCTTGCAGGTCATCTTCGGATGTGGTAATTTCATCAATATCCCTTATTTCTATTACGGTTTCCTGTGACAAGGTTTTCACTTCTGCTTCTTGGCCAATAATGTCTTGTAATTGGGATTGGAAAATAGTTGGTTGAGGTTGAACGCCAGTGCGTTCCAACGCTAATAACAGATCTCCTTTGGCGGTTTGACGTATATGCGTCACCTCTTCTCCCAACCGTTTCAGCTGAGAGTCTGCCTTTACCTTCCGTAGCAATACAGCATACGAGACATCCCCCTTCTTTTTGATTAAGCATCAGGTCGAGGCTGTCTTCTCAATTTCCGTTTTCTTTTTTTTGGCTTGACTTTTTGCCAGTCGGGCCTAGCTTCTAGTGTCCAGTTATCTTTCCCCGGAGTTAGTACGCTCTCTCTCTCTCTCTAAGAGCTTGGAACTCCTTTTCCACCTCATTATATGATAGTTTTATCATGGGTATCATCTTCTTAATTTCGCCATGCACATTGTTGCGATCCCTTACGAAGTCCGCGAGATCACTAATGTGTTTTTTAGTTGTAATCAACTTGGAAACTTTCGTAACGGGCGCACAAGCCAATTCTTTCTCTAGTGATGCAAGCAGCTATGTTCAGAAGCGATACTACTTCTGTATAGCCTTTCACTGCTCTTGAATGGATTAAAAGCTCCTGGAGTCCCATTCACTGGTTTAACGCTAAATGGACTTGTAATATTACTAGTTCCGACAGCCAAGTTTCCAACTGCTGGAAAAAAGCGGCCGTTGGATTACGAAATTCCTGGGTGTGACATTGTTGTTGTACTACAAGCCTCCTGATATTTTTGTCTGTACTCCGGATTAGAACTTATCCCGTGTACGGATTCTCGTTTACTCCTTTCAAATCGAGTGGTCCTGATGGCGTTTTTCCTGTAGAATTGCTGCATGGTTTTGTACCCATCTGCACTCACCTGCCCAATTTGTTCCAGGCGTGCGTTGCTTTAATTACTGTACCACGATCTTGGAGCTGGAGTAGAGTAATTTTCATAACTGAAGATGGCAATTCGGATTATACTAACCTAAGAGCTTTTAGGCCTATTAGTCTGACCTCTATACATGAGCTCATAACTAGAATCGAAAGATCACTTAATTACAAAGAGTTTCTAGTAAGTACATGAGTGCGTTTACCAATTTCATTCCACCAAGTTCATTCACCAATTCTATACTCAAGCCCCGTAAAATTGAGACTGACTGGATGGCTCATCAGTGTCCAAAGGCTATCCGCAAGGAGGAGTACTCAACATCTTATCTGATTTAATGCAGAACGCCCTTAATATAGAGGAAGTTTGGTGTCTTGAAAAGGGGTTGCACATCAATTCCTCCAAAACTGATCTAGTTGTCTTTGTCGGGGCTATGTCGTCTACGCCTCTTCTTGATATGGCCTCTTCATAATACTGGAATGATAAATAACGGAAAGATATTTCTGGTTTAAGCAGGAAGATGGATATCCTGAGCTTCAGGAAATAATGGCAAGAGTTAACAAGGGGGCCACTTCTGCGTATTTACTATATATATGCACCCGAGATGTTCCAATCCCATAAAACAACACGATAGTCACTTTTGTCGATGACACAGCTATCGTGGCAGTAGGTAACAACAACTCAGATACAACAGAGAAATCACAAACCGCCATAGAGCAAGTACACCAACTGGACAAAAACTCAATGTTCGCTAAACTAATTTCAGCCGCCCCGTCATGAATTACATAATTAAAACAGTTTAAAGCGGATTTTATCATTTTTATTTTGTAGAGTTTAAGAAACTAGGCTGAAGGTACGACCATTTCGAAAACACCAAAAATCTATGGTTTTTTGTTCCTCTCTTGTTTCCAACTTAAAATGTTTCATATGCCTTTAAGAATCATTTACGGGAATTTTCTTTAGCACGATCATTTGGAGCATAGCCGAAAACATCACAAGTCCAGTAAAAAAAATTTGTTGATTCTGCGGTCACATTAACTGAAATGGATTTTTGGCCTATACCCCCACCAATAATGCTAATAGAGTTTAATCCATTTCTACTTTCAACACTGAATGTTACATAAGTTACAGTAAGGCCTTTGCATCCTGATATTGGATACTTTATAGGTATTGTAAAATTTACCATATCTGTAACGCTGCATCCTCTTTCATCCTGAGCAATGAGATAGTCATCTGTTTAAATTTAAATGAATTTATGCAGACACACACACACAGACAGACAAACGCGCAAACCTTTATATACTTACCGCCAACTTTTTCCCCTAATGTATACCAGTTTGTTTCTTCGTCTTTCGCGTGTCCTCCTTCAAGGGGACCACAGTCCGAACTTCCGGGACATATATTGTTGTCACATAATCCAGGATATTGAAGATTTTTACTGTTGCCAGGGTTAGTTATCTCTGAATGTGGTGATCCACAATTAACCGCAGTGGGTCGGGGCGGATCAGGGTTTCCGGGCGAACTATCGTTTCCGGGACGATTTGGACCATCAGTGTTTCCGGGTGAACTCGGGCCATTAGTATTTCCGGGATGACTTGGAGTTATTGGGCGATATCCTCCGATATGATTAGGCACATTACCATACTTATGTTTATGTAGCCCATATTTCGAGTATTTCCAACCGGGATATGCTTGATTACTACAGTATACATTCCTGCTGTCATAACATTTATTAATTCCCTTGATATATTTTTCCTTTGCAATTTTCCCTAGTTTCACTAATAAATAACGAGATTTTCCGGGTACTGTAGTCTGACAGCTTTTTGCGATACAAAAAATTAGCAAAATTGCTGCTGCGCTAGATATAATTACACTTCGAGATGACATCTCGAATAGTGCTTATACTTCGGCTGTCAGTTGATTTATAACATAAATTGGAGTTGTTCAGTTAGGCTTATATAGAGCATTCCGCATACCGTTGCATAAATAATTAACACGATTATACGGTATGTGGTTATTGGTGACTGGACGTTGATTACACAACGTAGAAAATGTAATGTAATTATATAGACGGTGAATCGATCGGTTCTCGTAAAGTGTCTCTAATTGCTATAGGTTTGAAACGCTACGGACAATGGATATGGGAGCTTTTCTATTAGAATCACATTACGAAAGAGTGACAGATTTTATTGTGGCTTAATCCGTAATGATTGTTTAATCTTTGCGGAGATTGTGTTCAGCATTCATACATCAATGCCGCAGTTAAAAACACTTGAAACAAATGCACCCCGATACGGCACCAAGTCACTTCCAGGTCAGCGTGACAGTTGATGCGGTGATGACACTGCAAAGAGAAAAATTATTGGGTATTTAGGTTCGTACGATAAGTTTGAATTTTGGAATCGGCTGATTTCCACGCGGCCTCACCACAACACGCCCAAATAACGACGACGAGAAAGTAATTTTTTAGATTACACTCGGAACCGACATAATTTCACGCCGACGATGATATTCAACCTCGTACGATATTGATGGACAAAATTGTGATTGTTTCGTTGCTTGTGTGGCACGTAGCGCCGTTTTGTTGAAAATAAACGTCGTCCAAATCAATATCTTACAAGTCCGGCCTTAAAAAACCATTAATCATAGCTCGGTAGCGCATTCCATTCACCGCAACACCGCAAGGTTCAATCACACCACCAGGCCAAAAACCGCACCAAACTATACTGGAAACCATGGCCAACCTTAACCTAGTGCTTCTCAATCTCGGTACCACCAACACGTTTGACAATGGCAGAGGTGGCTCTATCATTGATATAGCGTTTGCAAGCAGATCACTTTCAAAACAGTTAGTGTGGAGAGTATCTGGAGCCGCTACCCTAAGTGATCACATGGCAATTGTAATTGAGGTGAGACCACAAGCAAAATTTCAAAGAAAGGAAGAATCACTAAAGGCACAAAAGAATGGCTGGAAAATCAAAAACTTAGACAGCGCCATGCTAGAGCACATGCTAAACTATGTCAAAACAGAGGATGGGACGGTAGAGCAACAAATAAGCCGAATAATTCAAAGATTATTCAATGCATGCGATGCAGCAATGCCGAGGAAAGTTCGTGGGAATAACAGACCCCCACTCTACTGGTGGAATAATAATATTGCAGAACTCCGAAAAGAGTGTCTCAGGTCAAGGCGAAAGCACCAGAGAGCAAGAGGGACAGACGAATACCTGCGGCTCCAAATCGAACATAAAAATAAACGTGCTCAACTCAGAATAGCCATATTGGAAAGCAAAAGTGATGCTTTTAGAGTGGTACGGGAGGAAGTAGAAAGCAATCCATGGGGCATGGCGTACAAGATTGTGTAACAGGTGTACAGGTGTACACCTCTTGCACCTGTTAACTCTAGAATTATGCACAATATAGTTGAAACACTATTCCCTAGACAAGATAAACCAAGCTTTATGTGGAACTGCATCAGCAAAATTGAAGAAATCCCATCCGTTACCACTCTGGAGGTGATAGAAGCAGCAAAATGGATAAAACACAATAAAAGCCCTGGGTTCGATGAAATACCAAACACCGTCTTAAAAACTGCGGTACTGGCCAGACCAGAAGTATTCAGTAAACTGTTTACAAAATGCATGGCCAAAGGAAAATTCCCCAAGAGATGGAAGAGGCAAAGATTGGTACTCATACCAAAAGGAAGTAAGTCACCAGAACAGCCCGCATCATACAGACCACTATGCATGTTAGATACTACCGGTAAGCTGCTCGAGAGAATTATATGTACCAGACTAGAGCGCCACACGGAAGGTACTTCCGGGCTACATGACGATCAGTATGGCTTTAGGAAAATCGATCGCGTAGCACAATCGATGCTTTTGTAAAGGTGTGTCACATAGCACGTAGCGCACTGGCCGGTAAAAGGTGGACGGAAGGCGACAAACATTACTGTGCAGTCATTACACTTGACATTAAAAACGTGTTCAATACTGCGAATTGGGACAAAATAATCAGGAAACTTCCAAGTTTCTGCGTGCCAATATACCTTACCCGCTTAATAGGTAACTAGAACGGATGCTGATATACGACACTGATGAAGGGCCAAAACAGTATAGGGTAACCGGTGGCGTTCCGCAGGGCTCAGTACTCGGTCCGGTCCTCTGGAATATCATGTACGATGGAATATTAAGAATTCCAAAACCAAAAAATGTGCAGACAATTGGCTATGCGGATGACATTGCAATAGTAGTAGTGGCAAAAAACGTTTCACAAGTTACCGCAAGCTGTAACGAAACGATAGAGGACATAAGAAAGTTAATGAGTAGTCGAAAGAAGGTAGACACAATTCGCGTGGGTGATCACTATATTACTTACGCGCAGCATCTGAAATACCTGGGGCTACTCTTAGACCACAGGCTCAATTTCCGAGACCACTTAGAGGACGCAAGCGAGAAAGCCAGGAAAGTGTATTCTTCGCTGTCAAGACTGATGCCAAATATCGGAGGTCCAAAACAACCGATCAGAGAGCTGCTCGCAAGTGTTATAAAGTCTACACTGACATACGCATCTTCGATATGGGCTGACTCAACCAATGTCAAGTCGTATATTAAAGTTGTAAAATCTGTTCATAGATTGACCACGATTTGAATAATCTGTGCTTTCCGAACCGTCTCAGATGAAGCTGCTAACGTAATTGCACGGCGCTGCCCAGTCGACATTGAAGCCAAAAAAGCCAAAGCCATTTACGCTAAAAAGCACGCACAAGGAGAAGAGGACACAAGGAACCCGGATAACGAGGAAAGTTTGGCCGAATGGCAACATAGATGGAGTCAATCCACGAAAGGTCGGTGGGCGTACAAACTTATACCAGAGATCAAACCATGGCTAGAGAGGAAACATGGCGAGGTAAACTACCACCTCTCTCAATTTCTATCGGGTCACGGGTGTTTCCGGGAATACCTCCACAAATACAAACATGTCGAGGATCAATACGTGGATCAAAACAATCAGTAAATTCAGCCGCAATAGTGCAATACATGCTGACCTCCAAAGAAGCTTGGGAGGCAATGAGTGGAATTCTGGTAGATATCATTAAACTCGTGCGGTGTGACGAGCGAGCAGCTTACCTTTTGAGGAGTCAGCTGTAAGAACTGGCATGAAAACAAATTAATAAAGTAAACTAACATGAGCAACTAAACCACCTGGCTTGGCGAAGGAATGCCTTAATTGGTGGTACCGCGGGGAAAAAACAGGTCAGCGAGAAGGGAGATGGTTTTACACGGTAAAACCCGTTGTCGTACGGAACGCCGGGTTCCTACGACTTTTTTAAGATTTCCATCTTCCTACCTAAAACAAAAAAAAAAAAACACACAATATTATTGGGACCGGTTGTCAAAGAATTGCAGGGAATACAAAATAATAAGAACAAAGCATACATTAGAGCAATCCAACAGTTGGTCCTCTATTAAATATTTTCAACATCGGTAACTTTTAATTTTCAAATCGTGAATCAATTGGTAATTTTGGCAATCTTCAATTTGGCATATTGAGATGTTGTATCCCTCTGAAGTTAAAGAACCAATATGCACACTTTTTAGCCCACATTGTCACCGTCCACCGAAATATGGAGCTCATGGAGGAATCCTAAGCTCATTCACTTCCACCCGCCAACCAATAAAATTAGTTGCATTGTCTGAATATGTTTTCTGGCAGAATCCTAGGTGGAAAATACATTTACAAAAACTAAAGTACATCGTGTTTGGAATACAAGCCATTGGTAATGAGACATGTTCACCAACAATGTCGTGTAGCTAGTTGTGAACCGAGTCACAGATGTCATGTAGAAAAACCACTTCCTGGATGGGTCATAGGAATTGGATAAAGTCTGGCACGATCAGATTTTTACTTTTGACTTGGGAGAAATATGAATCACAACCACAGTTTTCCTCCTTTCTGGTATACCGTTGATATCTAGACCTTGACTACCGATTAAAATTGTGGGCCGTTTCACCGGAAGTTGAACTTTTGATTAATTTGTCGAGCATCATTGTCCGAGAAATGTGATCTACAGGATTATTTTTCGTGTCCACGGGATTCCATTTGTTCTTGTTAGCCAATCGCTGGATTATATAGATACAAGCTTCGAAACTAAGATTGCTCAGTAAAATTAATGGGCGAGCAACTAATCCAATGGTACAGCGGTTGATGCATCCGAATATTTGTAAATTTGAACTACACTTGACTTTGATGAGCAATCGAATGAAGGCATCGAATTTTGTGGTTCCACAATTGAATTGTATAGGACCGTACATAACCGAACTGCCCAAAGTTGATGTGTATGAAGCGTATAAAACATGCGTAGTTTGGTTATATGTGCTCTTCGATTTCAGCGCGAAGGGATTCGTACTCACTCAGCCTTCTGGTTCTAGCGATCCAATAACTATCCCCTAACTCCTTTTGGCAATATAAAACGGTGGATGAATCATCACAAATGTCTCGTTCTTCCATATAGAGATTACCTTCGATGGTCAAATGACGTTTTCGAAATGCGTGAGTCTACAGTATAACAGCATACTCGCTGCGATCCCTCCAAACCTCGTTTCATGTGGGCAACTCATCTTCAATTTTCAAGTAATTAGGGCCCAATAAATGATGAAGTTAGATGGTATGTTCCATGACCTGATGTTGACATATTAACTCTTGGTTGATCTGATGTTCGATACTTGGCCCGATGAATATTTCCAACTCCGTCGTTTAACCTTGTGTTTGATTCGAGTTTTGATGTCGTTTAAACTATTGACTGTCAAGTCTGTTGCGTAATCTTTCAGGCAATTTTCACATGAACGACTTTGAATATTGTGCGCTAATGTTTGTGATGTATTTTAGGACAATACGCCTCAACTAACACAAAACCACTCTATATATTTGATTGAATACTTTGGAACTGCGGAAAAATAATTGTCCAACAACCAAGCCGCGTGGTGGCATCAAATTTAGTCATGGCTGTACTCATCTGAAGTACTCATCGAAAATCAAAGACTCAAATTTGATCCCCAATTTTTTCTCTCTCTCTCTAGGGTTTTTAAAATTATGGTGTTAACCGTTAGGCCGTCAAATAAATCTGTGATTTTTCTCTAGAAACTAGTTAACTGAATTCGTTTATGGTAAAACTAGTTATCTGCGTACTTAAGAATTAACAATTTTTGGTAATAAAACTAACTATCTGGAGATATCGACTTTACGTCAATTAAATTCTGATACACCAAAACATATAATGTCTGCCATCTTGTTAAATTGAAAATACCAACCATTTTTGTTCGTAGCACGATTTAGAAGTACTAACGAATAATTGCGGCCCAAAACTCTACATTCCAGATTTGAAAGCTGTCTCTATTCTTCATCTCTAATTCTCCGATTAGATCTTCATTCCAACGAAGTTATAATCTTTGCAAAAAGTTTCAGGGGTCTGTAATTTTAATTCAGATATGTCTGTATCCAGATACCTATATAGACCCATCAGAGTCTTGAACCAATATTTATCCATCTTTAACCCAGTTGATGCAGTTTCGTGAGGCTAAATCCTCAATTTTCTTGCCCTTAATATGCATTTGACAAAAATGGGAGTACCATAACTGAATCCGACAGGTGATGCACGGTTCAAATGTATGACAAAGAATTTGTCCTAATATCTAGCTCACCGTTCCAGTCAACCCAATAAATCTTTCTGAGCCAATCACACTCTAAGTAAATACAGGTACAATGACCGAAACGAGGCATAGGAGACACCGTGAGCTAGGCCATATGTTTGGGATCTTGACAGAACGTGAGAGGCCCAATTTGATGCCATAAACAACAATGAGCAACAATTACAGTCATTGATAAAGAGTCATACCACCATATAGGCAACACAATTAAGGTAGTAAAGCATAATTGAAATCTCACCATGGAATCGTTCAACCATCTGATAGAGCAGCAGAGAAGGCTGAATGCTGAAATGGAATTATTAAATGAATACTCCATCAGAGAAGAACAAATTCGCTCGATACTAACCTCAACAATTGAATTGATGTTAATTCTAAAAAATCTAGAAGACACCCAGCTAGCCTTACTTGATGTGCGGTCCAGTACGCACACAAGAATATGTTTCATCCCTCATTACTTGCTCCCGCTCAATTAGAACAAGAGCTCGAATTAATCAAACGACATAGCCCATCAATCATAATCATACCTGGGCATGGCATCTCTGATCTACTTTACATATATTATAGCGTGAGATTATATATATTAGAGTACAGCCTCCACGGATCAGGGACAATAGAAATTGAGGCTCGATGCGAGCTGCGCGACACAAATTTATACATCGTCACCATCGGTTCAGCTACCATCCACACCAACGAATCAATCCGCAGACCACTCAACAAATTAAACGGAGCCAATAACTTAAGGACACTCATCACACGGGTTCGAGATAAAACGATAGGATACGTTTAGACTCAGTTCGTAAATCTTCAGGACACCATGCAGCTGGAACAAAAGGAAGGACGACTATACATGAGAGGACTTTTCATCATATCCATCACTATACCATGATACACACAAGTTTTTATGAATATGCTTTGATCTATCGGAGATCCTTTCTTCTTCATTGGCAGCTTTACTGGTTGTCTTCTAGAATAAGTTCTGGGTCATCCATCTTTAGGTTGAAGTCCACCAGAAGGCATTCATATAGCTTCTTTGCAAGATTCCAAAAGGGAGATGAATTCGGCCTCAGTTGATGATAAGGCAACGCATGTCTGTTTCTTACACCTCCAGCTGACGGTTCCTCCAAATACGAAGAAAATATAGCCTGAATTGGATATTCTGTCTTTACGATTTTTGCCTTCACGATGCCTCACGAAGGCATCCACTAAATCAATGTTATAACTGATGTAATTCGTTTGCTCTATATTCTTGTTCAGTTTACAGACATCCAGACATAACCGCATTTTACCATTTACCCTATGCATTTACCCCATGTGTTCACATCCAGATAGTGAAATTCAACAAAATGTCGAAGTGCTACAATTACAAAACCTATAAGAGTGTCAATGAAGCCAATTTTGAAGAGATGTCAGCACTGCATTCGCGAATGCTTATAGGTACGGCCAAGACTTCATATGCTATGAGTTTCAAAAGCCTGGATTCACAATCGGTGGTCCTTATTTAATCTGGCCCCGCAGATTGTAAGAGAAGTGTTTTCGATTACGCCAGACGATAATCAGTATAAGCTTTGTTTCACAGAAAAATAAGAACTCGAAAGCGTAAAATTAATATTTCCTTCATTCGATAAGAATGGTCTGGGGCAAACTAACATTCTCGAACACGACACTGGCACCGTGAATCATTCACCGATTAGTCGCCTGCTGTTCAGAACATGTTGGAACGGGACGTTAGAGAACAGAGTTCCAGTCCCTGGTAATTTCCCTTGATTCTGGTGAAAAGAGCGAACGGCGAAACCATCACAGCCATAGACTTGGTTGAAGGCTTCTGGGAAATCATGATTCCTAAAGAAGCCAAAGAAGAGACGGTGTTTACTGGATTTGCTTGTCTACCTTAATCGTCTACTCAACAATGAAAGAGCTCCTCGTCCTTTTCGATAAAACCATTATAACGTTAGTAACAGTAAGTTCACAATGGAGCAAGTCAAGTAGTTTGGATTTATTATAGGCGAGGATGGCCTTCGAACTGACCCTAGCAAGGTTGTTTCCGGATCCAATGCTTGTTACAGAAAGACACCGTCTGTTAAAATTGGCTGAGTGCGGTATGGAAGATTCATACCAAACTTTTCGAACCTAACCTACAGCCCCAGTTCTCGTGTATTATCGGATTAAAACAGTTTCAATAATTGAAAATTATTTTCATTTTGTAAAATCAACGTTTTCTTGTAATCATCTCCTCTGGTTATTTATCTGCTCTGCTTCCAACTCAAAATGATTCTCTTGCGTGGAAGAATCAAAATTTGAATTTTCCCCATCACGATAATTATAATAAGATCTATAACCATAACCGAAAATTTGGGCATTCCATTTGAAAATTTGTGTTGTACGCGCCAACAACTTAACAGTAATAAATCTTTGGCCTATACCACCGTTGATAATGGTAATATTGGATCCTCCGTTTTTAGTTTCAATACTAATAAGGACATGAGTTAAAGTAACGCCTCGACATCCTGGTAATGGATATTGTAATGTGGCTTCACCAATGTTCTGCCCTGGTGGTAATTCACAGTGTTTTCCGTCCACAGCAAGGAGATGATCATCTGATTAAATTTGAACATATGTATACACAAACACACACACACACACACAAACACAAACATTTATATATACATACCGTTAGTCGTTTCTCCTAATTTAAACCACTTTGTCACTGTTCCAGTTACTCTTTTCATTGTTGATGGCTCCAAACATGTCTCAGTTCCGGAACATAATTTATTCCCACATAAGCCTGGAAAATTTATTTCTGGTAGGTATATTATAGTCGGCCTGCCAGATCCCCCTGGTATTACAATAGGATTAGGTGGATATATAACAAGTGGCCCATTACCAGATGGTGGCGGTGATGGAGGGCCATTCGCTAGTGGTGGTGGTGGTGGAGGCTGATATTTTATTGGTGGAGGTGGCCCATATGGTGGTGGTGCCGGTGGATTATTTGGTGGTGGTGCAGGTGGTTCATATGGTGGTGGTGCCGGTGGATTTATTGGTGCTGGTGGTGGTGCAGATGGTGGTGGTGCCGGTGGATTTATTGGTGGTGGTGCAGATGGTGGTGGTGCCGGTGGACTATTTGGTGGTGGTGCAGGTGGTTCATATGGTGGTGGTGCCGGTGGATTTATTGGTGGTGGTGCAGGTGGCCCATATGGTGGTGGTCCATTTGGTGATGATGGATTTGGTTGTTTTGGCTCATGCGGCGTGGGTGGTGTTCCACAAATATCCTTATGTGAGGCTGTGCGGAGAACATTTTCGAGACTTGGCTCAACACTCTTCCTCATTTTATTAATTAAATCAGCAATATTATTTCGTTGATGGTTACATTGACTACGTTCCCAACCTTTCCATCTTCGAAAACTACAGTATTCATTTTCGCTGTCTCTACACTCACTTTGTTGCTGGCATTTTAATTCGCGGCCATGTCGCGGTTTCACTACTTTAATGCCGATCAATTTTTTGTTTATTGATGAATTTACTAATTTCGTTATTTGAAATTGTTCGGTTGCAGTCTGATAAATTAACAATAACGCTGCTACGCTAAATATAATTAAACGAAATGATGACATACCCGTATAGTGTTTACACTTCGGACGTAAATTGTTTAATAAAATAAATGGTACCTGATTATATATTTTTAACACGATTATACGGTATTGAAGTGCGTGTACTAATATTACTGGTGACTGAAGAAAGTGATTTATCGGTTGTATCTAATTGGGAATTATACGCTACGGATTTTTAAAGTCAGAGACCCACTCACCACATGCGAACAATTCGATATTCCAGCACGTCGATTTAAGCATATTTAGTTCGCACACTTTCGCCAGCTAAAATGGATATATACAATTCCGAAGGGTACTGTATTCATCTCTTTAGATTTGGGGTTCTGGTCAACAATCATTCAAGTATCATTCATTTCGCATATGGAATTCGAACCACATCGGCAATCTAATGACAGGTCGAACGATTTCACTGACAGTTTAAGCAGCTCTTATGGTCACAGGTAACATGGAGAACTGTGTTTTCGGTTTCGTAATGGTAGACATGGTATACACGAGACCGATCTAATTAACTCTTTTGGCCTTAAGAATTCCTTCTCTATCTCGCCTGGGGGCCTACTAGCTCTCCATGATCCTTTCCTCTATTCCCTCTCGAAAACAGCTAGCTTGTGTAGATATATTTGCGCTTCTTGGCCAGGAGATGTAATGGAATACAACGAGACAGTCGATTTTAATTTATTTCCTTGTTCAAGAAGTTGGCAGAAAATGTGCTTGCTTTATTTTCGACCTCCAACATTTGCTATTAGTCTGCTTCTCAAAAAACTTCGTAATGGAGTCGATGGTGAGTTGGAAATTCATTTTTGTGAGGATTGCCCTAGTGTTTTATTAAGCCCTAGTGATAGTCCGAGCCATGGTGAAGCTTGGTACCGACGGCAGTAGTGAGCACCGCAACATTGGTCTCATATCCAAGTATTCTTATCTCATCTGGCATTTTTGCTCATAATAGAATGTCGTAGAAACGGTTGTAGTCGTTGATTGCGTTGATCGTTGATTGTCCTGTTCTAAAGTGAAAATTAAATGGAATTGAAAGGAATTCGGGATCTCGGTTAGTTTTGCGGATCAGCATCAAGTTGCGATTTCTTCCGGCGAATTAAACCTGGCTTACCGGAAGAACAATTTAACGCTTCTTCGGTGGACATCGGCACCTTCTCGTTTAAACTCGAACAGGACTTCGTTACCCTTTCGGTATCAAGGGAAGGAAGTTCCCATTATCCGATCTGTTGTGGTAGAGTTCATCCCAAGAGTCGGCTTGTTTGCCACCGACTTGTATACTAACCCACACCTAGTTTTTTCCTCCAGCAAGCGGTGCTCTGGTTGATCATCAGCTGACATGCTGTCTTAGTTAATGACTCGGTTTGATGCACGTTGTGCCTTACACCGAAGTACGAGGAAAGTCTGATGTCCTCCAATACGAGGATAAAGAAAACCAGTGCCTACACTGCATCGGTTCCTCACAATGTGCATCTGCACGTGTTATCCTACGAGTCTTGCCGCGGTCTCTTGCTAATCTCAAAAGTAACGTACTAGTGATCACCACCACACAAACCTTTCCATGACTCCCCATCCCTCGGTGTGGAGTACTATTCTAGTCCTTTGGACGCGTAGGTTGTTCCTTGTTTTGGTACCAAAGTCGTGACTCCCTGGTCTCTATTACCAGCTGGAGCAGAAGACAGTCAAAGGTTATTCTTAGAATTCTTTGTAGGAAGTGGATGATAAAACGCCTCCGGGTATACCTTACAATTGGCAGCTTCATCAGTCAAATGTTAGATGGCACTGGGTTGAAACCCTTAGAAAAAATGGATACCGCCATTCTAACACTGGACAGAAACCGATGCTTGGTGTTCAGAATACTGGAGTTCAAAAAAAGGAAGCGGTATCAGGATGAGCTGGAAGCGGTTGACAGCAAACGGGACAAATTGCAGTAGGAAAAGAAAACTCCTCCCAAGATGCGTACACCTAACCTGTTTAGCGACATCGTGAAGAAGCTTGCCTTGGTCCTAGCCCTCAATGACCGGAATCATGAAGATGGAAGCATCTCAGTAGAAAAATGGATTTTGAATTACAACGCATTGATTCCTAATTTTCTGAATCTCCTAGGAGAAATTGCAGGACCTCCTCCATCCTGTAGGGACATAGGATGGTATAAAGGGCGCGTCCAGCTAATGGCGCACTCTCACTCCAGATCAGTCGATCTATATAAAAAGACAGTAGCCGAAAAGAGGATGTACAGCTCCTATGCAAACAAAAGAATTAAAGGTTTCAAACCGTATAAATCGGCCGGACCAAATCATACCAGCGGAAATTCGAATAACTAGTCGATTACTCTCCCTTGGCTGGAAGTGTATAAAATTTTTCTGGGTGATCTTTATTCCGAGATCTATAATTGTATCATCCGCACTGGGCACAGTACGATTGAGCAATTTCTATACTCGCAAGAGTTTTGCATGGTGATGTTCCTCGATATTGAGGGCGCCTTTAACAATGTAAAGGAAGCAATTATGAAGGAATTGTGAAGCTTTGAGACTGCCCTCTATTCGGGTTAATCAATCATATGCTGGTGAGCAGGATAGCAAACCCAAAGCCGGGGGTATTCACTATTAGGAAGCGGGTGGTTCAGAGAACCTCGCTTGGAGTTCTCTGGAACATAGCACTTAATGGGAGACGAGATGGGCCATCAGATGTGGACTGCTAATTAGCTCGGTCAAGGCTGACCCCTTTACCAGGAAATATAAAATCCTGGTGATAGACCTCTATCTTGAACGACAAAAGACCAGCTTTTACTCATTGGAAGCCTAACGTCTTCGATAGAGTAACCTAGACTACTGTAGCTACATGTACTCATGCAGGACCGTCATCGAGAAGAAGTGGGGCCTAAAACCGGCGAATCTACCTAGACTACTTCATACCGTTATGATTGGCGGCTTGTTATCGGAAACAGAAACTATACAGCTTACGGATAGCTCCAATTGAGACAGTGAAGTATGAGTTGGGAGTCACCAAGTGGAAGTGATAGCGATTGAAGAGGTCCTGATTTGGTTGGGACATAATCTGGTTTCCTCGATTGATATTGCAATCTATGTGGAGACAGGCGGTAATCAAGTCGCTGAAATCAGTTTTTCTGGCGTCAAAAATGGCGTTGGGTTGCTACTCTTCTCTTAATGAGTTAAGTGAGTATTTCAAAATCCTGATAGTTTGGATCGCCGTCCACTCGGACCTCATGGGGAACAGCACTGCGGACGAACTAGCTATAGGCATGGTAGAACTGTCCAATTTCTATCGGAAAGGGCAAGCCTGAGGCAGCGCACAAGATAGCGCTTAGAAAAGAGGCAGTGACCTAAGCAAACAAATGATGGACTAACACCCTTACATGAAGCCTTCAAGATCCCACAGGTCTGTCCAAAACTGGTTTTAAAACGGAAGGCGTATACATATGGGCAAGTTCATAAAGGATAGCCTCTCGGATTTCGAAAGTGTAAAGTGCGAGTTGTATCTCGCTAGTTCAACTTCGAGACCTCGCACACCATGTAGAGAGTCCACGGAATATAACGCACAAAATATTGAATTGCAGTTTGATTGGAAATTATAAATTTTATTTTTATCAAAATCTTGATTTTGTTTAGTTAAAAAATTAGTTTTATCGTCTTCTCCTTTTATTTATCTCCTCTGCTTCCAACACAAAATAATTGTTATGCTTGAAAGATTCAATTTTTTCGTTATTACGATAATTATACGTATTAAACCCATAGCCGTAAATTTGGGAACTCCATTTGAAAATTTCTGTTGTATTGGCCATTAACTTAATAGTAATAAATTGTTGGCCTATACCACCTTTGATAATGGAAATACCGCACGAACCTTTTTTAGTTTCACAACTTATAAGGACATGAGTTATGGTAACGCCTGGACATCCTGGTAATGGATATTGTAATATGGCTTCAGTAGTCTCCTCCCCTGGTGGCAATTCACAGTGTCTTTTATCCGCAGCCACGATATGATCATCTGTTTAAATTTAAACATATTTAACATACACAGTTACACAAACACACACACACAGACACACACGAACATTACTTTTATTTAGTACTTACCGTCACTAGGTTTTCCTAATTTAAACCACTTTGTCACCGTTCCAGTTACCTCTTTGTTGTTTGATGGCGGTAAACAGGTCTTAGTTCCGGGGCACACTTCATCCACACATACTCTAGGATAAACTTTTATCTCTGGTCCATATACTATAGTTGGTCTACCAGATCCCCCTTGTATTACAATTGGACTAGGTGGATATATAACAAGTGGTCCATTACCAAATGGTGGTGGTGCAGGTGGTCCATATGGTGGTGGTGTAGGAGGAGGTCCGAATTGTGGTGGCCGATTTGGTGGTGGTGTAGGTGGTCGTGGAGTTGTCACTAGTTTTGATGGAGTTAGTGGAGTTGTTAATGTAGTTTTCTCAGGTGGTGTTGGTGGAGTTGTTGATGTAGTATTCCCACTTGGTGGTGGTGGAGTTGTTAATGTAGTTTTCTCAGGTGGTGTTGGTGGAGTTGTTGATGTAGTATTCCCACTTGGTGGTGGTGGAGTTGTTAATGTAGTATTCTCAGGTGGTGGTGGTGGAGTTGTTAATGTAGTATTCTCAGGTGGTGTTGGTGGAGTTGTTAATGTAGTATTCTCAGGTGGTGTTAGTGGAGTTGTTAATGTAGTATTCCCACTTGGTGGTGGTGGAGGTGTTAATGTAGTATTATCAGGTGGTGTTGGTGGAGTTGTTAATGTAGTATTCTCAGGTGGTGTTAGTGGAGTTGTTAATGTTGTATTCCCACTTGGTGGTGGTGGAGTTGTTAATGTAGTATTCTCAGGTGGTGTTAGTGGAGTTGTTAATGTAGTATTCTCAGGTGGTGTTGGTGGAGTTGTTAATGTAGTATTCCCAGGTGGTGGTGGTGGAGTTGTTAATGTAGTATTCTCAGGTGGTGTTAGTGGAGTTGTTAATGTAGTATTCTCAGGTGGTGTTGGTGGAGTTGTTAATGTAGTATTCCCAGGTGGTGTTGGTGGAGTTGTTAATGTAGTATTCCCACTTGGTGGTGGTGGAGTTGTTAATGTAGTATTCTCAGGTGGTGTTGGTGGAGTTGTTATTGTAGTATTCTCAGGTGGTGTTAGTGGAGTTGTTAATGTTGTATTCTCAGGTGGTGTTGGTGGAGTTGTTAATGTAGTATTCTCAGGTGATGTTGGTGGAGTTGTTAATGTAGTATTCTCAGGTGGTGTTAGTGGAGTTGTTAATGTAGTATTCCCACTTGGTGGTGGTGGAGGTGTTAATGTAGTATTATCAGGTGGTGTTGGTGGAGTTGTTAATGTAGTATTCTCAGGTGGTGTTAGTGGAGTTGTTAATGTTGTATTCCCACTTGGTGGTGGTGGAGTTGTTAATGTAGTATTCTCAGGTGGTGTTAGTGGAGTTGTTAATGTAGTATTCTCAGGTGGTGTTGGTGGAGTTGTTAATGTAGTATTCTCAGGTGGTGTTAGTGGAGTTGTTAATGTTGTATTCTCAGGTGGTGTTGGTGGAGTTGTTAATGTAGTATTCTCAGGTGGTGTTAGTGGAGTTGTTAATGTAGTATTCTCAGGTGGTGTTAGTGGAGTTGTTAATGTTGTATTCCCAGGTGGTGTTGGTGGAGTTGTTAATGTAGTATTCTCAGGTGGTGTTGGTGGAGTTGTTAATGTAGTATTCCCACTTGGTGTTTGTGGAGTTGTTGGAGGTTTTAATTTTGGTAAATACGGCATAGGTGGTGTTCCACAAATATCCTTATATGTTGGTTTTGGTGTTGGTATCAGAATATCCTTACCTTTTTCAACCAAAGGTTCTAAATCCTTAAATAAATCAGAAATAGCTCGTTGCTGCTGACATTGACTGCGTTCCCAACCTCTCCATCTTTGAAGACTACAAAATTCATTCTCGATGTCTTTACATTTGTTATTTTCGTTGCACTTGACTTGGCGGGTATATCGTGGTTTCACTACTTTACGAGCGAAAAATGTTTTGTTTAATGATGAATCTATTATATTCGACAATTGAGACCTTTCGTTTGAAATCTCACTACTATTTGCGATACAAAAAATTAGCAATAATGTTGCTACGCTAAATATAATGACACGAAATGATGACATACTTGTAGTGTCAACACTTCGGATATCAATTGATTTATAAAATAAATCCAAATTATTAAGTTTAGTTTACGCATTAAGCATTCCTGCGTCGCATATATTTTTAACACGATTATACGGTATAAGGTGCGTGTTCGCATTTTACTGGTGACTGGACATTGGTTGCACAACATTTAATTCGATAAGAATCTTTATGTAATTATAGACGGTGGATTTATCGGTTCAATCAAATGATTTATTATCAAAACGCTACGGTTCACCATCAATTAACCTTTAACGTTTATATTCCACGTTCCAGACACAAATTGCTATCATATATTCAAATATGTGGCACTTCCGGCAAAATGATCGGCATAAATTGCTGCTATACTTTAAAATCGATGGATTCTAGAGTTTTTGAAAAATTCATTAACCATAAACATAATTGCTTTAATTACGGCTAATCGGTTTGGTATTCCTTCATTCCATGCTAAAAGCTTATCGATTCTGATAACTGTAAGTGTGGTAAAATTGATAAAACACAACATTGCATAGTTACACCGAGCGCATTTAGTTAAACTTTCTGATGAAGCTCGATTAAAATATCGAAAGCTTGAATGAAATTCTGTAAATTAATTTCATTTAAGAAATTTTTTTCAAATTTTAAAGATTCTGGCGTAATATCACAAAATCTTAATCGATAGTTTTAAAGCTTTTAAATTTTCTAAATATTCATCTGAATTTGATTAACAAATTTTTGACAATTTCCAGCAATCGAACCAATTTTCATTATGTAATTAATCAAAACAAAGCTTTATTTAAAGTTCAACAAAAGTTTGAGTTTTTTTTAATTATAGAACAAAATAGCTTTAATCGAGCTTTTAAACTAAATTGATCTATAACAAAGCTTTCGATATTTAAATTAATTCGATAGAAATTTTCTCAGAGCTTTGAAATATACGATTTTGGGTTCAAATACTATTTATAGTTCTACTATCACGGAAAGACAATTTAAAAAGCTTCAAAATAATCAAATTGCTAATCGATATTTCAACCGCCACACCTGCGGTATCCCATGACCTACTATCACACCTTTTGAATTGAAAAGTTTTGTGTAAAAGTGTATAATCAAAATTCACTTAACTCGAACCGTAATTGGTCTAATTTTTGAGTATAAAAGTCGTTCATTTAGAACAGTATTCAGTTTAGTAATAAACGAGATTTAGTGAATAACTATATCCGGTAAGATGTTACTAACGTCGTTCATACAAAATGTACTACTCACAGCGAACATAATTAATAATTTCCAAAGTGCAATCGACAATCTATTCCCGCAAATCGAACACCGTATGACCAGTGTAACGCTGTTTTATGGCAGCCAAACAGATGACGATCTGGTGCGCACACTCAGTTTAAATATTGAAAAATATAATTCAGCACTAGTCCTTATCAATTACCAAGATTATCAGTTGCAGAGTCTTCAATTTTTGGGTGATCGACTGTTTAACATTTTCATATTTCAAAATGTATCGTCCATGTACGATGAGGTGCGCAATTTGAGGACGAAAAAATTTAAATATTTAACGTCGTATTTGATCATTTTGCGCGAACCACTCGATTTAACTGCGTCCGTAGAAAGCAATTTGTTGGAGACCGAAATCGAGCAGATTATGAAATATTTATGGAAATATAGAATATTGGACATGGTGCTACTGTGCTGGAATAATAATTACGATTTATTTGGTTACACGCTAAACCCGTTTCGGCATAAATTTGAAATCAAATTGTTTGAAATTAAAGTTGACGATGGCCAGCTAATCGATCACAACAAAAAACGGTATTACTGGAATAAAACGAAAAATTTATATTTCTACAATGTCAGCGCTTTTATGTATCATACGCCGCCAAAAGTGTTATGGTTACCGGCATGGTATCGAGTGGCTGGTGTATTTTATTTTGGTGGACGTGATGGATATCTGTCGAGTGTTGTGTCCAAAATGTTTAATACCAGGTTTACGTACTACTCGTTTCACACGGATCAGATATTACAGTTCAAGAAGAGTTTTGGTAATAAAACCGGAATAAAAAAAAATGTATTCAGCAAATTGTTAGTCATACCCGGAGACGACGTAATTCCCTATAATCTACGAGTATTCGATCCGATGACTATTGAAAACTCATCAGCCATGTAAGTTATCATATAATTATCATATCCATCATCATTATTTTCGAAACTTATCCATTATTGTGCGCACACCACGATAATTCAAATTTTTTTTTTTATTCAAAATAATGTTTTCCATCAGCTCATCAAATTATCCATCGTCATTGCGCTTAATGAAGTCGTCGCTATTAACAAAACAAAAAATCAATAATTTTCCAATTTTGAATGTTTTTCTACAGAATTCAGAAATACTCGCCGGACTTCATAATGATGTCTAAACTACTTTCGTACAAAGAGAGAACGGATTATGATCTATTGTATCCGCATGAATTTGATCATATCTGCGTATTGGTGCCGAACACGAGTGAAGAGCTTGCGTTTTCGATTAATAAGATTTTTCAACCGTTGCCGATTAAATTGGTTCCCGTCACTCTAATTATCTTCATATTAATTTGGAAATTGTTACGCACCCAGTTGAAATTTAAATATAACGAATATAGCCTGGTGTTGATGTACACGATGGGAATATATTTGGCCACGGCAGCTGATTACCGTTCCAAAAATCAGACGGAGCGTATACTTATGGCGTCACTCTTTATATTTTCACATATCACAATTGTGGCGGTGTCTGGATTATTGTATCAAAGTATTGTGGTGCCGGAGCAAACATTGAATATGCAGACGCTTGAAGAGTTGGCCAATTCGAACTACACGATTTTGATCAATAAAGATTATTCCGAAAATATCGAGGAATGGAGCCATAATTTGATGTAAGTATTTTAAATTTCCAAATTGTACACGTAAAGAGGGTTGTTTTAAGCCCGATAGAACTTCAACTTGTGAAAAATAACAAAACATTTTTTTAATTGTAATCAAAAATTGTTTCTTATTCGATTTCGGGCATTCTTGACACTGCTGGCCGTACACAATGCTGGCCTCCAGGGCGTCAATTGTTGCTAGTTTATCAGGATAAACCAGTGACTTCACGTAGCCCCATAGGAAATAATCGAGCGGTGTCAAATCGCACGACCTTGGAGACCAATTGACTGGTCCATTTATCAAAATCAACTTATAACCAAATTTTGATTTTAATAATGCCACGTAGCACCATCATCCTGTTGAAACCACATCTCGTCCGGATCAATATCATCCTTATTTTCAAAAAAAAAATCATTCATTGAGCTCAAATCCCTGCGAACGAAGAATCGATAAATTTGGATCTTCTTTCACACTTTCGTTTACAGCGGTTATATTCTCTTCAGTTGGCACATTCCTTCGACGTGTTGATGTTATTGCATCCTCTAGAGAGTATGTGGTACGAAACCTATCCACAGTTCAACGATTATGTGCACCATAATAATCACGAAGTCGTTTATAAGTTGTGCGAATCGATGATTGATTTTCAAAGTAAATTTTAAAACTTTCGTAGCATTGTTCAAGCGTGACTCTATTCATGATGATTTGCCAGAGTATACTGAGATATGCTAGAGTATATTTTTCATTTTATTTTTTCATTTAATTTTTTGTTTTATTTTTTACAATTTCAATCAGGCTTTAAAAAAAAATTTAATTAGGCGGATACTTACTCTTATCAGGCTTAAAAAAACACTCTTTACAAAACTTCTAAACTTCACGATATCAAAACCATTTGATACACACATATCCCTACAATTTAATAATTTATCAATTTAAATTTTTATTGATTTTCAATTTCCAAAACTTTACAATTTTACAAAATTCCTAAATAAAATTCTAAGTAAAACTTTACCAATTTACAAGTTTACAAATTAACAAATTATTTTCAAATTTGATAGACAGACACATATCAAAAAAATTAATAAACTTACAAATTTAATCTATAATAAATTTTCAATTTTAAAATTGTCCAATTTTACAGAATTTTTTAATTTTTAAGAAATGGCACAACATTACAAATTTACAATTTTACAAATTAACAAATTATTAAAATATTAAAAATTTACAAATTTACGATTATATAAATTAACAAATTATTAAAACTTAAAAATTTACTAATTTAAATATTTATAAATTTACAATACTACAAAAATAACAAATTCATTGATTAGTTTCAACATTTTTAAAATTTACGATATCAAAACATTAATAAAACATTTAAAAATTGACTAATTAAATGATTTACAAAATTACAAAAATTAACAAAATTACAAAGTTTACTAATTTAAAATTTTATAAATTTACAATATTACAAAAATAATAAATTAATTTTATTTTTAATAATTTATTTTTTAAATATTTTAATTATAAAATTTTACCAATTTACAATTATTCAAATTAACAAACTATTAAACAATTTGATAGACGGACACATATCACAAAAATTAATAAACTTACAAATTTAAATGTTTATAAATCTTCAATTTAAAATTGTACAATTTAACAGAATTTTTTAATTTTTAAGAAATGGTACAACATTACAAATTTACAATTTCACAAATTAACAAATTATTAAAAAAATTACAAATTCACTAATTTAAAGATTTGTAAATTTACAATATTACAAAAGTAACAAATTAATAACTTTAAATATTTTTAAAATTTAAAATCACAAAAACCTTTTAACAAATTAATAAAAAATTTACAAATGTACTAATTTAAAGATTTATCAATTTATACAAAAGTAACAAATAATTAATTTATAAATTTTTTAAATATAAGATATTAAAAATATTTGAAAGACAGACACATATCACAAAAATTAATAAACTTATAATTTTAAATTTTTATAAATCTGCATATGTAAATTTTAAATTTTTTACAGATTTTCTAAATTTTAAATGGAACAACTTTACAAGTTTACTATTTTACAAATTAACAAAATATTAAAAAATTAAAAAGTTCACTAATTTAAAATTTTTATAAATTTGCAATTGTAAAATTTTACAATTTTACAGAATTTCCAAATATGGTAATGGTAAAACGTTACCAATTTACAATTTACAAATTTACGATTATACAAATTAACAAATTATTAAAATTTACAAATTTACTAATTTAAAAATTTAATTTATAAATTTACAATACTACAAAAATAACAAATTAATTGATTAATTTCAACATTTTTAATATTTACGATATCATAACATTTAAAAATTGACTAACTAAAAGATTTACAAAATTACAAAAGTTAACAAAATTACAAAGTAATTAATTTCAAAATATTTAAAATCTATGATATCAAAAACATTTGATAGACAGACACATATCACAAAAATTAATAAACTTATATATTTAAGTTTTAGTAAATCTCCTATTTTAAAATTGTACAATTTAACAGAATTTCTTCATTTTTAAGAAATGGTACAACTTTACAAATTTACAATTTTACAAATTAACAAATTATTAAAAATATTACAAATTCACTAATTTAATGATTTATAAATTTACAATATTTCAAAAGTAACAAATAAAATGTACAAAATTTTAAAATTTTAAGGCAGACACATTACAAAATTTAATACACTTACAATTTTTAAATTTTTTAAATTATTTTTTAAATTAAATTTTATAAATCTGCAATTGTAAATTTTACAATTTTACAAAATTTCTAAATTTTTAATTGGTACAAATTTACAAATTTACATATTATTTAAAAAAAATTAAATTTACTAATTATAGTATCTCAAAAGCTAATTAATAAAATTTAAATTAGCAAATTTTCAAAGCGAAATTTTAACTAAACTTAAAGCTGGTTTGTAAATTTAAAAAGCCAACTGTATTACTTTTTAAAAAACAGTAAATATAAAAATTGAAAAATTTTGAAAACACATTACAAACTAATTAATAAAAAAACTCAAATTTAAATTTTTATAAACCTGCAATTGTAAAATTTTACAGAATTGTAAAATAGTACATTTATTAAAAATTTAAATATTATTGAAAAATATACTGTTTTTTAAATTTACAATATTACAAAAATAACAAATTAATTAACGACATCAAAAACATTTGATATCGTCAATTAGACACATAAACAAAAATTAATAAATTTAAAAATTTACATTTTTATAAATCTTAAATTTTAAAACTAACTGTAAAATTTGATAAATAAACAAATTAATAAAAATTTATAAAATTTACTAATATAAAGATTTATAAATTCACAATATTACAAAAGTCCCAAATTAATTATTATCAAATATTTTAAAATTAAAAATATCAAAATCATTTGAAACACACATATGACAAAATTTTATAAATTTATAAATGCGCAATTTTAAAATTTTACAATTTTACAGAATTTCTAAATATCTTAATGGTAAAACTTTATCAATTTACAATTTTTTAGTAAAAAAAAATAGTAATTTGAAGATTTATAAACTTATAATATTATAAAAATAACAGATAATTAATTTCAATATTTATAAAATTTACGTAACTAAAACATTTTAAAAAATTGGCAAATTAATAAAAATGGTATAAATAAATTAAAAATTAAAAAATTTACTACTTTAAAGATTTACAACATTTGAAAATTTACAAATTAAATTTGAATGTTTTAATTTCACAAATTTTTCTAAAATTCCTCGTGTCGTACTTCTCAGGTGTACAATGTTATAAAAAGTGAAATTAATAAATTTATACAAATTGGAAACTATTTGAGAATAATTTATGAATTTGTAGTCATGCTAAAAAATGTAAGATTTTAAATAATTTTTGTAATTTAGCAGAGATGCTAATTTCTAAACTTATAATTTTAATAATTTTATTTTACCGATTAATATATTTTGCAAAAACGATCAGTTTATAAAAAATGTTATTTCTGTCAATATGCAAATTTGTAAAACTACCAAAAATAAAATTTAGCTATCATTCAAATTACAGCTGTATAAATTTAATTTATAATTTTAAATTTATAAATACAAACATTTACAAAAATTTAAGCCTTATTTATTTATTTTCTTTATATTTTTAAATTTATAAAAATTATTAATATAAAATTTGTATTTTTGCTTAATAGTTAATTTTTATAAACAAATTATAAATTTTTTGTAAAATTGAAAATAATATTTGTAAATCGGTAAAAGAAAGTTAAATTTGTTAACTTGAAACTCGGGGAATTTGAACATTTATTAGTTCGCTATTTGGTATTGGAAAATGTTGAAATTTATAAAATTTAAAAAAATTGGGTAGTATACAGTATATATAGAAATACTGATTGTTTAGTAGTATATATAAAAATACTGATTGATTTAATGTTTTAAATTTGTAAATTTGTAAATTTATAACAGTATATTTAAAATTGTAAATCTGTTAAATTATTAATTTTTTCCCATTACAACAATGTTAATGATTTTAATGAATGGCAAACAACTAGTGGATTTTAATTTACAAATTCTATTTGAAGATTTCCAATTTTACAAAATTTTTAAAACACCACATGGTACAATTTTACATGTTTCCAATTCGCAAGTCAATTAAATTTATAAATTTACGAATTTATATATTTTATATAAATTCAAGCTTTTTAAACCAATTTTTCGAAAAACTTAAATATTTTAAAATTAAAAAAGTTTCCTATTTTGTAATTTTACAAATTTTTTAATTGCCGTATATTGAAAAATTCAGAAAATTTGAAATTTCATCAATTTGTTTTAATTTGTAAAATTGAAAAAACAATTTTGTTAGCTGTATAAATTTAAATTTGTAAATTTGTAAAATTGTAAATATGTAAATCTGTTAAATCATACATTTTAAAATTGAAATTTTTTTTAAATTTTTAAGTTTGTAAATTTGTAAAACTGTAAATGTGTAAATCTGCTAAATTATACATTTTAAAATTGGAAATTTTTTTATATTGTTTATTTGAAAATTGTGGAAAATGTTGTAATTTTGTAATTTTGAAAAAATATTTAATAATAAAAATTTAGGCACTAGCTTAATAAAAAATTTTCAAATCCATAATATTAACACAAATTTATAAATTTGTTTATTTAAAATTCATTGAAATTTGAAAATTTGGTAATTTAAAAACAAGTTTCTTTATTAATTTCGAATTTTCAAACTTGTAGAAATTTAAAAAAATATTTAATAAAATTGGAAATTTACAAAATTTAGTAAATCTGTAAAACATTTTAAAATTGAAGAAATGTTTAATAAATATATAAGTTGGTTAATATGTTAGTTTTCAAGTTTAAATTTTGTAATTTAAAAGTTTTATAATTTTGTAATTTTGTAAAATTATAAAATGTATTAGTTGATAAAATAGGAAATTTTCACATTGTAAAATTAATCAATTTATAAATTTTACAATTAACAAATTTAAATATGTTTAAATAAAATTACAGAGTTGCAACATTAATTTACTAATTTAAACTAAAAATTATTTTACAAATTAACAGTTAAAAAATTTGAAAAGTACGAACATTTTTGAATTTGTAAAATGGGAAATTCAAACGATTGTAATTTTGTAAAACTGTTAATTTAAAAATTAATTTATAAAGTTGTATAAATATGTAAAATTCCAGATAATGCTTGTAAATCTGCAAAAAATATTAATTTGTAGGTTAATCAATTCCAAAGTATATAAAATTTATTGACTAAACAAATGTATTACCTAATTTATGATTTTCATTTTATTAATTTGTGAATTATTTAAATTTATAATTATTTTAAAATTTGTCAAATTATCAAAATTTGTCAAATTATCAAAATTAGAAAAAATTAAAATATAAAAATTTGTAAATACGTAACATTTTAAATGTGTAATTCGTTTAAATTAAAAATTTCGAAAAAAATTTAATTTGGTTGGTTAATTTGTAAGTTCGTAAATTTGATACTTTGTAAAATTACTTTTTACGGCACTTTTTTAATTAATGACTATTAAAATTTTTAATTTTAATTAATAAATTTGTGTTGAAAAAATTAATTGAATTTTGAAAACTTGTTATTTTAAAAATTAGTTGATAATTTGAAACTTTGTAAACTTGGGAAACAAATTTATCAATTTTAAAGTTTACAAAACTAAATGACTAGCAAAATGCACCAATTTTAAGATTAATTTAAATATTTTACCAAGTTATATAACTTAATTTGTATATTTCTTATATATTTTTTGTAAATTATGTTAATTTGTAAAATTGAAAAATTGTTAAATTTTAGCTATATAGTCTTATAAATATGTTAAATTGAAAATGTGTTAATATGTAAAAATGTGAATTTTAAAATTGGAATGATTTTCAATTTATTAAATTGTATGTTTGTAAATTTGGGAATTTATTTATTTGTAATTTTGTAAATTAAATACAATTTTTTTATTAATAAAATAAAATTTAAATTTAAATTTGTATATTTTAAATTTTAAAATTTGTAATTTTTGAAAACTCGTATAAAGGGATTTTATAAATTTGTACATTCCTATAGTTTTGCAATTTTGTAAAAAATTTATAAATTCAAATTATAAATAAAATTAATCAATTTATAAATTTTACTTTTTATATATATAAATTATAAATAAATAATACAGAATTGTATACATATTACCAAATTATACATTTAATTTAAAGTAAAAAAAATACTTTAATAATACATACATTTTAGAATTTGTAAAATTGTTAATTTATAAATGTTAAAATTTATTAATTTGTAGTCTTTGTAGTCTTGTATATATAAGTTAAATTCCAGATAACTCTAAAGTAAAATTAACATAATTGGGACATTTTAAATTTGATAATTTAATAATTTGATGGTTTGTAAATGTATGAAAAATGTTATTTTTGTCAATATGTGAATTTGTAAAATTACAAAAAATATAATTTAGCTGTCATTCAAATTACAACTGTTAAATAGATTTAAATGTATAAATATCACATGGTTCAATTTTACATGTTTGCAATTCTTAAGTCAATTAAATATATAAATTTACGAATTTATAAATTTTAAATAAATTCCAGTTTTTTAATTTACCTAATAGAAACCAATTTTTCGATAAACTTTCAATTTTGATAAATTAATAAAATTTCCTAATTTATTAATTGCCGTATATTTAAAAATTAATAAAACTGAAAATAAATTTTTGATTATATAAAATTAAGTTTGTTAAATTTAAAATATGTTAATTTGTAAAATTATATGTAAATCTGTAAAATTATACATTTTAAAATTGGACAAATTTGAATATTGTAAATTTGTAAATTTTAGAAAATTTGTAAGTTTGTAATTTTTTAATTTTGAAAAGTGTTTAATATTAAAAATTTGGGAACTTGTTAAAAATTTTAAAATCCATAATATTAACATTCATTTTTTAAATTATATTATTATAAATAAGTTAATTTATTAAATTCGTATTGTGAATTTTCCAACTTGTAGAACTAAAAAAAAAATGTAATTGATAAAATTGGAAATTTGCCAAATCTAGTAAATCTGTAAAAATTAATATTTTAAAATTGGAGAAATTTTTAATGTAGTTTGCTAATTTATTAGATTGTGAGTTTGACAAATTGTAATTTGATAATTTTGTGATTTTGATATTTTGAAAATTTGTAATTTCGTAATTTTGTATTTTTGTAACTTGGTAATTTTATAAAATTATTGATTGATAAAATTGGGAGATTTATAAAAAAAATTAATTGGTAAAATTGGAAATTTACAAAATTTATTAATTGATTAAATTGGAAATTTGATTATTTAGTATTGAGAAATTCACATTGTAAAATTAATTTTTAAATAAAATTACAGAGTTACAAGTTCACTAATTTACTAATTTAAACTACAAATTAATTTACAAATTTACAGTTTAAAAATTTAAATAGCTAGTACGAAAATTTTTGAATTTGAAAAATGTAAATTTCTTACTACTGTAATTTTGTAAAATTAATAATTTATAAATGTTTAAATTTACAAACTTGTATAGTTTTGTCTAAATATGTAAAATTTCAGATAATTCTTGTAAATCAGTAAAATTGTTAATTTGTAAATTTATAATTTGATATTTAATTTTAATAAATTTTTAAATTTGTAAATTTCTTTATCTTTAAATTTGTAAATTTGTAAATTTGTAAATTTGTAGTTTATATATATTGATGTTTTTAAATTTTGTAAATGAGAAAATCTATAAAAATGTTCAAAATTTTAAATTAGTAAATGTGTTAATTTGTTTGTTTGTAAGTTTGTAAATTTTTAAATTTGTAATTTTGTAATTAATGATTTTAAAAATAAGTACATTTTGTTATGTTATTTATTGGAAAAATTTTCATATTGTAAATTTGTAAATTTTAGAAAATTTGTAAGTTTGTAATTTTGTCATTTTAAGTGTTTAATATTATAAATTTGGGAACTTGTTAAAAATTTTAAAATCCATAATATTAACATACAAATTTATAAATTTGTATATTTAAAATAAATTAAAATTTGTAAGTTAATTAATTAAATTATATTATTATAAATAAGTTAATTTATTAAATTCGTGTTGTGAATTTTCCAACTTGTAGAAAAAAAAAATGTAATTGATAAAATTGGAAATTTACAAAATTAAGTAAATCTGTAAAAATTAACATTTTAAAATTGGAGAAATTTTTTATATAAAAGTTAGTTATTTTGTTAGTTTGTGAGTTTGGAAATTTGTAATTTTGTAATTTTGTCAATATAAAATTTTGCAAATTTTGAATTTTGTAATTTTGCAATTTTGAAAGTTTAAATTTAGAAATAATTTAGTAATAAGTTCATTTATAAATTTCGTTTGTGAACTTGTAAAAATTAATATAAAAAATGTAATTGATAAAACTGGAAATTTGCAAAATCAAGTAAATCTGTAAAAATTAATATTTTAAAATTGGAGAAATTTTTAATATAGTTGGCTAATTTATTAGATTGTGAGTTTGAAAAATTGTAATTTGATAATTTTGTAATTTTGATATTTTGAAAATTTGTAATTTCGTAATTTTGTAATTTGGTAATTTTGTAATTGTATAAAATTTATTAATTGATTAAATTGTAAATTTGGTTATTTAGTATTGAGAAATTCACATTGTAAAATTAATCAAATTATAAATTTTACAATTAACAAATTTAAATATCTTTAAATAAAATTACAGAGTTACAAGTTCACTAATTTACTAATTTAAACTACAAATTAGTTTGCAAATTTACAGTTAAAAAATTTAAAAAGCTAGTTTGAAAATTTTTGATATTGTAAAATATTAAATTAATACTTCTGTAATTTTGTAAAATTAATAATTTATAAATGTTTAAATCTATAAACTTCTATAGTTTTGTATAAATATGTAAAATTCCAGATAATTCTTGCAAATCTGCAAAAACGTTAATTTTGCGCAGTGGTTAAAGTTTCATTTCCCGATTATGATCGGTGATTAAATTGAAAACATCTGTACAGGGCTATGCAATGCGCAGGTGGTATAATGTACTTGTGTGAATGGGATGAATGGGTTGAATGAACGTTGTGTGAATGTACGGCAAGGCTTGGACCAAAAAAGTGTCTATGCCACGTCCTTTAAAAAAAAAAAAAAAAAAAAATGTATAGAGTTCAAAAATTTTAAAATTTCGTAATTTTTTAGCTTCGTTAGGCAATTAGTTTGGAAATTTACAAGTTTCCTAATTTCAAGCTTTTTAGAAAGCTTATTTAGAAATTTGTTATTTAAACGTATATCGATTAACATATTTTAATTAAATTTCAGCCCCAAAATCAACGAAAAACTTCGGCCAGCCGACGAAATTTTCATGATTGACTTGATTTTGAAAGGAAATACATCATATGCGTACGTATTGTCACAAATGCGGGCCAAACTGATACTGCAGAAGAAAGAATTATGGGTAAACGGACAGAACCTTTTCCATCTAATGAACGAATGTTTATGTAAGCCGCCTATATGTATATAAAAACACGTACATTCAGACAATTTTTTTGTAATTTTAGTCCCCGGCCTAATGTCGTACGAAGTTAAAAAAGGATCTCCGCTCAAACATCAGGCCGAACGATACATCGAGTACGTTATTCAATTTGGTTTCATGGAATCGTATGTACGCTGGACATCAGAGTTTATATTCGGGCAAAATGATTCAAACTTATATATGCCTGGATATTTTAATGAACATCGCAAACCGACGAATCCGCTTACATTGGACGATTTAAATAGTTTAATTGTATTGTACGCAATCGGCGTTTGTATTAGTATTGGTGTATTTATAGTAGAACATTTAAGTTACTATAGATTTAGCCGGAAGCATTAAGACAAGATGTCAGTTGCAAATAAATTGCAAATCGATAATCGATAAATATGTACAAATTTGTGCACCATCATTGCGCGCACTTCAAATATAATATATTTACAACATGCACGATAACACAAAAAAAAAACTTTCTTTTCTTCACCGCATCACACCTTATGGTTAAATAATAATCATCATATTATAATTACAATTAAATTAATAAAAATTGTTTGTAGAAATTAATTGTTTTTCAATTTATTATTATTCAATAAAAATTTTTCGCGAGACACGAGTAATTTATCTACTTGTTGTGAGTCGAACCTGGCGCTAATCCATCCGCTAAATTTTTGTCTGAACAAACAAAAATGCGATTTCCACAAATATAAAAAATTTCTTTTTAACAGTTTTGTATATTTATCTTAATTTGAAAGACGCACAAAGTTAAGGTCAAAATAGCACACAATAGACTTTGCAAGATAATACGCATAGTTTGTTAAGATGATATACACAACTTTCCAATTTGTCTAAATATACAAGAGTTTTAATGTATGTATAGATGTCCGAGATTCATCTACTGTATTCCGATTCTCATTCATGAAATTTGTGTGTGTGTGTGTGTAATAATTTGTCAATTTGCTTAACATACAAAAAAAAATTATGTATATTTTACGACCATAAAATTTATTTATGTTTATATGATGAATATTTATCGCGCAAATATATTTTATCGTCACATATATTCGTGCTACATTTTTTAAGATGCGCGGTTAGCTGAAAATTGGCTAAATTTATCATATTAATTGTTATGTTAAATATCTGCTTAATTTGAATCCGGATGAATTAATAATATTTCAATAAAATGTTTGTGTTAGATACATATGTTAAATGTGTAGATGAACAGAATCATGTAAGTTCTATTGCTTATCAGACTTGAATTCTCAGTGATAGAATTGGTGACAATACAATAGACGATCCAGGAAATCGCAAATAGTCTCAAAAACAATATAATATTCCATAATTGATTCATTGCGAAGAGATTAAGAAGCAATTGCCGAAAAAACCCTCAATACGGATCAAACCACAGAGAGAATGGACCAGTCAAGAAAACTAAAAGGTATCTCGAGCCAAAATTATAACTCTTAAAAATCCTTTCAATCAACTTAGCACCAACCTTGACCCAATTGAAGCATTTATATATGGATCTGATCTTTTAGTGAAAATTTCGATTGCCAGGCAACGACCGTCCCACTTTTATCGTCTGTTTGAATAATACGGAAGAAATTCCACTCGAGTCAAACAGCAACAGTATTTTGGCAGGGCAACTGCTGACGGTGAATCAAACTTTACTAGAATTCAAAAACAACAAGTACGAGCTAAGAGTAGCCAAAACTAGGGTCTAAAGGCTGTACTGTGGTAATATACAGGAGTCCTCGGAGGCGGTCAAGCTATGAAAACTACTATGTTCTAGTCCAATTCCATCCCGAGTTATCTCTAACAACCGGGTGTTTCCTGGACTACGTCTAGTGGAGAATCCCTGGGGCTACTATTAGAAACAAATTTCCCGGAGTGCTCGGTATTAGCTTTGGAGGCGCCCGTGATAAACAGAGGTGTAGGCCTCGCAAGTCATGTAGTAAATAGGCGGAAAATCCTACGGGAAATAAACAACTTTAAGCCATACAAGTTTGCAGGACCTCATGGAACTATCCCTGCGGATATACAACAAACTATGGACTTAACCCTATCCTGGCTGGAATTCATCTTCAAAGGCAACTTAAAACTTTGTCACATTCCTAGAAAATGGACTGAAGTAAAAGTAATATTTATATCTAAAGCGGTAAATAGGGCCTATAAGCCAATCCTTTTTGCTATTGAAATCACTATGAAGACAAATAAAGGCTTACAGCAAAGGCTCAAACAAGCCGGACGAGCTGTCGTGATCTTACCAAGCGTACTGTAAGAAACGATCGATGGAAACAGCACTCTATTCACTTATTGGGAAATCACTTGAATATAAGGAATATTCAATGATAAGTTTCTTGGATATATATAAGAGGTTTCTAGCATCGTATCACTCGGGATATTCCGTGTCTGGGGGTCGAGGGGTACTCAGAGGATGGATAGATCAAATGCTTAGAGGCAGAATCATGACAGTACGTAAATACGTAAGCAGAGAGACACCGCAAGGTTGGGTTGTATCGCACTTTTTTGGAATTTGGTCATTAATGAACTGTTCTAAACCTGAGAGGGCAATGTTGCCTACTCGGATGATGTTGCTATTGCGGTCCTCGATAAATCGCCTTGTACGCCGAGTGGGCCCATGTAATGTGCATTCGGCTATCTCTCTGAGTGGGCCAGCAGTTGTAGACTGAGCGCAAGCCCACAGAAAACGAAACTGGTCCTCTTTACCAGGAAGTACAAACTTCCTCAGAGTGACCCACCAATATTACATGGTACTTAATCTTTACAGATAGAGCGTAATACCTCGTGCTAGTTTTGGACAGCAACCTAAACTGGAAATACAAATATCTTAGAAAGAGTAAAGAAAGCTACTGTAGCGCTCTACTCCTGCAAAAATGCCATTGGATAGAGATAGGTATGGAGCCTCACATAGTACACTGGCTTTACGTTTCAGTGGTCAAACCTGTACTACTGTATGTAGCGTTAAAAATGATAGTTAACCTGAAACTATTAATGAACGTCCAGAGAACCGCCTGCTTGTGTATAAGTGGAACCCTCAAGAGCATACCTACCCATGCTCTGGAGATTCTCTTTCATCTCCCTCGCTTGGATCTTGCGGACTGAACTGGTTGAAATATAATGTAATATAAACGAGGGAAATTCGAATTTTTACGGACATACAGGCTGCTATTATGACGATACAATCACACTTCCTGACGTCTAGGGTACCCCAAAACAGTCTAGCATCTTTAAATAAGATGACTGGTCAGTTCAATATCCACTTAACGTGAGTGCTAGGGCACTTCAATATTGTAGTATCACAAAGCAGCCTGGATATAAAGACACCGCTTGCTTCATGTAAACTGCTGCTTTACGAAAAAGTCATAAAAGAAACGAACGACAGATGGTCTAACGATAGTTCGTGCGTAATAATCAAGCAAATTTGGCCTAGACTTGACCGGTTCAAATTCGGCCAACTGATATCGCTAGGACGTCACCATATTATGGTACTGTCTTGGCAGCCAGAAAAGGATATTGTCCCATTGGGGTAAATGCGAGTAGACTGGGTGTCACCGCCCATGATTTCTGTCGTAGCTGTGATGCTGAGGAGGAGGAAGAACCTGTGCCCCATCTGCTCTGCATCTGTCCTAGTCTAGCTTACAGCAGAATAAAATTTATGGGAACTTCCCATTTGGACGACCTGACGGACCGTATTATGATCGATGTCAAGGGCATTCAACGCTTTTTGGTAAGCTCAGGGTCGTTCGACGAGAGAAGAGGAGGTAACTCAAATGTGGTAGAGCTACGGACCAAATTGTATCTATGTTAGTTCATTAGGACGACCACTCTAACGTAAACGAACCTACTTCAAAATTCTCTCTTTCTATACGGCAAACAGTGGAATTGGTTTATCTCGCCGTATTTTCATCATCGATCATCAAAACTATTTACAATTTCCAATCGATTCGGAGGTTGAAGTAACTGTGATACCCGCTAAAAAGTTTCCCTGACAAAAACATTTCAGCGTTACCAACTCTTACTGGTGCCCCCAATTATAACTTACCAGTTAAACATAATGAAGTTTAAATCATCCTCACACAAGGCTGGTTAGGAAATTTTGCTGTCAATGCAGTGGCGCTACCACATATTGGTGTACATTTAGTACTGTGCTCTGTATTGCCTCTAAATGTGGACTGTATTAAAACCAATGGCATGTGGAATTTATCAAAGACGCAAATTTTTACATGGCGTAATCTACCCCGCCCATTTCTGCCTGTGGAGACTATCGACAACTGAACACTGTCACAGTCCCGGAAATACACTCTATTCTACATATTCACATTTTCTCATTGAAACTCGTTGGTTCCACTATTTTCTCGCAAATATAGTCTTGGTACAGGCGTATAATCATATTCCAATGGCTCCAGATGATATACATACTGTCCTTCGAGTTTACCCGAACGCCAATTAGTCTTCGGAAATCAGCCCTGACATTCCACAGTACTTAAATGTCTTCTATCAAAATATATCTTCTCGAGCCACATAACCCAACTGTTATTACCTATATTCAAACGCGGTTGGCCTTAAGAAAATGCACATTATCTTTCAATGAGGGGATGCTTCCAGTATAGAAATTTGAGCTCTCTTACAACCACGCAATAATGGATGTAGGCCAGCCACTTGCGTTGTTTTCAAGGAAACTTTCTCCAGCAGAAATCAAATACTGTAAACATTTCATGGAGAACTTATTGCTATATATCTAGCTAAGACCGAAAATGATTTCCATATTTACCGACCACAAACCTCTCATTACTGCAATTGCATTAAAATCCTATTCTGCATTGCCTATACCTACCCCAGCATCCCGTGGAGCTGGCAGGTTTGAGCACATCCACATAAACCTAGTTGGCCCATTGCTCCAATATGAATGGCTATCATTCTACCGATAGTCGATCAATTTATTCGTTGGCCATAACGACAGACCCAGGAGCACAATTCGAATAAACAATGTTCACCAAGCTCACGAATTAGGTTCACATCGTATTCGGACAACAGCATCACTCAAAAGCGAATGGTCTTGTCGAGAGATTCCACGGGCAACTTAAAATTAATTGCTATGGAAAACTCAAATGGTAGTGTCAGCGAGAAACCGCCATTTCACCTTCAAACACTAACTTCAAGCGAAAAATTTAAGAAGAAGTCGCAAGAAGAAGCACTATAGGTAAACAAAGCTAGACGTTAAATCTGAGTCAGTAATATTGCTAACGCGATCAAAAAGATATAAGCACACTCACTTTTGACATTAGTTCCAAAGAGCATCCACTACCAGACAACTAAGTATTGGGTTTTGGGACCCATTAACCTATTAATAGGCGCCGACCCATATGGCGAAATAATACTAAAATGCATAAAAAGGGACCCGCGTCTCAAAGATATTGCCCAAAATCCAGAAATGGGGTAGATTTCATTACTTCTGTTCGCCTTAAAGTTTGAAACAACTTAACGATACCCTGCCGCTCAACTAAATAGTATTGTCACTCTTGCTGATTTTCATCTAATTTTCAAAGGGGAGATCTAAAATTTTTAAGGACCTTTCAGTTTCACGCACTGGTCGCTAGAATGAGTCGTAGAACTACATTATGGTTAAGATGAGCTTGTTAGAGTGACCACGCTCGAATATAAAAATAATTCGATAAGTTGGGTAGTTTGCAGCACCTTTAAGCCATGTTGGTCCTTCCCACCTATATATGGTATTTGGGTCGGGTTTAGCCCTCTTGACGCACGGTTTTCGTTAGTTTTTACATAATATGATACCATTGACTAGGGATTGATCTTCGATTGTATCTCTGTTATCCTATTGGCAACGAACGTATTATGATGTTGTGACTATTCTTTGATCCACAAATTAGTTTAATTTAACCAAAGCGGAATTCATATTTTTCCAACTGTGGAATTACCACAGTCTGTAGCTTACCTCATTTTTTTAAAATTCCCTTTAGCAACCGTAAGTTGTAATGATCAGATAATGGAGAGTCTAACACTAAAGCTGCAGCCAGACTACTTCCAGATAGAAAAAAGATTCGCCGATAGTTACGACTCCAGAAATTGCTAGTTGTACGTCGCACGTGATTGCTCGTGACTTTTGACAAAATAATGAAATCGAAAGTGTCACAATCGAACACGGTTCAACCCGCAACGATTGACCAAACATAACTGGCTGATCATTTGGATATATGATATGAACACCATGATCAAATTATTGATTCATCCCGAAAATAATGAAGCGAATGCCAGCCACAATAATGAAGTGTAGCCTAGCTTTCCAACTGGCAGTTCCAAACTTCTCATACCAGAGCGAGCCCATGTTACATTTTCATTTTTTGTATATCAACCTTGTCGCCATCTCCTGAATTAGTTGTTCCTATTCTACCAAGTTTCCATTTGAGACACAATGCCTAACTGGTTGCATCAGCACTAAATCTTGACCTTTGTTGAAATGTCCTTCTTCCATCTAATCCAAAAATCGTATTTGAATTTTTAGAAGACCTGTAGTCGGTTAGTTGAAATGTTTTCCATTCATACCTCTCCTAGATGTAAGCCTTTCGTATGTTATAGTCAGGTTAGTTGCAACTATACTAGAGATACCGTATATAGCTGAATTAATTTTACAGAAGGCTTCTAATATTCAATGTAATGGACCAAATAACTCAATGTTTATGGTCACAATCGGGTCGTCAATGAATGGCTTTAGTTGTACCAGAGTGCTTTTCTTGTCACTTGTGTACTAAAACTCTAATATCACGAGTCGATTTTCGATCCTTTGCAAGGATTTAAACTGCAGTAATTGTTAGTATATTTGGATGGTTAGAAAACCAGTCACCTCACCCAAAGGTGGATGGTTTTCCTTTAATGGCAAGGCGAGAACTATGGTCTTTCAGTCTAGCCTTTATTGCGAAATTTTGTTTCACAAGTTTTGTGAAGAAATTGATAAAATGTTGGATAGGTGTTCCATTCATTCTTGTGATTTGTGACTACACAAATTGTTATTATTAGAGGGTGGCTACGTTTGGGGAATACAATCGTTTTATTTTATCTGTTTGACCAATTTTATGATAGGACGTGCTATCCCCTAACCTGATGTACAATTATTTGGTAGTGTGAATTTTCTGGCAATTTTTTACCAAACGGTTTAAATGTCTGTAAACCATACCTCTTATTGAACTAGAAGCTCTAGTTTGTAATGTGAACGTGCGGCAACACTTTTTAAATCGTACAGCCTTATTTAGTATTTTCCTTATTTTAAAGTATTTATTCTCACGACATTAACATATTATTAATTTACCGCAACACTATGTGATTGGAATGCTAATTTCACAATAAAACCGCAAATTAAGTTATATACGCGCATTAAATGCGCGATTAACGAATCTAATTGAGCCAATATACGTACATATTAGGTCCGTATATAAACACATTAAGCCGCTCTTAACCTCGAAAAATTTTTATTGTTGTACTCACGTTGCGGTGTTCGTTTAATTAACATTCATATACAAAATATTATGACAAATCAATCTCCTACGAATCAACAGGCCGCCATCAAAGAAAGTATAAACTATTTGTAACCCTTCATTGACCACCAAACCGGAAATATCACACCTATATGTAAACACAGTTTGTAAACATTAAATTGTACAATATGCACTGGGTTAAAAACCATAATATCGATTATGATGATGACGATCTTAATGTACCATACATACAGTAAATTACATTTCAAAAGACACTTTCATTTAAGTTTTTTCTTAAATAAATTAAATAAGAAAACAACAATTATTTATAAAAAAAAAAAAAAGCGATTTGACATTTAGCATTTTTTAACCGCACAGCATATATGGAATGTGGAGTGTGCGGGAGGTGGAATGTAAAGCTTTTTACATTTTTTATATTCGGATTGAAACAATAACAAAACGAAATTATGTTTTCTTATTATGTATTTTGTACAGGTATAGGTTTGCTTCGTTTAACACGATACAACGGTTCCATCCCAAGAGTTCAAGAGGAAACTTGTCGGCCAAGAGGAGACAGAGAGCATATCCATGAGCCCTCCTAATCAGTTTCGGCTTTGTAAAGTTACTCCAGATCACTAAGGCTAACCGGAATTAATAACTATGGTTTGAGCAGAATGGTCTATACATTCCCTAGATCTAGTGCTGATGTTTAATTCCAACTATAGTCGCAATATTGGATTACAATAAGAAGCTATACCGCATATAAATGCGTAGAACAGTGACATTATACGTATACCATCACAAATCCCAGGATTATCGAAATAAATTCTTTGCGACAGTAACATCGACCATCTCTAAGTAAGGTTAGCTAAGAAAGGCTGTACGTTCAGGACTGTCCCTAATTCACGTCTTCGTATAGGGAGATCCAAGTTTTGAAGCGCTTCATGTCCAATTTTGACCAAACTTGTCTTGCTACATACGAGTATGAGGGTGTTAATCCAACTTTCATTCGTCAACGGCCGCTGCCTCTGCTCGCCGTTGAAGAGTTGTACCATGCTTAGATAGGTTGTCCGCATTGTGTTTCGCACTGTCGGTAAAAGCTAGCCTGATACCGTATTTCCTATAGTAAAGAGTACAGCTCAGTTTTGGAGTTTTTTTTTATTATTAAAATGGTTGGTACCTACTGAGGTCACGGTTGTCCTAAAAAGCATCTTGACCTATGGCCAGGAGTTTTTTTTAACAATCACCGTTTGTCATAGCAAAAGCTGGGAAGTTTGATTATATGGACCCAAAGTTTTTTCGGCTTATTAGTCTGTCCTCCCCTTTTCTTAAACCGTTAGAAAGAATCATCGACAGATTTTTTAGAGACCATCACTAAAAAAAAAAATTAAAATTGGGCGGATTACTCCAGCACTCGGACAAATACATATACTTACACATTAAAAACACCCAACCGTGATTTTTGGTCACCACCGGGAATCGAACCCGAGACCCTCGAATAACATAGCAAGCACGCTACTTACTGTGCTATCGAAGGCGACCATCACTAAATTACCTCCCCACTCAGTAACATGCCACATGCTTCCTGTGAAACGGTCACAAGGATTGAAAGATCACTCAATATAGTAACCAATTACTTGTACGTACTTTCCTGGACAAAGCCATTGTCATGTGGATAGAACCCATGCTCAAGGCTCGCAATTCGGAGGCTGAGGTGGATGGCGTCAAAGTTACCAAAGACTGGCTTCATGGAGGTGTACTCTCACCTCTGATGTGGTTTTTGATAATTGATGAAATACTTGTTCAGCTGCATCAATCTGGCTTCATTGCACAGAGCTATGCTGATGATCTGTTTTTACATGTCTTCCTGACTTAACGCAATTTGCTTTAACTATTGTGGCGGCATGGTGCGTTAATAAGGGTCTTCACGTCAACCCGTCTTAAACTAATTTAGTTATCTTTACTAGGCGCAGATCTGGACCAACCAGTAATTTTTTCACTTTTTGGGAAACCGATTACCAGATATGACCTAGTCAAGCACCTTGATGTTATCCTAGATAGCAAACTTTCCTGAAAATGTCATCTTGATTGCAAACTTCAAATCTAAATATCTAAATAGACTACAGACAAAATTGCTTGTAGGGCTGTAACTGGTGCTATGCCCTAGACTCCACTACTTGCTGTGGAATTTCTACTCTCCATGCCTCAGCTACGCAGCGTTATACTTGGCACTGCTTGCTGTGCAGCGTTTCTCTTGAGGTGCATTAGACCTTGAAATACTCTCGGTTCTATTGTGGGGCATAGACAAATGTTCAAACCTTTTACAGGATTTTCTCAATAAATCAGACGAGAGCTTAGTCTTCTTTTCGGACCGTCCTCTCTTTAATCTCAGTGCTGGATTTGGAATTTACTGTCCCTGGTCTGTTCTGAGATTTTTTGAGATTGGGTTCGTTTTGCACTGTTTTGCAGGCGGAAGTAATAGCACTGACAATTATTGCTATTGAGGATTTGAATTTCGCTGTTAAAGATCAAAACATGTGTCTGCGTACTAGCAAAGTTGTACTCAAATCATTGAATAATCTTTGAACCATTTCAAAATTTGTCAAGGATTGCAAACACTTCATTAACCTTTTTGGTTACATGCCAACCCAGAGCGAACTTACCTAATAGAGTCCTTACCACGACTGAAGTATAGAGGGTACTTTGAGTAAGTGTAATTAGTTCAGCTTGATAAACCGTGCAGGGTCTACCCAGACTATCCGAGAATCTGAGCACATACTTGGGACAGTAAAATGCAAATCCTGCACTGATTTCTGAACGAGAGCCATCGGTAAAAACGATTATCGACTCGACTCAGACTATACAGTCTATTGAAATCTTGAAGGAACCACAATTCTTTGGAGGGTAAAACGACAGAATGCGTTGATGAAGTTAAATTCAGGCAATAGCCTGACATTCACCATTTCAACCTCCAGAATATGTGTCATAAGTTTATTAAGAATCTGTCAATGCCCTGTACATGTTCCGAAGCATCCCATACACCTCCCAAGACTTTTACTCCCAAAGGTAAAACCCTGATTTCAAGGTGAATGACATTATTTTGGGGGTCAGACCCCAACAATTGCCAAGGGACCTTCTGAATTGTCATAACTTATAATTAAGGTGAATTTTCCAGGTAAGTTTATCATCATCGTCCATGTGTACGCTGCCCAAAGGGGTTAAGACCAGTTAAGGTTTAGAGGGATTGGTGTTATACATATAACCCATTTTCAAAACACCAAACTTCCATTATATTAAGGCTCTGTGTCAGATCACATAAGACGTTCAAGTATTTACTAGAAACTGCCAAAACGAAATCATCCGCTTAGCTTTGCACGACAAGAGTCACCACATTGGTGAGGGTAATCCTTCTTGTGGGGAGCTCTTGGGCTCTACAAACCCGAGATTTAGGATCGGCACGTGAAACTAAGTGCAGTCACTTAGGAAACCATATAGTAGCGTTGGAAGGCCTAATCACGTGCATGAAGGAGTATCGGCTGGAACTCGTTGCCCTTCAAGAAACTTGCTGGCCTAAAAGTGGAAACCTGTGTCACAGGCCTATACGTTGCTCTGAAGATGAACTCGGAAATCTTAGAGCTTGATTTCTTCTTCGGTTGCAATAATCAATTTTGTCATTCATTGAAATTTGTGAACACACACCAACAAAAGTCAGTCAGCCCCAAGATAAAAGATCGAATCACCCTACGATAAAAGTTTCGTGACAGTCTGGGAACACAACGAAATGCATGAGACGTTTCGATTGTGAAAATTTGATAAAGGAAGATCAAACGAAACGATATCAGGATCTTGTCAGCAACAGCATTGAGGAAGCTGTAATTGCCATAGTCTAACTGTGTGAACACTATCTGAGAGGTACTAACTGTTTGACGACGAGTGTCGTCTTGCAATCGAGCAGCAAAATATAAATCATAGTGAAGTGCAATTACGTTTCACCATCGCGGGAAAAAACAAGCCTGCCCATGCTACGATGGCAGCTAAGCGGATTTGTAGATGGAAGAAGTGAGAAGGGTGGAAGGCCGAGATTCTGAAAGTACAAAGACTCAGCAATGACCGCAGTTTACCGGGATGAAACTTACTATATTTACTTTCAACATCGACGCAGTATTCGACCGACGCATGGAGTGGACACTTTACCGACCTGCTTGGTGTTCATCATACGTGACAGACTGTTGTTGACTCACCTCAAATACAGCCTACGGAGATTTGCATTGAGGATCTCTCCTCAAGGAATTCGATAAGGCCATGCAGAGATTAAAACGAATCCGAATATCTTGGGTGGGCTGCATTAAATAAATCGGAGCTCTTGATATTCGGAGGGGATAACGAGTTATTTCTGATGAATGGAAAGTGGCCGTGATTTGCTTCATCTTCAAGAAGATGTCTTTTTCGTACAGAAATTAATTTCCAATTTTGACTGGCGGGGAAGATAACTCTATAACTTATATAAAAGTACATATGAACCCGCGTTATACTCGTGCAACCTGTATACAATTATGATAACATAAGATGGTGCAAAAAAATCTTTAATTCAAGTATCCATTTCAATTCGATTTCAAAAATCATAAAATTTCTTCTTTTGTTATTGTGTTTTGTAATTGCGGTTAACAAGTACATAAAACACTTTTTTATGAGACGCGAAATATGTATTTCTCAAGAAGGGTTTACGGTTATACATACTATATGCACGCTCGACCTCTAAGTTCGTGTTGGAGTTTGCAATTAAAAACCATTTTATTCGAGTTGTGTAAAATTGACGTTGATGGATTTATGTACGAGTATACTGAATGTATGCCGACACTCCTTTGAGTTTACAACGTATCTGCGCGATAATTAATTCTTCTTCTTTTTCTTCTTAAACGTGTCTCGTATATCCGCGATCCGCAACCAATAAATTTTTTTAAAATTTCATTCATAATTTCGTTTTATCGATTTGTGTTAATTTAATTAAACGCGCCAATTTTAATGGTATACAGAGTGTGTGTGTGTGTGTGCGTTGTGTACACAGAACAAATTCGTACAAAACCGACTATAAACAGAAGTTTGAACTACTTTCATGTTGAAGATGCTATACGATCCGATCATCAAATTATTTTTTTTTCGAGAAAGGTAAACAAAACATATCTTTAAGATCATCGTGTACAAATGAAAGAAATGCGGTCATGCAAGTTTTTTCATTTTTGGTTTTTTGGTTTAGTTCGGTTCGGTTTGCTCAAATCTTTTTAATTTCTTTTTTTTTTCTCGTTTTATTGAATTGGTTCTTGTGTGTGTAGAGTATGTGGTAAGCATTCATTCAAGAATGATTCATAAAATTTTTTGATGATCGAGTGGACCACAAAAAATACAAACCAAATGAAATGTATTGGACAAGTTTGTAGATGTGTAAATAAATATTGTTAGAAGAGACAGTGTACGATTATACGAACACACAGGTGGAAATAGTCTAGTGCGCGAGATTGAATGGTTTTCTTGATGAAGATGTATATGCGTACGCGACACCGCGAGTACTTAATGTCACCGCCACAAGTGTCTGCTTTGTCGAGTTTAATTTGTGCAGTTAACAAGTTTTTTTTTAAGTGATGCTCTCGCTTAACATGCACTCAACATAAATTTCTAAGCAGCTGCGGAATTGGCGTGGCGCTGATACATTTTTTTTTTTTTTATCTTTAATTGAAGAAAATTGTAGTTACAATCAAAAATCTACCGACATTACACCGTCAATTCAAAATAAATTTATTAGTGGCGACGAAGAGTCCAGTACGACGCTGCTAACTGCAGAGGAAGCGGTGCATTAAAGCCCTTAATCTTTTCTAGTGATTAGGATTAGTATATCGAAAAATGTCTGCTGTGTAAACTTTTTGCTTCTGCCTAATAATTTCTAAATTTAATTTACTTAGTTTAGTTATGATGAAGGTATTTTATTGAGTTTGGAATTCTGGTCCCCTTAGATTTAGGAAAGCTAGTTCCTTTCTGAGTTGATAGAAGACGTTAGGCTCTTCTGGTTTCTTAATGTATTGATTGAGGGAGTCTGGTTTCTTTTGGTTATGGAAGCTGGATGTTTTATGAGTTAATTGAGGATGTATCCTCATGATTGAGGAAGTGTGGTCCCTTTATGTATTGATTGGGAGAGTCTGGTCTCTTTTGGTTTTCGGAAGCTGGTTGCTTTATGTGTCGATTGAATAAGTCTCGTCCTTTTTTTTTTTTTTGATTGAGGGAGTCTGGTTTCTTCAGGTTTATAGAAACTGTTTCCTTTCTGTATTTATTGAAAGAGTTTGGTCCCTTTTAGTTTATGGAAGCTGATTCCGTTAAGTGTGGATTGAGCGAGCCTGGTCCTTTTGGTTTATGAAAGCTGGCTTATTTATGTGTTGATTGAGGAAGTTTGGTCCCTTTATGTTTTGATTAAGGGGGTCTGGTCTCTTTTGCTTTATGGAAGCTAGTTCCATAAAGAGGATCTGGTCCCTATTTTAATTTATGAAAACTGGTTGCTTCATGCATTGATTGAGAGAGGCTGGTCCCTTTATGTTTTGATTGAAGGAGTCTGGTCTCCATTTGTTTTGATTGAGGAATCTGGTCTTCTTAGGTTTATGGAAGTTGGTGACTTCGTGTGTTGATCGAAAGAGTCCGGTCATTTTTGATTTAGGAAAGCTTGTTGCTTTATATGTTGATTGAGGGAGCCTGGTCCCTTGTGTGTTGATTAAAAGCGTATGGTCCGGTCCCTTTATATTTTGACTGAAGAAATATGGCTTCTTTAAGTTAATGGAAGTTGATTCCCTTATGTGTTGACCTAGGTAGTCTGGTCCTTTTGATTAATGGAATGTGGTATCTTTATGTGTTGATTGAGAAAATCTGGTTACTTTCATGTGTTAATTGAGGAAGTCTGGTCCCTTTTCGTTTTGATTCAATAAGTCTGGTCTCTTTAAGTTTATAGAAGCTGGTTGCTTTATGTGTTGATCGCAGGATCTGTTCCACCATTTAATTTACGAAACCTGGTTGCATAATGACTGATGGAATCGGGTCCCTTTATATTTTGATTGTGGAAGTATGGTCCCTGATTGTTTTGATTGAGAAAATCTCATCTCTGTAGGTTTATGGAAGCCGGTGACTTCGTGTGCTGATCGAAGGAGCTCGGTCCTTTATGGTTTAGGGAAGCTGGTTGTTTTATATGTTGATAAAGAGAGTCTGGTCCCTTTATGTTTTGACTGAACGAGTCTGTTCCCTTTATGTTTGTGGAAAGTTGTGGGTTTGCTGGGTTTGTAGCAGAGATCCCTCGCTGTGCGCTGGTTTGGCAGCATTGTCTTCGTCTGATTTCAGATGGACCCATTATGGTTTTCTGAGTGTTGATGATTTTGTGAAACTGTAGTTGTCTATAGTTTCCTTGTGGTTGTATGTTAATCGTGTTGATCGCCATCTTGTTGAATTGTTTTAAAATCTGGGGAATTTATTCCGACATTTGTCGAAGGTACGTCCCTTTGTAATGGTCCCTTTACAGGATCTTACGAGATATAGGATTGTCGTGGTGGTTCGAATTTAATGGTTCAAATACATTTGGTTTATGATTTTGGTTTTTATAGTTGGGTTGCGAATTTACTCGTGAAGATTGTATTGGCTGTGAATATATTTGTTGTTTTCCTTGGTTTTATATGGTCTCGTTCTGTGCATTCCTTCCCATAAACATTGTTGTGCGTATCTCAAGTTTGACTATTGTCAGTAATTGCACGCTATAATTCTTTTATTGGTTTTGGTAATTTCTGGTTTGCTGGCATATGGTTTATGGTTTGTTTTTGGTTGCGGGATGGTTGTATGTTGGTTCGCCAGTTGCCATAATTAACAGCTTTTAGATATTAGATAAAAGCTACAAATTGTAATTTCTCAATACCAAAATTTAGTCGACTTTTCCTTTTACTCACATAGTAAAATACACGAAGAATTGTGTTCCATCAGCGCAAGATACATTTGGATTTGGCAATTTGAGGAATTTTATTTTCCACTGCAGATGTTGCTGTAGTTTTCTCTAATGTTACCATTAGAATATTTTAACTATGTGTTTCATGGTTATTTCAGGGACAAATTTATCTGAGAGTGATCCAAATAGTTGGGATAATTAAAAATACATCTAGATTCCTGCTACATGATACAAATTATTTATTGCTTTAATTCTGTATGATTGAACTAAGTTGTATATTTTAAAGTTGACCGGTAATTCGTGGGTTTCTGTAGCTAGTCCGGACTATCCATTCCATATGTGATCCATTCCATATGTCGTTCGACTCATGAAACTAAACAAGCAGCAACCAACCTATATAGGATACAGGACTTGTCGTTGGTGATCTGGCTGAAAATGTTTGACAAATCGACTATGCCAATTTCAGATACACTTCGAACGCTTAACAACCCAGTGAAATATTCTATAAAAGCAACAAATGGGCGCCGAAAGATCTCGAATTTTCCTTCGATTCGAAGAAATGCTTGGATCGATTTTTTGACACATGTTCGACACTCGATATTCCACTTCTTGATACATTTTGAAGAACGCATATCGTTCGATTTCGAGATCAGTCGATTTTGAGATACTTACCCAAGATTTCTTCGAATACCTGCTCGAATTTTTATATTTAATTTTTCAAATTTGTGGATGTCTTTTTAGAACATTCGGATTTATTCGACTATTGCGGATGCATTATTTCAAAATGTATATCTGCTTTTCCCGATTCTGCCGAATTTATCAAATTTTTTAACTTTTTCGATTTTCTTGGTTTCATTTCTCAAAATTTTCGGAGGTTGCGATTTTTTTAAATATTTTCGGAGTTTAATTTATAGATTTTTTCGGTTTCAGTACTCGAATTTTTAATATTTATGTATAATTTTACTTCTTTCGAAATTTTTAAGATTTTAGTGTTTTGATTTATTCTTCTTTTATTCAAAATTTTTCGAATTTTTAATTTTTTTTGGGAGTTTTCTTGATTTTCAGTTTTTCTCGAAATTTGCGAATTTAATCAAGAACTTTGGGCAACAACTAAGCGTTCCAATTATTTGGCTTTGATTTCACCAGCACATACGTTAACCATTAAGGCGGATCACCAAATCAGTTAGCAAATTTGCTGCTTTGGAAGCCACTCTACTAACACCTTGGTATAAAAATGTTCCCAATTTAGCGCCGTTGATTGTGAGATCGACTTTAACTTGTTAACTTATTCAATTCTAAATTATTTCCAGAGATCTTGGTAGACAAGATATGAAAGATTTTATATAATAGACATAACAATCCTGATGGGTCGAACCAACTCGCGAATTTGGAGAGGACGATCCGTTTCATGATTTTCTCTTAGATACTCTTAGCAGCTTCAAATTTTTCGGAATTTTTTGATTTTTTAAATTATTAATAAAAAGTTATTTTCCAATTTTTCAGATTCTTTCGAAATTTTAGGATTTTTTCAAATTTTTCGAATTCCGAAGGTTTCTGAAAATTTTCCAATTTTTCAATTTTGTCGATAGTTTTTACTTTTTCCCAAAATTTTCATATTTAATCGAATGTTGTGAAAGTTTTTAAAAGTTTTTCGAATTTTTTAGTTTATTTGAAAGTTTCCATTCTTTTCGGCTACGTAATTCGAAGCTTTCGGAATTTATCGGATTTTTTGAAATTTTTCGATTTTGTCGGTTTCTCGAAATTTTCGGTTTGTTTTAATTTTCGGATTTTATGAAATTTTTCGAATTTTTCAGAATTTAATTTCCAGATTTTTTCGGTTTCAGTACTCGAATTGTATTATATATATTTTTGACTTTCTTCGTATTTTTTAAGTTTTTTGTAGATTTTTAATTGTTTTTGTTTTTTCTTGATTTTAAGTTTTTCTCGAAATTTTCCGATTTGATCACATATACACTGTAGAATTCGGGAGATCACATGGAGTTGATATTGATTTTTGTAGAACTCCTACACTCCCTCACTTGTTTGACTTTAATTTAACCAGCACATACGTTACCTATATATAAATGATTCCGCAGAAACCATTTTGTAGCTCCAACAACTCCCTTCTTTAATAAATCTGCTGGACATAAATTTGCCTTTTTGCCGCCCTCGTTGGCACAGTAAGTAGCGTCCTTTCTTCATTATTCGAATTATTCTTTGTTATTCCATCTCGGGTTCGGGTCCCGGTGATAACCAAAAATCACGGTTGGGTGTTTTTAATGTGTAAGTATATGTGTTTGTCCGGGTATTGCACCGTGGGCCAATTAGTGGCATTGAGTGCTGGATTAATCCACCCAACTTTAATTTTTTACTTAAAACCTTGGTATAGAAATGTTCCCAAGGGTAAGTACAGTAGATTGTGATATCGATTTTAATTTGCTAAAGTATTCAATTTTTATTGAGAGGGCTATTCATTTCATGATTTTCTCTGTGGTGCTCTTAGCTGCTTCTCATTTTTCGGAATTTTTGAATTTGTCGTTTTTTTTTTGTTTTCAATTATTAATAAAAAATTATAATTTTTTAGATCCGTTCGAAATTTTAGGATTTTTTTGATTTCCGAAAATATTCAAATTTTTCGATTTTCTTTAGTTTTTCTTAAAATTCGAATGTTGTGGATTTTTTTGAAAGTTTCGAATTTTTTTATTTATTTGAAATTTTTTCGACCACAAAATTCAAAATTTTTTGATTTTCTCGGTTTTTCGAAATTTTCCCAATTTTTTGGTTTGTTAGCAATATTTTTACATTCTAGAGGTAAGTCAAAATTTTTTGATATATTTATACAAAATTGTGGGCTTTTCAAATAATCCTTTGAATTCGCCGATATCAAAATGATATCACTAATTTGGGTTTGGACGATCAGCGAATGGATTGAATGAATGTTGATGATGAATGAATGGATTGAATAAATGTTGTGTGAATAGGCTATGGACCAAAAAAGTGTCTATGCCAAGTCCTTTTTAAAAAAAAAAGAAAAAAAGTGCAATGATCAGCAAGAAGCAAGTTTCATGCGAAATTTCTATTTGGCTTACGTTTAGCGGCTCCTGGAAGATAAGAATAATTCAAAAACATTAGAGTAATTCTTTAATTCACAATTTCCAATGCGTAAAATTTATTTTAAAAAATTGTTCAGCAATTATCTATATAGGTTTGCCATGATGGTATCTAGCGATAAAAAATTAATAATTGTTGTTCAATACAATTCATGGTTTTCCGGTTATCGCCAAACATCTTTTGTTCAAGGAAGGCTATTGAACTTAAAGAGTAACAATGAAGTAATCATCTAGCTCGAATAGCTAAGCTGTGGCAAATGTATGTTTTTGTCGTATGAACAGAAAAAATCTTCCCTTCAATATTCTATGGCATTCAACTTCCCTAATGTAATGACTTGCAGTGGCTAAAATATTGCACCTGCAAACTTTTGATGAATTAAACTCCCATTTTTTCTCACTCTGTAACAAAAAGCACCAACAACAATTCATCTATAGTTTATAATTTAGTTTTATTCTTGATAATAATAATAATAATTTCTTACAATTACAAAATTACATTTTCTGATTTAATTTATTTTTTTAATGTGTGTGTGTGTCTGTGTATGTGTGTGTGTAAAGTTTTAGTCTTGTTTTTGGTTAAATACTTGTTTTGCAATAAAATAAATTTCTTAAATTAGATTTTCGTGCGCCACAACTGTCTCTATATGGATGCTAACAATAATCTCTCGCTCTGCACATTAAAATTAATTTGGGTTCTCGTTCGTTTCGTTTTAATTATTTTAAATTATATTTAATTTAAAATCCTATATTTAATTACATAAATAAATATATCGCTATATGACTAAAAAAAAATATATATTATTATAAAATTGGTTTGGTCCTAAGGTTTGGTCCGCGTGCACCAGCGCCACCCATTTGAAAACTGCTAAAACACATTTTCATAGCACGCGACGCCGCGCCCACTCCACACCGCACCGCACCCCAAAATACCAATTCGCGCACATTCTGCATTTTTTTTTTATTTCTGTTTTTATTAAAAATAGTAGTACGACGCGGCATGCCGTACAAAACGCCGAGGCTCATCGATAAAATTATTTTGCTGCTGCTGTTGAATGCCATGGTTTAGGGATAACACTTTAGCGATTATGTTAAGCTCGTCACGTGATGATCGGCCGGGTGTGATTCCGGATTGGAAAAGTAAATTTTGTAGTTGCGAGTTAGCGAATTGTCGGTTGAAATTATAATTTTGTTGTTGTTGCTGTTGTTGTGGTTGAAAATTTTGTTGTGGTGTTTGGAAATTTTGTTGTTGCGTTTGGAAATTTTGTTGAGATGGTTGGAAATTTCGGGCGAAATTTGACGTACCCGATTCTTGGCGGAACACACGATTACGCGTGGCTAACGGTAATTGTGGTAAATTTTCTGGTACTGGAATTATATTATTGGCGCTTGGATTAAAAAAATTACCGAATGACTTGTTCGGTGGTTGTTGCACCGTTGGCAATAGCGGTGGAAGTAATGTTTTTAACGGTTGAATACTGTTGGTGAATTGTGGCGTTTGTGGTGTTTTTGCTAGAAAATCGGCTGGCTCTCGGATCGGCAGTTGCTGTTCAATCGAAATGGGACTTAACGAAATGCTCGGCACAAATTGTACATTATTCGATTGGACTGGCGGTAATAATCGTAATTGTTGTTGTTGTTGTATTTGCTGCTGTTGCTGTACTTGCTGCTGCTGCTGTTGTGCTTGTAGTCGTTGGATGCGAATTCGATTTTCCTCTTCGGCGCGTAATCTTTGGTCCAAAATAATTTGATTTTGACGCTGCTCTTCTAAATACCGTTGCCGATTCAAGAGCACCTCCTGCTGTCGATTTTGATTTTGGAGCAACAAAACCTGTTGTTCCAATTCGCGATGTCGCTGATCAAAGAACGTGGGGAAAGTTTGTTGGCTTGGCACGATTTGGGAAACCGTAGCTGCCGCTTGTGCCTGTGGTTGAAGCTGCGATCCTTGAGGCGGTGCAAAATTATTTCGTTGTGCAAACGCAGGTAGGGAATTGACAGGCTTATACAATGGGATTACATTCCGCGGCATTCCAAACTCATCTTGCTGGATGGTAAACGCTGTAACCAAAGGGGCTTGATAAATTTGCACATCGTTCTCCCGCACCTTTTCGATATTTTCACCATCCTCATTATAAACTGGGGCCGGGGTTGTAGTCGTCGTGGTCGTTGTAGTCGTTGTCCGAGGTGCTTTTGACGGTTCCGGTTTTGATTTGTCCATTTTTTTCATCATCGCTTCGGCTTCGTTGGCATTGACCGATGTCGAAACGCTTCGCGCTAACTGAATCGTTTCAATTTTGATGCCATCATTGTTTTTGATCGGATCTAGATGATCAAATTTTATAATTATTTCGTCATCATTTTTTGTTTGATTTAAATTACCAAATTGAGATGGCAATAGCGAGACTTGAGGTGCTGACACAACAGCCGTTCTAATTTGTTCATCACTATCGGGTGCCGATTTTTCGGCTTCCGCGACAAACGAATGAAACTGTATCATAGTCGGATCGGCACCCGTGCTCTCTTCGAGTATTTCATCGATTTGCCTATTTGTTCCGTCATTGATGGGTGCACTTGTAGTTGCTGTATTCGTACCGCCCGCAAGTTTCTCCTCCTCCGATTCCTTTTCTAGTGTGCTCAACGCCTTTAAGAGTGCCTTACGTAAAATCGGGTCGATTCGAATCGGCCTCGTTTCATCGATTTCATTATTTTCGTCGGCTCGCACCAAGGTCGCGGTCAATAACACAACACAGGTTAATACGGTCACCTGGAAATAAACAAAATAAAAATATTTACATTAATTAACTTGTCTTGTGAGCGTCCATTAAACGATGATCGCGCACGTTCAAAGGTTATTTTCAAGGCACCATAATGAATTCTATTGTACACTTGACTATATAAACAGACAGATTTTCACTTTATGATATTTACATATATTTTACATAACGTAAGAAAATGAAATTTTTTTCAACATATCATACAACATATAAATGTACGATGTACATACACCATGATACGGCCGACGAATTACATAAGGTACAGCGTTACAAAGATAGGGGCATTTACGTTAATTAATTAATTTTATGTTCCGAGAAAGTTGGTGAAATTGTTATGTGTTCGCGCTATCTTAAAGTTATAATACATTTTTGAAAATTATCGCGGGTATTGTTGGAGATGCGGACACCCCTCCGCGAATATTTAACACATAAATACCTTTTGTGCGTCTATATAAACGCACATGACTCGTATCGAATTGTTTTTTTTTAAATTAAGTTAATTAAAAAAATTATCAAAAGATTAATCATATATTGTCTTACATTTAACCGCTCCATGCATCGGAGAATCTACTATCTAGATATCCAACAAATTTAAGACGAATGAAGACGGTAAATTATAAAATCATGCAATTGATTGATTATTAGAAAATATTATCTCGCTGTCTGATCAATCACAGTATATAAACCGTGTTTAAGAGGTCAACACTAGTTACAAGTAAATTAATAGCTGTACAATGGGTAAATGCAATCAAAATTTATGGTATTCGTGACATAAACTATGTTCTGTACAACAAATTGCTTCTTCAATTAGTGGATATATTGTTAAATTATTTGGCCCCTGTGGTCGGGGGGCACTCACATGTCTCGTAAATCTAAATTGCACGAACATGTTTCCTAAGAATACCACCACAGTATCCTTTGCTTGTCGTAGGAGGCGACTAAACGGTTGGATCGCTGGGCTGACGACCCGCATCCGTAAAAAAATCAACTGTTTATAAAATCAACAAAAAGAAAAATGGATACCGCCAAAACAACACCGGACCCCCGCTCAAGTACCCGGATACGAGATTTAGGATCGGCACGTGGAACGTGCAATCACTTAGAAAACCAGGAGCGTTGGAGGGTCTAATCACGTGCATGAAAGAGTATCGGCTGGAACTCGTTGCTCTTCAAGAAACTCGCTGGCCTCAAAGTGGAGACCATGTGTCCCAGGGCTATACGTTGTTCTACAGTGGAGATGACCTCGGAAATCTTGGAGCTGGATTTCTTCTTGGGCCGCAGGTAAAGAAGGCTGTTTTGGATTTTCAAGCAGTCAATAACCGATTGTGTATGCTTCGCCTGCGCATGAAGTTAGCCAACCTGTCGATAATTTGTGTACATGCGCCCACAGAAGTCAGCCAGCCCCAAGATAAAGACTCATTTTACAATGACTTGGACGATCTGATGGGATCTATACCCGAACACGATGTTAGAATGGTAATTGGGGACTTTAATGCTAGAGCTGGCAGAAATCAGGCCGACTTGTGTGAAAACATAGGTCCGTACTCCCGACACGAAACTGCGACCGATAATGGTGAGAGAATGATGTACTTTGCAATTGCTCATGATCTTAGAGTAGCAAGCACATTCTTCCCTCACAAACAGATACACCTAGAGACATGGACACATCCTCGCAAAACATCCCGGAGCCAAATTGACCACGTGTTAATTTCAAAAGGGCGAGCTCGGGTTGTGCAGGATGTGAGAACTTATCGGTCAGCAACCAAATACGTAGGCAGCGATCATTATTTGGTCGCTGCAAAGCTACGGTGGAAGTTTTCGTACAGGTCGGGGAACACAGCGAAACGGATGGAACGTTTCGACTGTGAAGGTCTGATAAATGAAGATCAAAAGAAACGATATCAGGATCTTGTCAGCGACAACATTGAAGGAGCTAATTACCAGTCTGACTGCGTGAACTCTGTCTGGGAGGTACTGAAAACTTCGGTTGTCAGTGCTGCTCAACAGACTTTAGGTATAGTGAAAGTCAGACCCAAGAATGATTGGTTTGATGACGAGTGTCGTCTTGCAGTTGAGCAACAAAATATAGCACATAATGAAGTGCAACAACGTCTCACAATCGCAAGGAAAAACAAGGCAGCTCTTGCAAGAAGGGCAGCTAAGCGGATTTGTAGACGGAAGAAGCGAGAATGGTGGAAGGCCGAGGTTCTGAAAGTACAACAACTCAGCAATGAGCGTAGTTCACGTAATTTCTTTAAAGGAATTACTGGATTGCACCATACTTTCAGGCCTTCGTCAACCGCCATTCGGGACCGGGATGGAAACCTCTGTGTCAACATCGACGCAGTACTTGACGCATGGAGTGGACACTTTACTGAGCTGCTTGATGTTCATCATGCATCACAGACTGTTGTTGAGCCACCTCTAGAACAGTCTGCGGAGATTTGCACTGAGGAGCCATCCCATGAGGAATTCACTAAGGCCATGCAGAGAATGAAACGAAACCGCTCACCTGGAGTGGACTGCATTAATTCGGAGCTCTTGATATTCGGAGGGGATACTTTGTGGAACTGTCTTTTCGACCTTATTCGATTAGTATGGCGAACCGAAGTTATGCCTGATGAATGGAAAGTGGCCGCGATATGCCCCATCTTCAAGAAGGGAGACCGCTTGAAGTGTGAGAATTATCGCGGTATAGCTCTCCTTTGCACAGCATACAAGTTACTATCATACATTTTATTGGATAGAATCACTCCTCTGGCGGAAGGCTTGGTTGGTGACTATCAGGGAGGATTTCGTCCCAATCGATCAGTCACTGATCAGGTCTTTTCGCTGCGGATGATTCTATCTAAATATTATGAGACATCCATCTCCGTACATCAGGTTTTCCTGGATTTCCGGCAGGCCTACGACTCGATCAATCGAGAGAGTTTGTGGTCTGCCCTGGAATACCTAGGAATGCCAACAAAATTGGTACGACTGTGTAGGATGACAGTGACGCAGTCTCAATGCTGTGTTAAAGTTGAGAACAGGCTATCGACAATTTTTGCAGTTAACTCGGGTGTTCGGCAGGGAGATGCTCTGTCCCCGATACTCTTTAATCTCATGTTGGAGTACATCTTTCGTAAAACTGAAACACCTCAGCGTAACATCTTATATCGCCAGTCCAATCAAGTGCTTGCATATGCAGATGACATATGCGTGATTGGACTGAATAACAACGGAGTGAAAGAAATACTTGATCCGCTTGTAGAGTTTTCAGCTTCTGTTGGACTCCAGATCAATGAGTCCAAAACGAAATACCTGATCTCTGGTTTTAGAGACAATGGCACACCAGATTTTAGTAGTGGCCACCACACGTTTGAGGGAGTGAGGAGGTTCAAATATTTGGGCTCTCTTATCACTCACGATAACAGTGTGGGTGAGGATATTAAAGTGCGGCTGGCAGCTGGCAGTCGTTCTTTGTATCCTCTAAGGCCACTGCTAAAATCTAAATACTTATCAAGTGCCGTGAAGCTGAAGCTTTACAAAGCGTTGATCAGGCCCGTTGTTATGTTTGGATGTGAAAGTTGGGCGCTGACGGATGAGTACGAGAGATGGCTCCTTACATTTGAGAGAAGAATCATGCGTGTGATTTACGGCCCTAAACGCGAAATAGATGGTACATACCGAGCTCTGTACAATTTCGAGATCAGAGATCTGATGAAGATCCCCGATATTGTACATGAAGTTAGATCTCAGCGAGTACGCTGGCTCGGTCACGTTCTGCGTGCTGATCCGGAACGAATTGTGCAGCGATCTCTGAAAGGAGAGCCACCATATGGTAGGCGCAGAGGTCGTTGCAGGCGACGATGGCTCCACGATGTAGAGAACGACTTGGCCTCTTCAGATTGTCTAAGACAGTATGAAGACCAAGCTCAGGATCGAAACCGTTGGAGCCAGATTGTTGATTCAGTAAGGGGCCAGTAATGGCCTTTAACACTGTTATTATTATTGTTAAATTACATGCAGGAAGAGAAAATACTGAATAGTTGCTAGATTAATTTTATTAAAATTGTATGTGTGCATTGAGTCCAAGATACCGGAAATTTCATATCAGGACTTTTAATCGGAGTAATCGGTTAACAGTCAAAAAACCCGACGAGCTAGACATCCTTCAAAGTATATCTAAGTAAAAAAAAATTTGTCTATACGGAGCAAATGCACAGTGGTTAAAGCTGTGACGTATGGATCGGGAGGTACCGCTTTGGAATCTAAATAAAGGTGCAAAAGTGGTTCTTTATACTGGAAGATTTAGAAATTATGTTTCCACAAGTCCACAGGTATAATATGTAAGCCGTATATTCCTGTGCTTGTACTCTAAACATCCCATATATTGACCATTTACCCAATTAACATTAAATTTCACTGAGAAGTTTAAAATTAGTCGATCCAAGAAGAAGAATTTGTTGATGAAGGAAACATTTTCGGGCAGAACAAATTGGTCTCGTTCTGGGCATTTAAAACTGCTGGAATGTTTATATTTAGAGCGTATCACCTAGTTCTACATATTTTTTACTTTCGAGCTCTCGATAAGCATACTCGATCCCTTCGGAATGCTTTAATAACCACGGTATCTCGAATCATCTGCAATACGTCGGATTAAGTTTTTATTTTTAAATTTCATTGGGTGTTGCTTAAAAAATCATTTTTCTGTTGCCACTCCCGCTTAAGATATCAAGGATTTTATTTCCACACAGACTTTTTTAAATGTTATTTCTTTTCCAACCTTTACAATTAGTTTAGGTATATACTTCACTTTATTTGACTCTAGGTCGAAGATTAGCTGAATTTCTAAATAAATTTAAGAATTTATTACTCGTTGAAAGTGAAGAATCGATGGGCCAAACCATCATGTTCATGTTAGTATAGGCTGGCGTTAAGCAATGCAGTATTTAAAAGGTTAATCAAAAAATGGACCTGTAGCCGTTAAAAAGATAAGGTATCACAACGAACCGCCATCGATCTAAGGGTGAAAAGCAGCCGTTCTATAAAATAATTAACTAACCAATTCTCCGAAAAGACAATTAACCGAAAACGACAGTTCACCAAAAACGACAATTCACCGAAAACGACAATTCACCGAAAACGATAATTCACCGAAATCGACAATTCACCGAAAACACAATTAACCGAAAACGACAATTAACCGAAAACGACAATTCACCGAAAACGATAATTTACCGAAATCGACAATTCACCGAAAAAGTCAATTCACCGAAAACGACAATTTACCGAAAAGCAATTCGCCGAAATCGACAATTCACCGAAAATGAAAATACATGGGAACTACTGTACCGACTATAATGAATTCGAATTATTTGATGGAAACAGGATTCTAAAATAATTTTTGGATACATCAATGGAATATGGCCTATACTGGAACGGAACTAGGACAATTCTTGACCGATTATCATAAAACTTGACAAGTTGAATGAAAATGAGATTTAAAAATGATTTTTCCTATTTTTCCCCCATTTCAGTTGATTCAACACACAAGTAACCAAATTTTCTGAAAATGTTGGATACCATTTTTTTTTTTTTTTTTTTAAAGGACTTGGCATAGACACTTTTACGGTCCATAGCCTTACCTTACATTCACACAACATTCACTCAATCCAATCATTCATCCCATTCACACAAGTACAGTATACCACCTCCGCATTGCATAGCTCCATGTCACCCTGTACAGTGACATGGAAGATGGGTCGGCCCATGAGTTCTACATTCCAACAGAGGGTCAAAGATGTTTTCAATTTACGATCAGTGATTAAATTCGGTGATTTTATTGGATACCATAAAACCACATCATATGGAATTCAAACCAATTGCTGTAACTTTCAAAATCCAAATAAATTGTATCAACCTGGGCCCTGACTTCGTTGTGAAATTTTGTGTTTGGTTTTGGTGAAGCATTGAAAATGGCCAGGTGTCTTGCTGTACTTTTGTGAATTCCTTGAATATTGCTTCCGATGATCATGAGGGGACGATTGATATAATTCATCAAAGTTCGAAAACAGTATACATACTTATAATTTTGAACGATGTAAGATTGAGTGAACGGCCTCATTATTCGGGCGAGGTACCACACGTTCACAGCTAAAATTGATAATATTGAATTTATTGTTATAAACTTCTACATCGCGAACCATTTGAAAACCAGTGAACCAAAAATCTGTTGTTTTTTTTAGCCTTTGTAACCATGATTCTACAACTCATAAATTCTTTCCAAATCAAGCTTCTTTTACTTTTCCATCCAAACACTGTTAATTATTGTAATTTGTTCAACCCTAGTACATACATTTTATCACGTTCGTTACTCTGAAAATTAGATCAAACCTCGAAATGGGACATATTATGAATAAGGAAGAGGATTAAACAGAAGTGGTGGCTCCCGTGTTATCCCTAGATAATTACTACAAAGTTGTTGTAATACACCCTTACTTTGAGGCCTCTTCGTTATAATTTGAATTTAAAGTACATTTATTTGCAGATATGCCAAGTTGAAACATTCACACCGGCAGACAGCAGAAGAATCAATTTAAGGACTGAGATATAGCGTTCAACACATTATTCAGGTTATTAATTAATTTAATGAGCTTGAGGATCAAACCCCAATTGTATGTCTCTGTTCTTACGAGTGGCCAACACTCGGATTGAACTCTGTGACATCACATTATCCGCGGGAAAACAATTTATAGGAATTATGTATTAAATCTATGTTACGTTGCAGCATATGGAAATCCTAACTGCTGCGAATGCCTTGCTTTTTTATTAAGAGAATACGGCAAAACTTTTGTCTACCTTTCAATTGATTCATTCAAAACTGTACATAAATTTGTCGCTTATTGGGCTTAAACCGGAAAAAATTGATTTTGATTTCAAAACCTGTATTTTGAAATCATGTTTTTCACCAGGATTATGAGTCTTCTTCAACACGTGTGACTTAAATCTGAATGCGAGGTCCTTTAGTTTTGAGATTTTTATCAGTGTGAGTTAAACTTAGGTTACTTAATCCTAAATTAGCTTAAGAAAAATGACTTTAGGTTTAGCACAGATAATATAATAATTTATCTACTTTTAACAAATTTTGACTAAATTACTTTAGAAGCCAAGCCTAAGTGTGTCTACAGCTTAAGGCCTAGCTAACTAACTATTGGCTTACAAAAAAAGCAACAAGCATTAACCGAAACCAGAATTTTTGAAACTAGAATTTCGAAACTATGATTATGAAACCAGAATTTATACTTAAGTACGACTTGATGCTAAATTAATGTGACTTAAATAAAAATTAAGCCACAATTTACTAAACTTAACTAACCAAAAATTTAGTTTCCTGCATTTATATAAATTTAACGATTTCATTTAAAGTTGTGGCTTAAGTCAGAATTAATTTGACTGGGTTTGGTTTGCGATTTTGTATCTGTTTGTGCTAAATTCAAAACAGTTAATCTTAAATTTAAATATTGTTTCTTTTTAAATGATGGAATGTGGGTTTTAAATTGAGAACCTTAACTATTCCTAAGTGACTAAACTTTAAATCACTCCAACAGAGAAAATTAAAGAAGAAATGCTGGAAACACTTTTGAAGATGGCTGATGGGGAACGGGATAGAAGAATACCAATTAAGAAGTTTGGCCAAACTGTGCCTACTCCAGTGACAGTGAAAACCACATTCATACCGTTATGGGAGCACTTTTTTTCTAGGTTTGATCGGGTGATCCATGAAGACATAAGTTCCCAAAAGATGTTACCTTTCCCTGCACAGGAACTGGAGGTGCATGGTACCAAATTTAATAAAAGCTAATCAATCTGGGGATAAGCCCATTCATATAGGAATGTTTTTGAAAGATATTTAAATTAGTGGCGAATTATTGAGAGGCAGAACCAATCAGATAGAGGTCCTGACTCTGGTCGTCTCTGCATGACAGCAAATGGAGCGAGTAAAAACCTCAGTAAAGGTGTTTCCTAGTCAAAAATGAAACAGTTTTTATGGCAGGTAGAAGAGAACTGGATACGAATTAAGTATCTGGGTGTAATCAACGATATGCTTTAAGAGCACACTACGCAATCGGTATTACATTTTGGCGACCAGGATAACAATAGGTCTTGTCAGACTTATGTCCAGCGTTTGAGGACCAAGTGGAGACAAGAGAAAACGCTGTTGAGCACCCATATAGATTAGAGGTTTTGGCACACCAAGAGCTTCTGATCAATTAGAAAGATTGCAATGTATATACCATCGTACTACGTACGCACTGGGTGCGTATACTAACATCATGATGGATCACCTTTAAAGATGTTGGCTGATCAGAGGAATTCTAACCCCGAAGATAAACGAACAAACAGATGAATAACTCAAACTTAACAGAAATTTACATTCAGCTGCTGAAATAATGTAAATATTGTGATTCTGGTTACTGCGAGGAGAGGAAAGAGAGGTAGTTAGTCATTCAGAATCCGGCACAATGGTCATGAGGGTTTTCTCCTCCCACAAAAAAAATAAAAGTGACTAAAGCTTAACCGAAATGACTTTAGGTTTAATTAGCACAGACAATTACCATGTAGATACGTAGATCTTTTATGTAAAGGGTCTGAGCGGTCATTTTCCTGATGAATGTGAGGTCCAGGAAAGTTATACCTTCCAAAGCCGACAGGATTTTAGTAAAACCAATTTTAGTAAATCGTTCGAAAGAGGTTCGCGGTATGACTTCCCCCGCCGCGGCCTGTTGACCTTAATGTGATAATATTATAAATGACGCTTTGACAATAAGAACCAACCTACGAAACCATGTATTTAGATTAATTTTAATGCTTATACTTTACGAGTAATTGCCTGCGACCAAGGGTCAGTTACGTTCTATTTTCTGATCATGTTGCTTTATAAAATGTTATCACGTCCGAATTTCGAAAACCAGGATTTTGAAAATAATTTTTTTGGTAAACTTATATTAAAAACTACTTTGTTCAATATAAGTAAATGGCGCCCCTACATATACACCAAAGTGACTTAAGCTTAAGCAAAATAACTTTAGGTTTAATTAGCACAGAATATTACCATTTACGTTAATTTATAATTTACGCTTTATATATGGCTTAAGTCAGAATTATTTACTTAAATCTTAGTCAAAATCTCGTTGCTTATTTAGGGATTCAAACAATTTGCCGTACAAATGACCTGCGATTAAAATAACATTAAATGGCACCCAGAAAATGTACCCATTTACCACGCCGTCGTTCTTGGCCATAGGTGAAAACCTATTATCGTCCCTGCCTCATGGAGGTGGGTCAGTTGCGGGTCATGCAGGGTCAGTTAACGTTGTTATCTAGGTTAGACCCAAGCTCCAAATACGATGATTCCAATTTTGGCGTGGCCCGTTAATATCTGTGTTAATGGGGCACTTGAGTCCAGCTTTTTCTTCATATTTTCCGTAATGTTTGGCAAGAAACTTAAAGTTATTCGGTCGTCCATCGAGTTGGCCCACCTTTCCTGCTATTGTGCTATCGATGCTTTTCGTATTTGTTTCTTTAGTGAGTCCAGATTTTGGCTTATCCTATTTCTTAATATTACAATTCTCTCTCTCAGTAATATATCAATTCGGATTACTCTAGGTAGTACAGTAATAGCATCAGTCGATACTGTTCTGTATGCCTTTTAAATCCCAAGTAGAACACACTTTTGGACGCTGACTAATGTTCTTCGATGCTGACAATTCATCCTGTCAGCTCATCCGGCATACGCATAAGTCATAGAAGCCACTACTAAGCCTTGGCATATTGTAGCGAGTGTTCCGTAACAGACGTCTTCTAATGTGGAGTGTTCCTTTGATTTGGATAATAACCGTCTTGGCAGAGGGTAGCTCTAGTTTGTACTCTTTGCACCAGTCAACCATCATGACGTGATTTTCCAGCAAGTAGTAATACCTTATCGTCCGTGAATGCTACTTCTTGGACATCACCGTTCATGCTGCTGTTGAAAAAGATGTTCCCGAAGTCTGGGCTCAATAAGAAGTGCGCCATCGTTAGTAAGAAATATTCTTTAACTCTTATCATCGAAAGTTCCAGATAAATTGTGGATCTATTTTCTTTGAAGTCAAATTGATTTACATTATATATGTAAAGAGTGATCCAATAGGAGGTACTTTTTCCAATTGGGATTCTCATTGAGATTCATGCGTGACAATTGTTATGATCATATGACATTTGTGCTCAGTATTCATTTCACCATGAATAAACTTCCGCGAGAACAACGTTTAAAAATTGTGGAAATTATTTCAAAAATCAGTGTTCAGTGAAAAATTGTTTTCGTGCTCTTCGACCATTTTATGGTGTTCATAATCGTCCAACTATACTATTCGCGAAACAATCAATCAATTTCGAACCACTATTCATCACCCGACTAGAGTGCGTAGAAGTCGATCTAATGTGAATATTGCTAGCTGAAAGTGTACGTGAAGACCGCAATAAATCAATTCGTAGCCGTCCTCATGCACTTTGTCCCTCATATGGCACATTGTGGCGTATTTTGAGGAGAGATCTTGGTTTGAAGGCATACAAAATACAGCTTGTTCAAGAGCTTGTTGTGTTCCGCGATTAAGCTCATTTTTGGCTGAATGGATACGTCAACAAACAAAATTGTCGTATTTAGGCTGATGAATAGCCAGAAGAGATTCAAGAGCATCCTGAAAAATGCACTGTTTGGTGCGGTTTATCAGGTGGCATTATGTCGGACCGATTTTCTTTAAAAAGGCGGAAGGACAGCACGTAAACGTCCATGGCGCTAACTACAGAGCAATGATCAATTAATTTGTTTCGCCAACAATTTAAGATATTGGTGTAGCCGACTTGTGGTTTCGACAGGATAGTGCAAGGTGCCACACAACAGGCCAAACCATCGATTTCCCCATAGTATGGATCATCTAAGAGCCAGTTGCGGACCACATTTGAAAGAAAATTATTTTCAAACATTAAATGTCAAAACCGAACTTACGTCACAAATACAATTTTCCATTATTAAATTGATTTTAATGCGTTTTTCATTTCAAAAAAAATTTCTAGAACCTCTTATTGGATCACCCGTTATATACAGCACTGTTCTGGAACATTAACATCAACCTGCCAGTAATCAATTTCTTGAGTAATTTACTTAAGACTGGCAACAACATGTTAGGTCAATGAGATTTAGGATCGGTTATTGTCGCCTCCTTTCCTAAAAGCTTTTGGAAAAAAATCTTTATCCAGACACACATTCATGTATAACTGTTGATACTTGAATCTATCACAGACCTCGATGTTGTCGAGGCCTGGCGCTCTACTGATTTGCATAGACATGATTGCGGACGTGGATTCTTCATTACTGAATCGGTCCTCGTCTGTGGTGACTGGAAGTACCTTTCATTTTTTATTTCGCTTTGTATAATGGTTAGCTGTTACCCCGGACTATTATTTGTAATTACTAAAATACTCAAACGGTTAAACACTTTGGCACCGGTATAATTATATTTATTAATTTATTAAGGCAGTTACATGTGAGTATTTTGCAAAATATTGCAAAAACGCCGCGAGAAATTTATGTAACGAAATTTCGTAACGTTACAAAGACTATATATAGCGATCTTGATTGAATTAATTATACGATTCGAATCTAACACGATAATTTTAGTTCAATTTTATGATGGAATGTCAAAAGTAAAATACTCATAATTGATTGGCACAATTGTATATATAGACATTGATTGAGACGATTTTCGTCGACGAAAAAATATTATTTATTCTTTTTAGGTGAAACTAATGTCTTTATGAGTTAACAGTATTTAAAAACCAACTAAAAAATTCACATGCTTTTCTTATATGTATAGTCGTCTTAATCTTATACTCAATATCAAATAAAACTCAACAGACAACAAAACTATATACAATACATACATATTCAACTTTCTTTTCTCAATTATACTCTGCGATATAATCTCCCCGCGCGCACACATCCACACACACACCGCTATTTATATAATATGTTTAGTAGATGTATACACGGTCTCAAAGAACATTTATTGTAACCTTTAACATTTTTATGGGCTTAAATCTTACTTTAATGTGTATTTACAGTATTCTCATGATAATATACCGGTAATTAGGTCTTCATCGGGGGCAGTCATGACTTTGCTATAAGAAAATGTTATTTCATAAATACGCGAGTATATACACGATAAAGGTTATCTTAATTATGACGAATTTTATATAAAGATGCTCGCGATGTACAGACTTATAGCCTAAACAAACCATAGTTTCTGTGTTATACGACATCCAACTACTGTAATTAAATTAAATTACTTTACAAAAATCATGAATATGTCATCAACCCAAAAAGAACGCGACAGTAGGCAAACATAAAATAATGACATCGATTACAGCATATATCGCAGCGCGCGAGTTCAATTGAGCCGTTCATCATAAAACTTAATTTTTTATTGGTGTGTGTATATACCTACATAACTATACATAACTACAACAATAAAACATTTTGAAAAGGTTAATGGTAAATTAAATAACAAAAAACTATATAATTAACATAATTTACAACCGCAAATAGTTTTTGGTGTATAGTAAAACATACAAACACACACACATAAAAATGTTACATATTCTTCGGTTGAACTAAAATCCGTTTATACATTTAAGATTTAACACGTCTTTAATTTATAAAAAATTTTGCTCGCGAGTCGCATTCATTTCTCATTCATGATCCAAAGATAACGTCATCATAGAAAGATAATTGTTTTAGATTAAGTTGAGTTATGCCGTGCGTGAATTACATTTGTTTGTTAATTTGATTGCGATGGAATTTTCTCACACGTGTGTGAGATACATATTTGATTAAGTCTGATATCTGCAAAATGATGGGAAATCGAGGTAAATGCACTAATCTAAATGCAGTTTCTCATCGAACGATCAGTATATTGTACGGTTTTTGCAGGGATGCATGAGACCAGTGATACTGCAGCAAAAAATTATTTGATTGTGTCAAAGCACTAACAAAATGTAAGCAATCATATACTCCTCCTAGAGGCAGCCCTGGTCTTGGGCTTACTGATATTATTTGCACCATTCGTGGAAATGCCTTTATGGCTTTGTTCAGCAATCTACACGATTGTCGACTCAGAGAATATAACTTACAGTTCTTGCCAATAATTTAACACGCATGAGAAATTTATCCTAAATTTGTCCTTAAAAGCAACAACAACCATTGCCTAACATATGCGTTAGTGTGCAAAATAGAATTGAATGTATTGCTCAATATTGAATCTCCCAAACCGCTGATTTTTTTCTGAAGTGAAATATTTTTCGAATAACTTAGCCCCAACATAGGCCCAATGACATTTCTTTCCAGGGTTTTCCCAAGAAAATTTAAAAATTTAGATTTTTGGAAGATCTATGCCAAAAAAAAAGGGGTCAGGAAATATTTGATCAACTTGTAAAGTTTTCAGCTTCTGTTGGACTCCAGCTTAATGAGTCCAAAACGAAATATACATGATCTCTGGTTATAGGGATAATGGCACACCAGATTTTAGTAGTGGCCACTACACGTTTGAGGGAGTGAGGAGTATGGGATCAATCACGATACCAGTATGGGTGAGGATATTAAAGTGCGACTGGCAGCAGGTAATCGTGCTTTGTATCTTCGAAGACAACTGCTAAAATCTAGAGCGTTGATCAGGCCCGTTGTTATTTTTGGTTGTGAAAGTTGGGCGCTGACGGATGAGTATAAGAGATGTCTCTTATTAAATGTATTTGAGAGAAAAGTCATGCGTGTGAGTAGATGGCCCATACTGAGTGTTGTACAATTTGATGATGAACCCCGATATTGTAAATGAACTGGCTCGGTCACGTTTTGCGTGGTGATCCGGAAAGAATTGTGCAGCGATCCCTGAAAGGAGAGCCACCATAAGTAGGCACAGAGGTTGTTAAAGGAGACGATGGCTCCACGGTGTAGAGAACGACTTGGCTTCTTCAGATTGTCTAACACAAGTAAACAATTTTAGGAGTTACAACAAACTCCAACCGTCTCTATATAGACTTGTGAATTTAATCCTAAAAAAATCCTAAATTATATTTTTTTTCGAACAGATTTGTGACTAAATCCAAGTGAAATAATTTGACTATGGCGTTTAGTTCTAATTTTATCTTGCTTAGTTGTGGAATAAATAAATATTTCTGGCGATAAATTATGTTTCTAACCTATAATGCATTGAAAGAGATTATAAAACTGCGTCGCAGCCTGTATCGCCTAAACCTAAACAAATCTGGTCATTGTGGTTTAGAACTAGTTCACTTAAGGCGATTGATAGAATTCGCCTACATTATCGGCGTTTTATACGAATGGTCTAGTAGTTACCACGTCGACGTAGAAAATGATAAAACTTTCCAGGGCGCTATTTTTATTTTTTTGCTGGTCAGAAGTTGAATTTTAAGAATTTTCCATTAAATTTTTTTGGAACTATTTATTGCTGGATAATTCAGACAGCGGTCAAGCCAAGAGGCTCAAAACACCACGCGATTTGTGATTTCCAACCTATCCTCAAGCATAACGAAAGTTTCTGTAACCATAATCCTTATGGATATCCATTTCCGTACTTTCATACTGCAGCTTTCGAAGATTTCTATTTGGGTTCTTTACGCGAGCGTACGAGTTTCTCAGTTGACTGCAAAATCCAGTCATTATATCAGCTTCACTCGATGATCCATCTGTTCATGTTCACGCATAAGAGCTCTTTAATATCCTCCGAACTCTTGCTCTCGAGTCGCCTTTATTGATTAACATGAGCCTATGCATGGCATGATGGCATCTCGAATAGTCGTACAATTATAAAGGGTGTCCCAAAATTAACGCAAGATTTGAATTAAATAGAAAACACTGTTTTTAGTCTTCATGATTGTGATTTTTTTATTGAATCATAAAATACATTGGATAGGGATATTTATGGAATATCACATCGGGCAAAAAGCCTTCACAGCTTTACTGGCACATACGCACTCTTTTATCGAAATTCTCCATCACCATTTTTGCATAAATGTGGCTCAATTTCGTTTTGGCTTCAAATAACCCCATAAAAAGCAATCTAATGGTGTTACATTACAAGATCTACACAATTAGGAAATGTCTCATGCAGTAATTGAATTATTTCACGGCCTGTTTCACATGTGGCACCATCTTGACCAGCATCATTTTCAAAAAAGTATGATCCAATGATGCCTCCAGCCCAAAATCCGCACCAAACACACGCCGTGGATGCATTTGTTGTTACCGTACTCCAAATGCGGCAATTTTAGCGATTAACAAAGTCATCAAGGTGAAAATGTGCTTCGTCGCTTAGGATGATTTTGCTCGAAAAATCAGCATCCACTTGTTGATGCTCAATAATCCACTCAACGAACTCTCTTCGATGTGCATGGTCATTAGGCTTCACTTTTTGTATTAATTGAATTTTGTAAGCATGAAAACACAGATCTTTAGTGAGTATACGCTGCAGAGAGCTTTCTGAAATTTGCAATTCTTGTCCACGACGCCGAATTGATGTTCCTGGATTTTCACCAACATTCTCACTTCGATATTAACGTTTGAACGGCCTGTTTTTGGACAACCAGTGCGTTTAGCGTCTCCAACTGATCCAGTCTCCTTGAATTTTTCAATTAATCTCTTAACAGTTGACGAAGTTAAAACACTGTGCCAAATTTTTATTATTTTTAAGATATTCTTCAATAATGAAAATACGTTGTTCTATCGTGTAACGCCACATTTTTACTAACTCTAACCTCTCAGCTGTCAAATTTTTTTTTTGGGTTTGCCAACACTGTACTGCTCAAATGGCGGTAAATTCAAATCTTGCGTTAATTTTGGGACACCAACTGTTCGCAGATATATTCTTCATTGCGGGCAAGTGTGGCTGGTTTGGAGCATTCTCCACTTTCCAAACATGTTTCACGAACTTCATTCTGCCAAAAAGGCTTTGAATAAAATACGAATTTAGTTTATCGAACACATCAATTGACCAGCGATGTAACCTTCTTCTGTGTTGATATTCGGATGAAACAACTTCTGAGAAATATTACATTTTAAACAACCCATGTTTTGAATTGAGACAGTTAGCATTTTCGCAACGACCTTCGACGATTTTTTGAAGTCAGGATACTGGCTTTTACTTTTATTTTCCATCGTGATTGTATTTCATTGACTACTTTATTCAGCAGAAAATTCTAACTATGCGGAAACCTCGCATGACACCGCTTATAGCACCTCGTATAGATACCCCCAAGCAGATACTGAAACATCTGCCAAAGAGTTCGATCTAATTTTTAGTCTTAGATGTTAAAAAGGAAAATTGTGACATAATTTCATTACTTTGAGCACCGTAATGCAACGAAACACAAAAAAACTTGTGAAAGCGATTCGGACATCGGAATGTAAATATATGTAATCTCGTAATAGCCGTACACACATGTCAAGAGTTTTGAACGACAGCTCAGAACTAACCGAATATATGATTTCATAAAGTTTAATACAGGCGACCTCAAGCGAAATCTAGCCAAATGAGGTGCGGAACTAATAGGTGATGCATCTAGTAGTGTATTTGCCAAAAATTAACAAAAAACTAAAGCTTGGAATATTTATTATCATTCAAAAGAACATTTGTGGCCATTTATATTTTAAAGATTATTTCTTTGGAATAAAGACGGTTTTCGATGACTTCGAGAGTGGTATCTGGCGAATGACGCGTGTAATGTTGGCTTTCGATGCCTCAAGTGTAACTGGATTATCTACGTAGGCCTTGAACTGTACGTAGCTCCAGAAGGAAGAATTCTAGATGTGTGATATCACACGATCTAGCTGGCCAATTCACCGTTCCGAAGCATAAATTAAACTGGCAAGTCTTGTTGGAACCAAATGTGCAGACCACGGGCATCAATTTCAGCCAGCAAATAGTCTGTTATAATAACAGCAAGATAATGGCCGCCATTCACATTTACGTTTTTGTCATTATTTTTAAGGTAATATAGAATCGACGGTTCCACCGACCCATAAACTACACCAAACCGTTGTTTTCGTGGATCTAATGACAGCTTGTGAATCTCTTGGGGTTTCTCTTTAGCTCAAAAACGACAATTTTCTTATATTGAGGTAGCTTTTAAGCCTGTTCTGTGAGAAACTTCTGATTAATATCTCCTTCCGTCCCCCCTACAACTGTTGTGATTTTAATGATGAAGTAACTGCGATAAATGGAGTCTGGTTGAGGTATAATGTATAGTGTCTTTAAAGAGCTTCAATCACAATTCAAACTGGATTTCACCTCTCAATTAGATGACAGATCAGATATAATACGGTGGCCGGTGCATTTCAATAGTCTATAGGCAATATGATGAGCTCACTCGACTTGGCACACTAGATCATCGTCATTTGGCATCCTCAAGCATCGCATGTAAACTATACAACGGCAAATGATCAAATAGAACCTGATGGTTAAATCCAGGTAAGTCTATTCGTTCAAGATAGTTGTCCGAGCTATTATATTCCCCATCTGATCCAAACCGAATTTAAATTTCTAGAGGTACCCCGTAAAAATCACATGAAGGGCCTCAGTAGGGTGGATGTCAGGATCATGTCCAATGCTTCGCTAACTGCTCAAAATGATTGAGTATAGGTGTTGAAATTACAAAATTAACGTTTGGCTATACAGACCGTATCAGTATATATGCCCGTCTTTATTGGACTTTCCACAGAACCAAAGATTCATCGACCAAATACACCAACTTTCAAACTATAATACTTACACAGATCAAGTTGGTCACAGTTATTGCGCTGGTTTAAACCCACTGCTAATTTTGTAGACAAAGTCGTTGATGAAGACAACATAGTAGCGCTTTAGTGAGTTAATTATAGTCCATTATAGTTCCGATGGAGGTCACTTATGGCAATTAAAAACTGTATATTCTGTTTAGAAGAACAGCTGAAGCCATACGTGGGTAGTAATCGTATTCTATGCGATTTAAAAGGAGGTTCATGGGTTCCGTTAAACAAGTACTCGAATTGACTGTCCATATCTTATCTTATCTCTCGCCTAATCTATTTTTGAATTTAAATTTTGATAGAAATATCTGTAGTTCAATGGTTTTGGGTCAGCTTGATTCGTCCTGGGTTGATCTTTCCTCATGTTATACTCGAGCCCACTTTTTCGTTCTCTAAATATTTGAATTTCATTAAATTATGATTTATTTATTTAATTTATTCCTTCCGTAACTCCTTTTTTGATTATTGATTTGATCGATTTCATCTCTTGATTCGCTATTCGGATGGTTTTAAGTCTTGTTCCTTGTACTATACAATTTCAATCGATTGATTGAAATGTTGTAGTTCTTGTTTCATCGAAATGATGTTGGCAAAGAAGTTTTATGATTTTCTATGAACCTTCGTGTGGTAGAATCCAATAATTCATTCCGAAGAAGGCAAATACCATTAGGAGCGATCTTGTGGATGTGGAAATCAAAAGTTGAGTAACTTAATACGCAGTTTGAGCTTTTGATGGTAACATTAAACTCAGATGGTTTTTTGCTAGAGTTTCTTCAAGTAGAGTTTATATGGCTCCTTTTTTTGTGATGCAATAACAGGGAAACCACTTTCGTGAATTAATGGAGAAAAAATCAATCTCCAAGTACCGAAAATAATTCTCACCAGTGGGAAGAAGAATTGGAACAACTAATTGAAGCAATTCATTATACTGCTTCAGCAAGCACCTCCATTATACAAAATAATAAAAAGCTTAGCATGTCCTACCCGCAATGGATGTTAGAGAGCTGGTATAAGAAAAACGATGGGCACGTAAATCCTGGCAAATCAATGGTTCACCGGAGAACAAAATAATTCTTATCAATTTATGTACCAGTCTCAAATCCCTCCTTAAAGAAGTTGAAAATGAATCAATCAACAGATACCTATAGTTAACCTAACTGATGAAAAAAATTCTGATTACTCAATGTGAAAGGCGAGGAAAGGACTCAAAAGACCCAAAGTGCCTCTTCTTAAAAATGATGATAGGACCTGAGGCAAGAGGTCCGAGTTGAGATGAGGGGAGTTTGACATACGCCCAGTAACTCTCAAAAAAATTAAAAGAAAATGTGAAAATAAACATAAATGCTTAAAAAGCGCCAGGGTACGACTTATTTACTTGCGAAATTATCAAGGCTCTACCTGATAAAGGATTTCGTAAGCTATTTCACAAAATCTATGTGACCTTTCGGTTAAAATAGGTTCCGCGGCCAGTTTATTTGCTGCCAATTATGTCAAGAAATTATGAAAAATTATTACTTAAGAGACTAAAACGAATAATTGAGGACCGACAACTAATTCCTCCACATCAATTTGGGTTCAGAGAAAAGCATTCTGCAATTGAACAGGTTCATAGAACCACAAACATAATTGAAAGAACGTTAGAACGTAAAAATGTATGCTCAAGCATATTCCTGGACGTCGCCCAAGCATTCGATAAAGTTTGGGAATGGGCTGGAATACAAGCTGCCTAGAGATCTACCGAGGCAATTCAATGCCATTCTATAAGATCTTATTTATCCAATAGACATTTTCGTGTGAAATATGAGAATGGATACTCCGAACTAAAGAAAATCTATTAAATCCTGTATTTACTATATACGAGTACAAGGGAATTATCAACCACAAATGAAGGAATCATAGCCACCTTTGCAAATGACACGGCAATTACGACGATTGGAACTAATATCGCCGATGCAACGAGCAAACTACCACTACCAATGCGATTTGCAACTATGGACAAAACATGTTAACTTTACATAATTGGTAAATACTTACCATCTACCGATAGAAATTAACTCATGACAGGTACCATATGCAAACACAGCTAAATACCTTGGCATGGCATTCGATGCCAAACATAAGCGGCGAGAGCATGTCAAAAAGAAAAAAGAAGAACATATAACATGAAGTTCAGAAAAATGTATTGGCTTATAGTTAGAGACTCTGACTTTAGAATTCACAACAAGCTATTGCTATATCGGCAAATACTGAAGCCGATATGGACCTACGATATCCAACTTTAGCGATGTACTAAGCAAACAAACGCCAAAATATTATAGACGTTTCAAAACAAATGAAAATGCATGCCACCAAACACGAAATCAGGCTCCAGGAACATGGAGTCCCCTATATTCGCCATATGATAGATATAATTCTGTTGTTGAAAGAAGACTCCAAGAAACGAAGCCACTTGACCAAGTGAACTTACCAAATTAAAATTAGTAAAAAGGTTTAATACGAGTATGGGACTAACCATTGGGCTACACTCCAACAAATGAGAATTTTGTATTTGAAAGATAAATTGCTAGATGAGCGTAGTCTCAGTTGTAATAAAAAATAAGAGTGAAATGTGGGAGCGGTAGTTCTGAGACCAAATGGCAAGGAGAATCGATCGGACGAATAATGTATCATGTGTTGTGACCATGTTTATAGACTACGATAATCTGTACATGCCGTCTTGAATGATAACTTTTTTGTACGGTATGGTAACTCGAACCATGGGAGCATTGATTGGCTACTTCTTATGTACCAGATTAACAAGGAAATAAATAAAATTGATGGGAAAATTGACGCCAATAAGTGTGATTCGCAATTTTTGAATTATTTCCACAAAAAAGATCGACCATCCTATGAGACTGCTTTCCAGAATTGTAAAACCACTTTGTAAAAGTGGTTTCTTATTCTGCATGAATTTTTAGTTCAAGTACCCTTGCACAAACCTTATTAGATTAGATGTTCAGTTCATTTTTCGAGGCGGAGGTGATATTAAAATTAAAGCCCCTATCATAGCTTGAACCCAATCAGTACTGTAGATAAATTTTAATAATTAAAATATTGAAAGTGTTGCACTGCGCTCTTACCAATTTTACCGAAATATGATCTGATACTCTTTATGGCCTTTATTTTTACGAGTTTATGTCACGCTTTCTTGTAATTTTGATTTTATTTTGCCTTTCAAAAATTATAAGTTAGAAATAAAATCGAAAGCCATCATTTCAAAATAAATGTGACAAAAGCGATTCTTCAAACCACTGTCAACGTAACACTATAAACATAGGTATTAATATGTTTCAAGATCAACCACCATAAACTTGTGGATCGTATAGCCTAATATATACATGAGGCATTAACACTTCATAATTGATAACGATCGCACCCACATTTTATCTATATACATATACGTATATGCATGTATACCTCTATTAGCGAAATTAACTTGTTGTGCGCGAAACTAATCAACGATTTTACGACAACATGCAGAGATAAAATCATAAGAAAATATTCACGGTCATTATCATCAATCGCGCATAGCATCATAACTATATATAAATTGGTATTTTAAAATTGTTAATAAAGCCACAATATAACGACAACAACAATAATAAAAATAATTTGCAATTTATTTATATTCATATAGGTGAAAGTTTTTCTTCTTCTCTGCACCGCGCGTCTTCATCTTCATAAAATATTTTCTTCATTACTATTCTATACGAGTATTTTCCTTCAATTTCATCTTCATATATATAAAAAGTTGATGAACTCATCTTTTAAACAAAACTATATGTATCTATCTATGTATACCTATGCGAGAAATCAAACAGCGAATTGATTTTATACACATACATATATACTAACATACCTATACAGTCAAGCGACGCAAAGTGTTTTTACTTTTGTTTGTGAATACGTACTTTTGGGTTAAACAGAAAGTTAATTGACCTGAATTGTGTGCGACTCGCAAAATATTTGCAAATTAAAATATTTTAGAAGATGATCGACTTCTTAATACATATACGCATATATGTATATACAAAAGTATCAATTATCAGACAATGCGGCTATTTGGATAATTAAAGTTTATGCAGCGAATACTTCAGAAATACTTTTCGTGAGGCCGTGTCATCTTTTAATTTTTTTTTGGGACGTGATACATGATACTTGAATTACATTAAAAACTTATACAAGATTTAAGACGAGATACAATAAAAAAATTGTCGAGTAAAAATGGAAAGTTTTTTTGTTGTTATTCTTGTTGATTTTGGTGTAGATTTAAATATTTAATTTGTTAAGTATTGAAATTCCATAAATTTTCAATTAAACTCCGCGTATATATACGATACGTTTTGAAAGCGAAATTTTATTTTCTTATTTTCCGAAGTGTCAATCATATCAAATATGAGATTTGTATTGTTATGATAATATTATGACAACATGTTTTCACTCACGGTTTGGCTATCGTTTGTGTGTCGCTTATATGTGGCGCTTAATTGAAACTAAAAAGTGTTTTTTCCAATATGGTGAGTAAGCGGGAAACCTGATTTAATCAATTAATTTCATTGATTTGTAACTTATATTCATCACATATACATACAAACAAACTAACTATGAAATCTATTTATAAATGAAACGATTATAATGAAATAGAAAAAAAATGTCGAACTTGATTGAAATTTGAAAACATAGTTTGAAACAAATTTGAAAGAAGTTTTAGTTCAGGAAATATTAATCAAACATGAGCAAACCGTATCCGAAATCAACGGAAACACATTTCTAATACAGGATTTGAACTAAATTTGAAAGAAATTTGATTGAAAATAAAACTTTTCAAAACTCAATCAAATTTCAATTTTATGTGGGCCTTTGATGGGTTTAAATCTGAGAAATGTGTTCAAATGTACCTCATTTAATTTTTAAGCTCTGTTCAAATATGGAATTTATACTCACATCCAACCATGTGCAAATGGTTTGAGAAAGACTTGATTCAAATTGTTTACGAACATTTCTAGATACACACACATACAGACGATTTGAAACTTACATCCGTCACATATAGACACATACTAAATAAATAGCTTTAAAATATATTTATAAACTTGATTGAAATTTGAAAATTTAGTTTGAAACAAATTAGAAAAAAATTAGAAATAAGTTTGAGTTCGGCAAATATTTAGCAAACCTGCGTATAACCGTTTTCCAAATCGACGGAAACATAAATACATTTCTAATATCAGATTTAAATTAAATTTGAAAGAAGTTTGATTGAAAATAAATTTTTTCAAAATTCAACAAATTTATTTTTTTTTGTGGGCTTATTGTGGTTTTAAATCTGAAAAATGTGTTCAAATTTGATTCAAATAATTTTTAAACTCTGTTCAAATACGGAATTGATACTCACACCGAACATTGTGCAAATGGTTTGTGAAACACTAGATTGAAATTGCTTACGGAAATTTCTAGATATATACACACAAGATTTGTAACGTACATATGTACACTTTAAAATATATTTATAAATTAAACGACTATAATGAAATTGGAAAAAAAATTACAAACTTGATTGAAATTTTAAAACTTAGTTTGAAACAAATTTGAAACCACTTTGAGTTCAGTAAACCACTAGCAAACCTGGGCTTATTCGTTTCCGAAATTGACTGAAACATAAATACATTTCTATTACAGGATTTGAACTAAATTTGACAAAAGTTTGATTAAAAATAAACCTTTTCAAAATTCAGTCAATTTACTATTTTTGAATGGGCTTATTATGGTTGTTAATCTGAGTATGTATGGAAATTTGACTCAACATTTTTTTAAACTCTGTTCAAATATGGAATTTATACTCACACCCAGCTTTATGCAAATGGTTTGAAAAAGACTTGATTCAAATTGTTTACGAACATTTCTGGACATACACAAACGATTTGTGACTTACATCCGTCACATATAAGTACATATACATACATACAAATAAACTAGCTTTAAAATATATTTATAAATGAAACGATAATAATGAAATTGGAAAATAATGTCAAACTTGATTGAAATTTGAAAACTTAGTATGAAACAAATTTGAAACCAGTTTAAGTTGGGTGAATAATTAGCAAACCTGCACATATTCGTTTCCAAAATCGACGGAAACAAAAATACATTTCTAATGCAGGATTTGAACTAAATTTGAAAGGAATTTGATTGAAAATAAATCTTTTCAAAGTTTAATCAAATTTAATTTTTTTATGGGCTTGAAATTTGACTCAAAATATTATTAAACTCTGTTTTGAGAAAAACTTGATTCGAATTGTTTACGATTATCAATATTTTCAAGATAGCCAAATGATGTATATGCAATTTGAAAAATTGAAGAAAGTTTGAATAGATAACTCAAATAATTATATTAACACAAAAAGTTAAATGCGTTTCCAAATTTGAGTTCATAGAAAAAACGTCCATCAATTAATTTGAATAGAAATTGAAAACCAAAATTTAATCTTTCTACTGATACCACATTTACGAATGGTTTGAAAATCAACTATACCTATACTAACATTTACATTTGAACTAAATTTGAATGCATTTTGAAAGAAAATTGTGGCAAATTTGAATAGTCCTCGAATAACCTGAAATCCGGCGCCGACCGATGTAACTAGAGTAAAAATAATATATAAATGAGGTTTGAAAGAAATTTGAACAGAACATGACAACAAACTAACTTTCAAACAAATTTAACTAAATTTAAATTAATGATTTATAAAGATAGATAATTTAACGATTTTTTAAAGTGCAATTAAATTTTGCCAAATCGCAGACTCATAACCTTTTGAAACTCTACTTAAAATTGAATATTCTCCGTCTAGTTTGAAATAGACTTGATAGCTAAACTTATTTAATCTATTCAAACTAACACAGTTAGTATATTAATTTTTTTAAAACACAATTAATTGTTTTATAGAGTTAATACAGTGTTTAGCTATAATTTGACGGTAATTTGAATACAAATTGAAAATGAAATTATTAATTCCGATTTGATTTTTCAGATATTTTGATTGAATATAGTTTGAATTGACTTTCGAATAGCACAGATTGTTTTTTTTTTAATTTACTCTCTGATGTAACTAATTTGACCTTGACTTATAATCAAGTCAAATTAAATGAATTATTAGAACCAGAACCCATTTTATTCATTCAAATCAAATTCAAACTATTTTCTACCTATCAAAATATTTGGCTAACATTAATTGTCAAATTTCAATCAAATTCTAATATTTCGATTACGTTTTTTCAATAAAGTTTGACTATTATTTGAATGCGTACACACTTTTGGATAGCGGACACGAATGACTAAAATTACAGGAAAAATTATGTCAACCATGTTTAAATTTTTAATTGAGGTAATAAAATAAACGGACACGAGATTTAGGATCGGCACGTGGAACGTGCAATCACTAAGGAAACCAGGAGCGTTAGAGGGCCTAATCACGTGCATGAAGGAGTATCGGCTGGAACTCGTTGCTCTTCAAGAAACTCGCTGGCCTCAAAGTGGAGACCATGTGTCCCAGGGCTATACGTTGTTCTACAGTGGAGATGACCTCGGAAATCTTGGAGCTGGATTTCTTCTTGGGCCGCAGGTAAAGAACGCTGTTTTGGATTTCCAAGCAGTTAATAACCGATTGTGTAAGCTTCGCTTGCGCATGAAGTTAGCTAACCTGTCGATAATTTGTGTACATGCGCCCACAGAGGTCAGCCAGCCCCAAGATAAAGACTCATTTTACAATGACTTGGACGATCTGATGGGATCTATACCCGAACACGATGTTAGAATGGTAATTGGGGACTTTAATGCTAGAGCTGGCAGAAATCAGACCGACTTGTGTGAAAACATAGGTCCGTACTCCCGACACGAAACTGCGACCGATAATGGTGAGAGAATGATGTACTTTGCAATTGCTCATGATCTTAGAGTAGCAAGCACATTCTTCCCTCACAAACACATACATCTTGAGACATGGACACATCCTCGCGGAACTTCCCGCAGCCAAATTGACCATGTGTTAGTTTCTAAAGGACGGGCTCAGGTTGTGCAGGATGTGAGAACTTATCGGTCAGCAACCAAATACGTAGGCAGCGATCATCATTTGGTCGCTGCAAAGCTACGATGGAAGTTTTCGTACAAGTCTGGGAACACAGCGAAACGCATGGTACGTTTCGACTGTGAAGGTCTGATAAATGAAGATCAAAAGAAACGATATCAGGATCTTGTCAGCGACAACATTAATGAAGCTAATTACCAGTCTGACTGCGTGAACTCTGTCTGGGAGGTACTGAAAACTTCGGTTGTCAGTGCTGCTCAACAGACTTTAGGTATAGTGAAAGTCAGACCCAAGAATGATTGGTTTGATGACGAGTGTCGTCTTGCAGTTGAGCAACAAAATATAGCCCATAATGAAGTGCAACAACGTCTCACAATCGCGAGGAAAAACAAGGCTGCTCTTGCAAGAAGGGCAGCTAAGCGGATTTGTAGACGGAAGAAGCGAGAATGGTGGAAGGCCGAGGTTCTGAAAGTACAACAACTCAGTAATGAGCGCAGTTCGCGTAATCTCTTTAAAGGAATTACTGGACTGAACCATACTTTCAGGCCTACGTCAACCGCCATTCGGGACCGGGATGGAAACCTCTGTGTCAATATCGACGCAGTACTTGACGCATGGAGTGGACACTTTACTGACCTGCTTGATGTCCATCATGCGTCACAGACTGTTGTTGAGCCACCTCTAATACAGACTGCGGAGATTTGCACTGAGGAGCCATCCCATGAGGAATTCACTAAAGCCATGCAGAGATTGAAACGAAACCGTGCACCTGGAGTGGACTGCATTAATTCGGAGCTCTTGATATTCGGAGGGGATACTTTGTTGAACTGTCTTTTCGACCTTATTCGATTAGTATGGCGAACCGAAGTTATGCCTGACGAATGGAAAGTGGCCGCGATATGCCCCATCTTCAAGAAGGGAGACCGCTTGAAGTGTGAGAATTATCGCGGTATAGCTCTCCTTTGCACAGCTTACAAGTTACTGTCATACATTGTATTGGATAGAATCACTCCTCTGGCGGAGGGCTTGGTTGGTGACTATCAAGGAGGATTTCGTCCGAATCGATCAGTCACCGATCAGGTCTTTTCGCTGCGGATGATTCTATCTAAATATTATGAGACATCCATCCCCGTACATCAGGTGTTCCTGGATTTCCGGCAGGCCTATGACTCGATCAATCGAGAGAGTCTATGGTCTGCCCTGGAATACCTAGGAATGCCAACAAAACTGGTACGACTATGTAGGATGACAGTGACGCAGTCTCAATGCTGTGTTAAAGTTGAGAACAGGCTATCGACAAGTTTTGTAGTTAACTCGGGTGTTCGGCAGGGAGATGCTCTGTCCCCGATACTCTTTAATCTCATGTTGGAGTACATCTTTCGTAAAACTGAAACACCGCAGCGTAACATCTTATATCGCCAGTCCAATCAGGTGCTTGCATATGCAGATGACATATGCGTGATTGGACTGAATAGCAACGGAGTGAAAGAAATACTTGATCCGCTTGTAGAGTTTTCAGCTTCTGTTGGACTTCAGATCAATGAGTCCAAAACGAAATACCTGATCTCAGGTTTTAGGGACAGTGGCACACCAGATTTTAGTAGTGGCCACCACACGTTTGAGGGAGTGAGGAGGTTCAAATATTTGGGTTCTCTTATCACTCACGATAATAGTGTGGGTGAGGATATTAAAGTGCGGCTGGCAGCTGGCAGTCGTTCTCTGTATCCTCTAAGGCCACTGCTAAAATCTAAACACTTATCAAGTGCCGTGAAGCTGAAGCTTTATAAAGCGTTGATCAGGCCCGTTGTTATGTTTGGATGTGAAAGTTGGGCGCTGACGGATGAGTACGAGAGATGGCTCCTAACATTTGAGAGAAGAGTCATGCGTGTGATTTACGGCCCAAAACGCGAAATAGATGGTACCTACCGAGCTCTGTACAATATCGAGATCAGAGATCTGATGAAGATCCCCGATATTGTACATGAAATAAGATCTCAGCGAGTACGCTGGCTCGGTCACGTTCTGCGTGCTGATCCGGAACGAATTGTGCAGCGATCTCTGAAAGGAGAGCCACCATATGGTAGGCGCAGAGGTCGTTGCCGGCGACGATGGCTCCACGATGTAGAGAACGACTTGGCCTCTTCAGATTGTCTTAGACAGTATGAAGACCATGCTCAGGATCGAAACCGTTGGAGCCGGGTTGTTGACTCAGTAAGGGGCCAGTAATGGCCTTTAATACTGTTTATTATTATTATTAATAAAATAAATGATTAAAATTTGAGAGGGTAGTTTGAATGAATTTCGATTTGTTTTTTAAATATTTATAAATTTTAATATAAATTAAATATTTTATTCCTCGGTGTCATATACACTTATGATCAACGTGAATAAAAGTTTGAAGTTTGATTGTAATTTGACGAGAGAAAATAGTTTGTTATAATTCGGTATAGTGGGCGTCAAATCCATTCCACGTAGGAGTTCAACACAAACAGATTTCAAAAAGTGTTGCCTGAAATTTTATATTCAATGACGTTACGAGACAATTCAACTCAAATACCATTATTTTCAAATTATTTTCAAACTACAATCAAATAAATTAAGTTTTGGTTGAGCTTAAGGAATAAATGGATCCCGTGTGATTGTAATTTGAAGCGAAACCGTAACAATTATATATGTATTGATCCAACCTTGAACTAAACGTCATGTAATTGAGATCAAATCCAAGAATTGATGAAAATACTTTGAACCGAATATGAAAAGAAAATTTTTTCTAATCTCACGTCAAATTTGAATCAAAAGCAGATTTATTAATCATCAAAAATTAACTCTACTCAAACGAAATTTTCTAAATCATGCCCTCATTTCATTGGGCATGATTTAGAAAATTTGGTTTGAGTAGTTGCTTTGAACAGCAACTCCATTCTCAAAAATGTACTTGCTATTCAAACTAATTTAAAGTTTGATTAGTATAAATCATTCAATTTTTTCATATTTCATCAAATCAGTATACAATTATTTTCAACAGATAGTTAATTGGTAAAATCGAATTTAATTTTAAGAATTGTTTTTAAAAGTGCAGTTACACTAAATTGAACGGACTTGATTGTAATTTGAACGAAACTGGAACTAAATTATACATATATGCAACTAAAATTGGATTTGTTTTCAAATATATCCACATTTCAATCAAACATTAAATGTTGAGTTAATTCAAGTAGTTTAGCCTAAAATTTGAAAATAATTTGAATCGAATTTGAATATCAAATTAGTTTTGTATGAAAAAATAAAAATTTCAGAATTCAATTTTCAAACAAATTCCTACCAAAAACATTAAATAAAATGTTAAAGTTTGATTAGTATAAATTTGGATAGCATCAAACCGGTATAAAATTGATTTCAAACTATACAATCAAACTACATGCATGATTGGTAAAATTGAAATATATTTTGTTTGTGTTTGGAAAAATATTCGCTAAAAAAATAGATAAATATTACTAAAAGATTGATCCGGTTTGATTGTAATTTGAAGCGAAACTAGAAAAAGTATATACATATGTACGTATAATACAACTCAAATTCGATTGTTTCGAAATGTTTCCAAATTTGGATTTCATCATATAGAGTTAATTCGATATTTGGCTTCAGTTTGAGTGTAGTTTGAAACGAATTTGAATGTAGTTTGAAACGAATTTGAATAACTAAGCTTAGTTTAGTTGCCTGTTATTTCTTAAAATGGTTAGAAATGTGAACCACGATCATGAAGTTTTAATTCCACCCATAATTCCACCAATATCTTCTAATTCACACATTGACCCGATTGCATATTGAAATCGATTTGAAAGTGTATTCATCATTTTTGATAGATTGACAATTTTTTTTTTCATTTTGTTTATGACGAATTATGAATTCTAACACTTTCTCCGCATATCATTTCAACTATATAGTGGATATCAATTTAAAAATATAATTTTATCAGACAAAATCTATTTTTGATTTAGCAATAAATCATCTGAGATCAAATTGACATCTCCCAAGATTTTCATGTGCAGTTGAGAATTAACTGTCAACTGCTTGTAATCAATATTATCAAGATAGAATCTATTTAAAGTCAACTTCTTGTTGTTCACAAGTTTATTACCCACAACACACGCGCTTATCTAATCTCGTGTAGTAAAATTATCGTAAGAAACCCACACATCTTAAATTTTTTTTGGTCATTTAGTCGTTCTTCTTACTGTGCTGCACAAAACTCCAAAACAAGTTAATAATTTAACTACTAAATAGATCAGATAAGAATAAGGTTATGGGATAAATTTATAAAACCATTAAAAACTAATTTAAAATAAAATTATTTAAATTTTTGTTTTGAATAACAACCGTTCATAAATCTTATAAAGACAAACTGATTACGGGAATTGGTAATACCACCTACAGTTCGGTCGTCTTGGGTGCATCTAATCTTAATGATCATATTTTTTGTTTAGCTGTGCATACATATCCAGCGATATACATATATACGACATAAACAAAACGGTTATATGTGGTGTGAAGTGAAGAAGATGGTACACATGATTTCTTTTAAGTAATGCCGATTATATTTAATTACCGCGGTTAACATTTCCTCATTAAAATTTGGTATGGTGTTAACATCGATATATACCCCTCGGGCATATTATGTCAACCGATTGCAAATTTTAATTTTTTTATACTTTAATTCCCTCATATGGGAATGACAAAGAAGTACATAAACACTTCATGACGATCGTGCAATTACGTTCTTATGTAAGTGTATTTGAGATAAGAAAACTTTCATTATAGCTCGAGCGTATAGACACAAAATCAAATTATCAAGTTTTGTTAAATTTTTAACTTAACATATGTATTTAACGATTTTAGTTTTGGGTAATACGTGGGCAATGAAGTTGGTATTGGTATTATACGCGGACGTGATTTATCCATATTTGGCAGATTTAATATATGCGCGAGAAAAAGTTAAAATTCTTAATCACCAAATTTATTTTGTGGGTTATTGCAGAAACTATAAAAATATATTATGGATACATACGATCTGCATAAATTTCAGATTTAGCAATAATTCTTTTCGTCATTTCACTATAAAATTACTAAATTATGCAGTTTTAATTACGTTGCTGTTCCCAAATATATTGGCGACCATAACCATCGCTATATTGGTGCCAATGACATCCTTATAAATAGGATGCGCTTTGGCTGTGTGTTGCTTGTGTGAATTTGTTAAAATCCAAGGCCCTGAAGCGTTACTCACCTGTAAATAAAAATAAAATTATCGTTAGAATTAATTTGGAAAATTATAAATTTCGAAGTAAATTAGAAAAACGTTACATGTAACGTAACGTAATAACGTATTATGAGCATTTAAAAATTGTGTTATAAATCGTGCGATAAATAATCGTAGATACAAAAATTGCTAAATCGTAAATCGTACATAAAAAAATTACTTATAGATCAAATTTTCTTGGCGTTACATAACTTTTCGATTTTCATTTTTATGTTTGAATATATTTATTTAAATTTTGAAGCAGTTTAAATTTTGTCAGTTGAAAAAATTGCCAAAAATCGTTCCAAATTTTCTTTACATTACATAACGTTTTCATGTAATTGTAATTTTTTTATGACCAAACAGCATAACGTTATGGGTTTTTATATGTCCAACAATAACTACGAGTGTATCTGAATTTTAGAGCAGTAAAAATGTTCTCAGTATCTTCAGCAAATTAACGAAATTAACGAAAATGTGCTGGCTTCACGAAATTTTCGACACAAAGTTAAGGTTTTAATTTTGTTTGGTGATCAAATCGCGTATAACGTTATAAATTTTGTACTGTTCGCCATAAATTACAAGAGTGTACTTGAATATTAGAGCAGTAAAAAATTTTTAAATTATTGAAAATCGTGATGAGTTAACGAAATTTTCTATGCTTTCCATAACGTTGCGAGTTTTAATTTTTTTTTGATCAAACTGCATAACGTTATGGCTTTATGTATATAACAAATAGCTTGTCTGAATTTTGGATTAGTAAAATTTAGCTAATTGAAAAAATGCCCAAAATCGTGCTGATCGATTTTTATGTGTTTTGTGTAACAAATTAACGAAAATCGTTTTGGCTATGCGAAATTTTATTTGCGCTAGATAACGGATTTTAATTTTTTGTGTGGCCAAATGTCGTAACGTTCTAATCGGTGTGCCAATAAATACAAGTGTCTTTAGATTTTAGAGCAGTAAAAATATTGTCAGTTGAAAAAATAGCAAAAATCGTGCTGGTTTGAATTTCAAGTTTTAAATTTTTTTTATCGCTGAATGTCGTTTCGTTATAATTTTACCATTGTGCGGTTCTAAATACAAATGTATTTGACTTTTTAAGCATTAACGTTTTTGTTTTTTTCAGTTAACAAAATGGTCAAAATCGTGCTAAAGCTACCTTCACGAAATATTCTTTGCTTTATATATCGTTTAGAATTTTATTTATGCTGTAAAAATGTGGTCAGGCAAAATCGTGCGAAGACACAAAATAATGTAAACATTTTAATTTTTTTTTCTTACCGAATTGGTAACGTTTTACGCTTTTGCAGTATGTGCCAATAAATACAACTGTATTTGAAATTTGGAGCAATATAAATTTTGTCAGTTTTTGGAAAAATTGCAAAAATCGTCTTAGCATCACGAAATGTTCTTTTCGTTACAGTAACGATTTTTAATTTGTTTTGTGACCAAATGGTGTAACGATATTTGTTTTTGTATTTTATGCCGATTTTGGAGCTCTAAAAATATTGTCAGTCGAAAAGTGAGCGAAAATCGTGCGTGTTTTAATTTTTAATTTGTTTTTTATGGCTGAATAGCGTAATGTTATAACTTTGCAATTGTTAGGTACTAAATACAAGTGTATTTGAATTTTGAAGCACTAAAATTTTTATCAGGTAACTGAATTTCTAAAATCGTGGTAGTTTGCTTAACGAAATTTACTTTGCTTTACATATCATTTAGAATTTTAATTTCTCTTGTGACTGAATTATGTGACGTTACGTGGTTTTGTATTGTGCGCCAACAAATACAATTGTATTTGAATTTTAGAGTAGTATTAGATAGTACAAATTTTGTCAGGTGAAAAATTACCGAAAATCGTGCTAAATTTATTAACCAAATCAACCAAAATCGTGCTGAATTCAAGAAATTTTCTTTGCATGTGTCTTAAGTGACATATATTTTATTAGAATTTAGGAGCAGTGAAAATGATGACATTTGCAAAAATTGCTAAAATCGTGCCAGATCACGAAATTTCGTTTAATGCACTCAACATTTCAATTATTAATTTTGTACTGTGATCGAATGGCGTAATGTTATGAGTTTTGTATTGCGTGTAAATAAATACAAGTGTTTCTGAATTTTAGAGCAGTAAATAGTCATCATTTGCAAAAATTGCAATTACGTTGCGTTACGTTACCGATTTTTTATTTGTTTGTGACCGAATGGCGTAACTTTCTAATGTTTTGAGCGGTGTTCCAATAAATTCAAGTGTCTTTCGATATTGGAGCAATACAAATATTGTCAGTTGAAAAGTTAACGAAAATCGTACTAGTTTCAATATTCTTTGCGTTACGTCAAGTTTTAAATTTTTTGTATTGCAGAACCGCGTTTCGTAATAATTTTACAATGGTTCGGTTCTAAATACAAAATGTTTTTGAATTTTGAAGCAGTAACATTTTGATCGGTTAACTAGCTTCACGAAATTTTCTTTGCTATACATAAATCGTTTGGAATTTTATTTTATTTTTTGTAACCGAACGGCCTAACATTATGTTTTTTTTCATTGTACATCAATAAATCAAAATAAACTTGAATTTCGGTACTGAAAAATTTCTTCAGCCAAAATCGTGCGAAATCACAAAATAATGTACATATACATTTTTAATATATTTTTTCTGACCGAATGCGTAACGTATTACGTTTTTGTACTATTTGTCAATAAATACAAGTGTATTTCAATTTTGGAGAAGTACAAATTTTGGCAGTTGGAAAAGTTGCCAAAATCGTGACGATTTCACGATATGTTCTTTGCGTTATAGTAACGATTTTAATTTTATTTTTTAAGTTTATGAGGTTGTATATTGGTGATAATAAATACAAGTGTACCTGAATTTTGAAGCTATGTTAATATAATGTCAGTTGAAAAAATAGAGAAAATCGTTTTAAATTTTCGTTGCGGTCTACATAAGAATTTTAAATTTTTGTTATAGCAGAATGGCGAAACATTATAATTTTGCATTTCGTTTAGAATTATGTTTTTGGTGACCGAATGGCATAGTGTTATGAGTTTTGAACTATTCTCCAACAGTTAAATTGTTGTCAGTCGCCAAATTGATAAAAATCATGCCGGATTCACTGATATTTTTTTAAAGTTACTTTACACATCTTTTGGAACTTTTTTTATTTTTTGATCGAACGGCAAGACATTATGAATTGTTTCCATTGTACGTCAATAAGTCAAAATAAATTTGAATTTCGTGCTGTAAACATTTTGTCAACCAAAATCGTGCGAAATCACAAAATAATGTATACATTTCAAATAAAAAATTCTTACTGAATGCTTAACGTTTTACGTTTTGTACTATATAAGTGTCAATAAATACAAATTTTGTCAGTTGGAATAATGGCAAAAATCGTGCTGGTATCACGAAATGTTCTTTGCGTTATAGTAACGATTTCAATTTTTTTTAACGTTTTAATATTATGTATTGGAGTTAATATATACAAGTGTACCTGAATTTTGGAGTCGTTAAAATAATGTCAGTTGAGAAATTAACGAAAATCTGGTTTCTGCTGGTTTAAATTTTCGTTGCGGTCTACATAAGAATTTTAATTTTTTGTTATAGCCGAATGCGTAACATTATAATTTTGCTTATCGTTTAGAATTCAATTTTGTTGTGACCGAATGTCATACATGCACAATTATTTTTTAAAGTTGCATTATGTTTCGATTTTAAATTTTCTTTTGTGACCGATTAGTTAATAACATTGTAAGGTTTTGTATAATGCGTCAATAAACGCAAGTACATTTGTAATTTTGGTGCAGTAAAAGTTTCATCAGTTGAATAAATTGCGAAAATCGTACTGTTTGCTATTTTATTTTTGTGGCTAAAGATCGTTTGGTATTGAGTTATTGAATTGAATTAATTAATATTTTAGTGACCGAATGGCATAACATTGATCATTTTTTTAATGTAAGCCAATAAATAACACACTATTCGAGTGTTGGACCAGTAAAATTGTTGTCAGTTAAAAAATTGTCTAAAGTAAAAGTTTTCTAAGTTGCAAAAATTGCAAAAGTGTTTTATGGCCGAATCATAACCTCATAATTTTACTATTGATCGTTGTTTGGTGACCAAATTGCATAACTTTTTTGTATTTGGCGTAAATAAATACAATTGTATCTGAATTTTAGAATATCTGGTCAATTTTAAAAGTTGCAAAAATCGTACGAAATATCTTTGGGTTGTGGAGCAGTAAAAATATTTTCAGTTGAAAAGTTAGTGAAAATCGTGATTGTTTTCATACGATTTTTATTTTTTTTATAGCTGAATAGGCACTAAATACAATTGTGTTTGAATTTTGAAGCAGTAAAATTTTTATCAGTTAACTAAATTGCCAAAATCGTACTAAATAGCTTCACAAAATGTTCTTTCCTTGACATATCGTTTAGAATTTTAATTTTTCTTGTGACCGAATTGCGTAACGTTACGTTTATTTGTATTGTGTGCCAATATGTACAATTGTATTTGAATTTTAAAGTAGTAACAATTTTTTCAGTTGAATAATTATCAAAAATCGTGCTGAATTCTTAAATAAAATTTAAAAACGTTCTACAATTTTAATTTTTAATGACCGACTGGCGTAACTTTATGTATTTTGTATTGGCCAATAAATACTCATGTATTTTAAAACAGTAAAAATTTTGTCCGTTGACAGATTAACGAACATCGTCCTGAATTCACGAAATTTTACTTGCGTTAAATGGCACGGTGTGTCATAAATTATAAATTTTATTTGAATCTAGGCGCAGGAGACATTTTTCCAGTTGCAAAAATTGCTAAAATCGTGCACGAAACTTACTTTACGCTACATTACCGGTTTTTAATTTTTTTTTTGTGACCGAATAGCGTAACGTTATATGGTTTTGTACTGTGTGAAAGAAAGACAGAAAAATATTATCAGTTAAAAAGTTGGCGAAAATCGTGCTTATTGGAGCTGTAAAAATTTTGTCACTTGGAAAAATAGCTAAAATCGTACGAAAACACGAAATATCGTTTCAATTTTTTTTTTTTTTTGTTTGTACAGTCTGCCAATAAATACAAGTGTATTTGAATGCTTTAGGAGTATCCATTTAGGTCTGGTGATTTTGAAATTGTTTTTGTGACCGAATGGCGTAACGTTATGTGTCTGAATTTTTGAGCAGTACAATTTCAACATTTTTCCAGTTGAAAAAATGACCTGAAAATCGTGCTGGGTTTCACTAAATTTTCTTTGCGTGATTGTAGCCATAATATATAGCATTTAATTTGGTTAATTTGGCAGTTGTGCATGATTTGCTAATTAAATGAGTATCTCTATACAAAATACATAATCATTTACAAATGTAATTTGCATTACCTTCTGTGTATGAATTTAATAAGATGAACTTTTGACCTTTCTCATAGAAATGTTTGTTTGTAAAAAGTCTATATATTCCAATATGCCAAACATAACGAAACACGAGAGACGGAAGGTCACCAACATAAAAATTAAATTATAGAAGCATCCGGTTATTTACGAAAAAACCCATAAATAATTTGAGAAAGAGATTTCTAATATATGATTCGACTATATAGATATGAGATTGATATCTGCCAATCATCATAAATCACCTGTGCATAATACATAAAAAATACATAAATTGCCCGCGAGGCTTTCGTATTTCGCATACATCTATAGTAATTATGAATAATGAATGAATGACGTTCGTTTAAAAGTGTAATCCATCCGATTGAATTTATTTGGTATCGTATATAAGAGATGTAATAAAATCGTTATAGATCTACTTTCACCAAATAAATGACACAATTTTTTCGAAGAAGCGCGCGCTTTCCACTTAAAAATTCGTTATTTAAAAATGATTAAATATTGAACTCTGCTCTATGTATTACGAAATCGTTATGATTTTTGTTTGATCGATATACGATTATTAAATTTACATGTTAAACTATTTGTGTATAGTACTTTATGTAATCTATATGTAAATATTTATGTTTAGCGGATCAATACTAAATATTTTTTTGGGCATTCAATGTGATGAACTAAAATATTTTTGTTATAAAGGTTATGGGAACTGAACACGTGTAAATTACTATTTATATGTAAAGTGCCAAATTTGACATCTCGTCAATTATTGCGCCATGATTTGCATAACATTACTCTCGTATATAGGTATACGATATGATCTAACAATTACTTTGCAAAAAATAAAATAGAAATAGTGATGTCGTACAATTACAATTATTTCAATTGAAACCTGCAAACAAAAACAAAAACATAAAGAATTACCGGAAGTTGCAAAAAAACAAACAGATAAACATGAACACAAAAATTGAAAGATGATGTTTTCTTTGTTGTATATACTTAGACTTAGTTAAAGTATATAAACGATTGGCTTATGTTACATGACTTGGTGCTCCATTATACGTAATGTGTGCATTTTATACGCACACAGCTGTTTAATTCAATCATCAAAGTGAAATTGTTACAAACCAAAAAAAAAAATGTGTTGCCAAATGTCCCGCGCATAATAACCGCACATAATCAAAATTTATTATATCTGCGATATGGCAAACAAGCACGCGATTTATAATAAGAGGGAACCCTACCCAAACTACTGTATGTATTGTTCAAGTATTTTGCCTGTTGTTTTGAAATCGTGCCGATTAAATGTACATAATTGAAAATAAGTGCTTTCGGGCAAATTATACAAAATAATTTCACATTTTTTTATTCGATGCTCTCGATATGTAAGTCAATATCATAATAAAATAAAATATCGTATATTGAACGACGATTTTTATGTTTGATATATATTTAACACTAAAAAATGTATGTTTATACGATTTGTGTGTGACACTTTCCTAAAATTCTAAATACATTTTTTTAACAAAAAAAAACGTTTCGTTTTTGGTCCGACCTTAATTACCTAATTTATTATAAATTTTTGGTAAATATTTCGTTCAAATCCAGTTTGGACAGTATTTACAGTTTTCGAGTAAAATCGAATTCGTGCGATATATTTATTGGATATAAAATATTTAACATTACAAAAATGTATGTTGAACTAATATCTAGCTTATTTCGGCCCAATTCACCGCTTTTAAACTGCCTTTTTTATACCCTAAGAAATTTCGGGGGAACAAATCAGTTTGCCTAGAAATGGTATAACGTGACTCCAAAAACGTAGTCGTCTGTAGCGATTTGGATTAAACTGGCTTGAAAATAACAGGACTAAAACGATCTTTGAAATAAATTTTCAGATAACTTAATCATAAAGACACACACTGAGGACTGGTTTGTCTGGTTCAAGGGGCTAAGTTCTAATAGAATTTTCATTGTACCACAAAGTTAAGAAGTTGCAAGATTTCGAACGATTTTTAAAATTTTTGTATCACCGTCGTATAGAGATATCCACATCACTCGACTACGTTTTTGGATAGCCTATTTAAAATCCACTTCTTTAGTGTGAATGTGATTGCGAATAGACTAACACAGAATTTAAATTACACACCTTGTGGACTAACGCAATTTTAAAAATCATTCAAAAATTCGATTAGTACTTATGGACTTTAAAAAAAAAAACAATTAGTACTTATGGACATTTTTATTTTTAAACCGGTAATAAAAAATGTTAATATTCGTTAAAAAAAAAAGTCAAGGACCAACAAAATTGAATTAATTTACTCGACCTTAGTAGTTGCGAGAGTTTATATTAATTCTTAACTATCCAGAAAAGAACTCCAGAACTAGCAGAAATATCTAGAAATTCAAAATTTAGCAGTGTAATATTTGTTATTAACTTTAGTATAAACTTCACGTAACAATAAAAACGGAAAAAAAAGAAAATTGAAAAATTATTGCTACTGTGGACGGTTAAAGTGATACACTGCAATTAAAGATGATAACTATCAAAGGGGTATCGAAACAAAAGAAACAATGTGGTTACATTAGAGAGTTACGTTTTGAATAGAGTTCTACTTCATTCTAATTCGTTTATTTGAAAATAATTACAATTTTATTAAATAACAAGACTATGGAAATCTAATCTGCTGTGTAATGAGTTGAAAGAAATTGCCACTAGTATAGTTCGTCTATGCCGTTAAAATTATCAATTTGATAATCAATTTACAAATAATTTAAGGAAAAAAAAAATTAAATTTTTTCGATACCAAATTTGAATCGACCTATCCAAGCAATCACATACTAAAACACACGAAAAACTGTGTTGCATCAATACTAACAAATTTTTTGTGTGTTTTACTATGGGGAGTGCATACCAAGGTCGAATGAAATTTATTAGTAATTTTTTTTTATTTACGAAATGGGCCACTGTGGATTTACTTTATTTATAGATGTCTCAACTAATGAAGGGGCTAATTAATTTGTAGATTTTCATTATCAGAGCTATCATATGTCTGAATTGAGTCGATTGCATAATACGGCATTTCATTTGAAATTAGTTTTTAAATGACGTTCCAAAATCTTTATAGTAAATGATGGGCCGAAAACGTCTTTAATTAGATTATCGGAAATATAACACGAGATATTGGAATGGAGTACTGTGATTTTTTGATGTGAACGGTATCAAAACTCTTCCCATCACAAATAGTCAAGAGCAAATTGATGCATGACAGACAACAAAATTCTCAACACCTAATTACAGTCAACCGTTCTAATTATTGACATAGTAAACCACACGAAAATTTTTCTTGCATTAGTGCTAGATTATTTTTCGTAGATTTTACTATGTGAGGGTTAGGCAAGGTCAACTAAAATGTATCCCAATATTTTTTTTATATAAAACTCCAAAATATTAATAAAAAATATTACAATTTCTCGATATGAATTTTTCCCTTATTTTTCCAAGCATTCACATAGCAAAACGCACGAAAAATTGTATTTCGTCAGTGCCAGACCATTTTTCGTGTGTTTTACTATGGGGAGTGGCAAGTTTGAATAATATTTGGTATCGAAATATTTTTAATTAGTTTTAATGTCGTTTAATTTAACGTTCTATGTTTTATGTGATTCGTATTTGAATTTTATACACAAAAATAATAGTAAATATCCAGGACAACTTAGTCTAATAGTATTGGTTTGATGTCGATTGATTTATGTTGATAAATAATTTTTGTTTTGGATGGTAAAATGAACGACCAATATGACAAGTAATCTCAAATAACAAACTAAACAAAAAAAAAAAATTAACTATTCCATATTATGGTTGGCCTTTCCAAGCACTCACCAAACAAAACACACGGAAAATTGTCTTGAATCAGTGCGAAACAATTTTTCGTGTGTTCTACTATGGCGAATGCATGGCAAGGTTGATTAAAATTTGGTACCGAATTTTTTTTTTATAATTTCAAGACTAGGCATGTCCAAAATAAAATTGTTCGCCGCCGCTATTTTTAGTATGTTATTCGAAATTCATTTTCTTAGTAAGCTACGGGTACGCGTAGTTCATGAAAGCTAAACAGTTTTTCGTGTTTTACTACGGACAGTTTTGGCAAGCAGACAGTTGTGTCACAACAGCTGGACGGCCATTAACCTTCAAATCATGAAACTTGAAACATCTATGAAAAGTATGCTATATAAGAGGCAGTTATCCGAATTCAAAGTTACAGCCATCATTATGACGGGCGGTTTCCATTTGAATAATTGGCGATGGAAAAATTTGTCTTTGGCTGTAATAGAAACTTCTGTCATACCATCGTCTAGACCATCGTAGCAAATCAATGTAGACGGTTTCGTTCGCCCGCATGCTTGTCAATATTCTGCAAGATTTGCTTGCAAAATTTCGAAAATCAATGAACAATTCATCGAATCCTGCCCAATGTGGATTTGAATGGCCTCAGGAGATGTAGCATTCAGTTGTTTGTAGACCTAATTTTTGAACTCGTGTAAATGTGCAATTATCACACCTCTAGCTTGAATGATTGCTTCAAACTTGTCCGCTCACGTATAATGGGTTGTATTTAAAACCGACATTTATAATAAATGTGCTTTTGAATGGCAGTTAAACACCTATAAAACCGCCAGAGATTTTTTCAAAGCAATGTTCCATTTTAACCAATTTAGTTTATGTTGGCAATGGCAGTTTTGACTTAACTGCACAAAAACGAGCTAGTAATAACTGACTTAAATAAGCAAATTTGCACCAAAACAATACAGTTCTGTAAATCAAATGTCATAAAAAATTATAGGATTTACCTCGTTCACGTGAAATTTAGAAGTATGTCGTCATCTAAACAACACGAGTTAATTTTTTTTTTAATTCTATCCACTATAATTTATCAATAAAAAATTAAATAATTCTCGACAAAAAATTTTAGGCAATATTTTCAAGCACCCACATAGTAGATCACAGGAAAATTTGCCTCGAATCAGTCCTAAATAATTTTTCGTGTGTTTTATTATGTGGAGCGCATGCTCGTACATCTGAAATTGGTATCGAAATTCCGTTTCTATATAAAATTCAATTTAGTAATAATTTATAAATAATAATAAATTTTTAGTATCAACCATGTTTTAGTCAATCTATCCACCGGACTCACATATAAAACACGAAAGTTGGTTGTTCATCAGAAGTAGATAGATTTTTGTGGATTTTACTATGTGAGTGCTTGAGATATTTTGTCATAAAATTTTATTTACAATAATTTATAAAGAATAAAAATTTAAAAAAAAAATGTATACCAAATTTAGTTCGACCTTTCCAGCCACTCACATAGTAAAACTCACGAAAAATGTTCTGACATTAGTAAATGTTCTTACATCAGACAGACAATTTTTCGTGTTTTCTACTATGGCAAGGTTGACTAACATTTTATATCAAAATTGTATTTGCAGACCATGTTTCTTTGATTTTGACACGTCGGGCTACTTGATTGATACTCAAGAAAACTCATAATGAGTGATTTAGTTCATTCTGGCTGATAATTGTTTACAAAAGTTAAAAAATTGTAAATTACAAACTCAAATTCGATGTGAACAGTCGAATTCAAATTTTAGAATCCCGATTCACTAAATCTTCCGACCAATTGAGAGAACCCAATATGCTTCATCTATTATAGGAGGATTTGAACCCAGTATACCTACCAATTCGAATTTGGATTAAGTGAAATCGTAATTCAGTTTTGTTCTGATTGAAGTTATGAAATTATGGATTTTGGATTATTTGTATTGCGAGCACCAGCCGTTTACTACCAATAATTTTTTTTAGATCGACCCAGTAGACCAACGACGGCTAACCCATTACAATAGAAATTAAACTTCTCGGTATCATTTCAACTTTTAATTAAATCTTGCATCTGAGGGGAATGAGAATTTAAAACCATGTAATTTGAAATTTTTTGGGTTTTTGAGAACTTTTGAGTAAATCTTTCGTAATTTTAGAGGCCCCGAAAAAGGGAAATTCTATTTTTTGAATGACTGCACGATTTTGGAAACTTATGAAATCCAGTTTTTCTGTATTTTGTTGACATTTTACGTAAATCGTTTGCGACATTCCAAAATATTCAGTACCTTTGCAGCATGGTGGCTTTACTGGTGTTTGTAGCTATTTTATCTTTAAAAACTGACGTCTATGAAAGATTAATGCTACAATGCTAACATGCCTTTACTAATTTTACTAAAATTTATCACATCTATAGTATCGAAAGGTACTCAAAATCAAATAATTGTCACCTCCATACGACAGATGGTATGTCACAGATATTATAAAAGATTTTATAGCAAATCTTTTAGAGCAAATTCAGTTGCGAAATACAAAAATACAATTTATACGACAATAATGAGGAATGGTTGAGGTAGATTATGTCATGTAATTTACGCGATTGTCGACAGGTAGGTTATTACGTAGATTACTTCGCAATATTTTTAATCAACGTCGCTAATTAAGACAACGTAAACAACCAACGATATTTTAGCAAGCTAAAATTGAATGTTCACATCCAAAGAATTAGGAGGTTTAGAGCAACAATTCAGAAACTTCTTATAATCAAAATATGTGAAGTCACATCCAACTTGATTGTCCTAAACCTCCCAATCCACTATTTTTTCCAAAATTTAAATATTTTTCGGATGGCTTAGACCTAAAGACACCTTCGAATATTCGGCATTATGCTGTTAGCTTCCTAAAATGTTTCCAATAAAATACGAAAAATCATATGATCGACAATTGTAAGGTCATACCAAACTTAGTTGTGCTAAACCCCTTAATCCCCTACTGTTTCCAAAGTAAAAATAGCTTTCGGATAGCTTAGACCTAACGACATCTAGGAGTATAGACGCCATTATGGTGTTAGCTTTCTAGCATATGAAGTCCAGGACCGCACCATAGTATGCCCTAAAGCCCGTTTTACTGAAGGGCTCGGATATTAATTTTGGGATACCTTACGAATTATAAAAAATTAAAGATTTTACAAATTTCCGTTAATTTTTAAAGTCACCAATAATTTTTTTAATTAATTTTGTGTAAATCCGAACTTCATGAAAATGTATTCTTCTTTGAACAATTAAATCTTACAATTTTAATAAAGGAATAAATAAAATTCACAATTTTCAAAATTCGATTTCAAAATTAATTTTATTGATTCAATCGATCTTATAATTCAGGAGTATGGGAATTTGTAGATCACAAAACAAAATTGATATTTGGAAATTCAGTTTCCAAATTCTAATATTTCCAAATTTCAAAAATCAAAATTCGAAATCTAATTTGACCAATTTACAAGTTTTTACGATGCTAGCAGAAGCAAAAAACTCGGTAAAACAAGGAGAGAGCAGGAAAGCAATAGCCCCCAACAGAGTCAGATGGTCCGGCCTAGTGGACGCCCTATGCTCCTAAATAGGAGACAAAGGCATAAAATTAGAATTAAAACGAGATTATAGATGTTGACGCCCGTTTCATAATAACTCTTCAGAAATCTGGCCACCGTAGTTTAAAACTACTTCACTAAAGCACTTTTTCAATCTAGTCTACTAGTTGTCGACACATCGACGTAGAAAATAATAGATGACGCGTAAATGCCCATCTCTGATCATGATAAAAAAAATATATTAAAATATTTCAATACCAAATTTCAGTCTGAACTTTCCAGCACTCACATAGTAAAACACACGAAAAATCGTCTTGCATCAGTGCTAGACACTTTTTCGTGTGTTTTACTATGAGAGTGCTTGAAATGATTAAATAAAATTTGAAATCGATTTATTTTTTTGTAAATTTATAAATAATAGCAACAGCAAAAATGGATTTTGCAAGCCACAGGAGTATAACCTAGACTATAGATTTGTTTGATATTTCGATGGATTTATGTTTTTATAAATAAATACTAAATGAATCACCTTTGGTTGCAATTTTTAAAGGTAGGAAGTTAGAAACTTGGTTTAGAGACGCGATACGAATATTACGGGTGCCGATTAAATTATCATGGTATAAATGCTGCATAACAGTTTTTAATTGATTTAAGCTGATAAAGTTAAATAATTTGACTCTGAATTACACCACGATCATCGTAGATATAATCCAAATGTTTGATTAGTTATGTAAATCAGACAATAGTTTAAACCGATTCATAATCAAACATATGATAAGCATAACTTTCTAATTTCTCTAATAGCTCGAAAACCCTAATGTTTGATAATCGGAAGCTAACTAAATACTTAGACTTAGCCTTAATGTTAAAGATTAGGTTTCACGAGCTATGTATTCATTCGTTCAGGTGCCATGTATATATATAAACAACTTCTCTAAGGCATACACATATTCTTTTGAGATGATTTATCAATCATACTGCGTATAAATAATATTTTGAAACTATTTATAACCTTCTCAGCCATTTGGCGTAACATTTCGTGCTTCACAGTTATTAATGTACCATAAAATTATAAATTTTTACGCAATGAATTTACATCGAATTAATCAAACCATCTCAAAAACATAAACATACAAAGAATTAAAAAGTATATATTTGAGAAATGCAATTAATAAACAATTACAAACCAGAGCTTATTACCAAACCAAATCATTATTCTATTATTTGATTCACATAACATTTGGTTCCGTCTTTTAAATAAAAAATAGAAAAAAAATTTAAAGGTAGCTTGAAGCAGCGGAAAAATGATTATAGGAAACACATCTATACATTGTCGATTAGCTGCATATACGTAACGATTAAGACAATTAGCCGTATCAATATATGGTGTTGATCAGATATGGAAACGTATGGTACCAACAACTATTATAATCTCGAAAGAAAGTTAATTATTCTACCAACACACTAAAAAAATTAAAAAAATAACAACAGGTCGATTTATCGGTTTATTGCGCACTCAAACATAAAATCCTTTTATCTCACTGTACTATACATAAAACAAGTCTTATCACACATTAAGAAAACACTTAAACTGCGCGCCCGCGCATCTTTAATAACTCATACAAAAAAAGAAAGTATCCGGAGTGAAAATTGCGCGAGATGAAAACAACCAAATGAACATTGAAATTGCGTGCTCTAAAATTTGCATTGAATTCAAAACAGATTTTCTCTCCAATATATATGTATACTCGTGAAAGTGATTAACAATAATTTATAAAAAATAATAGTTTTTCACTTGCCCAATTCATTTTTGGTGCGGGATGGCGGTTTCACTAAATTATCACTCGATATACTATCCAACAAATATTATAAATAGTTGCACTGTAGTTTCACTCAAAGCACACTTTGTATCCGTTAAATAATTTTTTTTGTGTTCACTTCAAAATCACTCAATATATTGTAAGTAACAACGTGTTTTTTTTTTGTTAACCGACTCAAAACGATTTTATCACTTTGATCAAATTTTTTTTACTTGCTATAAGTGTATGTGTATGCTCATGCCAACGCGAAAGACTCTCACTGACTGATTAAAAAATGTAAGAAATAAAAACTTAAATGGTAAGACAAATTTTTTTATTTTTTATTTTATTTATATAAAAGAATAAAAACTATAAATATTATTTTCTTCTTATGTACAAAATTTAATGCTATTGGTTTGGTTGGATGTTGATGATGGTGATGTTTGTTTTCGAGAAGTTTTTTCATTTTTAAAATTGTGCACACGATTTTTCGATGAAAAGAAAATTTTTATTAGACGTTTATACGTATATGGTGATACATGCGATTATATCACTCTGGTAAATAAGGAAATCGGTTGTCGTGAATAATGAAATATATGGGAGATTTAATATATGTATGTCTGTATATACATAGGTGTGTTGCCAATCTAGATATAATTTTTCAATTCAGACCGCACATAAATTATGCACTTTACAGCTTACAATTAAGTTATAGTTTACTTCCCAAATCATATAAAATGTCGGTACTTGATTCGAAAAAAATTGAGTGAAATTTTAGATTTGAGTGATTTTTTTTTACTACGCAGTTTGAGTGAAACATGAAATCTCTGTGTAATTTAAGAAAAATTAAATGCTTAATTTTTTCATTATCTTTCATAAGTCCTCTGTCCTTAAAACTAGAGTGTGCATTTATATTTCTAATGATCATGTGTCCCAGGGCTATACGGTGCTCCACAGTGGAGATGACCTCGGAAATCTTGGAGCTGGATTTTTCAATGTACTTAAGTAATCTTACGATTCTAGTAACGAGTTCATGTAGAGTAGTTTCGCAGGACTTGCCAGCTCTGTAAGCATGTTGCATGTTACTGAGTGGGGAGGTAGTTAAATAGTTATCCCTAATAAATCTGTCGATGGTCCTCTTTAAAGCTTTAAGAAAAGTAGAGGTCAGACTAATGGGCCTAAAAGCTTTAGGGTCGGTATAACCCGACTTGCCAGCTTTAGGTATGAAAACTACTCTACTCCTGGCTCCTGCTCCAGGATCGTGGTACACTACAAAAAGCAACGCACGCCTGGAACAGATTGAGCAGGTGAGTACGGATGGGTATAAAACCATGCTGCAGTTCAGCAAGGAAAACGCCGTCAGGACCACTCGATTTGAACGGTGCAAACGAGAAAACACTCCAATGTAGAACATCAGTGGTGATCAGTTTACGGGCTAAGTTCCAATCCGGCGTACCGACAAAAATGTCAGGTGGCTCGAAGGCAACCACACTTGAATCAACAGTATCACTTCCAGGAAAATGGACAGACAACAGTAGCTTACCAGCTTTTCGCCTGCAGGAGGTGAATTTCCCGGAAGGTAGGGGAAGGCTATCAAGTTTGCAAATGTCATTCTTAGCCAGAGTTTTGTTAAGTCTGGCGAGAACAGATAATCTATCAATTTATCCTCACAGAAAATTTTCCACGCAGCCCTCTGCACGGATCTTAGGCTTTTTTTACAGGCTTTTTGAGCTACCAAAAATCCACTCTTCCTTAATTTTTTAAGTTCAGAACACCAGAAGGGTTTGTTAAACTTCCTCTGGTTGTAAATAAGAGGGCGAGACTTATCAAAAGCAGTCGAGATTGCTCTCGTGTAAAGCTACGCGGATGATCTTGTTATAACAGTTTCTGGGAAATACCTGAACGTCTTATCTGATCTGATGTAGAATGCCCTTAATATAGTGGAAGTTTTGTTTGTTGAAAAGGGGGGTTGCATGTCAATTGCACGTGAAACATCTAGGCGTTATTCTCGATAGTAAATTCTCCTGGAAATTTCAAATTGATTATAAACTACAAAAGGCCATTGCTATCCTTTGGCAAAGCAGAAGGGCCTTTGGCAATTGCTGGGGTCTGACCCCTAAAATGATGTTATTCATCTACAATTCACTGGTTTTACCCTTACAGTGGTATGGTGGCCAGGAAACTGACGTCTTCTGTAGCAAGACTGGACGGATTGCAGATGACAGGCTGTAAGGCTATAACCGGGGCAATGTCGTTTACTCTCCTTCTTACTATGGAGTCTATTCTATGCTTGCCCGAATTGAAGTCTTACATTTTTGGTATGGCGTGCTCTACTGCGTTTTGACTAAGGTGCATTGGGACATGGAATGCCTTCGGAACTTGTACAGGGCATAAACAGAGTAGTCTGGGCAAACACTGTCCGATTTTTCAAGCTGAATTAATTGCACTTATCGTATTGGGGCGTATAAGTTTAGTAATTTAGGCAAGGATATTAATATCTGCACGGATAGTAAAGCCGTGCGCAATACTCTGAAAAACCTTTAGACTACATCCAAACTGATGAAAGAGTGCAAACACTTCATTAATCTCCTTTGCTCTAATTCGAGGGTAAGGGTCATGAGGGTGCCTGCTCATTGTGGCATTGTGGGAAATGAGGTTGCTGACTTTTTAGCGAAAGCTGGATTGCACAGTAAATTTTGTGGTCCCGATCCAACAATTACTCTTTCCTTCAACGGTGGTAAGGATGGTATTAAGAAGTTCTTTACAATGTGAGGGTTACTAAATATGTGTTATCCTTAAAAAGGAGCCAACTCAGAATTCTGGTGGATCTTATTACGGTCCAAGGACGTTTCAAGGTTCATCTCCAACGGACGGGACTAGCTCAGGATGATCTTTGTGACGATTGTCTGGAGGAAGTGGACGACTGCCTACACTGCCTTTGCAGCTGTCCGGCATTTGTTGAAGCTAGATCCCAAATGTTCTCGTACGGATCTTTGAACGTAGATCAGTTATTATCCATCTCTTGGTTCAAACTTTTACAGTTTGCTAAGGCTGCAGTGCGCTTATGCGAGTTAGGACAGATCCTCAAGGTTTGCACCATGGGCCCATTGTGGCATTGAGTGCGGAACCTCTGTAGGTTCCAACCGTTTTAATAAAATAAAATAAAATGCTTAGAATAAACGTCTAACGAGTAATAATTAGTAGAATTGATTTCGTTTGTATCTAAACATCCAGAAAGGTGAATACATATTACGGAGTCAGCATTCGAAGTGGTGTAACCCATTTAAAAATCCTGTAAATCTGTCAATTTTTATTTTATGTATTACAAAACTTCAGTATAACATAAAACATTCCCAATTTATCAAAAAAAATGTTATTGTTCGAGGTGGCTACTTTACTGGCCCGTGTTTTCGAGGGTGCAAAGTGCACGAACATGTTTCCCAAGAATACCATCACAGCATCCTTTGCTTGTCGTGGGAAGCGACTACACGCTTGGATCGCTGGGCGGGTGACCCGCATCCGTAAGAAACTCATCTGTTTGCAATATCCACATAAGAAGAACTGGATACCGCTAAACCAATACCGAACCTCTGTTCAAGTACCCGGACACGAGATTTAGGATCAGCATGTAGATCGTACAGTCACTTAGAAAACCAGGAGCGTTGGAAGGCCTAATCACTTGCATGAAGAAGTATCGAGTATTGAGACCAAGTGTCCCAGGGCTATACGTTCCTCAACAGTGGAGATTACCTCGAGTCTTGGACCTGAATTTCTTGTTGGGCCGCAGGTAATGAAGGCTGTTTTGGATTTCCAAGCAATCAATAACCGATGGTGTCGGCTACGCTTGAGCATGAAGTTAACCAACCTAACCTCAATATTTTGTGTACTCTCCCCCACAGAAGTTAGCCAGCCTGAAATGAAGATTAAAAGTAACGATATCAGGATTTTGTCAGCGACATCATTGCGGAAGCTAATTACTAGTCTGGCTGTGTGAACTCTGTTTGGGAGGTAAAACGAAAACTTCGGATGTCAGTGCTGCTCAACAGATTTTAGGTATAGTCAAAGTCAGACCCAAGAATGGTTGGTTTGATGAGTGTGAGCAACAAAATATAGTCCATAGTGAAGAGCAACAAAGTCGCGATGAAAAACAAAGCTCCTTTTGCTCGGAGGGCAGCTAAGCTGATTTGTAGACGAAAAAAGCGAGAATGTGGACACTTTACAGACCTGCATGGTGTTCAACATGCGTCATAGATTGTAGCTGAGTCACCTCAAATAGAGACTCCGAAGATTTGCACTGAGTATCCATCCCATGAGGAATTCACTAGGGCCATTCAAAGATTGAAACGAAACCGCTCACCTGGAGTGGACTGATTAACTCAGAGCTATTCGGAGGGAATACTTTGTGGAACTGTGTTTTTGACCTTATTCGATTAGTATGGTGACCCGAAGTAATGCCTGACGAATGGAACTTGGCCGCGATATACCCCATCTTTAAGAATGGAGACAGCTTGAAGTGTGAGAATTATCGCGGTATAGCTCTCCTTTGCACAGTATACATGTTACTCTCCTACATAATGTTGGATAGGATCACCTTTCTAGCGAAGGGCCTGGGTGGTGACTATCAAGGAGGGTTTCGTCCAAATTGGTACGACTGTGTAGATTGACAGTGATACAGTCCCAATGCTGTGCTAAAATTTAAAACAGGCTATCAAAAATTTTTGCAGTTACCCAAGTGTGCGGCAGGGGGATGCTCTATCCCCGATACTCTTTAATCTCATGTTGAATTTTGTTTTGTAGAATTTTCCGCTTTCATTAGACGCCATGCACATCAGATTTTAGTAGTGGCCACTACACGTTTGAGGGAGTGAGGAGGTTCAAATATGTGGGCTCTCTTATCAATCACGATAACAGTATGGGTGAGGATATGAACCCCGATACATACAATGATCCCCGATACATACAATGATGAATGATCCCCGATATTGTACATATGAAGTAAGATCTCAGCGAGTACGCTGACTCGGTCACGTTCTGCTTACTAAACCAGAACTAATTGTGCAGAGATCTATGAAAGGAGAGCCACCATACGGTAGGCACAGAGGTTGGATATCAATCAAATTTTAAATTTAAAATCTGGAAGCTTTGCTACAAAATCCAAAAACGCAAAACACGCAAAATTGTTAAGATTGACATCCATTTGCGGTTATTTAGAAAGCTATCTTACTATTTTCTCAGAACGAGCTGCCATTTGTGTACTATTTGGCAAAAAGCTGGAATTGGTGTACCATTTGAATACGAAGTTTAATAGCTTTTGCATCAGTGATCATTTCTTATGTATCATCAGGAAAAAGGAGAAGCATCAGAGAATATACGTGAAACGTTTGGTGAATCGTATTTGAATCTGGAAAAATAAGGGTAGCATTTCATGCGCCTAAAATGTATAAAGTTTCTGATGTAACACCTTTAACTTAATATTAAATCTTTCTACATTGAAATACTCAATGGAATTCCAAGGAATTTTAAGCTAAGCTTTCATTTTGAGAATTTTAAATTACTGTTCGCACCATTTAAACAGTTTAATCAATGACGTCACATACCCCCAAAAAGAAAATAGTCCAGTGGTGTTAAGTCCATTTCTCGATATTAATCGTTCATTAAATGTTCGTTTCAGTAAATTCATAACGTGGCCCCGTTTAGTTGGAACCACTTGTCTCTGATGTCAATACCATTCAATTGAGTAACAAAAAAATTAGTAATCATGTCTCTATATGGGCACAGCTCATCCTTACCCGACATAACGAACCGCGCCTGAACCATATGTTCACTCGTTCGTTTGTCTGTATGTACATGTGTTTATATGTTCACCTATATGTTTATATATGTCCACGCAGCCTCTCAATACGGTTTTAGCAATTTGGTAATATATGAATGAATTTACAAATTATTAAATTCATAATTCTATAATATCTAATGGTTGGTTCGACAAATAAAAATGACACCTTCACACACGATATATACTAATCCCGCATCATTAATCATTCAACAAAATGTGTACGTGTGTATACGACAAATGGAATCTGAAATCATCTTCGAGAACAATATAAGCGAAAATCAATTGATTTACATACATGTATATACGTTAGACAAAAGCCAAATGCAAAAATAAGAAATTTATAATTGATTCAGTAATCGCAGTGAAAGTCCTATATATATGGGTGATAAATATTTTGGCGCGTGACGAACTTGAAATTGAAAATATATTGATTAATGACTCATATTGTGACTAATGTAGGGACAAATATATGCGATACTATTGTTTATGAAGGTCAAATTTAATTATTTAAGAGCGTGCTTCTTTAAAGTTCTTTCCAAATGCCAATTGATTGATTTATTTCGACAAGCAAGAAGAATAAGTAATAAATCACAAATCTACAATATGGTTGCATTGAAATCGTGATTTTCTTAATTTTTAACCCAGTACCTCCGATTTATTTTCCAAACTTGCACATATTACATGTATATACTCGCAGCTAAATTTATAGCATCACGCCGATTGATTTACAACATCGCGCGCCTCATAATTCATATAGAGCGCAAAAAACAAATCTCTATTGTTCAATGCTGTATCTGCATTATTCTGCAATAATTTGCGGCATTGCAGAATTTATTTATTTTATTTATTATATGTACAAATATATCTCCATTCATATAATTTATTAATACGATAATGAAATCGAAATTTTAACGTACATATATACCTTTCAAGAGATCCGTCTATATATATGTATGTACATATAGGTATTAGATAATTAGAATTAAGAAACTTTCTATCTGTTGCTATATGGTACGATCTATAGGTTGTATAGTGCGCGTACATTTACATCATCAGACCTTTTGTTTAAACCATGAATTCCTAAACAATGGGAATAACTTATCAATAAAAGCATTAAATCTTATAATTTAATATATATTTAGCATGACACCAATAAAAGTCTAATGTGGGGGGGAAATTATACGTACATACATATGTATGTAAAATTGAATTGAATAGACGTCAATTCAAATTTATAATTGCTTTGGTTGAAACGTATAAAAGAATTTTTATATATACTTAATATAATATATCCACGGCTGTGATCGAGCAGTTTTAAGAGATTTATCGAATATACGTACGTAATACGACCTGTCAATTCGTTAAACCGTTAAATTCAAGTGGGTAAACGCCGGAGGAAGTTGTTCTCAAAATTAATTACGAAGTTCCGGATACGTATTAAGTTACATATATTATATAATATTCAATAGACTATAAATTTTAAATGAGATTTAAGAAATAACAAAATCTACTTTACAAATTTTCAATTTGTAATAACCGATTCATCTTTATAGTAATACTCAAAGACGTGTTTAACAAAAATAAATTTGCTTTAAAATAGCGTTTTACAAGCATTTCCTAAACTTACGCGGAACATTCAATTTCCACTCAAACCATGTAATACCAACAAAAAAAAACCAATCAAAATGTTCGCTCAATTTAAAGTAACAAACTGTATTTTATCAGTTAATTGTAAATAGTATGGCTTAATTTTCACTCAAGTGAGAAAAACACCATATACCAAGATTGAGTGAAATTTAATTTAGAGCCAAATTTAAAAATAAAAGGCTAATCCAAAAATTATATATAACGCACATCGAATTTATTTCAATTTTCACTCAAACTTATATAGTTAAATTACCACTTAAACAAATTTTTGGTATACAAATAATTTCACTCGAGAATCACGAGAGTTTTTAAAGTAGTAGTATTTTAATTAAACCCTCAAATTCATTTTTCACTCAATTTTTATCGAAAAATAAACGAAATTTTCTATGTTTGAAAACTAGTGTTATGTTGTATATTATCTAAAATTCAATATTAATGACCACTAAAAAGTCACTCAAAATTCGTCAATCAAAAATCACTCAATTGATATGTTCGGTCAATTTAAAATGCTAACACAATATTTATGTATGGCGCAGATAGAATTTAATTCATATTCACTCAAATATGAGTTTGAGTTAATTATTACCACTCAAATTTAAATCGAATGATGTACGAAATTTTGTATACACATAATTCCACTAGAGGATCACGAAAGTTCGAAAAGTAATAGTATTTTATTAGTTAATCGCGAAGGTTTAATTATTCACTCAAACTACATAATATGAAAAATCACTCAAATTCAAATTTTTATCGAAAAATAAACGGAAATTTGTTTGTTTTGTGAACTAGTTGTATGTTGTACTTTATCTAGAATTCAATATTCATAACCACTATATAACCACTCCAAATTTGTAATAGACGAGAACAAACTATATTTTGTGTTTCTTTATTAAAATAAAACATTTTTATAAAACTTACCTCAATTTTCACTCAAACCTTTTATTATGAAATCATATTATTACACTCTAGAGAATTTTCACTCAAACTGCATAATAAAAGAACACTCGATTTTAAAAAAAATAAAATACATAACTCAATATGATTAGGCTAGTAAATAAAATGAATTTGCGCCGAAAATTTAGTACTGCGGACGACCAAAAATACAACAAAATTCCACTCAAATAATAAATAAATATATACTGCAGTTTTCATTGACTTATCAACTGTCCTGTTGAGTCAGAATGAACTAAAAAGCTTGGTTTGGGAAATCGGAAATACACGAATAATATCCATAATAACCGATATATGCAATAATTTGACATGCAATGAGTTCATCTCAAACTGCCATATTAAAATTTGAGTAAAATTATATTAAGCGTCAAATTTAAACTAAAATAATGGTACAGACTTATCTATCTCAGACAAAGAAGTTATCTAATTACTCAAATTCTTTATTGAATGAATTTCATCACGATATCATTAATTAATATCACTCACAATCATTTACTCTTATCTTGGTTTCACTCAAAAATATATACATATATGCTCTCAGCTTTTCATTAAATAGGCAATCTTTGTTTAAATTTGACAGCCACTTGCTACTATTACTGGGAGACCACTAAAAAGGCACTCAAAATTCGTAATAAACGATAACAAGTAATATTTTGTGTTTCTTTCAAACTTACCTCAATTTTCACTCAAACTTTTTATTATGAAATCATATTATTAGACTCTAGAGCATTTTTTCACTCAAACTGTAGAATTAAAAAAAATGACTCATTTAAAATATTCGCTTAATTTAAATTACAAAACCTTAAATGTTTTGGGTAGCAAAATACATTTTAACAGTTAATTGTTAATGCATGAGCTTAGGTTAATTGTCACTAAAGTTAGAAAAAAAGCAAATACAAAAATTGAGTGAAATTTAATTTAGAAGCAAATTTAAAAATAAAATGCTAACACAATATTTATGTATGACGCAGATAGAATTTAATTCAATTTTCACTCAAATATGAGTTTGAGTTAATTATTACCACTCAAATTTATATCGACTAATGTACCTACGAAATTTTGTAAACAAATAATTTCACTAATCGTATATTATTAGTTAATCGCGAAGATTTAATTATTCACTCAAAATACGTAATAAGAAAAATCACTCAAATTCACATTTTTATCGAAAAATAAACGGAATTTTGTATGTTGTGTGAACTAGTTGTATGTTGTGCTGCGTTTAGTACTTTATCTAGAATTCAATATTCAAAACCACTATAAAACCACTCAAAATTCGTAATAGACGAGAACAAATTATATTTTGAATTTCTTTACTAAAATAAAACATTTTCATCAAAGCTACCTCAATTTTCACTCACACTTTTTATTATGGAATAATATTATTAAACTCTTGAGGATTTCCACTCAAACTTTGTAATGAAAAGAAGTTTAGTCAGAATGAACTAAGGACTTTGGTTTAAAAGATCGCAAATACACGAATAATAATCCATAAAAACCTCATTCACCTCAAACTCTCATATTAATCGTCAAGTTTAAAAATAAAATATTGGTATAGACGTATCTATCTCAGACAAAGAAGTTATCTAAATTTCTACTCAACTTCTTTATTGAATTTGAATGAATTTCATCGCGATATCATTAATTAATATCACTCAAAATCATTTACTCTGATCTAGGTTTCACTCAAAAATATATATACATATATGCTCTCAGCTTTTTATTAAAAAGGCAATTTTTGTTTAAATTTGATATCCACTTGCTACTGTTACTGGGAGATTTAAATTTTCACTAAAAATGTGTAATTTTAAAAACTCATACCAAAATTTTCACTCAATAGCCTAAAATTTGTAATAGACGAAGACTAGTTTTATTTTTTCTTAATTAAAATAAAATTAACTTTGGCTCAAGTTTCACTCCAAAAATAGCATCTAGTAAGCTCTAAAGTAGTTGGAAGTTCGACAGGAAGCTGGTTAAATGAGATTGATCCAACAAAATCTAAACCAATGTGAAGTTACAAAAGACCTGCTGCAGCAAACTGTACGTGAAATAGGCGCTGATATTGCTATTGTATGCGAACAGTATAACAGACTATTCTAAAAAAGCGGCTTGTGGTGACCGTCCCTTTCTGAAGAAGCCCAGCGGCGGAGAATTTGGCTTTGTAAGAGTGAATATCGATGGTATTCATATTTATAGCTGTTATGCCCACCCTAGTGGTACCCTAGAGGAATTCAAAATCTTCCTAGATCGATTAGTTAGTGACGCGCGAACCGAAACCCTCTATTGATAGCTGGGGATTTTAATGCTTGGACTGTTGAGTGGGGCAACCGAGAGACTATTGTTAGAGGTAAAGCGCTACTGGAAGCATTTTCTCTACTACCAGTGGCGATGGTGAATGTTGGTAGTATATCCACTTTTCTGAGGGGTGGCACTATTTACGAGGGCAATACTTTGTCCGGAACTGCGGATAGCAAAATGAACCAAATCGTTAACCATATCACAAGAGCTTGTGATGCAGCAATGACACGGATATCAAAGGAATATCGGAACTGGTCTGATGGGCCGAGGAAATAGCCCAGCTTGATAGAGAATGCCTTCGAGCTAGACGTTTATACCAACGTGTGAGATTGAAAAGTAAGGATGACCTACGCAAACAGAATTGTGTTACGAAGTTGATTGGGACCCCTGGGGCAGACCTTATAAAATGGTTATGAAAAAGGTTAAGGATGCATATGTACCATGTCAATCGTGCCCACGAGCATTGGAAAATATCTTCACGTTAATGTTTCCACAACAACAAGAGGAGGTGCTTAAAGCATGTAGCAAGTAGAAGAATAACATGGCTCTGGGGCCTGATAATATTCCCAATATTGCAATTAAATCAGCGGTTCGGTCATACCCAGAGTTGTTTTTAAACTTATTTATAACTCTTGCATAGAGGAACGAGTATTCCCAGAGCAATGGAAATTACAGCGGTTGGTACTATTGCCTATAAAGGGAAGAAGGCGCTAGATGATCCATCTTCCTACCGGCCAATCTGCTTGCTATATAGATACCGCAGGTAAAGTATTTGGGAGAGTCGTATGTGAGAGACTACAGGAAGCCATTAAAAACAAAAGGGACTTGGCGTTGAACCAATATGGGTTCCGTAAAGTTCACTCTACCATTGAAGCGATTAAACTCGTAATGTAAAGGAGGTTCTAAAAAGTATTGTGCGGTAGTTACATTAGATGTGAAAAATGCATTTAACTCGGCGGGTTGGGATTGCGTATTAAACGCGCTAATCAATAAAGAAGTCCCTCTGGATTTACTTAAAATGTTGTCTAATTATTTTAGGCAACGAGTTTTGAAGTATGAAACCGATGAGGGTACTAAATACTATCACATATCTGGAGGTGCACCACAGGGGTCTGTGCTGGCACCCACATTGTGGAATGCCATGTACAATAACATTTTCAGACTGCCGATACCAGAAGATGAAATGGTGGTTGGTTATGCTGATAATGTTGCGATTGTAGTTGTTTCAAAGTACAAAGAAGTGGTGAAAGAAATCTGCAATTGGAGTATATGAGTAATTCAGGATTGGTTATCATCTGTGGGTTTACAGTTGGCGGAGCACAAAACAAAAGCAGTGCTAATCACCAGTAGGAAAAGTTGGAAGTGGTTAGTGCATTTAGAACGGTATCAGATGAAGCCGTGTGTCTATTAGCGGGTATGCCTCCAATTGACTTATTGGCTAAGGAACGCGAAAGAAAGTATTCTCGCCGTGCAAATGGTAATAAGAGAGTAAATCGTATTGTGGCTCGCACAGAGACTGTCAACATGTGGCATCAGCGTTGGGACAGCTCGGAAAAAGGTCGGTGAACACAGCATTTAGTCCCTTTGATAGTTAAATGGCAAGATAGGAAGCATGGAGAGATTAACGTCTATGTATGCCAGTTTCTGATGGGGCATGGTTGTTTTCGCGCTTAATTACATAAGTTTAAGCAATAAGATGATTCCCCTTATTGCCCAATGTTCGAAGGAAAACTGGAGAACGTGGAGCATGTATTTTTTGCAGTCTGAAGAAATTTGGGAGGTTGTGTGTAAAAAGAGTGCAAGGATTATTAAGAAACTGAGAAGTCTAGCAAAAAATTAAAAGACAATAAAGTTAGATGGCAGCTAAGGCTGAGCCTGTTCTCGCGAAGTAATACATAACAGTAGTTCCACGAGATAACTATAGGCATTTGGGGGTTTGGGTTTAGTCGGTATAAGAATCCGACACTCTCACATTTTTATGTATTAGGCCAAGAAGACGGACAATCGTACAGAAAGTTTCCTTTAATCTTTCAATAGTCCCCCGTAAAAAGCGTTAAAACCTTTACTTATATATAATTCTTACGAATTTAATAAAAGCTTTTCTAAATATCAAAGTAATCTCCCTCGAACTGCGATCTCTTCCCATATATAAACACGTGCATGCACACACTAATTTGAAAAGTTTGATTAATACACAACGGGAAGAAGGTATCTGGAAATACAACTGTTCTGTTATAAACTATCATTCTTAATAAAAAATTTGTTTTCTAATTATCTTCTAATTGGATATTCTTTTTACCACACCATTTCTACAAAATATTTTCGAAAATCATGTAAATCTTAAATATCACTTTGAACCAAACAAACAAACAAACAAACAAGTGTATATTCTTTCTTGATTCGTTCTTATCTCACGCTTTCCTTCATCTCTGCGCGCACATCTGTATATGTATAGCCGCATATGTAGAAATATTATAATTCGTTACAGGTCAACTACCGCATTGTAATGTATAACACATTAGTCATCATATTCATCTTATTGTTCAATCGAGTGTGTCTGTATGTAGGGCCGGACAAGCGATTTTAAATGTAATAAATCATGCATCAAACGCACACACAACGTCTTGAAAGGGTCTAATTATTGTGTTAAGAATATGTTTTTGGATTATGTCTAAATATTGTCATATGCCAGGTGTATACATAATAATCATGTTGTTCTGTAAATTACTGTTATATGATTAAGATTTCAAGTGAAAGATTATTATATATTTGAGTCTTAAGACTGCACTCGTATGTATACATATACGTATTGTTGTATGGATGATTGAGTGCGCGGTATTCGGAATCTATATACAAATCGGATTTGTATATATGTAGATTCTTGATTTAAAACCGCAGATAACTTATTGTCGCGTGCTAAAAATCATGTATAGCAATGAATCTAATTTTTTTTTTAGGTTAACCCCGCGCGCTTTTTTTTATTTCTTGCGGACAGAGTGTGTGTATGTGTGTATTTTTGTCAATTAACACTTTCTTTGAATTTTTATCAAACCAAACTAAATGTACCGTTATTTATTATTATCATCATAGATCTAAAGATATGCGTATATAAGAAAATAACATTAAATTATGTACAGTTTTATGAGACTTTTGTGATATGTCAAACAATTTTGAAATTAAGATTTTGATTAGCATATACTCGTTCGTATGTAGCTATGCCGCGTGCGATTGTAAGAGTATACGCACTAATTTTATCGTAAGTACATCACCAAGATGTTTAACGATGTAGAAGATGTGGGTGCGCGTACATTTGCGATTACGAGTATGACTCAATTTGTAAACAAATTGAAAGTGAAAATGCGGATACAACTTTCTTTTAAAATTATTAAGATTATTAAAAGTAATAATGACCATTGCAAATAGTAATTGAACAGCCTATACAGGTCATGATCGAGGGCCACCCGATAACAAGCTTTAGTACTGGTGTGAAGACTATTGATTATAGCCTCTGATCCGTGGACTTCGGTGCTGGAAATATACAGACATTTAAATTTTCAACTTAAAACTGGATTCAAGGACATATGCAGAGGAGTCGACATGTTTTTAAAATAATCTATTAAAAGTATAAATGATTATTTCGGTCCAATTAACAAGCAACAAAACCCGTACCATGGCATCTTAACCTTATTAACGGAACTGAAATTCGAGCAAATCTAATGTTTTTGGAGCAATACGTTTTGAATCATTTCATCCGAAATATCCAAAATACTTATCAATGTAGAATTTACTATTTTTAAAATTCTTCACACTTCAATATTATCACCGTTCTATATTCTGAGCTACCATTATTGTCAATAATCCTCAAACAATTTGCCTATTGACCCTTCCCAGCCACTGGCGTAAATCACGCCGGTCCAATTTGATATCGGATCAAAATGTAATCCAACTACATAATAACAAATATATTTATATATTTATTAAAAAGCTCATTAAAGCATAAAATATAGTAAGTCAAAGCTTTAAAAGCTAAAATTTATTAGAGCTTTTTGAGGAACATTAAAAAAATCCTATTTCATTTTCATATCAAAAAAATTATATTTAGAAGGTTTCTTCATTTCCTAAAGCTTATCGAAAAATTGATTCGCCTACGACTTTTAACGTGTATATAAGGAAGGTTATTATATTGCTGATGCTGATGCAGAAATACCCATAACAGACCAGATCAATTTAAAAAAAAATTTGAAAGCATTTAAATTTTTGTAACGAATTCATGGCTGCGGTGTAAGATCGACAGGGTACAGATCAAATTTATGAACTTATGTTTCCAAATTCAGGTCCGATTATTAGCTTAGGGACCTTTCTTAATTTTAAAACGGATTAAGCACAAAGGTTTTTTAATTTTAGCAGAGCTTTACAATTTTTTATAATTTTAACAAGAGCTTTTTCAAATTTATAATAAAAATAATTTGGCTTAAATCTCACGAAAATGAAAGTTTAAATGTTCATTGAAATGATTAAAGCTTTTAAAGCTTAGTTTTGAGAAAGCTCTCCAAATAATATTTTCGACCTTTACATACAACGTTGAATATCAAGTAAGTACAATTTTTAATTATTAGCTAAAAGAGAACTCCAAATGTTTAAAATATGTAAAAAAAAATTGTTGATCAATCTCATCGTTTCAAAGGATCAAAAGTTTTCTAACAGTAATTTTTCGATTTTGGCATCCGAACTCTCGTTTTATTGATTAAAATTGGTAATATTTTTCATTTGGGAAATTCAGCTTTAAGCTTTCTGTGACGACATTCAATACATTTTCTGCAACTTAATAAGCTCAAAAGTCAACTTTCCTGATTGTCGCCATTCATTGAACAACAACAATACTTTGAAAGTGCGACAGGCCGGCCTCATCAATTAAATCTTCGGTCGAGATATACGGTGCCGTTTTGGATTAATTTAAATGTTGTTAAACAGAAAGCTTTGAAAAATTATGAAAAAAATACTATTGTAAATGTAACCTTAAAAGCTCACAAAATGTAAGTTACAGCTAGTTAAAAAAAATTTAAAAACCTGGGTGACTTGAAAATCGTACATCTAAAATCTAAAATATCTTGACATTTTTCGTCGATGGTGAAACTTATCAATCATCCAAAATGGTTTAGCTTTGGTTTATGCTTAGAAATGTAAAATATTCAAAAGTCTAAGTTTATTTTACATTTGGTTAACTTCCATTAACCAGATTGAAATAATTTATTAATGAGAGAGCTTTTAACATGCTCTTGAAATTACAAACAGAACTTTTTGCTTGAAAGGTTTCAAATTAAATTTGTGACTGTTTTAAAATTCGTACAAATTTTTAAATATTTCAGACACTTGAACATGTACATAGATGTTTTAAACATCAAAAGACGACACTGATTCCCAACACTAGCAAATCCAACGCCCGAAAATGTTTAATGTTAGAACCGTTCATTATTAATTGAAAAGAACTTTTACTTCGGAATTCGAGCCTCCAATTAAGTGCAATTTTCAATTGTAGCTCAAGGAGAGCTTTCCCAATATTCCAAAAATCTAAATAAGTGTAATGAGCTTTTCAAACGAATTACATAATATAGGTTACATAATATAAAATCATCAAAGCTCTTGGTTTTCTTTGTAAGTGTTCATTGAGGTGAAAATTTACAAATCTGAAAGATTTTAACTATTTTACATATATTAAACGAAAAAACTTACTGAAATACATTTATTCGCTAGTTAAGCTTCCGATCTAATATTTTAAAAATTTAAAGAATTTATAATTTTGATTAGAGCTTTTTAAAATTCATACAGTATTTTTGGCTATCTTAAAATTATTTAGCTTTGATTTTTCAAAATGGATGTTTTAAATTTATTTTTTTGTTAAAAACTTAATTAAAAGTTAAATTTCAGTAAAGCTCATATTCAAAAGTAAACTGCACAAGTTAATAAAATTATTGTTTTAGGTGTATACTTTTCAACTATAATTTTTACGAGAGCTTTTCAAATAACTTAAGCGCAGCCATCCTCATCTGAGTAAAAACCATGGGCATTCATTCACTTCAATATGAAAATGAAATTTTTAAAGTTCAAAATGCTTAACGATGTTAATATTCTGTTTCGTAAAAGCTCATCAAATTTTATAATTTTATCCTATACACATCCAGTCTGAAACCATAAATAATTGTAAACTTATCTCAATACACTGACATATCAGACGTTTGAGAGCTTTTAATGTTAGAAGTATTCATATTGAATATGATGTGCTTTTATGAAAATAACTCATATTTTGGAATCAAAGTGCAGTTTTATATAATAAGCATTTTTAATGTTCCACAAATATTTCATTTCTAATGGAGCTTTCAAACTAACTATATGGGTAATTGACTTTTAGTGAGTTCTGATTAGCAAGATTTCAATATTAATATTAATCTGAGAGCTTCAAACAATCTCATTTAACCTAAACGAAAAAGCTCATTTAAGTATTTCTGTTCGATAGTTAAGCGTTCAAATAAATATTTAAAAACTTTAAAGAATCCAAAGTATTTATAATTTTGATTAGAGCTTTTTGAAAATTGTTCTTTTATTTAGAAACTTTCTTTATTTTCTAAAGCTTATATAAAAATGGATTAGTTTAGGACTTTAAAAATGTATGTGGGTATTTTAAAACTATTATACCGTGCAAACGTTGTAAAGCTTAATTTAAGTAAAGCTAGCGAGATTTTCAAAGAATTATGTAGACAACTGGGTTTTTGTGAAATTTCGTGAATTCCGATTTAAAATCTTTCGGTAGGAAAGTGAAAATTTATTTATCAGTGAGCTTTTGACAATCACATATGCAAGTAATAGTTTCAAATACAACTTCTGGTTGGTCAAAGTTTTTAAATTAAATTTGTGCAATACCAAAACCATTTATATAATTTTATAAAAGCATTTTCAGTTTCAATCAAAAATGATAAAAAAAATTATTTTTATTCACTTCAATATGTAAATGAATAATTAAAGTACATTCAAATGCAGAACGCTGTTAATATTCTCTTGCCTAAAAGCTCCTCAAATTTTATAGTTTTACCCTTTTCACGTTCAGTCTGAAATTTCAAATAATTTTAAACATTTTTTTAAATTTTTTTTTTCATTACATATCAAACGACTGAAAGCTTTTAATGTTAAAACTGTTGATTATTGAATAAGAAGTGGTTTAATGAAAAGAACTCATATTTTGGAATCAAAGTGCAATTTTATATAATAAGCGTGGAGAGCTGGATTAAGAACCATAAATATTTCATTTCTAATGGAGTCCATTCAAATAGTTTGAAATTGCAATTTTAGTTGGTCAAAGCTTTTAACTTTGTTTTGTGTTAAAATTGACAATTTTTAGTAAAATTATTTCATTAGAAAATTGTACAAATTTTTAATATTTTAGTCACTTGAACATGTATATGGATGTTTCAAAGTTCAAAAGCTTGAATAAACTTAATCAGTCTATAATTTAATTAAACCCAAAATAAATATGTTTTAAAGTAACAAATCAAACGCCCAAAATTTTTAATGCTAGAACCGTTCATTATTGAAAGAAAAGAACGAATTGAAGTTTTTTGTTTTCAAAAGTTTATCTTAAAAATATTTAGCATAGAGTTTATAAGTTTCCGGTATATATAGTCAAAAACTGAATTAAAAGCTTAATAAAATTATAGTTTTAGTCATATTACTTTCAATTATTAGTTTAACGAGAGCTTTTAAACTAACTGAAGCTCGGTCATCTTCATTTAAGAATAACCCGTTGGCATTCCCAGCAACAGTAGTCAAATATAAATTATGATAACTATAGAGTATATATCTTAAAATATGGAGTCAGCGATATTACGAGCAGTTGGATATCGAGTAGCAACATTTCAACTAGATGTTTAACCATTCTTAAAGCTAATTAAAGTCATCTGCACATTCAATGATAGCCGTTTGACGGCGTTCTCAACATAACCAAAATTTGGTCGAGGTACATATACGGTTTCGTTGATCAAAGAGAAAATGAGATTAATTCATCAGCAGATTGAAATAATTTATTAATCAGCGAGCTTTTAACGATCACATATACGACTTATAGTGTTAAATTGCTAACACTACTTTTGAAGTTTTAAATTAAAATTTGTGTAAACCCAAAACAATTTATAATGTTTAGTAGAGCTTTTCAGTTTCATTCGAAAATCGTATTTTTTTTTTGCACTTCAATATGTAACTGGAAATTTAAAAGTTCATTAAAATGCTGAACGCTGTTAATATTCTTTTGCCTAAAACCACGTCAAATTTTATAGTTTTTTCAGACTTTTAGTGAGTTCTGACTAGCAAGTTTTCAGTTAGCAAGACGAAAATATATTAATCTTTAACAATCTCATTTAGTTTTAACGAAAAAGCTCATTTAAGTATTCCAGTTCATCAGTTAAGGTTCAAATGACTATTTGAAAAATTTAAACAATTCAAGGTATTTATAATTTTTATTAGAGCTTTTTGAAAATTATTCTCTTATTTAGAAGCTTTTTTTATTTTCTTAAGCATATGTAGAGATAAATTAGTTTAGTACTTTAAAAATGCACGTAGATATTTTAAGATTATTATACCGTTGGAACGTTAAAAGATTAATTTCAGTAAAGCTCAAAATATATATTAATCAACTGTGTAAGCTAGCCAATGTATAGTTTTGAGCGTGCATTTTTGAATTATTAATTACAAAAAACCCAAATAAATCATCACCAGTTTTTAATTGTACGATAGAATAGACTGTTTTAAGTAAATTCTGATAACTAGACGATGTTGTGTTCTATTTAGATGTTCCACTATTTTTAAACTACCATCTACAGCTCCAATAATAGTTGTAGTGTACAGTTTATAATTTGTATATTTTACAAAAGCAACGTTATATATTTAAGACACTTGAACATGTACATAGATGTTTTAAACATCAAAAGACGACACTGATTCCCAACACTAGCAAATCCAACGCTCGAAAATGTTTAATGTTAGAACCGTTCATTATTAATTGAAAAGAACTTTTACTTCGGAATTCGAGCCTCCAATTAAGTGCAATTTTCAATTGTAGCTCAAGGAGAGCTTTCCCAATATTCCAAAAATCTAAATAAGTGTAATGAGCTTTTCAAACGAATTACATAATATAGGTTACATAATATAAAATCATCAAAGCTCTTGGTTTTCTTTGTAAGTGTTCATTGAGGTGCAAATTTACAAATCTGAAAGATTTTAACTATTTTACATATATTAAACGAAAAAACTTACTGAAATACATTTATTCGCTAGTTAAGCTTCCGATCTAATATTTTAAAAATTTAAAGAATTTATAATTTTGATTAGAGCTTTTTAAAATTCATACAGTATTTTTGGCTATCTTAAAATTATTTAGCTTTGATTTTTCAAAATGGATGTTTTAAATTTATTTTTTTGTTAAAAACTTAATTAAAAGTTAAATTTCAGTAAAGCTCATATTCAAAAGTAAACTGCACAAGTTAATAAAATTATTGTTTTAGGTGTATACTTTTCAACTATAATTTTTACGAGAGCTTTTCAAATAACTTAAGCGCAGCCATCCTCATCTGAGTAAAAACCATGGGCATTCATTCACTTCAATATGAAAATGAAATTTTTAAAGTTCAAAATGCTTAACGATGTTAATATTCTGTTTCGTAAAAGCTCATCAAATTTTATAATTTTATCCTATACACATCCAGTCTGAAACCATAAATAATTGTAAACTTATCTCAATACACTGACATATCAGACGTTTGAGAGCTTTTAATGTTAGAAGTATTCATATTGAATATGATGTGCTTTTATGAAAATAACTCATATTTTGGAATCAAAGTGCAGTTTTATATAATAAGCATTTTTAATGTTCCACAAATATTTCATTTCTAATGGAGCTTTCAAACTAACTATATGGGTAATTGACTTTTAGTGAGTTCTGATTAGCAAGATTTCAATATTAATATTAATCTGAGAGCTTCAAACAATCTCATTTAACCTAAACGAAAAAGCTCATTTAAGTATTTCTGTTCGATAGTTAAGCGTTCAAATAAATATTTAAAAACTTTAAAGAATCCAAAGTATTTATAATTTTGATTAGAGCTTTTTGAAAATTGTTCTTTTATTTAGAAACTTTCTTTATTTTCTAAAGCTTATATAAAAATGGATTAGTTTAGGACTTTAAAAATGTATGTGGGTATTTTAAAACTATTATACCGTGCAAACGTTGTAAAGCTTAATTTAAGTAAAGCTAGCGAGATTTTCAAAGAATTATGTAGACAACTGGGTTTTTGTGAAATTTCGTGAATTCCGATTTAAAATCTTTCGGTAGGAAAGTGAAAATTTATTTATCAGTGAGCTTTTGACAGTCACATATGCAAGTAATAGTTTCAAATACAACTTCTGGTTGGTCAAAGTTTTTAAATTAAATTTGTGCAATACCAAAACCATTTATATAATTTTATAAAAGCATTTTCAGTTTCAATCAAAAATGATAAAAAAAATTATTTTTATTCACTTCAATATGTAAATGAATAATTAAAGTACATTCAAATGCAGAACGCTGTTAATATTCTCTTGCCTAAAAGCTCCTCAAATTTTATAGTTTTACCCTTTTCACGTTCAGTCTGAAATTTCAAATAATTTTAAACATTTTTTTAAATTTTTTTTTTCATTACATATCAAACGACTGAAAGCTTTTAATGTTAAAACTGTTGATTATTGAATAAGAAGTGCTTTAATGAAAAGAACTCATATTTTGGAATCAAAGTGCAATTTTATATAATAAGCGTGGAGAGCTTTCTTAATCCATAAATATTTCATTTCTAATGGAGTCCATTCAAATAGTTTGAAATTGCAATTTTAGTTGGTCAAAGCTTTTAACTTTGTTTTGTGTTAAAATTGACAATTTTTAGTAAAATTATTTCATTAGAAAATTGTACAAATTTTTAATATTTTAGTCACTTGAACATGTATATGGATGTTTCAAAGTTCAAAAGCTTGAATAAACTTAATCAGTCTATAATTTAATTAAACCCAAAATAAATATGTTTTAAAGTAACAAATCAAACGCCCAAAATTTTTAATGCTAGAACCGTTCATTATTGAAAGAAAAGAACGAATTGAAGTTTTTTGTTTTCAAAAGTTTATCTTAAAAATATTTAGCATAGAGTTTATAAGTTTCCGGTATATATAGTCAAAAACTGAATTAAAAGCTTAATAAAATTATAGTTTTAGTCATATTACTTTCAATTATTAGTTTAACGAGAGCTTTTAAACTAACTGAAGCTCGGTCATCTTCATTTAAGAATAACCCGTTGGCATTCCCAGCAACAGTAGTCAAATATAAATTATGATAACTATAGAGTATATATCTTAAAATATGGAGTCAGCGATATTACGAGCAGTTGGATATCGAGTAGCAACATTTCAACTAGATGTTTAACCATTCTTAAAGCTAATTAAAGTCATCTGCACATTCAATGATAGCCGTTTGACGGCGTTCTCAACATAACCAAAATTTGGTCGAGGTACATATACGGTTTCGTTGATCAAAGAGAAAATGAGATTAATTCATCAGCAGATTGAAATAATTTATTAATCAGCGAGCTTTTAACGATCACATATACGACTTATAGTGTTAAATTGCTAACACTACTTTTGAAGTTTTAAATTAAAATTTGTGTAAACCCAAAACAATTTATAATGTTTAGTAGAGCTTTTCAGTTTCATTCGAAAATCGTATTTTTTTTTTGCACTTCAATATGTAACTGGAAATTTAAAAGTTCATTAAAATGCTGAACGCTGTTAATATTCTTTTGCCTAAAACCACGTCAAATTTTATAGTTTTTTCAGACTTTTAGTGAGTTCTGACTAGCAAGTTTTCAGTTAGCAAGACGAAAATATATTAATCTTTAACAATCTCATTTAGTTTTAACGAAAAAGCTCATTTAAGTATTCCAGTTCATCAGTTAAGGTTCAAATGACTATTTGAAAAATTTAAACAATTCAAGGTATTTATAATTTTTATTAGAGCTTTTTGAAAATTATTCTCTTATTTAGAAGCTTTTTTTATTTTCTTAAGCATATGTAGAGATAAATTAGTTTAGTACTTTAAAAATGCACGTAGATATTTTAAGATTATTATACCGTTGGAACGTTAAAAGATTAATTTCAGTAAAGCTCAAAATATATATTAATCAACTGTGTAAGCTAGCCAATGTATAGTTTTGAGCGTGCATTTTTGAATTATTAATTACAAAAAACCCAAATAAATCATCACCAGTTTTTAATTGTACGATAGAATAGACTGTTTTAAGTAAATTCTGATAACTAGACGATGTTGTGTTCTATTTAGATGTTCCACTATTTTTAAACTACCATCTACAGCTCCAATAATAGTTGTAGTGTACAGTTTATAATTTGTATATTTTACAAAAGCAACGTTTGACGGCCTCAACACTATCAAAATTTAACTCGAGTTATACGGCGTCGTTACTCGAAGTGTATATGTGACTAACTCTGATTAATTGAAAATTTGTAATCATAGAGCTTTTAACAATCCTAGTTTAAAAAACAGAACAAAAAAATACAAATTGCAAATATATAAAATAAAATCTTAGTTAGTTAAAGCTTTCAAATAAATTTTATCATTTTTTAAACAATCTTAAAATGATTTGGCTTCGTACTTGCATATATGAACGCTTTAAAATATATTAACCCATATCTCGGAATAAAAGCATCAAAAAAGAATCAATTTTTGATTATTAACTTAGAAAGCTCTCAAAATGTTGAAAACAATAATTTTTAAATTTGTTTTGACGAACTGTCAAACACAAGATTTATAATAATTGTTAATCCGTGAGCTTTTAAATGGCAGTTTTAGTAGAGCTTTTACAAATTCAATCGAATATTATTTAAATATTGATATTTTAACCAGTGAATAGAAGTTTTAGAGTTTATTAAAATCGTGAAAACTTTTATTTTTTGCTTTGAGAAAGCACGTTCTTTTCCACTTATATATCCAGTGGTCGAATAGGCTTGTCAGTCTGAAATTATAAATGTCCTAAATTATACATGCTTTTAAACACTTACATATAAAACTCCCAGAAGCTTTTAATGTTAGAACTGTTGATCAGTGAATACGAAGTGCTTTTATGAAAACAAATGCATATTTTATAGCGTGCTTTCGAGTTTCAATCAACATCATAAAAAAAATTATTTTTATTCACTTCAATATGTAAATGGAAGTTTTAAAGTAAAATGCATCACGCTGTTAATATTCTCTTGCCTAAAAGCTCCTCAATTTTTATAGTTTTACCCTTTTCACGTTAAGTCAGAAATTTCAAATAGTTTTAAACAAACTTCAATACAATGACATATCAGACGACTGAATGCTTTTAATGTTAAAACTATTCATTATTGAATAAGAAGTGCTTTTCTTCTTTCAATGTATAGTTTTGAGTGCTTTCAATGTATAGTTTTGAGCGTGCATTTTTGAATTATTAATTACAAAAAACCCAAATAAATCATCACCAGTTTTTAATTGTACGATAGACTGTTTTAAGTAAATTCTGATAACTAGACGATGTTGTGTTCTATTTAGATGTTCCACTATTTTTAAACTACCATCTACAGCTCCAATAATAGTTGTAGTGTACAGTTTATAATTTGTATATTTTACAAAAGCAACGTTTGACGGCCTCAACACTATCAAAATTTAACTCGAGTTATACGGCGTCGTTACTCGAAGTGTATATGTGACTAACTCTGATTAATTGAAAATTTGTAATCATAGAGCTTTTAACAATCCTAGTTTAAAAAACAGAACAAAAAAATACAAATTGCAAATATATAAAATAAAATCTTAGTTAGTTAAAGCTTTCAAATAAATTTCATCATTTTTTAAACAATCTTAAAATGATTTGGCTTCGTACTTGCATATATGAACGCTTTAAAATATATTAGCCCATATCTCGGAATAAAAGCATCAAAAGAGAATCAATTTTTCATTATTAAATTAGAAAGCTCTCAAAATGTTGAAAACAATAATTTTTAAATTTGTATTGACGAACTGCCAATTACAAGATGTATATAATATTTGTTAATCCGTGAGCTTTTAAATGGCAGTTTTAGTAGAGCTTTTACAAATTCAATCGAATATCATTTAAATATTGATATTTTAACCAGTGAATAGAAGTTTTAGAGTTTATTAAAATCGTGAAAACTTTTATTTTTTGCTTTGAGAAAGCACGTTCTTTTCCACTTATATATCCAGTGGTCGAATAGGCTTGTCAGTCTGAAATTATAAATGTCCTAAATTATACATGCTTTTAAACACTTACATATAAAACTCCCAGAAGCTTTTAATGTTAGAACTGTTGATCAGTGAATACGAAGTGCTTTTATGAAAACAAATGCATATTTTATAGCGTGCTTTCTATTATATTTAGAAGGTTTCTTCATTTCCTAAAGCTTATCGAAAAATTGATTCGCCTACGACTTTTAACGTGTATATAAGGAAGGTTATTATATTGCTGATGCTGATGCAGAAATACCCATAACAGACCAGATCAATTTAAAAAAAAATTTGAAAGCATTTAAATTTTTGTAACGAATTCATGGCTGCGGTGTAAGATCGACAGGGTACAGATCAAATTTATGAACTTATGTTTCCAAATTCAGGTCCGATTATTAGCTTAGGGACCTTTCTTAATTTTAAAACGGATTAAGCACAAAGGTTTTTTAATTTTAGCAGAGCTTTACAATTTTTTATAATTTTAACAAGAGCTTTTTCAAATTTATAATAAAAATAATTTGGCTTAAATCTCACGAAAATGAAAGTTTAAATGTTCATTGAAATGATTAAAGCTTTTAAAGCTTAGTTTTGAGAAAGCTCTCCAAATAATATTTTCGACCTTTACATACAACGTTGAATATCAAGTAAGTACAATTTTTAATTATTAGCTAAAAGAGAACTCCAAATGTTTAAAATATGTAAAAAAAAATTGTTGATCAATCTCATCGTTTCAAAGGATCAAAAGTTTTCTAACAGTAATTTTTCGATTTTGGCATCCGAACTCTCGTTTTATTGATTAAAATTGGTAATATTTTTCATTTGGGAAATTCAGCTTTAAGCTTTCTGTGACGACATTCAATACATTTTCTGCAACTTAATAAGCTCAAAAGTCAACTTTCCTGATTGTCGCCATTCATTGAACAACAACAATACTTTGAAAGTGCGACAGGCCGGCCTCATCAATTAAATCTTCGGTCGAGATATACGGTGCCGTTTTGGATTAATTTAAATGTTGTTAAACAGAAAGCTTTGAAAAATTATGAAAAAAATACTATTGTAAATGTAACCTTAAAAGCTCACAAAATGTAAGTTACAGCTAGTTAAAAAAAATTTAAAAACCTGGGTGACTTGAAAATCGTACATCTAAAATCTAAAATATCTTGACATTTTTCGTCGATGGTGAAACTTATCAATCATCCAAAATGGTTTAGCTTTGGTTTATGCTTAGAAATGTAAAATATTCAAAAGTCTAAGTTTATTTTACATTTGGTTAACTTCCATTAACCAGATTGAAATAATTTATTAATGAGAGAGCTTTTAACATGCTCTTGAAATTACAAACAGAACTTTTTGCTTGAAAGGTTTCAAATTAAATTTGTGACTGTTTTAAAATTCGTACAAATTTTTAAATATTTCAGACACTTGAACATGTACATAGATGTTTTAAACATCAAAAGACGACACTGATTCCCAACACTAGCAAATCCAACGCCCGAAAATGTTTAATGTTAGAACCGTTCATTATTAATTGAAAAGAACTTTTACTTCGGAATTCGAGCCTCCAATTAAGTGCAATTTTCAATTGTAGCTCAAGGAGAGCTTTCCCAATATTCCAAAAATCTAAATAAGTGTAATGAGCTTTTCAAACGAATTACATAATATAGGTTACATAATATAAAATCATCAAAGCTCTTGGTTTTCTTTGTAAGTGTTCATTGAGGTGAAAATTTACAAATCTGAAAGATTTTAACTATTTTACATATATTAAACGAAAAAACTTACTGAAATACATTTATTCGCTAGTTAAGCTTCCGATCTAATATTTTAAAAATTTAAAGAATTTATAATTTTGATTAGAGCTTTTTAAAATTCATACAGTATTTTTGGCTATCTTAAAATTATTTAGCTTTGATTTTTCAAAATGGATGTTTTAAATTTATTTTTTTGTTAAAAACTTAATTAAAAGTTAAATTTCAGTAAAGCTCATATTAAAAAGTAAACTGCACAAGTTAATAAAATTATTGTTTTAGGTGTATACTTTTCAACTATAATTTTTACGAGAGCTTTTCAAATAACTTAAGCGCAGCCATCCTCATCTGAGTAAAAACCATGGGCATTCATTCACTTCAATATGAAAATGAAATTTTTAAAGTTCAAAATGCTTAACGATGTTAATATTCTGTTTCGTAAAAGCTCATCAAATTTTATAATTTTATCCTATACACATCCAGTCTGAAACCATAAATAATTGTAAACTTATCTCAATACACTGACATATCAGACGTTTGAGAGCTTTTAATGTTAGAAGTATTCATATTGAATATGATGTGCTTTTATGAAAATAACTCATATTTTGGAATCAAAGTGCAGTTTTATATAATAAGCATTTTTAATGTTCCACAAATATTTCATTTCTAATGGAGCTTTCAAACTAACTATATGGGTAATTGACTTTTAGTGAGTTCTGATTAGCAAGATTTCAATATTAATATTAATCTGAGAGCTTCAAACAATCTCATTTAACCTAAACGAAAAAGCTCATTTAAGTATTTCTGTTCGATAGTTAAGCGTTCAAATAAATATTTAAAAACTTTAAAGAATCCAAAGTATTTATAATTTTGATTAGAGCTTTTTGAAAATTGTTCTTTTATTTAGAAACTTTCTTTATTTTCTAAAGCTTATATAAAAATGGATTAGTTTAGGACTTTAAAAATGTATGTGGGTATTTTAAAACTATTATACCGTGCAAACGTTGTAAAGCTTAATTTAAGTAAAGCTAGCGAGATTTTCAAAGAATTATGTAGACAACTGGGTTTTTGTGAAATTTCGTGAATTCCGATTTAAAATCTTTCGGTAGGAAAGTGAAAATTTATTTATCAGTGAGCTTTTGACAATCACATATGCAAGTAATAGTTTCAAATACAACTTCTGGTTGGTCAAAGTTTTTAAATTAAATTTGTGCAATACCAAAACCATTTATATAATTTTATAAAAGCATTTTCAGTTTCAATCAAAAATGATAAAAAAAATTATTTTTATTCACTTCAATATGTAAATGAATAATTAAAGTACATTCAAATGCAGAACGCTGTTAATATTCTCTTGCCTAAAAGCTCCTCAAATTTTATAGTTTTACCCTTTTCACGTTCAGTCTGAAATTTCAAATAATTTTAAACATTTTTTTAAATTTTTTTTTTCATTACATATCAAACGACTGAAAGCTTTTAATGTTAAAACTGTTGATTATTGAATAAGAAGTGGTTTAATGAAAAGAACTCATATTTTGGAATCAAAGTGCAATTTTATATAATAAGCGTGGAGAGCTGGATTAAGAACCATAAATATTTCATTTCTAATGGAGTCCATTCAAATAGTTTGAAATTGCAATTTTAGTTGGTCAAAGCTTTTAACTTTGTTTTGTGTTAAAATTGACAATTTTTAGTAAAATTATTTCATTAGAAAATTGTACAAATTTTTAATATTTTAGTCACTTGAACATGTATATGGATGTTTCAAAGTTCAAAAGCTTGAATAAACTTAATCAGTCTATAATTTAATTAAACCCAAAATAAATATGTTTTAAAGTAACAAATCAAACGCCCAAAATTTTTAATGCTAGAACCGTTCATTATTGAAAGAAAAGAACGAATTGAAGTTTTTTGTTTTCAAAAGTTTATCTTAAAAATATTTAGCATAGAGTTTATAAGTTTCCGGTATATATAGTCAAAAACTGAATTAAAAGCTTAATAAAATTATAGTTTTAGTCATATTACTTTCAATTATTAGTTTAACGAGAGCTTTTAAACTAACTGAAGCTCGGTCATCTTCATTTAAGAATAACCCGTTGGCATTCCCAGCAACAGTAGTCAAATATAAATTATGATAACTATAGAGTATATATCTTAAAATATGGAGTCAGCGATATTACGAGCAGTTGGATATCGAGTAGCAACATTTCAACTAGATGTTTAACCATTCTTAAAGCTAATTAAAGTCATCTGCACATTCAATGATAGCCGTTTGACGGCGTTCTCAACATAACCAAAATTTGGTCGAGGTACATATACGGTTTCGTTGATCAAAGAGAAAATGAGATTAATTCATCAGCAGATTGAAATAATTTATTAATCAGCGAGCTTTTAACGATCACATATACGACTTATAGTGTTAAATTGCTAACACTACTTTTGAAGTTTTAAATTAAAATTTGTGTAAACCCAAAACAATTTATAATGTTTAGTAGAGCTTTTCAGTTTCATTCGAAAATCGTATTTTTTTTTTGCACTTCAATATGTAACTGGAAATTTAAAAGTTCATTAAAATGCTGAACGCTGTTAATATTCTTTTGCCTAAAACCACGTCAAATTTTATAGTTTTTTCAGACTTTTAGTGAGTTCTGACTAGCAAGTTTTCAGTTAGCAAGACGAAAATATATTAATCTTTAACAATCTCATTTAGTTTTAACGAAAAAGCTCATTTAAGTATTCCAGTTCATCAGTTAAGGTTCAAATGACTATTTGAAAAATTTAAACAATTCAAGGTATTTATAATTTTTATTAGAGCTTTTTGAAAATTATTCTCTTATTTAGAAGCTTTTTTTATTTTCTTAAGCATATGTAGAGATAAATTAGTTTAGTACTTTAAAAATGCACGTAGATATTTTAAGATTATTATACCGTTGGAACGTTAAAAGATTAATTTCAGTAAAGCTCAAAATATATATTAATCAACTGTGTAAGCTAGCCAATGTATAGTTTTGAGCGTGCATTTTTGAATTATTAATTACAAAAAACCCAAATAAATCATCACCAGTTTTTAATTGTACGATAGAATAGACTGTTTTAAGTAAATTCTGATAACTAGACGATGTTGTGTTCTATTTAGATGTTCCACTATTTTTAAACTACCATCTACAGCTCCAATAATAGTTGTAGTGTACAGTTTATAATTTGTATATTTTACAAAAGCAACGTTTGACGGCCTCAACACTATCAAAATTTAACTCGAGTTATACGGCGTCGTTACTCGAAGTGTATATGTGACTAACTCTGATTAATTGAAAATTTGTAATCATAGAGCTTTTAACAATCCTAGTTTAAAAAACAGAACAAAAAAATACAAATTGCAAATATATAAAATAAAATCTTAGTTAGTTAAAGCTTTCAAATAAATTTTATCATTTTTTAAACAATCTTAAAATGATTTGGCTTCGTACTTGCATATATGAACGCTTTAAAATATATTAACCCATATCTCGGAATAAAAGCATCAAAAAAGAATCAATTTTTGATTATTAACTTAGAAAGCTCTCAAAATGTTGAAAACAATAATTTTTAAATTTGTTTTGACGAACTGTCAAACACAAGATTTATAATAATTGTTAATCCGTGAGCTTTTAAATGGCAGTTTTAGTAGAGCTTTTACAAATTCAATCGAATATTATTTAAATATTGATATTTTAACCAGTGAATAGAAGTTTTAGAGTTTATTAAAATCGTGAAAACTTTTATTTTTTGCTTTGAGAAAGCACGTTCTTTTCCACTTATATATCCAGTGGTCGAATAGGCTTGTCAGTCTGAAATTATAAATGTCCTAAATTATACATGCTTTTAAACACTTACATATAAAACTCCCAGAAGCTTTTAATGTTAGAACTGTTGATCAGTGAATACGAAGTGCTTTTATGAAAACAAATGCATATTTTATAGCGTGCTTTCGAGTTTCAATCAACATCATAAAAAAAATTATTTTTATTCACTTCAATATGTAAATGGAAGTTTTAAAGTAAAATGCATCACGCTGTTAATATTCTCTTGCCTAAAAGCTCCTCAATTTTTATAGTTTTACCCTTTTCACGTTAAGTCAGAAATTTCAAATAGTTTTAAACAAACTTCAATACAATGACATATCAGACGACTGAATGCTTTTAATGTTAAAACTATTCATTATTGAATAAGAAGTGCTTTTCTTCTTTCAATGTATAGTTTTGAGTGCTTTCAATGTATAGTTTTGAGCGTGCATTTTTGAATTATTAATTACAAAAAACCCAAATAAATCATCACCAGTTTTTAATTGTACGATAGACTGTTTTAAGTAAATTCTGATAACTAGACGATGTTGTGTTCTATTTAGATGTTCCACTATTTTTAAACTACCATCTACAGCTCCAATAATAGTTGTAGTGTACAGTTTATAATTTGTATATTTTACAAAAGCAACGTTTGACGGCCTCAACACTATCAAAATTTAACTCGAGTTATACGGCGTCGTTACTCGAAGTGTATATGTGACTAACTCTGATTAATTGAAAATTTGTAATCATAGAGCTTTTAACAATCCTAGTTTAAAAAACAGAACAAAAAAATACAAATTGCAAATATATAAAATAAAATCTTAGTTAGTTAAAGCTTTCAAATAAATTTCATCATTTTTTAAACAATCTTAAAATGATTTGGCTTCGTACTTGCATATATGAACGCTTTAAAATATATTAGCCCATATCTCGGAATAAAAGCATCAAAAGAGAATCAATTTTTCATTATTAAATTAGAAAGCTCTCAAAATGTTGAAAACAATAATTTTTAAATTTGTATTGACGAACTGCCAATTACAAGATGTATATAATATTTGTTAATCCGTGAGCTTTTAAATGGCAGTTTTAGTAGAGCTTTTACAAATTCAATCGAATATCATTTAAATATTGATATTTTAACCAGTGAATAGAAGTTTTAGAGTTTATTAAAATCGTGAAAACTTTTATTTTTTGCTTTGAGAAAGCACGTTCTTTTCCACTTATATATCCAGTGGTCGAATAGGCTTGTCAGTCTGAAATTATAAATGTCCTAAATTATACATGCTTTTAAACACTTACATATAAAACTCCCAGAAGCTTTTAATGTTAGAACTGTTGATCAGTGAATACGAAGTGCTTTTATGAAAACAAATGCATATTTTATAGCGTGCTTTCGAGTTTCAATCAACATCATAAAAAAAATTATTTTTATTCACTTCAATATGTAAATGGAAGTTTTAAAGTAAAATGCATCACGCTGTTAATATTCTCTTGCCTAAAAGCTCCTCAATTTTTATAGTTTTACCCTTTTCACGTTAAGTCAGAAATTTCAAATAGTTTTAAACAAACTTCAATACAATGACATATCAGACGACTGAATGCTTTTAATGTTAAAACTATTCATTATTGAATAAGAAGTGCTTTTCTGGAAAGAACTCTTATTTTGGAATCAAAGTGCAATTTTATATAATAAGTGTGAAGAGAGCTTTTTTAATATTCCATAAATAATTCATTTCTAGAGGGGAGATTTCTAACTATCTAGATAGACTATTGGTGAATTCTGATAAACAAGTTTTCAGTTAGCAAGAAGAACATATATTAATCTGAGAGCTTTAATCATTTCCATTAATACAAAGAATAAAGAGAATTTATAATATTTATCAGAGCTTTTGAGAATTATTATTTTATCTAGAAGCTTTCATTATTTTCTAAAGCTTATATAAAAATGGTTTAGGACATTAATATTGCATGTGGATAAAGTATTACACTGTCACTAAAATTAAAAGCTAATTTTCAGTAAAGCTCCAAATTTATATTAATCAATTGTGTAAGCTAGCTAGTTCTACGCGAGCAATTTTGAATTATTAGTTAAGAGAAAGCTTTTCATATTGCCCTCGATACATGTTGGATAAATTCTGATGACTAGACGATGTCTTAGAAGATATTATTAATTGTGCTTTATTTAAATATTTAACTGTTTATAAGGATGTGAGAACTTATCGGTCAGCAACCAAATACGTAGGCAGCGATCATTATTTGGTCGCTGCAAAGCTACGGTGGAAGTTTTCGTACAGGTCGGGGAACACAGCGAAACGGATGGAACGTTTCGACTGTGAAGGTCTGATAAATGAAGATCAAAAGAAACGATACCAGGATCTTGTCAGCGACAACATTGAAGGAGCTAATTACCAGTCTGACTGCGTGAACTCTGTCTGGGAGGTACTGAAAACTTCGGTTGTCAGTGCTGCTCAACAGACTTTAGGTATAGTGAAAGTCAGACCCAAGAATGATTGGTTTGATGACGAGTGTCGTCTTGCAGTTGAGCAACAAAATATAGCCCATAATGAAGTGCAACAACGTCTCACAATCGCAAGGAAAAACAAGGCAGCTCTTGCAAGAAGGGCAGCTAAGCGGATTTGTAGACGGAAGAAGCGAGAATGGTGGAAGGCCGAGGTTCTGAAAGTACAACAACTCAGCAATGAGCGTAGTTCACGTAATTTCTTTAAAGAAATTACTGGATTGCACCATACTTTCAGGCCTTCGTCAACCGCCATTCGGGACCGGGATGGAAACCTCTGTGTCAACATCGACGCAGTACTTGATGCATGGAGTGGACACTTTACTGAGCTGCTTGATGTTCATCATGCATCACAGACTGTTGTTGAGCCACCTCTAGAACAGTCTGCGGAGATTTGCACTGAGGAGCCATCCCATGAGGAATTCACTAAGGCCATGCAGAGAATGAAACGAAACCGCTCACCTGGAGTGGACTGCATTAATTCGGAGCTCTTGATATTCGGAGGGGATACTTTGTGGAACTGTCTTTTCGACCTTATTCAATTAGTATGGCGAACCGAAGTTATGCCTGATGAATGGAAAGTGGCCGCGATATGCCCCATCTTCAAGAAGGGAGACCGCTTGAAGTGTGAGAATTATCGCGGTATAGCTCTCCTTTGCACAGCATACAAGTTACTGTCATACATTTTATTGGATAGAATCACTCCTCTGGCGGAGGGCTTGGTTGGTGACTATCAGGGAGGATTTCGTCCGAATCGATCAGTCACTGATCAGGTCTTTTCGCTGCGGATGATTCTATCTAAATATTATGAGACATCCATCTCCGTACATCAGGTTTTCCTGGATTTCCGGCAGGCCTACGACTCGATCAATCGAGAGAGTTTGTGGTCTGCCCTGGAATACCTAGGAATGCCAACAAAATTGGTACGACTGTGTAGGATGACAGTGACGCAGTCTCAATGCTGTGTTAAAGTTGAGAACAGGCTATCGACAATTTTTGCAGTTAACTCGGGTGTTCGGCAGGGAGATGCTCTGTCCCCGATACTCTTTAATCTCATGTTGGAGTACATCTTTCGTAAAACTGAAACACCTCAGCGTAACATCTTATATCGCCAGTCCAATCAAGTGCTTGCATATGCAGATGACATATGCGTGATTGGACTGAATAACAACGGAGTGAAAGAAATACTTGATCCGCTTGTAGAGTTTTCAGCTTCTGTTGGACTCCAGATCAATGAGTCCAAAACGAAATACCTGATCTCTGGTTTTAGAGACAATGGCACACCAGATTTTAGTAGTGGCCACCACACGTTTGAGGGAGTGAGGAGGTTCAAATATTTGGGCTCTCTTATCACTCACGATAACAGTGTGGGTGAGGATATTAAAGTGCGGCTGGCAGCTGGCAGTCGTTCTTTGTATCCTCTAAGGCCACTGCTAAAATCTAAACACTTATCAAGTGCCGTGAAGCTGAAGCTTTACAAAGCGTTGATCAGGCCCGTTGTTATGTTTGGATGTGAAAGTTGGGCGCTGACGGATGAGTACGAGAGATGGCTCCTTACATTTGAGAGAAGAATCATGCGTGTGATTTACGGCCCTAAACGCGAAATAGATGGTACATACCGAGCTCTGTACAATTTCGAGATCAGAGATCTGATGAAGATCCCCGATATTGTACATGAAGTTAGATCTCAGCGAGTACGCTGGCTCGGTCACGTTCTGCGTGCTGATCCGGAACGAATTGTGCAGCGATCTCTGAAAGGAGAGCCACCATATGGTAGGCGCAGAGGTCGTTGCAGGCGACGATGGCTCCACGATGTAGAGAACGACTTGGCCTCTTCAGATTGTCTAAGACAGTATGAAGACCAAGCTCAGGATCGAAACCGTTGGAGCCAGATTGTTGATTCAGTAAGGGGCCAGTAATGGCCTTTAACACTGTTATTATTATTATTATAAGCAAAAAAAAAGCTTTCTTCATTTTTTAAGCAATCTTTAAATTTAAGATTTAGCTTAAGACTTGCATATATGGACTCATTAAAAAATATTAACCAATATCTCGGAAGAAAAGCTTCAAAAGAAAACCAATTTTCGATTATTAGCTAGGAAAGCTTTCAAAAGGTTCAAACATCTAAGTTTTACCATGTTTGATGAACTTTCAATCACAAGATTGAAATTATTTTTTAATCCGTAAGCTTTTGCGATGCGAATATGCATAGTTAAATAAATTCAAAGTTCAGAAAAAGCATTTAGTTAATCAATCGTTTGCAAATCAATTTTTGGAAAACTAATATAAATTATAAGTTTAAAATTTAATGGAATAGCAACAAATATTCAGATTTTAACAAGTAAATAAAATTTTTAAATTTCATTAAAATGCTGAAAGCTTTGATTGTTTGATTAGAAAAATCACATTTGGTTAAAAATGTTTAAAAAACAAACCGCCCAAAATGTTTTAATCTTATAACCATTCAGCAGTGAATATGAAGACCTTTTATTAAAAGAACTTATTATAACGAGCTTTTTTCGAATTATGTAGGAAATTTGGTTTTGGTGAATTTTGATGAATTCTGACTAAAAAAAACTTTCAGTTAGCATAATTAAAGTTGATTAATCGGAGAGCTTTTATATCCCTTAATATAAATGAAAAGCTCATTTAGACATTGGCTCAGTTAGATGTTGTTCGTTTGTAAAGCTTACAAAATATATTTTAAAAATATAAGGCATTAAAATCATTGTTATTAGAGCTATTCGAATTTTTTTTTATATAAAAGATAAATATCTTAAGCTTTTTTTAAATAACATAGTTATAAACTATCAGAATTTATGTGAACTTTTTTCGACGACCAAAAGGGTGTTCACCTTCCCTCATCCCAGCTGGATTTTTCTCCTTGCCGGCTGTACCCGCTATATTTGATTGGCTTCGCCTTTATTTACTCCCTCTATAGGATTCAACGCCATTTAAATTTTATATTTATCGTATAATTCGAGATGTGGACTAAAATCGGGTCGCAGCGGGTATATTTACTCTCTGCAAATTCCAACATATCCGCGTTAGTAAAATAATTATTAATTTCGATCGAACATATAATAATTTTTAAACACCACAAATTTATGTATACTGTTGAATGAATCATGACGTGCATATTTTATGCGATGTACAATGCAATTGAAACATTTCAAATTAATTAAATTATTCGTTATTTTTGTTTGTTATCAAAATACCGGGATCAATTTATAAATCACCTCAAATCTTGAATTTTAAATAATTTTTCACTCCATCGACTTCGTTCATCTTCATGTTGGAAACTATACATATACATATACAACATATACATAATCTCATTTACATTTGTTAAGGTTGTTGTGAATAAAACTTTCATTCAAATATTATGTTTTAGTTAGTTTTCTGTTTAGGTTGTTAGATAATATATTGATGGGTGCGATGGAATGTTTTGGGGTGTGAGCGAGCGAATAGAAATTGGTTCGATATCAAATATTTGATTGCAATTTTTTTATTTATTTATTTTTTTTAATGTAAACACGGAAGTAACTTTTTGATTTGGCGTGAATTTTCCAATCGATCGATTTACGATTCGTATTAATGCACGCACGAATTTAACTCTTGCCAAGCATGTATAATTGTGTATAGTTAGCTAGACGCACAAAATAATCGAAGTATGAGTTGAAATTATAGAAATCAAATTAACTTGTAATAGAAGACGGTACAATGAATCAGCGCGAAATACCTTATATGAAATGAACCGAATGCGGTGGACAAATTTTATACGTTTCAGTCAGTTTATTAAATTTTATTGATCAATTTACAAATAAAATCCAAAATATTGTGTGTACACGCACCCAGAGAAATTTTATTTTTGTTTGTCCTCCAGTAAATTTTCTTCAATACGGCAAATCATTGGCACATCATCGATGGTCGTCGGATTATAATTCTGCCGTATACTTGTTATATCGTGAATCAAATCTTTACGATATTTCAACCATTTCATCGTTTTCAAAAAATCGTCGAACAATTCTTTGCGTGACGGTACAGACGATTCAATGTACATTTTGGTTCTAAAAAAATTTTAAAAAAGCCAAATTCATTGTATGATATTGTGGCACACCTCATACCAAATATACTCACCGATACCAAATATTTCCAACATTTTGTTTTTTCTGCAACAACCAGAAGCGCGGAATTAATAAACATTGCACCGTATTCCGTGCAATAATTGCCCGATGTTCAAGCTTTTCGCCTAGTGCAAAAACCGAACCACAACTTAACGTAGCCACATCGACAAAACGATGTATCGTATCGGATTTTGGTTTTTTAAATATTTCCGCATTTTGCGTATCAATCGGTTTACTGCTGTATCGTGCCGCATTCTCCAATATTTCACTCGGCAAATCTTCCAAATTCGAGATGTTACTAATGTGCCGCATTATATCCTCCGGATTTTCCGAATTTGTTGAATACTTCACGTAATCATGTACAGCGTCTTTTTCATCATCCATTTCGATTAGCTCATAATACACTTGGCCATTCTTATTATCCGTATAGCGTCGCATTTTTAAACACTGCAGGATCATACATTGACCGCTCAACACGAAATGGGCATAATTTAAAATTCCTTTATCCTCGCTGTACATCAACTGTTGTGGATTGTATTGTTTGACACGGGACACGACACAACATTCTCGAATCTAAATTATAATAAATTAAACGCGCACAAACACAATAAATATATATATGTATATACTATTCTCACCTGTTTCTCTGTCCACGTCTTAAAATATTCGAAACGATCGATTGCTTTTAAGATTTGATCCCATTGCGTCTTCAGGATGTCCCGTAAAATATAATTAAAATCCTTGAGATAAACGCAAAGTAGTTCAACATTCACTGTGCAAGCGGACAAAATGGAAATGAATCGAAAAATTGGAAAATTATTTTTATTTTCCCATTTTATTTTTATTTTAGTTCGGTATAAAAGCTCTCTAATACATAATAGTAAAGCACCAATGTTATGTATTAGAGATATGTATGTATATATATATAGAGGTGGAATAGCAAATCATGAATTGAATTTTTCAAATTTTGGTTTGTGTATTCGCGTTTTCTATTTTATATACATATTTATTAATCATAAAAACAGTGACGTACCCCCGACATGATATCCGTGTATCGATGATATTCCAAACTCTACTCAATAGCTGGGGTTGATGGTGGTGACGATTATCAAAATTTATCAAAAATGTCAAAATTGCGTGTAGAAATTATTAGTTTGCCAAAGTTTTTGATTCACGACAAATTGTCTCGAGAATTATTTGTGAAAGCTCTTCAAATTAAGCACTTTAGTAGTTTTGAGTAAATATACATAGTTGAAAATGTAATTGATTGCGTGGCAAATCATAAATAATAATTAATTTCACAATGTCAAAATATTAACCTAACTTATTTTGGGGGAAAACCGCATTTCTATCACAATTTATAGACTTACTTATTTAATAAACCAACCAAAAGCTTTCATATAAATTTTATAAACCGTATAAAAACATGAAAGGTGCTTACTGCGAAGTATACTATTCGAGTTTCAAAAGCTCTTATCCGGAGTAATTTATTTCAGATTTTTCGTTGTGGTGTTTGGTAAAAGCTTTCACATTTTTAGGAGCTTTTGTCGACAACAAATTATTAGACTCAACTTTACGCTCACCCAAACCTATTTATTTATTTTTACACACTCCGGGCTTTTAAAATAATAAATAACCGAAAAATATTAGTAATTTAAGCTCAAAAAAGCTCCGCATTTAGTGTTGCTAGGGGAAGAGTACAATCAAATAACTTTAATTAGCATAACAGACGGAAAATTTGATAATCACAGAGCATTTAACAGTTTGAAACAAAAAATGTAAATACAATTATATAAACTAAAAAGCTCATCAATGTATAATTTAAAGCTTTCAAATTATGCTTTGGAAATCTTTAATTTTTTTAATTTCTTAACTCTTACCTAAAAATTGTTTATTATTTTAAAAATGTTATTGAAGTTAACAGCTTTGGTTTCGAAAAAGCTCAAAATACACATTTGTTGATTAAAAGTTTGCAAAACACTGAGCTTTTAATAGTCCAACTATTAATTAATTTTAACTACATTATCAGATTTATTCCAAAATTTTACTTTTGGAAGCTTTTTTATACCTCAAAGCTTGTCTAGAAATCATTTCACTTAGTTTCAATTTTAATGTATGGCCAGTGTTCAAATAAATATTGTGCTCTCCGAAAATAACAAATCTCTGAATTAAATCTTCCAAAACTTGTAAGCTGATTGTTGATTTGTAAATCAGAGAGCTTTTAACGGTGTTATAATATAAATAATTAAAATTGCAAATATATAAACTAGGAAGATCATTTATTTATTACTTTTTATTAGTTAAAGCTTTGAAATCCAGTTTTTTGAAAATTTACAAAAATTTAGTATTTTGTTAGAGCTTTTCGAAAAAATTAAAAAAACGAAAATGTTAATTTATAAATAATTTTTTTCTAATTGCTAAAGCTTTTAAAAGCGTGGTAGTTTTAAAGGCAAAATGTTAGTTAAAGCTGTTAATGATTTAATTTCAGAAAACTTAAAGAAAAGCTTAGTCTGAGATCGAACCACTTACAGTCTGACTTTAAGCTTTACCGAATCCACTTTATCACCTCTGATCGATAAAAGCTCGATGTACTAGTTTTTGTATTTTAGGAAGACCTTATTAAAATTTACTTTAAAGCTTTCAAAGAATCAATAGAAGTGGAATTCATAACTCTTTTGAAAATTATTAGGATTGACCGGTGAAAGCTTAAATCTTAATTTCAATCACATTTCTAGTTTAATTTGTTATATGGCATTGAAAGGTGCGCACAATTTGTAAGATTTTATTCCAAAACATTCGAGATTTGTAATAAATAATTTGAATTCTGAATTTTACAATTAAATAGCTCAAAACAATAAAACAAATTTAGAAAAAGATTGTATATAATGAAATTAATATTTTGAAAGCTTAAAATACTAAAACGAAGTTAAAGCTTTCGTATAAATAATTAAAAAGAAATATTTTCGAACTCAACTGAAATCCTCTAGTACAAAATTATAAAAGCTTTCTATTCATCAAATATTTTAAATATAGGTTTAACTATTAAAAGCTTTCTGATTAACGTATTTCAATATACAGAATTAATCAAAATTCAACGAAAATCTAAAAGCTTATTGGACTGCTATTTGAAATACTGGAAAAGCTCTGCTTAGACCTTTCGAACATATTCTGTGTTAGCAGCTTTTCAAACTTTTTTGATGTATAAATTCCAACCTATTGTAGATCAGGAGTTATAAAAACTCAACAAAATCTTTCCAGTTATTACACGAAAGTATTATTATGTGCTGTGTGATGTGTTTGTGTTTTAAATTGTGCAACCTAGAGACCAAGCCATGCGTACGAATTAAACTTATTCGTATTCTTCTGAAATTAAAATTAAAAGCTTTCATCACTATATAATGACTCTAAAACCACCATGTGCGTAGAAACGGTTTAGATTGTTTACAAAAGGCTTTATAATAAATAATAGTTTATAGTTTTTCAAAAAAGTGTTTCCACTTTTCATTGTACCTCCGTAAAAGCTCTCTGACTATAGAATCTTCAATTGATTTTTGTCACTCATAGATTACCCAAAACCAAATAACTATATAATTTATTTGAAAGCTCAATAGCAAAATTTAGAGATTTTGGAAGCTTTAATTTCAAGATATGCCATTTTGATAAAACCACCCAATTATGAACGATTTTGAATTAAAAACCTTTAAAATTTAATATGTAAATATTTTGAAAGCTCATGTGATACTTTGGATACAAGGCTTAAATGTCAGACTGATTAAATCTGTTCGGACACTGATTCATAAATATCGAAACTATATTTTGACGAGATTTTTCAAAATTAGTCGATTTTAGCTTTCTAGTAATTTTTATAACTTCTATATATGCACGTTGCAGTAAGTTCCAAGCTAAATAATTTCTAGGTAAGCATTGTTTTAGAAAAAAGCTCAGGAAATAAGAAATGTTCAATCTGTTGGTTGGGTTCCCGAAATCCATTTAACGGCATAGTTTGCTTTACGCTCATTTTGAGAGCAAAATAAAATTATAAAACCTATAAAAATTCTATGTTAAGCTTTTCAGAAACCAAAGCTTTTAGCTGAATAAACTGAAAGCTTTATTCTGCTATTTTATATGTGCTAGGAATAAATAAAACTTGTAAAAGCTTTATAAAACTAAAAGTTTAAAAAACCTAAATTTTGTATTTTAATGAGCTTTTTAAATCAAAAATTTGAAACTGTTTTATATTTTAAAGTTGAGATTCTTAAAAGCTCTCTGATTTTCAGTCCACCGAAATCTTATAAAATTAAATTTTGTTTCAAAGTTCAATTGGTTTGAAAGCTTCGATTTCAAAATATAAATAGCTGTCGGAGTCTGTTGTGTGTAATTTCTTCAAAAGCTCATTTTGTGAAAAATTACACAACCTCGAACCAGGCCATGCATAATCATACGTTAATTAAAGCTGGACACTTTGGACTAACTTATGCAACTAAAAAGCTTTACTCGCTTTGGTTTCCTTACTGTTTCGATGGTGCAGCGGTTCCACTTTGTCTTTCCAGCGGTTGATAGAACTTCGGCCAGACACAGAATATTGAACAAAATATCATACCACCCCGTCACTGTACTGTATAAAACTATTTTACGATTATTATGTACAAATCTATTTTTAAACTGTTCAACTATTATACAATCATCGACAATCTATATACCAAAATCTATTATGGAAAGAAGGTTCAGTATTTATTAAGAATATATAGGATTGAGTTGGGTAGAAGAGTACATACCATCCTTGAACATTTTTTTTCTAAACCTCGATGTACATACAAATATAATAATTCAATCAAATTCATGATGGAAAATAGATTTATGCAAAAACCGGAGTCACGCGATATTTTTTCGATTTGGGAGAAGAAATAAAAAAAAACTAAAAACTTTTTCAATTTTCCTTCTACATAAGGATCGCGCAAATACTAAATAAAAACAAATAAAATAAAGAAAAGGGTTCGATTCCTATAAATAATTTATGTGCTTTTCGTTCTTTATATTAAATACTTACTTGCGGTCTGGCATGTTGCCGTCCGCTTCATATTATACAATAGAGCGACCTCGCCAAACATGTCACCCGGTCCCATAGCACCAACCGGTTTATTTATGTACACCCGTTCGACCGGATCGTATTCCCGTTGAAACACCGTAATCTCGCCGTCCAAAATAAAATACATTGCTGACGCATGTTGACCTTCTTTGACAATGGTGCGGCCACGATTAAAAAACTGATAGTGACACACTTGAGCAATTCGGCTGCGAATTCGTGGCGGATATCGACTTAACGCTTTTAAATTGGAGATGACGCGTAGCAAAGTGCGTCGTTCGTCTTCGGTACGATCTTCGAGCGGAGTGTTCAGTATACGTTTATCGGTTAACGATAATAATCCTTTGCGTGGTTTACTGCGCACAATAATTTGTACGTTGCGTCGAACATTTTCGCCGATCTTGGTCTCTTCCAGCTCCGAGAGCCATTGCAAATTGAATATGACGCGGCGTATAAGGGTACGGAATCGGTATCGGGCTAGGCGACGCCTATTTCGTATCATTTCCTATAAATAAATAAATAAAAAGGTGGTCGTACATATTTCACCAGTACTGTACAAAGCTATTTAATATTAATTCGCCTGAATTGCTGCCATTTTATGTTTTAATACTATAGACTTTCAATTCCGGTGCTTGCACATAAACACTTACCTTAATCTCTTCCGGCGTCATTTTCGTTAGTTTTTAGATAATTAAATTAAAACAGATTAGCGGAAATATCGACATAAATTTTCGAAAAACAATATAACTCGCAATATTTATGATCCAAAATGACGTAAATTCCACCGGTATACCGATCAGTATAGGGTTAAATAAATTTCCCCTACTTTCTATTTTATTTATGTGTCGCATTTCTTTTCGACTGCGTTACCGACGTTGTTAACTATTTCGTGTGCTACTTTCATCACACACAAAAGAGAGCGAGAGACTATAAAAAATATTCTGTGTGTGTTTGTTATGATTTTCTTTTGTTTATTTTTTTTTTACTTTTTTTTTGTAATGTACTGCTGCTGGTGTATAGTTTGACGTCTGTGACGTTTCATCGCACACATTAAAAAATCCAAGAAATGTCGAATTAATATTTTTAATTTAAGAAAAATGTGAATTAAAATTAATTAATTAATTAACATTTGTGATTTACGTGTAAAGATACATTCAAGGTGAGTCAATTAAATTTTATATTCCATTAATGAAGTTTTGCGCGAGAGGCACACAATCGATATTTTTGGTATAAGATTTATTAATTAAGATTAAAATTGTTGTATGTGTGTGTGTGTGTATGTGTGTTTTGTTGTTGTCATTCGTTTTATTTATTGTGTCACGATGACAGTGAAATAATTATTTTAATGGTGAATTACCGATTAATGGCAATTTAATTAGTTCTATAATTCGTATAGGGTGTGTGTGTGTGTGGATATGCAATTGTGTGTTATTCGATTTGATTGAGGTCGGAAATGGATTTGCTTGCATTTGTTTGGTTTTATTTTTATTAGAGATTTTTTTGTGTTTTGTGTGTCAACCCTGCGCTGTTTGCTGTTTTGAATTTTGAAAATTAAGACGTTCGTTGTGGTAACGAACGAAAGTTGTAGGGCGACTGACAGAGATAAACGAAAGTTAACATATTTCGGTTTTAGAAATTCAAAATTTTTTGTCGAAATTCATAATTTGAAAATATATTTTGATATTTTTATAAAGTTTGATTCTATCTAAATATTATGAGACATCCATCCCCGTACATCAGGTGTTCCTGGATTTCCGGCAGGCCTATGACTCGATTAATCGAGAGAGTTTGTGGTCTGCCCTGGAATACCTAGGGATGCCAACAAAATTGGTACGACTGTGTAGGATGACAGTGACGCAGTCTCAATGCTGTGTTAAAGTTGAGAACAGGCTATTGACAATTTTTGGCGTTAACTCGGGTATTTGGCAAGGAGATGCTCTGTCCCCGATACTCTTTAATCTCATGTTGGAGTACATCTTTCGTAAAGCTGAAACACCTCAGCGCAACATCTTATATCGCCAGTCCAATCAGGTGTTTGCATATGCAGATGACATATTCTTGATTGGACTGAATAGCAACGGAGTGAAAGAAATACTTGATCCGCTTGTAGAGTTTTCAGCTTCAGTTGGACTTCAGATCAATGAGTCCAAATCGAAATACATGATCTATGGATTTAGGGACAATGGCACACCAGATTTTAGTAGTGGGCACCACACGTTTGAGGGAGTGAGGAGCTTCAAATATTTGGGTTCTCTTATCACTCACGATAACAGTGTGGGTGAGGATATTAAAGTGCAGCTGGCAGCTGGCAGCCGTGCTTTGTATTCTCTAAGGCCACTGCTAAAATCTAAACACTTATCAAGTGCCGTGAAGCTGAAGCTTTACAAAGCGTCAGGCCCGTTGTTATGTTTGGATGTGAAAGTTGGGCGCTGACTGATGAGTACGAGAGATTGCTCCTTACATTTGAGAGAAGAGTCATGCGTGTGATTTTCGGCCCAAAACGCGAAATAGATGATACATACCGAGCTCTGTACAATATCGAAAACAGAGATCTGATGAAGATCTCCGATATTGTACACGAAGTAAGATCTCAGCGAGTACGCTGGCTCGGTCACGTTCTACGTGCTGATCCGGAACGAATTGTGCAGCGATCTCTGAAAGGAGAGTCACCATATGGCAGGCGCAGAGGTCGTTGCAGGCGACGATGGCTCCACGGTGTTGAGAATTACTTGGCTTCTTCAGGTTGTCTAGGACAGTATGAAGACCAAGCCCAAGGTCGAAACTGCTGGAGCCTGATTGTTGACTCAGTGGGCCAGTAATGGCCTTTAAATACTGCTTATTATTATTATTATTATTTTATTAAACCTAATTTAGAGTTTTTTATATAAAAAATTTAAAATATTTAATTTTGAAAATTAACAAGTCGGTTTAGACTTTAACTAGCTAATCCTATTTTTCCATATCCTTTACAGAAATGTTAAATTTCAATTTTGAATAAATCAATTCTCAGAATTTAATTGGAAATTGTGAAATAAAATCTAATTTGAATTTTGAAAATATTTAAAATTTCCATTTCTCAGTTAAAATCATCACGACTTTAGTGAGATTCCTGTTAGATTTTTTTTTTCAAGACCTGTAGAAACATAATTCAAAAATCGTTTATGAATGGCTCAGTATTAGAATTAATTTTAAAAATCTAAAATTTACGAAATTTTTTCTAATTTCCAATAAATATTTTCGGCCTTAATCTTAACATTCGAGTTCTGAAATAAAAGAATTTCTTTTGGAAAATATTCCAAACGTTGCCCATTTGGATTATTTAATTTCCAAAAATATTAGAAAATCCTGCTTAAATCTGAAATCTTTTACTTCATTTTATTGAATCAGTGTACAAGATTTAATATCCTGCAAGAATGTAAAACTTAGAATTTTAAAATATAGAAATTTTCGAAATGAAATGGAAATTTTATGAAAAATGGGAATTTCCATCCAATTTTCTTCTAATGCTAGATTTGAAAATTCTATAATTTGATAATTTTAAGTTTTAAAAAAAAATCTGAAATTTAAAAAAAAAATTAACTTTGAATCAAGATATTTCTGACAAATGTGAAATCATTTATTCCACTTAAATTACTCATTTTGTAGAATCTAATATTCCATTTTATTTTTCAAATTTTCAGGTTTGAAAAATTTTGAATTTTGAAAATTAATAATTTTTTATTTTTCAGTCAAAATAATTAAGATAGTCTGTAACTATTTCTTATGATCTCAAGAATCCGAACTCAAATTTAATTTTAGAATCTGTCACAAAATTAATTTTGAAATTCTGAAAATATTCCAAATTTTTAAAACAAAATTTGTATTTTTCGAGAATGTATCCTAATTCTGAGTTTCCATTCAACTTCATCTTAATTCTTCTTTAAGTTTCTGTACAAGCGAATTGGTAAATTGTAAATCGTAAATTTTTTCAAATTCTGAAAATTACATTTAACTTTTAAAATTATAAAATTTAAAACGGTGTTTTTATTGGAAAATATCCCAAACCATGAAAATATGAACATGATTAAAAAAAATTAAATCAAAAATATTCTGTGAAACCTTTTATTCGAATTTTATATCTTGAAAAAATTTATCTTTTAAATTATCTCATACTCTAAATATTTGAACGTTATAAAATTCTTTAAAAGTATTCCTTCATATCTGAAATATAGTAATTCATTTAATTGAAGAATTTATTTTTCTTCAGGTATTGAAAAATTTGACATTTAAAAATAAATAGAATTGTTAATTTTTCAACAAAAGAATTAACCTATTCCGATTTGATTTTAAAATGAATCAATCTCGGAATTAATTTTAAAATTTTGAAAATATACAAAATTTTCGAAATAAAGTGGTAATTTTCGGAAATTGAAAAATTAGGAAATTCCATCCATAATTACATATTTATATTGTCAAATTTTAAGAAAACTATTTAAAATTAAAATCTGAAATTTCTTCCAAATTTTGCAAAATTTGGTCCGAAAAATTCTGACAAATCTATAACCTTGTATTCGCTTTCAATTAATTAAAATTTAAGCAATTTTTTCCGATTTTTCGGGTACTGAAAAATTTTGAATTTTGAAAATTAACAAAATTTTGAATTTTCCGTAAAAATAATCGAGATTTTAATTAGTCCGTAACTATTATTTATTTCTCAAGATCTTATGAAACAAATCTTAAATATCATTTTAGAATGAATCAGTCTCAAAATTAATTTTGAAATTCTGAAGTAGACCAAAATTTTAAAACGAAATTTGAGTTTTCTAAAAATTTTTAATTTCGTGCAAGATTTTGAATTGAATTCTTATTTTAAATTTTCATCCCACAATTTGTTAAAGGAAATTGGTTTTGTTAAATTATGGAAAGTACATATATTTATTTTGAAATTATTCTAAATTCTGAATTTTTAATAAATATTTCAGTTGTCTGTTCAAATCGGAATTCCTGCGAAAACTGGGGTCAAGAAAATTCTTCGAAATCTAAATCTTTCAGAATATTTAAATTTATGTGCAATTTTTTTAAATGTTTAATGGAAAAATTTTGAATTTTGAAAATTCTAGTTGAAATGAAATTTTGAAATTTTGAAAATTTTAAAATCTTAGGTCAAGTAAATTCTGACAAAAATCTGAAATATTTTATTTGATTTGAATTAACCATTTTGAAGAATATTCAATATCCAATTTTACCTCAATTCTAGTTTTCAAAATTTCAGAATATATTAAATTTTTAGTTTCTACACCTGAATTAAAATTGGTAAAATGTTAATCTTAGATTTTTGCAAAAACTAAACACTTCGTTTATTTTGAAATTAGTTGTTTAGTAAGTGAACCGAATTTTCGAAACAAATGTAGAATTTTTTGAAATCGGCAGCTTGAGAAGATTAGTTATCCAAAACCTTAGATTTCATTCAATGATTTTCAAAAATTTACAACTCTAGATCTTAATTCTAGATTTATAAAATCTATAATTTTCCGAAAAAAATTGCGGTGAAATCTGAATTTGACTATAATTTGATCATTCTGAAGAATTTACTTTTCTACAGATATTGGAAAATTTTGAATTTTGAAAATTGATAACATTTCAATTTATTTTTCAAGAGATCTAGACTCTATAACGTTCTGATTTATTAATTGAAGTAATAAATTAATAGAAGTAATTGATCTCAGAATTAATTTTAAACTTCTGGTAATCACCAAATTTTAGAAATGAAATGGGAATTTTCTGAAATTTGATTTGGAAATTTATTTTTTTAATTTTCAATCAACTTATGGTTAATTCTAGATTTTTAAATTCTAAAATTTCATCAAATTGATAAAATTTAAATCTGAAATATTTTACAATTCCGAAAATGTTGTTTGTTATTAAAATTATTTTGAGATTTATTGAATGCTTTAAAAATAAATATGTTAAATTTGAAATTATTAATAGTCTCCATAACGTTTTCACATCTCATGATCTGAAGCAAAACATTTTCGTTAAAATTTCATTTTAATATAAATCAATCTCAGAATTAATTTCAAAATTCTGAAAATCTACCAAATTTTCGAAATGAAATGGGAATTTTGTGAAATTGATGCAATTCCAAATTGATTTGGAAATTCTTTCAAATTATTGTTAAGTTTTGATTTTTAAATTCTAAAATTTCCAAAGTTCCATCAAATAGAAGAAAATTGATAAAATTAAATTTAAAATTTCTTTTAAATTTTGATAAAATAGGCCAAATAAATTCTGACAAATCTGCAATCTTTAATTCGATTTCAATTAATTATTCTTAAAAATGCATTAAAAATAATCGAGACTTTTATTAGTCCGTAACTATTTCTTATTTCTTAAGATCTCATGAAACAAATCTTCAATTTCTTTTTAGAATGAATCAGTCTCATTTTGAAATTCTGAAAGTATACCAAAATTTTAAAACGGAATTTGAGTTTCCTAAAATTTTTAATTTCGTAGAAGAAGATCCCACTTTTTCTTAATTCTATATGTTTAGAAATTGTTAAGGTTGTTAAAGAAAATTGGTAAAATTTAAATTTTCCTTAAATATGAAAATTATATTTATTTTGAAATTATTTTAAATTCTGAATTTTTAGTAAATGTTTCAGTTGTCTGATCGGAATTTCTGAGAATAATGGGGAAGAAGAAAAGAAAATTCTTAGAAATCTAAAACTTTCAAAATATTTAAATTTTTTGCTTTTTTTTTAATTTTTAATAGAAAAATTTTGATTTTTGAAAGTTCCAGATTTGAATTTTTATTTTTATTAAGAAAGCTAGTCTTTATAACTTTTTAACGTTGAAAGTTCATTTTAAAATGAATCAACCTCGGTAATTTTAAAATTCAGAAAATATACGAAATTTAACTTAACGCTAGAATGGAAATTCCAAAATTTGTCAAATTGTAGGTTTTTACATATAAAAGACACCTCTTAAAAATGAATTAAGATACATTGAAAATTTTTAAAAATTAAGTCAGGTAAATTCTGACAAAACACTGAAATCTATTATTTGATTTGAATTCAAAAGAATATAATATTCGACAACCAAATTTTCAGGTATTGAAAAATATTGAATTTTGAAAATTAAAAAAATTCTGAATTTCCATCCAGCTTTTTCTCAATTCTTGATTTCAAAATTTCAAAATTTATCAAATTTTAAGTTTGTATATACGAATGAAAATTGGTAAAATGTAAATTGTAAATTTTTTCAAATACAGAAAATTTCGTTTATTTTGAAATGATTTGTGAAGTTTTAGTAAAATTTCTGATCAATATCCCGATTTCAAAATAAAAATATTAATTTAAAGTATTCCAAATCCTGAATTGGGTCAAAAAAAAATCTTTAAAATTTAAATTATTTCATTGTTGTTAAAATCTGTTTTTTTCAGAAAATTGAGAATTTTATCCAAATTCTGAATATTCATTCAACTTTCCTCGATTATATTTTCTCGGCTTCTTCAATTCTAGATTTTATTGACGGATTTTAAATTTAATCAAACTTTTAGTTCTTGAAATAAGGAAAATTGGTGAATTTTAAATCTTTAAAATTTGATCTTCAACATTCGAGTTTTGAAATAATTAATAGAATTTTCATCGATTTCTTTTAGAAGTTAAGCCAAACCCTGGAAATCTAAATCTATCTGAATATTTAAATTTATCTGCAATTTGTTTAAATATTCAATATAAAAATTTTGAATTTTGAAAGTTTAAGTTTTGAATTTAGAATAGAATTTTGTTGGAATTTCATTTTAAAATGAATCAATCTAAGAAATAATTTTTAAATTCTGGAAATTTACAAAATTTTCGAAATGAAATGGGAATTTTCTGAGAATATCCATCCAATGTTTTCTTAACACTAGAATTTAAAGTTCTAAAATTTGTCAGATTGTAGGATTAACATATAAAAATAACCTCTTCAAAATGTAATTTTGAAAATTTTAAATAATTCTTTCATTTAATTTGAATTAATCATTCTGAAGAACATATTATTCGACAATTTTTTCCAAATATTGAGAAATTAAAAAATTTTTAATTTTGAAAATTCAATAAATTCTGAATTTCCACCCAGCTTTTTCTCAAATTTTAGAATTCAAAATTACAAAATATATATAATTTAAGTTTCTATATATAAATGAAAATTGGTAAAATGTAAATCATAAAATTTTGTTTCATTTGGTTCAAATTTTTGAAATAAATGTAGAATTTTTTGAAATCGCCATTTTCAGAAGATTTGTTATCCGAAATCTGAGTTTTCATTAAATAAAATTTTTTCAGAATTCTTCAATTCTAGATCTTAGTTATAGATTCTAAAACTCTAAAATTTCGCGAAAGAAAATTGCGGTGAAATCTGAAATTTGACTTTGGCTATAATTTGATCATTCTGAAGAATTTATTTTTTTACAGATTTTAGAAAATCTTGAATTTTGAAAATTAAAACATTTCAATTTTTTTTCAAGAGATTTATAGACCCTGTAACGTTTTTATTTATTACTTGAAGTAATAATTCTGAAATTTTAGATTCTAATGAATTGATTTAAGAATTAATTTTAAAATTTTGAAAGTCTACCAAATTTTCGAAATGAAATGAGAATTTTCTGAAATTAATAATAAATTTTCAACCAACTTATTGTTAATTTTAGATTTTTAAATTCAAAAACTTGGCCAAATTCCAAATGAAACAAAATTGAAATCTGAATTTTTTCCAATTCTGAAAACTTTGTTTTGTTTTTAAATTATTTTGAGATTTATTGAATTCTTTAATATTAATTATGTCAAATTTGAAATTATTAATCATTTTGAGGAACGTAATAGTTTGAAAATTTTCCAGATTTATTTTAATTTAGTAGATTATGAAATTAGAAAATTTTGAAAATTTTGAAATTTTCAGGAAAAATAATCAGGACTTATTTAGACTCTATTTACTATTTTATTTTTCAAGATCGAAGAACCAAAGGAAATTTCTAAGAATATAAATTCTTAAATATTAAATAGAAGAAAAAATTTCAGAAGTAAATTTTCAGGTTTCACTTAAATTAAATCTAGAATTAAGGTCTTGAGTTGTAGAAATCAGAAAAAATTGTATTTGATGAAAACAAATGATTTTGGATAGCTAATCTTCTGAAAATGATGATTTACAAAAATTTTACATTTGTTTCAAAAGTTTGGTAATTTTTCTAAATTTCAAAACATTGTTAGAGATTTATTCCTTCTAAATTGAAATTTCAAATTTATAGCTTGTAACTAAAACGATGGTAAACAAAAATAAATTTTAAAAATATTTAATAATAAAATATTTATTTTAAAATAATATTGGAATATTGAAGGTTTGGTAAACTTTGAAAAGAAAATGATGAAAATTCTATTAATTTTAAAATCTGTTAATAAAATCTCGAATTGAACAAACCGAGGAAAGTGAATTTTGAAAAATTATGTTAAGTGAAAAAAATTGTCAGAATTTGGATATAATTTTCAATTTTCTGAAAATATACATTTCAACAAACAAATGAAATATTTTAATTTGCCGGAATATTTTTGACCGAATTTTTTTCAACATTTTAAATGTTCAAGATATGTAATATTTTTAATGGATTCTTTTATTTTGAAATTCGAATTTTGATCTGATTACAGCCGAAATATTTACTAGAAATTCACAAATCATTTCAAAATAAACGAAATTTTCAGTTTGTCAAAATGTTACGATTTATATTTTACCAATTTTCATTCAAAAAATATAAAAACCTAAATTTGATATATTTTGTAATCTATAATTGAGAAAAACCTGAATTTCCATTCAGAATTTTTTTAATTTTCAAAATTCACAATTTTTCAATACCTGAAAATTTGGAAAAACTGTCAAATATTATATTCTTCAAGTCAAATAAAACATTTCAGATTTTTGACAGAATTTACTTGACCTAATTTTTTAAAATTTTCAAAAGTTCATATTTCATTTTTAAGGATTTTCTTTTATATGTAAAAGCCTACAATTTGATAAATTTTAGAATTTTAATTCTAGCGTTAAGTGAATTTTCGTATATTTTCTGAATTTTAAAATTACCAAGATTGATTCATTTTAAAATGAACTTTCAACGTTCAAAAGTTATAAAGATTAACTTTCTTGGTAAAAATTCAAAATTCAAAACTGGAACTTTCAAAATTTCTCTATTGAAAATTTAACAAATTGCAGATAAATGTACATAAATATTCTGAAAGATTTAAATTTCCAAGAATTTTCTGAACCCAATTAATCTCAGGAATTCCGATTTGAACGGACAGCTGAAATATTTACTAAAAATTCAGAATTTAGAATAATTTGAAATAAATTTAATTTCCAAAGTTAACAATTTCTAGAACATAGAATTAAGAAAAAGTAAAATTTCCTACGAAATTAAAATTTTTTAGAAAACTCAAATTTCTTTTTAAAATTTATGTCTACATTAAGAATTTCAAAACTTATTTTGAGCCTGATTCATTCTAAAAAGAAATTTAATATTTGTTTCAGAAGATTTAAAAAAGACATTATTTGTCTAGAATAATTGAAAAATTTTAATTTTTTGAATTTTGAAAATTGATAACATTTCAATTTTTGTCAAGAGATCTAGACTCTAAACGTTCTTCTTTATCTTGACTCGAAGCATTAAATCTGAAATAATAGTTCGATTTCAGAATTAATTTTAACATTCAGAAAATCTACCAAATTATCGAAATGAAAAGGAAGTTTTCTGAAATTAATGAACTTCCAAATTGATTTGGAAATTTATTCAATTTCTAAATTTTCAACCAAGTTATTCTTAATTCTAGATTGTTAAATTCTAAAATTTGGTCAAATGGAAGAAAGTAAATTGATAAAATTTAAATCTTTTAATTTTTTTCCAATTCTGAATATTTCGTTTTTTTTTTTAATTATTTTTAGTTTTATTGAATTCTTTAAAAATAATTTTTATTATGTCAAATTTGAAATTATTAGGAATGTAATAGTTTTCAGATATATTTAATTTAAATAATTATGGAATTAAAAAATTTAGAAATTTTAAATCAAGACTAATAGTTAGACTCTATTAACTATGTATCTTGTTTTGAATTAATAAAATTAATTAATAAAATTTTCAGATTTTTGAAATAAATTCAGATTTAAATTTCTCTAATTTCCTTTCATCAACATGAACTTACTACTACTGAGAATTAAGCTCCAAAGCCTGCTGGACTTAGGCCATGGAAATTTTGACTGAAGAAATCAATATTTTAGGAATTAAATTCCGGAAATAATATAATTTTTTTTTTGATTTTGACAAAAATTCAAAATTAACCGTCAGACATAAAATATTTATAATTATGAGAATTCAAAAACCAAAATTTGTTCCATGAAATTTTTAACACCAAAAACAAAGTTTAAGATTGGAGTTAGTCAATGTCCAATAATAAATTTATACTTTTTTCCAGCACAATTCTGGTTTATTGTCATCGCATCATTGAAATCTCGTATTTTAAGTTCATAACAGCAATAACTGATTAATTACCATTATTTGGGATTTCGCATATTGCATCGTCATAATTTCAAGTTCGTATATATGGTATCTGCAAATTGGTATCTTCATCCAAAACTCGTTTCTTGACGTCGATTATTATTTTCAAAACCAGAATTGATAGTTTAAACTGTGGTGGATATATACTGTAAAAGTTAAATTACAAACAATCTTGCTGGAAATTTTCCAAGCAATAATTTTATTGATAAATTATCATCTGGTTGTGTGAAAGCATTCATTTCGTATATAGTCTAGTCGAAACAGCTATATAAAAAATATTATCGGCGTTCGACTCGAGCGGACATTGATTTGAATGACATAAGCGATTATAAATTTCTCAGAATACGTGCACAAAAATAATGTGGTCACATTGAATCATCGAAAGATTCTGAGAACCGTTTAATTATCGCAAAACAATAATTACGATTCGTGTTACACACCGGTGCGATATGTCAAAGAAGCTCACAAATAGCTCAAAACTGTTGGTTGAAACTGAATTCCCCAGTTTACTTGATAGTACCAAAGTACAAACGTAAATCAATGTTTAAGATAAACATCACACGATTTTTGTACATACGCATTAATTACCCAAGTTTATGACATTTTTGTTTGCCAAAATCCGCGGTCAATGTTAAATTCTTCATGACGCGTGGTAATTAAAGTTTTATTGCCATACATAAACAAAACAGAAATAGTTTGAACTACTTACATCACATTTTTATTGGATTAAAGTTCATTTCCATATACTAAGTGAAAATGATTTTTAGATTGTTTGCAAAACAAAAATAATAAAAAAAAAATTAAAAAAGAAATTTGAGACTTTGTAGACAGGTTAGCAAGGTTATTCCGCATAAACAAATTTATTTATAGTTGTAAGACGCTTGGAGTGATTTATACATTACACATAAAGGTAGAATTCTGCCGCGATTACATAAATTATTTATTTGTAGTATTTGCAGCGTATAAATATGTGCAAATCGGCGAAATTACCTGATGATCGAATTAGTTTAGTAGCGATACAATTTTTTGTTATTGTTCACACTTACATAGTCAATTAATTAGGTTAAGTTGTTAACATATTTTTGCTGATTGATAGTTTTTTTTATGTACATTTACATAACCGCTAATAGAATACTTGTAAATATTTCTTGTTGCATAAAAAAATCAAAATCAAATGTTAACTTTCAATTTTTATACATATTCGCGAGGCATAATTCAAGTGTTTTTGTCAAGACCGCACATACGTACGTATAGCCGCTCGGAAGTGTGCTACATATATACATATGGATAAGATATCACGTAGAATATTACGTACATTAAGATACAGCGCACATCGGAAAGGGAAAGTTGATCAAGGTTACGCATATATGTGAAGAAGAATGTTGTTTGCATATCACGTAACGTGTCGTAATTGCATGTAGTACACACAAATAGTATGCACACCCCAAAACTAGGTGAAATATTTTATTTTCTCTTATTTGTGTAGGTAATACAAGATAAAATAATTATCTCAAGATGATCTATTGATCGTCCAAAAATTATATCTGTGATAGTTATACATTTTTGTTTGCATGTATATATACAAAAGAAAGCTAACTATGTTGATTGGTATTTCAAGCACTCGGATAGTTTTTTTTATGTAATTACCAATATATTGCGATGTACATACACGAGTACAAAATTTCGCTCTCTCGCATATAAATTCGGTAGATTTGTTTTGTTTTTTTTTTACATATCTCGCAATAAAACTATTATTCGTTTAGTTATGAATTTTTTTTACTTATCCAGGTAATTTCATATATCTCTTCGCGCTGTGGTTTGTCCAAACTATATATATAAAACGGGTGATGCTTAAGTTTTGTGTTGAATATGGCGCTTTTAATTAGTTTTGCTAAAACACTTGGGGTTACAAAAGGCTCCTATGTAATCTATGGTCTCAAAGTCCAACTATGCTTCACTCTTTGTATTTTATACTCGACTATGGTATTCTTTATGGTGGGAACAGGACGTTTCTTCAACCCAGTTTCTGCATAGTCTTCATAAAGAACTATGAGAGACTGATGGGTATTTGGTTTGGTGAAATTTTGCTCCATTGTATACTGTCTAACTGTTTTGAGCCTAACAGAGCCAAGAGTGACTGGCAGATAGCTTACCCAAGAGATCGTAAGTATAGAGTATGGGATCGGAAACCTATATTCTCCTTCTTTTCACAAACAGTGATTCATCGTCCGTCGATTGAAGCAATAATTTTTTATTCTTCTACTGATGGTGTAAACACAATCCACCTCTTTGTGTAATTGATAACTAGTTCGTTATTGATGGGGTTAACTTTCGATGCGACAATGACCATATTCAACGTAATTAGCTTGATGTAAATTTTAATTTAGTAAAACAGGATAAATTGGTTGACAAACGGGGCCTCCATCTGTGCGCCATACCCTCCAGAATGGTCACTTTAAATTTAGAGGAACCGTTTCTGTTACTCCAAGTGCATTCCTTCAAGCAATCCCTCTGTCTACAATCTCTTAAACTTTTAAAAAAAAATATTTTTTATAATGTATCAGGGAGATGCGCTATGCTAAGGCTGTTTTTTGGTTTAGTTCACCACATATCTCACTAAGTGTTGTATACAATGACAACTATATGTCTCAGCTTTAAATATTCAGTACTCAATGACTACCTTACATTTGTCGGGTTCTACCGAGCGGGTAGTAAAGTGGTCGAAGCAATGGTAATTGGATAGGGAGGTGCCAAATTAAAATTCCAATAAGATCAGAATGCAGAAAGTCAATTTCGATAAAATATTTGTATGGGAGCTCAATAGACTAATTTGGGAAAGTCCTGTTATTTTATTTTTCATAAAAACTTAGGGTTCCGCCAGTACAGTTCATTCATAATTTTAGTGAAAGAATAAATAATATTAATTTTCTGATAAAAGCTTCCAAAATTAAAAATATTCTCTATTAAATAAGAAGCTTTTGCATTGTAATTTTATGAGATACAAATCGTTGATACCTATGATGACATTAAAAGCTCTGTTAATTAAACATTGGTCCCAAAGCTCGATTTTAAAATAATCAAGACATTTAACAAAATAATAGATTTAAATGCAATAATGTTGAAAAGTTCATGGTTATGTTCACTTTGATATTGTTTGAATATAAACTTTAGCTTTTCATATTAACTTTAAAAAAAAAATATTTTTATTTTGCGAGCTTTTGGATATATATTTATTTAGCAACGATTTCATAATAAATTAAATTAAAAATATTAATTTTAAGGCTTTTATCTAAAAAGTTTAATATACCCTTTCAAAAAAGCTTTTCAAAATAAATGTCATTTCTGATCTTATTCTAATGAGGGAATGAGCAATTAGTAATTCTTTAAACAACTTTAGACTTCATTTTCATGTATTACTACAAAAATCTGGAAGCTCACTATGAAAGTTTAATTTTCTTTGGAATTGCATATCAATTGTTATGAAAGCACCGAAGAAATATATGATTTATTGAAGATTAAAAACTTTTTCGTTTTCATCTATCATATTAAATTAATTTCCTTGTAAAAGCACTACTTAAAATTTAGGGAGCTTTTTGGCTCCCTAAAATTAAAAGTAGTAATGTTAAAAGTTCTCAAGTTTTTTGATATAAAGTTTAAATAATATTAAAATAATGATATTTTAGTTCTGATTTAATTCGAAAGCTCTTCTTGGAGCTTTTGGATGTTGATTCATCAATTATTCATCATTAACTTATTCGATTTATATGCTTTGCGGTACACTAGTCTTGAGGTAGGTTTGATTAAACAAAACTCATTTCGAATGAAATTAATTTGATTGTAAATGCGTTATAGTGGAAATAAAAGCTTTTAAAGTAAATTTTAATAAAAAGTTAGAATGTCCTCCTAATCCCATAGGAACTAATTAGAAACTAATATTTAAATATTGTAAAAGCTCACCTATATGTTTTTATAATGCTCTTCTACTTTTTATAGATATTGAGCTTTTTACCATTACCTTTATTAATATTAATGTTTTTCATAAAAACTGATCATTAACATATTTTTAACTTAAGAATAGGCCAGTTCATTTACAATTTTAATGAGAGGATAAATAATATTAAATTTTCTGTTGAAAGCTTCCAAAATTTATAATGCGCGTTCATGAATTAATAAGCTTTTGCATCGTAATTTTATGACACATAAATCTGTAGATATCGGAACAATGCAATTTGATTAATTAAACATTGTTCTTCCAAAGCTCCTAATAGAGCAGCTTTTAAACTAGTCCAGACATATAACAAACTAACAGATATAAAAGCAATAATCGTCGTAAATGGTCAATTTACGCTATAAACTTTAGCTTTTGATATAAATTTTAAAATAAAAACATTTTAATTCTTCGAGCTTTTGGATATATATTCATGAACTATTCGTCATTTGAGTTTTGAAATTATAAGTAAACGTAACAGGTAGTTGAATAAAATCTTAAATGTTAGCTTAGAGTTAAAATAATAAAATAAAAAATTAGGGCTTTCTTGTAAAATGTTTTACGTACAATTCTAAAAAGATTCTCGAAATATTTGTCATTTCTGATCTTATTCTAATGAGTGAATGAGCTTTTAATCTTTTAGTAGTGCTTTAAACCAATTGAACTTCTTTTCTAGTTTAGTATTATAATAATCTGAAAGCTCCGTATGGATGTTTAATTTTTTTCGAATTGTAATTAAGTTGTTATGACACCACCGAAGAAATATATAATTTATTAAATATTAAAAGCTTTTACGTTTTCACCCACTATATAAAATTGTTTTCCTTATAAATGGCCTACTTAAAATTTAGGGAGCTTTCTAGTGACAATCAAATACTCAGCACACCAATTAGGCGAATAAATACAACAGATTTCCAAAATGTTTGTTATTGAAAACAGTAATGATAAAAGTTCTGATGCTTTGTGATATAAAGTCAAAATAATAATAACATTAAATATTTTAGTTCTGGTTTAATGTGAAAGCTGCTCTTCGAGCTTTATGGTGTGTTAATTAAAGAATAATTATTCATCATAAGCTTTTTCAATTTATATGCTTTGCAGTCTATCGCAACGCAAATGAAGTGAAAGAAGTCTTGGGGTAGGTTTAATTAAAAAAACACATTTGAAAGCTCATTTTGGTAAATGCGTGTAAATTAGTGAAAAAAAATTTCAAATAAATTTTAATAAAAAGTTGTCCTAGTACTCCCGTAGTTGCATTTGAAAATTTAATATTTAAATATTGTAAAAGCTCATCAACCTGTTTGTAAAATGCTGTTTAATTAACTTTATAATTGTATTTTTGTTTTCTTACTCTGTTTTGAATGCAGGGACAACAAACGCAATTTTATCATAATCAAAAAGACCTCGCAATTTATTTGGGTGCCAATTCATGACTATACAGCGGATGACTCATTAATTCGACGTTTTGACCACTCAAATATTCAGTTGTTTGGTGCTGATGTGTGAGAGCTCACATTGTCGTGGTGGAGAATGATCCGTCGTCGGGGGCTGGTTTTCCTTATTTCACCAATAATACGGTTGCTATATGTCCAGTTTTTATGAAAAATTTGGATTTACCTAACATTAGAATGAATTTGGATTTAGTCCATACCGTCGACTGCTATTTGGTTTCAGGCTCAGACGCATATATCCAAGATATGTCACTTACCACGATGTAATAGACATGTTTTAAAGCAGCGTGATTATATTTTTTGAGCATTTCTTTACCAATTAATGTTTTGCAGAATAAGATCCGATTTTCGACGACCTTCACGAATTTTTCCAAAAAAAGTAGAAAACCAATAAAAGATGTTAATCAACTCTGACATAAAACGTGTTCTCTTATATACAAACTGTTTGAAAATTAGTTTGAATTAAACGGTACGGAAAAAAATCGCTAAGGTTTATGGTATCCAGTTTAGTTCTACTATTTAGCGCCATTATAGAGGTGTAAAGTCCTGAACACCCTATAGATATATTCACCGTCCACCAAAAAACGCTAGTGATTAAATGCGGACAATATACAGTAATCAAAACGATATGAAACAATCAATAAAAATATTAAAAATTTTCGATACTAAATTTTAGTCGACCTTTTCAAACACTCACATAGTAAAACACACGAAAAATCATCGCGCATCAGTGCCACATAATTTTTCGTGTTTAATCTCATGAAAACTCAGAAAGGTCGACTAAAATTTTTAAAATTATCGACACCAAATTTTTATCAAACGTTCCATTTACCCATATAGAAACACACGAAAATTTGTATCGCATCATAGCTAGACAACTTTTCGTGTGTTTTAATATGTGAGTGCTTGGGAAAGTGTACTAAAATTTCGTAACGAAATTTAATTTTTTTTTTTTTTTGTTAATAATCAAAAATGTTGCCTGAGGCTCATGATTTGTTGTAGCGACACTGAAAAAGACCTATATATTTAAACTAAATATTCGCAACACATTTATAAATTTTAGAATTTTGGGGCAATAAAAATATTCAATGACTGTTTAGTTTAGTTCACTTGGTCAAGCCAATTTATCATTTTTTTTAATGTCACCCGTTGTTATTCTTCTTATTTTTATTTTTATTTTTTACTTAACTTATTTAGTTAGTTAGCTCTTCGAACAAACAATTCAATAATAAAAAATAAAAAAATGAAAAAATAAAACGAAATAAAATCAAAGTAAATATTCATTCATTAAATAATTTATGTAAATGTTTTAGGACGCATAATTGTTAGTTATCCAAAATTATTCGTACCGACAAGTTTAAAATTTAATTAGCAGAGTAGAAAATTTTTTTAAAAAATTTAATATAAAATTCGGTTTGTCGCAAACATTTTTTCTTGCGACCTTTGCTAAATAATTAGTGATTTATAAATTATTTGTACTCGGTCGTCATAATTTTAAATTTTTTTTAATTTAAATAAATTTGATCAATTTAGTGTTTGATTTGTGACATAAAATTTTTAAATTAATTATTTCTATTTATGAACTCCGTTAAGTGAAAACTGGATTAATATACTATTATGTTGTGAAGTGTGTGTGTCTCGTGCGCTAATTAATAATTTAATTATACCTTGGTGAATCGGTATAATTTTTAATAGACTTTGCGGTCTGCATACATACATATAATTGTGTCTTAATGTAAGATTCGTTTCAAAAAAAAAAAAAATTATTTATTTTGTTTTTGATTTAATTACCGATATCGATTTTAATTAGGTATGCGATATACAGTGGATTAGCATAATGTTATTTAGATACATAATAATTATGTATGTGTGATTTAACTAGGTCAGATAAAATGGTTTTCTTCTTTTTCTTATCTCGCAGACTAAACTATTTTTTGCAATGCATGTACATTATGTATACTGATATTGAACGGCGGCTTCAAGGCAGAATTTTCATGGTTCACATACAATTAAAAAAATGTTAATGAAGTCTTACAATATGACATTATATAAATTATGTTAAATAGTTTTGTGATTACAGTTTATATATTGTTTCTTATGTAGTTGATAGTGATAGTGTGATTCTAGTTTTGGGTGCTGGTTGCGCTTGGGGCAAGACTTGAATATTTTTAAGTAAATATACTTTTAATAATTTTTGTTTATCGTAGGCAATACATGTTTTTGTATTACTATTTTTATTTATATAGTCTTAAGAACTATTGTGCGATTTAACAGTGTGCCAGTAAAGTTTTTGAAATTCAAGAATTTATAGATTTCTGGTTTAGTATAAAAAATTTAATCTACATTTTATTTAAGTATTGAAATGTTTTCTAAATTTTTTCTCTATGACGTTAAAGCTTTAAATTCTGAAATTTTTAAAAATTTATTTCTCATTAGTTTATAGCTCATTCAAGTGTCAAATAATGTTTCGCAATTTGGAATTTTTACCAAAAGTATCTAAGCTTCGGGTTCCAGGACTATCATGTGCATTTTTTTAGTGGGTTCATCTCGCTAATCATTTTGATTTATCTAAATCTCAAAGTGATCCAACCCCAAGATCAAAGGGCTTATGACAGTGAAGTTAATACTAAAAGAATAACAAACAATTACACTGCTAAATTTGGTTACTTTTCTTGAATTTAGGGTATTTGGTAAGTTTTGTGCTATCGATTCTAGTGTCCGTGAGAATTAAATTAAAGATTTTCACATTATTTTGAAGTTTCGAAACCTTAAACAAATTTTAATAATTTGTATTGCTTATAGAGATGTCTACGGGTACATATGCACATTTTTGGATAGTTTAGACCAACTAAGATTTTTAAAAAATATTAGTGAGTACTCGTGTGGACATCTCTACGATCAGTGCTACAAAATTTTAAAAATCGTGTAAAGTTTCGTAACATCTAAGTGGTATAAAAAAATAGTCAAGCTCCTGAGAATTTAATTTACTTGATAACACAGAGTTCACATTCTACGAAAAAATAGACGAGTACCGGAAGACATCTCTAGGATCAGCGGTACAACACTTGAAAAATCGTTTACATAACCTCTAAATGGTGCAACATAAATAGTAAACTCAACACAATTTAATTCATTAGAATTTAATCCGCTTGGCACAAAAAACCTAGTTTGTCTAAACTATCCGAAAATGTATGCATGAGTCGACATCTTAGGATCAGCAATAAAAATCCAAAAAAAAATTTTTTTAATTTCGATACTTCCAAATCTAACCAAATTATTTGTTATATATTTTAGTATTAACTTCACTATCACAAAGGTAAAAATAAAATGTTTGTTTGAAAATTGTTTTCTTTGTTATCTGTACATTTCGACCTACTGAAATTTTATAGCGATCCAATTCTGCAATTATGTCTAACCTAGGAATTTGTATTAGAAATATTGTGTATTATGCGCCATGACGAGTTGCACTTGGCTGTGCTCATGCTGTTGTTTAACAATTTCACTAATGTTGGATGGCACTTTTTATTCAAACGTTGCGTACAGGTGAACATTTTAATCTTAATTGGAACTGTATTTATCGTATGGTCAACATTACCAGGAATGCTGCCCTACACTTTTCATAGTATATTTTTGTATATTGTGTTAAATCTGTTTTAAGAGACTAAGATGCCCTTATTCAGCAAATAAAGAGATTATTAAAATATTTCTCTAAGATCCGTGGTACAAATTTTTAAAAATCGTGTAAAGTTTCGTAACCCCTAAGTGGTGTAAAAAAATAGTCAAGTTCTTGAGCATTTAATTTGCTTGACGACATAGATTTTAGTTGGTTCACACTCTCCGAAAAAATAAGCGAGTACCTAAGACATCTCTAGGATCAGCGCGGTACAACTTTTTAAAAATCGTTTACATAACTTCCAAATAGTGCAAAATAAATATTAAAGTTCAACACAATTTAATTTTCTTGGTCACAAAGACTCTAAATATTGTCTAAACATATCTGGGGTCGGCGATACAAATTTTTGACAATCAGATAATTTTTAAATTCCATTAGTCAAACAGTTAAGTTCATTAGAATTTAGTCCACTTGTCACAAAAATCCTAAAAACACGCTTGAAACCTGCAATTAATCGAGATTGATAGTGTGGAATCTAGTTCGAACCAGGGCAACTCTCAGGAAATAAAAAATATTATTATTCCTACTTACCTTTAATTTCAAAAATCATAGTTTTCGAAACAACTGTAATATAGTTTGAAATTTGTCCATATTCAGACCCATGTTAAGACTCCAATACTAAAGGTATAAAGTCTATACACCTAAAGAATTCAAGAAATAACATTTAAAATTAATTCACCTTGAAATAACCTTGAAAATTTCAATCAACTCAAAAATAAACTACATTAACCTATTTCCTCTAAAAATCTGACTTTAGCAACTACTACTACTATCCAAGTTAAGATTGAAAGAAATTCTAAATAACTTAAAATTTGATTTTGACAAATTTCTGAAAATTTTAAATAAATCTAAAGTTTAGGAATTATGGAGAGATCAAAATTGATTGAAGAATAATTAAAAATTTCTAATTTAATTCTGAAAATTTAAAATCTTAATATTAAATTTGGCCGAAATCTAAGAATTTCAGTGTCGTTAACAATTTCGTAAATTTTCAGAGTTATCAAAAATTATGAACCAAGTGAAAAAAAATCCACATTTCGTAAAATTTAGAATTTTACTTTTATTTAGAGAAAATGTTAAATTTTTTTTATCTAGCTTATTTAATTAAATATTTTGTTATTCTCGATTATTAAATCAGCATTCTTTTGACTAATATTATCGTTTGTTCATCTATCTATATCTAATATAAATTGTAGTCTAAAAGCATTTTCAATTTTTAAATAGGTTTAAAAATTCTAAAGAAATGGTTCAAAATTTTGAAAAACTAAATGTAAAGTTTTAAATAACAAAATAAACAAATAAAACAAAAAATTTCTAATTTTCAAAAATATTTAATTTTTATTTTTTTAATTTACGAATTTCAAGTTTACGAATTTCCACAGGAATTAATTGTTTACAAAATAAACTTTTAAATCTTTAATTTAGAATTTATAAACTCAAAACATAATTATTTTTAAATCAATTTTGTAACTTATTAAATTTATTTTCATCAAAATAACAAAAATAATTAGTGTTCAAAATTAAAAAATTAAAATTTATAAATTTAAATCTAAAGAATTTAAATTCAGTTTTCCAATTATTTGTTTTAATTTTAATTCCTTTTAATTTATTTTTTGACACTCATAATTGATTCAGTATTCTTAATACTTTTATATTAAATTCCATAATACAAAATTCAAGAAATGTATGCAAATTAATAAATCAATTCTACAATAACTAAAAATACAATTAAAGTTTTAAAAATAAAAAAAAATTCTGAAAATAAAAATATTTAATTTTTGAAAAACATTAATTTTTTTTAGAAATTCTGTAAATATATACAAGTGTTCTAAAATATCTACCTAGCATTTGTAAAATTGAGATGGAATTTAATCCAAGTTAAGTTTGAAAGAAATTCGAGATAACTTAAAATTTGATTTTGACAAAGTTCTCAAATTTTAAAATTAATTAAAAATTTTAAAAATATGTTCAATGAAAATGAATTCAAAATTTCTTATTAAAATTTCATTTTCATAAATTTAATTCACTAAATTTTAAATCAAAATTTTAAATTTGGACGAAGTTTAAAAATTTGAGCATTAAAAATTTCGCAAAAATGTTGAACTAAGTAAAAAAAACATTCAATATTTTCTATTACCAAGTATATTTGGAATTTTAGATTTTCCATAAATTTTACTTATTTTAAATTTAATTTATTTTCTTTCAGTTATTAAACATTATTCTCCTGCTTAACTTTATCGGTTGCTCATTATATCTCCTGGACATTAATCATTTAAAATGTTGTCTAAAAATTTTAATTTTAATTCCGGTACAAATGGTATTTTTAAATTTTAAATTCTAAAATTTATTTCGATTATATAAAATTCGATAATGTTCAGTCTGTATCAGCTTAAAATAAATAATCCCAAAGAGCTTTCCAATTACAAAACTGAATATTAATAAATTAAACATTTTCTTAAGTTTTAGAAATTAAACTTAAACTTTAATAAAAAATTTCATTGTTTTATGTAAAATAATTTGAAACAAATATAATTAAAATTAAAACTTTTATTTAAAACATAAGCTTTTACAATTTTTAAATACATTTTAAATTCTAAAGTAATGGTTCAAAAAAGTAAAGTTTTAAATAACAGAATGAACAATTGAAAATAAAAATTTCCAATTTTTAAAAATTATAATTTTTATTTTTTAAATTTACGAATTTCAAGTGGATTGAAAATATTAATTCAAAATTAAAATTCTACAGTAATTAATTGAAACTTTAATTTAGAATTTAATTTTAATTTTTTTGCTTAATTATTTTTACAGAATTTTTAAATAAATGTTATCATTTTTTTTTTGAAATTAATAACAAAAAATTTTATTGTTTCAAAATTAACAAAATAAAATAAAAAAATGTTAAATCTTAAAACGCAGAATAAAATCCAGTTTTCCAATCATTTGTTTTAATTTTAATTCTTTTTAATTAATTTTTTGTTGGTCATAAATAAATTTTACAAATACAAAAAATTCCATAATACAAAATTCAAGGAATTTATGCAAATTAATTTAAAATCAATTCTACAGTTTTGAATCTAGAATTTTAAGAATTTATTTTCTTTAAATTTTACTGAAATTACAAATAAAACTTTTTAAAAATATTAATTTTTTTAGAAATTCTGAAAAAATTAAACTGTAGATCTATTAAAGATGTTCTAGATTACATAGTATTTGTAAAATGGTATACTGTACTTGTGTGAATGGGATGAATGAATGGTTTGAATGAATGTTGTGTGAATGTAAGGTAAGGCTATGGACCAAAAGAGTGTCTATGCCAATAACTTAAAAAAAAAAAAAAAAAAAAAATTTGTAAAATTTCGATGGAATTTAATCACGGACTTAAATTTTAATTTAAGCTCTCAAAATAGATTAAATATTTTGCAAAAATGTTCAATGAAAATAAGTTCAAAATTTAAAAAAAAAATTCATTTTCATAAATTAAATTCTCAAAATTTAAAATCTAAATATTAAATTTTGGACGAAGTCTAAGAATTTTAGGTTAAAAATTTCGCAAAATGTTACCATTAATTATGAACTAAGTGAAAAAAAATCCAATATTTTCACAAAGTTTATTTGGAATTTTAAATATTTCGTAAAATTTAGTTAAGTGATTTAATTTATTTAATTAAATAAATTTGTTGATAAATAATAATTTAAAATAGAAAATTATTTTTGCAGTTTCACAAAATGTTTAAATTAATTTTTACAAATTTTAATTTTGGAAAAAATTAAATTATTTTATGAAATTTTGAATCTGAAGTGGAATGAAAATATCGGAAATTTTTAGTCTTCAAAATTGATCGAAGAGAAATTCAAATCTTTTTCATATATTTTAGATCTTAAAACGGAGAGCAGAAGTTCCAATTTTCCAATCATTAATTTCAATTTTAATTCCAAAATTCATTTTTCATAAGTCATAACTGAAAATTACAAAATTGAAATTTTTTATTTTTTATTTTCATTTCGGAATTTCGGAAGTTAAAGCAGATTGAAAATTTCGAACTATTTTACTGTTTTAAAACCAATTTTTAAAACTATGTTAACTGTAAAACACATTTCGTTTAAGAACGCAAACGTCTACATTTCAGCATTCCAATAATTAAAAAATTCATTTAATTCTCAAAACATAAAATTGACAAAATTTGAATTACTAAATTTTTTTGTATTTATGAACACTTCATACTCGTATTCAGAATTCTTAACTCTTAATAATTAACTCCAGATTTTAAATATAAAAATTAAAAATGTAAATTCTACAGTAATTAATTATTGGCAAAATTGAAATTGAAAATATTTAATTTAGAATTTATAGATTTTAAAATTTAATTGTTTACAATTTAAGAGAGATTTGAAATTTTAATTTTAAAAAATACTAAATTTGTTTTGGGAATTGTGAATTTAAAGTTCTATGATAATGCTACTACCGACACGTAACAGACTATATTCGTCGAGAAACGGTGTGAGTAACAATAATTTGACACTAGCAGATGTCACCTGTTCGTTGGACATCTCCATAACTTCTTGCGTAAATTCGGTTTGTGCCCATTTATTATATAATCTTTCGGGCCAATTGAGTTCAGACACTTCTAGTAACGATTCTGAAAAATGTATGAAAAATTATGATAAGAAAAATTTCTTATTTGCCAATTGTGATTTCTTATATGGTGCTCCGGCATTTACTTAATTTTTGAATTGTAAAAAATAAGAACAAAACTGGTAAAATGGTAGATAGTTGTGGACCGTTGTAGTTCCATGATCTGCGATAATTGGAGTCTGATTTGAAAGAGCATGCGACCATGAAGTTCTTAAAATTTGCTTACTATCTTTGTTACACGGTTGGCAACGAAACGTTCTCGTTCCTGGGATAAACCAGGGTGATAACAGTCGTGGAATTCATAAACTGCCCAGTCATAATCTTTAAATTGAACTTCTTCAGATGCGTTTTTTTATTAACGTGACTCAGCGGGTTCCTTTATACTAATGCAGCCTATATAGTTTCAAGCATGGTAGTGAAAAATGCTTAATGAATCATCCCACTTTAGCTTATGCCACAGCTATTCGAATAAAAATATCATTATTATGATGATTTGTTCTTCAGTATACGACAGCTCCATACCCCTTTCCGATGCATCAGTCAACACATGAAATTGTTTGGTACTGTGTTGATTACTAAAACCCTGTGGTACAGTATATACTACGTGTGACTTCTACAACTTCTAATTTAGTTAGAGGCTGAAGCTTTACAAAGCGTTAATCAGTCCCGTTATTATATTTGGATGTGAAAATTAGGCGGTGACGGATGATTATGAGAGATGGCTCCTTATGTTTGAGAGAATAATCATGTGGGTGATTTACCTCCCAAAACGCGAAGTAGATTTTACATACCGAGCTCTGTAAAATATCGAAATCAGAGATTTGATGAAGATCCCCGATAGTGTACATGAAGTAAGATCTCGCGTGCTGATCCGGAAAAGTGCAGCGATCTCTGAAAAGAGGGAAAATATATGGTACCCGGACATAGGTCATTGCAGGCGGCGATGGTCTTCTTCGTCTTCTTCAGGTTGTCTAAGACGGTCTGAAGACCAAGGATCGACACCGTTGGAACCGGATTGTTGACTCAGTAAGGGGCTGAAAGCTAAACTGATGAAAGGTATGTACTCTTAAGAAAAGGTCACAAGAAGTCGGTCTTTTGGTTACCGCAGCCGATAATGATCCATGTTTTGATTAGGATTATCTTTCCATACCATCCTATCATAAACATATTTATCACGATGAATCTGTATCTGTCGATACATTTTCTCTATATCTGCTAAATCGCCTTGTATGTCATTTAAAGAAGACCCATGACTTACGTTACACGACTCATCATACACCACCAACTCGTATAGGTACAATGTTAAGTCTTTTACATGATCTGTTTAAATATTACAGAGATTGTTTCAGAATTCTTAATAATTTTATTTATAATTCCATAATACATAATTCAAGGATTTTATGCAAATTATTTTAACATCATTTCTACAATAATAGTTAACATGTAAACCCATAAACTTGCCAATTTCAGGTATTCTTCAGTCGGCAGCTGACAAGACAGATAACATTTTTCACTGGCTATAGTATGGCACACAACTTCTTGACTGCATACTGGCCGATCCGCATTTACTCTTTCGCATTTTACTCAATGATTTACCACAGCGGTTATTTCCTCAAAACGCAAGATTAAATTCTTAACTATGCTGAAACTATAACTTGTTCTCACATTAAAACGCTCACGATATTTTCGTTGAGTTAAATTATTATTGTACAATCATCGACACTAACCTCAAAGAATTTTATTATTTTGTTGGACGTATAATACACTAAGATAATTTTATAGAACACTGATAAATTGTACTTGTATGTCAAATCAATTCAAATTACGTAGCACAGGTATTTTATTTTATTTTTTTTAGTTTTTTAATTAATTTATTTATTAATAATAATTAATTATTAAATTTGTGTTAAGGTGAAATAATCACATTCTGTTGTGCACCCAATGACGGACACAGCAAGAATGTATTCCTTTGTTCGTTTTTTATAAAATATAATTTTCAAATGATCCGTTATTTAACCAAAACAAAAAAAATCATCGTTGCTATGGCAACTACACAAGATTTTACAGTTAAATTTTTAAACACCATAACTGTATATAAATTTGTTTCGCAACGTAGAATAAAACAAAAAATATGACGGCGCCCAATATGGGGCGGCACAATTTTAAAATACATCGACTGCGGGGCAAACATACCGTTTGTTGAACTTTTTCATGAATGGAATAATTTTCATGGTAACATTTAATGGAAAATTATACGATATAGGTATATTAGGTACTTGTTTAGCTTATTGACTAATTTGGTAAACTGGTTTGTTTGGACAGATTGCATTAATTTGTGGTTTACTTATATGTAACTTGTTTACATTATAGACAAAATTATTTTTTGAATAAATTTACGAAATTTGATTGCATTTTAAAAAACAATTTTTTTTTTTTCAATTTTTTTGCAGAATTTTTTTTTTTACTAACTAAAGTTTAAAAATAAATCGAGGTCGTAAGAACACAAAAAAAAAATTATAATTAAGCCATACACACATACATACATAAAAACGTATATATGCACGTTGTTTGATGAATTCTAGGATTTCAACCCAGAAACTGGCCACAAAAACGATTAATACGTTCAAAATGAAGATGGAAATAATAATTTCGATACTGAAGTCGGTGCTTTGCATATCGCTGGATCTGATCGAGGGGTGAGTTACTATTTATTTACTACACTAATACTACTACTAATTTTGTTTACTATATATTATTGTTTTTTATATTTTATACAATCTTGGTTCGTTTTGTTTTTCGTTTTAAATCATTCGCTATTTGACTGAAGTCAAGAAAAGTTTGTGGCCGTTTAAATTTGAAATAAATTATAAAAGTTCGCAGTAGATTAGACAAATTAGTTTCACATTAATGTGGTGAGTATTTTAAGAAAGTTTGCAAAGTAATTATTTTAAAGTGCGTCGTAATATTTGTATATCTATGGGAGCAGATAATCCGAGGGCACGTGGGTTATCTGAAGTGTTCTGAATATTAATTTATGAAAATATTTTAACAAATAATTTAAAGTGATTATAGTTTGAGCACATACTTGAATGAGTGTAATTTACATAAATTATTTATATGCAAATGTTTTATTACATAGTGGATGTAATACAAATTGAATATATCGATAGATTATATACTATATTGTGAAGTGTTGTGTAAAGTTGGGTATTTTAACCTTCTCGCATTTAATTTACTAAACAAAAAAAAAAAGTGGTCACTCTAGTCTTAAGTTATAAGCGCACAAAACAATTTTTTTTTGTGTTTCTATAAAACATCATTAATTCTTTCAAGGTAAATCAGTACAAGATTTCATAAAAAAACTCAAGTTCGAGGTAATTATTTACAAAATATAATCTTTAATATTAAGAAATTATAGGTATTATGTTCGCTGCGAGACAACGTAATGATTTCATGGTATTGACTGTTCACTGTATGTAAATGACGTAGAAAATGATAAAGGTACAATCATCTGTGTATTATTCTTTAATATAATCTTTGTGACCTAAATAAATAAAATCTTTTTTTGCAAACGATATGTATTTTGTTCAGTATAATAGAAGTCTTCCGGCCGCACACAAAATTTGTATACATTTATAATATGAATTGACGTCAAAACGACATTTAAATATAATACTTTAAATTAAACCAATTAAATTATTTACAATAATTATTCTGATTTTTTATAACTAGAACTTATGAATGTACTTTGATAAGAGTCGATGAGAAATGTAATTATCGTGTAACTGATCCGTCACGACTTATGTATGTATACTAGTTTGTGAAATATTGAAACATGCTAATTATAAGCGAATGTCCGATTAAAACTGCATATGTTTATAATTTTAGTGATAAAGTGCATATGTACTTATAATTGCCATTTTGTTTGTTTCATAAGAGATCGTTGATCTTGATCGTGTATAGTATAAGTAATTACCTGTCACTTGATCGTGATTCTTGGATGTTTGAGATCAATATCAATTGTCATTGGTTTTAGAGAATATATAGCTAGTTAGTATTTATATGTAAATATACTTTTTAACCTCCTTATCGTTAAACGGAAAGTCGACCCATCTTGAGGACAACTTTCCATTTAAAGATGGTAGTGAAGTTTTTGCTAAACAATCCTAGAAAAAATTGCATACGCCTTTTTACAGCTGTGAAGTTTTTACAAACTATTTATGTTTATATAAATAGTTTGTAAAAACTTCACAGCTCTAAAACAAAAACCCTATTTGCTAAATACTTCGCAATTTTGTGGTAAAAACTTCATATAATCAGGTAAACTCTATCTTAATGATTCTGTTGCCATTCTGAATAATTCTACGTATTATTAATCAATAATTTGCGAGGTGATCATCAATATTACTAGGTTTTACCGTTAGTTCTTCCAATTGCCAATTCATATTTAATTTTTTAAGGATCATTATTGGCCGCTGGCTAAGTCGACGATCTGATTCGATCGGTTTCGATCCTGAGCTTGGTCTTCATACTGTCCTAGGCAATTTGAAATAGCCAAGACGTTCTCTACACATGAAATAAAATTTAGCGAGGTGGTCCTCAGTCTCACTTTTTTTCGTTAGTTCTACCAATTACCCTTACTTATGATTTTTTTTAGATTTTGGTCTTAGTTGGAATGGCCAAAAATGGCCCTGATATTAAATTTGCAATTCAACTGAATACTAATCAAGATTTATCGTAGTCGTCATCACTCTAAACATTTTTTCTCGTCAGTTCTACTAATTGTCCATACTCATGAATTGTTTTATACGTTAATCTTAGTTGGAATGGCCGGAAATGGCCATAATACCTGTGAGTCATTTTATACTAAATTTTTACAATTCAACTGAATACCAACGAAGATATGGCAGAGTGATGTCACTTTTTTCTCGTTAATTCTACCAATTGCCAATACTCATGAAGTTTTTTAGATTTTTGTTTTAGTCGGAATTGCAAAAAATGGCCTTTACATCCGTGTGTCAATTTACATATATTAAATTTTCTTATTTCAACTGAATACTAATCAAAATTTTACGAGGTGGTGATCAATCTCGCTTGGTTTTTCACTTAGTTCTACCAATTGCGCATAGATATAAATTTATTTAGATTTTGGTCATAGTTGGAATGGCCCACAATAGAACCGAATCCCGAGAGAAAATTTGTATTGAATTTTTGCAATTCAACTGAATACTAATCAAGATATTGCGAGGTGGTTTTAAGTTTTACTGTGTATTCCCGTTAGTTCTACCAATGGCCCTTACTCATTTTTTCATAGTTCTGGAATGGATATAAATGGCCGTGAAACCCTTGAGTTATTTATAAAATTTTTGCATTTGGCCTGAATACTAATCAAGATTTTGCGACGTGTTTAACATTTTTTTCTCGTTAGATTTTTGTTTTAGTTGGAATGGCCGGAAATGGCTCTCATAATCATAGAGTCATTTTATATAACAAAAATTGTAATTTGAACAATCAAGAGTTTGCGAGTTGATTATCAATCTTACTATGTTTTCCCGTTAGTTCTAGGGCAATTGCCCATATATAAAAAATTCACTCCGATGCATTTGGAGCAATCTGTCCTTCCTGAAAATATTGCCGTTTCCTATTCAAGTCGTTTGTAAAACGGTTTAGATAGAAAATGGGTTACTTTATTTGGGTATTGTAAACAGAAGTAAATAGGTTTATTGTACCAAGAACTGATTACCAAAAATTCAGAAAAATTGCTCGTTTTGACGCAACAACCGTGTTGGAAACCCAGAAAATGGCAATTTATTAAAATCAGTTAAACTCTTCATAAATCGGTCGCATATCTGGAGAGCCCGCAGAAATTCGAAGAGATATTTGGTTATTTGAAGTCATTTCAGTTTTTTTGTCCAGAATAAATTTCCCAACCTGCAGAGGGCCAGAGTAAAATACCAGTTGGAAACCTAGAAAAAAGGAATTTTTTAGATTCAATTTAACGTTTAATGAAATCATTTGCTTATTTGGTCGGCCCAGAAATTCAGAGAATTTTGCTTTTTGATATAATTTTCATTTTCTAGTCCAGAATCGAGCGTACAACTGGCCTCTTGGCCTTTTTTGTTTTTGTTTTTTTAACTGCCTCTAAAATTTATAAATAAATTTAATCTAGTGAATCTACTTGAAGTGCTTGGTAAAATATTTTTAAATGCGTTTGATGTAAAAGATAAATATTTGATACGCTTATGTAGGTCCAGAACTGAATTTCAATTGTCCACCATATAGGGATTAGCTAGGGATTGCTTTGTATATAGTGGAACCGTGCATTCTACGGATGTTTTGATTTTCTTCCAATCAGGAAGAACATTTTTGAACATTTTATTTTTATTTGATTGCGCTTTGATTCAATGTGGACTTCGTACTGATCCAAGCCTTATCTAACTCCTGCATTTACGTTACTTAGTTCAGTAATGGCTGCAGTATGTTTAACTTAATGTTTTCTTTGACACACGCAGCTTTCCAGGACTACATGAAATTTTATTTTATGTTTATGTCTAGGAAACCTATACCAAACAATTTTTTGTTCTACGGCGAGTTTCACATACAACTCTGTGCACCTGCTCTACAGTACCATGCTGTTCTTGAAACCGAAATTCGAAAGTATCTTTATTGGCCTGTACGATGTAACCTGCGATGAAACTATTGACGAAACAATAGTAATTAGCGGCTTTTTATATTTTTTAGGGAAAAACTCACATCTCATAATCGCTTTAAATAATAAGTTATGAGTTTTCTGCAATTATCAAATAATCCTCTGATTATCACTCCCGCGGTAATAAAATCGTGTCTTGGAGCTTTTTTTGGATTTATACAGTTGCTGATGGTATTTTTAACTTTTATCCACTTTAATTTTACAGGAATTTTGGTTTGAGTGGTTCTCCATAAACTCTGGTAGTTCACTGTTATTAGTTTTTTCGTTAGAATTTGAATACTTTTTTCAAGTTAGAGAAAGCAGTAGCCTTTTCCACGACAGTTCTTGTTCCATGTACATCTGGTTGCCTGATCGTTGGGCTCGATAATGTTTCGCCGAAAGTTCATTATAAAGTTATTCTTGTTTCCTTGGCATTCTTCTTCTCTCAAAGTTTCTTACCGAGCTTTAATAGCCCTATTTAATTTCCATTTTAGTGATGGAGATTTGTCCGCTTTTCCTGGATTAACCTCAGATTATTAGATCCCAAAGAAAGGTTTGAACCTCAGCTTTGTGCGGTATTCAAACGGTCTTAATCTGAAATTGGCTTTTGGGTGCGCTTATTCTTGCCACTTGATGCATTGGACTGGTTCGGTTCTCTTCTTAGGTCATAAATCATCAGTACTTTTGACTTCCTATAATGTTTTTCTCATCTGGCTCGAGTTCAAACATACATTGGGGGTAGGGATCCGTAGGTACCATCTCTCGATCTAAAATGCTTGCAATACATTTTAGACCAGAGGATAAATACGATTTGGGACTAACTAATTTGAAAATTCGGTTGAACTTTTGAATAAATCCTATATACACATTTAATTGTATACTAAATTGTTGTTTCTAAGGAAATGAAAAAACTCTATATGATTGCTTTATCCAACTGTAAAATTTCTATAGCTTTTTAAACTGTTGCTAGCGAAAATGGATTTTACTGCTACTTGACCTGACTGCCCTTTTATGCTTATATTATATAACATATAAATATATATTTTATCGAGTAACTTATGGAATTGTCCTTCTGGGACAAAGTTATTCCTTCGAATGACTTGTATCTTAGGTGATGTTGGTTTTGCAACGCTTGATTGTGTGATGGGTTTCACTACCTGTTATTGTAGCCTATTACATTTGGCAAACCTTGGTGTTAACGGTACATTAAGGGCAAGTTTTTTATCTATCCTCTCCTCAATATTATGGTAACAAACTATGACCGTAATTGTGCCATCCATGACTCTATCTCTACCTTGCTATAGTGCTAAAGGCGATTCTCTTTCGCCTGGTTAGTGAACCCTAAACGGTTGAATTTTATGGTTAGCTTCGACTGTTAGAGTTCTGCTAGTCTTGTGATGCTAAGTAAATTCTCTTCGACTCGTCTTATACTATATTGTGCTCCGGTGTTGATAGTTCATTTTTGGTTGATATATATAGGGCATTTCTCCGGAATAATTATAGTACTGAGCATCGATTTTATGTCATCCACGAAGGCTATCCACCTAGAACTCATTATGGACCCATTATAGAGGTTATGCAAATAACCCATATGTTTTAACGAATCTATAGCAAAGTGTCCACATGCGAGTGAAACTCTCGATACTGAACGTAGTGTAATAAAAGAAACGATGTATCCGTCGAATTTAAAACACAATCATTGGAGAATCGTTAATTAAATATTTTGTGGAACTAAGCCTTAACAGTGGTACAGCAAAACCCCAAATATTTTAACCAGAATTAATAACTATTAATTATTTTCTTGTCTTAATTGATTTTTGCTGACCCGAATTGTTTGTAAATATTTGTCTGCCATGTTTTTTCAACGCCTTGTCGCTTAACAAACACTAAACGAACATTTTATCTTCGCTTTAGTTTCCCAGTAATGTTTATCACTCTAACCACATTTTATTTGGGAACCAACTACCTAAAACATTGTCATTTCAATATAACATTTGGCAAGAAAAACATGGTTTTCAATATCATCATCACGAGTAAGGACGTGTGGATGGATTAATGTGGCTATTTTGTACAGCGATAATTAAATAGAGAAGTTGTTGAGTTTATTGAGGACTATCGATAGAGTGCCATAAAAGTACTAGGACTCATTAAAAATATCTTAGTTTGCCCGTATCTTCAAAACAAAGGTCACCAAAAAAAACAAAAATGCGTTTCCGTTGGAAATATGGAAAACGCACTGATATAGGCTACCAAGTTAATTATTTTCTTCGATATCATACCGCCCAACGCTACACCATGGAAACGTGTTGCCGTAAAATTAAAGTGTCAGTTAACTGAATACTATAAAGTTGACAACATTATTATCCCCATCTCGTCAATTGTTGGTTATGTACTAACATTAAATTTCTATTTGATAAACTTCAATACGAAGTCCCATATGGTTCATATGACTATGAAGGAGGGCCTTTGTTTCTGAATATGACCGCAGTTGGTACAAAGCTACTAAAAAATCGAGTTAGGTAAAAAATTAAAAACCGGGCTAAAAGCTACATTTAAAATTGGGTCATTGCATATCTGAACAATAGTTATGCCTTATGAACTGCGGTTTCATGCTTATTATGAGCATCAAAAGCCGATCACGCAATTTATTGATTTCCGTATAATATTCGTTGAAATTTCTGGTCATCTCCATGAATATTGATTTCACAAATCATTTTTTCCACCATGAACGGCGTCGGCCCATAATTGGTGTGTGCGACCAACAAAAATAATTTATTTTAAACATTTTGTTAATGGTTGTATGGTTAAGTGTTTGAGATCACAGTTACATAATTACATTCTCCATCACCGAATATTACGGATACCAATCTGCGGTTTCAGATTAAGTTTTATAAAATAAAATGCAATAAAACATGAAAATAACGATCACTTGATCGCGTATATACAAACAACTATAAATTATATATAGCTGATTATATAACGTGATCGCATTTTATTAAATAGGACAAGCGATAGTTATTGGATGGAGGGGAGAGTCCGGTGATCTCTAACAACACACTTGATCTCTAATACCATAAACAAATTAATCGCTTTCTGAAGATCATCGTGCACATACGATCAACTGTAATAAAATATTTTTAATTGTTGATTTTAATGGAAATATTTAGTATTCGATCATCAATCATTTAAACGTGATTACTTAATTTGTTCTATAATATACAGATGATCCGTATCTTGTGTGATCTTGTAAATCGAATGTTAACATCAATTAGATTTATCAAAGATTCGGTTACGTGTGTAGGGTATAAAAACCTCGAAATGAAGAGTGTCGCCCATCCTATATTATCACAATGATTTATGGCTTAGATTTTGAAAATCGTGCTATTCGATGAAATACAATCATGATTTTCCTAAACCATGATCACAAGTTTGCTGCGTATGCGATGGATTACATAATTTTTATGTTTCAAATCTAGTTTCAATGTCGATTATGCCATATCAAATTTTATTCATATCAAAACCGTAAGACTTAAAATTACCTAACGCTTCTAATAAAAACTCATAAGATGCGTTTTTATGCGATTTATGTAACGCGCGAGCCTTGACTAAATATATATATGACCTCTGAATATTATTTAAGGTTCGGAGCTTTTAATTTGTGTCAAACTCCATAAATAATCTTGGATAATATGCTCTTAGAAGCTTTAAATTAGTTTTACAAAACTATTGGTTTGTAGTTATATATATTTTGATAAGAAACATAATTTAAAAAAAGCTCTTCAAAATTGAAAAAATTATAGCTGTTTTGGTTATTAAAGGAAAGCATGAAGCTTTAAAATCGAGGTATTTACCAATCATAATATTGTACTGTATTTTTAGATTTAAAGCTCTCAAAATGTTTATTATTATAACATTACTGTTAGTCAAAAATGTTTAAAGCTGTTTTCCCATTTATTTCAATAAAACTTAAATGACTTCTAAACAACGTAATTGAGCTTCAATTAAAATTTTAATATTAGTCCCATAAGCTTTAAGCTATAATTTTAAAATTATTAAATTTGTAGCGTTTCATTGAATTTGCTTTGTGCAGTACTTTGAGCTTTTCGTTTGTTTTAAGCTTAATATTACAATTTTGCCCTAACATATTTAAATCATTTTATTTAAATTGTGCTAATTTTTACAAAAATTATTTTTATTTAAAAAAAACATCTAATGTACCTCTTAAGATTAATTAAGCTTTGCAGCTTTAAGCACTATTTAACAAACTGTCAAACTCTAACAAAAAAATCTTGTAAAAATTATTGGTTTATACTTATACATATTCTGAAAACAAACATAATTTAAAACGGAGCTTAAAGCTCTCCACATAAAAAGATAATTTGTGCATCATGTAAATCTATTGGAGTTATAACCTAATAAACAGATTTGAGTAATCTTTACTGCTGACTATAAAGATATCAAAATTATTATAAAGTACCAGGTTTTTTGTTTTAATAATCAATATAGTATGCCAGTTAAACAATAAAACTCAAAGCTCTCAAATTGTTAATTAATCATTACTGTTAGTCAAAAAAAAAATCAAAGAAGTTTCACTTGAAAATTTAAATATTTGAGTTCTGTTACCATTTATTTCAATGAAATTTAAATGACTTCTAAACAACGTAATTGAGTTTTAATTTAAATGTTCATCTTGTTCACAAGCTTTTTGTTAAAATAAAAATAAAAATTAATTTGTAACGTTTCATTAAATTTACGTTGTGTATTACTGATTGAGTAAAACTTTAGGCTTACTACGATCTAAGCTTGTGGGCTTTTTTTAAAGCCTAATCTTATTATTTCCCCTTACATATTTAAAACTTTTTTAATTGTGTTCATTTTTCCAAAAATTCTTTATTTTAGAATAAGCTTAAAGCTCTTCAAAATTGAAACAAAATAACAGCTTTTTGTTTAAATACACCATAGTATGATGTTTAGCTTTAAGCTCGAGTAATTTAACAATCTTAAGTATGTTTTATATTTTTAGAGTATACTCCAGTTAAACAGTAAAGCTCTCAAATTGTTTATCAAACATTACTGTTTCTCAAGAAAGTTTAAAGATATTTTACTAAAAGTTTTGATTTTAATACTTGAATGTTTTCCCATTTATTTCAATAAAACGTAAGTGACTTCTAAACCACGTAATTGAGCTTTAATTAAAATTTAAAATTAGTCTCACGAGCTTTTAGTTATAATTTAAAATAATTTGAATTTGTAGCATTTCACTGAATTCACTTTGTAAGGTACTGATTGAGTGAAACATTTATACTTTTACTACGAACTTTACTAAGCTTTTGAGATTTCCGTTTTTTTTAAGCTTAATACCATTATTTTTCCCTAACATATTTAAAATATTTTAAATGGTGCTAATTTTTCCAATGATTCTTTCTTTTAAAAAACAAAAATCATATATACCCCTTAAGATTATTTAAGCTTTGGAGCTTTATGCTCTATTGTACAAATTGTCAAACTCCATAAAAAATCGTGCAAAAATTATTGGTTTGTTCTTATACATATTCTGAAAACAAACATAATTTAAAACGGAAAGCTCTGCAAATACAAAAATTGTGTCATTATCACATAATTCCATTATCATGGAATTATAACCAAATAAACAGAACATTATTTAAGTAAAATTAATTGACTAAGCTTAAAGCTCTTCAAAATTGATAAAAAAAACAGCATTTTTGTTTGAATAAACAATAGTATGATGTTTGCTTTAAGATCGAGTAATTAACGAATTTTAATTATGTACTCATTTAAACAGTAAAGCTCAAAGCTCTTCAATTGTTTATTAAACATCACTGTTAGTCAAAAAAGTATATAACTGTTTTACTCAAAATTTTAATAATTGAGTATTTTTACCATTGACTTCAAAAAAACTTAAATGACTTCTAAACATCGTAACGCTATAATTTAAAATTTAAAATTACTCTCACAAGCTTTTAGATATAATTTTATTTTGTTTAAATTTGTAGCGTTTCATTGAATTCACTTTGTAAAGAACTAAGTTAACTGAGTGATACCTTTTTATAGTTACTACGAACTTTACTTATCTTATGAGCTTTTCGTTTTTTTAAGCCTTATATTATTATTTTTCATTGATATATTTAAAACATTTTAAACAATAAACATTTGCTTGTTTTCTAAAACAAATTTGATTTACCTCTGCAGATTATTTAATCTTTTGAATTTTAAGGTCAATTATACAAATCGTCAAACTCCATAACATTTTTTTTTTAAATTATTGGTTTGTGCTTATACATATTCTGAAAAGAAACGTAATTTAAAACGGAGCTTAAAGCTCCCAAAATACAAAAATTGTGTGACCATCAGAAACATTATTCGAAATATAAACCTAATAAACGGAAGTTATATATAAGTATTGTTAACTTACTAAGCTCAAAGCTTTTCAAAATTGATAGAAAATAACAGCTTTTTGTTTTAAAAAGCGATAATAGGAATTTTAGCTTTACGATCGATTAATTTACCAATCTTAATTATGCACTAATTCTTAGAGTACTCCAGTTAAACAGTAATGCTTAAAGCTCTCAAATTTTTTATCAAACACTACTGTTAGTCAAAAAAATTATTTCAATGAAACTTGAATGGCTTCTAAACAACGTAATTGAGCTTTAATTTAAATTTTAAGATTTATCTCAAAAGCTTTTTGTTATAACTTTAAACTAATTAAATTTGTAGCGTGTCAAAAAAATTTTAATATTTTAAAATTTGTTCCAGATGATAAAAAGTTTATGATTCCATAAAATCATTCGAAAGCTTATACGAGCTTTCAAAATACATACACTCCAATCAATATCTACTAGTTGAGACTAACATAATTTTTGAATTGTATTAATAAATAATAACAAATTGAATTGTATTAAAAGCTCTGCTATAATAGGCTTAAAACTTTTCAATAGAGCTTGGTTAAACTTTGATTTCGATCAGATGATGAACGCACATTTATGGGCATCTGGTTGTTAGGCTATAGGACAACCTAAACGTAAACTATCAAAGAGTTAGGATCCAGCCTATCCTAATTAAATCAAATAAACTCCGAGGAACAAGCTTTATCGAATAACGTTAACTGAGCTTTATGAGAGCTCTCATTTTTTAGTCCATAACTTACTTACACCTTTCTTGATGATCATATCTCATGACGGATAGTATAAACGTACAATAATTTAATACAAAAGAGAAAAGCTCTACTAGATGGTTAAAAGCTCATGTAAACCGTAAATTAGTATTGTATCATTTTCTACGTAAACTGGATTTCTATTTTTGAATTACACCAACCACTTGAGTTTGCCAGCGTTATGCAAGGGTTTCCTGTATATACAAAACAAGAATTACATAAAATCGAAATGAAGAAATTTAAAATTTTAATTAAATCGATTATTGATAATAAAGTGAACCGTGAGATGTACTTAGACGATGAGGTCAACATACATTCTTATATAATTTATGAGACATACTTTAAGATAAGATTTAATGTGCGCCCAAATTTATTTTTAAATTCAGCAGCCTTTCTAAGGTCATTCGTATATATAAATAACTCTGAAGATCTGTAACTGTACGAAAGTATGTCACAAAGTAAGTATGTATATATGTATATGACAAACTCCTCGTTTTAAGTGAATGTGTATTGCGTTTATTTACTTATTGTAAGATGGTTTTTTATAATTTAAGACGTTTATGTAATGTGTCGACAGCTTATTACGAATTATATATAATTTCTTCGCTTTTATATGATGAAGAGTGAAAATAAATTAAAACGCTGATCGCATATTATATTAATATGCTAAATCATCACAAATATTGACCAACGCTTTGTATATATGTAAAGTACGTATATGTACTTGGATATACCCATGTGAAATTTATATAAATTCCAACCAATTAAATTCGTTATGTAACTAAGTTTGAGAATAGTTTTTTACGACCATCATTGTGATTTACGTAAGATAAATATTAATTACAAAAATAAACTAAATTATTGCTTAGCTGCTCGTATAATTGTTTAAATATTTTCTTTATTTTGTTCTTGCAAAAAGGTTATTTGTTGCAATGTACATAATATGTAATATATATTCTTAGAATTAAGACGATATATTTTCAAGGTGAGTTCTATTAGTTCTATAAGTAAATAAGAATATTTAAGTCGTATGTCGAAATTGCGGCTAAACGAGTATACACAGAGGGCCATCGTCTTCGAGCCTCGACCCGCAGTCCCAAATAATAAATATTGTTGGTGCGAAAGCACTCCCCTTCCGTGTATTTATATATAAAGGGTGATTTTTTTGAGGTTAGGATTTTCATGCATTAGTATTTGACAGATCCCGCGGGATTTCAGACAAGGTGTCAAAGAGAAATATGCTCAGTATGCTTTAACATTTCATAATGAATAGACTTACTAACGAGCCACAACGTCGAATTTTCAGTGAATGGGCCCTAGAAAAGTTGGCAGAAAATCCGCTTTTTTATCGACAAATTTTGTTCAGCGATGAGGCTCATTTCTGGTTGAATCTGGCCGATTCTATGGCCATTTTGAGGGAAAACTTCGGAGAACAATTCATCTCAAGAAATGGCCCGGTAAGTTGGCCACCAAGATCATGCGATTTGACGCCTTTAGACTATTTTTTGTGGGGCTACGTCAAGTCTAAAGTCTACAGAAATAAGCCAGCAACTATTCCAGTTTTGGAAGACAACGTTTCCGAAGAAATTCGGGCTATTCCGGCCGAAATGCTCGAAAAAGTTGCCCAAAATTGGACTTTCCGAATGGACCACCTAAGACGCAGCCGTGGTCAACATTTAAATGAAATTATCTTCAAAAAGTAAATGTCATGGACCAATCTAACGTTTCAAATAAAGAACCGATGAGATTTTGCAAATTTTATGCGTTTTTTTTTAAAAAAAAGTTCTCAAGCTCTTAAAAAATCACCCTTTATATACGAACGAGTATGTAAATTATAATTAATGTTAACACAACAAACATAATATATGCATATAACTATAAACTGAAGAATTGATTTCCGCCAAAACATGAATTTAATGACAAGAGCAAACATCTTATAAGTTTATGACATCATCGATGGTTTCCGAGAAACACATATGAATAATTGTTAAATTTTGAGTGGGAATTTTGGCGTCTTTTTACAATTTGTCAGATAAGCTAAATTATGTCAAAACATAATAATTTATTTTAAGACATAATTTTGATAAGAAAATGTTTAAATGGAGCAAAACGTATACAGTACCCGCCCTTGTTGCATACAATACACTGGTCTTTAAAATTTCATAATCGTTTAATTTAATAGCACAAACATTTGAAGGTTTTCATCTATATGCTTAATTATGTAATGCACAACAAATCTATATTGGTTATTTAAAACGGTCACTGTTTAATGAAGAAGTGTCAGATGAGCATTTTACTACCCCATAAACTTTAAACTTATAGCAGTCTAAATTACGAAAATTTTAACAACAAAAATACAACATCAACCGGTTTTTAATGAAAGCAACAGTGATCTCAGATCAATAAAAATTATCATAAACAATCCAAGAAACTATTGTACAAATTTATTAAAATCCATATAAACATGTTTAATGAGGAAGCGCATCAGGCGAATCCACTTGATCGTGAAAAAAGACTCACATGCGATCTTGATTTTTTTGCACACAATCAAAATTTATGATCGTTGCGATTCTAGACAATATTTTATAATGTTAATGATCTTATTTTGCATATTTCTGTTAATCAAACTCGTTTTACTAATTATTTCCGTAAAAGTCTATTGATCGGTTATAGTATTTATGTAAATTTTAGACCACGCGATCGTGAATTCTGATCATAAGAATGGATCACAAGAAATTGTTATTTTCATTGTATATTGTTTGATTGGACAAGTATTCAAAACAAAAACAAGATCATCGGCGATCGTATAAAATATTAAAACGATCTCGAACCCAAATCTTAAAACGATCTTGTGTTTTTGGTGCGTGTATTATTTACAGCTATGATCATCTTGCAAATATTTTATTATAACGTAAGAGAGTTTTTAATATTAACGATCACACCCATTCATCATAGGCAAACGCCTAATATTACGATCAAAATTAAAATTTGAAAGCAAATTCAATTCGTTAACAATTTCCCCACTACACACGTACAAATTTATGTTTGTATTTGCAAGGCCATTAGATTATTGTGGTTCAAACGTAACCAATATAATTTTTGGTCAGTCTAACTCGGTTAGGAATTAGTAAATGTTTATAGTATTTTGTGCGTCGGTCTATAGTTTTGATTAGGGCGATCTTATAATATTGTTTAACGCACGCATAGTGTATCGTTTATAGGTGTCATAATGAAAATTCGTGTTTGCCTTTCAAAGTAAGAAAAAGTAGTTGTTTTGGTTTATTTTTTGTGAAGTGGCACAAAATTCAAGTTTTATATAAATTGCACAGTGTGTGTGTGCGTGTTTATGTGTATGTGGATTTATGTTTGTTTATTTAGAAAGTTGACAGTTCAATAATCATTCAATGATTCAATTTTTTCATGATTTGTTGTTCATCTTTTCAATTATCGATTCAATGTCAACGTTGTCGGGGTGAATGTTTGTATTTAAATGTAATTTATAAAAAATACTAAATTTGACGAGAGAAAATTATGCAGATCTAAAGCTTTAATTAGGATTGATAAGAATTTTATTGAATACATAAAATTCTTCGATCGAACATCCAAACAAGAAAAATGTCTGAGCAAATAGCTTTGATATATTTATATGACTATGAGTAAACCTAAAAGCTTAAAGCTCTTTTAAATTTATAATAAGTATATTAAAAGCTGTATCATTTGCATTTAAAATCATTTAAAATTCATTTTTTTAAATATAGAGCTTTAAACTGAGCTTTTGAAAATGTTGATAATAATTTAAATTTTCAAGCTAAAACTCCCATATATTAAATTATTAATTTAGAAAGAAGACGATTTTATAAATAGTTTCAGCAGAAGCTCCCGCAAAACTAATAAGTAACTTTTTTTGCTAAGAGTATTAAAAGCTTTTTGTACCAAATATTACACTATTCGCCTAAAAACAATTATTGACCCTGAATACGGTTAATGTTGCAAACTAATTAATCTAAATCGAGCAAAGCCTAAACTGTTGTTAATATGATTAGAAATAAATATATTGAGCTTTGAACTTTTGTTTGAACACAATTATTAAAGATAAAAAGCTGTAACAAGGTGTACTAATACCAATCAAACAACTGTTTCGAGTAGGGTATAAATGTACGAATTCTTGAACTAATTAAAGTATCGTTCTGAATGTAAATATACTTATAAATTTAGAGCTTTTCACAGAAAAAATTTAATTGATCCCTCCAGATTATTTCACTTTCGGGCTAAGCTCTATTACACCACTAGTAAAACTCCCTAGAATCTTGTATATTTTAATAAAGCTTTTAGATCAAATTTATAAAACTGTTGGTTTGTATATATATATGTATATATATAGTATGAAAACATCCATGATTTATAATAGAGCTTAAAGCTCTCCTAAATACGAATATAGTGTGAACGTCATATAAATCTGTTAGAATGATAACCTAATAAACAGAAAGTTATTGGAATAATGTTAACAGACTAAAGCTCTTCAAAATTGATAAAAAGTAACACTTTTTTGTTTTAATAAAAAGGAGTATGAAGTTTAGCTTTAACATCGCTTTCTCTATCTTACAAACATTCCAGTTAGTCTAAAAAGTTTAAAGCTGTTTTACTTAAAATTTTAATACTTAAATATTTTTTAATAAAATTAAAGCGAATTCTGGCTTCTAAACCAAATTATTGAGATTTTATTTACATTTTAAGAATAGTCTCACAAGCTTTTCAGTCTAAGTAGGGGTCATTACTTTTTATTTTATTTAATACCGAACATTATTAGTACACAGTAGAGATTTAAGCTCTATTAAACATGTTAAATTCATAGAATTTTTAAATAAATTAAAACAATTTTTTTGCTCTCAGAAAAACAAGCAAAGTTGTGCTTTTATAAATATTTTGACAGATACGTACATTAAATGAAAAGAAGATTATTTATTATTATTAAAATAATTTAACTAAGCTGAAAGCTTTCTAAATTTAATAAAAATAGTGACTATTTAGTTCTAATATAGGCATGTTAGCTAAAAGTTTTAGTAAATTGCCAATCTCAATTACTTCACTTTTAAATTATGCGAGTTAAATAATAAAGCTCAAAGCTTTTAAATTTTACATCGAACATAACAGTTAGTGAATCAAAGCTCAAATAAATAAGTGGCTTTTTTGAATCGTTTTCTTCCAAATTTAATACTAAAAATTATTAAAACTGTCGAGCTTAAAGCGGTATTTAGCAAGTTAAAACGTCATATTCCATATCATTTCTAAAATCGGATCGATGCGATTTTAATTATATTTAAAAACATGATTTAAAACAAGTTAATATTTAGAGCTTAAATCTTTAAGAAATACCCATGATGCACATTTTTGTAATTTCTGGGTAAAATGTTGGCTTTTAAAACTGAAAGCTTTAAAAACGATGAATTTAATAGTCTTAATTAGTAGGTGGAGAACGTAATCAAGTTGATTAGCGACTCCGAAAAAGTTAAACCAAAATTATAGCGTTAAGCTTTTCATTAAAATACAAGGATGAACTTTGAATTTTGGTGTATTTGATTTTAGTTGGCCAATTAATTAATTAAAATTCAGCGCAATTCCAAAGCGTATAGGGCCCCATTTCTAAAACTTCAATTTATAGAAATACACCAATAAATAGTATAAAAGCTCTACAAAACTGATAAAAATAATAGCGGTTTAGTTCCAATAAATGTAAGCGTTTCAGCTGAAAGCCTTCGTAATCTTAATTCTAATTGTGATTAGAAATTAATTATTCCAATTAAGCAGTAAAGCTTAAAGCTGTTACATTTAGATTAGCTGCAATAGTGAGGAAAAGCTTAAAGTAATCTTAAAATGTTCATGTTGAATATTTTATAATATTTCTCAATTAAAGTTAATTGATCTGCTAAATATGTATAGCCGAACTTGAAAAGACTATACTAAACCAATTATTGAGCTTTATTTTAGACTGATCTCGTATAAGCTTTTTATTTTAAACTCTTATAGTTTTCAGGTTGACACTTGTAAATCACCAAAAAATTCACTTAGCTCTGCGGATTAATATTTGTCCTTTAAATATAATTTTTTATTTTAAACTAATACATTTTTTGAATTTTAAGCTCTTTTAAAACACGTTAAAACGACCTTTTCCATATCATTTCTTAAAAAAGATCGATCAGATTTTCAAACGGGTATATAAAATGTTAGTATTTGCTCACATTCTTAAAGAAAACATAAAATACAAAAAAATTATTTTTTGTCCTTAAAGCACAAATACCAACATTAGTTCACGAGCTTTTAAAAACTAGACACCATTATATTTTGTTTTAAACATTTAAAGCTCACCGCCATGATATACTATATATATAATCTGGTTTCCTTTTGTTTGCAAGCATACAAAACTTAAAGCTTTTGATAATTTCTTAAACATACTGTACACCTTGAACACATCTATTTGAAAATTTTACATTCAGGGTTATTTGAATAATGTTAACTAAATAAACTTAAAACTCTTCAAAGTTTATAAAAAACAATACTTCTTTTGTTTGAATTAAGAAAAGTATGAAGTTTAGCTTTAACATCTACTAATAAACAGTAAAGGGTTTTTCTCTCAAACTGTCTAGCAAACATTCCAGTTAGTCAGAAAAGTTTAAAGCTGTTTTATTTAAAATTTTATTACTTGAATATTTAACCATATTTTTCAATAAAATTAAAGGAACTTCTTGCTTCTAAACCAATTTATTGAGGTTTTATTTAAATTTTAAGGTTAGTCTCACAGCTTTTCAGTGTAAGTGGGAGTCATTACTTTTTATTTTATTTAATACCGAAAATTATTAAACCAGTACAACTTTAAGCTCTATAAAACTATCGATATATTCCATAGAATTTCTAAATAAATAAAAGCAATTTTTTATTTAGCACTTAAAGCTCCCAGAAAAACAAACACGTTTGTATTTTTGTTATTCATATAAATATTTTAAAAGATACTATTTAAAAAAGGTTATTTATTATTACTTGAATTATCTAACTAAGCTTAAAGCTCTGCAAATTTAATAAAGTAGTAACTTTTTACTTCTAATATATATCTCTTAGCTTAAAGCCTGAGTAAATTTTAAATGTTTCCAGTTAAATATTTAAGCTCAAAACTCTTTTATTTTTCAGAATGGTTATGTTAAATATTTTACCATATTTTTGAATATTTTAAACATTTAAAGCTTTCCTCTAAAAACTAACTATAGTTGAACAAAAATTTCACCTAGCTCATTGATTAAAAAGAGGTTTTATTGAATCATTTTCGTTCAAATTTAATTCTAAAAATTATCAAAATTATAGAGCTTTAAGCTGTATTAAGCAAATTAAAACGTCATATTCCATAAAATTTCTTAAATTAGACCGATGAGATTTTACGTATATTTAAAAAAAATTAAAACAAGTTAATATATAAAGCTTACATCACTCAAAAATAGCTAAAAATAATAGATTTAGTTGTAAAAACGTAAAGTCTAAAGCTTAAAATTGTCGATTTATCCCATTTATTAAAAAAAAACAATAAAAAAGCTTTTAGGGTTTTGTTATCTTGAACATATCTCGTGTTTAAAAATCTAAAAATCATAGAGCTTTCGAATGGACTACACAAACTATATTCTTTGAAAGTTTGTTCTCTGAACAGCGATTTTACTTATAAAAAAAATTATTTTTAGTAAAATTTTTAAATTGGAACACTCAGCTCAAAAACGATAAGTTTAGTTGCCTTAGTAAATAGGTGAAGAAGTTAATTTAGGTTTTTAACGATTCTGGAAAAGTTAAACTAAAATTGAATCATTAAAGTTTTCATTAAATTACAAGAATAGATGCCTAACTACCAAAGTTTAGAGCTTTTCAAAATTTATTTTAGCTTTTGATCCCAGTACCAATTAATTTATTTTAAATTATACAGTTTACAGTTTTAAGGTTAATATAACTCCAAAGCTTCTAACAAACCCTAATCTTTTATAAGATTTGAGCGAACTTCAATTTATAAATACACACCAATATTAAAGCTCTCCGAAATTGACAAAAATAATAGCTGTTTAGTTCCAATATACATATGTATGTATATAAGAGGTTTAGCTAAAACCCAAATAATCTTAATTCTTATCTAATTACTTAACTTTTAAATTATTCCAGTTAAACAGTAAAGCTTAAAACTTTTAAATATTAGATCAAGCATAATAGTGAAGAAAAGCTTAAAGTAATCTCAAAATATTCTTATTGAATGTTTTGGCATATTTCTCAATAAAACTCTTTTAGTCAAATCATTGAGCTTTATTTTAGACTGACCTCGAATAAGCTTTTTTTTTTACACACTTATAGTTTTCACGTTGCACTTGTCAATCGATACGTTTTATTTAACCTTTAAACTTAATTTTTTGCCATAAAGTAATAAATTTGTATAATTTGAAACTCTATTAAAAGCACGTTAAAATATCCTTAGGAAAAACATTTCTTAAAAAATATCGATTCGATTTTCGGACGAATAATAGTTTTTACTCATCGTCTTAAGAAAAACATAAATTTAAACAATCTAATTGTTAGGATTTAAAGCTCTCACAAATACCAATATTAGTTCATCAGAAATGTTATAAAAAAATTATTTGAATAATGTTAACTTACTAAGATTAAAGTTAACTCCATTCCAACTACTTCGCCCTTCTTTTATTTTAGTAAACCATATTTTATTTGATAGTCCCTTAAAAAGAGCTTAAAGCTTTATACAAATTAAAATAAATCCCCAATAGTTTGATCATATTTCTCAATAAAATATACGAGCTTTTAAAAACGAGAAAGCTGTTGGTTTTGTTTTAAACATATAAAACTTACCGCCATGAGTATATTTTTGTTTTAAAGCTTACGAAACGTAAAGCTTATGATATTATCTTAAACATGCTTTAAACATTGAACATATCTCGTATTTGAAAATTGAAAATTGACTTCAGGTAATTATTGTTTCCCAGTGCCTTATAATAACTATTAAAAGCTCTTTAATTTTAAAGTTCTCCGTAGTTCACATATGTATATGTATTCGGGTTGCATACAAGCTATGTCCATTCCAATTTTATAATAAGGATAAATTTACAACGACGAAAGCTTTTAAAAGCTTTTAATAAAAGCTAATTGATTTTTTAAAATTAGTCACCAGTAAGGTGTATAGACAGCTTAGCATATAATCTACGAAGCTTTTACAAAATTCAAGAATATTTATTAAAAATATTAAACTGCTATAGCTTAAAGCTTTTCAAAATTCCAATTGTATCATCTCAAAACGTTGGGATCATAAATCAATCTTGTAATAGGTTTTAGAATTTCAATTTATAAATAAATGTTGATAAAAAAATAAATGGAAATAAGCTTTAAGCTTGCTGAAAATGTCATCTTTTTCAAGTCAACCTGTTTGGTCAATACAATTTTAGGATCTTTTAAAGATTAAAAAATGGTGGACTATAAACCATATATATATTTAAAAAGCTTTATCGAAGAAAATAAAAATTAAACTATTACATATTAAACTCAAAAGCCTACATTCAATTATCACACAAATTACAGTTTCAGTAATAAAGTAAAATATATATTTTTTATTCTTAGAGCTTTATACTTTTTGAGGAAAATAAATCCAGAATAATTTATAGAAATATGTTTAAAGCACAAATCGAGCTTTTGCAGCGTTGTTTTGCAGTCCAAATTATTGAAAATTGGTAAATGAAAGCAACCGAAAATTGTTAAAGCTTTACAATATAAAATTTGAAAATGTTTAAATGTTTGTGCTTTAAGCTCAACAGCACAATTACAAATCTAATAGAAAGAATTAGTTTGTGTGGGATCAGATACGACTCAAAAATACATATTGTTAATCGAGCTTTTGTTTTGTTTGTACGAAAATGTTATTGCATAACTTTTAATTTAACAAACAATTATTTAAATAAGTTTCACCAACCTGTTGAGTAGAAACACATACACGTATTATATATATTCGCCCAAGGGTATGTAGAAAGGTAAATTGGTGGGTAATTTTGCATTTAATACGAATTCCAACAATCAAAAATGTGTATACTTCGCTGTACTTCAATTTAACTATTAACCTACTCTAAATTCTAGTAAACATGTATGTATATATACATAAATGGACAATAAGCACATAACTACATAATATTTTTGCAATTTATCATTCAAAACATCAACTGTATACATACATAAAATGGTCTCCCCTATTATAATTCGCGCCTAATTCGGGTAATTCTCTTCGCATGAGTCATTAACATTTGCGCGCTGTTTCGACCATTACTTTGCTGTACATGATATGTGGACTTTCTATTAACAAAACGAAATAAATTTGTAATTAACGACAAACAACACATGTGGAGACTTTCATTTACCTCCTCTGTATATATAATGTACTCGCGTATATATATTTACGTATAGACAAAAATTCTTGAGCATGATTTAAGTTTGGTATACTACAATGAAAGTTGTTTTAAACTAAACATCGTAATTAATAACAAAATTCGTTTGAACTTTAAACCATATAGTTTTTATTTAATTTTTTTTTTTCAATGTATTGCAGAATCATGAGTTGGGCAACTAGAAAGTTTCTGAGATGTGCAATGATTGTGCTGAGCTGGGGTTTTATACCGTACAGCAGGATAGTTAGCTTAAGGACACCGAGGAAAAAATTACCACCGATGAAAAGTGATTTACTTCAAATACCAGCGATACAGCTGGCTCATATGATTAGGACTAGAGAGGTGAGTGGTAAATAGATAAGTTCATCGCAATACTATTTGAGCCGACGTATTGTTTCTGATAATTTATTGTACTACCAATTTCGGAAAATACCAGCATGCAAATATTTACGTATAATTAAAAAGGTGACTAATCTGACATTTGCATAACTTTCGTTTGCCAAATTGCCGATGTCATTGGCAATCAAAATTTTTGATTATTTGCAGTTTTATGATTAATAGTTTTTGGATACGCGCACTGACTGACTGAGTTAAAAAATACTTTACTTATTTCAATCGTTTGATGTATTATGTCTGCGATCGCAAATTACGTGCGCAAATTTCTATTGTTTACACTTTGCACTTTAAACAAATGAATACAAATGTGATTTTGTTGACTCCTTCAATTCACAACTTACTGTAGATTTGCTGAGTCAGAATGTCAAAAAAATGGTTGGCATACTATGAAAGTAAGGTTTGTGTTCCCAACATTGTAAGATCATCGTGTATATGAATATAACTATTTCGAATGTACCACGGAGCATTGGTAATACTACGAAGTATTTTCGCTTGGGTTCGTTGCAGGAGTTCTCTGTTTGACTGGGGCGGATTCCCATAACTGAATACAATATGTCCATATGGGTAGAGGGTCACTCCCGGGAATTCCTGGGCGGGAATAGATAGATGGCGTCCAGAAAGTGTGCACAACATCCATCCAAACAAATGTGAAGACCACAGCAATATTGCAGGCTGTCGTAGTATTTAGGGATCCCCAAATCATAGTGGTAGTGTAACAAAATTTGGTAAAGTTGTGCAGCCGCATGGGTCTGTTGTATATTTTATGAAACGCCAATCCATGGCGTAAATTATTTGTAAAAGTGAATTTATTCGTCAATCATTAAGTGCTCGGCACTATACTTTGCCGAAGGACAAACATCGTGTGATGAATCTTATATACAACTTTTATGATGCAAAATAGAAAAGACTTGAAACAATAAAGTCTCACAAAAAACTGAGTGGAAATTTCAGTCTAACTTTAAATATGGATGAGTGTAAGAAATCAACGATACCTAAATGTGAATGTAAATTTTAACCAATGTAACATCAACCTAGGATTATTCAGAATACTTGGAAATTGTACTATAATTATTATAAAATTTGAACCAGATTCACAATATCAACATTAACTCTGCTATAATCAGGATATTAGTTTAGTAGAAACCGAGGACGACGAGACGAATCCGAATGATCTCCTTGTTGAACAACCACATCAAGCCAAAACGTGCTGTCGAAGTGTCTTGAGTACGGTTAGTGAAATGTTTCTTAAATGTTGACCAGTGCAAAACATTATTTTACAATATTAAGTAAAACAGAAACATGGAAAAGAGTTGAGTATGCTCTTGGATTTGCAGACCCAGATGGAGTAGTATGGACGTAAGGCTAGAACGGTTTTTCAACACTATATACAGGCGCAATTCGTGCGGTAATAATTGATTTGGGATCTTATCTACTAATTGAATCTACATAATATCAAAGTCGTATGTGATTTGCACAATCCTTTGCAACCCGCGAAATTAGCAATTGAAGCGCCGGGAAGACGTGATGCAAACTTGCTCGCTGAAATCGAATAAAAACGAAAAATTTTAAATGAGCCGTTTGATGCTTGCTTTACTAGCGCGAATCAAAGAGCGACGAAATATCGATCCTGTCTCGTTGCTGAAATTTCTACAATTTCAACATCAGTAACTGGCATTCGATCCCGAGAATAAGATTACAAAATTCCCGTTTCCCGAAAATCAAATGATCCCGGGAATAGAGACTCTCTACATATGGATTTGATTATTACTTTGTACAATAAAAGTTTATTAGTTAAGGACAGCTGAGATTTTCCTCCCATCAGCCACCAATACACTTTGGAAAATTTTATTTTAATTTGTTTGCGCTTATTCAATTGTATGCGCCATTGCTTCAGCCAGTTCTCGATTTTGTTTAGAAAATTCTGTAATTCATTTAAGGTAGGTTCAAGATTATTGTGAGACACTAGGTCGGCCGTATCATTGGTAAAGGTTGATATAACTGGTAACAATTAAGTCAGCGTTGTACAACAAGTATAACATTGGTCCTAGAACGCTACTTTGTATAGAACACTGCCTTAAGATAGTTTCCCAGAAGTGAGTGAAAGTTCTTCGGTAGAAGTCCTTTAATTTTGTACATGAGCCCATCATGCCAAATTTTATCAAAGGCTTGTGCAACATCCAAGAAACCAGCAGAACAATATTTGTTTACTTCGAAGGTGATTTTGATTGAATTTACAATCCTGTGTACTGGTTTCGTGGTACCATGCTGGTTTCGGAACCCAAATTGATGGTCTGGAATAACATGCCGTTCTTCTAATACTGGTTTCAAGTTCGTTAGTAGTATTTTTTCAAATAACTTTGATATTGTAGGCAGCATGATGAAATCTGTGTTTCATTTTTCGCAGCTTTACGAGTATGTATCATTGTGACCAAACGTAACCAGTCCGCATGATTGAGAATTGTATTCTTAACTTTCTTCCAATTATATTTTATGGGTTTGAAGGACAAACCATCGTCCATTTGGTCGGGTAGCACGAAGTTATTAGTTTCTTTGTGTGGTGCGAATACTGTTGTTATAGATGAGCAAAACCATTGCCTTTTTCTTGATCGCTTCTCGCCCAATTGATAGTTGATAGTCTAATCGGGTGTTTCGAGTTTGTTGGTCTTTTTAACTTTTTTGTTGCCTTCCACAAAGAATAATCTATCCTCTCGGTTGCCGAGAGTTCACTTAAATAATTCTGGGTGCACTGGTTGTCTTCTTCCAACAATGCAAATCTTAGAGTCTTACTAGCTTGATTTAATTTCCATTACAACAACGGTGATTTTGTTTCTTGCCATCGGCGGCGAATTTTAGCTTTTCCTGGATTAGTTCCTGTATATTATGTGACGGTTTATTAACTTTTTCAGAACTACTTACGACAGTTGTAGCTTTTTCAGCTGATAATGCCAAGACATCGTTTAGTATCTGCTGGTGTGATAAGAGTAAGATTAAGTGCACAATTGTGTTCGACTAGCCTCTTGTATTGATCCCAATTAATTTGCTTGTTTGTAAGCTGTTTTGGGGTTTCTAATCTATAAGAACGGTGCTCACTCTTACATTTATAGGTGAGTGATCAGAGCGCATTGCATAGCAATCGGTGGCCTTACCATACATGGGTGGAGTTACACAAAAGTCAATTAAATTAGAAAAAATAATCTGATTTTTAAAATGATTAGATTTCTAGAGTTTCAAATTTTAGAACTAGATTGAGACAAAAAATTGATTGAGGAATAGTCCAAATTGTTAACTCTTTTAAATAACTATACTAAAAACTACTAGTTGAAGGAAAACTCAAAAATGTTACCAAATATATTTAAAGTTTTAAAAAGTTCGTAAAATTTTAGAGAATTTTTAAAATTTTGTTAAATTAAAAAATTTTGATAGATTTTAGAGTTCTGAAAAAATAAATATTTTATTACTGTCGATTATCATTACACATTCTGGTAGGCAATTTCTTCTGTCATTAACCCTCATGCCATTAGTCTGATATTAAAATGGTAATATATAAATTTTGCTAATAAAATTTAAAATTAATTTCTTGAAATTTTAATTTTTAATTTTTTTTAAACATTCTGAATTGAAAATTCAAATTTATTTAGATATTTTCGATGAAATTTAAATTGTTTATTGAAACGGCTCATAAGAAAGTCAACATTGAAAGAAATTTGGAATAATTAAAATTAAAATTTAGAATTTCGTAATTAGTTGAAGAAATCTTGAGATTTTTAAATTTTTGTAAATTCTTAATTTTATTATTTATAAATGTAATTCTCATGAAAAATTAAATTCGATGGAATTTAAGTCAAAGGAGGAGCTTATGTCAAAATGACGTACTTTGATTGATAGAGGGTGAAGTGTAATGACCCGCAAGTATGTACTGAGCTTGAGAGTAATTTGAAATAACCTAAATATTAAATTTGAACCAAATTTAAGAATTTCCGCGTTAAAAATTTCGCTAAAGTTTTTAAAGTTGAATATTTTTAAATAATTTTAAGAAAAATTGAAAATGTTCACCAAATAAATAAATTTAAAAACATCGTTTAATTTAAAAATTTAAAATAAGCAAGAGTCATGATGACAGTTCCAAGTATACATTTTCTTCTGCTAATTTACAACCGACAATGATTTTCTGATAAATAAATTTTGATGATTTATAGCATTTGTTCGATGGGATACTAAATTATTTACTAAAGCTCAAAATGGATTCAATTTTTAGAGATCAAAATTGTAACTAAGCTAGAGTTCTTCTGGAATATATTTTAAATTGTAAATTTTATTTTAAATATTTCAATCTTAGTAAGAACAATAAGATCTTTAAATAAAAAATTGCAGTACAGTATACCACCTGTGCATTGCATAGCTCCATGTCACCCTGTACAGAGACATGGAAGATGGGTCGGCCCATGAGTTCTACATTCCAACAGAGGGTCATAGATGTTTTTAATTTAATCACCGATCGTAATCCCGCCTCTGTTGGGATTTGAACCCGGTACCTCCCGATCTAAGCGTCGCAGCTTTAACCACTGCACTATTTTGTCGGTGAAATTAATATTTATGTAAATTTACAAAATTATTATTCATAATTTGGTGATATCAAACATAATTTTCTACAATTTTAATGAATTTGTACCAAATTTTTACGAACTTTTAAAAGTTTAAGATAAAAAAATAAATAAATATTGAAAATTTTTAATTTTGTTTTAGAAATTCTTAAGAGACTCTCCTAAATTGAAACATTTGCAAAAGTCCGTTACAATTTAAACTGTTTATGTTGAAAGTTAACGTTGAAAGGGATTTGAATTAGTTTAAATTAAAATGTAGACATAATCTGAGAATTTGACGTGGATTGGAAGAAAAGTTGATCATTAAAAAAATTTGCTTATATTTAGAGAATGATTGAAAATTTTTGAAATAAATTTTGGAATTCTGAATAATTAAATATTTTATTACTCTCGGTTATCATCACACATATCCTGGTAAATATTATCTTTATTCATTATACCTCTTGTACATTAGTCCGATATTAAATTTGCCATACAATAATTTGAAAAAATCAAAAAAAAATTTTATTTTGAAATTAAAATGCTAATATAGAAATGTTGCCAAATGCAATTCAAATTATTTAAATCCGGGAGAAATTTTGGAAATTATAAGTAGATTAAATTAGACAAGTTTAAAATTGTTAAATTTGATTGAGACAAGTTTCAAAATTGTAACCCAGCTAGATTTCTTCCGGAATATATTTTAAATTTTAAGTATAATTGTAATTCTTAATTTTTAATTCTAAAATTTAGTTTTAGAACACAAAGGTCTACATTCCAGCATTCCAATAACTAATAAATTGATTAAAAATTCGATTTAATTAACTCCGAATTTTAAGTATATAAATTAAAAATTTAAATTCTACAGTATTTACTTAGTTATTTACAAAATTAAAATTTATAGAATTTATAGATTTAAAACTTATTTTTTTCAAAATTTTAGATAATTTTTAAATAAATTGCTTTTTAATTTTAAAAAATACTACATTTATTTTTGAAATTCTAAATTTGAAGCGGATTAAAAATATTGATAATTTTTAAAGTTTGAAAATTAAACGAAGGAAAGTAAATTTTTTTAAATCTATTGTAAATTTCAAAACGCGGAATTTAAATTCCAGTTTTTAAATTATTACTTTTAATTTTAAAACTAAAATTTATTTTTTCTAAATCTCAATTAAAAATTACAAAGTTGATTCAGAATTCTTTATAATTTTATATTTAATTCCATAATACAATAATAATTTCTTTTATTTAATCAAAATATTTTGAAATACATGTTAGAATTCTGAATAATTAAATATTTTTTTACTCTCGGTAAAAATTATTTAATTTTTTTATGTAAATTTTGAAAATAAAATGCTAATATAGAAAATGTGCTCAATTATTCGTATAAAATTGATGAAATTTTTGAACTTGATTGAGAAAAATTTCAACATTTTCATTAAGCTTAAAATTGCACATTTTAATTTTAAATTCTTAAATTATTAAAGTCCTAGAACGGAAAAAAGTCTACTCTACATTCCAAATTTACATAATTAAAACATTGTATCGTTCATACATAAAATTGTCAGAATTTTTCAAAATTCAGAAATTATTTAAAAAAAAATTCAATATTCAGAGTTTTCAGGGTTTTAAGTATATTTTAAAAGGATGAATTTAAAAATTTTAATTTAGAATTTCTAAATTTAAAACATAATATTCTTACAATTTTAAAGAAATTTTACATAAATTTGTACAGTGTAAAGGTTTTTTTTAAATCCGAAAATACCCGTCTGAATTTAAAAAATTTTAAATTTTAATTTTTATATTGAAGACAAATTCAATAATTTTTATTTTGGAGTAAATCATAAAACGCATAATTTCTTCACATTATTTAGCTCCATACCAGGCCTGTACTGACATGAACGATGGTTCGGCCCATGAATTCTGCATACTGATCGAAATTATAGATGAAGAATCACATTTGCATCCCCCTCTATATTGGAATTCGCACCCGATACCTCCCGATCGAAATGTTAATGTAAAAATTTCCCAAATTTATTTAAGTTTTAATCTTTTTAAGTTTTTAAACTCAAAATTCTCATAAAGCTAGTTTTATGCTGGTATGTACGTATATATTTCAGGTGAAATTGTAAATTGCGTATTAAAATTCTAAAATTTAGGAGCTTGATCACATTAAAATTCGAAATGATTAAATTTATGTAAGTTTTAACAGAAATTTAATATTGTAAATAAAATATTGTACCTACATATATTCATTTAATTTTGAAACAAAAAATTGTCAGAATTTTTTAAAATTCTATAAGTTTCTATTAATTTATGAATTTATTCAAAATTTTAAATTCTTAATTATTAAATAAATATGTACAAACAATGCAAAGTATTTTTTAAATACAAAAATTATTAATTTTTAAATATTAATTTTTAATGTTGAACAAAAATTCAATAACTTTAAATCGAAGTGGACAAAAAATTGTGTAAAAACTATAAATGTTCACATAAAAAAATAATTTTCAAAATTCCAGATTCAGAATTTTAAATGTTAGTGTGTAATTCCAAATACATAATAGAAAATTTTAGAATTTTGGAATATTTTTTGAAACAATAATAAATTTTTCCAAAGTTTTGCAAATTGTGTACAATTGTGTAAAAGTTTTAAAAAAAAATTGTTTTTTTCATAATTAACAAATAATAAAAAATGTTAGATTTAGATTCATAATTTTATATAACCTTGTATGTTTAATTCCAGAAACTATCAAATTCTGGGATTTTATGTAAATTAATTTAAAATAAAATTTTTGGAACTAGGTTTTATTATAAGCTATTTTCAATTTTGAAGAATTTAGAAACCAAATTTAAATAACTAAATTTAAAATTTCGGCGTCACAATTAAAAATTTAATTAGCAAAATTTAATACTTTCTGAATTTAAACTCTAAATATATCTCCGATAAAATTTCAAAATATTAATTAATTAAATTTTTATTATTAATAAATTATAAATAATAAATTCATCATACGATCTTCTTAATATTGATAAATTTAAATTCTGATTTTAAATCATAATTCAACAATAAATATGACATAATAAAAATTCTAAATATTGAAAGTTAACATTTTTTGAAATTAAATTAAAAAATTTACAAATTTAAATGAATTGATATATTTTTTCTAAAATTACTAAAAGATTGTAATTGATGTTAAATTGATATTAAAAGTAACCTACAAAAAATGATAATTCCAGATAATTTTTAAATCTTAAAATTTAAAATTTTCAGAATTTATATTCTAATCTTTCTAGATCAGAACTTAAAATATTTAAATTTCAACTCAAATTTTAATCCAATGTCTTTTAATTTGACAAAAACTATATGCAAAGTTTTTAATAAGAAATTTGAATTAAAAATTTCGATAATTTTAATAAATTATTCGAAAAACAATTTTTAAATCTAAGTAAATTATAAAACGCTTTTGAATGTGTTTTTAAAATGTAAAATTTTTGATCAAGAATTTTTATTGAATTAAAAGAAATTGGTATTTTAAACAATATTTATAAATTTTTTCAAAATTGTTAATAAAATAATACATTTGTTCAAATGGAAATGTGGATTGTGAATATGGAAATTTGAAGTAAATTATAGCATTTTTAAAAAGTTAAAAATTTGAAGCAAAAAAAACTATGAATTTAAAATAAACCTCAACATTGGGTTTGTGTCCTAGCTAATCTACTTTCACACTGCTACACTCTTTTGCAATACTAAAAATTTATAAAATATTTTTAATTTTTTTTACAAATTTTTGTGCCTGCTACTTGTATCGCCGCCATTGGTAAAAGTATTGTGTGCATCATGAATGTGAATCATGTTAATATATGTAGGAAATAAAATTTGTAATTTCGAAAGGTTAACATAAACCGTATCGATTTATCCAAAAATTTCAAGTAATTTGTATATTTAGAGGTAAACGAGTATCATCATTCTTGACAGTTTAAATATTATTTGCTAATAAACAGTTTTGAAACAGTCTATGTGAATATTTTAAATGTCATTAACTCCAATTTTTTTTGTTTTATATTAAGAGTATTCTCTAAAATATGTATACTAATTATTTGCACAACAGTGATGATTTCTGCAATAAATCGAATTATAGCCATTTACGTTTCTAGTGTACTCGTAGATCCAAGCAAACAAAAATATATATTTTTCTTCATGTATGAATGAATATTGAACTAAACCATTTTTTTTATTTTATTTATATATATATTAACCACTTAAGCTAATTATAATGTTTAAATTAGCATATAATTGAATAAGAAATGTGCTCGACGACGTGCACTTGAAATAATATATTCTTATATACTCGATGTGCGGTATTTATATACACTGTTGCCATGCCCTCAAAAATAGGTTAGGTCACTCGCGGAAATGTTTGATATGCACAATTTTTTTAAATGTTAATTTTATTATATTTGATGTCCTTCACCCCCAGACGTATACGTAAATCTTTGAATTATTATAAACTTGAGTATTGTGTGTTTTATGTATATATTATATAAATTAAGTACAAAATTGTGTATAAGATATAATACGCTCGCAGACAATTATTTAATAAAAATCCGCTGTTATTTTTCATATCCGGATCTCATTTTATATAAATTATATAGATTGTGGCGTTAATCGTATATTCACAATCTTAATTTTCATTTAAATTCGAGAAAAATTTGTGTTTGGCTGCTTGCGTAAATTTTTTTTTATTTTTATTATTTTTTTAAGTAAACGTAACATAAGATGTGTGAATTTTTTCGCGTTTTTAAAAATGTAAATTAAGGAAGGGCGACCAATTCGTAGAATATTATAAATTATTAATGCAGCTATTAGCTAACTGAGATATTTCGCAACGGTGCGAAATATTTTTGATGCGCGAAGGTTTTATATAAACAACGTAACCTGCAAGTTGTATGATCTGTTCTGATAAATTTTTTTATAAAACAATGCGCTCTTGAATTGTTTTCCACTAACTTTAAAATTGGCGAATACACTTTGAGGGTTTTATTTCCAAACTTAGGGTAGATAAAATCCGTGAGAAGTATATAGAAACCGAAATTTAAGCTTTGAATAGAAAGATTTACTATGATTATGTTTTTCTTATGTTAGAATCTGACTTTATACAAAATTTTAATAATTTCAATACAATTTTAGAAAATTAAACTTTCCAGGCATCCTTCACCTAACACTTTTCTAGTGGCAATTATTGGCGAAATAATTCAAAACACTCCAGCTCCAGAAATAACTCCTAGAATCTGATTTTATACAAAGTTTTAATTATTTTCATGGCATTTAAAAACAAAAATTTCTCAGGCTTGCACACGTAACACTTTTTTAATGATAAATATTGACAAAATACTTCAAAACAGTCCAGCTCCAGAAATAACTCCTAGAATCAGATTTTATACAAATTTTTATATAATCCGTCCGATTTGGGAAACATCCCAAAATTCGTTCGTAGTTACTTTCAACTACTGGGCCAAATAGATCAATTGCTCTAATTTTGTTTTGTTTTGTAAATAGATTTTAGTGACGTCATAATAACCAGCGGTATCGATATATATATCGTTGCAATATTTTTTTTGGTTATTTACACTCGTAAGATCTAGATGATGTGGCTTGCATAGCAATTTATGATCTATCCAATAGTTGAGTATCGAGAACATTTGACAACGAATTTGATGGAATCTCCATTTGAATTGAACATGTACAGCGCTCTGATTTTCTTCTGAATAAACAGGTTGAGAAATAATTTTTTAAATATATCCCACCGTTCGAGTAGATGACATACATAAACTAGCGAAAATTATTTCAGGTTCTGGATGGATATCTAGTATGGACATGATGCGATTAACTCCTCAAAAACACTTCTATCTTGGCAGAAGATTGTACAGCAAACTCAAATCAGCCCTTTGTTTTATGTGACACTTTATGGGGAAATTTGGTTTTCTCGTAAACGGAAATTGGACTAAATCGAGTGGACCCTCATATATCAAGTCACAATATAGGTACATATGACCTTGATGCGATGTTGTTACACTTTTCTAATAAAAAGAAAGTAAGAAAACTGTTGAGACCACTTCAAAAGGTATGTTGAAAACATATTGCTGAATACGCCGAATTCTTAAACAAATTTTTTAGACATTTTAACAAGGTTCTAAACCGAAAGCTCGTATTTTCAATACAAACTTTAATATTTGTAAGAGCAATTAGCTCATAGGCTTTGGAAGATTTTAGTGAATTTAAAAACTATAACTTAATTAGTAAATTCCTAATAGTAAAACCCTTACTTTAGTACTATAGTTAATCTTATTGTGTTTGCTCATTCTAACTATTTAAATCAAGAAAGCTCTACAACTGAGTTTACTTAAATACTCAAAGACCAAGTTCCAAAATCTCTATAGTAAACCAACCTTATTAAACCCCAGTTTTGTTGAACAGCTTATATTTGAAATATCGTTCTTCGGATTAAGCTTTCAAACGAGCTTTGGCGTAACACCACATTCATCTGTGTTTTTAAGACGTTCCAACATACTTGAATTCAATCTTTAAAAATTGAGGAAAGATTGTTTTAATATTGGTGGGTACTCATGTACTCACTGAGCTTTATAAAGCTTTTCAGAAATTGTGAAATGTATCATTAGTCGAATGTTTCTTCAGTTTTGCTCAACTTCTTATAGAGATATAAGTAGGAGAAATTATATAAGAATCACATGCCTCAGTATTCAGAAAGCTTTAAAATAATCGAAAGCTTATTAAGTATCGGTTCAAAGCTTGAGAAAAACAACAACGGTATCAAAATATTCCTGAAAGAAATACGAATTATTGTTAGGCATTTTAATAAGTTATTAAATTGGAACGCTTTACTACAATTTTTTGTAAAAGCTCTATTAAATTTTAAAATTTGTACAGCTTTCATTTTTGTTTTTCAAAAGTTCAAATGAAATGTACAAATTTAAAAAAAAACATTTTTAAAAGCATTTTGTTTTTACATACAATTTTAAAAAACCTACCGAGCTTTTATGAAATTATAAAAAAGCTCGTGAAAAGCTTAAAATAATAGAGGGTTTGAAGCTAAAATTGAAGAATCTGTTTGGAAGGCTTCTATACCATATCACTTATAAAGCTAAAACGAAATAGGCGCAAGCAGAAAGGTGGCAAGGACAAAATTACGGGTTTTAATGACTAATAAAGGGGATACGCATCCGACAGTTGAAACACCACAAACTTATGCTTCTATAAATTTATTAACACACTCCTCGATTATTCACAATCACTAAGTTTATCGGAATAGACCAAACCGGCCATATCAATTTTGCCACCAACATCAATCCCACATTCATTAACATTGTATATCCGTTGATTGATCAGATCGGTGGTTTTTGCAAACATCTGTATTCCCTCCACATCCAATTTATCAAAATCTCGATTAATTTTATCATACAAATCTCGATAACAGAACGCACTCAAAACTTCATACCAACTTGTCGGTATCTTATCGCACGTTTCGATTTCCCCCGTGTAATTGTGGCTGCCGTCGAATAATGTCTCAACCAACGCAATTGCCTGTTCAGACAAGTATAATATTGTGCTTGTTTGGTGTTCCAAAAAACAATTTTCCATTTGTGCAAAAGCCTCGTCCAGTGTCTCATTAAATTCGGTGATCGCTTCATTCATAAAACAGTCTCGATCGATGAAATTCCCTCTCGTATAGTTCGCATACCCTTCCGCCTCCAATCGTATCTGGGTAATTATGTCGAGAATCAGCCTAACACTCAGATTTGCGTATTGTAAAATATACCGAATGGTTTCGTTACGATATGATGTGAAATTGAAAATTTGGTTTTCCGCCCGCAATCGCATTTCCGCTCGTAAATCGAACGTCGATCGTTTTTGTATTGTAATATCCGAAATGGTTTGACTGTATTCAGTGACATTTGCGGCAATAAAACTTGGACCGTATTGTATGAAATTTACTACGGCCGAATGTGGTGTAGTGCTGCCCTCGGTTGCGTTATTTTCTTCGGATTCATATTCATCGATTTGTTGTGGCGGATATAAAACGGACCAAAATACCGATGATGTATTGATGCGATGTAATAGTGTTAGAACAATGAAAATAAATAATTCACGTGAATGCTTCATCGTCTGTCTATACTATCGTCTGAAATCTATAACTATATTTATAGTCGATTTGCAGTATTTGTACAACTGGCTTATTCGATTTGACTTTGAACGTGTTTGTTTTACATCGATCGATTGCACGTTTGTTGACATGCTCTTAATTTCACGTAAATGCGCAATTAATATTCTTAAGTCATGTAGCGCATTGTTCCATACAATTTATGTTTACCAAGCAAGATACACACAATGTATAGCGACGTTAATTAGTCTTTAGGTTCAAAGTCAAAAAACAAAAACATGATCACTTGAAATGATGATAAAATCGCAAGATGTATTGGTACAAGGCTACAAAAAGTATAATATGTATGGATGCGAGACCAACATCGCATTAATATTTTAAACTTATATCGATTTGAAAATATATTGGCGATATAATTCAGTGGTTGGGAATCCAGGTTACGCGGAACTATATAGAAATTTATTCGTAGCTATGTATATCGACTGCTGAATCAAAAGAGTATACATCTTGTAATTTGCAAATATTGTCACCATATTTTGTCACCAACTTTAACTGCGTACATTACAGTACCAGTTTTCTATAAAAAAAATCTTCCGGGTACCGAAGGTGCGTCTATAGCGTCAGAGTAATCGAAAATATTATTGTTACGCTTCGTGCTTTTTATTAAACTGCGACTTCATCTTCCTCATTGCGTTAAAAAGAAACTGAAAATGACGATGCTTGAAGTAAGTCGTAATGAATTTTAATTGTTTGTTCCAACATGGGTATTGAAGGGTATTGTTTGTAAATTCTTCCTTCTCTAATTTAAGCATGCAAACTTTGTAGTGTTTTTATATTTGATCTCAATCTCAGAGGCAAATAAAATTAATGCCCATCTCGGTCACCAAACTGAGGTAGATGTTGTAATACCCTTTTAGAACTAAAACTCATTTGACCCGATCCATCAAGAATGCAGTGCATTCTTGGATTCGGCCAAAAGCAATTTGGAATTTCACTAAATCAATTAAATTTTGAATTATTGGTGAAAAGTTGATCGAGATATATACCCTTCCTCCCACCCTTCTTTATTTGACGGTTTATAGTTGAGATGGTACTCAAGCGCAAGGCCTATATGCTTGGCCAGTTTTCCTTTTTTCCATCTCTCGCACATGGAGACCTGCCGCTTGGTACGGTATCACTAAATTTATTGAAAGAGTTGAGGTTGTTTGGTATCATCAAAACAAGGTCACTCAAATGTTATGTCAACGCGAAATTTGATTTCTTACTTCTTGAGCTAGGTTATAGTCATAGAGTATATGATCAATTGTGTCAAGGCACTGTCCACATTCACAGGTCCTGGATTCTGCCAGGCTCAGTCGGTGCCTAAAGGATGCCATTCTTCCGATGCCCTCTTAGTTGGCAATTCTTTCATTAAGGAGTATATCTATTGGGATATGTTTGGCCACGACGGGAACAGCATCAGTTGATACTGTTCGGTACATCTTAGTAATTCCGAACAAGACATTTCTTTAAGCATTGATTAGGGTTCCCCGGTGGTAACAATTTATTATGTCAGCCCATCCAGCGCATGCGTAAGTCATTGTGGAGACCACGAGGCCTTCATAATTAGTAGACAGGATACCTCGCTTGAGGTTCCATGAAAAACGTTCTTGCTATTCTCCGGAATCCTTTTAACATGTGAGGTGACTCCGAGCCTTTCATCGAAGCCCATACTCCAATCCATTTGACAGTTTCCACCATCTTAATTCTTTGACCGTTTAATGAGATCAGTGGAGATCTTATATACTGTCAAGTGATCCCTTTAATTGGATAATAACTGTCTTGGCGGACAACTCCATCTTGTTACCATTGCACTAGTTTACCATCGTGTCTATGGCCAGTTGCGTTTTTTCTTGAATACTTAGTCTAGAGTTCCCAGCAAATAGGGTTACCTTTTCGCCCGCGAATGATACCTGTTAGACCGTGGTTTATACTACTGTTGAAGACAATATTTCATAGATTTGGACCTAGAATGGAGCCTTGTGGGCACCCCTTATTGACACTCTTTTGGAGTGTACCGTAATTTGTGGTATCAGTGGCTTTTCTTTCAGAAAAATAATCGTTTATGAGGTTGCAAATATTGGCGGTGCAGTTTATTTACTTTAACCCCAACATTATACTTGGCCACCACAAATTATCAAACGCGCCAGATCCATCTAGAAAAACTCTCAGGTGGTACTTTTAGTCCGATTTATTTACAATGCTGATCGTTTTGACTATTGCATCCTCAGTCGTTCTATTTTCTCTAAAGCCAAGCTGTTTATCATTCTATTTGCCACTCTTTTGGAATATGTTCAACAACCTGCCGGTAATTAAAAAATAAAATTGGAAGGATCACTCCAGTACTCAATGCCACAAACGGGCCTACGGTGCAATATCCGGACAAACATATATACTTACACATAAAAAACAGCCAGCCGTGATTTTTGGTCACCATCGGGAATCGAACCCGAGACCTTCGGATACCACACTAAGCACGCTACTAACTGTGTCATCGAGCGCGGTAAATGGTAATGCCGGTAATTAGATCTTCATGTAATTAAACAGCATTATCGGCCTATATATGTCTTTGGATCGGTTTGACACCTACCCCCACGTTTCCTTAAGATAACCACTTTGCCGTTTTTCCAAGCTTTGGAAAAAACTCGTTTACTCAGACAAGTATTCATTAAGATTGTGATATAGTGGCCCTATAATAGGCCAAGCACGTTGTATCACTTCGACCTCGATGTTGTCTAGGACTGTCGCTTTGTTTATTTTCATAGACATGATCGCCAAATTCCAGATACAATCTGCGGTTCCTAACCAAGGTATTTCTAGCCATCGTCAACACCTCAACCACATAATTGACCAACTTGCCATATTTTGGTCCTGTCATGAAACAGCGTTTCATGTCCTCGATCTTCACGCATTCAGTGCTTTGTTTTATTATTGCTTCTTTAATGTCCTCGATTTTTTCCATGCGGTCAACGTCGTAAATGATAACTCTTGTCAGCTGCTTTTCTGGTAGCGATGCTACCAGGCCGGCATTTTTAAGTTCCTCATTTACTAGGAAGAATTCAAGGTCTTCCTTTTTATCGGTTTCAATCAGAACACCATCTTTGCATCAGGTTATTGATTTCCCGTAGCTTTTTCCGCACTTCTTCACTAATTGTAAATGAAGTCTCCCTACCACCCATTGCTTTTACAGTGACAACTTTTCGACGGTTTCCCGACGGTTGGTATTGGGTCTTTCGAGTTATTAGCCACCACTAGGACAATCGCCTGAATTGTCGTACTCTTCAAAACCTGTACGTACGATACTTTTTTCTCGAATGATAGTGTTACCACTATTTATCCGTACGTTCTGCAAGCCGACCCTTAAGGCCGGCAACTTCATTAGATGGCCAGCGTCTACTACTACGTTAAGGCTCGATCTTTGCTCTTTCAGCAATATTCTGTTAAGAGATCAATTTGATCTCTATTTCCAACACTTTTATGGCATCTCTGATAGGGCCGACTGCGTCGACTTCCTCTAATTGTGGAGCAGTTGATGGTGAGAGAGCACTCACATCAACAGCACTCACATCACCGATGTCTCCAGCACGTGCTCGCTTACGCATCGTCAATCGTCATCGTAACTGATTTGTCGAGTGATCTCTCAACCCCTATTTCCCACCACTCTCTATCTACACTGATTCCTGTTCTGTGTTCTGCTGAGTTCTGTGTTCTGTTGAGTTCATTTCTAATAAAATTCCAGGGCTGGATTTTACATCAAACATTAATCGATTATATCGATGCAGTCAACGATGATTGTTTATGTTGGGCTCATAATCGCTGGCATTTACACAATTATTTGTGTAGCCTTCCATAGAATTGTAAAAATCGGTTCCAAATAGTATGTTTGAGTTTGCTTCCAGTTATAAAATTAACAAACCTTTGTTGAATTGCGTCTCGGTGGTAATGACAAATCGATAGTAATAGCAGCAATAATCCGTCTCCATACTGCCTAACGTTAAATGGCCTGTCGCTCGTCCTCTCAATGTGGAGGACGTTAAATTTTCCCAAATTGCGGAAGTTAGTTTATCTAGCTGCCTAAATTTTGAAAAACGGAAAAAGCAACAAAGAGCTGGTAGCAATTAGTGCAAGTTATCCGAAAACTTCCTTATTTTAGACCTCGGCTCATTCTTCGTTCAACTATCTGTCGGTTATCTGTGGCAATGGTGTTTTTTAGAAAAAGTGTTCGCCCAATATGCATAATGTAAGAAATTGGGTGAGGAAATAATTAATCTCACCATGTCCTCTTCTGCCTATCCACTCAGCCATGTTTCCAATTAAATTTATCATGCATCTTTCACGGTTTTCTGTCTGTCTGCCAACACGCCGATAGTGATTGATAGAAACTAATAAATTTGAGCGCGAATCTCATCGTTTCATTGAAGCCATTTGATTATGATACTTTTCAATCTTGAGTATGTCGGCCCATATTTAACATTCATATGAAGAAGTATGGAATTTGTTATCGACATTAGAAGTCATTGTTTCCTAGTTCATCGACCTCAAAAATTTGTTGCAAGTGTGAAGAATCTGCTTTGAAAAGGAAAGTTTGCCATCCAGACGCATCCCCGCAGATACTTGATTGACCTGTTAGAGAATATCACTTTGTTAAGTTTACGTTGGACGTCCTTTGTGTCACGTGAACACAACCGCCGCGATATCATCCAGCAACCTCACCAGAGACATGCCTTCTGTCATTTCCTTACAAAGTATGCCATCCCTCTATAGCTGTGTGGGGCTCTCACTATAGATAAACCAGTATATACGAATTTAAATCGTTTCACATATCCAACGTCGCAAGTAGCACTAGTATCCAATAGTTGGTTCGGTGTCATGTTGCAGTTCTACACGCATATTTGTCGCTAAATTCAATACTTTTACATGACGCATAATTGATGAAAATTTTAAGTATGCATGATGCTATTCATCTGTCAATAACATCAAAGCGCCATGGCTGCGTGTTGTTTCGTAGTAATCGATCAAGCACTCCCAATAATTTTTTATGTGCCATTCTTTTCACATTGCACATTGGATGCTCTGCTGTGTGTGCAAATTCAGTGGTGAATTTAGTTCTGACTGCGCCATTCGTCCTCCATCCAACAGTGTGCCAGCAATACCGGATAATTAGCAATTGCCAATGAAAACTAATGAAATGGCAAATATTTTTCCCAGTTCCTCCTGGCGCATCTAGGAAATACAATCCACCGGTCTGATTTCGAATCGCCGCTGTAATCGGAATTTTTCTGCGAATTGTTCTGATAGTGTGCAGTTGCATCGTAATCGGTTTCTGATCACAGATCTTGTTTTATTCACAATTCGCTGTATACATTCCGTCGGAATAATCTAATGTTGCAGCGTTAGTCGTTTTCCACGCGCGATATAATATGTATTTATGAACTTTTGCCACAAGTCTTATGGATTGGCTGAAATGCAAATATTGCGCGTATCTGCTTTGGATGACTTGTCAATGCTGCATCTTTTAACGTATCCTCCCAATATGTGTCGTTTTCCAGCATCTGTAACACCTATATTGAACTTGTTAGACAAGGAATCAAATGAACTGTTGCATGTACTATACTAGAACTAGAGCAAACATAATTGGAAAGTCATGTTACTGGCCATTTACCTCAATCAAAGTCAAAACACAGAGAAAAAAATTCGTCATAAATTTATTTATGAGGTATGCAATGCAATTTATCAAGGTAATCGGTACCTTTCAAGCTAGTTGGACGAGAAATTTAATGAGCTGTTTCATGTAATATCAGAACCTGAGTCCAAATCTCTGGCAAGACTTGTTAATGGATATTTTTCATTTGTGGCCAAACTCGAACTTTCTAAAAAATTCGGGGACAATTTATTTCTCTGGGTAATTCATTCCTTTTGAACTAGTTGGACAAGAAATTTAATGAGCTATTTCATGTACTATCGGAACCTGATTCCAAATCTCTGGTAAGGGGTGTTAAATGCTATTTTTCATTTTCGGCCATACCCGAACTTTCTAGAAGTAAAATCAGGGCTAATTTAAATCTCGGGATAATGGACGGCCAGTTGGACGAAGAATTTAATGAACTACTTCATGTGCTATCTCAAATTGAGTCAAATTCTCTGGCAAAGGTGGTTAATGGTGATTTATCATTTTAGGCCAAACTCTAACTTTCCAGAAAAAAATTCAGGGCCAATATATTTCTCTGGCTAATGAGGTTATTTTTCATTTTCAGCCATACTCGAATTTTCTAGTAAAAAAATCAGGGCCAATTTGGTTCTAGAATTGTTTTTGAGCTAGTTGGGCGAGGAATTTAATGAGCTATTTCATGTAGTACCAGGATTTGAGTCTAAATCTCTGGCAAAGTGTGTTAATGGTCATTTAGCATATTCGGCCAAACTAGAACTTTCTAGAAAAAAAATTCGGGGCCAATTTATTTCTCGGGATAATGGATTTTTCGGAACATGATGGATATTTTTCATTTTTGGCCAACTCGAAGTTTCTAGAAAAAAATTCAGGGCCAAATTATTTCTTAAGACAGCGAATTTTTTTTACCGAGCAAATAGCGCAGTGGTTAAAGCTGCGACATTTGGATCGGGAGGTACCGGGTACGAATGTCAACAAAGGCGGGATGCAAAAGGGATTTTTCATCTCCCGATTACGATCGGTGATTAAATTGAAAACATCTATGACCCCCTGTTGGAATGTAGAATTCATGGGCCGACCCATCGTTCATGTTAGTGCAGGCTAGCATGGAGCTTTGCAGTGTGCAGATAGCCAATTAAAAGACGGACCTGTAGCCGTGTACAAATAGGGATAGTGTTCAGATTTCAAAGGACAATAAATCCACTAGCCGAACAGTCTCTAAATAATGTATGTATGTGTTGGAATTCCTTTTCGAAATTTAATGAGCTATTTCATGTGCTAACGAAACTTGACTCCAAATCTATGGGAAGCGGTGTTAATCGCTAATTAGGCTAATTGGACGAAGAATTTAATGAGCTGTTCCATGTATTATCAGGACCTAGAATAATAAACCGAACGTATTTTTTGCTGTTTTAATGAGAGTAATTCGTTTTTGCAACGTGAAAAGCTTAAATTCTAATAGGATTAAAATTGAAGTAGGGCTAAAATAGGTTGGGGTTTTTGCGACATGGGAGTTTAGAACTGTTAACTTTGCGTGTGATGTGTCATTTGTTACTATCAAAACATATAATTTCGTATATTGATTACGTTTAGTTAACTAAAGGGTTTTCTAATAGGAGGTTAGCGCAATCCATTCACCGTAACATTTGCACCAGTTTCATTTTCGAAAGAGTAAGGTCCAATCACACCGCCAGCCCAAAAACCGCACCAAACAGTGACACGTTGAGGATGAAGAGGCTTTTCAACAATCATTCTTGGTTTTTCTGAGCCTCAAATGCGACAATTCTGCTTATTAACGTAGCCTCCGAGGTGAAAATGGGCCTCATCACTGAAAATGATTTTTCAATGAAAATCCGGATCATTTTGACCCAATCAGCGAAGATACGACGTTTTTGGTGATCGACCGGCTTGAGTTCTTGTGTTAACTGAACTTTAAAAGCCTTAAGACGTAAGTCTTTATGCAAAATACGGTGTAATGTCGTTTGTGGAATGTATAATTCCAAAAATCGTCGAGGAATCGACAAACCTCTTATTGGAAAACCCTTTATATAGATAAAGTTGTTCTGCTGGTACTGTTTGCTATAAGCTCTGTCTAGTTCACGAACATAAAAATTAAAAATTATAGTTTCGTTGAAGTAAATCTACTTAGTTGACATAGCAACGATGTTATCGAAAATTCAATAAAAAAAATTTGCGATCCTAAAATGAACATACGTATATACCTCGAAGTATATGTATGTAAGATATATTGTTATCGTAGTTTTGAAATATATAGTAAATCACGTGGTCAATGTATGTATTTGTTTAAACCGATTTTTTTTTATCAATCACATTTTTAGATCGAAAAACGAAACCAATGTGCTTCAACATAACATTATACATAAGAGATAAGAACGTTTTGTTCGTTTTGGTATAAATGAGGCTCGAATTCTGATTTAGGGCACAGTTTATAATAGTTTTGCGTGTACATAAGTAAATTCGTGCGTGTCTTATTTATTGTGATAAAGTGGTACGGCCGCGAGTTTTATATTTGTGATCGACGTGTTCAAAACTGGGAAACGGTTATTCGGCATTTAGTCGGGAAACGAATTTTCGATACAATACTGATTAGGAAAATTCGTTTCCCGATTATGTATTGGGTGACAAAGATACATCAAAGTTTTAAAAAAGATTACTTAATTGGTTCTACATTTTTTATTGTGACAAAATCGTTTTAATTTACTGCGCATGTGAAAAAACAAAATATTTTATAAAATTTATGAGCACGCGGCTTAAACCCGACGACATGTGCTAACCAGTTTCCTATATGTGATGAAAAGTTTGTTGATCGAATTTAGAAAAAGATTCTCAAGTGCCAAAATTTTTCCGCAAAATTCCATTCAAATCCCATGAATTTCATGATCATGTTCCGCGTTGTGCATCCTCATGGAGTGATGTAAACCATTTATTTTGAAAATATGTAAAGATTTCGTTATTAGGGTGACTGATATTTTTTATCAAAGTCGATAATTAAGACGACGTCAATGACTTACGTTATTATAGCGTTTATAGAAATCGAATAAACTACATAGTACACAGCTGCATTTTGAAAAGGAGTGATTCAAGCTAAATCATAAAAACTAGTTTATACGTTTATCTACAACTAGTATCGTATCCGGCTTCGCCCAGGTTTATTTTTAGTATCGTTACCTTAAATAAAACCAAATGCTATGATTTTCAAATAGAATTTGTACTTATTGAACATTTAAACATTATCATTTGTTTGACTTATTTCATCTGGCAGCACATATAAGTTTTTGAGTGTCTCCGCCCGTGACATCGCTACGTAGAATTGTCCATGACTAAAGCATTCATCACTTAAATCAATTCCTACCACATTGAATGCATACTTAGCGAACGCAAGACAAATCCGGAACTGAAGGCGTTTGAATTGCAAAGGTATAGAAGATTGGGAATAATTGGAATTCATGGGAATGAACACATTTTCCCTTTTAAATTGTCCAACCAAAATTATTGCCTCAATTATATAAGTGTTCATCGCCTTCACAACCAAACGCGTTCCATTGCATAGTTTTGGAGGATTTAAATTCCTAAACAACATAATAGGGCTTCCAATTTTGAGTGTGATTTTATGTTGTGGAATGCCACTTGAATTGAGCGGTGATTTAAGAACTCAACTGGATAACTGGTGGCCTCTTCTTCGTCTACCATCTTGTCGATTGAGTAAAATGACTTCGATTCAACTGGAATCATTTCTTGAATGGTGCAATTGATTTCGTCGACTTTAACATTAATTGGTGCAAGTATTGTGAAGCGTTCTTGAAGCCAACCGTGATCTACAATGTGTTGTGTTAGATTTGGATACACGTGCGGTCAATCAGAATTTTAATGTTTTGACATGTGTTGAAAAAATCATTATTCCATTTGATTTTTCCAGTTTCCACATCCAATTCTTCTTTTTTGTTGCCAACACTCAACAGATACCTGAAAATTTGCAATGAATCGAATCCATTTGATTGTCTTATCCGCATGTTTCTTTGCAGCTTTATGTTTTCTTTACAAATCTCCACAGTTGCGATGATTTGAAACGGCTTTTCTCTCGTTGTACATGTTACCTCTAGAAATGACTGGCAGTGTTTGACGAAAATCTCCAGCAAGGATAACTAACAATCCACCCATAATGTTATTATTTTCGCGAATGTCTTGCAGTGATCGATTTAAAGCTTCCAACCCTTGTTTATGCATCATCCTTTTAATACCTCCGCTTTTCCAGTTTCTTTCTTAATGCCGCATACTGGCGTCTCGTTGTGTATGAGGTCAATTGGAAGCGATAGTGTATGCCTGAAGAGGTCATTGCGTTGATAAGGAAAGTTTTGCCAGTTCCGCCAGGGGTATCTATGAAAATTATGCCACCTTTTTTGTCAACCAAACGCTGAAAGATTTCATTATAAATTTCTCGTTGCTCTGCATTCATAAGTGGTTCATTTATTTCGACGTATCTGTTCATTTTGTCAGTGTCATATGAAAGCTCGCGCAACATCTCTATCTCTCTTTTCAAGCTGTCTGTTGTTTTACGTGATGGGCTTGGAATTCCAATTGTTGATAAAAGTTTTCCTGACATATCAATAACTTTGTCTTCGATCATTATCGGTGCTTCGTTGTAGATTTCATCTGTGAAATCTAAGCTCAGATTGGAATTTTTTCGTTGCAGAAGTCACATAATATCTTCAGACATGCCGTTCTAGTATTTTCCCCATGGAGCTTTTGGATTGGACACTTCGCAGCATGAGAGTAATATAGCAAAAATATTTCGAATTTTTAAAGGTGGATCTGATTCTTTTGCTTCGTTCAATGACTCATCCCACTGGTTGTCATTCTCTAATAGCCCCATAGCCAAATATGCAACGTCATATGATTCACATAAATCTCTATTTACGGCCCATAAATCATTAAAACTTGTAGGTCTCTTGATCTTATGAAGAAACATTCGTATGTAGTAACATTCTAAGTTCCTCAAAACGACTTATAGACGCGACCAAGTGCGTCACCAGAACGGACGCCGCCATCTACAATTCAACCTTGTTTGCGACGATTGAATACTTTCTTCGATTTGTGCCTCGTAAAATATTGCGGCCCTCAAAATATAGCAATGTCTTTGCAAAGTCGTCTCTTTTGTACAGTTCAAAGAATTCAGTTAAAGTAGTTTTTGGTGGATTTGCTAGGCGGTTTTCTAGATTGTTTTCATTAATGTAAACTCTCTGCCCATTCTCCAAATGTACATCAAGGTGCATCACAGTTGGGTAGCGTTCGTGAATTGTAAATCAAAAAGTACGCCACGCAGCTTCGTTGCTACTTATATACAGGCCTGCTTCAAGATATTCAGCAATTTCATCCACACCATTGTCACGGGATGGAGCGGCAAATACACCTTCATTAGAGCCCTTGTGTACATATTTGAGAATGTATACTTGATCGATCAAGATAGAGCGGGTAACCATCAGTCGCTGTTTGCGTTTCGCTTATCAATTCTTTGTGCACTTTCCATCCTTTATGCATGGTGACTTTGGATTCAACGAACCGCATATCGTGTAGGTTTTTATCGGTAAGTCGGTTGGGGATTTCAGCTGAGATAAGTTGATCGATTTGATTTGGATTTAATTCTTTCAATAACCATATTAAAATATGAGCGTGTGGCAGACCTCTCTTTTGCCATTCAATAGAGTAAATCCAGTACTTGACAGTTCCGAAGACTTCACCTTTAATAAGTGTATCTACAAATTTAATTACCTTTTGTCGGAAAATTATGGCAACCAAACCAAATCGTGACGGTCCGTTCTTAATTGGCCGTTAATTAAATTTTCCTGCATTTCGTGGCAATTCGGATTGAATTTATAAGTAATGAAAAGAGATGGTTTACCTCCATGTCGAACGTATGTAATTGCGTCTTGAGCATATTCGTGCATATTTCGTGGTCCCCAGTATCACCAGCTTTCCGTGATTTGTAGAAACTCCATCATTTGCTACTGCATCCTTTAAGTGAATATGCTCATCGACACGAACTTTCTTTTGGTTGAGGCGAATGCACAGCAGCCGTTCATGTTCGATTTTCGCATACATATCCACCACATACTGATGAAGTAGTTGCCGGTATAGTAAAAGATGATTTATTTGATTTTGCCTCACCATTAAACGGTAAGAGTATAGTAAGACATGGCTGATATAGTTTTGCTGACAGTATTATTTGTTCCGGAAATAACGTGGCTAATGTTTATTGCATAACCGTCTTCTCCTCTTAGAAACATGAGCAGATATTACAGTGCATCATAAGATATGTGCGTTTCCCTGATTCTCTTAAGCTCATTGCTTCTCATCTTCAAGACAATATCTCTGTTTTCGAAATCATTTCCAGCAATGATAATGACAACTTCATTAACTGTTGTTGGTTCATTGAAAACTCTGGCATGTCATGTGTGTGGTTCTTTATCAGCTTTGATCACTATTTTCATGTCATCTTGTATATTTTCATCTAATGCCGTTTTGAATGTCCTCACGTAGTGATGTATGATAGCGCCTACTGGCTATCCTAAAATGAAAAATAGATGTCGAGAGTGAGACACATACAAAAGAGGTTCAAACGTTGACAAGTTTCTAGAATTTCCACGCGAAAATTCGTTAACCCAAACTTTAGAAATCATCTTGGTCGATCAATTCATAAAACCGATTATCCCAAAAAAGTCAAAAATCGGATATGCGAGTCTGGAGCCAATACCATTCCTGAAAATTAATCCAATAAGAAACGTATACTTAAAAATTGTGAGTACTAATGTTGGATCAGCAAAACTAAACGAAGTCAGTCACTAGGCAGCTCAGCCTCACAGTCCATTTGGATTTTTGGGCATGACAATTTATATGACATTATTGGGATTAACTACGATGCAAAGTCGAATTGTGATGAAGGAATATTCCAAAAAAGCTCAGCCCAGTGAGAACTAACCTGCACTGTGAGTTGGTAGGCTTTATCCATATACGAGAAGGCAAAATGAATAGCCCAAATTCAACATTGGCCTATGAAACAAAACATGCTTATTCGACATATGTATTAGTAACCAAAATTTAGTTCGATACTCATGCAAATTTTCCTCAAATAATGACGACACTAAAATTATTCCAACATTATGTATGGTTTGACATTATTTAATCGTCTTTCTCGTATCTCTATGTATTCACAGGTGACAAGTGAGGCTGTAGTCGAGGCGTACATCGAACGCTGTAAAGACGTTAATCCGTATTTGAATGCTATTGTTGAGGAGCGATTTGATGAGGCACTCAAAGATGCTCGAAATGTTGATGCACTAATCGCAAAAGGTGAGATGACACCAGAAGAAATGGAACGTGATACACCATTGCTAGGTATTCCGCTAACCGTTAAAGAGAGTATCGGTGTGAAAGGGATGAGTAATCAGGCGGGGCGAAAACATAAGAATAAATATGTGGCACGGGACGATGCACCATGTGTTAAGCAGGTTAAAAAGTACGGGGCCATTATATTGTGCGTCACGAACACACCCGAACTGTGCATGAACTGGGAGACGTACAATAAAGTGACTGGGGTTACAAGAAATCCGCATGATTTACGCCTAACACCGGGTGGATCGTCGGGCGGTGAAGCCGCTCTTCTGGGCGCCGGAGCATCACTAATCGGACTCTCATCCGATATTGCTGGATCATCACGTCTGCCTGCTATGTTCACCGGTGTATGGGGCCACAAGCCAACCCCGTATGTAGTTAGCCCGGACGGTCATGTTCCTGGCAGCTCTATATCATATTGGGGTGAATTTTTCACGATAGCCCCGATGACACGATACGCAGTTGATCTGCCGCTACTATTAAAGTGCATGAAAGATCCAGACGGTCCAGTCGTCCAACTGGATAAGGAGATCAGCATAAACGATATTAAATTCTATTTCATGGAAAACGATGGACCGAGCGGAATGCTTCGTCCGCTAAGCTCAGACATGCGCAAAGGTATTCGTAATGTCGCCCAATATTTTAACGCGAACAAAGTTAAAATCGAGCAACTCAAATGGGCGCTCGACATTTCAATGTGTGCCATGCTCAAAATTGAAGAAATCGAGACGATTTACTATCAGACCGATAACGGTGAGGAAAAGAAAAATCCACGTACCGAACTACTGAAATACTTCTGCTGCATGTCGGACAGTACATTTAATTCGGTGATTTTTGCAACGCTACAGGGTATCATTAATTTAGTGCCGGAATCACGCCATCAGAAATGTGATTCGATTCGGAAGAGCCTCAAGCAGCATTTTAAAGATTTGCTTGGCACAAATGGCGTATTCCTGTATCCAACATTTCCAACATCGGCGCATCGACACTATCAAATCTATCATAAAATTGTAGATGCATCGTACATGATGGTGTTCAATACGCTCGGACTACCAGTTACGAATTGTATGATCGGATTGGACAAGCATAAAATGCCAATCGGGATACAGGTACATACAGAGTTTAATCAGTAATCCCCTCAAAACTATTTATTACTAAAATATTATTCCAATTTGTAGGTCGTGGCCAATCCTGGACAAGATCATCTCGCATTGGCGGTGGCCAAAGAAATTGAAAAACGTTTCGGGGGCTGGGTGCAACCGCCACACAACGATATGGAGAAAGTAAATCTGTTGTAGGGAAAGTCGTCGTTGAAAATCTTGCTAAAATAATAGATAATTTCATTTTTATTTTGAGTTGTTAATAAATCTCGTAGCTAGTTAAGTATAATAAGGGAAGTTGTATATGTGCAGCATATGACGTAATAATAGTAGTTTGTATGGTATGTACACATACAACACTAAAAACTAATTTCCAAACAAACTCTGTCGGCTAAACGCGTATTTGCATTTGTAATTAGTATGTGTAGTCATAAACCAGGAACTGTGATTCATTTAAAATTAATAATTATAAATAAATCTTCATAAATAAATAAAAATAGTTTTGGCTTAATTAATCCAATGAAAATCGGTTGCATTTTGCATACTTACCCGTGTTGCCTGACATCTACTAGTACATAATGAAACATATTTTCTCGCCTTATTTGGTTAGCGACCAGCTGGACGCAACAGTATACCTCATCTAACTTTTTTAAATATAAACTAATATTAAAATTAAGTATGTATAGGTAGCTCTGTTCTCAGAAAAGTGTATGTTTAAATTCTCTACTAATTTTTGTAGTAACTGCTATCAATTCATTATGCAAATCGATATAAGTGAAATATTTGCATCTTGAACTTGGTCTAAATACACCAAACTACTAGTTTTAATTATTAATATTAATATTAATATTTTTTGAGTTTAGCTGCCATCTATCGATTTTTTGTACAGCATCATATAGTTTTATCTTTGGTTTGAGTTTTAGATATTCAACATTTTATTTGCGCTTAGTGCCATCTATATGTATACTATATAAATAGTTGCAGCGAAGTTTAATACACAAATAATTTACAGTGAATAAAAATGTCGATAGAATGCATTAATATTTGTTTCGAGAAATTACTAATTACTATTGGATAAATTTTTATGAAAATCTGTTTGTGTCGGGAATTTATCAGTATAAAATGAAATATTTGAATTCAAATTCTGAATAGGATTTACCAGTGATCCTTTGTGGGTGCACAATTTCTCTTGAAATTAGATTCGAGGGTACTCGTGAGCGATGGTAGACAAACAACACTGTACCAGTCACACCGAAAACGTAGACTACTTTAGTAATAAACAAACCACATTATCATTCCCAGGGCCCAGTCAGCCAGTAAAGCGCCAAGCCTAAACCAGGGATTTGCGAGGTAGATTACGCCATGTAATCTACGCGGTTGTCGACAAGTAAAATATAACGTAGATTACTTGGTATTGTTTTTTGTCAACGTCGACAATTTCGACTACCTAGCAATTTAAAATCGAATGCGCCAGTTTGTGAATATTTTGTAAAAGCGTTCATCTAGAGGTGATTGTTTCATTTGTTTCTTAAATTAATCGATCAGGTAGTTTTCCTAGGTCAGTTGGCCAAGATCTAGAACCCCAGTGAGTATTCTTTGCATTGAAGTCGTCCCTATTATGAACCCTTTTCCCAGACGCTTGAAGAACTCTGAGTATTGTTTGTTTTTAATAGAATGTCTTGGTGGACAGTACAAGCTTGCGACAATAATAGGAATGTTGTTTGTTTTTATATACATACATGAACAAGTGTTGGTTATCTGAACGATTTGGTTTTTTAATAACTAGCACTCATAGCCTTCCTGAAAATTTTCATCATAGCGTTCTCTGGGGATGTATTTTGTCTGAACCTGAACTGTTCAGCACTATATGCAAGAGTGCCCTGAAACATGTTCATTAACTTGTCAGTAATCAATTACTAAAGTATTGTTTCCAAACCTTTGAAAAAAATCATTTATTCAGCTAGGATATTCCAAAAACTAGTGATATCCGTCCCTATTATACGGACCGAGCATTTTTATCACTTTGACCTTGATGTTGGTTAGGCCAGAGATGGGTGTTTACGCGTCATCTATTACTTTCTACATTGACGTGTCGACAACCCATAGATAACGTCAACAACGTAGGCAACGTCAATAATGTAGATAATTCTCAGAGTGGTTTTGACAATTAGTTCTAAACTAAAGGGTGATCTAGCTCGCAGAAAAATTGGATAAAACGGATCACAAAAAACAATAGACAAAAAGTTTATAACTTTCATTAAATATAATCCGGCGAACTTTAACTATGGCCGTGCCATAAAATTTAACACACCCCACTCCATGGTGTTTTAATTATTTTATCCCATCACCCAAGTATCACACATGTCTGTTGATTATCGTTGAAATTTAACAAAAATCTATTTATTTGATTAAACTTTTCAATAAGCTTTTACTTTAGATAAACTTGATAAAAAAATGTTTAGCCGTAACGTGTTAAATCCGATTTAAACGTGCCCCAAGTGACAGGAGGTTTTCGTTGGTTTATTGGTCGTTTGTTTTAATATTTGAGCTTTATGCTGTTGTAATATTCATTGAAATTTCATCAAAGAAGTATCAGAATACCAAAAACCCGCGACAACAGCCTAGAAGAAAGAACGGCTCTGACAATTGATCGCAATCATGGTACGCCACTAAAAATAACAGAAGGGGAGTGCGTGAAGTCAAAATGATGAAAATATAAAAATTTCTTAATCGTCGGCTGCCGCTTCGAAGAAGTCAGAGTAAAAGCTTTTGAATGTACTAAAAACCATGTACATTACAACACGAAATAAAATGAAACGCATCAAATTTGCCAAACAATCCGATAAGGCCTTAGCCTTCTGGCGCAATGTTCTATTTACGGATAAGACTTCGATTTCTTGTTTAAAAGGAGCAAACAACTGTTTTATTCTAAAGCAAAAGACGTAAAGAATTGTCCTATCTTTGCCTCGAAACGACATTGTGGCTGAAATAAGATTATATGACACATTGTTGTATGTCATACAAAAACCACTAGAAACTATTAGAAATTAATTTGTACAAACCGTCAAACGGAAAGGATTACTCTTGTTCTTCAAAATATTCTTCATACAGCGGACATTACTTCACGCTGTGATTGGAAAATCTTAGCCCCTTTAATGTTTCCTTCAAATCTGTAAAAAGGAAAGAACCACTTGTGGCCAGATCTGGACTGTAAGGTGGATTCGCTATTTCATTTGCCAATGCTGGTGCCTTGTCATGTAAAAACAATAATATTTGCTTGATCTGACATCGTCGTTTTAATTTGATAGCTTTTTCAATTAATTCAAAAGCCCCCGTTATTGTGGTCTTATGAGGTAAATAGTCAATCATCAAAATTTCATCAACATCCCAGACAAATGTTGCCATTATCTTACCATCTGCGGGTACCTATAACTTTTCGATGGTGGATTATTCTGCGCTGGGATTCCTGTTTCGACTCTGGATGATCATAGTGTTGAATCCACGATCCTTCACGCGGTGACTATTTGGTATGTAAATTTAAACGGATCGTCTTCACTCATTTCTAAAATTACCTCATACCTAAGTTTCCACTCGGCATGTTTTTTGGTCAAAAGTAAACATTCAGGGAACCCATAATGCACCAACTCTGCCATATCATTTTTAAAATTGAAATGGTGATCAGGGATGGTCGTTTACGTCAACAAACGACGTCCATAATAACGTCAACAACGTCCATAATATAGACAATTTGTGGAATGATTTTGTGAATTAGTTCTAAACTAAGGTGACCAAATTTTTTTAGGATCAATTCGATACGGGTGGTAGAATAAAATCGAATTTTCTTCAATGAAAAAAGGTAAAAACAAGGACTCAGCGTAGAAAAGCAGGTAACAAAAATTGCAGTGATAAAAGTCTATAGAATTAGATTCTAACTTCAATTAAAAATTAGCCGGGGACCTCTGACTATGACCGTGCCGTAAAATCGAGTTCATCCCATTTCATGGTAAAACAAGCTCCAGTTCAGGAAGGCTAAAATGGTTACGTGCTAGACTTGCTCTATGATGTACGTTTTGACACAATTCATGTTTTGATGAATGACGAAATTAAATTTGCAACAGTTTAAATTGTATCTTGCCAAAAATAGTGACAATGCATCCGCTAAATCAAGCGATTTGCGGTTGTGAACTCAAGAGCAAAGTAGTGGCGGCTTAAAGATGAGCGAGCCCATGGGTAACATAACAGGTTTGACTCAACAATCCGCAATCTCATAGTCTACGATGTCACAAAAAATACCAAGCAGATCAGCTCGACACGGCTTCCTCCTGCAAGATCTACGACGACTAATCTGACTGAGTTTACAAGTAAAACAATAAAGTCATTCAACCACACCTGCAACTCGATACTATCTCTATATACAGATTTCAGTCAAGCTATTAACTCGATCGATCATGTAAAAGTAATTGAAAACTTGTCGAAGTTTGGATTCTCCAATGCATTTGTGAAATGGATTTCATCGCATCTTAACGGTAGACAACAAGGCCTCGAAATTGGTGGTGTAAGATATAGACCAATTACTGCACATTCTAGAGTTCAGCAGGGCTCTCATCTGGGACCATAGAATTTCATCATTTTCATTAATGATATAACGAATTTTATCCAAAAATTTGATGTGATATAATGCTGACGATATGAAAAGTAATCAGAAGCAATGAAGATACATCTTGATTTAAACCGCTGGTCTGGTGCGAATCTAATCGATTCATATGAACAACGTAGTTCTATGTAGAACAGATGAAATTCGAGAATTGGCCGGGTTACATTTGCCGACAACTTAACATTCAATATAAGCACATCGACATTATAATCGCCAAAGCCAATTATATGTTGGAATTTACTAAGCGGACATTAAATGCCTAATCAATCTCTATTGCGCGTCTATGTCAGATATAAAATTGAAATCGATGTTCCAATGCGGTCTCCCTATCACCAAATTCATAACAGTCGTATCGACAACATTTTTAAAACAGTATTTGTTATACATCGTTCGGAAAGGCGGCTGGAATTATGACAACAATCTCGACTACCACCTTACAGTGAAAGATGTCAGATACATATAAAATTGCAATTCTGAATAACCGACTGTATCCTTCAATGATAGGAAAAAGGAAACGTGCTACACAGAAAACATTTCCCAACCAAGATTACTCGTCAGAGTAATTTAATTCAATTGGACCAACATCGCACAGTGTATGGTGAGAATGAACCTGTCAACCGAATGGCCAAATAGCTATATCTATCCTCAGAACTAATTTCAATTCGATCGATTTTGTCCGATTGGATTTCATGTTAACAGTGTGAAACTAGCACTTCTGCACAAAATCTGTGGATTTGTGAAGAACTTCACACCCATTATGTTGGTCGACATTTCCATTTCGGGTAAGAATTAACTAAAATTAAATGGAAGTTAGCAAATTTATGTAACATGAAATTTTGATTTGAAATTTAGTTGATCTCCACTCCATCTCCAATCTGCAAATTTTTTCGATATTTTGCCGAAATAACATTTTACTAAGCACACAGTCTAAAACCAAAAACTTTTAGCGAAACTGACACCTCAATTTTGAACACGGCACATAAATATTTTACAAATGATTTGTGATTCACACGTTTTTTTTCAGTGAACTGTCACATTTAGACTCCGCGACTTATTTGGTACCGATATATAGATTACTGCAGGTAATGTAAGCTTGTCAATTATTAGTTTTAAAACACACGAATTAAGAGCCAAATGTTGTCAAATCAAAATCGTTATCTCCAATAAAATAATATTTTGAAGTTGTGCGTCGTTGCTGCGTGCTTATCAGGATTGTATATGTAAACAATACCGCGTGCCCAAAATTCGATTGATAAGAAATCGACTAGCGCATATACCAATACATTTACGTAATTGCTTGATACAATCACACTGTTTTCTCGATTATCCTATACTGTTGAATATTTTACCATTTTGCCGAGTTATATACATTTTTCGTTCGATATCTGGATCGACCTCTTATCTTGTAGAATACCCAGCCATGTCGTTATGTGTCTATACAATTCCCAAAAACTTTATAATTACGCGATCGATTTGTTATTTATACAAATTATTTGCTATATGCTATCCGGCTTCTTATCAATAAAATTTTGGGCACTCGGTAACAGTAAACAAATATTTGTAATTTCTTATGTATACCTGATAAGCAGCAGCGACACAACTTATTGATGATAACGATTTTGCTATAAATGATATTGTTGGACAAAATATATAAACTCGCAGTTAAGCTTTACTCGTGTATAAATCAATTCGTGTGTTAACCCATATAAAAGTGACAAAGTGAATAATAACATGAAGTTCAAAATAAATTGTTCGCCACATCTCAAGATGCAGGAAATTACGAAAAAGTTGTTCAACCGTAATTTCCTGTCTGACGTACAATTTTGTGTGGGCGATAAAATTATCTATGCCCATTCCCTTGAGCTCATGAAGCGGAGTGTGGTGTTCGAGCGCCAATTGGAGGAAACGTTAGGCGAAAAAAAACTTATTCCGATCACCGATTGTACGTACGAGAGTTTCCTGGAGTTTGTCCGTTTCATTTACACCGACGAGTGTGACATTAATGACGGCAATAGGGTGGAGCTGTGGAAATTGGCAATCAAGTACCAGATAATAATTCTAGAGAATAAGATTATTAATTCATTCAATTCGGTTGAATGGGATTTGCAATTATTTGAATACTGCGTCGTAGAAAAATACCAAATACCACGCGGTCGAATTGATCGAATACTGTCTTCGAGTTTAAGAAGATTCTTAACAAACGAAACATTTTCCACACTCCATCCGGATGCTGTAAACGAGATTTTACAATTTGATGAAATGAAACAAGGCGTGACCGAAGTCCAAATATTCAATGCATTAGCTGGTTGGATGGAAAACTATTGCAAACAGCATGAAATGTCATTATCTCAAGGGCGACAACGATTCGATGATCTCGTTAAGAAAATTCGCTTCCCAGTGATGTCAAGTGATGAGATACGTGAGTGTGTCAAGAAATATCCCGGATTACTAAATGAAAGTGATTGTATGTCAATTGGGAAGCAGATCTTATTTGGGAGCGAGAATGGAAACGATTTATGGACATCAAAACCCAGAACTTACATTTCAGAACTATTCTCAAAATACGATCATAGAAAATTCAATCGTGACCATGTATTTGAAACTAAATTTTCTGTTTCAAACGAAACGATTTTAAATGGATTTCGTATCGGCAGGGACCTGAGATTGAACGACATCGAAATAGAAATTACGGCAAAAGATGTCATACCTAACGAATGTGGGAAAATTCTTTTTAAACAGACTTCTCCTGCAGTATTCTGGTGAACCATGCTAATCAATCTTGGTGATTCAATAATTTTGAAACCAAATGTTGGATACACGATCGCTGTTAAATATTTGAAGACAACAGATGAGAATATAGAGGTTTGCTGCAGAAAAAAAATGTAATGCTCAAATACAATGACCCGGACAATTCCATTCAAATCATCAAGGCGGGGGACAATATGTTGGAATTGGTATTTAAGGCAACCGTCGAGTAAAGGTTATATGGATATCGTTTATTGTTCAAATTATTTTCAAATACAATTTTAGTAAATCGAATCTTATTTGTTTGTAATTATTCAACCTTCTTTGAAGTGATAACATTCCTTTAGATGCATTCAAGAACCAATCATGGTAAAATATGTAAATCCGCTAAATCCCGTCATTTTTTTATAGCGCCGTACCTTTTTTATAGCGCCGAAATCTGGGCCAACCTCGCAATTTTCTGACCAATGCATTGGGATGTTGTTGTCATTTTGAGTGGTATTGCTTTATTGGATCTGCTACTGTTTCCGTGATGATTGAGTGAGCTTTGGAATTTAGAACTTACCTATTGTTTGGAGCTGAGGTCTACTTAATGGGTTGAAATTTCTTGAAAGACAGTTTTGGTTGATTGTTGATTCATCTTTAGTGTTGAAGTATCCCCTCTCCAAACGAGAAATCAAATAGGTTTTGAGGCGTTATACGTTGAACCGGAAAGTTTTTTATATCGTTTACTTGCTGATAATTTTGATCAGCCCTGTTGAGAATACTGTATACCGGTTTCAATCTGTCATTGGAGCTTGAGTGATGCTTGTCTTTGATTGGGACAATGAATTGCTTGCGTAAGCGGTGTATTTCTTTATATATGGTCAACCGTATGGAGATTACAAGGTTCCAGTACGAACTTTATCAACCCTGACAAAGTCGCAATAGCAATGGTTGTGCGATTTTGGAACGAATATGTTGTTTTGTTTCGTTGGTCTTGTTGTCGTTGGGATAAGCTTTTGCATCGTGGTGCGTATTTGGTCGATGACTGTGCCGGTTTTGGTTGGAGACGGTAAAGGATTTTTGATGAACTACTCTTCGGGTAGCTTGATTGTTTGACAGTTAACCTTTTCAGCTGGTGAGCACTTCAGATCTTCTTTAACCGATGCTCGGATATCAAGTTGAACGATTGGTACTTTGGAGCTCCAGTGAATTGTGTTGCCAGTGTTGACAGCAGCTTTGAGCTGTCGGGAGAAGCATTTGACCATTCCATTGGCTAACTCCGTAGAAATCTGGACTCAAATTGGATTCCTTTATCAGTTGTGATGTCACGTGGAACGCTAAATCATGATACGTAGTTTTGGATAAATGTTGTTGCAGACATGTCGGTCATGCAGTACGCTTCTGCCCATCGAGTGATACGATCGACACAGGTGAGAAAATATATGTATATGCATTGGATGGAGGAAGTGGTCCTACGATATCAGAATGATTATGTTCGAATCGGCTAGGTGGAATTTCGAACTGTCCAAGAGGCGTTTTTGTGTGCCGTTGAGCTTTTCGTTTTTGTCAGGATAAGTAGCGAGCAGTAGTTAATTTACGAGTTGCTCGGAAACCAGGATGCGAAAAACTGTGTAGCTTGTCGCAAATGTTTTGATGAAGTCCCTCGCTGCGAGTACAGGCGACTTACGCCAGTCGATTTTTCACAGACAATTTCTAGGCCAGGTGGTTTATAAGGCTCTACAGTTACATTGATGAACAAGTGTCATGTGTGGAACCAGAAAATTAATTCTGAAGTTCCGAATCTGCTTTTTGCGCTTGTGTGATTTTATTGTAGTCGAAGTGAGTCTCGAATGTGACCATTTCGTGTGACCATTATGTGTGTGCAAAACTGCATCCGACACAACGTTATCGGTACCTTGAACATGCTGGATGTTTGTGGTTGAATAATTGACTAATATAATCCAAGGTGTACATGCGTTGTATATTGATGTCAGTTTTAGACAGAATTGCTTGAATCAGAGGTTTGTGATTGGTATATAAATTGTGAAGTCCCGACCCTCGACAAGATATCTGTTGGGTTTGCTAACTTGATTATTGTGAGTAATTCCCGATCGAATGCAGAGTTTGAATCGCTTTAAGTGACGTGAATGCGTGTTGACATTCGTCAGTTCAAGAGAACTTCTTGGCTGTTTTGGGCTTACGTAGTAGTACTGCAAATTAGCTGTGAATTGGTGTGATTATTTCAGCAAGAATTGGTATGAATTGGTTGTAGTAGTTTACCATGCCAATGAAGCGCTGAGTACTTTAGATTCATGTGGGAGTTGGGAATTCCCTAATGGCATTAATTCGTTCTTGTAAAAGCAGAATATACCATTAGGTATGTGATCTTGTGGCTGAAGAAATCAAGAATGGATTAGCCAAGTCGATGGAAACCCGTTTCCAGATAGGGTTTGTATTGTTACTCATTTTTGGATGCCACAAAAATGTCGGCAATGTATAGACGAAAATGAAGTCGAGATCCCGAACGACTTCGTTCATGAAGCGTTGAAACTTTTGTGCTGTATTGCGTAGTCCAAATGGCATTCGGTTGTATTGGAAGAGGTTAAATGTCGTGGGAGTATGGTGATACCCTAAGATGAGATCGAGTTTGGAGAAAATTTTGCATCCATGTAAGTGCATGGCGAAGTTTTGAATGTGGCATTAAGTCTTGATCTTTCTTCTTAACCGCATGTGTAATGGACAACAGACGCAAGATGTCGATGGTTGACAAATTACTAATTCCACCATGTTTTGAAATTCTGCTTGTGGAACTTTACGCACCGGATGTGATCAACCACATTGTGTCGAACCGGCAGTTTATAGTTTGGCTCTGCTGTTAAGAGTGGGAACTTTTTAAGCAGAGTACCGTAGCCGTTGTTAATGAGTTAACACGTACCATCGTTGCTTTCCAGCTTCGTAGCTATATCAATCAAGCGCTGTGTTTAACATCGAGAAATAGTCCGAATTTGCTGAGAATATAAATGCCAATGATCGGACGATTCACAGCATCTAATGTAAAAGCATGTGTGGAGGTTCTTCAAGTCCGATATTCACGTTAAACAGTTTTGTGTCGTTTGTGTGGATAGAACCATTGGCAGCCGAAAAGACTAGATTGGAATTTCAATTGTAAATTTTTACCGAGCAAATAGCGCAGTGACTAAAGCTGCGACGTTTGGATCGGGAGGTACCGGATTCGAATTCCAACAGAGCCGGGATGCAAAAATAATTGTTCAACCCCCGATTACGATTGGTGATTAAATTAAAAACATTTTTGAGTCTCTGTTGGGATGTAGAACTCATGGGCCGACCGATCGTTCATGTTAATGTGGGCTAGCATGGAGCTATGCAGTGTGCAAATGGCCATTAAAAAACGGACATGTAGGGATATTATTTAGCTTTCAAAAGAAAAGAAATCCACTAGCCAAACAGTCTCTAATTATTAAAGTATGTATGTATATGTTGGTATTTATTTAAAAAAAAAAATGGAACTAAAGGTCAGCGCCAGAGTCGACTAAATAAGTCAATTTATTTGTTCGGTCGTACAGGGTATGGTGTGAGTTTTGTTACTATTGACCCTTTACATGGCTGCGTACATTTCTGCGTTTCCATATTTGGCATGATACCAGTACCTTGCCGCGGATTGTTATATGCTTGGGCACATGATGGAGACCGTTGTCTAAGTGGAGCGGCTCTTACGTCGGAGTAATCCGTCGAGTTTTGAATACGAGATAATCGATCCTCAACACTAAATCCGGGCTCTGGTGGACCCCGACCTCCATCACGACCTAAGCCTAAGATAACAAGAGACCCAGGTGAAATCGTTCACACTCTTTTTGCGGGCCGATGAAAATATGTTTCATCGGTTCTGCCGCACCCATCGGGTGTATTTTGAAATATATTCGCCACAAAACCGATCAATTCGTTTCGATACAAATATAGAGTCTTTATGAAGCCAACGTCAAACGTTCACACGTGACTCGAACATTTTAAAACAGTGTGAAGAGAATATCTGTTCAACTTAACCTAAACATCACATATTTTCCACTGACCATACAAATTTTAAGTTTATGTCGGCACCCGAATAACGTCAAACCTAAAAATTTCAGTAGTCCCAATATACAGACAGTACGTATAAAAGAGGGGTATAGGGCTTAACAGTTGTACGGTGGTGGTATAGTAAGCAGAGTAATTGCATTTAGAGTAGGGAACCTGAGTTCAAGCCTCTGTTAAAATTTTCAATTTTTTCATTCAAGTGTCAAGTATCAAAAATAATTAGCAACAATGAAAGTGTACGGCTGTGGTCTAGTAAACTAAGCGGAGTCATGCACAGTCGTTTAGTGCTGAGTTCGATCCTCGGTATAGTCGTTTTTTTATTTAAATTTAATGGTAAATCGTTCACCTTCGTTGAATTCTTCTCGCCTGTTACATCAAAACAAAACAATTTTGTTTTTTTTGAAAATTTTCTATAAATTCAAAATTTCTGGTTGCTATGTAACAGGCGAGAAGATTTCAATGAAGGTAACACATTTGTTAATAAATTTACAAAAAAAGTTAATCCTAGCGATAATCGAACTATTGTCCGCGAAACCAAAGACAATGACTCTACTTACTTCACCACCGCAATACAATTTTTGTACCGCTACACTCATCTTTAATATTCGCCACTTGAATAGAGAAAACTGAAAATTTTACAGCTGAACAGAACCAATTTAAAAGAAGAAATTAAATTAAAAAATCTTCGCCCTACCCGAGGCTTGAAGTTAGGTTTCCGGATCCAAAGCCAATGCCTCAACTTACTAGACCACCGCCCGATCTTTTATACTTCATCTTTTATACTTGCCATTTGTATAAGAATTTTATTTTCACATTTTTCACGTACAGACCTATTTGGAATAAAATTTCACGGTTCCACCATATGCAAAAAAGCTTTGCTGCGCAATTTATAATATTATTGAACTCTTTCATGATACTTGGGCCACCACACATTTTCAAAAGCTTCATAAATACATGCAGCAACACTTTTACTGTGTTGAAAATTTTCATCATAGCGTTCTCTGGGGATGTATTTTGCCTGAACCTGAACTGTTCAGCACTATATGCAAGAGTGCCCTGAAACATGTTCATTAACTTGTCAGTAATCAATTACTAGTTTCAAGCCTTTGAAAAAAATCGTTTATTCAGGCTATTCCTAAAACTGGTGATATTAGTCCTTATTTTACGGGCCGAGCAGTTTTTATCAATTTGACCTCGATGTTGTTTAGGCTTGGCGCTTTACTGGAATACCGGCTGACTGGACATTGGGAATTAATGATAACGTGGTTTGTTTATTACTAAAGTGGCTCACGTTTTCGGTGTGACTGGTATAGTGTTGTTTGTCCACCATCGCTTACGAGTACCCTCGAACCCAATTCCAAGTCATTAACAGATTTTCATATAAAGTTATCCGATACACATAAAACAAGTAATTTCTTGTAACAAATATTAATGCATTCTATGACATTTTTATTCATTGTAAAATAAAATGCTGAATATCTAAAACACAAACCGTAAAACTATATGATGCTGACAAAAAATCGATAGATGGAGGCTAAATACTAAAAACTATTATTTAAGTAATTAATAATTAAAACTAGTATTTTGGTGTACTAAACATGGTTCAAGATGCAAATATTTCACTAACATCGACTTGCATGATGAATTGATAGCATTTATAACAAAAATTAGTAGCATATTTTAATATTCACTTTTCTGAGAACAGAACTATCTATACATTCTAAATTTTAATATTAGTTTATATTTTAAACCGTTAGATGGGGTATACTGTTGCATGCAGCCGGAGCGCAAACCAAATTAGGCGAGAAAATATGTTTCATTATGTACTAGTAGATGTCAGGCAACTCGGTTAGTATGCAAAATGCAACCGATTTTGATTGAATTAATTAAGCCAAAACTATTTTTATTTATTTATGAAGGTTTATTTATAATTATTAATTTTAAATGAATCACAGTTCCTGGTTTATGACTACACATACTAATTACAAATGCAAATACGCGTTTAGCCCACAGAGTTTGTTTGGAAATTAGTTTTTAGTGTTGTATATGTACATACCATACAAACTACTATTATTACGTCATATGATGCACATATACAACTTCCCTTATTATACTTAACTAGCTACGAGATTTATTAACAACACAAAATAAAAATGAAATTATCTATTATTTTAGCAGGATTTTCAACGACTACTTTCCCATACAACAGATTTACTTTCTCCATATCGTTGTGTGGCGGTTGCACCTAGCCCCCGAAATGTTTCTCAATTTCTTTGGCAACCGACAATGTGGGGTGATCATGTCCAGGATTGGCGACGACCTTCAAATTGAAACAATTTTTTAGTAATAAATAGTTTTGAACGGCTTACTGAATAAACTCTGTATGTAGTACCCGTATCCCGATTGGCATTTTATGCTTGTCCAATCCGATCATACAATTCGTAACAGGTAGCCCGAGCGTATTGAACGTATCATATACGATGCGTCTACAATTTTATGATAGATTTGATAGTAACGATGCACCGACGTTGGAAATGTTGGATATAAGAATACGCTATTTGTGCCAGCAAATCTTTAAAATGCTGCTTAAGGCTCTTCCGAATCGAATCGAGCGCCAATTTGAGTTTCTCATTACGAATACCTTTGCGCATGTCTGAGCTAAGCGGATGTAGCATTCCGCTCGGTCCAACGTTTTCCATAAAATATAATTTAATATCGTTTATGCTGATCTTCTTGTTCAGTTGAACCACTGGAACGTCTGGAACTTTCATGCACTTTAATAGGAGTGGCAGATCGACTGCGTATCGTGTCATCGGTGCGATCATGAAAACCTCACCCCAATACATTGTCATGTGCCACATATTTATTCTTATGTTTTCGTCCCGTCTGATTACTCATAACTTTCATACCGATACTTTCTTTAACGGTTAGCGGAATCCCCAGCAATGGTGTATCACGTTCCATTTCTTCTGTTGTCAAATCACCTTTTGCGATTAGTGCATTAATATTTCGAGCATCTTGTGCCTCATCAATTCGCTCCTCAACAATTACATCGTTCGATTTACGCTTCGACTACAGCCTCAATTGTCACCTGTGAATACATAGAGATAGGAGAAAGACGGTTAAATAATGTCAAACCATATTGTTGGAACAATTTTAGTGTCGACATAAGTTGAGGAAAATTTGCATGAGATCTCAAAGTGTCTATATTCATAGTATCGTCCAATGTGATAAGTCGCTGTGTATATAGGTTAGTTCTAATTGAGCTGACGTTTTTCGAATATTCCTTCATCACAATTTGTTTTTGGATCGTAGTTGATCCCAATAATGTCATATAAATTGTCTGCCTAAAAATCCAAATGGACCGTAAGTTTGAGATACCTGCGTGAAATAAAACTTCGTTCAGTTTTGCTGGTCCAACATTGGTAGTCACAATTTTTGAGCAAACGTTTCTTATTTGATTAATGTTCAGGAATGGTATTGGCCCGAGACCCGCATATACAATTTTTCACATTTTCGGGGTAACAGGTTTGTTGAATTGATCGACTGAGATGAATTTGTAATGTTTGGGTTAAGGAATTTTCGAGTGGAAATTCTAAAAACTTGTCAACGTTTGAACCTCTTTTGGATGTGTCACGACATCTAGTTTTCTTCATCGTTCAACTCCATTAGCAAACTCTACGGTTAGGAGGGATAACTCCAATAGAAATATTTTAGTATTTTCTTGGTTTTTTATGATAATCTTCTATGGCAATGTGCCTAATTTATTTGTCACTGTTAAAATATTCGTAGCACACAGACACATGACTATCGTTATGTAAACCTGTAAACTTAATCATATGCGAGTTAATTCTTATGAAATTCTTATCTCTTTAGTAAGTTATGTTGGAATAGTGTCGGGCTCAAAATTGTATTGATAAGAAATTGATTCAAACAAATAAATTAGTTAATGGTGAACAAGTGATTTCTAATTTTGAACTTTCGATAATAAAATGTTAAACTTCTACATAGTACAGACAGCTGATTATACCTCTACCTTTGATAACTCGAATTACTTATTATGAAGTTAACAAAATGAGCCGCCACGTCGATTTTGGGTTTATTGCGGGATTTATCACGTCAAAAAAAAATTAAAAATTATTCGTTCTAGTGGGATTTTTTTGACGTGGCCCGGCCATTTTATTTGCTCCGATTTGATGAACGGAATAAAATCTAAAAAATAATAAAAATATTTGCCTCTCAGGTTTTACTTTAACTAATCGTTTTATTATGTAAAGGTCTATAAACCGCTGTCAGGAAATAAAAGTGAATATTGCTGAAGAAACTGTCTTAAGGTTAGACGGATAACTAATAACGAAAACAAATTCAGTAAGCAGTCTATTCCGTAAACCCCCCGATTTAAACAATTTCAACAAGAGGCAATCAATTTCAAAACACGGTGTAGAATCACAAACCATCTTAAATCTACCAAAATGGGTGATTTCACCTTTTCAGAATCCTACCGCCACCTCGAAGAAACAGACGATTTTTCTACAGCAGTAAACTCCCAATTATTGAAACCTCTCTGGTTGGGTCCACTATTAATGATTTTACTAGCTAACACACGAACAGCGCTCAGGATCACATAGTAGTTCACATAAGCTTCTAGTGGATATTGGCCATGCCAGTACCACCGCAAATTTCGATAAAACGCTAGAAAATGTGAAGCGTGTTTGTTTGGACAAAAACCTTCCACACATATCAAAAGACCGCCGGAAAACTTAATCGTCCCAAAGAAAATGAGACGACCGATGGGACATGTCACAATCATCGCTTAACTATTAATTGTCGCATAACCAAACTCAGTTTTCTCATCGACACTGGTGTATACGTTTTCGTCGTTCCAAACAGTGAGGACAGTTGATATTAATGTTTCAACGGATGCGGTACCTATATAGTACCAAAGCACGACATCAACGACTGGCAACCTTGTCCCCAATTAAAAGGGATTACGGTAACAAGTTACCTTGAAGAATGCACCATTTTGTCCAAAACAGATTTCGTGGCTGCTGTGCTTATCATTAAATACCCGTCGCTTCAGAGGATATACACAAACAACAGCCAACACCAGCTATCGCGGATCGAATCGAGGCAATGAATTCGAGCAGGTAATTGTAGCGTTTCGGGAGCATGGTTAACTATTACCATCGCCTCATCCCTCGATTATCGGAACGTTTTGCATCAATACTCAGCCATATTAGGTAATCTTGGAAATATGATTGAGAAGAGTGCATTTTCATTACCACCCAAGTGAGAAGCTGGTTTTAACTGAACTAAAGTTGTTCTCACTCAAACCACTCTTCTGGCTGATCCAATAGAAAATGGAACACTTCTCATCAGTACTGATGCCTCCGGTGCAGCTTTCTTTTCTGAGAAGTTATCCTCTCCTGCACGAAAATCTTCTGTTTCCGACAGACAACTTATTACAATTTGAAAAGCTTTTGAGTTAAATTAATTTTACAAATTAAAGAGCTTACGACGAATCTAAAATTTTGAAAGCTTTTTTATGTCGCGAATATATCAGTTCTAGTCAGGTTATATATTAAATCCTGAACCATATTCAATTACGTGTTGTTAGTTCCGAAAGCTTTATCGGAACAGTTTAAGGATCAACAAATATAAATCTGAATATACTGCGCAGTTTAAAATCTTCTTAAAAATATATCGTGAGCTTTTGCGAGTCTTATATAGAATCGTGTTTAACATATGTCTTTCAAAGCTCTGAAGTTTGAGATAAAAATGATTATAAACAAACAATTACATTCTTATCATTGTAATCAACCAAACGGATTTGAGCTTTTAAATTGTTTAACTAGAAAGATACGGAATATTCCTATAGGTTAGTTGTGGATTGTATAAGGCGTCGTTTATAATTATGTTCTCTTGAAAGCTTAACTTTCGCATATTTCCCAGGAAAAATTTTATGATCAGATTGTTGTGAATGAGCTTTGTTGGATCCAAGAAATTTTTGGCTGCCCATAAACGATCTACAATTTCATAGCTAATTTTAAAGGTCCAAGGTTGATTCTAGCTCTAGTTCGAACTCTAATGCATCAACTATAAAAATTTGTATGTATTTGTCTACACTTGAAAGCTTTTTAATACCAATTTAGTGTAATATTTTGCTGTTGAAACAGAGCTTTTAAATTATCATTCAATAAATTCAATTAATTAATGTTACGTAATAAAAAGCTTTCGGCTAGTCAAAAAACGTAAAATAGGATTTTTAGAATCAGCATTTTGTTAGCTTTTAGGAGTCCTTAACTAATTAACTCGTAAGTTTACATAAGAAGTTGCGTATGTTCTCTTGTAGAAGTTGTTCTTGGGAGAGCTTTTTATTAATCATACCCATTCGAGCTTTCCAAAATATTAACGTATCATTCATATTTTAAAGAATTACAGAGATCAGTTTAAAGCACTACACCGAATTTAGGAAGTTGGGAGACGTAATTGAATGTTAGGATAATGCTGTGTGAAGCTTTGCTTAATGCAACTGGTGGATGATTTGAATTTTTTAAAACTTTAAAATTTTATCAAAAATTTAAATATTTTGATTTTGTTAACTTTTTGGACTGGGAAAGAGCTTTTGTGAAATCTAACATGTAAAGTTTCAATAAATAACAGCGCAAACATTTAGAGAGTGTCTGCAGGAACTAATAGTTTTTTTTATATGAGCTTTTATGTTGCGATGTTTTGTCAATACCAGCTTTTGTTTTAGAATATTAAAAATCAGTTAAAACGATTAGTTATGTGACCCGTACAAATGAAGCTTTCAGATTCAGTTCCTTTCATTGAATTTATATATGAAATCGTCGTTCTGAACTATCAAGAACACCACCACATTATCTCTGGCTTGTCGTAGGAGGGATGATGAACCAAATCCGTAAAAACCAATCTATAATGTCAACAAAAGGAGAAATGACCAAACCCCCGCTCAAATACCCGGATACGAGATTTAGGATCAGCACATCCAACGTGCAGTCAGTTAGGAAACTAGGAGCGTTGGAAGGCCTAATCACATGCATGAAGGAGTATATTTACTGGAATTAGTTGTTCTTCAAGAAACTCGCTGGTGTAAAAGTGGAGACCATGTGTCTTAGGACTATACGTTGGTCAACAGTGGAGATGACCACGTAAATTTTGGAGCTGGATTTCTTCTTGGGCCGTGCAGGTAAAGAAGGTTGTTTTGGTAATCCTGCAATTAGTTACCGATTGCGTAAGCTTCGCTTGCGCCTGAAGCTAGTCAACCTGTTGATAATTTGTATATATAGTCGCGCCTACAGAAGTCAGACAGCCCCAAGATAGAAACTCGTTTTACAATGACTTGGGCGATTTGATGGAATCTATACCCGAACTTGATGTTATGCAGCAATCGTGAAATTTAATAGTTTGACTCTGCATGAACCCACTTCGCATCGAGACCGACTATATAAGCCTTGAAATACTATTAATTGGAGACAGACTCAACACATCATAGACGTCATAATTCACACCAGTATAGTGAAAATGATGAAGTTTGAAGCCCACCATATATTTTAGGCCCATTCCCGTAATTCGGAATCACCTTTGGTAAAAATTCAATCAAATCTTTTATCACAATATAGGAGCTTCATGAAAGGTACTTGCGTCTGAAATGAGGCCATCAACATAAAAGTCAGCTTGAGCAGCGCTAACTGTTTTGAATAGCCATCAAAGGCCCACTTGTCGTATTTAAATGATAACTAGACAACGTTTTGTGGTAGAGATCGGTCTGATTCGGGAATAATAATTTAGCGGTAAATCTCAGAAATGTGCGGAATCGAATCAGCATTGCATATACATGTTATGTTGCAGATGGTCATCTTATATAGTGGTCTTATCTGAGGCATTGAAAACAACTGGCACCTTGGTTGTACTCTGCGATTTCGATCCCGCGATTTTTTAACTTCCTATATATAAACATAAAACTTGCTTAACAGCAGATTTAAATGCTTTGAATAGTGTAAGCTTTCTCCTCGATGGAATAATTGTTCATAGGATTCTTCAGCCTGAAAGAGACGTTCAACATGTTTATGGTTTAGGTTTGAACAACAATAATTGACGCATGAACACGAGGGTAACTAACTTTTCTCAACAACCAATTAGTCACGCTCGTCTGACAAAACCAACCTTAATAATCAACAAGACCGTTGGTGAAACGCAAAAAAAAAATAAAATCAGACATCGTTTTATAATCAGAAACTCAAATTTGTGCACTTAACACCTTTTCCTTAAATTCCAGTATAATGGGCACAAAAGTTGATATTTGCGAAGCTCTCAATTATTGGCACGTTGACTCCGTAACAAAATTTGAAACTTTCGACCTACACAACTGCACTCGATAATAAGATTTGTGTTTTCTGAGGTTGAACACAATTTTATCCGAGATTTCAGATACGTCGAAGTTTCTGCACCATGGACCTAATCACCAGAGCTTGTACAGTACACAGCTGCAGTATTGTCCAAACATTTACAAGATTAAATCTCTGTGACTTACCAGTTTACACTTAAAAACGCTATGGTCGGCTGTACAATAGAAACAAGCAAAACACTTGTTGGTGCTTGTAATGAAGTTACAAAGCTAGCTTTAGGAGCTTGTCTTATTAGTTGACGCACTAGATGGTGTAGATGCCAAAGCTTCCAAAACGCGTTAAAATTTAAAAAAAATTGTTTCACGGTAAAAAAAATACCGCATTGACAGGTATTTTCTGTTTCAACTCCGTATCCCTGATACTTCCACCTTTTGTTTAATTTAGGTATTGCAGTAACTCGGGCAGAGTAATTGGAATTGTTGCTAGCCAATACAATAACTTGATTTTCTTTCGGCAGAATCACTTAAAGCTTCTAATGACTCAATTAATCAGGTGAGTTCAGTTTTTGCTAACTTAAGAATCATAGATCGCTGTCATGAAGGGAAAAAGTTCAAGGATAAAACAAAACTGATGAATTATCTTCTGCACGAATTTCCAGTGCTCCCCTAGCGTTACAATTTTAAACAATAAATCTGTTTCTGGAGGGGCAAGAAGCCTCTTCGCTTAGAAAGTCTGACTTCTTCCTGCTAAGTCTGCTGAGTCTGTATGACATACAATGCACTTATTTATTTCTGCCCGAACTCCATTGTTACCGTTTGAGATCCAGTATCACATTGTGTGTTTTTTCGGTATCTTAAATCTCCAAATTTGTATTTTTAAAGCGTCGGCCATATTACTCTGATTTTGCGCAATATTTTGATGTTGTCTGAAAAATGCTACCAAAATTGTTAATTCCAGAACTTGTAACTGTCATAACATGCTTTTTAAGCCTAATATGGCCATTCTCTTGGCTGAATTGTTATTAGAAATTACATACCGCCACAATACATAGTTTGATTGTTCTTGTGTATCTCAGAAATTCTATTTACGATAGTTTTGATTAGAGCTACCATTTTGTTGGTGGCTACCTTCTTGTGGTGGCTACATTTGCGGGTGGATTGCCAAATTTAAAAAAACTGAGTGAGGTAGGAACTAATTGAATACAATTGGCGGTGGTATCTTTTTTACTTTTTTAAATGAATTTATTGTTATTCATAATCTTGCAAATATCCCAAATTGTATTTCGGAAAGGAAGATTAGAGTGAGTAGGATTTTGTTTCGTGGGAATACCTTGACGAATCGACTGATGAATTTGGAATCGCGAGATACAAAGTTCCTCCTCATACTCATATCAACTCACCCACTCAACATGTTGGTAAAATATGAGTGGATTTATTTCAGACAAAGTGATATTACCCCAATTTTAGGTCTTCATAGGATCGTAACTATATATTCAAATGGATTAAGATGCATGATCGTTTATCTGTAACTATAAAAGTGTGGTATCAATGCAAAATGGATGGGATGACAATTAAAACAATTAAATAAATCAACACAAATAATTTATTTGACTAAAATTGTATTTGAAAATATTTTGAACAATAAACGATATCCATTTAACCTTTACTCGTCGGTTGCCTTAAATATCAACTCCAACATATTGTCACCCGCCTTGATGATTTGAATGGAATTATCCGGGTCATTGTATTTGAGCATTACATTTTCTTTTCTGCAGCAAACCTCTATATTCTCATCTGTTGTCGCCAAATATTTAACATCGATCGTGTATTCAACATTTGGTTTCAAAATTATTGAATCACCAAGATTAATTAGTTTGTCACCCCAAATCCAAAAACCAGGTTGGTTAAAAACAATTTTCTGACACTCGTTAGTTTTGATATCTTTTGCCGTAATTTCTATTTCGATATCGTAATTTCTATATCGAGTTAACTGCAAAAATTCTCGATAGCCAGTCCCCAACTTAAATACTGCATGGAAAATCACAAACCATCACGATTGATCGAGTCGTAGGGCTGCCGGAAATCCAGGAACACCTGATGTACAGAGATTGTCCACCCATAATATTTAGATAGAATCATCCGCAGTGAAAATGCCTGATCAGTGAGCATATCGCGGCCACTTTTAACTCATCAGGCATAACTTCGGTTCACCATACTAATCGAATATGGTCAAAAAGACCGTTTCATGAAGAGCAACGAGTTCCAGCCGATACTTCTTCATGCATGTCATTAGTCCCTCTAACGCTTCTGGTTTTCTAAGTGATAGCACGTTCCACGTGCCAATCCCAATTCTCGTGTCCGGGTACTTGAGGGGAGTACATTATAAACAGATTGTTTTTTACGGATGCGGGTCATCAGCCTAGCGATCCAACCATTTAATCGCTTCCTACGACAAGCAAAATAACCGTATATAAATAAATTTGAGACATCTAAGTGCTACCCGATCAAAGCGGTCACAATAAAAATAATCCTAAACCACTAAATACCATCAGCTGTAAGAAGATATACACAAAACAGCCATAATACAAATTCGTTTGGATCGTTTTGAGTTCATGCACATCTATGCAAAACGCAGCTCACACCTTTCAGCGTTTCATGCGCCGACAAAATCGTCAATTAATTGAATTCAGTGTTTGCCTACCTATCGATGATATTCTGGTTCGATCGATGATATTCGCAATCGCAGTCTGATTTTAACAAATCCTAAACGTGTGTATTCGGGGCAACATCGCAGAGTTGTTTTAGTCTCTTTCTTCGCAAGGGAGAATCTTGGTTACATATCAACGTTTTCTTAAACCAAATGCGTAGCGCTTTATCGGAACGGTTAATCACTATCACCGATCTCTCCACTGCCCTTTCTTAATTCTCTTTATTCCCTATTCTTTGCCGCATAGTGGATTTTTCTCTTCGCTAATGACTTGCTTCGTGTGACTATCGTGTGAGATTCACCCTCTCGAGGTGGTTTATGTATAGAACTTAAATAGTTTATCAACCTGGAATTATGGGAGACCCACTAGCAGGGAAAATTGTAATTTGAATGAATCGTGTGGAATGTTTTTGAAATAACTGGCACCCGACAGTGTCAAGGAGAATATTAAATTCTGTTTCCATTATTTGCATCCATAAAGGCAGATGCAGCCACTTGACTGTATCGAAGGAATATTGCAACCTATAGTGTCCGCATCAGAAGACTCTGAATAAATGCGTCGTCTGTCAAATATGTATTTAGTATTAGCTAGTGCTGCTGCGATAGGTCTCTGGCCAAATCATAAAATACAAATCCAATAAGTGGTTTCTGTAATTCCACCAATTCACAAAAGTTGTTCGGCGAATTCATGAAATTCACGCGTCCAAAGTAAATCGATAATACTTCTCGAACCATTACTTGTTTTCGAGTTAAACACAGACGGTGCATAGTAATTTATGAGATTTAAATGGTTATCAATGTAGAAGGGTAAAACAACTGGACATCCTCTTCTAACTTTTAAATTATGTCTACAAAATTTTTATGACTTGCCACCTCCTCCTAACTGCTATCGAAAATTAGTCACCATACCAAGAGCGTGGTAAAACAATGAGTAACTCCTCCTGCTTAATCCTAACGAAACTGTAAGAACCATAAACTACGAGGACAATAAAACATCTGTGCATATCTGTTTTATGACAGTCTATTGTCAGGCATGAACATATTCTAACTACCACAAACATAACATTTTACTACGAGATAAGAATTTTTGTATATAATGTGGTTCGGTGGTCAAATAAATCCACAGTTAAGTTTCGCGCATTGCTACATTCGTGTGTTAACAGTAAAAGTGACAAGTTTCTTTGAAATATTCCAAAAAATGAATTTTAAACTAAATTGTTCGCCACATCTGAGTATGTCTGAAATTACAAAAAAATTGTTCAATCGTAATTTCCTCTCCGACATACAATTTTGTGTGGGCGATAAAATCATTTATGCTCATTCCCTTGAGCTTATGAAGCGGAGTGTGGTGTTCGAGCGCCAATTGGAGGAAACGTTAGGCGAAAAAAAGTTAATTCCGATCACCGATTGCACGTACGAGAGTTTCCTGGAATTTGTCCGTTTCATTTACACCGACGAGTGTGAAATTAATAACGGCAATGGGTTGGAGTTGTTTAAATTGTCAATCAAGTATAAGATAATAATTCTGGAGAATCGGATTATTAATTCATTAAATTCGTATGAATGGGATTTGCAATTATTTGAATACTGCGTCTTGGAAAAATACCAAATCCCACGCCATCGAATTGATCAGATAATGTCATTATATTTTGTAAAGTTTTTAACAAACGTAACATTTTCCACACTCCATCCGGATGCTGTAAACGAGATTTTACAATTTGATGAAATCGAACAAGGCATGACCGAAGTCCAAATATTCAATGCATTGGCTGGTTGGATGGTTAACTATTGCAAGCAGCATGAAATGTCATTATCCCAAGGGCGGCAACGATTCGATGATCTCGTTAAGAAAATTCGCTTCCCAGTGATGACAAATGATGAGATACGTGAGTGTGTCAAGAAATATCCCGGATTATTAAATGATAGTGATTGTATGTCAATTGGGAAGCAGGTCTTGTTTGGGAGCGAGAATGGAAACGATTTATGGACATCAAAACGCAGAACTAACTGCGAATCAAAATACGAGTGTAGACAATTCAATCGTGACCATGTATTTGAAACTAAATTTTCTGTTTCAAACGAAACGATTTTAAATGGAATTCGGATTGCCTATGACCTGAGTTGGAACGACATCGAAATAGAAATTACGGCAAAAGATATCAAAACTAATGAATGTCAGAAAATTGTTTTTAACCAATCTGTTTTTGACTGCTATGAAGATATAATAATCAATCTTGGTGATTCAATAATTTTGAAACCAAATGTTGAATACACGATCGCTGTTAAATATTTGGAGACAACAGATGACCATATAGAGGTATTCTGCAGAAAGAAAAATGTAAATCTTACATACAATGACCCGCACAATTCCATTCAAATCATCAAGGCGGATGACAATATGTTGGAGTTGATATTTAAGGCAACCGGCGAGTAAAGGTTACAGGGATATCGTTTATTGTTCAACAATAATGTTTCAAATACAATTTTAGTAAAATAAATTATTCGTGTTGATTTATTTAGTTGTTGTTATAGTAATCCCATCCAATTTGCATTGATACCTCACTTTTATATGGTTACAGATAAACGATCATGCATCTTAATCCATTTGAATATAGTTACGATCCTATGAAGACCTAAAATTGGGGTAATATCACTTTGTCTGAAATAAATCCACTCATATTTTACCAACATGTTGAGTGGGTGAGTTGATATGAGTATGAGGAGGAACTTTGTATCTCGCGATTCCAAATTCATCAGTCGATTAGTTAAAGTATTCCCACGAAACAAAATCCTTCTCACTCTAATCTTCCTTTCCGAAATACAATTTGGGATATTTGCAAGATTATGAATAACAATAAATTCATTTAAAAAAGTAAAAAAGATACCACCGCCAATTGTATTCAATTAGTTCCTACCTCACTCAGTTTTCTTAAATTTGGCAATCCACCCGCAAATGTAGCCACCACAAGAAGGTAGCCACCAACAAAATGGTAGCTCTAATCAAAACTATCGTAAATAGAATTTCTGAGATACACAAGAACAATCAAACTATGTATTGTGGCGGTATGTAAGTTCTAATAAAAATTCAGCCATATTAGGCTTAAAAAGAGAATGGCCATATTAGGCTTAAAAAGCATGTTATGACAGTTACAAGTTCTGGAATTAACAATTTTGGTAGCATTTTTCAGACAACATCAAAATATTGCGCACCATCAGAGTAATATGGTCGACGCTTTAAAAAGACAAATTTGAAGAGATAAGATACCGAACAAACACACAATGTAACACTGAATCTCAAATCTCAAATAAGTGCATTGTATGTCATAGAGACTCAGCAGACTTAGCAGGAAGAAGTCAGACTTTCTAAGCGAAGATAATTCATCAGTTTGGTTTTATCCTTGAACTTTTTCCCTTCATGACAGCGAGCTATGATTCTTAAGTTAGCAAAAACTGAACTCACCTTATTAATTGAGTCGTTAGAAGCTTTAAGTGATTCTGCCGAAAGGAAATCAAGTTATTGTATTGGCTAGCAACAATTCCAATTACTCTGCCCTAGTTATAGCAATACCTAAATTAAACAATAGGTGGAAGTATCAGGGATACGGAGTTGAAACAGAAAATACCTGTCAATGCGGTATTTTTTTAACAATTTTTTTTATATTTTAACGCGTTTTAGAAGCTATGGCATCTACACCATCTAGTGCGTCAACTAATAAGACAAGCTCCTAAAGCTAGCTTTGTAACTTCATTACAAGCACCAACAAGTGTTTTGCTTGTTTCTATTGTGAAGCCGACCATATAGCGTTTTTAAGTGTAAACTGGTAAAACAAAGAGAACTAATCTTGTAAATATTTGGACTATACTGCAGCTGTGTACTGTACAAGCTCTGTTGATCAGGTTCATGGTGCTGGTATTTCGACAAATCGGAAATCTCGGAGAAAATTGTGTTCAGCCTCAAAAAACATAAATCTTATTATCGAATTCAGTTGTGAAGGTCGAAATTTTCAAATTTTGTTACGGAGTCAACGTCCCAATAATTGAGAGCTTCGCAAATATCAACTTTTGTGCCCATTATGCTGGAATTTAAGGAAAAGGTGTTAAGTACACAAATTTGACAATACGCGGTCTAGAGTTTCTGATTACATTTCTGAGCACATTTCTAAGATTTACCGCCATCTTATTCCCAAATCAGACCGATCTCTACTACAGAACGATGTCTAGATATTAGTTAGATACTGTGACTTATGGTACATGACAAGTGGGCCGATGATGGCTATTCAAAACTTGTCCAGATGACTTTTATGTTGATGGCCTCAGACGCAAGTACCATTCATGAATCTCCTATATTTGTGATAAAAGATTTGATTGAATTATTGCCAAAAGGTGGTTTCGAATTACGGGAATGGGCCAAAAATGTATGGTGGGTTTCAAACTTCATCATTATCACTGGACTGGCGTGAATTAGAATTTTGTCTATGACGTGTTGAGTCTGTCTCCAATTAATAGTATTTCAAGGCTTATATAGTCGGTCTCGATGCGATGTCGGTTCATGCATAGTCACAATAAATGATTCCTCTAAAAAATATTAAATTTCATGATTGCTGCATAACATCGAGTTCAGGTATAGATCCCATCAGATCGTCCAAGTCATTATAAAATAAGTTTTTATCTTGATTCTGTCTGACTTCAGTCGTAGCGTGTGCTCAAATTATCGACTGGTTGGCTAACTTCATGCGCAAGCGAAGCATACACAATAGGTTACTGAGTGCTTGGAAATCCAAAACATCCTTCTTTATCTGCGACCCAAGAAGAAATCCAGCTCCAAGATTTCCGTGATCATCTCCACTATTGAGCAATGTATAGCACTAGGACACATGGTCTCCACTTTTACCCCTGCGAGTTTCTTGAAAAGCAACGAGTTCCAGCAAATACTCCTTCATGCATGTGCCTTCCAACGCTCCTAATTCCCTAACTGACTGCACGTTCCTTATGTTGATCCCAAATCTCGTATTCGGGTATTAGGGCGGGGGTCTGGTGTTGTTTTGGCGGTATCTATTTCTCCTTTTGTTGACTTTATAAACAGATTGGTTTTTACGGATGTGGCTCATCATCCAACCGTTTAGTCGCCTCCTACGACAAGCAAAATATACTGTGGTGTTGTGCTTGATAGATCAGGGCGACGATTTCATATATAAATTCAATGAAAGGAACTGAATGTGAAAGCTTTATTTGTACGGGTCACATTAAAGCTGATTCTAATTAATCGATTTAACTGATTTTTAATATTTTAAGGCAAAAGCTGGTCTTTACAAAACAACGAAACAAAAAAGCTCATATAAAAAAAATTATTAGTTCCTGCAAACACTCTCCAAATGGTTGCGCTGTTATTTCTTGAAATTTTACATGTTAGTTTACACAAAAGCTCTTTCCCAGTTCAAAAAGTTAACAAAATTTTCATTTTTGATAAAATTTTAAAGTTTTAGAAAATTCAAATCATACACCAGTTGCATTAACAAAAGCTTGTCACATCATTATCTTAACATTCAACAGCGAAATCTTGTCAAAATTTTTAATTATTTACTAGTTCGAATAAAAGCTTTTAAAATTAAAATAATATTACAAAGCTACTTAGAAAGCTTTAACAAATTTTGAAGTGGTCGCCTATTTTAAAATGTATTTAAATGGCGGCCGAATGCTCAGATTGGTAAATTATTCTTAATTTGTATATTACGTCTCCCAACTTCCTAAATTCGGTGTAGTGCTTTAAACTGATCTCTGAAATTCTTTGAAAATTTATATAAATATGAATTATGCGTTAATATTTTGGAAAACTGGAATGGCTATGATTTATAAAAGCTCTTCCATAAACGACTTCTACAAGAGAACATACGCAACTTCTTATCAAAACGTACGAGTTAATTAGTTAAGAACACCTAAAAGCTAAGCTTTTAAGACAGCGTATATTCAAATTTATATTTGTTGATCCTTAAACTTCGATAAAGCTATCGGAACTTACAACACGTAATTGAATATGGTTCTGGATTTATTATAAAACCTCTCTATAGAACTGATATATACGCGATACAAAAAAGCTTTACAATTTTAAATTTTTCGTAAGCTATTTAATTTGTAAAATTAATTTAAATCAAAAGCTTTTCAATTCATAAATTAGATATTTAGATTTTGATTTTTACAACAATGAGTACGAACAATGTTATCTGTCGAAAACAGAAGATTTTCGTGCAAGAGGGGGTAACTTCTCAGAAAAGAAAGCTGCACCGGAGGCATCAATACTGATGCGAAGTGTTCCATTGTCTATTGGATCAGCCAGAAGAGTGGTTTGAGTGAGAACAACTTTAGTTCAGTTAAAGCCAGCTTCTCACTTGGGTGGTCATGAAAATGCACTCTTCTCAATCATATTTCCAAGATTACCTGATATGGCTGAGTATTGAAGCAAGACGTTCGGCTAATCGAGGGATGAGGCGATGGTAATAGTTAACCATGCTCCCGAAACGCTACAATTACCTGCTCGAATTCACTGCCTCGATTCGATCCGCGATAGCTGGTGATGGCTGTTGTTTGCGTATATCCTCTGAAGCGACGGGTATTTGATGGTAAGCAAAGCACCCACGAGATCTGTTTTGGACAAAATGATGCATTTTTCCAGGTTACTTGTTACCGTAATCCCTTTTAATTGGAGACAAGGTTGCCAATCGTTGCTGTCGCGCTTTGGTACTATATCCGCATCCGTTGAAACATTAATATCAACTGTCCTCACTGTTTGGAACGACGAAAACGTATGCACCAGTGTCGATGAGAAAACTAAATTTGGATATGCGACTATTAATAGTTAAGCGATGATTGTGACATGTCCCATCAATCGTCTCATTTTTTTTGGGACGAGTTAGTTTTCCGGCGGGCTTTTGATATTTGTGGAAGGTTTTTGTCCAAACAAACACCCTTCATATCTTCTAGCGTTACCGGCGAAATTTACCGGCATAGCCAATATCCACTATAGTAGTTTATGTGAACTACTACCTGATCCAGAGCGCTGTTGAGATCGTATGTTAGCAAGTGAAATCTCTATAGTGGACCCAACCAGAGAGGTTTCAATAATTGGGAGTTTACTGCTGTAGAAAAATCGTCTGTTTCTTAGAGGTGGCGGTAGAATTCTGAAAAGGTGAAATCACCCATTTTTGTATATTTAAGATGGTTTGTGATTCTACACCGTGTTCTGAAATTGATTGCCTCTTGTTGAAATTGTTGAAATCGGGAGGTTTACGGAATAGTCGACTGCCTACTGAATCTGTTTTCGTTATTTGTTATCCGTCTAACCTTAATCAATGCCTCGCGTTGTTTAAGACAGATTCTCCAGCAATATTTTCTTTTATTTCCAGACAGCGGTTTATTGACTTTTACATAATAAAACGATTAGTAAACGTGAAACCTGAGAGGCAAATATTTTTAATATTTTTTAGATTTTATTCCGTTTATTAAATCGAAGCAAATAAAATGGACAGGCCACCCCAAAAATAGTTATCAAAGGTAGAGATATAATTAGCTATCTGTACTAGAAGTTTAACATTTTATTAGCGAAAGTTCAAAATTAGAAATCACGTGTTCACCATTAACTAATTTATTTTTTTAAATCGATTTCTTATCAATACAAAACTGAATTGGGCTCAACGACGATCCAAAGACGAATTGTGATGAAGGAATATTCGAAAAACGTCAGCCCAATGAGAACTAACCTATACACAGCGACTTTTCACATTACACGATACTCTAGAAGGGTACTGTGAGATATGCCATACGAGCACACTTGATGGAAAGCTTTAGTCATCTACGAGAACGCAAAATGAATAGCCCAAATTCAACATTGGCCTAGAGAACAATAGACATATTGATAACCAAAATTTTGTTCGACTGGTTGGATCATCTCATGCAAATTTGCCCTCAAATTATGACGACACTAAAATTTCAACATTATATGGTTTGATATTATTTAATCGTCTTCTAGCGAACGATGTAAAGACGTTAATCCGTATTTGAATGCAATTGTTGAGGAGCGATTTGATGAGGCACTCAAAGATGCTCGAAATGTTGATGAACTAATCGCATAAGGTGATTTGACACCAGAAGAAATGGAACGTGATACACCATTGCTGGGGATTCCGCTAACCGCTAAAGAAAGTATCGGTGTGAAAGGGATGTGTAATCAGGCGGGACGAAAACTTAAGAATAAATATGTGGCACGGGACGATGCATCATGTGTTAAACAGGTTAAAAAGTACGGGGCTATTATAATGTGCATCACGAACATACCCGAACTGTGCATGATTTGGAAGACGTACTTACTATAAAGTGACAGAGATTACAAGAAATCATCACAATTTACACCTAACACGTCTGTCTGATCATCACGTCTCCCCGCTATATTTACCGGTGTATGGGGCAACAACCCAACCTCGTATGTATAGTTAGTCCGGACGGTCATGTTCTTGGCAGTACAATATCGTTTTGGGGTGAGGTTTTCACGATCGCCCCGATGACACGATACGCAGTCGATATGCCGCTACTATTAAAGTGCATGAAAGATCCAGACGGTCCAGTGGTTCAACTGAACAAGAAGATCAGCATAAACGATATTAAATTCTATTTCATGGAAAACGTTGGGACCGATCGGAATGCTTCGGCCGCTTAGCTCAGAAATGCGTAAAGGTATTCGTATAATGAGCAACTCAAATTGGCGTTCGACAGTTCAATGTATGACATGCTCAAAATCGAAGAAATCGAAACGAATTACTATCAGACCGATAACGGCGAGGAAAAGAAAAATCCACGCACCTAGCTACTGAAATACTTTTGCTGCATGTCGGACAGTACATTTAATTCGGTGATTTTTGCAACGCTACAGGGTATCATTAATTTAGTGCCGGAATCACGCCATCAGAAATGTGATTCGATTCGGAAGAGCCTTAAGCAGCATTTTAAAGATTTGCTTGGCACAAATGGCGTATTCTTGTATCCAACATTTCCAGCATCGGCGCATCGACACTTTCAAATCTATCAGAAAATTGTAGACGCATCGTATATGATGGTGTTCAATACGCTCGGGCTACCGGTTACGAATTGTATGATTGGATTGGACAAACATAAAATGCCAATCGGGATACAGGTACATACAGAGTTTAATCAGTAATCCGTTCAAAACTATTTATTACTAAAAATTATTTCAATTTATAGGTCCGTGGCCAATCCCGGAAGATCACCTCGCATTGGCGGTTGAAAAAGAAATTGAGAAACGTTTCGGGGGCTGGGTGCATCCGCCACACAACGATATGGAGAAAGTAAATCTGTTGTAGGCGAAAGTCGTCATTGAAAATCTTGCTAAAATAATAGATAATTTCATTTTTATTTTGTGTTGTTAATAAATCTCGTAGCTAGTTAAGTATAATAAGAGAAATTGTATATGTGTAGCATATGACGTAATAATAGTAGTTTGTATACATATACAACACTAAAAACTAATTTCCAAATAAACTCTGTGGGCTAAACGCGTATTTGCATTTGTAATTAGTATGTGTAGTCATAAACCAGGAACTGTGATTCATTTAAAATTAATAATTATAAATAAATCTTCATAAATAAATAAAAATAGTTTTGGCTTAATTAATTCAACCAAAATCGGTTGCATTTTGCATACTAACCGAATTGCCGGACATCTACTAGTACGAAATGAAACATATTGCTCGCCTTATTTGGTTTGCGCTCTTGCTGGACGCAACAGTATACCCCATCTAACGTTTTAAAATATAAACTAATATAAATATGCACAAACGCAATACTGGAGCGAATTGTGTATCAGGATATGTTTCAATTAGTTCCATGATAAAAGTTAGGTTTTCCAGAAATCATCCATACAACTACTCCAGAAAACCATAAATTTAATATTTTCTGGATATTCTATGGCCGATTCTAGCCAATATAGAGTATGCACAAACGCGATACTGGGCCAAAATGTGTATTATTGTATTTTACAATTAGTTCCATGATAAAAGTTATGCTTTTTGAAATTTTTTTTGTGACTTGATCATAAAACATTTATATTGAGTTATATTGCGTATACAGTTGGCCGATTTTGGCCTATTCTAGTCATTATATAGTGTTGAGCAAAATAATTTAGTGATGCACAATGTGGCACAACCGAAATATATTAAGAAATGTAAGTAATTTATTAAAGGAATATTATGGGTTTTCTGGTGTGATAATCACGTCAGAAAACCCTTCGTATTTCTTAAAGTATACTATGCACAAATTTTTTAGCGAGAGGCACAAATTGGCACAATCAAATCCAAGTATAAAAAATATAAAATATTTGGGTTTTCTAAAATGGGATTTCTGGTGTGATGCTCGCTAACTTTCCGTCTCAATTGTAATTAGAATCCGATAAGAAAATTGTTAAATAAATAAAGAATAATATAATTTTAGTTAGTCTTAAGCAAGCATTCGAACATTGTAGTTAAAAATTAAATAAAGAGAAAATAAAAATTACTTAAATTTTTATTTTATTAGTTATGTAAAACCCCATAACATAATTGGCGCAGCCGTCCGGTTAGTGAAAGTCAGTGAAAGTGTAATAGTGCCGTGGTTAACGAATAAAAATTAATCAAAAGTGAATCCGTGAAATAAATTTTGTGAATTTATAATACATCTCTGGCTGAAGGTTATAAACCGCTAAGAGGAGTAGTGATTCCACCGCCTCACTTCACCAAGACAACACTAGCACCTGTGACACCACGACAGCAAAATTTAGAAGAACGACGTGCGAAGTTCCAAGAGAGACGCAGTTCGTAATCCTAAATTATAAGGTAATAAATTTTAATATTTTTTTTCTTTTTTTCCAAAATTATAACCTATTTTGACTGACACGTGTACTACAAGATAGGCACGAACTTGTCTTTAATTCGTTATTTGCGTAAAATCGAGTGAATTTTAAAATTGTTACCATACGGCAAACCAGCGCACTACAAGATAGACGCTAAACTGTCGTTCCGTGAAACTACAAGATAGGCACGGAAAAACTAAATAACGTAAATTTACGTACGAAACGAGAGTCAATTTTTCTATCAAATCGAAATATTGACTACCAAGAACTCGAAATGACAGAGTTACAAGACGTTTCGAATCAATTGGTTCAAGTTTTAGAACAACTTAACCAAATTTCAAATAAACAAAATGAGCACGAACAGGCACTGGCCTATCTGAACAGAGCAGATAAGGATCAGTACCCAGCTCAAAAACCATTAATTCTCGATGTATTCCGGATTCCAGATCCAATAAAATCTATCCCTAATTTCGATGTAAATCGAAAACAGCTGGGATCATGGCTAAAAACTGTCGAAGATACCTTAGGTTTTTTCGAACCACTCGTTCAAGACCAACAAATGAGGATTTATTGGCAAGCCGTGCAAAATAAAATTGAAGGCAAGGCAAAAGATATTCTTTGCTTAGCCGGAAACCCCCAAACTTTTGGGGAAATTAAACAAATTTTAATGGAATCTCTTGGAGATAAACAAGAGTTATCCTTTTACAAGTCCCAACTTTGGGCAACACAACAAATGGACAATATGTCCATTCATGTGTATTATAATAAAACAAAAGAAATTTTGCAGAGCATTAAAACTCTAGCAAAACAAAATCCAATGTACAACCAGTCATGGGTTGCGATAAGCGCATTCATAGAGGAAGATGCACTTGCTTCATTTATCGCAGGCCTAAAAAGGCCATATTTTGGCTACGCGCAAGCAGCTAGGCCCAAAAATCTCGAAGAGGCCTACGCATTTTTATGCAAGTTCAGCGCGAACGAGACAATTTCCAATTATTCAAAGAAAACGTCTGAAATAAAAACCCACAGTCACAATCGGGTCCCACATCAGTCAGAACAATTAAATTTCAAAAGACAGCAATACCCTGTCACTGAAAAGAAACCTTTAGGACCGACACAAGAAAATTCAAAACCAATCCCAATGGAAATAGATCCCTCGATTAGATCTAGAAAAACATTCAACGCTAGAATGATAAATACCCACGAAATCCCAGAAAATACTGAAGAACCAATCAATACCGATTCAGAAAACGAAAATTTTTGGGAGGAACAGCAACCAGATACAGAAGGCTAAACTTTCTGCCGTATCTGAAATGCTACAATAAAATGAATAAAAAAAACTATTTCCCTATTAATAGACACTGGGGCCAATAAAAATATAATAAGGCCAAATATTATTCCAAAAAAACTTTTAGAACTTGAAACAACAACGGTAAAAAATATTTTAGGAACTCAAGATGTATCAAAAAAAGGAAATATAAATTTCCTCGGGTTCAACTTACCCAAACAAACCTATTTTGAATTAAATTTTCATAAATTTTTTGATGGCATCTTAGGATCCCAATCAATGGCGGCAATGAACGCTAAAATCGACTACAAAACTAGTACGATATCTTTAAATAATAATATTTTAAAATTTTACCGTTATTACCCAACAAAAAATTTCTACAACCACGCAGTTACGTTCAATACTAAAACGAACGGCGATTGGGTAGTTTATGAACACAGTAAATTAAATGACGAAATCACAATTTTACCAGGGGTATACAAGGCCCAAGATTTTAAAACTACTGTTAAAATAACCACTTGCAATCCGGAACCGCCTTCAAAATTATCTAAATTAGGCATAACAGTGAACAATTTTGAGACAATCGAACCTATTCCAATCAATTTTAACACACCAGTAGACAAAAATATAATCGAAAAATTAATCCGAACCAATCATTTAAGTAAAATCGAAAGAGAAATGCTAATAAGAGCAATCCACGAAAATCAAGAGGTACTGTTGAAACAAAATGAAAAACTTTCATCAACAACAGTAATCAAACACCAAATATTAACAACGGATGAAAATCCAGTTTACACGAAAACATACAGATATCCACACCACTACAAAAAGGACGTGACTGAACAAATCCAAGAATTACTAGACAGCGGAATTATACGGAATTCAAACAGCCCATATTCATCTCCAATCTGGGTGGTACCGAAAAAAGCAGACGCCTCCGGAACCCAAAAAGTGAGAGTCGTTATAGATTATAGGAAGCTAAACGAAAAAACGATAAACGATAAGTTTCCGATCCCTCAAATTGAGGAAATTCTTGACAGTCTCGGAAAATCTGTATACTTTTCAACCCTTGATTTAAAATCTGGGTTCCATCAAATTCCGATGGATACAAAATACCAAGCAAAAACTGCGTTTTCCACAGACAAGGGGCACTTCGAATTTACTCGTATGCCTTTTGGGTTAAAAAATGGCCCAGCAACTTTTCAACGTGCCATGAATCACGTATTAAACGACTTAGTAGGAAAAACTTGCTATGTATATCTAGATGATATCATAATTGTGGGTCACAACCTAGAAAACCACATTGAAAATCTCTGCAAAGTTTTAAAACGTTTGGCACAATTTAACTTAAAAATACAATTGGACAAGTGTGAATTCTTGAAACGAGAAACAGAATTCCTCGGACACCTTATCACTCAAAACGGAGTAAAACCAAACCCCGATAAAGTCCAAAAAATCATTGAATGGCCATTACCGACAACACAAAAGCAAGTCAAACAATTCCTTGGACTCGCAGGTTACTATCGACGCTTCATTAAGGATTATTCGAAAATAACAAAACCAATGACTAAATTTCTAAAAAAAGATAAGGATGTTGATGTAAGAGATGCCGACTATATTAAATCATTTGAATCACTAAAGGAAATACTGTCCACGGACCAAATATTAGCCTATCCTGATTTTTCAAAACAATTTATATTGACAACGGACGCCTCAGACTATGCTCTTGGTGCAGTGTTGTCCCAAATTCAAGATAACATAGAAAAACCGATTGCTTTTGCATCAAGGACCCTAAATTCTACTGAAATAAATTACGCGACTAATGAAAAAGAAGCATTAGCCATTATCTGGGCTGTCAAGAAGTACAACCCATACCTACACGGTAATAAATTTACTTTGGTCACCGACCACAAACCCTTAACTTTTATAAAGACTTCGGAGAAAAACTCCAAAATATTAAGATGGCGGTTAGAGTTGGAAAACTTTGACTACAACATCATATACAAAGAGGGAAAGACCAACGTTGTCGCGGATGCGTTAAGCAGAATACCCTACACCAATAAAAATATGGAAATAAACTTGAACGAGAATAACGCTACTTCACGGGAATATGACGAAAATAGTCAGAAGTCAAATTCCGAGGGTAATTCTTTGCAGAATCATGCAACAAGTGATTCCGACACAATTCATTCAGCTAATACTTCAGATGAATATTTTCTCCATTTTGCTGACCGACCGGTAAATTATTATAGAAACCAAATAATTTTCCGAATTTCGTCGAGTATGGACACGATCATCTCAGAAGAAATATTTACAAACGTACATCGAAATATAATTATTAAAGATGACTTCAGTAAAGAAGATATAACTCATTATCTAAAAAGATATCACAACAATAAACAAACCGCGATACTCGCTCCTGAAATCCTGTACGGAAGAATACAACAATCATATAGAGAAAATTTTTCACAAAATGGACATTTTGTGCTGGTCAGTAAAATAGTAGAAGACGTAACTAGTGAAGATAGGCAGGACACTATAATCACTAAAGAACACAATAGAGCACATAGAGGGATAAAAGAGGTAGAGAACCAAATTAAAAGATCCTATTATTTTCCAAACATGATAAAAAAAATCAAGAGTTGCATTAACAGCTGTAATATCTGCAACACCCATAAATACGATAGGAAACCGTATAATATAAAATTATCCCCAAGACCAAGTACAAAAAAACCTTTAGAAAGAATCCACATCGATATATTCATAATCAATAAAACTAATTTCTTGTCTATTATAGACGCATTTTCAAAACACTTGCAAATGATACATATCGATACAAAAAATTTAAACAGTATCAAAAGTGCTATAACAAAATATTTCACCATTTTTGGAATACCTAATCAAATTATTTCCGACCACGAAACTACATTTCAGTCGATACAATTTAAAGAATATCTAAGTAATCTAAATATAAAACTCGAATACGCCTCCTCATCCGAGTCAAATGGACAGGTTGAGAAAGCACATGCTACCATAATAGAAATTTATAACACGAACAAACATAAAATTCCAAATGGTAATACCCGAACCATTATAGAACTCTCAGTAGCACTTTATAACAATTCAATACACTCTACAACCGGATTCACTCCTAATGAAATCATTTTTAATCAATCTGATATATTAAACCCAGAAGAAAGAAATGATAAAACAAAAACAATTTTTAAAGAAGTAAAAAATAAGTTAGAAAATAATATTAATGTAATGAAAAAACAAAATAAAACTAGAGAAGAACCCCCTGAATTAATTGACAAACAATCAATATTTATAAAACCAAATATTAGAAACAAAACTCAACCAAGAGGCATCAAAACACAAGCAAATTGCATAACTAGTAAAACATTTAAAACACCTAAAAATATAAAACGAAATAAAAATAAAATTAAGAGATTGAAAGAATAAATAATAATGTAAAATTTTCCCATTTCAGAAATGTTATTAACAAGGGTTTTTATGCTCTTCATTGTAATATTTTGTAATCATAAATGCAAAACTCACAAACTAGAAATAAGATATTTACATCAAGACCCTCTGGTATTATTAAAAATTAATAATTGTAAAATTCAAACAGGGGTAATAAAAATAATTCATCCAATTAATCTCACTAACCTAGAAATAACCATAAACACTATTAACAATATTGTAACCAATAGAATAGAAGATAAGTTAGAACTATACACAATAATTAAGCAAAAATGTAAAAAAGCGTATGATAACTTTTATCAAATAAAACCGCCAAAACACACACGACAAAGAAGATGGGATGCCCTAGGCACAACATGGAAGTGGCTAGCGGGAAATCCAGACGCTGATGACCTACGAATGATCAATGGCACGATGAACGATCTTATAAACCAAAACAATCATCAATTTAAAATAAACAATCAAATCGATAGAAGAGTGCAGTTATTAACAGACGCCATAAACAATGTTATTGCCAATACTTCAATCGCCAACCAAGTTGTACTGACCGAGTTAGAATTGCTCACAATAATAATAAATATTGATACAATAAATTCAATACTAGGAGACGTTCAAGAAGCAATCATTAGGACGAAAGTTTCGCTACCTAGCAACAAAATAATTACCTTAAAGGAGATTATCTCAATCAGAAACATACTGGTCGAGCAAGGTGTCGAAATATCAATACCAGATGAAGCCCTCAAATTCATCACACCAAAAATTGCAATAAACAACGATACATTGTTATACATCCTAGAAGTGCCAAAACTGGAAGAACACAACTCAACAATAATGACGATTGCACCAGTGGTAGTCAACGGCAGCATTATCCAAAATTATCCACAATATCTTATCAAATCAAAATCAAAATTGTTCACAACCACCGAACACAACAACTTCGTCCAAAAATTCACCGAAATAAAAGAATTCAAAGATGACTGTATTAAACCTCTTATAATGGGAAGCAAAGCTCATTGCAACGTTACTTCAGAAATCAATACGTCAGTGCAATTCATTTCGGAAGATAAGTTATTGATAAACAACGCAAAGAACGCAGAATTATCATCAAACTGTGGACCAGATAAACGAACGTTAACAGGAAACTTCATCATAACATTCTGGAACTGTACAGTGATGGTCAACTCCGAAGAATTTCAATCATACGAATGGAAAAGCTCAGATGAAGTAATCCAAGGAGCACTACACAACCTCCAAGTTACGAGACATTTGATAACAACCCCATATATTGCTACAATCAACCAGGAAAATATTCAAAACAGAAAACAATTGAATAACGTCTACCTAAAGCAAATCAAACACCAAGCTTGGATATGGACACTTTCCGGAGGAATATCACTATCCACTGTTTGTATAATCACACTAATGCTATATATTTGTATCCGCAGTAACAACACAGTAATACAAATAAAGAATCCAGTTGAAGCTGTCCCGAATGCCACATCTATACAGCAGAGTAATCACAACATATCATATCAAGACCTACTAAGAAAAGCAGGTATCGGGCCAAAGGTCGAGGACGCCCTTTCTCCACCCCCGGGAGGAGTTATAGTTCCATAAGATACACTACTTATGCACTATGATAAAGTTGTGTTATTCATTATGTTATTTCGATATCAAATAACATCGAAAGACGCAAGATCAGCGTAACGTGCGAATCAACGACACGACTCAACGTGATAACCAACAAATCGTGGGAAATGTAGAGTCAGCAAACATACCAGTAACTTTCCGTCTCAATTGTAATTAGAATCCGATAAGAAAATTGTTAAATAAATAAAGAATAATATAATTTTAGTTAGTCTTAAGCAAGCATTCGAACATTGTAGTTAAAAATTAAATAAAGAGAAAATAAAAATTACTTAAATTTTTATTTTATTAGTTATGTAAAACCCCATAACATAATTTAATATTAAAATTTAGAATGTATAGGTAGCTCTGTTCTCAGAAAAGTGAATGTTTAAATAGGTTACTAATTTTTGTAGTAAATGCTATCAATTCATCATGCAAGTCGATGTTAGTGAAATATTTGCATCTTGAACCATGTTTAGTACAACAAAATACTAGTTTTAATAATTAATTACTTAAATAATATATTTATGGGTTTAGCTGCCGTCTATCGATTTTTTGTACAGCATCATATGGTTTAATCTTTGGTTTGAGTTTCAGATATTCAACATTTTATTTGCGCTTAGTGCCATCTATATGTGTACTATACAAGTGGTTTCAGCGAAGTTTAATACACAAATAATTTACAGTAAATAAAAATGTCGATAGAATGCATTAATATTTGTTTCGAGAAATTACTAGTTTGATGTGTATCGGATAAATTTATATGAAAATCTGTTTATGTCCGGAATTGCTCAGTATAAAATGAAATATTTGAATTTAAATTCTGAATAGAATTTAACAGTGATCCTTGGTGGGTGCACAATTTCTCTTGAAATTAGATTCGACGGTACTCGTGAGCGATGGTAGACAAACAACACTGTACCAGTCACACCGAAAACGTAGACTACTTTAGTAATAAACAGCCAGTAAAGCGCCAGGCCTAAACCAGGGATGGGCGAGGTAGATTACGTCATGTAATCTACGCGGTTGTCGACAAGTAAAATGTAACGTAGATTACAATGTATTGTTTTTTGTCAACATCGACAATTAAAATAATGTCGACTACCTAGCAATTTGAAATCGAATGCGCCAGTTCGGGAGTATTTTGTAAAAGCGTTCATCTAGAGGTGATTGATTCATTTGTTTCTTGCTGGCCGAATCATAAATTATTTTGCAAATGTATCTAGCTTGAAGTGTTTCAAAACCAATTTCATGTACTTTTCTTCATCCATCAAAACACATCCACTAAATTTTGTGAAAATTTTGTCAACAGTCTGGCATTTCTATTGTTGTTCAGCACTAATTTTTAATACGCCGGTGGTCGAGTAAACAGGGTCAATGCTGTTGAAATCGAAGACTCGAGTTCAAGACTCGTCAGCACCAATAATTTTTTAATTTAATTTCTGCAGTAAAAATGGTTCAACACAGATTCTGTTGAAATCTACATTCAATTTCAAATGATAATATACGGTAACGGTCAAATAAGCATAGTCCATCCCTGTTGCTAAAATTTTCCATTTTCTCTATTGAATTGGCAAATGTTAAAAATTGGTCTAGCATTATGTATATCAACCTTTTTGTCTATGATTTTTTGTGAGCCGTTTTATCCAATTTTTCTGCGAGCTTGTACACACTTTAGTTTAGAACTAATTGTCAAAACCACTCTGAGAATTGCCTACATTCATTATCGACGTTGTCTACGTTGTTGACGTTATCTATGGATTGTAGACACGTCAATGTAGAAAATAATAAATGACGCGTAAACGGATATCATTAGTTTTTGGAATAGCCTATAGCTGAATAAAAGATTTTTTTCAAAGGCTTGGCAACTATACTTTAGTAATTGATTACTGACAAGTTAATGAACATGTTTCAGGGCACTCTTGCATATAGTGCTAAACAGTTCGGGTTCAGACAAAATACATCCTCAGAGAACGCTATGATGAAAATGTTCAATACAGTTTAAGAGTTGCTGCATGTATTTATGAAGCTTTTGAAAATCTGTGGTGGCCCAAATATCATGAAAGAGTTCAATAAGATTATGAATTGCCCGGCAAAGCTTTTAGCATATGGTGGAACCATAAAAGTTTATTAAAATGTGAATATAAAATTCCTATACAAATGGCACGTATAAAAGATGAATATTGAGACTACTGACATTTTTAGGTTTGACGGTATTCGGGTACCGACTTAAACTTAATATTTGTATGGTCAGTGGCCAATAAGTGATTTTAAGGTTAAGTTGAATAGTTATTCGCTTCACGCTGTTTTAAAATGTTTGAGTCATGTGTGAACGTTTGGCGTTGGCTTCATAGAGACTATATATTGGTATCGAAACAAATTTATGTGTGGCAGAACCTGCGTGATACATATTTGCATCGGCCCGCAAAAATCCGAGTGAACGATTTCGCCTGGTTCTCTTGTTCTATTACACATAGGTCGTGATGGATGTCGGGGTCCACCAATCGAGGATCGATTAACTTGTATTGATTGAAGGCTCGACGGATTATTCCGATGTAAAAGCCGGTCACTGGGACAACGGTATCCATCATGTGTGCTCAAGCATATAACAATCCGTGGCAAGGTTAATACTGGTATCATGCCAAATATGGAAACGCTGCACAGAATACAGAATACACTTTCGTGCACACCTGCCAACTAAATGGTCACAGTCGAGACTCACTTCGACTACAACAAAATCATACAAGCGCAAAAAGCAGACTCGGAACTTCAGAATGTATTTTCTGGTTCCACACGTCGCACAAGTTCATCAATGCAACTAGAGCCTTATAAACCACCTTGGCTCGCTACTTCGAGCCGAGTATAAACAAACCCATTGGGCACAATCATGTTTAACCTTCCAAAAATGAAAAGCACAACGGCACATAAAATCGCCACTTGCACTGTTCGAAATTCCGCCTGGTCGATTCGAACATATTCATTCGGATATCGTATAGTCGTATAGGATTACTTGGTCGAACGATTCCACCGACAGCTTAAAAATATTCTCAAGGCCCGAGACGACACAATTCACTGGAGCTCCGAAGTACTAATCTTTCAACTTGGTGCCGGTTAAAGAAGAGCTGAAGTGGTCACCAGCTGAAATGGTTCAAACAATCAAGCTACCCGATAAGTACTTCATGAAAAATCCTTTACTGTCTCCAACCACAACCGGCACAGTCATCGACCAACTACGCAGCCAGCAAACGATATAAAACTGTCCGGTTCAACGTATAACGTCTCAAAAGCTATATGGTTTATCATCTGGAGAGGGGATACCTCACGTTATTCAATTGTACATATACACACGGAAACAGTAGGAGATTCACTACAGAAAAAAGTACCAAAATTACAACAACAGCCCAATGCATTGGTCAGAAAATGGCTAAGATGTCCAAAATTTCGGCGCCTATAAACAAAGTACCTTAATTAAATATTCGGCATAAACCAAAACCATCCGGAATGGTGGAAATTAGCGCACAAAAATGTCACTTATAACAAGACTGAGATACTTATACGACATATTTTACCATGATTGCTTCTTGAATGCAACTTATAAGGAATGTTATCACTTCAAAGATGGTTGAATAATTACAAACAAATAAGATTCGATTTACTAAAATTGTATTTGAAAATAATTTGAACAATAAACGATATCCATATAACCTTTACTCGACGGTTGCCTTAAATACCAATTCCAACATATTGTCCCCCGCCTTGATGATTTGAATGGAATTGTCCGGGTCATTGTATTGGAGCATTACATTTTCTCTTCTGCAGAATACCTCTATATGGTCATCTCTTGTCTCCAAATATTTAACAGCGATCGTGTATTCAACATTTGGTTTCAAAATTAGTGAATCACCAAGATTGATTATTATATCATTCCAGTAGCGAAAACCAGAATGGATAAAAACAATTTTCTGACACTCGTTAGTATTGATATCTTTTGCCGTAATTTTTATTTCGATGTCGTTCAATCTCAGGTCCCTGCCGATACGAAATCCATTTAAAATCGTTTCGTTTGAAACAGAAAATTTAGTTTCAAATACATCGCCACGATTGAATTTTCTCCGCTCATATTTTGGCTCGTAGTTAGTTCTGCGTTTTGATGTCCATAAATCGTTTCCATTCTCGCTCCCAATTACGATCTGCTTCCCAATTGAAATACAATCACTTTCATTTAGTAGTCCAGGATATTTCTTGACACACTCACGTATCTCATCATTTGTCATCACTGGGAAGCGAATTTTCTTAACGAGATCATCGAATCGTTGTCGCCCTTGGGATAATGACATTCCATGCTGTTTGCAATAGTTATCCATCCAATCAGCCAATGCATTGAATATTTCAACTACGGTCACGCCTTGTTGGATTTCATCAAATTGTAAAATCTCGTTTACAGCATCCGGATGGAGTTTGGAAAATGTTACGTTTGTTAAAAACTTTCCAAAATATAATGACATTATCTGATCAATTCGACCGCGTGGTAATTGGTATTTTTCCACGACGCAGTATTCAAATAATTTCAATTCCCAGTCATTCGAATTTAATGAATTAATAATCCGATTCTCCAGAATTATTATCTTATACTTGATGGACAATTTAAACAACTCCAACCCATTGCCGTTATTAATTTCACACTCGTCGGTGTAAATGAAACGGACAAATTCCAGGAAACTCTCGTACGTGCAATCGGTGATCGGAATACGTTTTTTTTCGCCTAACGTTTCCTCCAATTGGCGCTCGAACACCACACTCCGCTTCATGAGCTCAAGGGAATGAGCATAGATAATTCTATCGCCTACACAAAATTGTATGTCGGAGATGAAATTACGATTGAACAATTTTTTTGTAATTTCAGACATACTCAGATGTGGCGAACAATTTAGTTTAAAATTCATTTTTTGGAATATTTCAAAGAAACTTGTCACTTTTACTGTTAACACACGAATTTAGCAAAGCGCGAAACTTAACTGTGGATTCATTCCACCACCGAGCCGCATTATATACAAAAATTCTTATCTCGTAGTAAAATGTTATGTTTGTGGTAGTTAGAATATGTTCATGCCTGACAATAGACTGTTATAAAACAGATATGCACAGATGTTTTATTGTCCTCATAGTTTATGGTTCTATACAGTTTTGTTACGATTAAGCAGGAGGAGTTACCCTTTGTTTTGCTATGCTCTTGGTATGGTGACTAATTTTCGATAGCAGTTAGGGGGAGGTGGCAGGTCATAATTACGATATTATCAATTGTCCAGAAGCCATAAACCTTTTTGCATGGTTGCAGAAGTATTATCGATTTTCTCAACGACACAGTTATTTCAAAAACATTCCACACGGTTCATTTAAAGTACAATCTTCCCTGCTAGTGGGTCTCCCATAATTCCAGGTTGATAAAATATTTAAGTTCCTATGCATAAACCACCTCGAGGGGGTGAATTAGTGTTGTCTATTTACTTATGCAAAACGATTTTATCGAGATAGTCACAGGAAGCAAGTCTATAAAGGAGAGAAAAAATCAACTATACTTCAAAGAGTATATTGAATAAAGAGAATTAAGAAAGGGCAGTGGAGAGGTCACCGATAGTGATTAACTATTCCGATAAAGCGCTACACGTTTAGATGTTCATGAACTCAAAAAGCTCCAAACGAATTTTTATTATGGCGGTTTTGTGTATATTTTTCTACAGGTGATGGTGGTTTAGGATTAATTTGGTAGTTTAGGATTAATTTTATTGTGGCCCCTTTTGATCGGGTAACACTTAGATGTCTTAAAACTCTAAATTGATTTCATTATCACGGTTACTTAGGTTGTGGTAGGAGGCGATTAAACGGTTGGATCCCTAGGCTGACGACCCGCATCCGTAAAAAACAATCTGTTTATAATGTCAGCAAAAATGGATACCGCCAAAAAAACTCCGCTCGTGAACCCGGACACGAGATTTAGAATTTGCACATGGAGCGTGCTGTCACTTAGAAAACCCGAAGCGTTGGGGGGACTAATGACATGCATGAAGAAGTATCGGCTGGAACTCGTTGCTCCTCATGAAACTTGATGGCGAGTTTGTGGAGACTATCAAAAGGGTGATGGTGAGAGAATGATGTACTTTGCAATTGCTCACGACCTTAGAGTAGCAAGCACATTCTTCCCACACAAACAAATATTTTAAGAAACATGGATGTATCTACACCAAACTACCCGCAGCCAGATTGACCATGTGTTAATTTCAAAAAGGCGGCGTGGGTTATGCAGGATGTGAGAGTTTATCGGTTTGCAACAAAATGCGTAGGCAGCGATCATCAGTTGGTCCCTGCAAAGCTAATTGCATAGAACGTTTCGACTGTGAAGTTCTGATATATGAAGATCTAAAAAAACGATTTGCCAGTTTGATTGTGTGAACTCTGTTTGGGAGGTACTGAAAATTTCGGTTGTCAGTGATGCTAAACAAATCTTATGTTTAGTGAAAGTGAGACCCAAGTATGATGAAAACCAAGGCTGCTCTTGCTATAGAAGTGTAGCTGTTTTGTCTGAAAGGAATTGCTATAGATTGCACCATAATTTCAAGATTACGTCAACCACTATTCGGAGCCGGGATGGAAACTTCTGTGTGAGCATCAACGCGGTACTCGACGCATGGAGCAGACACTTTACGGAGTGGGTCGTATTAATTCAGAGATCTTAACATTCGGAGCGGATACTTTGTGGAACTGTCTTTTTGACCATATTCGATTAGTATGGTGAACCGAAGTTATGCCTGATGAATAAAAAAACCAGGTGAAATTTCGATTTGTCCAAGAGGCGTTTTTGTGTGCCGTGCCAATGGAATTTTCATTTTTGGCAGGATAAACATGATTATCCTCAATGGGTCACGTCTTTAATTGTTGTGTACGTCTCCACCCGTTGATTTATGAGTATTTCTGATTGTCCATGCTTGAGGTAGATGGGTACGCCGTTGATTACAGTGCCAATGGAAATTAGTGAAATGGTTCAAACAGATTTTTGCGGTAAAGTCTCTATGAAGTCAACGCCATTCGTGCACACGTAACTCGAACATTTTAAAACAGAGTGAAGCGAATAACTATTCTACTTAACCTAAAAATCACATTTTGACCACTGAGGCACTGATCATATAAATATTAAGTTTATGTCGGCACCCGAATAACGTCAAACCTAAAAATTTCAGTTTTCTCTATATACAACCGGTAAGTATAAAAGGTGGATAAAGGTAATAAAATTTATACAGTGCGATGTTCTAGTTAGCCGAGTAATTGACTTTAGAGTAGGGAACGTGAGTTCAAGCCCCAGTTAGAACGGTGAATTTTTAATTTCTTCTTTCAAATTGGTTCAACTCACATTCTGTGAAAATTTTCAATTTTCTCCATTCCAGTGTCAAGAATCAAAGATGAGTAGCACAAATGTAAGTGTACGGCTGTGGCCAAGTAAGTTAAGCGGAGTCATGAACAGTCGTTTGGTCCTGAATTAAAGTCTCGGTAGAGGAATTTTTTTTTTAAATTAATGGCAAATGGGTCACCTTCTTTGAATTCTTGTCCCCTGTTACATCGCAACAAAAAAACGTTTCTTTTTATGAACATTTTCATTAAATTCAACATTTTTTTGTTGCGAATGCGATGTAACAGGGGAGAAGAATTCAAAGAAGGTGACCGATGCGTTTTAAATAAATTATAAAAAAGTATGACCCTCGCGAGAGGCGAACTCTGTTCCGCGAAACCAAAGGCGGTGACTGTACTTACAAAACCAACGGAATATAATCTTGGTATTGCTACACACATCTTTTGTACTTGCTACTTGAATAGAGAAAATTGAAAATTTTAACAGAAGCTGAGTAAAATCAATTTAAAGGAAGAACTAAATTTAAGAAATGTTCGCCATAGCCGAGTTTTGAACTCTCCGAATCCAAAGCGAATAACTCTAATAGAAATTATATTTTTATGTTTTTCACGTATAGACCTAGTTGGAACAAACTTTTACGGTTACACGATATACAAAAGTATTAGCCGGGCAATTTATAATATTCTTGAACTCTTTCTGGATACTTGAGCCACCCCAGAATACCAAAAGCTTCTTAAATCATCCAGCAAGACAATTTTGACCTTAGCGTTTTCTGGGAATCTATTTTCTCTGACCTCGAACTGTTCATCAACTTGTCAGTAATCAATTACTATGGTATAGTTTCCAAGCCTTTGAAAAATTACGGTTATTCAGGCTATCCAAAACCTAGTGTGATTTGATCCTACTATACGGGTCGCGCATTCCTTATCACTTTAACCTCGATGTTGTTTAGGCCTGGCATTTTAATGGCTGACTGGATTAATGGCTGACTGGACATTGGGCATGATTGATAACGTTGATTGTTTATTGTTAAAATGGTCCAATTGATTATTCCATGAACGGGTTATATAAACGACTTCCAAAAATTAAATCTTGACGCCCGTCACACCCGTCATTTGGAGAAGGTGAAAGAGGCCTTAGCCACCACATAAATTAAATTTTTGAAAGAGAACCCTGAATGGGTTCCAACTTTTCGACATGAAGATTGGCACAGGGATCTAGAGAAACTGTATGCATATCCTGACTAAGAATCTCTGCTTCTATATATGTATATGAAGCAGTGCGGTTAGATCCGAAGGCAGCCTTACGGTCATTGCTGGGGAAGAGATCCCATATAAATCGATAACCAAATTTCGGTCCCTTCGGCATCTACCAATCCAATGGTGAATATTGTATGGTAATTCTGGAAATCCTGAGGATCAGAAATTCTGATTTACCAACTTACAACTATAGAAGGTATAGCCAAGCTAAAAAGGTCAAAGGCTGACCGGACCATAGATCAGCTGTATCTATTATGAATTAGAAATCACTGACTGCACTGACACAGCAAATTAACCAAAACCAATTTTCATCTACAATTTGAAATTGATATGAAACCTCAAAAGAATCCAATCTATAGATGAACTGGAGGACGAACAAATCTGATGCCTATAGAACTTGTATCTAACCAGTCCCGATGCTAAAATTAATCAGCACAAGGACTTTATGTTTTAGTAGACAAACTGCCCAGCAATCTTCAGCGACTGGATGGCGGATCACTACTAGTGCGGAATTTTTGAAATTTCCGTTATTTCCGACTTAACGGGATGCTCCGAAATTATTCTTTATAAGTCAGTGAGAAATAGGGCAAATAGTCTCTTATGTCAAATTATTAGTTTAAACCATTTCTTATAAGTCGATAGAACCTTTCGAATATCCGCAATAGACCATTGACTTAAACCTTCCCTGCGGTTACAGAAAGTAATTTTCAAACGTATCCTACGACTAGAGGTAACATTCCCAATAAATGGATTAAAGTGAAGGTCGCATTCCACCCTAATGAGGAAAGACGCTCACCTCACATTGAAGTCGAAAGACCTTGGACCAATTACTGATTAACATGCATATTGAAAGGGCAAATCTGTGGAGAACGTGTTTTTCTAGGTGCTGGAAATATCCAATTCTAAGAGTCTGTCAAAAAGTTTTATCAATGCCCCTCTGAAGGAGTTCACTCCGTTCTACTGAATATATAGGTGCTTGGGAATGAGGCATATCGTTTTCATTTATGTAAATAGGAAATCCATTTTCAGCGGCGACGTACAAAACAACTGGCTGGCAACTGGCAGTCGTGCTTTGTACCCCTTAAGGCCACTCCTAAAATCTAAACACCTATCAAGTGTCGTGAAGCTGAAGTTTTACAAAGCGTTGATCAAACCCGTTGTTATATGTTTGAATGTGAAAGTTGGGCACTGACTTATCAGTACGAGAGATGGCTCCTTATATTTTTGAGAGGCCCAAAACGTAAAACAGATGGTCCTAACTGAGCTCTATGTACAATATCGAGATCAAAAATTTGATGAAGATACTCGATATTGGCTGGCTTGATCATGTAAAGGCTGGCTTGATCATGTTCTGAGTGCTGATCTGGATCGTTCATTATGTAGCGATCTCTGATAGGAGAGCCACCATATTGTAGGTGCAGATGTCGTTGCAGGCAACGATGGTTCCACGTGTTGAAAACGACTTGGCTTCTTCAGAATATCTAAGACAGTATGAAGACCAAGCTCAGGATTGAAACCGTTGGGACCAAATTGTTCACACAGTAGGGGACAAGTAATGGCGTTTAAACACTGTTTGTTATTATTACACTGAAAAAAAAATCTAGGTAATTGTGAACAAAAATTAGGGTTAAATTAACTAAGCGTGTGAGTTGTTTCTCAGCCAACTAAGCGCTTGTTTATTAATACTATACTTGCTAAGTTATTTTTTAAGTTATAACCTAGCAGAAGGTTAATTCAGATAATTGCTTTAGTTTCTTGCTAAGTTACAATAACCTTGGCTACACATTTGAAATAACTTAGTATAGAAGTAATTATTACTAAGTAGGTTAAACAAGAGCTAAGTTAGATTAAACTACAAGTGATAATTAATTTTAACGATATTTTGAAGTAAATGCTCAGTTCCGGTAACCTTTGGTATATATTAAAATAACTATGCACAAAGATTAACTAAAACAAAAGATTTAACTAATTGCCAAGTAAAATTAACATTTAGTAAACTATCCATATCGGTTGATTTTTAATATTTTTAACTATATGTGCTTAGTTAAATTAACCTATTTTAACGTAACTTGGCAAATATGTTGGTTATAGTTTGATCCAAAACTTTAATATAACAAAATGAAAGTATGATTCTTATCTAGAATAATTGAAACGGAGGAATTTTAATAAAAAATTTGTTTGTTGTTATATTTATAGTATAATTCATTAAGTAAAAATGTATTTTTATATTTAATTGTACAACTAGTAGAAAATCCAATAAAAAATATATAAGTACATATATTTAATAATAAAACAAATATGATTTCGAAAAAAATTAAATATAGTTTTTTAGTATTAGAAATAAATTAGATTTTAATTCAGTTAAAACTAATATATATAAATATATATATATATATATATATATATATATATATATATATATATATATATATATATATATATATATATATATATATAATTATATATATATATATATATATATATAATTATATATATATATATATATATATATATATATATATATATATATATATATATATATGTAATTATATATATATATATATATATATATATATATATATATATATATATATATATATATATATATATATATATATATATATATATATATATATATATATATATATATATATATAGCATAAAAATCACAATATCTATATAATCACACTGATATCTTATTAAAAACAATGTTATAATAATATTTAATTAATTGAGCAATTTCAATTGCCTAGGTTTAAATCGTTGATGAGTGTTATAACCGCCGGAACTGGGTTATCATATTTTGTTTGTATTTGATAAAAATATAATTGAATGAACATCCATGAATTAACTGCAGCTTTTGGATATTCTAGCTCAAATATATTAAAAATTTTAAAACAGGTATCGAGCGCCTCGAGGAAACTCCCAAATTTAAATTTGTGCCCATCCAGTATGACATAAAACTCATTAAAATCATATTCCATTCCAATGGCACCTAAAAGTGGCTGCAATTTTTCTTTGTTCATTCCGTGTTTCTGTCTGATTAAATGCAGTTTTTTATTTAAATCATTGGCATCTTCCGCTTTTATTAACAATTCCGCTTGAGCATCAGCGATGGTGGATTTTTTATAGCCAGATTTTCCATTGTTTTTTTGGAGTGCCGGTGGTATTACAGCTGGTAATAAGGTGACTAGCTGTAAATTATATGTATCTAAAATAAAAATAAAAATATTTTTATAACTCATTAATTTTTTGTTATAATATTAATAGTATTAAAATCCGTTACCGATAGTTAATTCATCTCGTTTTTTTTGAAGTTCTTCAAATAACCTTTTGTTGCGAAGCTCCTTTATATTGTTTTTATAAATTATACAAATATTTAAAAATTGGTCCCATTTTTCATAGATTGTATGGTGGGCTGGATATCGTATCTGGAAATCATAGGAAATCTGAAAGCAGAATTAATTTTAAGAGAAATAATATTTTTTGAATATGGTTTCTTACAAGTTCTGGAGCTTGCAAATGTTTAAACAACGGCCACTGCTCAAATATAATATCCATATTTGTTTCATTATTATGTATGTTTTCCATTATTCTTTGTTCTGCCGTTTCTTTCCACATTTGCAATACTTCATCCCACGGTGTCCTTATGTGTTTTAATTTTTTTTTAATTAAATTAAATTTTTCTAGATTCAATTGGTCGATAGATGCGGAACATTGAGTGATCCCTAGTGTCAACAATAAAAGAAACGAACAAAACGGTTTAGTGTTTATCTGATTAATTAAAATAGAACAACTATATATTTATAAATTAATAATAATTTAAAACCTTTCTTGATTTCTACTCTAATGAATTATATTTTTAAATTTATATTTATATCTTACCTGTTTCAATAGTAGATTTAGTGCAAGTTTTTCTGTTTATTAGCTTAGATGTTCTTTTCTTTTGATTTTGGAATCGGTCATAAAGTTTTCCTTTGGGTGGTAAATGTCCTCTTGAAATAAAATATGTACTCTATAATAAAGAAAAAAAAAATTAAAGTATCCCCATTCATTGTTTATTAATTTTCAGTTTTACCTGCGATTCGGTTGGAAAAATTTTGGTGATTTCCTTCGAGATGTTTCTGCACCTGTCGACCCCTATTTTAAGATTCTTTTGATTAAAATAGTAATCTACTATTTGATGAATCATTATGGTTCGTGAAATACTTTCCAATTTTTTATTTTGATTATAATTTGATATAATAGATTTACCAGTCTCGTATCTATTTAAAATTTCGTGAACTGACTGAAATCAAAGAAAATATTTATTTATTTATATAATTATAAATATATGTATTGTATTTATTGTTTTTCTACCATAAAATGGTTTTCATCTGTCAATTCTTTAGCACAGTGCTGTTGTGGTATTTCTTCTAAATAATGAACCCCCTCCTCACGATTGCTATATGAAACAGTTGGTTGTATGAAGCAGTTTTCATTTCTTTGCCATGTAAATAAGTGGTGTTCGAATTTGATTCTATCACCAAATTCATTTTTCTTGAACAAATCATCCATGTGTATATACCTTATATACTTTAACATTGCAGTACTATTTATTTGCATTTCTATTAAAAATAAAATAAAACTTTATTATAAAATAAAACTTTACTTCAAAATTTTAAACAAATTACCTTTAAATTTTTGATATAAATGTTGTAATTCCCAACTTTTAAGCAATTTATATAAGTCCGATTCTAATGGTTGTTCTGGTGCGTCAATAATTGTGCCACACGGAAAGTCATACAATAGGTTGCTGTTGTTCACGTTTTCAAAACTATATATTCCGTCATTATTTTCCAACAAATGTAATGATAAGTTATTTGAACTGGTGTCAATTTCAATAGAACTGTCTATACCTATAGGCGTTGTTGGAATCTTGTTTTGTTCGTTATTATAATTTTCGTTAGATGCCATCTTGGTTTTAAATAATTTTATTTTTTTTGTAAGTAAGTGCACTTTATTTTTTCATGGATGTTAACTATTAATAACAAAAAATATATAATTTAGTGAAACAGTTAATATATTGGGATAGTCGATTTGCTCTTACAATAATTTGAAATAATTTAAATAAATAAGTTAATGAATAAAATATTTTAAGCGCACCACATTCCCATTGTTAATTTTGTATGAATGTATTGGGGGGCTATTAAAATAAGTTACAGGAAATACGAACTGACTTTCGCTTTTATTTAAAATTTTATGAGAAACAAAGTGTTTTAAGTAAGTGGTGCAATATTTGTAGCAAACTGTGTAAGGTAATTTATCGTTTTTTTGAATAAACAACGATTCAATTTTATACAATTCTATATTGTTAGGAATCGTTTTGATTAGAAAATTTCCCAATTTATATATAATACCATTATACTGAATTTCAGAATAGAATAATAAATCAGATAAAATAAATCCGAAATTCAAGAAATGGTCGTCAGAAATTATAAAATCGACAACTTTTGATTTGTCTGTTAATAATATACATTCCGTTTCATCAAGAATCCACTTGGCGAATTTTAATTGAAATTTAATGGCCAAACTTAATGTAATGTTTTTTCTACTGGTAATATTTCTGGAATATTTCTTTAATTCAAGGTGTTTTGCTTCATAGCGAAAGCAGGTAAAATATCTCAGTGGCCCAGAGTTTCGAATAATTCGAGGGTAATGAACCAGAAAATGAAATTTTGGTTTTAAATTATCATTAAACAGTCTAACATAAGCTAAATTATGTTTCTCTATCTTTTTTGTTAAATCAATAATCATATCATTAGTAAACAAGGGTGATAATAATAAGTCTATCAATTCAACAAATTCAATAAAGAATATCCATATTTCATCTTTGGAAGGAACTCTATCACCAATAATAAGTGGCAAAAAATGAGTGAAATTCCACATTTCACGGGCTGAGAAATGAAATCTTTTATTTTTTAAATGGTTGATCTTTATATCTTTAGATATGTTACCAATTTCGGTTTCACCATATGGAAAAGTTCTTTTAAGCATATTTAGTTCTTCCAAAGTAAAGTATTTATTTATAATTATGAAATTGTGTAATATATGGGATATATTATAGTGGCATATTCCCTCAAATATATCATGCATTATATCGACCGAATAATTTTCAACAGCATGAAACGATGGAAGAGTATTAAGAATAGTCTCACTATTTACTCCTGTTGAGGAAACGTCATTTAATAAAATATCTCTATTGTAATTTGAAATGGTTCGTAGTTTTTCAACATTTTCTTTTGATTGTACCTGAGCAGTACTTTTACATTCTTTACAGAATCGACAGAAATAATGGGCTGAAAACGATTTACTAAATTCTAGTAAACTGTTAATGCCCAAATTATCTCCGAGTACCAAACCCAAGATAAAATGTACAGTAACTTTTCCATCTGGTAAATCTAACAAGATGCCATTTATTTCTAAAAATTTTAGTTCTTCAATTAAAAAATATAAACATGAATCGTTGCCATATTCTTTTAGGAAGCAGGATCTTATTAGAGCTGCAATTTGGATATCTTTTAATTTTGAAGAATTTGTAATAGTTGGAAAAGAATAATATAGAGCTGTTAAAGCATGAGTTCCATTATGAGAGCCCAAAGGATTATTGATTTCAAAATCATCGATATAGAGAAAATATGGAACATTAATCCGTGTCTCATATGGGGCACATTTCTGTTTCCATAAGTCTCCTTGAATGAAATGTTTGACATATCTAGTATCGTTTTTTAATAATTCTAGTTTTTTAAAATGGGAATCTAAAACCATTTTCTTTTCAAAAATTTTTCGGAAATAAAAACGTAGTGGTAGTATAATTCCTTTGATGTTTGTCTCACCCAATATGGGCATACCATTGCGATACACTTCAGAGATAGTATTATCTATTGAAAATTCGATTGCACTTTGGTATAGATCATTTTCTTTTAAGTATTTAATAAATTTATGTTCGGTATTTATTCCTTCAAACAAATCAAATTCATCGCCTGAATATCGGTTAACTGTTGAAGATGTCTGATTGATATTTTTTAATAGTTCAGTTACTAAATTTTGAATACGTGAAACATCTATTCGTGAAAAATTTGTGCTATTATGTAAAGAAAGTAAAAATTTTGCTGCAGGCGAAATAGGTTTTGAAGCATACAAGTTACTATTGGATAAAGATTGTAACGAGGATTCAATAACTGAATCAATACAGTGGTTAAGTTCTATTGAGTTATTATTAATACTGGAAGAGATTTGTGGTAGTTCTGTATCTAATCTGTTTTCAACTGAGTTTATCGGAATATACTGAGAATCATACTTATTAGAAGATATACAATTATCATTTTTATTCTTCGAATGTCGTATCAAATGACGTTTGAAATTATTTAAATTAAAAAATTCTTGTGAACAATTCAATTGGTTACAAACGAAAGTGCTATTTGTTTTACATCCATGAACTTTTTAAAAATGTGTAATTAAAATTTGTATGTCATCCGCGGTTGCTGTACATAGAAAACAATTATACATATTTTTAAAACATACGTTTATAAGTATATTGCGATTGTAAAGTATAGTCGTGGGTTTTGTATATTAATCTGTGTAATTGATCATCGTATATCAACTATAAATTTGTTAAAAATTGTTGCTTGGTAAATAACTTATCCACGTCACTTTTTATTAAATAAGGCAAACCTTCGAAACATACATCTCAATCTAAAATAGCATATTATATATAAAAGAAATATAAAATATATAACAATAATATACAAAATATATACAGGGTGTAAAATATGTACCGGGACGGTCGAATATTTTGAATGGTACATATACCGCATCGAAAAACCATATTATACATGATTAAAAGATTTGGAAAAGCTATTCAACTACACTAAACTCGAACCCACCCCCACCCCCTGTGGTTAGGGGCTGGGGAAAACTTTAATATCTTAAATAGATTCTCTCATTTTTTATTACAGATTTGGATTATACGTCAAAACATACGTAAATTTTGTCTGTAAAATTTTTTTGTATTCGGTGCAGATAATGCTGTAATTGATGTTCGAAAAGAATAATTTATTGCCGGTTTTTGTGCTTCTTGCAAGAGAAACTATCACTAAAATATTAATAAAGACGCTTTTTAGGAGTCCGATAAGTCGTCCGAATTCTCATTTTTTCCAACTCGCCATCTGCACCGAATACAAAAATATATTTCATACAAAAGTTCAGTATTTTTTGATGTAGCCTATTGCGCCAAATACAACGCCAATTACAGCACCATCTGCACCGAATACAAGAAAATATGGCAGCCAAAAGTTACGTATTTTCTGGCGTTGAATCCGAATCAGTAATATAAAATGGGGGTTTCCATTTATCAAAGTTGGTTAGCTTTTCCAAAACTCTTAAGCATGTATAATATTGTTTTTCGATGCGGTGTGTACAATTCAAAATATTCGCCCGTCCCGGTATATATTTTACACCCTGTATATTTGTGAACATTTAATTACTTACCAACGAAATAAGGTAGACTCAAAAATATTGATTGATTTCATAAACTGCTCTAATTGACCATATTATCAGGCATTATAACGTATTTATACGAGATTATAATCTATAAACATATATAAATATGATCAGTATATTGAAATCGCGTGTTACACGTGCAAATTTTACATAACCTTAAAATTAATTTTCTTACCTAACACTTTTTAAAACCTCACAACACTTTAATTGTTTTTTTTATTTTTGATACTTTATGAAAACTTATATTAACATTTATTTTAAGTTTATATTATTACAATAATCTGAATTATTAAATAAGTTTTTTTATTATAGTTTATAATTTTTTTTTCTCATTGAAATTTACACAAAATGAAGATATGCAAAATATTTAAAACTGCACAACATTTAAATTGTTTTGTTTGTTTATCACACTTTAATATGAAATCTTAGATCAACATTTATTTTAATTTTATATTATTATAATAATCTTTATTATTAAATAATTTTTTGAATAAGTTTAGCCAAATTTTTTATCACACTCATTGAAATTTACACTTGAAATGACGCAATAAGTTGGTTTATACAAAATTTCGGAGAATATAATTTAGAGAAACGAGAAAAAAAGACAAAAAGGAAAATTATTAAATTTATTATTTGGTCAAATTCTCTGACGCACTCTTTGAATTTAAAAATGCAATGCGTGCTTATGTTAACTTAACCATTGCTTAGGTAAAGTTAACATAAGCATATTCAGTTATCAATAATTTAAATTTAGAGGGATTCATATCAAACTCTAAGGAAATAAATTGATTTGATTGTTAAGCAAAATTTTACTTTACTAATATAAATATTACTAATATAATTATAACATATATCAAACAAAGAGAATATGTATGGTTAAAAGATTACATAAGACATTTAAAAAAACACAAAATAGGTCGAAAATTTATAATGCAAATTAAATATGGCACAATACATACTACAATGTAACTTATTTTAGTTATCTTAACAACGTTTCGGGTTAATTAGGTTCTAAATTGCTATGGTTAGTTTAAACCGTGCACGTTTTAAAATACAAAATTAGCTAAGTTATTTCCAATCGTAACACAAATAAAAAAAAATTAAAAATAACTTAGCTGATTTTGTATTTTGAAACATGCTTGGTTAAAACTAACCATAGCAATTTAGAACCAAACTAACCCAAACCCGTGTTAAGATAACTAAATCATCTTAAACTAGCTTAAGTTGTGCCATTTTTTTTTCAGTGTAGGATACATTTCACATGTACGTACAGGCACCGGTTCTACAGGTTTTCCGTGCTTCACCGCATCTAAACAACAAAAATGCGATAATGGCAGGTGTCCCTTGTAACGATTCTATATGCAAAACATCCTATTTCTTATGTATAGGCTCGGAGAGTATCGTACAATGGATCAGCTACATCTATAGATAATTCACAACTATATGCCAGTAAATGAGCAGTTATTGTATGCCCGTTGACTGCCGCTCTAAATCAAGATTCATTAGCAGCGAAGATTGTACTAAAAGAACCTCGTGGACTGTTTCTCTGTATCCCATGCCCATAGTTAGTTCGATTTGGCGATTTCACCTAATTTAACTGATTCTTCCAACATAACCTGATTCAAAGTTAATCGATAATCTCATATATTCCTGGAGTGATTTTTAGTTTTTTGCAGACATGGACAAGGTCCTGGTTCCGTGGACATTTCATTTCGTATATTAAAGGAGATACAATAACAAAAAAATCGTGTTTCTAGCATTTGTATATAGTTCTTGAGTTGCAATATGCACACAGCCATTCGAGAATAATCACATCTGTAACTAGCAAACAGTTTCGAAGTGTTAAATAACAGGACCTCCTCTTCTAACACTTAAATTATTTATACCTAAGTGTTTACTACCTGCCACATGGAAAATGTACGTTTTGACAAAATTTATGTTTTGATGGATGACGAAATTAAATTTGAAACATGTTAAATTGTATCAAGCGAGTTGCTGTTGTGAACTCAAGATCCAAGCAGTGACGGCTTAAGGATGAGCGAGCACATGGGTAACATAACAGCTTTGACTCAACAATCCGAAATCTCATTGCCTATAAGATGTGACAAAAAATACCAAGCAGAACAGCTCGATACGGCTTCCTCCAGGACGATCTACGACGACTATTCTTACTGAGTTTACAAGTAAAACAATAAAATAATCCAACCACACCTGCAGCTCGATACTATACCTATATACAGATTTCAGTCAAGCTTTGGACTCGATCGATCATGTAAAAGTAATTGAACACTGGTCGAAGTTGGGATTTCCCAATGTATTTGTGAAATGGATTTCATCGAAACTTAACGGTAGACAACAAGATCTCGAAATTGGTGCTGTAAGATCTAGACCAATTACTGCACATTCTAGAGTTCAGCAGGGCTCTTATCTGGGACCATAGAATTCCAGCATATTGAATGTTATCCAAAACTCTGATGTGATATAATCAGAAGCAATGAAGATACATCTTGATTTAGACCGAGTTACTAGTTGGTGCGAATCTAATCGATTCATATGAATAACGTAGTTCTATGTAGAACAGATGAAATTCGAGAATTGGCCGGGTTACATTTGCCGACAACTTAACATTCAATATAAGCACATCGACATTATAATCGCCAAAGCCAATTATATGTTGGAATTTACTAAGCGGACAGAAAATGCCTAATCAATCTCTATTGCGCGTCTATGTCAGATTCAAAATTGAAATCGATGTTCCAGTGCGGCCTCCGTATCACCATGAAATTGGTAACAGTCGCATCGACAACATTTTTAAAACAGTATTTGTTATACATCGCCCGGATAGATGGCTGGAATTATAACAACAATCTCGACTACCACCTTACATTGAAAGATGTCTGAAACATATCAAATTGCATTTCTGAATAACCGAAGAAAACAACTGGATGGTTCAATGATAGGAAACGTGCTACACGAGTCAGAGTAATTAATTCAATTGGACCAACATCGCACAGTGTATGGTGAGAATGAACCTGCCAACCGAATGGCCAAATAGCTTTATCTATCCTCAGAACTAATATCAATTCGATCGATTTTGTTCGATTTGATTTCATGTTAACAGTGTGAACACTTCTGCACAGAATCTGTGGATTTGTGAAAATCTTCATACCCATTATGTTGGTCGACATTTTAACTAAAATTAAATGGAAGTTAGTAAATTTATGTAACATGAAATTTTGATTTGAAAATGCATACTCATTCAGCAATTTAGTTGATCTCCACTTCATCTCCAATCTGCAAATCTTATCGATATTTTTTTGGCAAAATAACATTTTACTAAGCACACAGTGTAAAACCAAAAACTTTTAGCGAAACTGATACCTCAATTTTGAACACGGCACATAAATATTTTACAAATGATTTGTGATTCACACGTTTTTTTTTCAGTGAACTGTCACATTTAGACTCCGCGACTTATTTGGTACCGATATATAGATTACTGCAGGTAATGTAAGCTTGTCAATTATTAGTGTTTTAAAACACCCGAATTAAGTTATGTATGGTATGAGCCAAATGTTGTCAAAGCAAAATCGTTATCTTCAATAAAATATTATTTTGAAGTTGTGCGTCGTTGCTGCTTGCTTATCAGGATTGTATATATGTATACAATACCGCGTGCCCAAAATTCGATTGATAAGAAATCGAATAGCGCATATACCAATACATTTACGTAATTGCTTGATACAATCACACTGTTTTCTCGAGTATCCTACTGTTGAATATTTTACCATTTTGCCGAGTTATATACATTTTTCGTTCGATATCTGGATCGACCTCTTATCTTGTTTAATACCCAGCCATGTCGTCATGTGCCTACAATTCCCAAAAACTTTATAATTACGCGATCGATTTGTTATTTATACAAACTATTTGCTATATGCTATCCGGTTTCTTATCAATAAAATTTTGAGCACTCGGTAACAGTAAACAAGTATTTGTAATTTCCTATGTATACCTGATAAGCAGCCACGACACAACTTATTGAAGATAACGATTTTGCTATAAATAATGTTGTTGAACAAAATATATAAACTCGCAGTTAAGTTTTAGTCGTGTATAAATCAATTCGTGTGTTAACCCGCATATAAAAGTGACAAAGTGAATAATAACATGAAGTTCAAAATAAATTGTTCGCCACATCTCAAGATGCAGGAAATTACGAAAAAGTTGTTCAATCGTAATTTCCTGTCTGACATACAATTTACTGTGGGAGATAAAATCATCTATGCACATTCCCTTGAGCTCATGAAGCGGAGTGTGGTGTTCGAGCGCCAATTGGAGGAAACGTTAGGCGAAAAAAAGTTGATTCCGATCACCGATTGCACGTACGAGAGTTTCCTGGAGTTCGTCCGTTTCATTTACACCGACGAGTGTGACATTAATGGCGGCAATGGGATGGAGCTGTTGAAATTAGCAATCAAGTACCAGATAATAATTCTGGAGAATCGGATTATTAATTCATTAAATTCGTGTAAATGGGATTTGGAATTATTTGAATACTGCGTCATGGAAAAATACCAAATACCACGCGGTCGACTTGAGAAAGATTTGTCTATTAATTTTAAATATTACTTAGGAAGCGAAACATTTTCTACATTCCATCCGGATGCTGTAAACGAGATTTTACAATTTGATGAAATGGAACAAGGCGTGACCGAAGTCCAAATATTCAATGCATTAGCTGGTTGGATGGAAAACTATTGCAAACAGCATGAAATGTCATTATCTCAAGGGCGACAACGATTCGATGATCTCGTTAAGAAAATTCGCTTCCCAGTGATGTCAAGTGATGAGATACGTGAGTGTGTCAAGAAATATCCCGGATTATTAAATGAAAGTGATTGTATGTCAATTGGAAAGCAGGTGTTATTTGGGAGCGAGAATGGAAACGATTTATGGACATCAAAACACAGAGCTAACAACGAATCAAAACACGAGTGGAGAAAATTCAATCGTGACGCTGTATTTGAAACTAAATTTTCTGTTTCAAACGAAACGATTTTAATTGGAATCCGGATTGGTGTTGATGATAAGGATAACGACTTCGAAATAGGAATTACGGCAAAAGATATCAAAACTAACGAGTGTCAGAAAATTGTTTTTAACCAATCTGGTTTTTCGATTTGGGGTGACAAACTAATTAATCTTGGTGATTCAATAATTTTGAAACCAAATGTTGAATACACGATCGCTGTTAAATATTTGGAGGCAACAGATGAGCAAATAAAGGTATTCTGCAGAATGAAAAATGTAAATCTTACATACAATGATCCGGACAATTCCATTCAAATCATCAAGGCGGGTGACAATATGTTGGAGTTGATATTTAAGGCAACCGTCGAGTAAAGGTTATATTTGGTTATCGTTAAGTGTTCAACAATAACGTTTCAAATACAATTTTAGTAAAATAAATTATTTGTGTTGATTTATTTAATTATTGTTAAAGTAATCCCATCCAATTTGCATTAATACCACACTTTTATGGTTACAGATAAACGATCATTCATCTTAATCTGAATATAGTTACGATCCTATGAGGACCTCAGATTGGGGTAATATCACTTTGTATGAAATTAATCCACTCAGATTTTACCAACATGTTGAGTGGGTGAGTTGATATGATTATATGAGGAACTTTGTATCTCGCGATTCCAAATTCATCAGTCGATTCGTTAAGGTATATAAGGTACCCACGAAACAAAATCCTTCACACTCTAATCTTCCTGTTCGAAATGGAATTTGGGTTCTCTGCAAAATTATGAATAAAAATAAATTCATTTAAAAAAGTAAATTAATTTCTAAGCTTAATCCGTAATTTTGGAATTAGAATTTGTAATTCGAAATTTTAAATTTTTTACCGATAATATTCTGTAATCTACAAATTTAATTTTATTGAATCCATCGAAATGTAGACTTTGGGAAATTCTCTAATTTGCCAATTTTGGTAACTGCATTAAAGATTCGAATTGAATTTTTGAAACATTGAAAAATAGGAAGATTGAGGTAGCAGGTAGCTCCTAGGATCAAGTACCTCCGCCAATTGTATTCAATTAGTTCCTACATCACTCAGTTTTCTTATATTTGGCAATCCACCCGCAAATGTAGCCACCACAAGAAGGTAGCCACCAACACAATGATAGCTCTTATCAAAACTATCGTAAATAGAATTTCTGAGATACACAAGAACAATCTAATTATGTACTGTGGCGGTATGTAAGTTCTAATAAAAACTCAGCCAAGAGAATGGCCATATTGGCTTAAAAAGCATCTTATGGCAATTACAAGTTCTGCAATTAACAATTATGGTAGCTTTTTTCAGACACCATCAAAATATTTTGCACAATCAGAGTTATACGTTTTAAAAAGATAAATTTGGAGATTTACGATACCGAACAAATACACAATGTGATACTGGATCTCAAACGATAACAATGGAGTTCGGGCAGAAATAAATAAGTGCATTGTATGTCATAGAGACTCAGCAGACTGAGCAGGATTTATTGAAGCCAGAGTTTCTAAGGGAAGAGGCACGAAGTCCCATAAGGGATAAATCGCAGGATTTGTATGCTTTTTACTAAATCGGCAAATCTAAAAATTGTAAGCGAGTCGCCAACTTACAGTCGAAAGTTTTGACTCCAAACTATTTCTTATTATAGGTGATTCGCTTCTTGCCCCTCCAGAACCAAATTAATTGCATAAAAATGTAACGCTAGACGAGCGCTGGAAATTAGTGCAGAAGATAGCAATCAACATTTTGTTTTATCCTTGAACTTTTCCCCTTCATGACAGCGAACTATGATTCTTAAGTTAGCAAAAACTGAACTCACCTGATTAATTGAGTCATTAGAAGCTTTAAGTGATTCTGAATTCCAAATACTCTGCTTGAGTTACCGCAATACCTAAATTAAACAAAAGGTGGAAGTATCAGGGATACGGAGTTGAAACAGAAAATACCTGTCAATGCGGTATTTTTTTTAACGTGAAACAATTTTTTTTATATTTTAACGCGTTTTAGAAGCTACGGCATCTACACCATCTAGTGCGTCAACTAATAAAACAAGCTCCTAAAGCTAGCTTTGTAGCTTCATTACAAGCACCAACAAATGTTTTGCTTGTTTCTAATTTTAAAGCCGACCATATAGCGTTTTTAAGTGTAAACTGGTAAGTCAAAGAGAATTTATCTTGTATATGTTTGAACAATACTGCAGCTGTGTACTGTACAAGCTCTGGTGATTAGGTCCATGGTGCAGAAACTTCGACGTATCTGAAATCTCGGATAAAATTGTATTCAACCTCAGAAAACACAAATCTTATAATCGAGTGCAGTTGTGTAGGTCGAAAGTTTCAAATTTTTTACGGAGTCACTGTTTTAACAATTGAGAGCTTCGCAAATATTTACTTTTGTGCCCGTATTATGCTGGAATTTAAGGAAAAGGTGTTAAGTACAAAAATTTGAGTTTTTGATTATAAAACAACGTCTTTTTTTTTTTGCCAAAAATCACTTCGGATGTTCCATTATGTCTATAATATCATTTAACTGTTGCGTTTCACCAACAGACATTATGTTGGCTGGTACTACTTTGTTGATTATATTAAGGTTGGTTTTGTCAGACGAGTGTGACTAATTGGTCCTTGAGAAAAGTTAAATACCCTCGTCAATCATTGTTGTTCAAACCTTAACCAACATGTTGAACGTCTCTTTCAGGCTGAAGAATCCTATGAACAATTATTCCATCGAGGAGAATGCTTACACAATTCAAAGCATGCATTAGACGAAATTATAATTTTAGTATTGAAAGATTCATTTCAATCTGTTAAGCAATTTTTATGTTTATAGAAAGGAAGTTAGAAAAAATCGCTGAATCGAAATCGCAGAGTTCAACAACCAAGGTGCGAGTTGTTTTCAATGCCTCAGATAAGACAACTATATATAAGATGACCATCCGCAACATAACATGTATATGCAATGCTAATTCGATTCCGCACATTTCTAAGATTTACCGCCATCTTATTCCCGAATCAGACCGATCTCTACTACAGAACGTTGTCTAGATATTAGTTAGAGACTGTGACTTATGGTATACATGACAAGTGGGCCGACGATGGCTATTCAAAACTTGTCCAGATGACTTTTATGTTGATGGCCTCAGACGCAAGTACCATTCATGAAGCTCCTATATTGTGATAAAAGATTTGATTGAATTATTGCCAAAAGGTGGTTCCGAATTACGGGAATGGGCCTAAAATGTATGGTGGAGCTTCATACTTCATCAGTATCACTGTATTGGTGTGAATTGGAATTTTCTCTATGACGTCCAATTAATAGTATTTCAAGGCTTATATAGTTGGTCTCGATGCGATGTGGGATCATGCAGAGTCACACTAAATGATTCCTCTAAAAAACATTAAATTTCACGATTGCTGCATAACATCGAGTTCGGGTATAGATCCCATCAGCTTGTGCTCAAATTATCGACTGGTTGGCTAACTACAGGCGCAAGCGAAGCTTACACAATCGGTTACTGAGTGTTTGGAAATCCAAAACATCCTTCTTTATCTGCGGCTCAAGAAGAAATCCAGCTCCAAGATTTCCGTGATCTTCTCCACTGTTGAGCAATGTATAGCCCTAGGAGACATGGTCTTCACTTTTACCCCTGCGAGTTTCTTGAAGAGCAACGAGTTCCAGCAAATACTCCTTCATGCATATGATTAGGCCTTCCGCAACGCTCCTAATTTCCTAACTGACTGCACGTTCCTTATGTTGATCCCAAATCTCGTATCCGGGTATTTGGGCGGGGGTCTGGTGTTGTTTTGGCGGTATCTATTTTTACTTTTGTTGACTTTATAAACAGATTGGTTTTTACGGATGTGGCTCATCATCCAACCGTTTAGTCGCCTCGTACGACAAGCAAAATATATACTGTGGTGGTGTTCTTGATAGATCAGGGCGACAATTTCATATATAAATTCAATAAAAGGAATTGAATCTGAAAGCTCCATTTGTACGGGCCACACAAAAGCTCAGTTTAACGAATCGTTTTAACTGATTTTTGCTTTTCTAACACAAAAGCAGGTGTTGACAAAACAACGCAACATAAAAAAAAATAAAAAAATTTTTATTTTTTTAATTTCTTACACAAAAGCTCTTTCCCAGTCCAAAAAGTTAACAAAATCAAAATATTTACATTTTTGATAAAATTTTAAAGTTTTAAAAAATTCAAATCATCCACCAGTTGCATTAAGAAAAGCTTCACACAGCATTATCCTAACATTCAAAAGTGAATTTGACTTGCTTTTAACTGAAAATTGACAGCTTTACAATAATACAGGTGATGTCCTTTCGATCTTGAGCTTTTCAAACATTTTGATTATTTACTAGTTCGAATAAAAGCTTAAAGAATGTACTTAAAATAATATTACAAAGCTACTTAGAAAGCTTTAACAAATTTTGATGTGGTCGCATATTTTAAAATGTATTTAAATTGCGGTCGAATGGTCAGATTGGTAAATTATTCTTAATTTTTATATTACGTCTCCCAACTTCCTAAATTCGGTGTAGTGCTTTAAACTGATCTCTGAAATTCTTTAAAATATGAATGATACGTTAATATTTTGGAAAGCTCGAATGGGTATGATTAATAAAAAGCTCTCCCATGAACAACTTCTACAAGAGAACATACGCAACTTCTTATGTAAACTTACGAGTTAATTAGTTAAGGACTCCTAAAAGCTAACAAAATGCTGATTCTAAAAATCCTATTTTACGTTTTTTGACTAGTCGAAAGCTTTTTATTACGTAACACTAATTAATTGAATTTATTGAATCATAATTTAAAAACTCTGTTTCCACATGAAAACTGTTATACTAAATTATGGAATTAAAAACCTTTCAAGTGTACATAGACAAATGGACAAATACATACAAATTTTTATAGTTGATGCATTAGAGTTCGAACTGGAGCTAGAATCAACCTTGGACCTTTAAAATTATAGCTATGAAATTGTTGATCGTTTATGGGCAGCAAAAAATTTCTTGGGTCCAACAAAGCTCATTCACAACAATCTTATCATAAAATTTTTCCTGGGATATATGCGAAAGTTAATCTTTCAAGAGAACATAATTATAAACGACGCCTTATACAATCCACAACCAAACTGTAGGAATATTCCCTATCTTTCTAGTTAAACAATTTAAAAGCTCAAATCTGTTTGGTTGATTACAATGATAAGAATGTAATTGTTTGCTTATAATCATTTTTATCGCAAACTTCAGAGCTTTGAAAGACATATGTTAAACTCGATTCTATATAAGACTCGCAAAAAGCTCCCGATATATTATTTAGAAGTTTTTAAACAACGCGGTATTTTCAGATGTATATATTTGTTGATCTTTAAACTGTTTAAAAAAGCTTTCGGAACTTACAACACGTAATTGAATATGGTTCTGGATTTGTTATAAAACCTGTCTTGAACTGATATATACGCGATACAAAAAAGCTTTACAAATTTTAGATTCGTCGTAAGCTCTTTAATTTGTAAAATTAATTTAACTTAAAAGCTTTTCAAATCTTAATAAGTTGTCTGTTGAAAACAGAAGATTTTCGTGCAGAAGAGGATAACTTCTCAGAAAAGAAAGCTGCACCGAAGGCATCAGTACTGATGCGAAGTGTTCCATTCTCTATTGGATCAGCCAGAAGAGTGGTTTGAGTGAGAACAACTTTAGTTAGTGGGTGGTCATCAAAATGCATTCTTCTCAATCATATTTCCAAGATTACCTGATATGGCTGAGTATTGAAGCAAGACGTTCCACTAATCGAGAGATGAGGCGATGGTAGTAGTTAACCATGCTCCCGAAACGCTACAATTACCAGAATTAATTACCTCGATTCGATCCGCGATGGCTTAATACATTCTAGTATATGCATGTTAGTAAACTCGTAAAGACCATAAAGTACGGTGCCAGTAGTTGTTTGTGTATATCCTCTGAAGCGACGTGTATTTGATGATAAGCACAGCACCCACGAGATCTATTTTGGACAAAATGGTGCATTCTTAAAGGTAACTTGGTACCGTAATTCCTTTTAATTGGAGACAAGGTCGCCAATCGTTGCTTTCGCGCTTTGGTACTATATAGGTACCGCATCCGTTGAAACATTAATATCAACTGTCATCACTGTTTGGAACGATGAAATCGTATGCACGAGTGTCGATGAGAAAACTGAGTTTGGTTATGCGACAATTAATACTTAAGCGATGATTGAGACATGTCCCATCGGTCGTCTCATTTTCTTTGGGACGATTTAGTTTTCCGGCGAGCTTTTGATATGTGTAGAAGGTTTTTGTCCAAACAAACACGCTGATATAAGTAGAAGGTTTTTGTCCAAACAAACACCTTCACATTTTCTAGCGTTTTATCGAAATTTGTTTTATCGATTAAGTGCGGCTGGCAGTCGTTCTTTGTATCCTCTCAGGCCACTGCTAAAATCTAAACACTTATCAAGTGCCGTGAAGCTGAAGCTTTACAAAGCGTTGATCAGGCTCGTTGTTATGTTTGGATGTGAAATCTGGGCGTTGACAGATGAGTACGAGAGATGGCTCCTATCATTTGAGAGAAGAGTCATGCGTGTGATTTATGGCCCAAAACGCGAAATAGATGGTACCTACCGAGCTCTGTACAATATCGAGATCAGAGATCTGATGAAAATCCCCGATATTGTACGTGAAGTAAGATCTCAGCGAGTACGCTGGCTCGGGCACGTTCTGCGTGGTGATCCGGAACGAATTGTGCAGTGATCTCTGAAAGGAGAGCCACCATATGGTAGGCGCAGAGGTCGTTGAAGGCCACGATGGCTCCACGGTGTAGAGAATGACTTGGCTTCTTCAGATTGTCTTAGACCATATAAAGACCATGCTCGGGATCGAAACCGCTGGAGCCAAATTGTTGATTTAGTAAGGGGCCAGTAATGGCCGTTAAAACTGTTTTATTATTATGATCGAAATTAGCGGTGGTATACTGGCATGGCCAATATCCACTAGAAGTTTATGTGAACTACTATGTTATCCTGAGCACTGTGCGGGTGTTAGCTAGTGAAATCATTAATAGTGGACCTAACCAGAGAGGTTTCAGTAATTGGGAGTTTACTGCTGTAGAAAAATCGTCTGTTTCTTCGAGGTGGCGGTAGAATTCTGAACAGGTTAAATCACCCATTTTGGTAGATTTAAGATGGTTTGTGATTCTACACCGTGTTCTGAAATTGAATGCCTCTTGTTGAAATTGTTGAAATCGGGGGGTTTACGGAATAGACTGCCTACTGAATTTGTTTTCGTTATTAGTTATCCGTCTAACCTTAATCAACGCCTCGAGTTGTTTAAGACAGTTTCTTCAGCAATATTCACTTTTGTTCTCTGAAAGCGATTTATTGACCTTTATATAATAAAACGATTGGTAAAAGTGAAACCTGAGAGGCAAATATTTTTAATATTTTTTAGATTTTATTCCGTTCATTAAATCGAAGCAAATAAAATGAAAGGGACAAATCAAAAAATTCCCACTAGAACGAATAATTTTTTTTTTTTTGACATGATAAATTCCGCAATAAGCCCAAAATCGACGTGGCGGCTCATTTTGTTTACTTCATAATAAGGAATTCGAGTTCAAAATTAGAAATCAAGTGTTCACCATTAAATAATTTATTTGTTTGAATCAATTTCTTATCAATACAATTTTGAGTACGAGACTATTTCAACATAACTTACTAAAGAGATAAGAATTTCATAAGAATTAACACGCATGATTAAGTTTACTGGTTTACATAACGATAGTCATGTGTCTGTGTGCTATGATACATTCTCGATCCATCCGCGTATATAGATATTTTAACAGTGAAGTTTCAACTAAATTTTACATATTGCACGAATAATTTAATGATGGCCAAAATTAAATTGTATGTCATGTTAAGATGTTGCTCTACCTGTTGTTGGAGATTTTCATAAAAAACCAAGAAAATACCAAAATATTTCTATTTGGAGTTATCCTTTCTAACCGTAGAGTGTGCTAATGGAGTTAGACTATGCGCATATGATAGTACCTACTGGCTTCCAAAGCATCATAATAAGAAAACTATAGATGTCGAGACACATCCAAAAGAGGTCCAAACATTGACAAGTTTTTAGAACTTCCACTCGAAAATTCTTTAACCCAAACATTACAAATTAATCTGCGTCGATCAATTCAAAATACATGTTACCCCGAAAAAGTCAAAAATTGTATATGCTGGTCTGGGGCCAATACCATTCCTGAATATTAATCAAATAAGAAACGTTTACTCAAAAATTGTGACTACCAATGTTGGACCAGCAAAACCGAATGAAGTTATATTTCGCGCAGGCATCTCAAACTTACGGTCCATTTGGATTTTTAGGCAAACAATTTATATGCCATTATTGGGATCAACTACGATCCAAAGACGAATTGTGATGAAAGAATATTCGAAAAGCTCAATTAGAACTAACCTGCACAGTGACTTTTCGTAATAGACACTGTGAGCTCTCATGCAAATTTTCCTCAACTTATGACGACACTAAAATTATTCAAACAATATGGTTTGACATTATTTAACCGTCTTCTAGCGAACGATGTAAACACGTTAATCCGTATTTGATTGCAATTGTTGAGGAGCGATTTGATGAGGCACTCAAAGATACTCGAAATGTTGATGAACTAATCGCATAAGGTGATTTGACACCAGAAGAAATGGAACGTGATACACCATTGCTGGGGATTCTGCTAATCGTTAAAGAAAGTATCGGTGTGAAAGGAAGGAGTAATCAGGCGGGACGAAAACTTAAGAATAAATATGTGGCACGGGACGATGCACCCCGTATGTAGTAGGGCGAACGGTCATGTTCCGGGCAGTTCAATATCGTATTGGGGTGAATTTTTCACGATACGCAGTCGATCTGCCACTCCTATTAAAGTGCATGAAAGATCCAGACGGTCCAGTGGTTCCACTGAACAAGAAGATCAGCATAAACGATATTAAATTCTATTTCATGGAAAACGTTGGACATGCGCAAAGGTATTCGTAATGAGCAACTCAAATTGGCGCTCGACTCGATTCGGAAGAGCCTTAAGCAGCATTTTAAAGATTTGCTTAGTGCCATCTTTATGTATACTGTATAAATAGTTTCAGCGAGGTTTAATACACAAATAATTTACAGTGAATAAAAATGTCGATAGAATGCATTAATATTTGTTTCGAGAAATTACTAGTTTGATGTGTATCGGATAAATTTATATGAAAATCTGTTTATGTCGGGAATTAATCAGTATAAAATGAAATATTTGAATTTAAATTCTGTATACAATTTAACAGTGATCCTTTGTGGGTGTACAATTTCTCTTCAAATTAGATTCGAGGGTACTCGTGAGCGATGGTAGACAAACAACACTATACCAGTCACACCGAAAACGTAGACCACTTTAGTAATAAACCAACCAGGTTATCATTCTCATAGTCCAGTCAGCCAGTAAAGCGCCCGGCCTTAACCAGGGATGGGCAAAGTAGGCTACGCCATGATATCTACGCGGTTGTCGACAAGTAAAATATAACGTAGATTACTTGGCAGTGTTTTTTGTCAACGTCGACAATTAAAATAATGTCGACTACCTAGCAGCTTGAAATCGAACGCGCCAGTTCGGGGGTATTTTGTAAAAGCGTTCATCTAGAGGTGATTGTTTCATTTGTTTCTGGCTGGCCGAATCATACATTTTTTTGCAAATGTATCTAGCTTGAATTGTTTCAAAACCAATTTTATGTAGGTTTCGTCATCCATCAAAACACATCCACTAAATTTTGTGAAAATTTTGTCAACAGTCTGGCATTTCTATCGTTGTTCAGCACTAATTTTTAATACGCCGGTGGTCGAGTAAGCAGAGTCAATGGTCTTGAAATTGTGGACCCGAGTTCAAGACTCGTCAGCACCAATACTTTTTTAATTTAATTTCTGCTGTAAAATTGGTTCAACACAGCTTCTGTTGAAATCTACATTCAATTTCAAATGAAAATATACGGTAATGGTCAAATAAGCATAGTCCATCCCTGGTAAATGTTAAAAATTTGTCTAACATTATATACATGCGGCGGTGTTTATATACGCCGGTGGTCCAGTAAGCAGATTCGTTACATTTGGAATTGTGAACTTGAGTTCAAGCCTCGGTTTTGGCATTAAATAAATTTTAATTTAATTTATTTAATTTCTCCCTTCAATTGGCAAATATAAAAGACGAGTATAGCGGCAAATCTATATATGGGAATGGTGAGGTGGTAAAGTAAGCGGTGTCATAGGATTTGGAAGCAGTGAGGATATGTTGTGCAGTGTTCGACCCTCGATTAAGGGTAAACATTTTAGCTCCATAAATGTGTGTGTGCCCCACATTTCTCAATGGACTCTGCTTATTTGACCATCGCCTTACAATTTCATTACCGCTCTATACCCACCCATCATTTATACTTGCCACTTTTACATAGAGAATATTGAAGTTTTGAACAGAAGCTGAGTTGGATACGTAGGTGAAATTTGTCCTAAATCTGTCCTAAAAAACAACAAAAACAATTTCAGTTTATATGTGTTAGTGTACAAAGCAGAATGTCTCGATATAACGAATTTTATCACTAATAATATAAAATATAGTGCGATGATTACGTTATTATGCGAAATTCCTTTGCGAAACCCAAGGAAGATACCAATATAACAAACAAACCACTAAGATGAATTCGGGTTTGAGCTATCCGAAAAATATTTCAATTTTGAAAAAAGTAGGGGATTAGGGTGTTTAGGACAACCATATCTGATATGACCTCATATATGTCGATTATATGATTTTTCCGAATTTTCTTGGGAAAATCCTAGGAAGCTAACACCAAATTGACATATATTCCAAGATGTCATTGGGTCTAAGCTATCAGAAAAATATTTCAATTTTGAAAAAAGTAGGGGATTAGGGGGTTTAGGACAACCATGTTTGGTATGACCTCATGTATGTCGATTATATGAATTTTCCGAATTTTCTTGGGAAAATCCTAGGAAGCTAACACCATAATGACATATATTCCAAGATGTCATTGGGTCTAAGCTATCCGAAAAATATTTCAATTTTGGAAAAAGTAGGGGATTAGGGGGTTTAGGACAACCATATCTGGTATGAATTTGAGGCTTAGGAAAGTATCGTTCTCGAGCGAGATCGCAACTAATTTCAATATTTGAAAAAATTTAAACTCGATTATTAATTAAAACACAAATTATTTTATATTTTATGGTAAACAAAATTAATTTTAGTATCACGTTTTATTCGATTTTTAATCATTAAGTTTATTAGAATACTTACAAAATATGCATTCATTGTCAACAATATTTATTTCGCCTACGCATCCCACATGGATGAATCTTTTACAACAGTAACATTCAATTTATCGGGACTTGCTGGTTAACTCCCCAAAACAATACATACAGTTATGTATCATTGTTTCCGAGTTTCTGGAAATAACCTTTTTTAAATTTTAAACCTTTAAATTTTTAAACATGAGGTCATATCAAACATGGTTGTCCTAAACCCCCTAATCCCCTACTTTTTCCAAAATTGAAATATTTTTCGGATAGCTTAGACCCAATGACATCTTGGAATATATGTCATTATGGTGTTAGCTTCCTAGGATTTTCCCAAGAAAATTTGAAAAAATTAAATTCAGAAAAATCATATAATCGACATACATGAGGTCATACCAAACATGGTTGTCCTAAACCCCCTAATTCAGAAAAATCATATAATCGACATACATGAGGTCATACCAAACATGGTTGTCCTAAACCCCCTAATCCCCTCCTTTTTCCAAAATTGAAATATTTTTCGGATAGCTTAGACCCAATGACATCTAGGAATATATGTCATTATGGTGTTAGCTTCCTAGGATTTTCCCAAGAAAATTCGGAAAAATCATATAATCGACATACATGAGGTCATACATATCAGATATGGTTGTCCTAAACCCCCTAATCCCCTACTTTTTCCAAAATTGAAATATTTTTCGGATAGCTTAGACCCAATGACATCTTGGAATATATGTCATTATGGTGTTAGCTTCCTAGGATTTTCCCAAGAAAATTTGAAAAAATTATATAATAGACATACGTGACGTCATACCAAACATGGTTGTCCTAAACCCCCTAATCCCCTACTTTAACCAAAATTGAAATATTTTTCGGATTGCTTAGATCCAATGACATCGTGAGCAATACGTCAATATGATGTTAGCTTTCTAGGGATTTTTCAGGAAAATTTGAAAATTTATTTAGTTATAAAAATTCATTTTATCGGGTAAAATATTAGATTTAACGTTTTATCCGTATAAAACATGATATTCTCACTTACACATGTAAACATTTTTAGGATTTAGGACAAACTTCACCTGTCTATATAGAATAGTGAATTTTTTCCTAAAAAAATCCTAATTTTTGTTTCTTTAGTTTTTAGGACAGATTTAGGACAAAACTCACGTGAATGAGTTGGATTTGAGTAATTTTATTTCACCATCACCAATTTGACAGGAAAAATTAAATCAAAAAATCTTTGGCTCGATCGAGAATCGAACTTAGATCCATAAGTCCAAAGTCAATGACTTCGCTTTCTCGACCACCGCCGCATGTATATTTCATGCTATATACAAATCTTTTATATCTGCCATTTGAATAGAAAATATTGAAAATTTTAGCGAAGGCAATGAACTCTGCCTTCGTTTATTTCACCATCGCTATATACCATCTTGTGTACATGCCACTACTTGAAAAATATGAAATATGTTTCTGTTAAACACCTGTTTCTTGCACCAATTTGACGTACAATACAGAAGAAATTAAATTAAAATAATACCGTCGCTAATGAGGATCGAACCTAGGTCAACGAATCCAAAGTCAATCACTCTACTACCTCGCCCACCACCGTATATGTATTTGATGTTATGCAAATCTTTTATATTTTCCAATTGAATTTAGAAACTTGGGGAAATTTTTTAACAGAAGCTGAGTTGAATCAAAAATGTCCCAACATTAATATCGTTTAAATCTTAACTGAACTGCATAGTGCCAGGTGCAATGCGATGACATTCCATGCAGATTATTTCAAAGAACTTAAAAATCTGACAAGCTATTCCCTCTTATGTTCTTAAAAATTATAAAACTTCCGTTCCAGTCAATGAGGCTTGATGCAATTTTCTAGGCGGGCCACTATATTAACCACTGACCATTCAAATTTCAAGTTTAAGTCAAGCAGTGGTCAAGGAAGTAGAGTAATGGGCGTTTGATTAGTAGACGCGAGTTCAAGTGGCATTCGGGCTAACGTTGTTTTAATTTCATTTCATCTAACAAATTAGTTCAACTCAGCTTCTATTAAAATTTTCAGATTTTTCCAATTAATTGCCAAATATAAAAGAGGGATGTAATGTAGCAGTAATGAAAATGTACCGCAACGATCAAATAAGCAGACTCCAGAAATACTTTTGGTAATAAAAAATCGATCAGGTCAGGTAGTTTTCCTAGGTCAGTTGGCCAAGATCTAGAATCCCAGTGTGTATTCTTTGCATTGAAATCATCACCTATTATGAACCCCTTTCCCAGACGCTTGAAGAACTCTGAGTATTGTTTGTTTTTAATAGAATGTCTTGGTGGACAGTATACAATCCTGCCACAATAATAGAAAACTTGTTGGTTATCTGAACGATTTGGCTTTTTAATAACTCGGTAGCACTTATAGCCTTCCTGAACTCAAATTCGTTTTACCATGAAGTGAGGTGTGATAAATTTTATGGCACGGCCATAGTTATAATTCGCCGGATTATATTTAATGAAAGGTATAACCTTTTTGTCTATGGTTTTTTGTGAGCCGTTTTATCCAATTTTTCTGTGAGCTTGATCACCCTCTAGTTTAGAACTAATTGTCAAAACCATTCTGAGAATTGTCTACATTATCGACGTTGTCTACGTTGTTGACGTTATCTACGGGTTGTCGATACGTCAATGTAGAAAATAATAGATGACGCGTAAACACCCATCCCTGGCCTAACCAACATCGAGGTCAAAGTGATAAAAAATGCTCGGTAGGTATAATAGGGACGGATATCACTAGTTTTGGAATAGCCTATAGCTTAATAAAGATTTTTTTCAAAGGCTTGGGGAAACTATATAGTTTAGTAATTGATTACTGATAAGTTAATGAACATGTTTCAGGTCACTCTTGCATATAGTCCTGAACAGTTCAGGTTCAGACAAAATACATCCCCATAGCTATGATGAAAATTTTCAACACAGTTAAAGTGTTGCTTCATGTATTTATGAAGCTTTTGAAAATCTGTGGTGGCCCAAGTATCATGAAAGAGTTCAATAATATTATAAATTGCCCGGAAAAGCTTTTTTCATATGGTGTAACCGTGAAAGTTTATTCCAACTAGATCTGTACGTGAAAAATGTGAAAATAAAATTCCTATACAAATGGCAAGTATAAAAGATGAAGTATTAAAGATCGGGCGGTGGTCGAGTAAGTAAAATCATTGGCTTTGGATCAAAAGCTAAATTCAACCCTCGGGTAGGTACCAATTTTTGAAACTTCACACTTGAATGAACAAATTGAAAATGTTAACAGAGGCTTGAACTCAGGTTCCCTACTCTAAATGCTTACTATACCACCACCGTACCACTGTTAAGCCCTATACCACTCTTTTATGCGTATACTGTCTATATATTGGGGCTACTGACATTTTTAGGTTTCACATTATTCGGGTACCGACATAAACTTAAAATTTGTATGGTCAGTGGCCAATAAGTGATTTTTAGGTTAAGTTGAATAGTTATTCGAATAACCTCACATTATTCAATACGTTCATATATACGTTGTTCAATTGTACACACGGAAACAGTAGGAGATCCACTACAGAAAAAAGTACCAAAATTACAACAACAGCCCAATGCATTGGTCAGAAAATGGCTAAGATGTCTAAAATTTCGGCGCCTATAAACATATGGTACTTTGTTTAAATATTCGGCAAATACAAAAACCTTCCGGAATGGTGGAAATTAGCGGACCAAAATGTCACTTATAACAAGACTGAGATACTTATACGACATATTTTACCATGATTGGTTCTTGAATGCAACTTATAAGGAATGTTATCACTTCAAAGATGGTTGAATAATTACAAACAAATAAGATTCGATTTACTTTACTATATTTGAAAATAATTTGAACAATAAACGATATCCATATAACCTTTACTCGCCAATTGCTTTAAATATCAAATCAAACATATTGTCACCTGCCTTGATGATTTGAATGGAATTGTCATTGTATTTGTGAGGGGTCATTGTATGTAAGATTTACATTTTTTATTCTGCAGAATACCTCTATATGCTCATCTGTTGTCTCCAAATATTTAACAGCGATCGTGTATTCAACATTTGGTTTCAAAATTATTGAATCACCAAAATTGATTATCGTGAAAGTCCAGATTACAGAAATAAATGGTTTGAATATAACTTTCTCACATTCGTTAGATATGATATCTTTTGCCATAATTTCTATTTCGATGTCGTTATCCATCACAGCAATACCGATCTGGATACCATTTAAAATCGTTTCGTTTGAAACAGAAAATTTAGTTTCAAATACAGCGTCACGATGGAAATATCTCCACTCGTCTTTTCGCTCGTAGTCAGTTCTGCGTTTTGATGTCCATAAATCGTTTCCATTCTCGCTCCCAAATAAGACCTGGGGTGCTATTCTTGAACCATTACGAAAATCTTAAAATGGTATTCTTGAAAACTTATTCCGAAAATTTTCGCAACGGAATGTTACTAAAATTTTAGTAATGGTTATTTCGTTCCTTATTTCGTTTTCGTAATAAAATTAACATGAAACAAATTGTGTTTTAAATTTTCCGTGAGTTAGAGTGAGATAGTTATAATAATTTAAACTGACACTTTAAGTGATTGGTTTTATTAATACAAAGGAATTTGGTTGACGTTGAGCTCCTACCTCCTACGCAGTTCAAAATAAATTATAAGTGTGCAATAATGGATAGTGTAAGACGCGGTGGCAGCCATATAACGCCTGGCCAAAAAGAAATTATAATTGATTTCTTAGAAAGTCATCCAAAATTAAACAGTGGAAAATTTGAAAATAATTTCACTTTTAAAGACGCCACAGCACTATGGCAAAAAATAACTGAGAAATTAAACTCAGTGCCAGGCGCTTGTAAGGACTGGAAAGGCTGGAGAAAGGTATGCATTAAATATTGAGCTTTATCACAAATATAATTTACATTACGTTAAATAGTTATTAGGCTTGGTATGATATGAAAGCTGCTGCAAAAACTAAAAGTTCCGAAATTCGGAAGCACCAAGGTGGAACTGGTGGAGGACATCGTCTCAACCTCCAAATAACACCCATAGAGCAGAGGGTTTTAACTTTAGTTGGTCCAACATCATTGACTGGTGATGATAACATCATCGAAACGCAGATAAATTTAGTAAACTGAATGATTTATTTGTTTTGACGTTAAAATTATTTGATGCATAAACCAAACATACTATGATCATAATTTAAAAGTGTTTAGTACTCATAATTTTCGCATTCATGTTATATACTTGTCAATATACAATTTATAGATAATCAAAGTAAACCATTTTATACTTTTATAGTAATAACGTCAAAACACATAATTCAAAACGTCATGAAAGTCAAATAATTTATTTTCATTAATTTCATGTTGAGGTACGTACAAATCATTTGTTTTTTTTCGTTTTAGGATCATTTCCAGACTAATAATGAAATAACATCAATTGACGTCGAAATTGCTAACGAAGATTATGAGAGACAATTAGAAGTCGTCAGGTCGATCCCCTCAATTTCATCAACTCCAACAACAACAATCCCACCAATTTCATCAACTCCAACAACAACAATCCCATCAATTCAACCACCGGTTCAAACATCCAGCCTACGATCGCGAAAAATAAAGCGCAGAGTGGAAACAACGTTGGAGCATACAATTGCAGCCACTAAAGCTTATGAGGACAAATGCCAGAAGGAACTTGACCTCAAGGCGAAATATTATGAAAACAAAATAAGAGTTTTAGAAAGAGTGGCAACAGCTAATGAAGGCATGGCAAAAGCCATTGCTGATATAGCCGAGGCAGCTAAAACTGTAACTTTACTTTTAGCAGGAGGCAATGAAAACACAAATTAAAAATATGTAGTTCAAATGAATAATGTTAATATTTGTGTATATTTTATATAATATGTTTATAAAACAATTAATCAATTTAAGTTTTTTTAATGAAATAATAATGTGATAATTTTAATATTGAAATATTTTTATAAAAAAATATAATGTGAAATAAAATAAATTTTAAGACTGATTTAAAATTATGAATTTAAATAAAATATTTATATGTATTGAAATATAATGTTTAATAAAATTATTATGAATTAAATTAAATTGAATATTTTTGTTTCTTTAATTGGAACTGAAGTAAGATCTAACAATTCTGTTTTGTAGTGCCCGTCCTTGTGTTAGCAGTGTGTTTGAGCCGCTGATATGATTATCATCTTCCGAGCTACTGTTAAACATTTCGTCACCCAACATATCCTCCGTATTGTCTGGTTCTTCTAAATTTGAGGCTATACACATGTTGTGCAAAGTACAGCATGTATTAATAATTTTGGATGCCACTGTTGGGCTGTAGTGGAGCACTCTATGTTTTAACAGGCACCTAAAGCGCATCTTTAATACACCATTTAAGCGCTCTACGGTGCTGCGTGCAGCCATTTGATGGTCATTGTACCTGCTTTCTGAGCTATTTTCAGGGGCATTTAAAATAGGTGTTAGCATCCATGGGCGCAGTGCATACCCAGAATCACCTAAAAATATTTTGATGCAATATAATATATAATATGTAATGTAATGTAATGTAATATATATATACATATTAAGCTTTTGAATATTTTTGTACTTACCAACAAAATAGTACATGCCGGGATACATCCGATGTATTTGTTGAATAGCTGGAAGTGTATTAGAATTATTCCAGATATAGCTGTCGTGCGTCGATCCTGGGTATTTTGCATTAACATGCAAAATATTTAAGTTTGCATCTGAAATCTATAAAATTATACATAATTACATAAAATACATCAGTGGAAAATGTTACTTGCACTTACCAACTGAACATTTATTGAGTGATACCCTTTACGATTAACATAAATGTGTTCAGGATATAAGGGATCATTTTCGGAAGGGGCCACGATAGCCACATGCGTGCAATCTACTGATCCAACAATGCCAGGAAATTGGTAAATGTTGAAAAATCTAATTACAGTAAAAATTTAGAAATAGTAGTTTCTTTCTTAAAATCTTCAGTATTTGATAACTGTTTTTACTTACTTTTGCCGAATACAGTTTAAATCATCGACGCCTGATGGAAATTTTATTTTCGCTGTAAATAATCCGCTTGAATGAACAGCATCTGTCACTTCATGTATTGAACGACTAACAGAAGCTTGGCTCAGCGCAATGTTTTTATTATCCCCTATATCTTGCTGGTAGCTACCAGAGGCAAAAAATCTTAATGCACACATTATCTAAAATAAGTAAAAACACATTAAAACCTATTTAGAATAAAAACTTTATAGTTTCTTTAGAGTAGTGTACTTACTTTCGTTTCCACACTTAGAGCAGACACTCGAGTTGGTTCTACCATAAAATTTCCTTATTGACCCGAAATAATTTTTTGAACACATTGTCTGGTAGCTCAAAACAATCAACAAACTGATTAATTTGCCGAGCGACACTTATATTTCTTTCGGCTTGCTCCATTTCCGATAATTGGAAAAGCCACGCCAAATCAACACTTCCAGCCATTCGGTATAAAAAGTTTATATAATCTTAATACTAACAGCTTATTTTATTTATTTAATTTAACACACCTAATTTTATTTATGTAATTTAAATTTAATTGAAAAAATGGCATCAGCTTATTTTGATTATCTCAGATAGTTTGACACATTTATAATCACCTCATTACGAAATGTTAATATTTTTTATTCACCACCTTTTTATTTTCGGAATGGTTTCAAGAATACTAATTTATGATTTCGCCATTACTATTACGAAAACAGCGTTACGAAAATTTTAGATACCGAAAATTTTCGCCATAGTTCAAGAATAGCACCCCTGCTTCCCAATTGACATACAATCACTTTCATTTAATAATCCAGGATATTTCTTGACACACTCACGTATCTCATCACTTGACATGACTGGGAAGCGAATTTTCCTAACGAGATCATCGAATCGTGTGGCAAGTGCCACTTATAAAAATAAATGAAATAAGATAACTTGAATAAAATGGAAATTAAAAAAAAAAAAAAAAATTGTAGCGGGTACAACATTGAGAAAATAAAATAAAGAAATTATATAATTATTATTGAATTATAATTTGTATGTATCTAATTTTAAGTAACTAAGCATCTAAATAAATAGACATCTATGTATAAATATACAAATTAATAAAATACCTGTATTTAAAACAGGGAAATTTGTAAAACAAGAAAAAAAAATTAAATAAAAATAACAATGGAAAAAGAATTGTAATCTATGACGTCATAACAAACAAAAAAAAGGAAGATGCCGGAAACAAAATCTTTACAAGGAGAACGTGTTGAATTTTCATCTAAGAAGGATGTCAAAACAAAAATAAATAAATTAAAATAAAAAGCAGATGAAAATAAACAACAGACAACGAATAAAATCAAAAAGACAAAAATAAAGCTGAATTTTAATAAATTAATATAATAAAAACTATAAACAAATAAATTAATTAAAAATTAAAAATTCAGATAAAATAATAATAATTAACAAGATAAAATTAATTAATAAAATAAAAATTCTGAAAGCTGCGGATCCAGCTTAATTGAAGACATCGCAAAAAGTTGACGACGCTGCACACCGCCATAAAGTTTTTTTTTTTGTTTACTATTAAATTTTTTTAGTTAAGAAAAATATTATATAATTAGTGTTTAAGAGTGGGTACCTATAAAAAAAAAAAAATTATATACAAAGACTGTGTCCGAAACCTGTGATAAATATTTTTTAGTACAGAATTTTGACATTATTTGATAATAATTCCCCTACATTCACAAATTTTTATTATGCCGTCCGAAATGTGTAATAAATCTCCCCACCTCAAATGCCTCACCACGTTTAAACGTCAAATTTTTGTGAAAATGAACGCCATTATTCAGTCGTGTTAGTAGTAAGTAACAACTTTACAGACGGTTAGAAAGTTGTGCAAAATTTTAGTTGAAAGTTGTGCAAAATTTTAAAAGTGAGGTAAAAAAAAAAAAAATGAAAAAAACGAAAAGATTTGAAATAGTGAGGTAAAAAAAATAAAAAAAAAGGGGAAAGGAAAAGATTTGTGGTTTTTGTATAAATTTGCACAGGTTCTATAATAGTACAACAGGTGATTACAAGTTCAGAGTTTTTGCACGACTAAGATGATTCGAAGAGAAAATAGAAGATAATGATAAATAAAATAAAATAAAATAAAATAAAATGTGTGGAAGAAAGAAGAAGAAGAAGAAGGAGTGTGTGATGTAGTGTGTTATTGTAAAAAGTGAAAATTGAGAGTGGTGGAGATAAAGAAATTATAAAACACAGTGTGTGGTTGTATTTTTATAGTGATGTAAAATTAAAAAAAAGATTTGTGTTCTGAATGTTTTATTTTTTTTTTAAATTAGATCGTACTATCTAGGTAGTGTTGTTTGTGTTTTCGTAAAAGATTTGTTATTTTTGTCATAGAAATTTATACAACTATATTCTATATTACAGTCGATATAAAATATTGTTGTTTGTGTTTTCGTTGTTGTGGAAATTTGTATAAGTATATAATAATAATAAAACTCACGGTTCGGAGAAAAAAGATAAGAAAAAATATATATGATATTTAATGAAATGTGTGTGTTGGAATGAATTAAATTGATCGGTGGCGCTAAAAATATAAAAAAGAAATAAAGTAAGAAAGAATGTTGAAGAATATGATATGTGGTTGTCGGAGTTTTTGTATGAATTAATTAATAAATGAATGAATATTGTTGTTGCGTTGTTGGATAGATAAGAAAGAGATTTTTATTAAATTGATCAGCGGTATGTATGAATATGAGAATAATATTGGGGGTTGGATATGAAATAAATAATTAGAAAATTATTCGTAGATTTATAATAGATATTTTCCATATGTAATATTAAGAAATTTTCGGTGCATTTAAAAATTTTAGGTATGACAAATTGGTATATGAATATTTGTAATTTCTATCTAACACGGTTCGGAGAAATGAGATAAGCAAAAAAAATAAAAAATAAAAATAAATTAATACGTGCGATAAAAAGAAGGAATCCGATGCGCTGTGTTATTGTAAATCACATTTTTTTTTTTCGTTAATCTGAATCAATTTCGATTGAGGTAATATAGATAAAAAGATTTGAGTAAGGGACAAAACATAAAAAACCTTTGGAAAAGTTTAAGATTAAATTTTATATAAGTACAAAAAAATGTAATATGTTTATCACTTTATGAATTTTTTATCCTGGTACAGTCGGAATTTATGAAGGAAAAATAATTAAATTCAAATATAGTAATTTTACAAGTATTTCTGATGAATGAAGAATTGAAAGACGAAAAACTTTTCTTTCACCGTAGTTGGACATAAGATAAAATTTTTTTAACAATTATCATCAAATTATTTAGCTTTATTTTCATCATTTATCATATTTTTATTACAAAGATTATAATATAGATAAAAGAAGCAGAAGAAGAAACGTGTGATGTGTGTTATTGTAAAAAGTGAAAATTGAGAGTGGTGGGAGATAAAGAAATTATAAAACACAATGTGTGGTTGTATTTTTATAGTGATGTAAAATTAAAAAAAAGATTTGTGTTCTGAATGTTTTTTTTTTTTTTGAAATTAGATCGTACTATGTAGCGTATAGTAGTGTTGTTTGTGTTTTCGTAAAAGATTTGTTGTTTTATACAACTATATTCTATATTACAGTCGATATAAAATATTGTTGTTTGTGTTTTCGTATATGAATATTTGTTGTTGTGGAAATTTGTATAAGTATATAATAATAATAAAACACACGGTTCGGAGAAAAAAGATAAGAAAAAATGATATTTAATGAAATGTGTGTGTCGGAATGAATTAAATTGATCGGTGGCGCTAAAAATATAAAAAAGAAAAAATGTTGAAGAATATGATATGTGATAAGAAAGATATTTTTTTATTCAATTGATCACTGGCACTAAAAAAATATAAAGATTAAGAAGTTTGTTGTTGGTGTATGTGTGTATGTATGAATATGAGAATAACATTGGGGTTGGATATGAAATAAATAATTAGGAAAATTATTCGTAGATTTATAATAGATATTTTCCATATGTAATATTAAGAAATTTTCGGGGCATTTAAAAATCTTAGGTATGACAAATTGATGTAAACGTCTATATGATTTAGTAGTAGATAAAAATTGTCAACTAGACAGTAATATTGTGTTAGATACGATATTTATTGTTGTTTGTGTTTTCGTATTTGAATATTTGTTGTAATTTCTATCTAACACGGTTCGGAGAAATGAGATAAGCAAAAAAATTAAAATTAAAATAAAATAAAAATATGTGCGATAAGAAGAAGAAATCCGATGCGTTATTGTAAATCACATTTTATTTTTTTTCGTCATAGTATTGTGTACATACATATATGGAATTAGTAGATTTTTTGTTGTTTGTGTTTGTTTTTACAAATTTTGCAAGTATGAAGCATTTGACAAAAAAAATAAAAATTGTTCGATATAAGACTTGAAGTTCTGTTAATAAAAATTTTAAAAAAATACAGTATACATAAACAAAAGAGAAAAAGAAAAATCATAAACAAAGAAAATCAAAAAACCATCAATTAGAAAAAGAAAACATTCCGCACTGTGTTACTGTAAAAAAGTGAAAATTGAGAATGGTGATAAAAGAAATTATAACCCAATGCGTTGTATTATTTTTATAGTAATGTAAAATTAACAGATTTGTGTTATTTTTAGTGTTGTGAAGGGTTTTTTTTTTTTGATATTAGATCGTAAATAATAGTATTATAATATAGCGTATGAATATTGTTTTAAATACGAGATTTAATGTTGTTTGTGTTTTCGTGTATATAAATATCTCGGAATCGGAATTTATTTAAATTTCGGAAACAATTAAACAGATTTATTATTACAGTATTAATATTAAGCAATCATGTTTTGTCATGTTTAAGACACGAACTCGAAAAAAAGGGAAATTTTAAAAGGAAATATTTTAAACAAATATTTATAATTGTATTTAGCTTTAAACCTGTATTATTTGACAATAAACGTCAAAAAGTATTGCTAGAAGTTAAAATATTTTAGATAAATAAAACATAAATAAAATATATTGGTTTAATTAAATATAATTTCCCCAGTATTATTCCCGATGTTCTCTATCTAGAACTTGAAGTTCTGTTAATAAAAAAAAACGCAGCAAATGTGATTTGACAAAAAGTATAAACAACAGAAAAAAGAAAAATCATAAACAAAGATAATCAAATAAAGAAACAGAAAACATTGTGTTTATTTTTAAAAATAATTTATTTATTTATAAAATTTTTTGTTATACCTTAAAATTAAATCGATGAATTAAAAATAGCGAATTTTATTTCTCAACTATTTAGTGTTTTCAGTAATTATTATTTGAAAAAATACTTTCAATTAAAAAACCTTCACAAATATAAATATTTTCTATACTACACACGATTCGAAAAGAAAAAATAAAGTAAAAATTTGTACAACTTCACAATATTTTGTTACAAAAAGAAAAAATAAAGTAAAAATTTGTACAACTTCACAATATTTTGTTACAAATGTAAACCCGGCGAGCAAATCAAGAATATCGATATCTGTTCTCTGTACTTTTGAGTTTGCAAGGTGGGAAAATTCCCAATAGCACATCCTAGGAATATACATAGGAAATGAAGAATGCACGAAATTAAATTTAGAACTTATACTAAAAGGCTTAATAAAATGTAAAATTTTACCACCACAAGAACTATATCACCCCGTTCTCCCTATCAAGCAGAATAACAAATTAATGTTTACCTTGTGCTTGCACTTGTAGTAAAGACAAAAATCACCGACCTTTTGTTTAAAAAAGATAATTTTGTTGTAAGATTTTAATGTTTCATACAATTTTTAGAAATGTAAGCAAATTGTAAATTATAAAAATTACAAGATGAATAAAAATTAAAAACGAAGTTATTAAAAAATTATAAAAATTTAGAAATATAAATAAAATATTATAATAAATAATTTTAGAAAAAATATTATTATTACATTATTTGAAAAAATACTTTCAATTAAAAAAACCTTCACAAATTTAAACTAATTATTTTCTAATTATTAATATGTATTATGTAATAATTTATTCTGTAACTATAACTATAATTTATTCCTTTTGAAATTTCCCGCATATATCTAATAACTTTATTATAAAAACATAAAATGTGAATATTAAAAATAAAAATTATTGAATAAAAAAACTTTAAAAAATATTTCAATTTAAAATTTGTAAAATTAGAAAATTATTCGCAGATTTATAATAAATATTTTGAAGTTCTGTTAATAAAAAAACGCAGCAAATATGATTTGCAATTATTAAAAATTTAGAAATATTATTAAAAATAATTTTAGAAGAAAAATACTTTCAAATAAAAAAAACCTTCACATACATATTTAAATTAATTATTTTCTATATCACATTACATAAAATGTAACATGTAATAATATGTAATATTTTATTCTGTAACTATATTTATTCCTTTAAAATATTTCCGCATATAATAACTTTTTTATTTTTAAAAAACCATACTTAAAATTATTAATGAAAGGAGAAACAATTTAAAAAACAAACATATTTTAAATTAACATTTGTAAAATTTAAGTTAATAAAATAAGAAAAAGAAATTGTGAGTAAGTTTGGGAGTTTTAATTCAAGAACGATTACGTTTTGAGTAAATCAAGAACGATGACGTTTTAAAAAATCATAATTTCTATTTTCAAAACAATACAGTAATAGTTTTGATTAACATATCAATCGAAGTGATTTCAATTAAAAAACCTTCACAAATTTACTACACGCGATTCGACATGATTCGTTTATGAATATTTCGGATACGAAAACAATTAGCACTGATTGGTGCTAAGAATATAGCCTAATGAATATGTGTAGCTATTGTGCGGTCTGTGAAATAGGAACATCTAAGAATATAAAATAAAGATGAATATGATTTGTTGTTGTTTTTTTCTTTTTTGTAAATTTTCCAAGTATGAAGCATCTGACAAAATATAAAAATGTTCTATATAGGACTTGAAGTTCTGTTAATAAAAAAAACGCAGCAAATGTGATTTGACAAAAAGTATAAACCGAGAAAAAGAAAAATCATAAACAAGGAAAAGCAAAAAGTTAAAAATGAAAGAAATTATTAAAAATTTATAAAAAATTTACAAATAAAAATAGAAAAAATATTATTGAGCTGAAAAAAAAATACTTTCAATTAAAAACCTTCACAAATTTAAATTAATTATTTTCTATATTACATTACTACATAAAATATGACATGTAATAATATGTATTATTTTTATTCTGTAACTATAATTATAATTTATTTCTTTAGAATATTTCCGCATATAATAACTTTTTTTATTTTAAAAAAAAAACTTAAAGTGTGATTATTAAAAATTATTAATAACAATTTAAAAAACCAAAAATATTTTAAATTAACATTTGTAAAACTTAAGTTAATAAAATTAAAAAAAGAAATTGTAAGTAAAGTTGCGAGTTTTAATTCAAGAACGATGACGTTTGAAAACATAATAATTTCTATTTTCAAAGCAATACAGCAATAGTTTTGATTAACATATCAATCGAAGTGATGCTGGTGCGTTACACAAACTATCAAAATTAATAAAAATCACAACCATTTTATTTATGTTCTATTTATCTTGAATAATTTCCACTTCTAACAATATTTTGACGTTTATTGACAAATAATACAGGTTTAAAGTTTTACCGAGCAAATAGCGCAGTGGTTAAAGCTGTGACGTTTGGATCGGGAGGTACCGGGTTCGAATTGCAACAGAGGCGGGATGCAAAAGGGATTTTTCATCTCCCGATTACTATCGGTGATTAAATTGAAAACATCTATGACCCTCTGTTGGAATGTAGAACTCATGGGCCGACCCATCGTTCATGTTAGTACAGGCTAGCATGGAGCTATGCAGTGTGTAGATGGCCAATTAAAAGACGGACCTGTAGCCGTGTACAAATAGGGATACTGTTCAGCTTTCAAAGGACATTAAATCCACTAGCCGTACAGTCTCTAAAAATAATGTATGTATGTGTTGGTATTTAATTTTAATAAAAAAAAGCTAAATACAATGATAAATATTTGTTTAAAATATTTCCTTTTAAAATTTCCCTTTTTTCGAGCTCGTGTCTTAACATGGTATAAAAAATAATTAAACATAACAAAACATGGTTCATTTCATGCTATTTGCAATAGTTTTCCATCCAACCAGCCAATGCATTGAATATTTCAACTTCGGTCATGCCTTGTTGGATTTCATCAAATTGTAAAACCTCGTTTACAGCATTCGGATGGAGTGTGGAAAATGTTACGTTTGTTAAGAAACTTCCTAAATTCGTAGACAGTGTTCGATCAAATCGACCGCGTGGTATTTGGTATTTTTCCACGACGCAGTATTCAAATAATTCCAAATCCCATGAAAACGAATAAATTGAATTTAAAATCCGATTTTCCAGAATTATTATCTGGTACTTGATTGCCAATTTAAACAGCTCCACCGTATTGCCGTAATTAATGTCACACTCGTCGGTGTAAATGAACCGGACAAACTCCAAGAAACTCTCGTACGTGCAATCGGTGATCGAAATAAGTTTTTTTTCGCCTAACGTTTCCTCCAATTGACGCTCGAACACCACACTCCGCTTCATGAGCTCAAGGGAATGTGCATAGATGATTTTATCGCCCACACAAAATTGTATGTCGGAGAGGAAATTACGGTTGAACAATTTTTCCGTAATTTCGTGCATCTTGAGATGCGGCGAACAATTTAGTTTAAATTCCATATTTTAGATTTTTTGAAAGAAACTTGTCACTTTTACGTTACTACACGAATGAGCGAAACTCAACTGTTGATTGACCGCATTTTATACAAAAATTCTTATCTCGTAGTAAATTGTTATGATTGTAGTATAGTCAGATGTTAATGCTTGGGAACAGACCGTTATAAAACCAGAAATGTACAGATGTTTTATTAGGGTTAAGCAGGGGAGTTGTACATTGTTTTGCTATTATAGGTGAGTATTTTTAGATAGAAGGAGGTGGCAGGTAGTAAAAATGTAGATTCAAATAATTTAAACACAAAAGGAGGTTCCGATTCTTTATTGTTTAAGACAGTATCCTCCTATATATGTTTGGGTCCATGATCAACTCGAAAACTACAAATGCTAGAATGAATAATTTATTTATGATCATCGTTGCTATCGAGAATAACACAAATATCAGTAAAGTTGTTTCGAATAATAGTCGAGGTTTCATCACATTTACCTACTCGAGTGTATAAATTGGATTTGACAGGTGTGAAATAATTATTGTAGATCTCATCACCTCATCCGGTTGTAGCAGCTCGAATATTCGACTCACCGATATTCGATTTTGCCACATACAAAAACAATTAGTGAAATTCAAATATAAACCAACTTATTTGAATTAAGCGTTCACTAACCCCATCACATATCCATCTATCCAACCAACACTATCTAATAACCGAACCATTACTATAAAACATTTATAGTAAAACCATCGCCATCTAACAACATCACCACGAACAACAATGTTCGGTGATGCAATAATAATCCACTGCACTTAACATAAGTGCAATGTCGACCGTCGCCGGCGCATCTGTTCCCTCTTCATAAAACGAAGACGAAGGCGACGTCACACACAACATATACAACAATACTTTCCATATTCAACACTCGAATGAAATACGCGTGGTATCAATTTATGTATCAATTTTGTGCAAATAAAATGGTGGTGTTAAATATAAATAAAATAATTAATAATTATAATTAGTGTTAAAAATAAATTCAATCAACAATTATACAAAAATTATAAATAAATTTGAAACAATAATTAACATATACATTTATGAAATAATAAAGAAAATTTACAGAATAAATTTTGTTTAGAGTAAAAAATACTCATTGTGTAATTGTGTAATTAATTGAGAAATTCTATAATTAGGAGCTACATCCTAAACGGTTTTGAAACGCGAGAGCCGCACAATCGCACCACTAACAATGAAAAACAATGTAACAAGCATTTATCCGCGTAATCAACGGAATATCGATCAACGATATAAGGCGACAATGATTGAAGTTTTGCCTTGACGCGTTGTAAGTTGTAAATATTTGTTTTGTGATGAAGCTTTTCACTATGTATTCATCTGATCGAATCAGTCCAGTCAAATGTTTTCAGATTTACGATGGCCTGCATAGGAACGACGACCTGCGGAGACAAACCTAAACCGAAACAAACTCTTTTTAAAGGTCAATAGTTCAGCTGCGTACAACCGTTTGCCCACAAAAGGTGGGCTTCGTTTTTACTCATTCTAATTACTTTGGGCAGAAGACATTCCTCAATAATCCTTATGGCTGGGGATAGACACGTAACAGTCACCCATCCCAAAATCAAATCATTTACACTCTGACTCTGTAAAGCTTGAAAAATAGCAAAGGCTGCTTCATACACGTGACGGCATTCAAATAGAGAATACATCATGCGGTTTTGATGGTCTCGTATTTAATTTATCGTTAGTAACACGCCTGATGATGGTTTTGAGAACGGTCAAACACGTTTAACCTTGCAATGTCGTCGAACTGAATTTTTTCAAAATATCTAACACATTAAAGGCTTTTAGGCATACGTTCCAAATCCATCCTCTCTATCTCATACGTTTCTCCGTACTCTTGCTTTAGTTCTATGAATTTTTGGAATCTACGTACCAACGATGCTTTGAATATGGTAATCACAAGGCGTATTTACCTGATCTGTGGTTCGTGAATGTATTTTCGCTATTTGAACTTCCAGCTTTAGCTCCGGTACTATTACTTTTCTTTCGAATATGGTCGTTGTTCACGGTGGTAATGGTTCAAGATTCATATTTGACAGTACACAAATATACGCTTCAAATTTATGAATGACTGACATTTTTTATTATCCCGTTAGCTGAGGTTATCACTAATCTGAGATACTCGATTGGCCACGAAGAATTTCTTTCAGACTTGGCGATGTCTCGATGGTGGAGACAGTCCTTGAAATGAAGCACGAACAAATCCATGTGGCTCTAATTATTGAGGTGGACTTTTGTGTTTTAGATTCTAGTGGCTTATCATCACCACATTGTGCATCAGCTCTCTAGGTTTCCGGCATTAACAGCTTATGGCTGCTATTACTCCGACTTGTATACTTCTTTCCAGACTTGTACGAAAACATCCATCGTATTGCTTTGCAGCGACCAAATCATGATCACTGCCTAGGTTGCTGACCGCGATATGTTCTCACAGTTCTTTTGTAACAACCACGTGGTCAATTTGGCTACGAGAAGTTTTTCGATTATGTGTCCATGTTTCTTAATGTATATGTTTGTGTGGGAAGTACATCATTATCTCACCATTATCGGTCACAGTTTGGTGTCAGGAGTATAGACCTATGTTTCCACATAATTAGAACCAAACATTCATTTTTTTGAAAAAACTGTTGGATCAGTATATAGTTTCAGGTATCACGGAAACCCTCAAGCTCACGGGACTCCCTCATATACTAACGGTATATACAGTCAGTGAGTTTTGGAAAGATTATGGGAAATCGGAGAATTTGAGGATGTTCTATAGTAAATTTCAAGGTACGTAGCATCACGTCGTAAATTGACGATACGTACAGCAAAATAATAATTGGCGGAACCTAAGATGTACGTTATATATGGAACGAAAATTCGTATTAATCCAACATCAAAAGCGGAAGATGTCAAATTTTTGCGACATTATATATCAAAAACGACTTTAAACTGGATCGTATGCACCGAATTACAAATGAAGAACTATCTGGAGGTAAAAACTATTATACCACACCATGTATATACTGATCCAACCATTCTATTCCATGACACGTTTCGTGTTGTGATGTATATGGTTTTTAGTACATTCAAAAGCTTTTACTCTGACTTCTTCTACTCTGAAGCGGCTGCCGACGAATAAGAAATTTGTATATTTCCATCATTTTGATTCCACGCATCCCGCTTCTGTTATTTTAAGTGGCGTACCATGATTGCGATCAATTATCAGAGCCGTTCTTTCTTCTAGGCTGTTGTCGCAGGTTTTTGGTATTCTGATCCTTCTTTGACGAAATTTCAATGAATATTACAACAGCATAGAGCCCAAATATTAAAACAAACGACCAATAAACCATCGAAAACCGCCTGTCACTTGGGGCACGTTTAAATCGGATTTAATACGTTACGGCTGAACATTTTTTTATCAAGTTTATCTAAAGTAAAACCCATATATAAGATTTACATTTTTCTTCCTGCAGCAAACATCTATGTGCTCATCACTGGTATTCAAATATTTAACATCGATCGTGTATTCAACATTTGGTTTCAAAATAATAAAATCACCAAGATTGATTAGTATTTGGATGCAGCGTCGAAAACTTGATTGTTTGAACACAATTTTCTGAAATTCGTTAGATATGACATCTTTTGCCGTTTGGTTTGAAACAGAAAAATTAGTTTCAAATACAGCGTCACGATTGAATGTTCTAAAATCGTATTTTGGCTCGTAGTTAGTTCTGCGTTTTGATGCCATAAATCGTTTATGTACATTCTCCCTCCCAAATAAGATCTGCTTCCCAATTAACATTTCAACTTTCGTCACACCTTTTTGGATTTCACCAAAGTGTAAACTTTTACAGCATCCGGATGGAGTGTGGAAAATTTTGCGTTCTTGATCTTGATTTAGCGGCGCAATAAACGGGCATACAATAGGTATACTAATTTACTGATATATAGTTGTTGATTATCTGTAGATATAGCTGATCCATTGTATAATTAACCGTTACTAAAGGACATCTCACATTCTCGTATTCTCTTTGTTTAAATGCGGTCAAACACGGAAAAGTCTGAATGGGTGTGAGTACGTATATGTGAAATGTACCCTAATGATAATAAACAGTTTTTAAAGGCCATTACTAACCTCTTACTGTGTGAACAATTCGGCTAAAACGGTCTCGACCCTGAGCTTGATCTTCATACTGCCTTAGACAATCTGAAGAAGCCAAGTCATCCTCTACACCGTGGAACCATAGTCGCTTGGAACAACCTCTGCACCTACCAGATGTTGGCTCTCCTTTCCGAGATCGCTGCACAATTCGTTCTGGATCAGCACTCAAAACATGAACAAGCCAGCCTTCTCGCTGAGAACTTATTTCATCTATAATATGGGGTATCTACATCGACTCTTTGATCTCGATATTGTACAGAGCTCGGTTAGTACCATCTATTTCGCGTTTTGGGCCGTAAGTCACCCCCGCTTGATTCTTCTTTAAAATTTAAAAGGAGCCATATCTTTTACACCCATACAGTAGAACGGGTCTGATGAACGCTTTGTAAAACTTCAGCTCCACGGCAGTTGATAGGTGTTTAGATTTTTGAAGTGGCCTTAGAGGATACAAAGCACGACTGCCAGTTGCCAGCCACACTTTAGTATCTTCACACACATTGTTATCGAGACTGATAGGGGAGCCCAAATATTTGAACCTCCTCACTACCTCAAAGGTGTAGTATAACCACTACTAAAATCTGGTGTGCCATTGTTCCTATGATCAGAGATGGTCTCTTGGTTTGGACTGATTGATCTGGAGTTCAACAGAAGACGATATAAGATATTGCGCTGAGGTGGTTCAGGTTTACGAAAGATGTACTCCAACATGAAATTAAAGAGTATCGGAGACAAAGCATCTCCCTGCCAAACACCCGAGTTAACTGCAAAAATTCTCGATAGCCAGTCCCCAACTTAAATACTGCAGGGAAAATTTCAACCCATCTCGATTGATCGAGTCGTAGGGCTGCCGGAAATCCAGGAACACCTGATGTACAGAGATTGTCCACCCATAATATTTAGATAGAATCATCCGCAGCGAAAATGCCTGATCAGAGAGCATATCGCGGCCACTTTTAACTCATCAGGCATAACTTCGGTTCACCATACTAATCGAATATGGTCAAAAAGACCGTTTCATGAAGAGCAACGAGTTCCAGCCGATACTTCTTCATGCATGTCATTAGTCCCTCTAACGTTTCTGGTTTTCTAAGTGATAGCACGTTGCACGTGCCAATCCCAATTCTCGTGTCCGGGTACTTGAGTGGGAGTACATTATAAACAGATTGTTTTTTACGGATGCGGGTCATCAGCCTAGCGATCCAACCATTTAATCGCTTCCTACGACAAGCAAAATAACCGTATAAATAAATTTGAGACATCTAAGTGCTACCCGATCAAAGCGGTCACAATAAAAATAATCCTAAACCACTAAATACCATCAGCTGTAAGAAGATATACACAAAACAGCCATAATACAAATTCGTTTGGATCGTTTTGAGTTCATGCACATCTATGCGAAACGCAGCTCACACCTTTCAGCGTTTCATGCGCCGACAAAATCGTCAATTAATTGAATTCAGTGTTTGCCTACCCATCGATGATATTCTGATTCGATCGATGATAGTCGCAATCGCAGTCTGATTTTAACAAATCCTAAACGTGTGTATTCGGGGCAACATCGCAGAGTTGTTTTAGTCTCTTTCTTCGCAAGGGAGAATCTTGGTTATATATCAACGTTTTCTTAAACCAAACGCGTAGCGCTTTATCGGAACGGTTAATCACTATCACCGATCTCTCCACTGCCCTTTCTTAATTCTCTTTATTCCCTATTCTTTGCCGTATAGTGGATTTTTCTCTTCGTTAATGACTTGCTTCGTGTGACTATCGTGTGAGATTCACCCTCTCGAGGTGGTTTATGTATAGAACTTAAATAGTTTATCAACCTGGAATTATGGGAGACCCACTAGCAGGGAAGATTGTAATTTGAATGAATCGTGTGGAATGTTTTTGAAATAACTGGCACCCGACAGTGTCAATGAGAATATTAAATTCTGTTTCCATTATTTGCATCCATAAAGACAGATGCAGCCACGCTATCACATGTTTCTTTTCCAGGTGCAATTTTAGTGTCACCGATTGACTATAACGAAGGAACATTGCAAGCTATAGTGTCCGCACCAGAAGACTCTGAATACATGCGTTGTCTGTCAAATTTGTAATTAGTATTAGCTAGTGCTGCTGCGATAGGTCTCTGGCCAAATCATAAAATACAAATCCAATAAGTGGGTTCTGTAATCCTGCAGCCGATTCATTAGCATTGTTCGTCGATTTCACCAAATTCACGCGTCCAAAGTAAATCGATAATACTTCTGCAACAATTCAAAAAGGTTCTTGGTTTCTGGGAAATTCCTAATTATTGTGACATCCAAAAAAAAAATCGAGCTTTTCTTGTTTTCGAGGTAAACACAGACGGTGCGCAGTAATTTGTGGGATTTAAATGGTTAACAGTGTAGTATAGGGTAAAACAACAAGACCTCCTCTTCTAACGCTTAAATTATGTCTACAAAATTTTTATGACCTGCCACCTCCTCCTAACTGCTATCGAAAATTAGTCACGATACCAAGAGCATAGCAAAACAATGGGTAACTCCTCCTGCTTAATCGTAACAAAACTGTATAGAACCATAAACTACGAGGACAATAAAACATCTGTGCATATCTGTTTTATGACAGTCTATTGTCAGGCAAGAACATATTCTGACTACCACAAACATAACATTCAATTACGAGATAAGAATTTTTGTATATAATGCGGTTCGGTGGTCAAATGAATCCACAGTTAAGTTTCGCGCATTGCTAAATTAGTGTGTTAACAGTAAAAGTGACAAGTTTCTTTTAAAAAATCTAAAAAATGAATTTTAAACTTAATCGTTCGCCACATCTGAGTATGTCTGAAATTACAAAAAAATTGTTCAATCGTAATTTCCTATCCGACATACAATTTTGTGTGGGCGATAAAATCATTTATGCTCATTCCCTTGAGCTTATGAAGCGGAGTGTGGTGTTCGAGCGCCAACTGGAGGAAACGTTAGGCGAAAAAAAGTTAATTCCGATCACCGATTGCACGTACGAGAGTTTCCTGGAGTTCGTCCGTTTCATTTACACCGACGAGTGTGACATTAATGACAGCAATGGGATGGAGTTGTTTAAATTGGCAATCAAGTACCAGATAATAATTCTGGAGAATCGGATTATTAATTCATTAAGTTCGTGTAAATGGAATTTGGAATTATTTGAATACTGCGTCGTGGAAAAATACCAAATACCACGCGGTCGAATTGATCGAGAGTTGTCTATGTATTTTGGAGGATACTTAGAAAGTGATAAATTTTCCACACTCCATCCGGATGCTGTAAACGAAATTTTACAATTTGATGAAATCGTTAAAGAACCCGAAGTTGAAATATTCAATGCATTGGCTGATTGGATGGATAACTATTGCAAACAGCATGGAATGTCATTATCCCAAGGGCGACAACGATTCGATGATCTCGTTAGGAAAATTCGCTTCCCAGTGATGACAAATGATGAGATACGTGAGTGTGTCAAGAAATATCCCGGATTATTAAATGAAAGTGATTGTATGTCAATTGGAAAGCAGGTGTTATTTGGGAGCGAGAATGGAAACGATTTATGGACATCAAAACACAGAGCTAACTACGAATCAAAACACGAGTGGAGAAAATTCAATCGTGACGCTGTATTTGAAACTAAATTTTCTGTTTCAAACGAAACGATTTTAAATGGAATCCGGATCGGCAGAAGCATAGGTAATAACGAGATCGAAATAGCAATTACGGCGAAAGATATCAAAACTAACGAGTGTCAGAAAATTGTTTTTAACCAATCTGGTTTTTGCTGCTGGTGTGATATAATAATCAATCTTGGTGATTCAATAATTTTGAAACCAAATGTTGAATACACGATCGCTGTTAAATATTTGAAGACAACAGATGAGCATATAATGGTGGGGTGTAGAAAAGAAAAAGTTATGCTCAAATACAATGACCCGGACAATTCCATTCAAATCATCAAGGCGGGTGACAATATGTGGGAATTGATATTTAAGGCAATTGGCGAGTAAAGGTTATATTTGGTTATCGTTTAGTGTTCAACAATAATGTTTCAAATACAATTTTAGTCAAATAAATTATTTGTGTTGATTTATTTAATTATTGTTATAGTAATCCCACCCAATTTGCATTGATACCACGCTTTTATGGTTATAGATAAACGATCATGGACCCTTTTCCATATGAATATAGTGACGATCCTATGAGGACCTTTAATTGGGGTAATATCACTTTGTATGAAATTAATCCACTCATATTTTACCAACATGTTGAGTGGGTGAGTTGATATGAGTATGAGGAGGAACTTTGTATCTCGCGATTCCAAATTCATCAGTCGATTCGTCAAGGTATTCCCACGAAACAAAATCCTTCACACTCTAATCTTCCTGTTCGAAATGGAATTTGGGATCTCTGCAAGATTATGAATAACAATAAATTCATTTAAAAATGTAAATTAATTTCTAAGTTTTATCCGTAATTTTGGAATTAGAATTTGTAATTCGCAATTTTAAATTTTTTTACCGATAATATTCTGTAATCTTCAAATTTGATTTTACTGAATCCATCGAAATGTAGACTTTGGAAAATTCTCTAATTTGCCAATTTCGGTAACTGCATTAAAGATTCGTATTGAATTTTTGAAACATTGAAAAATCGGAAGATTGAGGTATCAGGTAGCTCCTAAGATCAAGTACCACCGCCAATTGTATTCAATTAGTTCCTACCTCACTCAGTTTTCGTAAATTTGGCAATCCACCCGCAAATGTAGCCACCACAAGAAGGTAGCCATCAACACAATGGTAGCTCTAATCAAAACCATCGTAAATAGTATTTCTGAGATACACAGGAACAATCTAACTATGTATTGTGGCGGTATGTAATTTCTAATAACAATTCAGCCAAGAGAATGGCCATATTAGGCTTAAAAAGCATGTTATGGCAATTACCAGTTCTGCAATTAACAATTTTTGTAGCTGTTTTTCAGATAACATCAAAATATTGCGCACCATCAGAGTAATATGGTCGACGCTTTAAAAAGACAAATTTGGAGATTTAAGAAACCGAACAAACACACAATGTGATACTGGATCTCAAACGGTAACAATGGAGTTCGGACTGAAATAAATAAGTGCATTGTATGTCATAGAGACTCAGCAGCCTTAGCAGGAATTATTGAAGCCAGACTTTCTAAGCGAAGAGGCACGAAGTCCCATAAGGGATAAATCGCACGTTTTGTACGCTTTTTACTGAAGCGGCAATTCTAAAAATTGTGAGGAAACACTAGCTAACTGTCGACTCTAACGATCTAAATCGAGACATGTTTCAATTCAAGACCATTAATAACTAAATAGGCAGATCCGTCAGATATAGTTTTGACTCCAAACTATTTCTTAATAGGTTATTCGCTTCTTGCCCCTCCAGAACCAGATTTATTGTTTAAAAATGTAACCCAAGGCAAGCGCTGGAAATTAGTGCAGAAGATAGTTCAACAATTTTGTTTTATCCTTGAGCTTTTCCCCTTCATGACAGCGAGCTATGATTCTTAAGTTAACAAAAACTGAACTCAACTGATTAATTGAGTCATTAGAAGCTTTAAGTGATTATGCCGAAAGAAAATCAAGTTATTGTTGGCTAGCAACAATTCCAATTACTCTGCCCGAGTTACTGCAATACCTAAATTAAACAAAAGGTGGAACTATCAGGGATACGAAGTTGAAACAATCTTAAATAAATAACAATCTTATTATCGAATTCAGTTGTGAAGGTCGAAATTTGCAAATTTTGTTACGGAGTCAACGTGCCAATAATTGAGAGCTTCACAAATATCAACTTTTGTGCCCATTATGCTGGAATTTAAGGAAAAGATGTTAAGTACACAAATTTGACAATACGCGGTCTAGAGTTTCTGATTATAAAACAACGCCCGATTTTTTTGATTTTGCCAAAAATCACTTCGGATGTTCCATTATGTGTAATATCATTTGGCTGTTGCGTTTTACCAACGGGCTTTATGTTGGCTGGTACTTATTTGTTGATTATTAAGGTTGGTTTTGTCAGACGAATTTGACTAATTGGTCGTTGAGAAAAGTTAGATACCCTCGTGTTCATGCGTCAATTATTGTTGTTCAAACCTAAACCATAAACATATTGAACGTCTCTTTCAGGCTGAAGAATCCTATGAACAATTATTCCATCGAGGAGAAAGCTAACACTATTTAAAGCATGCGTAAGACGAAATTTTGACGGACTCCGACTAAAGATATTATTTTAGTATTGAAAGATTTATTTCAATCTGCTGTTAAGCAATTTTTATGTTTAAAGAAGGAAGTTAGAAAAAATCGCTGAATCGAAATCGCAGAGTTCTACAACCAAGGTGCGAGTTGTTTTCAATGCCTCAGATGAGACAACTATATATAAGATGACCATCCGCAACATAACATGTATATGCAATGCTAATTCGATTCCGCACATTTCTAAGATTTACCGCCATCTTATTCCCGAATCAGACCGATCTCTACTACAGAACGTTGTCTAGATACATATTAGTTAGATACTGTGACTTATCGTACATTACAAGTGGGCCGATGATGGCTATTCAAAACTTGTCCAGATGACTTTTATGTTGATGGCCTCAGACGCAAGTACCATTCATGAATCTCCTATATTTGTGATAAAAGATTTGATTGAATTATTGCCAAAAGGTGGTTTCGAATTACGGGAATGGGCCAAAAATGTATGGTGGGTTTCAAACTTCATCATTATCACTGGACTGGCGTGAATTAGAATTTTGTCTATGACGTGTTGAGTCTGTCTCCAATTAATAGTATTTCAAGGCTTATATAGTCGGTCTCGATGCGATGTCGGTTCATGCATAGTCACAATAAATGATTCCTCTAAAAACATTAAATTTCACGATTGCTGCATAACATCGAGTTCAGGTATAGATCCCATCAGATCTCGTCCAAGTCATTATAAAATAAGTTTTTATCTTGATTCTGTCTGACTTCAGTCGTAGCGTGTGCTCAAATTATCGACTGGTTGGCTAACTTCATGCGCAAGCGAAGCATACACAATAGGTTACTGAGTGCTTGGAAATCCAAAACATCCTTCTTTATCTGCGACCCAAGAAGAAATGCAGCTCCAAGATTTCCGTGATCATCTCCACTATTGAGCAATGTATAGCACTAGGACACATGGTCTCCACTTTTACCCCTGCGAGTTTCTTGAAGAGCAACGAGTTCCAGCAAACACTCCTTCATGCATGTGCCTTCCAACGCTCCTAATTCCCTAACTGACTGCACGTTCCTTATGTTGATCCCAAATCTCGTATTTGGGTATTAGGGCGGAGGTCTGGTGTTGTTTTGGCGGTATCTATTTCTCCTTTTGTTCACTTTATAAACAGATTGGTTTTTACGGATGTGGCTCATCATCCAACCGTTTAGTCGCCTCCTACGACAAGCAAAATATACTGTGGTGTTGTGCTTGATAGATCAGGGCGACGATTTCATATATAAATTCAATGAAAGGAACTGAATGTGAAAGCTTTATTTGTACTGGTCACATAAAAGCTGATTCTAATTAATCGATTTAACTGATGTTTAATATTCTAAGGCAAAAGCTGATCTTTACAAAACAACGCAACAAAAAAGCTCATATAAAAAAAAATTATTAGTTCCTGCAAACACTCTCCAAATGGTTGCGCTGTTATTTGTTGAAATTTTACATGTTAGTTTACACAAAAGCTCTTTCCCAGTCCAAAAAGTTAACAAAATTTTCATTTTTGATAAAATTTTAAAGTTTTAGAAAATTCAAATCATACACCAGTTGCATTAACAAAAGCTTGTCACATCATTATCTTAACATTCAACAGCGAAATCTTGTCAAAATTTTTAATTATTTACTAGTTCGAATAAAAGCTTTTAAAATTAAGATTTAACAAATTTTGAAGTGGTCGCCTATTTTAAAATGTATTTAAATGGCGGCCGAATGCTCAGATTGGTAAATTATTCTTAATTTTTATATTAAGCTCCCCAACTTCCTAAATTCGGTGTAGTGCTTTAAACTGATCTGTGAAACTCCTTGAAAATGTATATAAATATGAATGATTCGTTAATATTTTGGAAAACTGGAATGGGTATGATTTATAAAAGCTCTTCCATAAACGACTTCTACAAGAGAACATACGCAACTTCTTATCAAAACGTACGAGTTAATTAGTTAAGAACACCTAAAAGCTAAGCTTTTAAGACAGCGTATATTCAAATTTATATTTGTTGATCCTTAAACTTCGATAAAGCTATCGGAACTTACAACACGTAATTGAATATGGTTCTGGATTTATTATAAAACCTCTCTATAGAACTGATATATACGCGATACAAAAAAGCTTTACAATTTTAAATTTTTCGTAAGCTATTTAATTTGTAAAATTAATTTAAATCAAAAGCTTTTCAATTCATAAATTAGATATTTAGATTTTGATTTTTACAACAATGAGTACGAACAATGTTATCTGTCGAAAACAGAAGATTTTCGTGCAGGAGAGGATAACTTCTCAGAAAAGAAAGCTGCACCGGAGGCATCAATACTGATGCGAAGTGTTCCATTGTCTATTGGATCAGCCAGAAGAGTGGTTTGAGTGAGAACAACTTTAGTTCAGTTAAAGCCAGCTTCTCACTTGGGTGGTCATGAAAATGCACTCTTCTCAATCATATTTCCAAGATTACCTGATATGGCTGAGTATTGAAGCAAGACGTTCGACTAATCGAGGGATGAGGCGATGGTAATAGTTAACCATGCTCCCGAAACGCTACAATTACCTGCTCGAATTCACTGCCTCGATTCGATCCGCGATAGCTGGTGATGGCTGTTGTTTGTGTATATCCTCTGAAGCGACGGGTATTTTATGGTAAGCAAAGCACCCACGAGATCTGTTTTGGACAAAATGGTGCATTCTTCAAGGTTACTTGTTACCGTAATCCCTTTTAATTGGGGACAAGGTTGCCAGTCGTTGATGTCGTGCTTTGGTACTATATAGGTACCGCATCCGTTGAAACATTAATATCAACTGTCCTCACTGTTTGGAACGACGAAAACGTATGCACCAGTGTCGATGAGAAAACTGAATTTGGATATGCGACTATTAATAGTTAAGCGATGATTGTGACATGTCCCATCAATCGTCTCATTTTTTTTGGGACGAGTTAGTTTTCCGGCGGGCTTTTGATATTTGTGGAAGGTTTTTGTCCAAACAAACACCCTTCATATCTTCTAGCGTTACCGGCGAAATTTACCGGCATAGCCAATATCCACTATAGTAGTTTATGTGAACTACTACGTGATCCAGGCGCTATTGAGATCGTATGTTAGCAAGTGAAATCTCTATAGTGGACCCAACCAGAGAGGTTTCAATAATTGGGAGTTTACTGCTGTAGAAAAATCGTCTGTTTCTTCGAGGTGGCGGTAGAATTCTGAAAAGGTGAAATCACCCATTTTTGTATATTTAAGATGGTTTGTGATTCTACACCGTGTTCTGAAATTGATTGCCTCTTGTTGAAATTGTTGAAATCGGGAGGTTTACGGAATAGTCGACTGCCTACTGAATCTGTTTTCGTTATTTGTTATCCGTCTAACCTTAATCAATGCCTCGCGTTGTTTAAGACAGATTCTCCAGCAATATTTTCTTTTATTTCCAGACAGCGGTTTATTGACTTTTACATAATAAAACGATTAGTAAACGTGAAACCTGAGAGGCAAATATTTTTAATATTTTTTAGATTTTATTCCGTTTATTAAATCGAAGCAAATAAAATGGACAGGCCACCCCAAAAATAGTTATCAAAGGTAGAGATATAATTAGCTGTCTGTACTAGAAGTTTAACATTTTATTATCGAAAGTTCAAAATTAGAAATCACGTGTTCACCATTAAATAATTTATTTGTGCGAATCAATACAATTTTGAGCACGAGACTATTTCAACATAGCTTACTAAAGAGATAAGAATTTCATAAGAATTAACTCGCATGATGGTTAAGTTTACTATTTTGCATAACGATAGTCATGTGTCTGTGTGCTATGATACATTCTCGATCCATCCGCGTATATAGATATTTTAACAATGAAGTATCAACTAAATTTGGCACATTGCACGAATAATTTAATGATGGCCAAAATTAAATTGAATATCATGTTAAGATGTTGCTCTACCTGTTGTTGGAGATTTTCATAAAAAACTAAGAAAATACTAAAATATTTCTATTGGAGTTATCCCTTCTAACCGTAGAGTTTGCTAATGGAGTTAGACGATGCGCATATGATAGTGCCTACTGGCTTCCAAAGCATCTTAATAAGAAAACTAGATGTCGAGACAAATCTAAAAGAGGTTCAAATGATGACAAGTTTTAAGAACTTCCACTCGAAAATTCCTTAACCCAAACATTACAAATTCATCTGCGTCGATCAATTCAAAGATCCTGTTAAACCGAAAAAGTCAAAAATTGTATATACTGGTCTGGGGCCAATACCATTCCTGAACATTAATCAAATAAGAAACGTTTACTCAAAAATTGTGACTACCAATGTTGGACCAGCAAAGCTGAACGAAGTTTTATTTCGCACAGGTACCTCAAACTTCCATTTGGTCCATTTGGATTGTTAGACATGACAATTTATATGAGATTTATATGGTATCAACTACGATCCAAAGACGAATTGTGATGAAGGAATATTCCAAAAACGTCAGCCCAATGAGAACTAACCTGCACAGTGACTTTTCGCATTGCACGATACTTTGAATAGACACTGTGAGATCTGATGCAAATTTTCCTCAACTTATGTCGAACTAAATTCCAACAATATGGTTTGACATTATTTAACCGTCTTTCTTCTATCTCTATGTATTCACAGGTGACAAGTGAGGCTGTAGTCGAAGCGTATATGGAACTATGTAATTGATGAGGAGCGATTTGATGAGGCACTCAAAGATGCTCGAAATGTTGATGAACTAATCGCATAAGATAATTTGACACCAGAAGAAATGGAACGTGATACACCATTGCTGGGGATTCCGCTAACCGTTATAGAAAGTATCGGTATGAAAGTTATGAGTAATCAGACGGGACGAAAACATAAATATGTGGAACGGGACGATGCACCATGTGTTAATCAGGTTAAAAAGTATACGGGTCTATTCTATTGTGTGTCACAAACACACCCAAATTGTGCATGAATTAGGAGACGAACAGTAAAGTGACTGACGATCCGCATAATTTATATCTTCCTGCTATGTTCACCGGTGTATGGGCCCACAAACCAACCTCGTATGTATAGTTACTCCGGACGGTCATGTTCTTGGCAGTTCAATATCGTATTGGGGTGAGGTTTTCATGATCACACCGATGACACGATACGCAGTCAATCTGCCACTCCTATTAAAGTGCATGAAAGATCCAGAAAGTTCAGTATTTCAACTGGACAAGGAGATCAGCATAAACGATATTAAATTCTATTTCATGGAAAACGTTGGGACCGATCGGAATGCTTCGGCCGCTTAGCTCAGAAATGCGCAAAGGTATTCGTATAATGAGCAACTCAAATTGGCGTTCGACAGTTCAATGTATGCCATGCTCAAAATCGAAGAAATCGAAACGAATTACTATCAGACCGATAACGGCGAGGAAAAGAAAAATCCACGCACCTATAGCTACTGAAATACTTTTGCTGCATGTCGGACAGTACATTTAATTCGGTGATTTTTGCAACGCAACAGGGTATCATTAATTTAGGCCGGAATCACGCCATCAGAAATGTGATTCGATTCGGAAGAGCCTTAAGCAGCATTTTAAAGATTTGCTTGGCACAAATGGCGTATTCTTGTATCCAACATTTCCAACATCGGCGCATCGACTCTTTCAAATCTATCAGAAAATTGTAGACGCATCGTATATGATGGGTTCAATACGCTCGGGCTACCGGTTACGAATTGTATGATTGGATTGGACAAACATAAAATGCCAATCGGGATACAGGTACATACAGAGTTTAATCAGTAATCCGTTCAAAACTATTTATTACTAAAAATTAATTCAATTTATAGGTCGTGCCCAATCCTGGACAAGATCACCTCGTATTGGCGGTTCAAAAAGAAATTGAGAAACGTTTCGGGGGCTGGGTGCAACCGCCACACAACGATATGGAGAAAGTAAATCTGTTGTAGGGGAAAGTCGTCATTGAAAATCTTGCTAAAATAATAGATAATTTCATTTTTATTTTGTGTTGTTAATAAATCTCGTAGCTAGTTAAGTATAATAAGGGAAGTTGTATATGTGTAGCATATGACGTAATAATAGTAGTTTGTATACATATACAACACTAAAAACTAATTTCGAAACAAACTCTGTGGGCTAAACGCGTATTTGCATTTGTAATTAGTATGTGTAGTTATAAACCAGGAACTGTGATTCATTTAAAATTAATAATTATAAATAAATCTTCATAAATAAATAAAAATAGTTTTGGCTTAATTAATTCAATCAACATCGGTTGCATTTTGCATACTAACCGAATTGCCGGACATCTACTAGTACGCAATGAAACATATTTCTCGCCTTATTTGGTTTGCGCTCTTGCTGGACGCAACAGTATACCCCATCTAACGTTTTAAAATATAAACTAATATTAAAACTTAGAATGTATAGGTAGCTCTGTTCTCAGAAAAGTGAATGTTTAAATATGTTACTAATTTTTGTAGTAAATGCTATCAATTCATCATGCAAGTCGATGTTAGTGAAATATTTGCATCTTGAACAATGTTTAGTACAACAAAATACTAGTTTTAATAATTAATTACTTAAATAATATATTTATGTTTTTAGCTGCCATCTATCGATTTTTGTACAGCATCATATAGTTTTATCATTGGTTTGAGTTTTAGATATTCAACATTTTATTTGCGCTTAGTGCCATCTATACGTGTACTATACAAGTGGTTTCAGCGAAGTTTAATACACAAATATTTTACAGTAAATAAAAATGTCGATAGAATGCATTAATATTTGTTTCGAGAAATTACTAGTTTGATGTGTATCGGATAAATTTATATGAAAATCTGTTTATGTCGGGAATTGATCAGTATAAAATGAAATATTTGAATTTAAATTCTGAATAGAATTTAACAGTGATCCTTGGTGGGTGCACAATTTCTCTTGAAATTAGATTCGAGGGTACTCGTGAGCGATAGTAGACAAACAACAATATACCACTCACACCGAAAATGTAGACCACTTTAGTAATAATCAAACCACGTTATTATTCTCATAGTCCAGTCAGCCAGTAAAGCGCCAGGCCTTAACCAGGGATGGGCGAGGTAGACTACGCCATGTAATCTACGCGGTTGTCGACAAGTAAAATATAACGTAGATTACTTGGCAGTGTTTTTTGTCAACGTCGACAATTAAAATAATGTCGACTACCTAGCAATTTGAAATCGAATGCGCCTGTTCGGGAGTATTTTGTAAAAGCGTTCATCTAGAGGTGATTGTTTCATTTGTTTCTGGCTGGCCAAATCATACATTTTTTTGCAAATGTATCTAGCTTGAAGTGTTTCAAAACCAATTTCGTGTACGTTTCGTCATCCATCAAAACACATCCACTAAATTTTGTCATCAGTCTGGCATTTCTATCGTTGTTCAGCACTAATTGTTAATACGTCGGTGGTCGAGTAAGCAGAATCAATGGTCTTGAAATCGTGGACCCGAGTTCAAGACTCGTCAGCGCCAATACTTTTTTAAATTAATTTTTGTTGTAAAATTAGTTCAACAAAAAAATAAGGTGAATGTCATTTGTGTTAAAGTATAATTAAGTTGAAGTGCTGATGAAAATCGTGATTCGTTTATACTATTTTGATACGACTCATATTATTACCGCGATTTATTTACTTAAATGTGTTTTTTATATTAGAAATTGGGTTACAAATTGTATTTATCTTTAAAAGTAAATAAAATTAAAACAAAAAATTCCATATTTGGTTAAAATTCTTGATTTGCGAATTTTTCCACGCATTTTTTAACCTTACATTTTTATTGTGACGCCTAGAGACGCCCTGAAAATTTAGCATTGATCGACAATATTTTGAAACTTCAAGCTAAAGTAATTTGTAAAAGTCAAAAACAACATGGATGACGTCGTGATTCGTGAACGATTTTATAACTGAACCATCCTGAACCGGATATACCTGCAATTGGCGTCGAAAACGAATTACATAATTTGTGGCAGATTCGGGTTTGGCCAACCGATTTATCAGCGAATTATTGGTAAGATGGGTATTCACTTTTTCATAACCATAATAACAAAATAGAATTATACATATGTACATAATTATAGAAATTTCAATTTTATTTTATATCATGGTTTTAATATCGAAAGGTTATTAATTAGTCAACTGAATCAGAATTAAGTGAATTATTTCCGTCTCCATTGTTGGGCCCAAGAGTAAAATTCCGATTTCACTTAAATTTATGGAGAAAAGATGTAAGTATTACTTTTGCCATGTTTAGGTAAAAAATATAATTTTATTTCGTTTGTAGTCCAGTACAGTTTCCGTTTCAAATTCATATAGAGAGTGGATTGAAGACAGTTCCATCATCCGAAATGGAACAGATTGCTTCAACTTTATCGGCTGTTAAAGAAGATAACAACTAGTTTACTATTGCGAGCTTCTGTCATTATCAAATAGATTCGATATAGGTCTTGAAGTTTTAAAATTCTATGAAGAACATAAAATTCTGGATGAGGGGAACAAAGATATACTAACGTCGCTCATATTGGAAATTTTCACTAATAACAACGTTCATGACCACACGAGATTTAGTGATTGCAACCAATGTAATTCTGTCTCTCTTTCCAGACGAATGCAAAGTAAGGCAACATTTTTATTTATGTTTTAATTTTATTTATGTTTTTCATTTGTAACAGTTTTAGCTAAAATTGGATTGGCGTTGATTGTTAAAATAAACCTTTCACGGTTCCAAAAACTCGCACCAAGAAGTTTTTTAAAGATATTTAAAACCAACCTAGACCAACTGTAAAAACAAAATGGACCTAAGTAGCTGCTATAGGAACACATGATATTAAAAGAGGAGAAGGCCCAAATGTATTAAAAAAGTGACCAGTTCTTAAACCCAGCCTTGAACATACATTGGTAAATTATTTTTAGTTCGGTATATAAAATTTGAACATTTTTAATAAAATTTCTCATGGTTTTTTAGGTTGACATTGATTACAACAGTAGTTCGTCTCAACTTTTTTTGCTGTGGCCGTCATTTGTGCCAAAACTTGTAACATATTTCCAAAAACACATTAAGGATAAAAAGTAAGTATTTTATTGTTTTTATCTTTTTAATCATTTATTATTAAAGATTACTAATTGTTTTATGTTTGGTTCCAGACTCGCTGGATATACTATTCCTGCTTATTCATGCCATATTAAAGCCACCTACAGTTGGAACAAGCAAAATATGGCAAAAAGAGTAAATGGAAACCATGAATAATAGATTCTCAAGAATCCAGCATATACTATTGTATTTCGCCCAGTAACTATCTATACATGACATAAGTTGAAGAATTGAAACTTAAGTATTTGGGAAAAGGTGTAACGTGATTATTGTGATCGGTGAGCAGAGAGTAAAGTTGCAATACTTTTATGTATACTATGACGGTATATTATATAAATTAAAGTCTTTTTACAATGTTTGGATTTTAAAAGTGAAATAAGTATTTAAATGTCTATACCATTTTTTTTTAAATATAATAAGTTTTAGTTTTAATATTTTCAACATCGTTTCGCTTTATACAATATCTCGGTCTTAAACATCTGTAATTGAAATAGAAAAACAATTGATTTAAAATGAAATGTGTTTTGTGCCCTAAAGAGTCTGTGATCTATTACATATAAAATCCTCACATATTATAAAAAATATTGAATCTTTTTTATTTATAGAAGAAGGATGCCTTCAGCAATTTCCAAATTTATATTCCTATAAACGGCATATTACAAGGGTTCATGATCTTAAAGTGCATCACATTTTAAAACGCCCCGGAGCTTTCAATACAATACTTATTGAAGATCAATATGTAAAAATAATTATATGGAAGAAATGTAAATAGTAATTTAGTAATTAAGGAAAATCTAACTTATGATAAAAATAATCTATTTAAAACACCTAAAGAAAATTCTCAATTACCCAATTCTCCGAACAATTTCAACGCACTTTCTTTTGCATTATCTTTGCATAACAATAACAATTTTAATAGGAAAAACGTTTCTGACATTATAGAGCAAGTAGAATCTGAAATAACTAATCCTCTCATTGCAACAAAATTTATTAATTATTATGTAAGAAAATAATTATAAATTAAATAAACAAATTTTTCATCAATAAAAACCATAATTTAAATAATTAAATATAAATTAAATCGGCTTTTTTATTTTGTAATTTTAATTTCCACTATAAATTTTGATCAGCTATTCGCTGAAATCCATCTACGAATAAGTTCAAACAAAAAACCCTTAAACATTAAATTAAACTGTGCAGCAATCACGCAACAGACTACCTTGACAATAATTTTATTGATGGGCAATACATTAGGTTCAAAACTACCGAATTTAGTTACATGAATGAGATTTGTTGTGATAGTGTCGGAATATTAACCATAAACATCGACGTGTTTATTAACGAGGACCTGTTTATTACTAAATAAAAAAATAAAAGCAATAAAGGTATTTATTCTTTAAAAAAACAATGAAACAACATTTTATTCAATATTCATGCATATACATTCACTTCTGAATGAACTGTCCTTCCCCTAATTTATAAAAAAAATACGTTCCCAACCTAACGTTCTAGAAACGCTGTATACTTTCTTGTTGTGAAGATAGTTCTTTGGTCGTTAAATAATAGAAGTAGTTATAACCTTTATTGACACTTCTGTAATAGTAGATCTAGAACGTGGCATTAACGAAAGGTTTATAAAAATGTAATATGCGATATAAACTTAAAAATGTACGTACATACTTACATATATGCGTATCATCTTATTTACAAATTTTTGTAAACTGACTACTACTAATAATTCATAAACTTTTAGTTCCACCTGATATAGGCATGGAGTAAATTAAATTAAATTTCCAATAGGTATAGCAATCACGTGTCAGTTGCCAACCTTGGGGGCAATCTCTGTGGATAAAGTTTATCGAATTACCAACAATAGTATAACAATTTTTCCGTGTTGATTTACTCATCATTATTTTGAAAAATTTACGTTAATAGTTAATACCAATTTATTTTAAAAATTAAAATAATACAATGTATGTAATTAGCTAAAAAACTATTATATATAATATTCTAGCCCGAAAATTAAGTAAAAAATATTGCTGATATAAATTCTAAATAATTTTAATTTTCGAGATGGAATGATTTTTTACTCTGTTTTTCGTGCTGAGAGGCTTTTTATGAATTTAGTGAGGACACAAATATTTTATTTTTGAAAAGTCTTTTTTCGGGATGGTTTTCGGGCTAACTTCACATACATGTAAATTTGGTATTTTCTGGATACTCTATGGCCGATTCTAGCCAATATAGAGTATGAACAAATGCGAAACTGGGCCAAAATGTGTATTAAAGTCTGTTTCAATTAGTTCCGTGATAGAAACTGGGCTTTCTGAAAATCATTTCTATGGTTTGATCATACAACATTTATTTTGAGATATATTGACTTCATAGTTGCCCGATTTTTTCCTTTTCTAGTAATTATAGAGTGAGTGGCAAAATAATTTAGTGATGCACAATGTGGCACAACCGAAAAATATTTAAAAATGTAAGCAATATATTAATGGAAAATATGGGTTTTGTGGTGTGATAATCACGCCAATAGACACTTTGTATTTCTTAAACTATACTATGCACACATTTTTTAGCGAAAGGCGCAAATTGGCACAATCAATTTGGGTTTTCTGAATTGAGATTTCTGGCGTGATGCTCGCGTTATCTCTAGGGTTTTCCCCCAAAAATTATAAAGATTTCATATAATTCGTATATCGTACTGTCGAACCTATAGTAGTACAATAATGACTAATTGGTATTGATTCTTATATTGTATATTGATACTGAAATAATAAAAATGCATCAATTGTTTTAAAAATGTCGATAATCTGTTCAACTTTTTACTTACTTTTTACAAAAATGTACACCAATTTAAAATTTCGGAATGCTATGAATTATTCTTACATTTTTTCATAAATTTTTTCGGGTTAGTGAAAAATTTAGCATAGACACACACCAAAATTGAAAAGGCCTTTTCCGGGATGGTATTTTGGGCTAACTTCACATTCATTGGCCTATTAGTTATTTTAGTGAGCATTATCAGGCTATTATATAGTACCGAAATCCATAGAGTCATATTCTTTACATTCTGTTCTTGAATTTAACGGCCCACCAATTAATTTACATCTCTTCAATGATGGGGAAAAAACATTCAGGTTAAAGCATAACTAAACATAATCATTTACATTGAAAATTAATTAAATGGCATAGCAAATTAAGTTGAATTATATTATTTAAGTTTAAAATTATATAAATAATATTAAAATGGATTTATAAATAAAAAGTTTAAAAAAAAACTAAAATGGATTTATAAATAAAAAGTTTAAAAAAAAGTTTATAAAAACCCCAGAATACCAAAAGCTTCTTAAATACATCCAGCAAGACAATTTTGACCTTAGCGTTTTCTGGGAATCTATTTTCTCTGACCTCGAACTGTTCATCAACTTGTCAGTAATCAATTACTATGGTATAGTTTCCAAGCCTTTGAAATATTACGGTTATTCAGGCTATCCAAAACCTAGTGTGATTTGATCCTACTATACGGGTCGCGCATTCCTTATCACTTTAACCTCGATGTTGTTTAGGCCTGGCACTTTAAGGGCTGACTAGACATTGGGCATGATTGATAACGTTGATTGTTTATTGTTAAAATGGTCCAATTGATTATTCCATGAACGGGTTATATAAACGATTTCCAAAAATTAAATCTTGACGCCCGTCACACCCGTCAACTGGAGAAGGTGAAAGAGGTCTTAGCCTGAAAGAGAACCCTGAAAGAAAATCCTGAATGGGTTCCAACTTTTCGACATGAAGATTGGCACAGGGATCAAAAGAAACTGAATGCATATCCTGACTAAGAACCTCTGCTCCTATATATGTACGAGTGTATGAAGCAGTGCGGTTAGATCCGGAGGCAGCCTTACGGTCATTGCTAGGGAAGAGATCCCTTAAAAATTGATAACCCAGTGTCGGTCCCTTCGGCATCTACCAATCCAATGGTGAATATTGTATGGTAATTCTGGAAATCCTGAGGATCAGAAATTCTTATTTACCAACTTACAACTACAAGGTATGGCCAAGCTGAAAGGGTCAACGGCTGACCGGACCATAGATCAGCTGTATCTATTATAAATTAGAAATCACTGACTGCGCACTGACACAGCAAATTAACCAAAACCAATTTTCATCTACAATTTGAAATGGATATGAAACCTCAAAAGAATCCAATCTATAGATGAACTGGAGGACGAACAAATCTGATGCCTATAGAACTTGTATCTAACCAGTCCCGAAGCTAAAATTAGTCAGCACAAGGACTTTATGTTTTAGTAGACAAACTGTCTAGCAATCTTCAGCCACTGGATGGTGGACCACTACTAGTGCGGAATTTTTGAAATTTCCGATATTGCCGACTTAACGGGATGCTTCGAAATTATACTTTCTAAGTCAGTGAGTAATAGGGCATATATAGTCTCTTATGTCAAATTATTAGTTTAAACCATTTCTTATAAGTCGATAGAACCTTGCGGATATCCAATAGACCATTGACTTAAGCCTTCCCTGGTTACAGAAAGTAATTTTCAAATATATCCTACGACTAGAGGTAACATTCCCAATAAATGGATTAAAGTCAAGGTCGCATTCCACCCTAATGAGGAAAGACGCTCACCTCACAATGAAGTCGACAGACCTTAGACCAATTACTGATTAACATGCATATTGAAAGGGCAAATCTGTGGAGGACGTGTATTTCTAGGTGCTGAAAATGTCAAATTCTAAGAGTCTGTCAAAAAGAATTATCAATGCCCCTCTGAAGGAGTTCGCTCCGTTCTACTGAATATATATAGGTGCTTGGGAATGAGGCATATCGTTTTCATTTATGTAAGTAGGAAATCCATTTTCAGCGGCGACGAACAAAACAACTGGCTGGTTACTGGCAGTCGTGCTTTGTACCCCTTAAAGCCACTTCTAAAATCTAAACACCTATCAAGTGTCGTGAATCAGAAGTTTTACAAAGCGTTGATCAGACCCGTTGTTATATGTTTGAATGTGAAAGTTGGGCACTGACTTATCAGTACGAGAGATGGCTCCTTATATTTTTGAGAGGCCCAAAACGTAAAACAGATGGTACTAACCGAGCTCTGTACAATATCGAGATCAAAAATTTGATGAAGATACTCGATATTGTAAATGAAATAAAATCTCAGCGAAAAGGCTGGCTTGATCATGTTCTGAGTGCTGATCTGGATCGTTCATTGTGTAGAGATCTCTGATAGGAGAGCCACCATATTGTAGGTGCAGATGTCGATGGTTCCACGTGTTGAGAACGACTTGGCTTCTTCAGAATGCCTAAGACAGTATGAAGACCAAGCTCAGGATTGAAACCGTAGGGGCCAAATTATTCACACAGCAAGGGACAAGTAATTGCGTTTAAACACTGTTTGTTATTATTAGGATACATTTCACATGTACGTACAGACACCGGTTCTACAGGCTTTTCCGTGCTTCACCGCATCTAAACAACAAAAATGCGATAATGGCAGGTGTCCCTTGTAACGATTCTATATGCACAACATCCTATTTCTTATGTATAGGCTCGGAGCGTATCGTACAATGGATCAGCTACATCTATAGATAATTCACAACTATATGCCAGTAAATGAGTAGTTATTGTATGCCCGTTGACTGCCGCTCTAAATCAAGATTCATTAGCAGCGAAGATTGTACTAAACGAATGTCGTGGACTGTTTCTCTGTATCCCATGCCCACAGTTTGTTCGATTTGGCGATTTCACCTAATTTAACTGATTCTTCCAACATAACTGGATTCAAAGTTAATCGATAATCTCATATATTCCTGGAGTGATTTTTAGTTTTTTACAGACATGGAGCAGGTCCTGGTTCCGTGGACATTTCATTTCTTATATTAACAGAGATACAATAACAAAAAAATCGTGTTTCTAGCATTTGTATATAGTTCTTGAGTTGCAATATGCACACAGCCATTCGAGAATAATCGCACATCTGTAAATAGCAAACAGTTTCGAAGTGTTAAATAACAGGACCTCCTCTTCTAACACTTAAATTATTTATACCTAAGTGTTTACTACCTACCACATGGAAAATGTACGTTTTGACAAAATTTATGTTTTGATGGACGACGAAATTAAATTTGAAACAGTTTAAATTGTATCTTGCCAAAAATAGTGACAATGCATCCGCTAAATCAAGCGAGTTGCTGTTGTGAACTCAAAGAGTCAGAGTAATTTAATCCAATTGGACCAACATCGCACAGTGTATGGTGAGAATGAACCTGTCAACCGAATGGCCAAATAGCTTTATCTATCCTAAGAACTAATTTCAATTCGATCGATTTTGTCCGATTTGATTTCATGTTAACAGTGTGAAACTAGCACTTCTGCACAGAATCTGTGGATTTGTGAAAAACTCCGATCCCATTATGTTGGCCGACATTTCCATTTCGGGTAACAATTAACTAAAATTAAATGAAAGTTAGTAGATTTATGTAACATCAAATTTTGATTTGAAAATGCATACTCATTCTGCAATTTAGTTGATCTCCACTCCATCTCCAATCTGCAAATTTTTTCCATATTTTGGCGAAATAACATTTTAGTAAAAAAAAAAAAAAATTTTTCGATTGACAACTCACAACATTTTTGTTCAGTGAACTGTCACATTTAGACTCCGCGAATAAGTTGCTACCGATATACAGTTTCGCTGCAGGTGATGTAAGCTTGTCAATTATTAGTTTTAAAACAAACGAATTAAGTTATGTATGGTATGACCCAAATGTTGTCAAAGCAAAATCGTTATCTTCAATATTCTGAAGTTGTCCGTCGTTGCTGCGTGCTTATCAGGATTGCATATGTATACAATACCGCGTGCCCAAAATTCGATTGATAAGAAATCGAATAGCGCATATACCAATACATTTACGTAATTGCTTGATACAATCTGTTTTCTTGAGTATCCTACTGTTGAATATTTTACCATTTTGCCGAGGTATATAAATTTTTCGTTCGATATCTGGATCTACCTCTTGTCTTGTAGAATACCCAGCCATGTCGTCATGTGCCTATACAATTCCCAAAAAATTTATAATTACGCGATCGATTTGATATTTATAGAAATTATTTGCTATATATGCTATCCGATTTCTTATCAATAAATTGTTGAGCACTCGGTAACAGTAAACAAGTATTTGTAATTTCTTATGTATACCTTGCAGCAGATAAGCAGCCACGACACAACTTATTGATGATAACGATTTTGCTATAAATGATATTGTTGGACAAGATATATAAACTCGCAGTTAAGCTTTACTCGTGTATAAATCAATTCGTGTATTAACCCATATAAAAGTGACAAAGTGAATAAAATCATGAAGTTCAAAATAAATTGTTCGCCACATCTCAAGATGCAGGAAATTACGAAAAAGTTGTTCAACCGTAATTTCCTGTCTGACGTACGATTTTGTGTGGGCGATAAAATCATCTATGCACATTCCCTGGAGCTCATGAAGCGGAGTGTTTTGTTCGAGCGCCAATTGGAGGAAACGTTAGGCGAAAAAAAGTTGATTCCGATCACCGATTGCACGTACGAGAGTTTCCTGGAGTTTGTCCGTTTCATTTACACCGACGAATGCAAGATTAATAACGGCAATGGGATGGAGTTGTTGAAATTGGCAATCAAGTACCAGATAATAATTCTGGAGAATCAGATTATTAATTCATTAAATTCGAATGCATGGAATTTGAAATTATTTGAATACTGCGTCGTGGAAAAATACCAAATACCACGCGGTCGAATTGATCGAACGTTGTCTGTGTATTTTGGATATTACTTAAGACACAAAACATTTAACACTCTCCATCCGAATGCTGTAAACGAGATTTTACAATTTGATGAAATCGAAGAAGGCGTGACCGAAGTCCAAATATTCAATGCATTGGCTGGTTGGATGGATAACTATTGCAAACAGCATGGAATGTCATTATCCCAAGGGCGACAACGATTCGATGACCTCGTTAAGAAAATTCGCTTCCCAGTGATGACAAATGATGAGATACGTGAGTGTGTCAAGAAATATCCCGGACTACTAAATGAAAGTGATTGTATTTCAATTGGGAAGCAGATCGTAATTGGGAGCGAGAATGGAAACGATTTATGGACATCAAAACTCAGAACTAACTACGAATCAAAAGACGAGTGGAAAGAATTCAATCGTGACCATGTATTTGAAACTAAATTTTCTGTTTTACACGAAACGATTTTAAATGGAATTCGGATTGCCTATGAACGGAAAAGGAACGATATCGAAGTAGAAATTACGGCAAAAGCTGTCGTATGTAACGAATGTGAGAAAGTTGTATTCAAACCATCTATTTCTGTAATCTGGTCTTCCATGGTAATCAATCTTGGTGATTCAATAATTTTGAAACCAAATGTTGAATACACGATCGCTGTTAAATATTTGGAGACAACAGATGAGCATATATCGATCTGGTGCAGAAGAGAAAATGTAATGCTCCAATACAATGACCCAGACAATTCCATTCAAATCATCAAAGCGGGGGACAATATGGTGGAGTTGATATTTAAGGCAACTGGCGAGTAAAGGTTACAGGGATATTGTTTATTGTTCAACAATAATGTTTCAAATACAATTTTAGTAAAATTAATTATTCGTGTTGATTTATTTAGTTGTTGTTATAGTAATCCCATCCATTTTGCATTGATACCACGCTTTTATGGTTACAGATAAACGATCATGCATCTTAATCCATTTGAATATAGTTACGATCCTATGAGGACCTTAAATTGGGGTAATATCACTTTGTATGAAATTAATCCACTCAGATTTTACCAACACGTTGAGTGGGTGAGTTGATATGAGTATGAGGAGGAACTTAGTATCTCGCGATTCCAAATTCATCAGTCGATTCGTTAAGGTATTCATATGAAACAAAATCCTTCTCACTCTAATCTTCCTGTTCGAAATGGAATTTGAGATCTCTGCAAGAGATAATATAATATAACAATAACAATAAATTCATTTAAAAAAGTAAATTAATTTCTAAGTTTAATCCGTAATTTTGGAATTAAAATTTGTAATTCGAAATTTTAAAATTTTTCAATTGGAAATCTAAAACTTCTTACTTAATATTCTGTACAAATTTAATTTTATTGAATTCATTGAAATGTAGACTTTGCGAAATTATCTAGATTCAAATTGAATTTTGGAAACATTGAGAAATAGGAAGGTTGAGGTAGCAGGTAGCTCCTAAGATCAAGTACCACCGCCAATTGTATTCAATTAGTTCCTACCTCACTCAGTTTTCTTAAATTTGGCAATCCGCAAGAAGGTAGCAACACAATGGTAGCTCTAATCAAAACTATCGTAAATAGAATTTCTGAGATACACAAGAACAATCTAATTATGTAATGTGTCCAAATTCACACCAAGAGATAGGCCACATTAGTCTTTAAAAGCATGTTATGGCAATTACAAGTTCTGGAATTATCAATTTTTGTAGCATTTTTCAGACAACATCAAAATATTGCGCACCATCAGAGTAATATGGTCGACGCTTTAAAAAGACAAATTTTGGAGATTTAAGACACCGAACAAACACATAATGTGACACTGGATCTCAAACGGTAACAATGGAGTTCGTACTGAAATAAATAAGTGCATTGCATGTCATAGAGACTCAGCAAACTTAGCAGGAATTATTGAAGCCAGACATTGTATAAGAGAAGAGGCACGAAGTCCCATAAAGGATAAATCGCAAGTTTTGTACGCTTTTCACTAGAGCGGCAAATCTAAAAATTGTGAGGGAACACTAGCTAACTGTCGACACTAACGACCTAAATCGAGACATGTTTCAATTCAAGTCCATTAATAACTAAATAGGCAGATCCGTCAGATATAGTTTTGACTCCAAACTATTTCTTAATAGGTGATTCGCTTCTTGCCCCTCCAGAAACAGATTTATTCCTTAAAAATGTAACTCTAGGCGAGCGCTGGAAATTAGTGCAGAAGATAGTTCAACAGTTCTGTTTTATCCTTGAACTCTTTTCCTTCATGACAGCGAGCTATCATTCTTAAGTTAGCAAAAACTGAACTCAACTGATTAATTGAGTCATTAGAAGCTTTAAGTGATTCTGCCGAAAGAAAATCAAGTTATTGTTGGCTAGCAACAATTCCAATTACTCTGCCCGAGTTATAGCAATACCTAAATTAATCAAAAGGTGGATGTATCAAGGATACGGAGGTGAAACAGAAAATACCTGTCAATGGTATTTTTTTACCATGACGATTGTGAATTTGGGACGATTTAGTTGTCCGGTGGGCTTTTGATATGTGTGGAAGGTTTTTGTCCAAACGAACACCCTTCACATTTTCTCGCGTTATCTTGAAATTTGCGATGATACCGGCATAGCCAATATTCACTAGATGTTGATGTGAACTACTACGTGATCCAAAGCGCTGTTGATCGTATGTTCGCTAGTGAAATCTCTATAGTGGACCCAACCAGAGATTTTGCAATAATTGGGAGTTTACTACTGTAGAAGACGCTACTTTTTCATCGTGGTGGCGATAGAAACCTGAAAAGAGGATATCACTTTTTTTGGTGGATTTATGAAAATTCTCGATTCTTGTTCTGAAATTGATCGCCTCTTAATGACCTCATCTCGAATTATTTAAATCAGATAAGGATTTCTTTGGTTCTCTGGAAGCGTTAACATTTTATTATCGATAATTAGAAATCACGTGTTCACCCTTAAATAATTTATTTGTTTAAATCAATTTCTTATCAACACAATTTTGAGTACGAGACTATTTCAACATAACTTACTAAAAAGATAAGATTTTTTTTTTCTACTGATGTTCGAATATATAGATTATTAACTCGCATAGTTAAGTTTACTGGTTTACATAACGATAGTCGTGTGTGTGTGTTCTTTGATACTTGCTTGATCCATCCGCGTGTATAGATATTTTAACAGTTAAGTTTCAACAAAACTTTTTCACATTGCACGAAGGAATATTTTAAAAAAGCTCAGCCCAATGAGAACTAACCTGCACTGTGAGATATGCCATAAGCGCACGCTCGATGGTAGGCTTTATCCATCTACGAGAACGCAAAATGAATAGCCCAAATTCAACATTGGCCTATGAAACAAAACGTGCTTATTCGACATATAAGTAACCAAAATTTAGTTCGACTCTCATGCAAATTTTCCCTCAAATTATGACGGCACTAAACTTATTCCAACAATATGGTTTGACATTATTTAACCATCTTTCTCCTATCTCTATGTATTCACAGGTGACTCTATCTCTATGTATTCAAAGGTTGAAGCTCAGTGAATAACTGCGGGAGTGAGTCGAGATATTTGTGTGAGGAAGAAAATGTTTAACTCGAGTGTGATGAAAAAGGAGGAGCTTATATCAAAATGGCGTACTTTGATTGATAGAGAGTGAAGTATAATGACCCGCAAGTATGTACTGAGCTTGAGAGTAATTTGAAATAACCTATATATTAAATTTGAACAAAATTTAAGAATTTCCGCGTTAAAAATTTCGCAAGTTCTTAAAGTTCAACATTTTTAAATAATTTTAAGAAAAATTGAAAATGTTTACCAAATAAATTTAAATAAATCGTTTAATTTAGAAATTTTGAATTATATTTTTAAATTGTGAACAATTATAACCAAGAGTCATGGTGACAGTTCCCAATAAACATTTTCTTCTGCCAATTTACTACCGACAATGATTTCCTGATAAGTAAATTTTTATGATTTGTTCGATGGGATATTAAATTATTTACTAAAGCTCAAAATGGATACAATTTTTAGAGTTCAAAATTGTAACTTAGCTAGAGTTCTTCTGGAATATATTTTAAATTGTAAATTTTATTTTAAATATTCAAAATATTTCAATTTTAGTAAGAACAATAAGATCTTTAAATAGAAAATTGCAGTACAGTATACCACAAATTATTATTCATAATTTGTTGATATCAAACATAATTTTCTACAATTTTAATGAATTTGTACCAAATTTTTAAGAACTTTTAAAAGTTTAAGATAAAAAAATAAATAAATATTGAAAAATTTTAATTTTGTTTTAGAAATTCTTAAGAGGCTTTCCTAAATTGAAACAGTTGCAAAAATTCGTTACAATTTAAACTGTTTATGTTGAAAGTTAACGTTGAAAGGGATTTGAATTTGTTTAAATTAAAATGTAGACATAATCTGAGAATTTGAGGTGGATTGAAAGAAAAGTTCATCAAAAAAATTTGCTAATATTTAGAGAATGATTGGAAATTTTTGAAATAAATTTTGGAATTCTGAATAATTAAATATTTTATTACTCTCGGTTATCATCACACATATCCTGGTAAATATTATCTTCAGTCATTATATCTCTTGTGCATTAGTCCGATATTAAATTTGCCATACAATAATTTGAAAAAATAAAAAAAAAATTTAATTTTGAAATTAAAATGCGAATATAGAAATGTTGCCAAATGCAATTCAAATTATTTAAATCCGGGAGAAATTTTGGAAATTTAAAGTAGATTAAATTAGACAAGTTTAAAATTGTTAAATTTGATTGAGACAAGTTTCAAAATTGTAACCCAGCTAGATTTCTTTCGGAATATATTTTAAATTTTAAGTATAATTGTAATTCTTAATTTTTAATTCTAAAATTTAGTTTTAAAACACAAAGGTCTACATTCCAGCATTCCAATAACTAATAAATTGATTAAAAATTCGATTTAATTAACTCCGAATTTTAAGTATATAAATTAAAAATTTAATTTCTACAGTATTTACTTAGTTATTTACAAAATTAAAATTTATAGAATTTATAGATTTAAAACTTATTTTTTTCAAAATTTTAGATAATTTTTAAATAAATTTCTTTTTAATTTTAAAAAATACTACATTTATTTTTGAAATTATAAATTTGAAGCGGATTAAAAATATTGATAATTTTTAAAGTTTGAAAATTAAACGAAGGAAAGTAAATTTTTTTAAATCTATTGTTAATTTCAAAATGCGGAATTTAAATTCCAGTTTTTAAATTATTACTTTTAAGTTTAAAACTAAAATTTATTTTTTCTAAATCTCAATTAAAAATTACAAAGTTGATTCAGAATTCTTTATAATTTTATATTTAATTCCATAATACAATAATAATTTCTTTCATTTAATCAAAATATTTTGAAATACATGTTAGAATTCTGAATAATTAAATATTTTTTTACTCTCGGTAAAAATTATTTAATTTTTTTATGTAAATTTTGAAAATAAAATGCTAATATAGAAAATGTGCTCAATTATTCGTATAAAATTGATGAAATTTTTGAACTTGATTGAGAAAAATTTCAACATTTTCATTAAGCTTAAAATTGCACATTTTAATTTTAATTCTTAAATTATTAAAGTCCTAGAATGGAAAAAAGTCTACTCTACATTCCAAATTTATATAATTAAAACATTGTATCGTTCATACATAAAATTGTCAGAATTTTTCAAAATTCAGAAATTATTTAAAAAAAAATTCAATATTGAGATTTTTCAGGGTTTTAAGTATATTAAGATTAGTTAAAGGATGAATTTAAAAAATTTAATTTAGAATTTGTAAATTTAAAACATAATATTCTTACAATTTTAAAAAATTTTTAAATAAATTTGTACAGTGTAAAGGTTTTTTTTAAATCCGTATATACCCGTCTGAATTTAAAAAATTTTAAATTTTAATTTTTAGTGTTGAAGACAAATTCAATAATTTTTCAATTTTTTCAATTTCAATTTTTAATTTTCTATTAATTTATGCATTTATTCAAAATTTTAAATTCTTAATTATTCAATAAATGTGTACAAACAATGCAAAGTATTTTTTAAATACAAAAATTATTAAATTTTAAATTATAATTTTTAATGTTGAACAAAAATTCAATTTAAATCGAAGTGGACAAAAAATTGTGTAACAACTATAAATGTTCACATAAAAAAAATAATTTTCAAAATTCCAGATTCAGAATTTTAAATGTTAGTGTGTAATTCCAAATAATAGAAAATTTTAGAATTTTGGAATATTTTTTGAAACAATGATAAATTTTTCGAAAGTTTTGCAAATTGTGTACGATTGTGTAAAAGTTTTAAAACTCAGTAACTTCGATCTACATATTTATAGCAATTTATAAATTAGGTTTTTAAAGTTTAAAAATTTCGAATTTTAATTCAAAAATTGTTTTTTTCATAATTAACAAATAATAAAAATTGTTAGATTTAGAATTCATAATTTTATATGACCTTGTATGTTTAATCCCAGAAACTATCAAATTCTGGGATTTCATGGAAATTAATTTAAAATAAAATTTTTGGAACTAGGTTTTATTATAAGCTATTTTCAATTTTGAAGAATTTAGAAACCAAATTTAAATAACTAAATTAAAAATTTCGAAAAGAATGTTGATACAAAAATTGTATGCAAGAATGCAGAAATCAACATTTCTGCTTCTCAATTAAAAATGTAATTAGCAAAATTTAATACTTTCTGAATTTAAACTCTAAAGACATCTCCGATAAAATTTCAAAATATTAATTAACTAAATTTTTATTATTAATAAATTATAAATAATAAATTCATCATACGATCTTCTTAATTTTTAATATTGATAAATTTAAATTCTGATTTTAAATCATAATTCAACAATAAATATGACATAATAAAAATTCTAAATATTGAAAGTTAACATTTTTTGAAATTAAATTAAAAAATTTACAAATTTATATGAATTTATATATTTTTTCTAAAATTAGTAAAGGCCTTACCTTATTGATATTAAAATTAACCTACAAAAAATGATAATTCAAGATAATTTTAAATTTTAAAATTTAAAATTTTCAGAATTTAAATTCTAATCTTTTCTTATAAAATTTCAAGATCAGAACTTAAAATATTTAAATTTCAACTAAAAATTTAATCAAATGTATTTCAATTTGACAAAAACTATATGCAAAGTTTTGTATAAGGAAAAGTACATTTTTATGTTTAAAAAAATTTGGTATTTTCAAAATATTTATAAATTATTCAAAAATTTTAATAAAATAATACATTTGTTCAAATGCAAATGTGGATTGTGAATATGGCAATTTGAAGTAAATTATAGCATTTTTAAAAAGTTAAAAATTTGAAGCAAAAAAAACTATGAATTTAAAATAAACCTCAACATTGGGTTTGTGTCCTAGCTAATCTACTTTCACACTCCTACACTCTTTTGCAATGGTAAAAATTTATAAATTATTTTTAATTTTTTTTACAAATTTTTTTGCCTGCTACTTGTATCGCCGCCATTGGTAAAAATATTGTGTGCATCATGAATGTGAATCATCTTAATATATGTAGGAAGTAAAATTTGTAATTTCGAAAGTTTAACATAAACCGTATCGATTTATCCAAAAATTTCAATTAATTTGTTTATTTAGAGGTAAACGAGTATCATCATTCTTGACAGTTTAAATATTATTTGCTAATAAACAGTTTTGAAACAGTCTATGTCAATATTTTAAATGTCATTAACTCCAATTTTTTTTGTTTTATATTAAGAGTATTCTCTAAAATATGTATACTAATTATTTGCACAACAGTGATGATTTCTGCAATAAATCGAATTATAGCCATTTACGTTTCTAGTGTACTCGTAGATCCAAGCAAACAAAAATATATATTTTTCTTCATGTATGAATGAATATTGAACTAAACCATTTTTTTTATTTTATTTATATATATATTAACCACTTAAGCTAATTATAATGTTTAAATTAGCATATAATTGAATAAGAAATGTGCTCGACGACGTGCACTTGAAATAATATATTCTTATATACTCGATGTGCGGTATTTATATACACTGTTGCCATGCCCTCAAAAATAGGTTAGGTCACTCGCGGAAATGTTTGATTGCACAATTTTTTTAAATGTTAATTTTATTATATTTGATGTCCTTCACCCCCAGACGTATACGTAAATCTTTGAATTATTATAAACTTGAGTATTGTGTGTTTTATGTATATATTATATAAATTAAGTACAAAATTGTGTATAAGATATAATACGCTCGCAGACAATTATTTAATAAAAATCCGCTGTTATTTTTCATATCCGGATCTCATTTTATATAAATTATATAGATTGTGGCGTTAATCGTATATTCACAATCTTAATTTTCATTTAAATTCGAGAAAAATTTGTGTTTGGCTGCTTGCGTAAATTTTTTTTTATTTTTATTATTTTTTTAAGTAAACGTAACATAAGATGTGTGAATTTTTTCGCGTTTTTAAAAATGTAAATTAAGGAAGGGCGACCAATTCGTAGAATATTATAAATTATTAATGCAGCTATTAGCTAACTGAGATATTTCGCAACGGTGCGAAATATTTTTGATGCGCGAAGGTTTTATATAAACAACGTAACCTGCAAGTTGTATGATCTGTTCTGATAAATTTTTTTATAAAACAATGCGCTCTTGAATTGTTTTCCACTAACTTTAAAATTGGCGAATACACTTTGAGGGTTTTATTTCCAAACTTAGGGTAGATAAAATCCGTGAGAAGTATATAGAAACCGAAATTTAAGCTTTGAATAGAAAGATTTACTATGATTATGTTTTTCTTATGTTAGAATCTGACTTTATACAAAATTTTAATAATTTCAATACAATTTTAGAAAATTAAACTTTCCAGGCATCCTTCACCTAACACTTTTCTAGTGGCAATTATTGGCGAAATAATTCAAAACACTCCAGCTCCAGAAATAACTCCTAGAATCTGATTTTATACAAAGTTTTAATTATTTTCATGGCATTTAAAAACAAAAATTTCTCAGGCTTGCACACGTAACACTTTTTTAATGATAAATATTGACAAAATACTTCAAAACAGTCCAGCTCCAGAAATAACTCCTAGAATCAGATTTTATACAAATTTTTATATAATCCGTCCGATTTGGGAAACATCCCAAAATTCGTTCGTAGTTACTTTCAACTACTGGGCCAAATAGATCAATTGCTCTAATTTTGTTTTGTTTTGTAAATAGATTTTAGTGACGTCATAATAACCAGCGGTATCGATATATATATCGTTGCAATATTTTTTTTGGTTATTTACACTCGTAAGATCTAGATGATGTGGCTTGCATAGCAATTTATGATCTATCCAATAGTTGAGTATCGAGAATATTTGACAACGAATTTGATGGAATCTCCATTTGAATTGAACATGTACAGCGCTCTGATTTTCTTCCGAATAAACAGGTTGAGAAATAATTTTTTAAATATATCCCACCGTTCGAGTAGATGACATACATAAACTAGCGAAAATTATTTCAGGTTCTGGATGGATATCTAGTATGGACATGATGCGATTAACTCCTCAAAAACACTTCTATCTTGGCAGAAGATTGTACAGCAAACTCAAATCAGCCCTTTGTTTTATGTGACACTTTATGGGGAAATTTGGTTTGCTCGTAAACGGAAATTGGAGTAAATCGAGTGGACCCTCATATATCAAGTCACAATATAGGTACATATGACCTTGATGCGATGTTGTTACACTTTTCTAATAAAAAGAAAGTAAGAAAACTGTTGAGACCACTTCAAAAGGTATGTTGAAAACATATTGCTGAATACGCCGAATTCTTAAACAAATTTTTTAGACATTTTAACAAGGTTCTAAACCGAAAGCTCGTATTTTCAATACAAACTTTAATATTTGTAAGAGCAATTAGCTCATAGGCTTTGGAAGATTTTAGTGAATTTAAAAACTATAGCTTAATTAGTAAATTCCTAATAGTAAAACCCTTACTTTAGTACTATAGTTAATCTTATTGTGTTTGCTCATTCTAACTATTTAAATCAAGAAAGCTCTACAACTGAGTTTACTTAAATACTCAAAGACCAAGTTCCAAAATCTCTATAGTAAACCAACCTTATTAAACCCCAGTTTTGTTGAACAGCTTATATTTGAAATATCGTTCTTCGGATTAAGCTTTCAAACGAGCTTTGGCGTAACACCACATTCATCTGTGTTTTTAAGACGTTCCAACATACTTGAATTCAATCTTTAAAAATTGAGGAAAGAGTGTTTTAATATTGGTGGGTACTCATGTACTCACTGAGCTTTATAAAGCTTTTCAGAAATTGTGAAATGTATCATTAGTCGAATGTTTCTTCAGTTTTGCTCAACTTCTTATAGAGATATAAGTAGGAGAAATTATATAAGAATCACATGCCTCAGTATTCAGAAAGCTTTAAAATAATCGAAAGCTTATTAAGTATCGGTTCAAAGCTTGAGAAAAACAACAACGGTATCAAAATATTCCTGAAAGAAATACGAATTATTGTTAGGCATTTTAATAAGTTATTAAATTGGAACGCTTTGCTACAATTTTTTGTAAAAGCTCTATTAAATTTTAAAATTTGTACAGCTTTCATTTTTGTTTTTCAAAAGTTCAAATGAAATGTACAAATTTAAAAAAAAACATTTTTAAAAGCATTTTGTTTTTACATACAATTTTAAAAAACCTACCGAGCTTTTATGAAATTATAAAAAAGCTCGTGAAAAGCTTAAAATAATAGAGGGTTTGAAGCTAAAATTGAAGAATCTGTTTGGAAGGCTTCTATACCATATCACTTATAAAGCTAAAACGAAATAGGCGCAAGCAGAAAGGTGGCAAGGACAAAATTACGGGTTTTAATGACTAATAAAGGGGATACGCATCCGACAGTTGAAACACCACAAACTTATGCTTCTATAAATTTATTAACACACTCCTCGATTATTCACAATCACTAAGTTTATCGGAATAGACCAAACCGGCCATATCAATTTTGCCACCAACATCAATCCCACATTCATTAACATTGTATATCCGTTGATTGATCAGATCGGTGGTTTTTGCAAACATCTGTATTCCCTCCACATCCAATTTATCAAAATCTCGATTAATTTTATCATACAAATCTCGATAACAGAACGCACTCAAAACTTCATACCAACTTGTCGGTATCTTATCGCACGTTTCGATTTCCCCCGTGTAATTGTGGCTGCCGTCGAATAATGTCTCAACCAACGCAATTGCCTGTTCAGACAAGTATAATATTGTGCTTGTTTGGTGTTCCAAAAAACAATTTTCCATTTGTGCAAAAGCCTCGTCCAGTGTCTCATTAAATTCGGTGATCGCTTCATTCATAAAACAGTCTCGATCGATGAAATTCCCTCTCGTATAGTTCGCATACCCTTCCGCCTCCAATCGTATCTGGGTAATTATGTCGAGAATCAGCCTAACACTCAGATTTGCGTATTGTAAAATATACCGAATGGTTTCGTTACGATATGATGTGAAATTGAAAATTTGGTTTTCCGCCCGCAATCGCATTTCCGCTCGTAAATCGAACGTCGATCGTTTTTGTATTGTAATATCCGAAATGGTTTGACTGTATTCAGTGACATTTGCGGCAATAAAACTTGGACCGTATTGTATGAAATTTACTACGGCCGAATGTGGTGTAGTGCTGCCCTCGGTTGCGTTATTTTCTTCGGATTCATATTCATCGATTTGTTGTGGCGGATATAAAACGGACCAAAATACCGATGATGTATTGATGCGATGTAATAGTGTTAGAACAATGAAAATAAATAATTCACGTGAATGCTTCATCGTCTGTCTATACTATCGTCTGAAATCTATAACTATATTTATAGTCGATTTGCAGTATTTGTACAACTGGCTTATTCGATTTGACTTTGAACGTGTTTGTTTTACATCGATCGATTGCACGTTTGTTGACATGCTCTTAATTTCACGTAAATGCGCAATTAATATTCTTAAGTCATGTAGCGCATTGTTCCATACAATTTATGTTTACCAAGCAAGATACACACAATGTATAGCGACGTTAATTAGTCTTTAGGTTCAAAGTCAAAAAACAAAAACATGATCACTTGAAATGATGATAAAATCGCAAGATGTATTGGTACAAGGCTACAAAAAGTATAATATGTATGGATGCGAGACCAACATCGCATTAATATTTTAAACTTATATCGATTTGAAAATATATTGGCGATATAATTCAGTGGTTGGGAATCCAGGTTACGCGGAACTATATAGAAATTTATTCGTAGCTATGTATATCGACTGCTGAATCAAAAGAGTATACATCTTGTAATTTGCAAATATTGTCACCATATTTTGTCACCAACTTTAACTGCGTACATTACAGTACCAGTTTTCTATAAAAAAAATCTTCCGGGTACCGAAGGTGCGTCTATAGCGTCAGAGTAATCGAAAATATTATTGTTACGCTTCGTGCTTTTTATTAAACTGCGACTTCATCTTCCTCATTGCGTTAAAAAGAAACTGAAAATGACGATGCTTGAAGTAAGTCGTAATGAATTTTAATTGTTTGTTCCAACATGGGTATTGAAGGGTATTGTTTGTAAATTCTTCCTTCTCTAATTTAAGCATGCAAACTTTGTAGTGTTTTTATATTTGATCTCAATCTCAGAGGCAAATAAAATTAATGCCCATCTCGGTCACCAAACTGAGGTAGATGTTGTAATACCCTTTTAGAACTAAAACTCATTTGACCCGATCCATCAAGAATGCAGTGCATTCTTGGATTCGGCCAAAAGCAATTTGGAATTTCACTAAATCAATTAAATTTTGAATTATTGGTGAAAAGTTGATCGAGATATATACCCTTCCTCCCACCCTTCTTTATTTGACGGTTTATAGTTGAGATGGTACTCAAGCGCAAGGCCTATATGCTTGGCCAGTTTTCCTTTTTTCCATCTCTCGCACATGGAGACCTGCCGCTTGGTACGGTATCACTAAATTTATTGAAAGAGTTGAGGTTGTTTGGTATCATCAAAACAAGGTCACTCAAATGTTATGTCAACGCGAAATTTGATTTCTTACTTCTTGAGCAAGGTTATAGTCATAGACAGGTACTGGATTCTGCCAGGCTCAGTCGGTGCCTAAAGGATGCCATTCTTCCGATGCCCTATTAGTTGGCAATTCTTTCATTAAGGAGTATATCTATTGGGATATGTTTGGCCACGACGGGAACAGCATCAGTTGATACTGTTCGGTACGTCTTAGTAATTCCGAACAAGACATTTCTTTAAGCATTGATTAGGGTTCCCCGGTGGTAACAGTTTATTATGTCAGCCCATCCAGCGCATGCGTAAGTCATTGTGGAGACCACGAGGCCTTCATAATTAGTAGACAGGATACCTCGCTTGAGGTTCCATGAAAAACGTTCTTGCTATTCTCCGGAATCCTTTTAACATGTGAGGTGACTCCGAGCCTTTCATCGAAGCCCATACTCCAATCCATTTGACAGTTTCCACCATCTTAATTCTTTGACCGTTTAATGAGATCAGTGGAGATCTTATATACTGTCAAGTGATCCCTTGAATTGGATAGTAACTGTCTTGGCGGACAACTCCATCTTGTTACCATTGCACCAGTCTACCATCGTGTCTATGGCCGGTTGCGCTTTTTCTTGAACACTTAGTTTAGAGTTCCCAGCAAATAGGGTTACCTTTTCGCCCGCTAATGCTACCTATTAGACTTCGTGGTTTATACTACTGTTGAAGACAATATTTCATAGATTTGGACCTCGAATGGAGCCTTGTGGGCACCCCTTACTGACACTCTTTTGGAGTGTACCGTAATTTGTGGTATCAGTGGCTTTTCTTTCAGAAAAATAATCGTTTATGAGGTTGCAAATATTGGCGGTGCAGTTTATTTACTTTAACCCCAACATTATACTTGGCCACCACAAATTATCAAACGCGCCAGATCCATCTAGAAAAACTCTCAGGTGGTACTTTTAGTCCGATTTATTTACAATGCTGATCGTTTTGACCATTGCATCCTCAGCGTTCTATTTTCTCTAAAGCCAAGCTGTTTATCATTCTATTTGCCACTCTTTTGGAATATGTCCAACAACCTGCCGGTAATTAAAAAATAAAGTTGGGTGGATCACTCCAGTACTCAATGCCACAAACGGGCCTACGGTGCAATATCCGGACAAACATATATACTTACACATAAAAAACAGCCAGCCGTGATTTTTGGTCACCATCGGGAATCGAACCCGAGACCTTCGGATACCACACTAAGCACGCTACTAACTGTGTCATCGAGAGCGGTAAATGGTAATGCCGGTAATTAGATCTTCATGTAATTAAACAGCATTATCGGCCTATATATGTCTTTGGATCGGTTTGACACCTACCCCCACGTTTCCTTAAGATAACCACTTTGCCGTTTTTCCAAGCTTTGGAAAAAACTCGTTTACTCAGACAAGTATTCATTAAGATTGTGATATAGTGGCCCTATAATAGGCCAAGCACGTTGTATCACTTCGACCTCGATGTTGTCTAGGACTGTCGCTTTGTTTATTTTCATAGACATGATCGCCAAATTCCAGATACAATCTGCGGTTCCTAACCAAGGTATTTCTAGCCATCGTCAACACCTCAACCACATAATTGACCAACTTGCCATATTTTGGTCCTGTCATGAAACAGCGTTTCATGTCCTCGATCTTCACGCATTCAGTGCTTTGTTTTATTATTGCTTCTTTAATGTCCTCGATTTTTTCCATGCGGTCAACGTCGTAAATGATAACTCTTGTCAGCTGCTTTTCTGGTAGCGATGCTACCAGGCCGGCATTTTTAAGTTCCTCATTTACTAGGAAGAATTCAAGGTCTTCCTTTTTATCGGTTTCAATCAGAACACCATCTTTGCATCAGGTTATTGATTTCCCGTAGCTTTTTCCGCACTTCTTCACTAATTGTAAATGAAGTCTCCCTACCACCCATTGCTTTTACAGTGACAACTTTTGGACGGTTTCCCGACGGTTGGTATTGGGTCTTTCGAGTTATTAGCCACCACTAGGACAATCGCCTGAATTGTCGTACTCTTCAAAACCTGTACGTACGATACTTTTTTCTCGAATGATGGTGTTACCACTATTTATCCGTACGTTCTGCAAGCCGACCCTTAAGGCCGACAACTTCATTAGACGGCCAGCGTCTACTACTACGTTAAGGCTCGATCTTTGCTCTTTCAGCAATATTCTGTTAAGAGATCAATTTGATCTCTATTTCCAACACTTTTATGGCATCTCTGATAGGGCCGACTGCGTCGACTTCCTCTAATTGTGGAGCAGTTGATGGTGAGAGAGCACTCACATCAACAGCACTCACATCACCGATGTCTCCAGCACGTGCTCGCTTACGCATCGTCAATCGTCATCGTAACTGATTTGTCGAGTGATCTCTCAACCCCTATTTCCCACCACTCTCTATCTACACTGATTCCTGTTCTATGTTCTGCTGAGTTCTGTGTTCTGTTGAGTTCATTTCTAATAAAATTCCAGGGCTGGATTTTACATCAAACATTAATCGATTATATCGATGCAGTCAACGATGATTGTTTATGTTGGGCTCATAATCGCTGGCATTTACACAATTATTTGTGTAGCCTTCCATAGAATTGTAAAAATCGGTTCCAAATAGTATGTTTGAGTTTGCTTCCAGTTATAAAATTAACAAACCTTTGTTGAATTGCGTCTCGGTGGTAATGACAAATCGATAGTAATAGCAGCAATAATCCGTCTCCATACTGCCTAACGTTAAATGGCCTGTCGCTCGTCCTCTCAATGTGGAGGTCGTTAAATTTTCCCAAATTGCGGAAGTTAGTTTATCTAGCTGCCTAAATTTTCTTAGCTTAGACCATCCGTTCCATAGGATTGACAGTACACAATATTAAAAATCTGAGCAAGTACATTTCAGCATGAGCCGTAAGAAATTGGGTGAGGAAATAATTAATCTCAACATGTCCTCTTCTGCCTATCCACTCAGCCATGTTTCCAATTAAATTTATCATGCATCTTTCACGGTTTTCTGTCTGTCTGCCAACACGCCGATAGTGATTGATAGAAACTAATAAATTTGAGCGCGAATCTCATCGTTTCATTGAAGCCATTTGATTATGATACTTTTCAATCTTGAGTATGTCGGCCCATATTTAACATTCATATGAAGAAGTATGGAATTTGTTATCGACATTAGAAGTCATTGTTTCCTAGTTCATCGACCTCAAAAATTTGTTGCAAGTGTGAAGAATCTGCTTCGAAAAGGAAAGTTTGCCATCCAGACGCATCCCCGCAGATACTTGATTGACCTGTTAGAGAATATCACCTTGTTAAGTTTACGTTGGACGTCCTTTGTGTCACTTGAACACAACGGCCGCGATATCATCCAGCAACCTCAACAGAGACATGCTTTCTGTTATTTCCTTACGAAGTATGCCATCCCTATATAGCTGTGTGGGGCTCGCACTATAGATAAACCAGTATATACGAATTTAAATCGTTTCACATATCCAACGTCGCAAGTAGCACTAGTATCCAATAGTTGGTTCGGTGTCATGTTGCAGTTCTACACGCATATTTGTCGCTAAATTCAATACTTTTACATGACGCATAATTGATGAAAATTTTAAGTATGCATGATGCTATTCATCTGTCAATAACATCAAAGCGCCATGGCTGCGTGTTGTTTCGTAGTAATCGATCAAGCACTCCCAATAATTTTGTATGTGCCATTCTTTTCACATTGCACATTGGATGCTCTGCTGTGTGTGCAAATTCAGTGGTGAATTTAGTTCTGACTGCGCCATTCGTCCTCCATCCAACAGTGTGCCAGCAATACCGGATAATTAGCAATTGCCAATGATTTTTGGTTTGCGAGCGAACTTTTGCCAAAACTAATGAAATGGCAAATATTTTTCCCAGTTCCTCCTGGCGCATCTTGGAAATACAATCCACCGGTCTGATTTCGAATCGCCGCTGTAATCGGAATTTTTCTGCGAATTGTTCTGATAGTGTGCAGTTGCATCGTAATCGGTTTCTGATCACAGATCTTGTTTTATTCACAATTCGCTGTATACATTCCGTCGGAATAATCTAATGTTGCAGCGTTAGTCGTTTTCCACGCGCGATATAATATGTATTTATGAACTTTTGCCACAAGTCTTATGGATTGGCTGAAATGCAAATATTGCGCGTATCTGCTTTGGATGACTTGTCAATGCTGCATCTTTTAACGTATCCTCCCAATATGTGTCGTTTTCCAGCATCTGTAACACCTATATTGAACTTGTTAGACAAGGAATCAAATGAACTGTTGCATGTACTATACTAGAACTAGAGCAAACATAATTGGAAAGTCATGTTACTGGCCATTTACCTCAATCAAAGTCAAAACACACAGAAAAAAATTCGTCATAAATTTATTTATGAGGTATGCAATGCAATTTATCAAGGTAATCGGTACCTTTCAAGCTAGTTGGACGAGAAATTAAATGAGCTGTTTCATGTAATATCAGAACCTGAGTTCAAATCTCTGGCAAGACTTGTTAATGGATATTTTTCATTTGTGGCCAAACTCGAACTTTCTAAAAAATTCGGGGACAATTTATTTCTCTGGGTAATTCATTCCTTTTGAACTAGTTGGACAAGAAATTTAATGAGCTATTTCATGTACTATCGGAACCTGATTCCAAATCTCTGGTAAGGGGTGTTAAATGCTATTTTTCATTTTCGGCCATACCCGAACTTTCTAGAAGTAAAATCAGGGCTAATTTAAATCTCGGGATAATGGACGGCCAGTTGGACGAAGAATTTAATGAACTACTTCATGTGCTATCTCAAATTGAGTCAAATTCTCTGGCAAAGGTGGTTAATGGTGATTTATCATTTTAGGCCAAACTCTAACTTTCCAGAAAAAAATTCAGGGCCAATATATTTCTCTGGCTAATGAATTCCGTTTGAACTAGTTGGACAAGAAATTTAAATGAGCTATTTCAGGTACTATCGGAACCAGATTTCAAATCTCTGGTAAGAGGTGTTAAAGGCAACTTTTCATTTTCACCCATACTCGAATTTTCTAGAAAAAAATGAGGGCCAATTTGGTTCTAGAATTGTTTTTGAGCTAGTTGGGCGAGGAATTTAATGAGCTATTTCATGTAGTACCAGGATTTGAGTCCAAATCTCTGGCAAAGTGTGTTAATGGTAATTTAGCATATTCGGCCAAACTAGAACTTTCTAGAAAAAAAATTCGGGGCCAATTTATTTCTCGGGATAATGGATTTTTCGGAACATGATGGATATTTGTCATTTTTGGCCAACTCGAAGTTTCTAGAAAAAAATTCAGGGCCAAATTATTTCTTAAGACAGCGAATTTTTTTTACCGAGCAAATAGCGCAGTGGTTAAAGCTGCGACGTTTGGATCGGGAGGTACCGGGTACGAATCCCAACAAAGGCGGGATGCAAAAGGGATTTTTCATCTCCCGATTACGATCGGTGATTAAATTGAAAACATCTATGACCCCCTGTTGGAATGTAGAATTCATGGGCCGACCCAGCGTTCATGTTCGTACAGGCTAGCATGGAGCTATGCAGTGTGCAGATAGCCAATTAAAAGACGGACCTGTAGCCGTGTACAAATAGGGATAGTGTTCAGGTTTGAAAGGACAATAATCCACTAGCCGAACAGTCTCTAAATAATGTATGTATGTGTTGGAATTCCTTTTCGAAATTTAATGAGCTATTTCATGTACTATCGAAACTTGAGTCCAAATCTATGGGAAGCGGTGTTAATCGCCAATTAGGCTAATTGGACGAAGAATTTAATGAGCTATTCCATGTATTATCAGGACCTAGAATAATAAACCGAACGTATTTTTTGCTGTTTTAATGAGAGTAATTCGTTTTTGCAACGTGAAAAGCTTAAATTCTAATAGGATTAAAATTGAAGTAGCGCTAAAATAGGTTGGGGTTTTTGCGACATGGGAGTTTAGAACTGTTAACTTTGCGTGTGATGTGTCATTTGTTACTATCAAAACATATAATTTCGTATATTGATTACGTTTAGTTAACTAAAGGGTTTTCTAATAAGAGGTTAGCGCAATCCATTCACCGTAACATTTGCACCAGTTTCATTTTCGAAAGAGTAAGGTCCAATCACACCGCCAGCCCAAAAACCGCACCAAACAGTGACACGTTGAGGATGAAGAGGCTTTTCAACAATCATTCTTGGGTTTTCTGAGCCTCAAATGCGACAATTCTGCTTATTAACGTAGCCTCCGAGGTGAAAATGGGCCTCATCACTGAAAATGATTTTTCAATGAAAATCCGGATCATTTTGATTCATTTGGAGGACCCAATCAGCGAATATACGACGTTTTTGGTGATCGACCGGCTTGAGTTCTTGTGTTAACTGAACTTTAAAAGCCTTAAGACGTAAGTCTTGCAAAATACGGTGTGATGTCGTTTGTGGTATGTATAATTCCAAAAATCGACGAGGAATCGACAAACCTCTTATTGGAAAACCTTTTATATAGATAAAGTTGTTCTGCTGGTACTGTTTGCTATAAGCTCTGTCTAGTTCACGAACATAAAAATTAAAAATTATAGTTTCGTTGAAGTAAATCTACTTAGTTGACATAGCAACGATGTTATCGAAAATTCAATAAAAAAAATTTGCGATCCTAAAATGAACATACGTATATACCTCGAAGTATATGTATATGTAAGATATATTGTTATCGTAGTTTTGAAATATATAGTAAATCACGTGGTCAATGTATGTATTTGTTTAAACCGATTTTTTTTTATCAATCACATTTTTAGTTCGAAAAACGAAACCAATGTGCTTCAACACAACGTTATACATAAGAGATAAGAAGGTTTTGTTCGTTTTGGTATAAATGAGGCTCGAATTCTGATTTAAGGCACAGTTTATAATAGTTTTGCGTGTACATAAGTAAATTCGTTCGTGTCTTATTTATTGTGATAAAGTGGTGCGGCCGCGAGTTTTATATTTGTGATCGACGTGTTCAAAACTGGGAAACGGTTATTCGGCATTTAGTCGGGAAACGAATTTTCGATACAATACTGATTAGGAAAATTCGTTTCCCGATTATGTATTGGGTGACAAAGATACATCAAAGTTTTAAAAAAGATTACTTAATTGGTTCTAAATTTTTCATTGTGACAAAATCGTTTTAATTTACGTGCGCATGTGAAAAAACAAAATATTTTATAAATTTTATGAGCACGCGGCTTAAACCCGACGACATGTGCTAACCACTTTCCTATATATATTCTGTGATTAAAAGTTTGTTGATTGCATTTAGAAAAAAATTCTCAAGTGCCAAAATTTTTCCGCAAATAGGGTGATTAACGAAATCCGAGTTGCTTTCGAAAATCCTGTCAAACAAAGATTATCCCGTTGACATCTCCATCCGCATGTCAACATGCGATGCTTAGGTATGGGCGGGGTAGATTACGCCATGTCGACACATAAAATATTACGTAGATTACTTGACAATATTTTTTATCAAAGTCGATAATTAAGACGACGTCAATGACTTACGTTATTATAGCGTTTATAGAAATCGAAAAAACTACATAGTTCACAGATGTATTTTGAAAAGGAGTGATTCAAGCTTAATCATAAAAACTAGTTTATGCGTTTTTCTATACAACTATAGTATCGTATCCGGCTTCGCCCAGGTTTTTTTTAGTATCTTTACCTTAAATAAAACCAAATGCTATGATTTTCAAATAGAATTTGTACTTATTGAACGTTTAAACATTATCATTTTTTTTGGCTTATTTCATCTGGCAACACATATAAGTTTTTAGGTGTCTCCGCCCGTGACATCGCTACGTAGAATAGTCCATGACTAAAGCATTCATCCCTTAAATCAATTCCTACCACATTGAATGCATACATAGCGAACGCAAGACCAATCCGGAACTGAAGGCGTTTGAAATGAAAGGGTATAGATGATTGGGAATAATTGGAATTCATGGGAATGAACACACTTTCCCTTTTAAATTGGCCAACCAAAATTATTGCCTCAATTATATAAGTGTTTCTCGCCTTCACAACCAAACGCGTTCCATTGCATAGTTTTGGAGGATTTAAATTCCTAAACAACATAATAGGGCTCTCAATTGGATTAGAGTTGATTTAAGAACTCAACTGGATAACTGGTGGCCTCTTCTTCGTCTACCATCTTGTCAATTGAGTAAAATGACTTCGATTCAACTGGAATCATTCCTTGAATGGTGCAATTGATTTCGTCGACTTTAACATTAATTGGTGCAAGTATTGTGAAGCGTTCTTGAAGCCAACCATGATCTACAATGTGTTGTGTTAGATTGGGATACAAGTGCGGTAAATCAGAATTTTAATGTTTTGACATGTGTTGAAAAAATCATTATTCCATTTAATTTTTCCAGTTTCCACATCCAATTCTTCGTTTCCATTGCCAACACTCAGCAGATACCTGGAAAATTGCAGTAAATCGCATCCATTTGATTGTTTTATCCGCATGTTTCTTTGCAGCTTTATGTGTTTTTACAAATCTCCACAGTTGCGATGATTTGAAACGGCTTTTATCTCAGCAAGGATAACTAACAATTCACCCATAATGTTATTATTTTCGCGAATGTCTTGCAGTGATCGATTTAAAGCTTTCAACCCTTGTTTATGCATCATCCTTTTAATACCTCCGCTTTTCCAGTTTCTTTCTTAATGCCGCATACTGGCGTCTCGTTGGCATCTATGAAAATTATGCCACCTTTTTTGTCTACCAAACGCTTATAAAGATTTCATTATAAATTTCTCGTTGCTCTGCATTCATAAGTGGTTCATTTATTTCGACGTATCTGTTCATTTTGTCAGTGTCATATGAAAGCTCACGCAACATCTCTATCTCTCTTTTCAAGCTGTCTGTTGTTTTACGTGATGGGCTTGGAATTCCAATTGTTGCTAAAAGTTTTCCTGACATATCAATAACTTTGTCTTCGATCATTATCAGTGCTTCGTTGTAGATTTCATCTGTGAAATCTAAGTTTTTAGATTGGAATTTTTTCGTTGCAGAAGTCACATAATATCTTCAGACATGCCGTTCTAGTATTTTCCCCATGGAGCTTTTGGATTGGACACTTCGCAGCATGAGAGTAATATAGCAAAAATATTTCGAATTTTTAAAGGTGGATCTGATTCTTTTGCTTCGTTCAATGACTCATCCCACTGGTTGTCTTTCTCTAATAGCCCCATAGCCAAATATACGTCATATGTTTCACATAAATCTCTATTTACGGCCCATAAATCATTAAAACTTGTAGGTCCCGTGATCTTATGAAGAAACATTCGTATGTAGTAACATTCTAAGTTCCTCAAATGGACTTATAGACGCGACCAAGTGCGTCACCAGAACGGACGCCGCCATGTCCTTCTACAATTGAACCTTGTTTGCGACGATTGAAGACTTTCTTCGATTTGTGCCACATAAAATATTGTGGCCCTCAAAATATAGCAATCTCTTTGCAAAGTCGTCTCTTTTGTACAGTTCAAAGAATTCAGTTAAAGTAGTTTTTGGTGGATTTGCTAGGCGGTTTTTCTAGATTGTTTTCATTAATGTAAACTCTCTGGCCATTCTCCAAATGTACATCAAGGTGCATCCCAGTTGGGTAGCGTTCGTGAATTGTAAATCCAAAAGTACGCCACGCAGCTTCATTGCTACTTATATACAGGCCTACTTCATGATATTCAGCAATTTCATCCACACCATTGTCACGGGATGGAGCGGCAAATACACCTTCATCAGAGCCCTTGTGTACATATTTGAGAATGTACTTGATCGATCAAGGTAGAGCGGGTAACCATCAGTCGCTGTTTGCGTTTCGCTTATCAATTCTTTGTCCACTTTCCATCATTTAGGCATGGTGACTTTGGATTCAACGAACCGCATATCGTGTAGGTTTTTATCGGTAAGTCGGTTGGGGATTTCAGCTGAGATAAGTTGATCGATTTGATTTGGATTTAATTCTTTCAATAACCATATTAAAATATGAGCGTGTGGCAGACCTCTCTTTTGCCATTCAATAGAGTAAATCCAGTACTTGACAGTTCCGAAGACTTCACCTTTAATAAGTGTATCTACAAATTTAATTACCTTTTGTCGGAAAATTATGGCAACCAAACCAAATCGTGACGGTCCGTTCTTAATTGGCCGTTAATTAAATTTTCCTGCATTTCGTGGCAATTCGGATTGAATTTGTAAGTAATGAAAAGAGATGGCTTACCTCCATGTCGAACGTATGTAATTGCGTCTTGAGCATATTCGTGCATATTTCGTGGTCCCCCAGTATCACCAGCTTTCCGTGATTTGTAGCAACTCCATCATTTGCTACTGCATCCTTTAAGTGAATATGCTCATCGACACGAACTTTCTTTTGGTTGAGGCGAATGCAGAGCAGCCGTTCATGTTCGATTTTCGCATACATATCCACCAAATACTGATGAAGTAGTTGCCGGTATAGTAAAAGATGATTTATTTGATTTTGCCTCACCATTAAACGGTAAGAGTAGTAAGACATGGCTGATATAGTTTTGCTGACAGTATTATTTGTTCCGGAAATAACGTGGCTAATGTTTATTGCAAACCCGCCTTCTCCTCTTGGAAACATGAGCAGATATTGCAGTGCATCATAAGATATGTGCGTTTCCCTGATTCTCTTAAGCTCATTGCTTCTCATCTTCAAGACAATATCTATGTTTTCGAAATCATTTCCAGCAATGATAATGACAACGTCATTAACTGTTGGTTCATTGAAAACTCTGGCATGTCATGTGTGTGGTTTTTTATCAGCTTTAATCACTATTTTCATGTCATCTTGTATATTTTCATCTAATGCCGTTTTGAATGTCCTCACGTATTGATGTATGATAGCGCCTACTGGCTATCCTAAAATGAAAAATAGATGTCGAGAGTGAGACACATACAAAAGAGGTTCAAACGTTGACAAGTTTCTAGAATTTCCACGCGAAAATTCGTTAACCCAAACTTTACAAATCATCTTGGTCGATCAATTCATAAAACCGATTATCCCAAAAACGTCAAAAATCGGATATGCGAGTCTGGAGCCAATACCATTCCTGAAAATTAATCCAATAAGAAACGTATACTTAAAAATTGTGAGTACTAATGTTGGATCAGCAAAACTAAACGAAGTGAGTCGCAGGCAGCTCAGCCTCACAGTCCATTTGAATTTTTGGGCATGACAATTTATATGACATTATTGGGATCAACTACGATCCAAAGACGAATTGTGATGAAGGAATATTCGAAAAAAGCTCAGCCCAATGAGAACTAACCAGCACTGTGAGTTGGTAGGCTTTATCCATATACGAGAAGGCAAAATGAATAACCCAAATTCAACATTGGCCTATGAAACAAAACATGCTTATGCGACATATTTATTAGTAACCAAAATTTAGTTCGACACTCATGCAAATTTTCCTCAAATAATGACGACACTAAAATTATTCCAACATTATGGTTTGACATTATTTAATCGTCTTTCTCGTATCTCTATGTATTCACAGGTGACAAGTGAGGCTGTAGTCGAGGCGTACATCGAACGCTGTAAAGATGTTAATCCGTATTTGAATGCTATTGTTGAGGAGCGATTTGATGAGGCACTCAAAGATGCTCGAAATGTTGATGCACTAATCGCAAAAGGTGAGATGACACCAGAAGAAATGGAACATGATACACCATTGCTAGGTATTCCGCTAACCGTTAAAGAGAGTATCGGTGTAAAAGGGATGAGTAATCAGGCGGGGCGAAAACATAAGAATAAATATGTGGCACGAGACGATGCACCATGTGTTAAGCAGGTTAAAAAGTACGGGGCCATTATATTGTGCGTCACGAACACACCCGAACTGTGCATGAACTGGGAGACGTACAATAAAGTGACTGGGGTTACAAGAAATCCGCATGATTTACGCTTAACACCGGGTGGATCGTCGGGCGGTGAAGCCGCTCTTCTGGGCGCCGGAGCATCACTAATCGGACTGTCATCCGATATTGCTGGATCATCACGTCTGCCTGCTATGTTCACCGGCGTATGGGGCCACAAACCAACCCCGTATGTAGTTAGTCCGGACGGTCATGTTCCTGGCAGTTCAATATCTTATTGGGGTGAATTTTTCACAATCGCTCCGATGACACGATACGCAGTCGATCTGCCGCTCCTATTAAAGTGCATGAAAGATCCAGACGGTCCAGTCGTCCAACTGGACAAGGAGATCAGCATAAACGATATTAAATTCTATTTCATGGAAAACGATGGACCGAGCGGAATGCTTCGTCCGCTAAGCTCAGACATGCGCAAAGGTATTCGTAATGTCGCCCAATATTTTAACGCAAGCAAAGTTAAAATAGAGCAACTCAAATGGGCGCTCGACATTTCAATGTGTGCCATGCTCAAAATTGAAGAAATCGAGACGATTTACTATCAGACCGATAATGGTGAGGAAAAGAAAAATCCCCGCACCGAACTACTGAAATACTTTTGCTGCATGTCGGACAGTACATTTAATTCGGTGATTTTTGCAACGCTACAGGGTATCATTAATTTAGTGCCGGAATCACGCCATCAGAAATGTGATTCGATTCGGAAGAGCCTTAAGCAGCATTTTAAAGATTTGCTTGGCACAAATGGCGTATTCCTGTATCCAACATTTCCAACATCGGCGCATCGACACTATCAAATCTATCATAAAATTGTAGACGCATCGTATATGATGGTGTTCAATACGCTCGGGCTACCGGTTACGAATTGTATGATTGGATTGGACAAACATAAAATTCCAATCGGGATACAGGTATATACAGAGTTTAATCAGTAATCCGTTCAAAACTATTTACTACTAAAATATTATTCCAATTTGTAGGTCGTAGCCAATCCTGGACAAGATCATCTCGCATTGGCGGTGGCCAAATAAATTGAAAAACGTTTCGGGGGCTGGGTGCAACCGCCACACAACGATATGGAGAAAGTAAATCTGTTGTAGGGAAAGTCGTCGTTGAAAATCTTGCTAAAATAATAGATAATTTCATTTTTGTTTGTGTTGTTAATAAATCTCGTAGCTAGTTAAGTATAATAAGAGAAGTTGTATATGTGCAGCATGTGACGTAATAATAGTAGTTTGTATACATATACAACACTAAAAACTAATTTCCAAACAAACTCTGTGGGCTAAACGCGTATTTGCATTTGTAATTAGTATGTGTAGTCATAAACCAGGAACTGTGATTCATTTAAAATTAATGATTATAAATAAATCTTCATAAATAAATAAAAATAGTTTTGGCTTAATTAATTCAATCAAAATCGGTTGCATTTTGCATACTAACCAAATTGCCTGACATCTATTAGTACACAATGAAACATTTTCTCGCCTTATTTGGTTTGCGCTCCGGCTGGACGCAACAGTATACCCCGTCTTACGTTTTAAAATGTAAACTAATAGTAAAATGTGGTATGTATAGGTAGCCCTGTTCTCAGAAAAGTGAATGTTTAAATATGCTACTAATTTTTGTATTAACTGCTATCAATTCATCATGCAAATCGATATAAGTGAAATATTTGCATCTTGAACCATGTTTAGTACAACAAAATACTAGTTTTAATTATTAATTACTTAAATAATATTTTTTTGTGTTTAGCTGCCATCTATCGATTTTTTATAAAGCATCATATAGTTTTATCATTGGTTTGAGTCTTAGATATTCAACGGTTTATTTGCGCTTAGTACCATCTATATGTATACTATATAAATAGTTTCAGCGAAGTTTAATACACAAATAATTTACAGTGAATAAAAATGTCGATAGAATGCATTAATATTTGTTTCGAGAAATTACTTGTTTGATGTGTATCGGATAAATTTATATGAAAATCTGTTTATGTCGGGAATTGCTCAGTATAAAATGAAATATTTGAATTTAAATTCTGAATAGAATTTAACAGTGATCCTTTTGTAGGTGCATAATTTCTATTGGAATTAAATTCGAGGGTACTTGTGAGCGATGGTAGACAAACAACACTGTACCAGTCACATCGAAAACGTAGACTACTTTAGTAATAAACAAACCACCTTATCATTCCCAGGGCCCAGTCAGCCAGTAAAGCGCCTGGCCTAAACCAGGGATTGGCGAGGTAGATTACGCCATGTAATCTACGCGGTTGTCGACAAGTAAAATATAACGTAGATTACTTGGTATTGTTTTTTGTCAACGTCGACAATTTCGACTAAATTTAAAATCGAATGCGCCAGTTTGGGAATATTTTGTAAAAGCGTTCATCTAGAGGTGATTGTTTCATTTGTTTCTTAAATTAATCGATCAGGTAGTTTTCCTAGGTCAGTTGGCCAAGATCTAGAACCCAATGAGTATTCTTTGCATTGAAGTCGTCACCTATTATGAACCCATTTCCCAGACGCTTGAAGAACTCTGAGTATTGTTTGTTTTTAATAGAATGTCTTGGTGGACAGTACAAGCTTGCGACAATAATAGGAATGTTGTTTGTTTTTATATACATACATGAACAAGTGTTGGTTATCTGAACGATTTGGTTTTTTTAAAAACTAGCACTCATAGCCTTCCTGAAAATTTTCATCATAGCGTTCTCTGGGGATGTATTTTGTCTGAACCTGAACTGTTCAGCACTATATGCAAGAGTGCCCTGAAACATGTTCATTAACTTGTAAGTAATCAATTACTAAAGTATTGTTTCCAAGCCTTTGAAAAAAATCATTTATTCAGCTAGGATATTCCAAAAACTAGTGATATCCGTCCCTATTATACGGACCGAGCATTTTTATCACTTTGACCTTGATGTTGGTTAGGCCAGGGATGGGTGTTTACGCGTCATCTATTACTTTCTACATTGACGTGTCGACAACCCATAGATAACGTCAACAACGTAGACAACGTCGATAATGTAGACAATTATCAGAGTGGTTTTGACAATTAGTTCTAAACTAAAGGGTGATCTAGCTCGTAGAAAAATTGGATAAAACGGATCACAAAAAACAATAGACAAAAAGTTTATAACTTTCATTAAATATAATCCGGCGAACTTTAACTATGGCCGTGCCATAAAATTTAACACACCCCACTCCATGGTGTTTTAATTATTTTATCCCATCACCCAAGTATCACACATGTCTGTTGATTATCGTTGAAATTTAACAAAAAACTATTTTATTTGATTAAACTTTTCAATAAGCTTTTACTTTAGATAAACTTGATAAAAAAATGTTTAGCCGTAACGTGTTAAATCCGATTTAAACGTGCCCCAAGTGACAGGAGGTTTTCGATGGTTTATTGGTCGTTTGTTTTAATATTTGAGCTTTATGCTGTTGTAATATTCATTGAAATTTCATCAAAGAAGTATCAGAATACCAAAAACCCGCGACAACAGCCTAGAAGAAAGAACGGCTCTGACAATTGATCGCAATCATGGTACGCCACTAAAAATAACAGAAGGGGAGTGCGTGAAGTCAAAATGATGAAAATATAAAAATTTCTTAATCGTCGGCTGCCGCTTCGAAGAAGTCAGAGTAAAAGCTTTTGAATGTACTAAAAACCATGTACATCACAACACGAAATAAAATGAAACGCATCAAATTTGCCAAACAATCCGATAAGGCCTTAGCCTTCTGGCGCAATGTTCTATTTACGGATAAGACTTCGATTTCTTGTTTAAAAGGAGCAAACAACTGTTTTATTCTAAAGCAAAAGACGTAAAGAATTGTCCTATCTTTGCCTCGAAACGACATTGTGGCTGAAATAAGATTATATGACACATTGTTGTATGTCATACAAAAACCACTAGAAATTATTAAAAATTAATTTGGACAAACCGTCAAACGGAAAGGATTACTCTTGTTCTTCAAAATATTCTTGATACAGCGGACATTACTTCACGCTGTGATTGGAAAATGTTAGCCCCTTTAAAGTTTTCTTCAAATCTGTAAAAAGGAAAGAACCACTTGTGGCCAGATCTGGAGTGTAAGGTGGATGCGATATTTCATTTGCCAATGCTGGTGCCTTGTCATGTAAAAACAATAATATTTGCTTGATCTGACATCGTCGTTTTAATTTGATAGCTTTTTCAATTAATTCAAAAGTCCCCGTTATTGTGGTCTTATGAGGTAAATAGTCAATCATAAAAATTTCATCAACATCCCAGACAAATGTTGCCATTATCTTACCATCTGCGGGTACCTATAACTTTTCGGTGGTGGATTATTCTGCGCTGGGATTCCTGTTTCGACTCTGGATGATCATAGTGTTGAATCCACGATCCTTCACGCGGTGACTATTTGGTATGTAAATTTAAACGGATCGTCTTCACTCATTTCTAAAATTACCTCATACCTAAGTTTCCACTCGGCATGTTTTTTGGTCAAAAGTAAACATTCAGGGAACCCATAATGCACCAACTCTGCCATATCATTTTTATAATTGAAATGGTGATCAGGGATGGTCGTTTACGTCAACAAACGATGTCCATAATAACGTCAACAACGTCCATAATGTAGACAATTTGTGGAATGATTTTGTGAATTAGTTCTAAACTAAGGTGGCCAAATTTTTTTAGGATCAATTCGATACGGGTGGTAGGTAAGGGTGGCCGTCCTAAAGGACTAGCATAGACACAAAATTGGTGCGGGTGGTAGAATAAAATCGAATTTTCTTCAATGAAAAAAGGTAAAAACAAGGACTCAGCGTAGAAAAGCAGGTAACAAAAATTGCAGTGATAAAAGTCTATAGAATTAGATTCTAACTTCAATTAAAAATTAGCCGGGGAGTTCATCCCATTTCATGGTAAAACAAGCTCCAGTTCAGGAAGGCTAAAATGGTTACGTGCTAGACTTGCTCAAAAATAGTGACAATGCATCCGCTAAATCAAGCGATTTGCTGTTGTGAACTCAAGAGCAAAGCAGTGGCGGCTTAAAGATGAGCGAGCCCATGGGTAACATAACAGGTTTGACTCAACCATCCGCAATCTCATAGTCTACGATGTCACAAAAAATACCAAGCAGATCAGCTCGACACGGCTTCCTCCTGCAAGATCTACGACGACTAATCTGACTGAGTTTACAAGTAAAACAATAAAGTCATTCAACCACATCTGCAACTCGATACTATACCTATATACAGATTTCAGTCTAGCTTTTAACTCGATCGATCATGTAAAAGTAATTGAAAACTTGTCGAAGTTTGGATTCTCCAATGCATTTGTGAAATGGATTTCATCGCATCTTAACGGTAGACAACAAGGCCTCGAAATTGGTGGTGTAAGATATAGACCAATTACTGCACATTCTAGAGTTCAGCAGGGCTCTCATCTGGGACCATAGAATTTCATCATTTTCATTAATGATATAACGAATTTTATCCAAAAATTTGATGTGATATAATGCTGACGATATGAAAAGTAATCAGAAGCAATGAAGATACATCTTGATTTAAACCGCTGGTCTGGTGCGAATCTAATCGATTCATATGAACAACGTACGTAGTTCTATGTAGAACAGATGAAATTCGAGAATTGGCCGGGTTACATTTGCCGACAACTTAACATTCAATATAAGCACATCGACATTATAATCGCCAAAGCCAATTATATGTTGGAATTTACTAAGCGGACATTAAATGCCTAATCAATCTCTATTGCGCGTCTATGTCAGATATAAAATTGAAATCGATGTTCCAATGCGGTCTCCCTATCACCAAATTCATAACAGTCGTATCGACAACATTTTTAAAACAGTATTTGTTATACATCGTTCGGAAAGGCGGCTGGAATTATGACAACAATCTCGACTACCACCTTACAGTGAAAGATGTCAGATACATATAAAATTGCAATTCTGAATAACCGACTGTATCCTTCAATGATAGGAAAAAGGAAACGTGCTACACAGAAAACATTTCCCAACCAAGATTACTCGTCAGAGTAATTTAATTCAATTGGACCAACATCGCACAGTGTATGGTGAGAATGAACCTGTCAACCGAATGGCCAAATAGCTATATCTATCCTCAGAACTAATTTCAATTCGATCGATTTTGTCCGATTGGATTTCATGTTAACAGTGTGAAACTAGCACTTCTGCACAAAATCTGTGGATTTGTGAAGAACTTCACACCCATTATGTTGGTCGACATTTCCATTTCGGGTAAGAATTAACTAAAATTAAATGGAAGTTAGCAAATTTATGTAACATGAAATTTTGATTTGAAATTTAGTTGATCTCCACTCCATCTCCAATCTGCAAATTTTTTCGATATTTTGCCGAAATAACATTTTACTAAGCACACAGTCTAAAACCAAAAACTTTTAGCGAAACTGACACCTCAATTTTGAACACGGCACATAAATATTTTACAAATGATTTGTGATTCACACGTTTTTTTTCAGTGAACTGTCACATTTAGACTCCGCGACTAAGTTGGTACCGATATACAGATTCTCTGCAGGTGATGTAAGCTTGTCAATTATTAGTTTTAAAACACACGAATTAAGAGCCAAATGTTGTCAAATCAAAATCGTTATCTCCAATAAAATAATATTTTGAAGTTGTGCGTCGTTGCTGCGTGCTTATCAGGATTGTATATACGTAAACAATACCGCGTGCCCAAAATTCGATTGATAAGAAATCGAATAGCGCATATACCAATACATTTACGTAATTGCTTGATACAATCACACTGTTTTCTCGATTATCCTATACTGTTGAATATTTTACCATTTTGCCGAGTTATATACATTTTTCGTTCGATATCTGGATCGACCTCTTGTCTTGTAGAATACCCAGCCATGTCGTCATGTGCCTTTACAATTCCCAAAAAATTTATAATTACGCGATCGATTTGATGTTTATACAAATTACTTGCTATATGCTATCCGATTTCTTATCAATAAAATGTTGAGCACTCGGTAACAGTAAACAAATATTTGTAATTTCTTTTGTATACCTGATAAGCAGCAACGACACAACTTATTGAAGATAACGATTTTGCTATAAATGATATTGTTGAACAAAATATATAAACTCGCAGTTAAGTTTTAGTCGTGTATAAATCAATTCGTGTGTTAACCCGCATATAAAAGTGACAAAGTGAATAATAACATGAAGTTCAAAATAAATTGTTCGCCACATCTCAAGATGCAGGAAATTACGAAAAAGTTGTTCAACCGTAATTTCCACTCCGACATACAATTTTGTGTGGGCGATAAAATCATCTATGCTCATTCCCTTGAGCTTATGAAGCGGAGTGTGGTGTTCGAGCGCCAATTGGAGGAAACGTTAGGCGAAAAAAAGTTGATTCCGATCACCGATTGCACGTACGAGACTTTCCTGGAGTTCGTCCGTTTCATTTACACCGACGAGTGTGACATTAATGGCGGCAATGGGATGGAGCTGTTGAAATTGGCAATCAAGTATAAGATAATAATTCTGGAGAATCGGATTATTAATTCATTCAATTCGGATGAATGGGATTTGCAATTATTTGAATACTGCGTCTTGGAAAAATACCAAATACCACGCGGTCGAATTGATCGAACGTTGTCTTGGAATTTTGGATCATATTTAACAAACAAATTATTTTCCACACTCCATCCGGATGCTGTAAACGAAATTTTACAATTTGATGAAATCGAACAAGTCGTGAATGAAGTCCAAATATTCAATGCATTGGCTGGTTGGATGGAAAACTATTGCAAACAGCATGGAATGTCATTATCCCAAGGGCGACAACGATTCGATGATCTCGTTAAGAAAATTCGCTTCCCAGTGATGACAAATGATGAGATACGTGAGTGTGTCAAGAAATATCCCGGAATACTAAATGAAAGTGATTGTATGTCAATTGGAAAGCAGGTGTTATTTGGGAGCGAGAATGGAAACGATTTATGGACATCAAAACGCAGAACTAACTACGAGCCAAAATACGAGTGTAGACAATTCAATCGTGGCGCTGTATTTGAAACTAAATTTTCTGTTTCAAACGAAACGATTTTAAAGGGAATCCGGATCGGCAAAAGATCCAGTAACAACAACATCGAAATAGAAATTAGGGCAAAAGATATCAAAACTAAGGAGTGTCAGAAAATTGTTTTTAACCAATCTGTTTTTGGCTGCTGGTATGATATAATAATCAATCTTGGTGATTCAATAATTTTGAAACCAAATGTTGAATACACGATCGCTGTTAAATATTTGGAGATAACAGATGAGCATATACAGATTTGCTGCAGGAAGGAAAATGAAAATCTTATATACAATGACCCGGACAATTCAATTCAAATCATCAAGGCGGGTGACAATATGTTTGAATTCATATTTAAGGCAACCGGCGAGTAAAGGTTACAGGGATATCGTTTATTGTTCAACAATAATGTTTCAAATACAATTTTAGTCAAATAAATTATTTGTGTTGATTTATTTAATTATTGTTATAGTAATCCCATCCATTTTGCATTGATACCACGCTTTTATGGTTACAGATAAACGATCATGGACCCTTTTCCATATGAATATAGTGACGATCCTATGAGTACCTTAAATTGGGGTGATATCACTTTGTATGAAATTAATCCACTCATATTTTACCAACATGTTGAGTGGGTGAGTTGATATGCGAGTATGAGGAGGAACTTTGTATCTCGCGATTCCAAATTCATCAGTCGATTCGTCAAGGTATTCCCACGAAACAAAATCCTACTCACTCTAATCTTCCTGTTCGAAATGGAATTTGGGTTCTCTGCAAAATTATGAATAACAATAAATTCATTTAAAAATGTAAATTAATTTCTAAGTTTTATCCGTAATTTTGGAATTAGAATTTGTAATTCGACATTTTAAATTTTTTTACCGATAATATTCTGTAATCTACAAATTTAATTTTATTGAATCCATCGAAATGTAGACTTTAGGAAATTCTCTAATTTGCCAATTTTGGAAACTACATTAAAGATTCGTATTGAATGAAACATTGAAAAATCGGAAGATTGAGGTATCAGGTAGCTCCTAAGATCAAGTACCACCGCCAATTGTATTCAATTAGTTCCTACCTCACTCAGTTTTCGAAAATTTGGCAATCCACCCGCAAATGTAGCCACCACAAGAAGGTAGCCATCAACACAATGGTAGCTCTAATCAAAACCATCGTAAATAGTATTTCTGAGATACACAAGAACAATCTAACTATGTATTGTGGCGGTATGTAATTTCTAATAACAATTCAGCCAAGAGAATGGCCATATTAGGCTTAAAAAGCATGTTATGGCAATTACAAGTTCTGCAATTAACAATTTTGGTAGCTGTTTTTCAGATAACATCAAAATATTGCGCACCATCAGAGTAATATGGTCGACGCTTCAAAAAGACAAATTTGGAGATTTAAGATACCGAACAAACACACAATGTAACACTGAATCTTAAATCAGTAACATGGGAATTCGGGCAGAAATAAATAAGTGCATTGCATGTCATAGAGATTCAGCAGGAATTATTGAAGCCAGAGTTTCTAAGGGAAGAGGCTCGAAGCCCCTGAAGGGATAAATCGCAGGTTTTGTATGCTTTTTACTAAATCGGCAAATCTGAAAATTGTATGCGAGTCGCTAACTTACAGTTGACACTTATAACGACCTAAATCGAGATATGTTTCAATTCCAGACCATTAATAACTAAATAGGCAGATCCGTCAGATATAGTTTTGACTCCAAACTATTTCTTATTATAGGTGATTCGCTTCTTGCCCCTCCAGAAACAGATTTATTGTTTAAAACTGTAACGCTAGGGGAGCACTGGAAATTCGTGCAGAAGATAATTCATCAGTTTTGTTTTATCCTTGAACTTTTTCCCTTCATGACAGCGATCTATGATTCTTAAGTTAGCAAAAACTGAACTCACCTGATTAATTGAGTCATTAGAAGCTTTAAGTGATTCTGCCGAAAGAAAATCAAGTTATTGTTGGCTAGCAACAATTCCAATTGCTCTGCCCGAGTTACTGCAATACCTAAATTAAACAAAAGGTGGAAGTATCAGGGATACGGAGTTGAAACAGAAAATACCTGTCAATGGCATTTTTTTTACCGTGAACAATTTTTTTTAAATTTTAACGCGTTTTGGAAGCTTTGACATATACACCATCTAGTGCGTCAACTAATAAGACAAGCTCCTAAAGCTAGCTTTGTAACTTCATTACAAGCACCAACAAGTGTTTTGCTTGTTTCTATTGTGAAGCCGACCATATAGCGTTTTTAAGTGTAAACTGGTAAAACAAAGAGAACTAATCTTGTAAATATTTGGACTATACTGCAGCTGTGTACTGTACAAGCTCTGTTGATCAGGTTCATGGTGCTGGTATTTCGACAAATCGGAAATCTCGGATAAAATTGTGTTCAGCCTCAAAAAACATAAATCTTATTATCGAATTCAGTTGTGAAGGTCGAAATTTTCAAATTTTGTTACGGAGTTAACGTCCCAATAATTGAGAGCTTCACAAATATCAACTTTTGTGCCCATTATGCTGGAATTTAAGGAAAAGGTGTTAAGTACACAAATTTGACAATACGCGGTCTAGAGTTTCTGATTACATTTCTGAGCACATTTCTAAGATTTACCGCCATCTTATTCCCGAATCAGACCGATCTCTACTACAGAACGTTGTCTAGATACATATTAGTTAGATACTGTGACTTATCGTACATTACAAGTGGGCCGATGATGGCTATTCAAAACTTGTCCAGATGACTTTTATGTTGATGGCCTCAGACGCAAGTACCATTCATGAAGCTCCTATATTGTGATAAAAGATTTGATTGAATTATTGCCAAAAGGTGGTTTCGAATTACGGGAATGGGCCAAAAATGTAAGGTTGGGTTTCAAACTTCATCATTATCACTGGACTGGCGTGAATTAGAATTTTGTCTATGACGTGTCGAGTCTGTCTCCAATTAATAGTATTTCAAGGCTTATATAGTCGGTCTCGATGCGATGTCGGTTCATGCATAGTCACAATAAATGATTCCTCTAAAAAACATTAAATTTCACGATTGCTGCATAACATCGAGTTCAGGTATAGATCCCATCAGATCGTTCAAGTCATTATAAAATAAGTTTTTATCTTGATTCTGTCTGACTTCAGTCGTAGCGTGTGCACAAATTATCGACTGGTTGGCTAACTTCATGCGCAAGCAAAGCATACACAATAGGTTACTGAGTGCTTGGAAATCCAAAACATCCTTCTTTATCTGCGACCCAAGAAGAAATCCAGCTCCAAGATTTCCGTGATCATCTCCACTATTGAGCAATGTATAGCACTAGGACACATGGTCTCCACTTTTACCCCTGCGAGTTTCTTGAAAAGCAACGAGTTCCAGCAAATACTCCTTCATGCATGTGCCTTCCAACGCTCCTAATTCCCTAACTGACTGCACGTTCCTTATGTTGATCCCAAATCTCGTATTCGGGTATTAGGGCGGGGGTCTGGTGTTGTTTTGGCGGTATCTATTTCTCCTTTTGTTGACTTTATAAACAGATTGGTTTTTACGGATGTGGCTCATCATCCAACCGTTTAGTCGCCTCCTACGACAAGCAAAAGATACTGTGGTGTTGTGCTTGATAGATCAGGGCGACGATTTCATATATAAATTCAATGAAAGGAACTGAATGTGAAAGCTTTATTTGTACGGGTCACATTAAAGCTGATTCTAATTAATCGATTTAACTGATTTTTAATATTCTAAGGCAAAAGCTGGTCTTTACAAAACAACGAAACAAAAAAGCTCATATAAAAAAAATTATTAGTTCCTGCAAACACTCTCCAAATGGTTGCGCTGTTATTTCTTGAAATTTTACATGTTAGTTTACACAAAAGCTCTTTCCCAGTTCAAAAAGTTAACAAAATTTTCATTTTTGATAAAATTTTAAAGTTTTAGAAAATTCAAATCATACACCAGTTGCATTAACAAAAGCTTGTCACATCATTATCTTAACATTCAACAGCGAAATCTTGTCAAAATTTTTAATTATTTACTAGTTCGAATAAAAGCTTTTAAAATTAAAATAATATTACAAAGCTACTTAGAAAGCTTTAACAAATTTTGAAGTGGTCGCCTATTTTAAAATGTATTTAAATGGCGGCCGAATGCTCAGATTGGTAAATTATTCTTAATTTTTATATTAAGCTCCCCAACTTCCTAAATTCGGTGTAGTGCTTTAAACTATCTGTGAAACTCCTTGAAAATGTATATAAATATGAATGATTCGTTAATATTTTGGAAAACTGGAATGGCTATGATTTATAAAAGCTCTTCCATAAACGACTTCTACAAGAGAACATATACGCAACTTCTTATCAAAACGTACGAGTTAATTAGTTAAGAACACCTAAAAGCTAAGCTTTTAAGACAGCGTATATTCAAATTTATATTTGTTGATCCTTAAACTTCGATAAAGCTATCGGAACTTACAACACGTAATTGAATATGGTTCTGGATTTATTATAAAACCTCTCTATAGAACTGATATATACGCGATACAAAAAAGCTTTACAATTTTAAATTTTTCGTAAGCTATTTAATTTGTAAAATTAATTTAAATCAAAAGCTTTTCAATTCATAAATTAGATATTTAGATTTTGATTTTTACAACAATGAGTACGAACAATGTTATCTGTCGAAAACAGAAGATTTTCGTGCAAGAGGGGGTAACTTCTCAGAAAAGAAAGCTGCACCGGAGGCATCAATACTGATGCGAAGTGTTCCATTCTCTATTGGATCAGCCAGAAGAGTGGTTTGAGTGAGAACAACTTTAGTTCAGTTAAAGCCAGCTTCTCACTTGGGTGGTCATGAAAATGCACTCTTCTCAATCATATTTCCAAGATTACCTGATATGGCTGAGTATTGAAGCAAGACGTTCGGCTAATCGAGGGATGAGGCGATGGTAATAGTTAACCATGCTCCCGAAACGCTACAATTACCTGCTCGAATTCACTGCCTCGATTCGATCCGCGATAGCTGGTGATGGCTGTTGTTTGCGTATATCCTCTGAAGCGACGGGTATTTGATGGTAAGCAAAGCACCCACGAGATCTGTTTTGGACAAAATGATGCATTTTTCCAGGTTACTTGTTACCGTAATCCCTTTTAATTGGAGACAAGGTTGCCAATCGTTGCTGTCGCGCTTTGGTACTATATCCGCATCCGTTGAAACATTAATATCAACTGTCCTCACTGTTTGGAACGACGAAAACGTATGCACCAGTGTCGATGAGAAAACTAAATTTGGATATGCGACTATTAATAGTTAAGCGATGATTGTGACATGTCCCATCAATCGTCTCATTTTTTTTGGGACGAGTTAGTTTTCCGGCGGGCTTTTGATATTTGTGGAAGGTTTTTGTCCAAACAAACACCCTTCATATCTTCTAGCGTTACCGGCGAAATTTACCGGCATAGCCAATATCCACTATAGTAGTTTATGTGAACTACTACGTGATCCAGGCGCTATTGAGATCGTATGTTAGCAAGTGAAATCTCTATAGTGGACCCAACCAGAGAGGTTTCAATAATTGGGAGTTTACTGCTGTAGAAAAATCGTCTGTTTCTTCGAGGTGGCGGTAGAATTCTGAAAAGGTGAAATAACCCATTTTTGTATATTTAAGATGGTTTGTGATTCTACACCGTGTTCTGAAATTGATTGCCTCTTGTTGAAATTGTTGAAATCGGGAGGTTTACGGAATAGACTGCTTACTGAATCTGTTTTCGTTATTTGTTATCCGTCTAACCTTAATCAATGCCTCGCGTTGTTTAAGACAGATTCTTCAGCAATATTCTCTTTTATTTCCAGACAGCGGTTTATTGACTTTTACATAATAAAACGATTAGTAAACGTGAAACCTGAGAGGCAAATATTTTTAATATTTTTTAGATTTTATTCCGTTTATCAAATCGAAGCAAATAAAATGGACAGGCCACCCCAAAAATAGTTATCAAAGGTAGAGATATAATTAGCTATCTGTACTAGAAGTTTAACATTTTATTATCGAAAGTTCAATATTAGAAATCACGTGTTCACCATTAACTAATTTATTTTTTTAAATCGATTTCTTATCAATACAAAACTGAATTGGGCTCAACGACGATCCAAAGACGAATTGTGATGAAGGAATATTCGAAAAACGTCAGCCCAATGAGAACTAACCTATACACAGCGACTTTTCACATTACACGATACTCTAGAAGGGTACTGTGAGATATGCCATACGAGCACGCTTGATGGAAAGCTTTAGCCATCTACGAGAGCGCAAAATGAATAGCCCAAATTCAACATTGGTCTAGAGAACAATAGACATATTGATAAACAAAATGTTGTTCGACTGGTTATGGATCATCTCATTCAAATTTGCCCTCAAATTATGACGACACTAAAATTATTCCAACATTATGGTTTGATATTATTTAACCGTCTTCTAGCGAACGATGTAAAGACGTTAATCCGTATTTGAATGCAATTGTTGAGGAGCGATTTGATGAGGCACTCAAAGATGCTCGAAATGTTGATGAACTAATCGCATAAGGTGATTTGACACCAGAAGAAATGGAACGTGATACACCATTGCTGGGGATTCCGCTAACCGCTAAAGAAAGTATCGGTGTGAAAGGGATGTGTAATCAGGCGGGACGAAAACTTAAGAATAAATATGTGGCACGGGACGATGCATCATGTGTTAAACAGGTTAAAAAGTACGGGGCTATTATAATGTGCATCACGAACATACCCGAACTGTGCATGATTTGGAAGACGTACTTACTATAAGTGACAGAGATTACAAGAAATCATCATAATTTACACCTAACACGTTTGTCTGATCATCACGTCTCCTCGCTATATTCACCGGTGTATGGAGCAACAACCCAACCTCGTATGTATAGTTAGTCCGGACGGTCATGTTCTTGGCAGTACAATATCGTTTTGGGGTGAGGTTTTCACGATCGCCCCGATGACACGATACGCAGTCGATCTGCCGCTACTATTAAAGTGCATGAAAGATCCAGACGGTCCAGTGGTTCAACTGAACAAGAAGATCAGCATAAACGATATTAAATTCTATTTCATGGAAAACGTTGGGACCGATCGGAATGCTTCGGCCGCTTAGCTCAGAAATGCGCAAAGGTATTCGTATAATGAGCAACTCAAATTGGCGTTCGACAGTTCAATGTATGACATGCTCAAAATCGAAGAAATCGAAACGAATTACTATCAGACCGATAACGGCGAGGAAAAGAAAAATCCACGCACCTAGCTACTGAAATACTTTTGCTGCATGTCGGACAGTACATTTAATTCGGTGATTTTTGCAACGCAACAGGGTATCATTAATTTAGTGCCGGAATCACGCCATCAGAAATGTGATTCGATTCGGAAGAGCCTCAAGCAGCATTTTAAAGATTTGGTTGGCACAAATGGCGTATTCCTGTATCCAACATTTCCAACATCGGAGCATCGACACTTTCAAATCTATCATAAAATTGTAGACGCATCGTATGTGATGCTGTTCAATACGCTCGGGCTACCGGTTACGAATTGTATGATTGGATTGGACAAGCATAAAATGCCAATCGGGATACAGGTACATACAGAGTTTAATCAGTAATCCGTTCAAAACTATTTATTACTAAAAATTATTTCAATTTATAGGTCGTGCCCAATCCTGGACAAGATCACCTCGTATTGGCGGTTGAAAAAGAAATTGAGAAACGTTTCGGGGGCTAGGTGCAACCGCCACACAACGATATGGAGAAAGTAAATCTGTTGCAGGGGAAAGTCGTCATTGAAAATCTTGCTAAAATAATAGATAATTTCAATTTTATTTTGTGTTGTTAATAAATCTCGTAGCTAGTTAAGTATAATAAGAGAAGTTGTATATGTGTAGCATATGACGTAATAATAGTAGTTTGTATACATATACAACACTAAAAACTAATTTCCAAACAAACTCTGTGGGCTAAACGCGTATTTGCATTTGTAATTAGTATGTGTAGTTATAAACCAGGAACTGTGATTCATTTAAAATTAATAATTATAAATAAATCTTCATAAATAAATAAAAATAGTTTTGGCTTAATTAATTCAATCAAAATCGGTTGCATTTTGCATACTAACCGAATCGCCTGACATCTACTAGTATGCAATGAAATATATTTTCTCGTCTTATTTGGTTTGCGCTCCGGCTGGATGCAACAGTATACCCCATCTAACGATTTAAAATATAAACTAATATTATAACTTAGAATGTATAGGTAGCTCTGTTCTCAGAAAAGGGAATGTTTAAATATGTTACTAATTTTTGTAGTAAATGCTATCAATTCATCATGCAAGTCGATGTTAGTGAAATATTTGCATCTTGAACAATGTTTAGTACATCAAAATACTAGGTTTAATTATTAATTACTAAAATAATATTTTTATGTGTTTATCTGTCATCTATCGATTTTTTGTACAGCATCATATAGTTTTATCTTTGGTTTGAGTTTTTGATATTCAACATTTTATTTGCGCTTAGTGCCATCTTTATGTATGCTATATAAATAGTTTCAGCGAGGTTTAATACACAAATAATTTACAGTGAATAAAAATGTCGATAGAATGCATTAATATTTGTTTCGAGAAATCACTAGTTTGATGTGTATCGGATAAATTTATATGAAAATCTGTTTATGTCGGGAATTGATCAGTATAAAATGAAATATTTGAATTTAAATTCTGAATAGAATTTAACAGTGATCCTTGGTGGGTGCACAATTTCTCTTGAAATTAGATTCGACGGTACTCGTGAGCGATGATGGACAAACAACACTATACCAGTCACACCGAAAACGTAGACCACTTTAGTAATAGACAAACCACGTTATCATTCTCATAGTCCAGTCACCCAGTAAAGCGCCAGGCCTTAACCAGGGATGGGCGAGGTAGACTACGCCATGTAATCTACGCGGTTGTCGACAAGTAAAATATAACGTAGATTACTTGGCAGTGTTTTTTGTCAACGTCGACAATTAAAATAATGTCGACTACCTAGCAATTTGAAATCGAATGCGCCAGTTCGGGAGTGTTTTGTAAAAGCGTTCATCAAGAGGTGATTGTTTCATTTGTTTCTGGCTGGCCAAATCATACATTTTTTTGCAAATGTATCTAGCTTGAAGTGTTTCAAAACCAATTTCATGTACTTTTCGTCATCCATCAAAACACATCCACTAAATTTTGTCATCAGTCTGGCATTTCTATCGTTGTTCAGCACTAATTTTTAATACGCTGGTGGTCGAGTAAGCAGAGTCAATGGTCTTGAAATCGTGGACCCGGGTTCAAGACTCGTCAGCGCCAATTCTTTTTTAATTTAATTTTTGTTGTAAAATTGGTTCAACAAAAACTAAGGTGAATGTCATTTGTGTTAAGTATAATTAAGTTGAAGTGCTGATGAAAATCGTGATTCGTTTATACTATTTTGATACGACTCATATTATTACCGCGATTTATTTACTTAAATGTGTTTTTTTATATTAGAAATTGGGTTACAAATTGTATCTATCTTTAAAAGTAAATAAAATTAAAACAAAAAATTCCATATTTGGTTAAAATTCTTGATTTGCGAATTTTTCGACGCATTTTTTAACCTTAAATTTTTATTGTGACGCCTAGAGCCGCCGTGAAAATTTAGCATTGATCGATAATATTTTGAAACTTCAAACTAAAGTAATTTGTAAAAGTCAAAAACAACATGGATGACGTCGTGATTCGTGAACGATTTTATAACTGAACCATCCTGAACCGAATATACCTGCAATTGGCGTCGAAAACCAATTACATAATTTGTGGCAGATTCGGGTTTGGCCAACCGATTTATCAGCGAATTATTGGTAAGATGGGTATTCACTTTTTCATAACCATAATAACAAAATAGAATTATACATATGTACATAATTATAGAAATTTCAATTCTATTTTATATCATGGTTTTAATATCGAAAGGTTATTAATTAGTCAACTGAATCAGAATTAAGTGAATTATTTCCGTCTCCATTGTTGGGCCCAAGAGTAAAAGTATTATAAGTAAGTATTATTTTTGCCATGTTTAGGTAAAAAATATAATTTTATTTCCTTTGTAGTTCAGTACAGTTTCCGTTTCAAATTCATATAGAGAGTGGATTGAAGCCAGTTCCATCATACGAAGTGGAACACATTGCTTCAACTTTATCGGCTGTTAAAGAAGATAACAACTAGTTTACTAATGCGAGCTTCTGTCATTATTAAATAGATTCGATATAGGTCTTGAAGTTTTAAAATTTTATGAAGAACATAAAATTCTGGATGAGGGGAACAAAGATATACTAACGTCGCTTATATTGGAAATTTTCACTAATAACAACGTTAATGACCACACGAGAATTAGTGATTGCAACCAATGTAATTCTGTCCCACTTTCCAAACGAATGCAAAGTAAGGCAACATTTTTATTTATGTTTTAATTTTATTTATGTTTTTTAATTGTAACAGTTTTAGGTAAAATTGGATTGGCGTTGATTGTTAAAATAAACCTTTCACGGTTCCAAAAACTCCTTCCAAGAAGTTTTTTAAAGATATTTAAGACCAACCTAGACCAACTGTAAAAACAAAATGGACCTAAGTAGCTGCTATAGGACAACATGATATTAAAAAAGGAGAAGGCCCAAATGTATTAAAAAAGTGGCCAGTTCTTAACCCCAGCCTTGAACATATATTGGTAAATTATTTTTAGTTCAGTATATAAAATTTGAACATTTTTAATAAAATTTCTCATGGTTTTTTAGGTTGACATTGATTACAACAGTAGTTCGTCTCAACTTTTTTTGCTGTGGCCGTCATTTGTGCCAAAAATTGTAATATATTTCCAAAAACACATTAAGGATAAAAAGTAAGTATTTTATTGTTTTTATCTTTTTAATCATTTATTATTAAAGATTACTAATTGTTTTATGTTTGGTTCCAGACTCGCCGGATACACTATTCCTGCTTATTGATTCCATATTAAAGCCACCTACAGTTGGAACAAGCAAAATATGGCAAAAAGAGTAAATGGAAACCATGAATAATAGATTCTCAAGAATCCAGCATATACTATTGTATTTCGCCCAGTAACTATCTACATATGACACAAGTTGAAGAATTGAAACTTAAGTATTTGGTAAAAGGTGTAACGTGATTATTGTGATCGGTGAGCAGAGAGTAAAGTTGCAATACTTTTATGTATACTATGACGGTATATTATATAAATTAAATTCTTTTTACAATGTTTGGATTTTAAAAGTGAAATAAGTATTTAAATATCTATCACATTTGTTTAAATATCTTAGTATAATAAGTTTTAGTTTTAATATTTTCAACATCGTTTCGCTTTATACAATATCTCGGTCTTAAACATCTGTAATTGAACTAGAAAAAAAATTGATTTAAAATGAAATGTTTTTTGTGCCCTAAAGAGTCTGTGATCTATTACATATAAAATCCTCACATATTATAAAAAATATTGAATCTTTTTCATGGATAGAAGAAGGATGCCTTCAGCAATTTCCAAATTTATATTCCTATAAACGGCATATTACAAGGGTTCATGATCTTAAAGTGCATCACATTTTAAAACGCCCCAGAACTTTCAATACAATACTTATTGAAGATCAATATGTAAAAATAATTATATGGAAGAAATGTAAATAGTAATTTAGTAATTGAGGAAAATCTAACTTATGATAAAAATAATCTATTTAAAACACCTAAAGAAAATTCTCAATTACCCAATTCTCCGAACAATTTCAACGCACTTTCTTTTGCATTATCTTTGCATAACAATAACAATTTTAATAGGAAAAACGTTTCTGACATTATAGAGCAAGTAGAATCTGAAATAACTAATCCTCTCATTGCAACAAAATTTATTAATTATTATGTAAGAAAATAATTATAAATTAAATAAACAAATTTTTCATCAATAAAAACCATAATTTAAATAATTAAATATAAATTAAATCGGCTTTTTTATTTTGTAATTTTAATTTCCACTATAAATTTTGATCAGCTATTCGCTGAAATCCATCTACGAATAAGTTCAAACAAAAAACCCTTAAACATTAAATTAAACTGTGCAGCAATCACGCAACAGACTACCTTGACAATAATTTTATTGATGGGCAATACATTAGGTTCAAAACTACCGAATTTAGTTACATGAATGAGATTTGTTGTGATAGTGTCGGAATATTAACCATAAACATCGACGTGTTTATAAACGAGGACCTGTTTATTACTAAATAAAAAAATAAAAGCAATAAAGGTATTTATTCTTTAAAAAAACAATGAAACAACATTTTATTCAATATTCATTCATATACATTCACTTCTGAATGAACTGTCCTTCCCCTAATTTATAAAAAAAATACGTTCCCAACCTAACGTTCTAGAAACGCTGTATACTTTCTTGTTGTGAAGATAGTTCTTTGGTCGTTAAATAATAGAAGTAGTTATAGCCTTTATTGACACTTCTGTAATAGTAGATCTAGAACGTGGCATTAACGAAAGGTTTATAAAAATGTAATATGCGATATAAACTTAAAAATGTACGTACATACTTACATATATGCGTATCATCTTATTTACAAATTTTTGTAAACTGACTACTACTAATAATTCATAAACTTTTAGTTCCACCTGATAGGCATGGGGTAAATTAAATTAAATTTCCAATAGATATAGCAATCACGTGTCAGTTGCCAACCTTGGGGGCAATCTCTGTGGATAAAGTTTATCGAATTACCAACAATAGTATAACAATTTTTCCGTGTTGATTTACTCATCATTATTTTGAAAAATTTACGTTAATAGTTAATACCAATTTATTTTAAAAATTAAAATAATACAATGTATGTAATTAGCTAAAAAACTATTATATATAATATTCTAGCCCGAAAATTAAGTAAAAAATATTGCTGATATAAATTCTAAATAATTTTAATTTTCGAGATGGAATGATTTTTTATTCTGTTTTACGCTGTTTTTCGTGCTGAGAGGCTTTTTATGAATTTAGTGAGGACACAAATATTTTATTTTTGAAAAGTCTTTTTTCGGGATGGTTTTCGGGCTAACTTCACATACATGTAAATTTGGTATTTTCTGGATACTCTATGGCCGATTCTAGCCAATATAGAGTATGAACAAATGCGAAACTGGGCCAAAATGTGTATTAAAGTCTGTTTCAATTAGTTCCGTGATAGAAACTGGGCTTTCTGAAAATCATTTCTATGGTTTGATCATACAACATTTATTTTGAGATATATTGACTTCATAGTTGCCCGATTTTTTCCTTTTCCAGTAATTATAGAGTGAGTGGCAAAATAATTTAGTGATGCACAATGTGGCACAACCGAAAAATATTTAGAAATGTAAGCAATATATTAATGGAAAATATGGGTTTTGTGGTGTGATAATCACGCCAATAGACACTTTGTATTTCTTAAAGTATACTATGCACACATTTTTTAGCGAAAGGCGCAAATTGGCACAATCAATTTGGGTTTTCTGAATTGAGATTTCTGGCGTGATGCTCGCGTTACCTCTAGGGTTTTCCCCCAAAAATTATAAAGATTTCATATAATTCGTATATCGTACTGTCGAACCTAGTAGTACAATAATGACTAATTGGTATTGATTCTTATATTGTATATTGATACTGAAATAATAAAAATGCATCAGTTGTTTTAAAAATGTCGATAATTTTTCCGGCTAATTTATCTGTTCAACTTTTTACTTACTTTTTACAAAAATGTACACCAATTTAAAATTTCGGAATGCTATGAATTATTCTTACATTTTTTCATAAATTTTTTCGGGTTAGTGAAAAATTTAGCATAGACACACACCAAAATTGAAAAGGCCTTTTTCGGGATGGAATTTTGGGCTAACTTCACATTCATTGGCCTATTAGTTATTTTAGTGAGCATTATCAGGCTATTATATAGTACCGAAATCCATAGAGTCATATTCTTTACATTCTGTTCTTGAATTTGACGGCCCACCAATTCATTTACATCTCCTCAATGATGGGGAAAAAACATTCAGGTTAAAGCATAACTAAACAAATTTATTTGCGAATTAATTAATGAATTGTCCATTCAAACATAAAAGATTTGTATAGCACCAAATTTATATACGCCGGTGGTCCAGTAAGCAGAGTCGTTACATTTGGAATTGTGAATACATTTTGTCGTTACATTTTGAATTCAACCCTCGGTTTTGGCATTAAATAAATTTTAATTTAATTTATTTAATCTATCCCTTCAATTGGCAAATATAAAAGACGAGTATAGCGGCAAATCTATATATGGGAATGGTGAGGTGGTAAAGTAAGCGGGTGTCATAGGATTTGGAATCGTGGATGTTGTGCAGTGTTTGGTGGACCTCGATTAAGGGTAAAAAATTTAGTAAAAAATATATATATTGAGGCTTGAGAACTAGATCATGATTACAATCTAATCAGACATCTTCTTTTACCACCGAGCCACTGCCATACATATAAATAGTGATATTCCTAGCGTTTATAGCTGCCATTTGAATAAAAAAAATTGAAAATTTTAGCAACGACAATGGACTCTGCTTATTTGACCATCGCCGTACAATTTCATTACCGCTCTATACCCGTAGTAACCTTCTTTTATAGTGGCCATTTTTACATGGAGAATATTGAAGTTTTGAACAGAACCTGAGTTGGAGTAATTTTATTTCACCATCCCCATTTTGGCAGGACAAATTAAATCAAGAAATGTTTGGCTCGATCGAGCATCGAACTTAGATCCAAAAGTCCAAAGTCAACGACTTTGGTTTCTCGACCACCGCCGCATGTATATTTCATGCTATACCAATCTTTTATATCTGTCATTTGAATAGAAAAGATTGAAAATTTTAGCTTAGGGCAATGGACTCTGCGTTCGTTTATTTCACCATCGCTATATACCATCTTGTGTACATGCCATTATACTTGAAAAATCTGAAACATGTTTAACAGAAGCTGTGTGTTGCACCAATTTGAATACAGAAGAAATTAAATTAAAATAATACCGTCGCTAATGGGGATCGAACCTAGGTCAACGAACCCAAAGTCAATCACTCTACTATCTCGCCCACCACCGTATATGTATTTGATGTTATGCAAATCTTTTATATTTTCCAATTGAATTGAGAAACTTGGGGAAATTTTTTAACAGAAACTGAGTTGAATCAAAAATGTTCCAACATTAATATCGATTGAAACTTAACTGGACTGCATAGTGCCAGGTGCAATGCGATGACATTCCAAGCAGTGTATTTCGAAGAACTTAAATATCTGACAAGCTATTCCCTCTTATGTTCTTAAAAATTATAAAACTTCCGTTCCAGTTAATGAGGCTTGATGCAATTTTCTAGGCTATATTAACCACTGACCATTCAAATTTTAAGTTTAAGTCAAGCAGTGGTCAAGAAAGTAGAGTAATGGGCGTTTGATTAGTAGACGCGAGTTCAAGTGGCATTCGGGCTAACGTTGTTTTAATTTAATTTCATCTAACAAATTAGTTCAACTCAGCTTCTAATAAAATTTTCAGATTTTTCCAATTAATTGCCAAATATAAAAGAGGGATGTAATGTAGCAGCAATGAAAATGTACCGCAACGATCAAATAAGCAAACTCCAGAAATACTTTTGGTTATAAAAAAATCTATCAGGTCAGGTATAGTTTTCCTAGGTCAATTGGCCAAGATCTAGAACACCAGTGAGTATTCTTTGCATTGAAGTCGTCACCTATTATGAACCCTTTTCCCAGACGCTTGAAGAACTCTGAGTATTGTTTGTTTTTAATAGAATGTCTGAACTCGAATTCGTTTTACCATGGATAGAGCTGTGTTTAATTTTACGGCACGGCCATAGTTAAAGTTCGCCGGATTATATTTAATGAAAGTTATAACCTTTTTGTTTATGATTTTTTGTGAGCCGTTTTATCCAATTTTTTCTGGAGCTTGATCACCCTTTAGTTTAGATCTAATTGTCAAAACCACTCTGAGAATTGCCTACATTATTGACGTTCTCTACGTTGTTGACGTTATCTATATGGGTTGTCGACACGTCAATGTAGAAAATAATAGATGACGCGTAAACGGATATCACTAGTTTTTGGAATAGCCTAGCTGAATAAACGATGTTTTTCAAAGGCTTGGCAACTATACTTTAGTAATTGATTACTGACAAGTTAATGAACATGTTTCAGGGCACTCTTGCATATAGTGCTAAACAGTTCGGGTTCAGACAAAATACATCCTCAGAGAACGCTACGATGAAAATGTTCAACACAGTTAAAGAGTTGCTGCAGGTATTTCTGTGGTGGCCCAAATATCATGAAAGAGTTCAATAATATTATGAATTGCCCGGCAAAGCTTTTAGCATATGGTGGAACCGTAAAAGTTTATTAAAATGTGAATATAAAATTCCTATACAAATGGCAAGTATAAAAGATGAATATTGGGACTACTGACATTTTTAGGTTTGACGTTATTCGGGTACCGACTTAAACTTAAAATTTGTATGGTCAGTGGCCCATAAGTGATTTTTAGGTTAAGTTGAATAGTTATTCGCTTCCAGCTGTTTTAAAATGTTTTAGTCACGTGTGAACGTTTGGCGTTGGCTTCATAGAGACTATATATTGGTATCGAAACAAATTTATGTGTGGCAGAACCTGCGTGAAGCATATTTGCATCGGCCCGCAAAAATCCGTGTGAACGATTTCGCCTGGTTCTCTTGTTCTATTAGACTTAGGTCCACCAGAGCCCGGATTTAGTATTGTGAATCGATTACCTTGTATTGATTCAAGACTCGACGGATTACTTCGATGTAAAAGCCGGTAACTGGGACAACGGTATTCATCATATGCTGAAGCATATAAGAATCCCCGGCAAGGTTAATACTGGTGTCATGCCAAATATGGTCACAGTCAAGACTCACTTCGACTACAACAAAATCATAAGTAGGTATTTTGACGCTTTGGCGTGGGAATTTGTAATTTGGCACCTCACCTTGAAATTTGACACCTTGAAATTTGATACCTGTTGGAGAAAAAAAAAAGTGAAATTTGATACTGCGGAAATAAAAATATTGAAATTCCATGAAAGTCAATGACCCCGAAATTAACACAAGGTCATTGACTTTCATGGAATTTCAATATTTTTATTTCCGCAGTATCAAATTTCACTTCCAAGAATTGTGACGTCATTTCATTGTGGGAAAAAATCTGATGATGTGGGAAAGTATTTAAATTCTAAGAAAAAAATTAAAAAAATTAAAAAAATAAAAATATATCGATAAAAAATAGGTACGAACTCGGTGCGGAGCGGCGGTATTATGAGGATTGTACTTTTAGAATGTAGTAAAGGTTTTTAAAAATAAAAAATAAAAAATTGAAATTTAACACTATTGATATCAGAATAATATGATTTGTCGTTGTTGTTTCGTATGAACACGATCAAACATGAATTTTTGTTTCTGGAAAATATTAATGTATACATCATAACAACAACAACGAATCTGTTGGATGAAAATTGAAGTGATATAATATAGATATCTAGGTGATGAGGAGGAGGACGAAAATGTGCTCCATCTGCTCTGCACCTGCCCGAGTCTAGCGTACAGCAGAACAAAATTTATGGGAACTTCCCCTTTGAACGACCTCTCGGATCTTAGTAAAATCGAGATCCGGGACTTTAAACGCTTCTTGGTAAGCTCAGGATGGTTTAGCGAGTGAAGAGGAGGAAACTCGAATGTGGTACAGCTACGGACCAATTTTGTGTCTATGCTAGTCCTTTAGGGCAGCCACCCTTACCTAACCTAACCTAACCTAACCTAATATAGATATCGCCTACACAAAATTTTTTATTTATTTATTTTCGTGTACATAGACGATATGTATTGAAATTCTCTATGTAGGAAAGATAAAGAATTAATTGTTTTTTAATTGTAAGATGATGTCTGTATCAGACTACAACCTTGATTTTTACTATGTATACTAATCCACATAGTTAGTGACCATAATTTTCAAAATTAATTTTTCCTATTAATTAGAAACATAATTACTAATCACGAATTACAACAAAAAATTTAGGTCCCTAACATGTATGTAAACTTATTTTCGTTGTGTATTTTAAGTTATACGAATAGAAGTGTCCTATTGAAAAAGTGTATCGTTGTTGAAAAAAAAAAAAATACGGTACAAATTCGAAAACTTTTCTAGTTGTAAATTTTAACACCCGTTTGAAAACAAAAACATTTTTAAGAGAAGACAATGAGTAAACTCATTTAGAAACAACCATTTACAGAGATCGGTCGCTTAAGAGTATTTGGTTCTGATTTTTAAAAATAAAAATATTTATCAAAATAATAAATAACACTCTCTTCATAATGTCAATCGATAAACATCAAGTTGCATGCCTAGTCTCGAAAATTATATCTGAAGAGTTTATTCGGGAAGGAATGTATGGAGTCTGTCTGCCTGCGTCTTTATTGCTCTTTGACCATTTAAAGAATTTTGGTATTAAAATGATGTATGGAAAGATGGTATACGATAATTTGGTACTTGCACCTATACATATATGGACCGAAATTGATAATGTGAAATATGATCCGACAATTGCTATCAATGAAACATATCTGACACAAGAAGAAAAATCATTTTTTGATGCAACAGAGTATAAATATTATTCAGAAGACCCAATTTTTACGAATCCGGAAGATCATGCTATAATGAATGTATTCTATGAAGTAAAACATACACAAAATGTTGCTGATTATTTTGAGGTATCTCCACCAATATTAAAAACTATTAGAAATAGAACTAATGATAGAGTTAAGATAATCTTAAAACAACACACAAAAACATAAAAAAAAATAATAAACTTAAATCTTAACTTATGTATTTATAATGCAAAATCCGGTGGGCTCCGCGCAGTTACGGTACCCACAGTCCGCATTTTGCATTATAAATCATAGACGTCTACATCAATTTTTATATAAATTAAAGACGTTTACATCAATTTTTATCTTAATCATAGACGTTTATATCAATTTTTTTTATATATAATAATTTCAAGCGACCAACTTAACAGTACGATCAAATTCCATCGTACGAACTGCACCGTCCAACGTCCGACGAATTTCAATATTTTTATTTCCGCAGTATCAAATTTCACTTTTTTTTTTTTTTTTTTTTTCCCACAGGTATCTAGTTTCAAGGTGTCAAATTTCAAGGTCAGGTGTCAAATTACAAATTTTCCCACCACAAAGCGCCAACATACCTACTCATAAGTTCTCTTTGACTTACCAGTTTACACTTAAAAACGCTATATAGTCGGCTTTAAAATGAGAAACAAGCAAAACACTTGTTGGTGCTTGTAATGAAGTTACAAAGCTACCCTTAGGAGCTTGTTTTATTAGTTAACGCACTTGATGGTGTAGATGCCGTAGCTTCCAAAACGCGTTAAAATATAAAAAAAATTGTTTCACGTTAAAAAAAATACCATTGAGTTATAGGTTTGTAGCCTGTAACGAATTTATTTCTCGCTCGCGGAGGGAACGGTTCGGGTGTGCCGACAGATAATAATTAATTAACACTAAAAGTTGATTTTTAATATAATTTTATTTGAATTTTTAATGTTGCTACAATTATGTTTGTGTGTTAATGAACACTGTTTACAATTTTGGTTGAGTTTTTATATTCGACTGTATTGTTGACGCTGCGTTTTTAAAGTGATTGAACTTCAATACGCCGCGTTTTTAAAGTGATTGAACTTCAATATATTATTTTGATTGAACTTCAATATATTATTTTATATTGTTATTATACTACATCATCACTTATTTAAATGGAATTTGCTTTATTTGAAGTTGTTGGTGTAATTGATGTTAAATGCGTTGTTGGTGTAACGGGTGTTAACTGCGTTGTTGGTGTAACTGGTGTTAAATGTGTTGTTGGTGTAACTGGTGTTAACTGCGTTGTTGGTGTAACTGGTGTTAAATGCGTTGTTGGTGTAACGGATGTTAACTATTGACAGGTATTTTCTGTTGCATCTCCGTATCCCTGATACTTCCACCTTTTGTTTAATTTAGGTATTGCTATAGCTCGGGCAGAGTAATTGGAATTGTTGCTAGCCAACAATAACTTGATTTACTTTCGTCAGAATCACTTAATGCTTCTAATGACTCAATTAATCAGTTGAGTTCAGTTTTTGTTAACTTAAGATACATGGCTCGCTGTCATGAAGGGAAAAAGTTCAAAGATAAAACAAAACTGTTGAAATATCTTCTGCACTAATTTCCAGCGCTCGCCTAGCGTTACATTTTTAAACAATAAATCTGGTTCTGGAAGGGCAAGAAGCGAATCACCTATTAAGAAATAGTTTCGAGTAACAACTATATCTGACGGATCTGCCTATTTAGTTATTAATGGTCTAGAATTGAAACATCTTTCGATTTAGGTCGTAAGTGTTGACGCAGTTAGCTAGTGTTCCCTCACAAATTTTAGATTTGCCGATTTAGTGAGTACCGTACAAAACCTGCGATACCTGTCTTATATGGGACTTTGAGCCTCTTCGCTTAGAAAGTCTGACTTCTTCCTGCTAAGTCTGCTGAGTCTCTATGACATACAATGCACTTATTTATTTCAGTCCGAACTCCATTGTTACCGTTTGAGATCCAGTATCACATTGTGTGTTTGTTCGGTTTCTTAAATCTTCAAATTTGTCTTTTTAAAGCGTCGACCATATTACTCTGATGGTGCGCAATATTTTGATGTTATCTGAAAAACAGCTACCAAAATTGCTAATTGTAGAACTTGTAATTGCCATAACATGCTTTTTAAGCCTAATATGGCCATTCTCTTGGCTTAGAACTTACTTAACTTGATTTAGAATTTTTTTATTAGACATTACATACCGCCACAGTACATAATTAGATTGTTCTTGTGTATCTCAGAAATTCTATTTACGATAGTTTTGATTAGAGCTATCATTGTGTTGGTGGCTACCTTCTTGTGGTGGCTACATTTGCGGGTGGATTGCCAAATTTAAGAAAACTGAGTGAGGTAGGAACTAATTGAATACAATTGGCGGTGGTACTTGATCTTAGGAGCTACCAGATACCTTAATCTTCCTATTTTACATTGTTTCCTAAATTCAATTCGAATCTTTAATGCATTAACCAAAATTGGCCAATTAGAGAATTTCCCAAAGTCTACATTTCGATGGATTCAGAAAAATTAAATTTGTAGATTACAGAATATTATCGGTATAAACAATTTAAAATTTCGAATTACAAATTCTAATTCCAAAATTACGGATTAAGCTTAGAAATTAATTTACGTTTTTAAAGGAATTTATTGTTATTGATAATCTTGCAGAGATCCCAAATCCCATTTCGAACAGGAAGATTAGAGTGAGAAGGATTTTGTTTCGTGGGAATACCTTAACGAATCGACTGATGAATTTGGAATCGCGAGATACAAAGTTCCTCCTCATACTCATATCAACTTACCCACTCAACATGTTGGTAAAATATGAGTGGATTAATTTAATACAAAGTGATATTACCCCAATTTAAGGTCTTCATAGGATCGTAACTATATTCAAATGGATTAAGATGCATGATCGTTTATCTGTAACCATAAAAGTGTGGTATCAATGCAAATTGGATGGGATTACTTTAACAATAATTAAATAAATCAACACAAATAATTTATTTTACTAAAATTGTATTTGAAACATTATTGTTGTACACTAAACGATATCCATATAACCTTTACTCGACGGTTGCCTTAAATACCAATTCCAACATATTGTCATCCGCCTTGATGATTTGAATGGAATTGTCCGGGTCATTGTATGTAAGATTTACATTTTCTCTTCTGCACCAGATCAATATATGCTCAAATATTGTTTTCAAATATTTAACAGCGATCGTGTATTCAACATTTGGTTTCAAAATTAGTGAATCACCAAGATTGATAAGTATATCATACCAGCAGCTAAAATCAGATTGGTTAAAAACATTTTTCTGACACTCGTTAGTTTTGATATCTTTTGCCCTAATTTCTATTTCGATGTTGTTGTTACTCGATCTTTTACCGATCCGGATTCCCTTTAAAATCGTTTCGTTTGAAACAGAAAATTTAGTTTCAAATACAATGTCACGATTGAATTTTATCCGCTCATATTTTGATTCGTAGTTAGTTCTGTTTTTTGAAGTCCATAAATCGTTTCCATTCTCGCTCCCAAATAAGATCTGCTTCCCAATTGACATACAATCGCTTTCATTTAGTAATCCGGGATATTTCTTGACACACTCACGTATCTCATCATTTGTCATCACTGGGAAGCGAATTTTCTTAACGAGATCATCGAATCGTTGTCGCCCTTGGTATAATGACATTTCATGCTATTTGCAATAGTTTTCCATCCAACCAGCCAATGCATTGAATATTTGGACTTCGGTCACGCCTTCACCGATTTCATCAAATTGTAAAATCTCGTTTACAGCATCCGGATGGAGTGTGGAAAATGTTACGTTTGTTAAAAACTTTCCAAAATATAATGACATTATCTGATCAATTCGACCGCGTGGAATTTGGTATTTTTCCACGACGCAGTATTCAAATAATTTCAAATCCCATTTATACGAATTTAATGAATTAATAATCCGATTCTCCAGAATTATTATCTGGTATTTGATTGCCAATTTCAACAGCTCCATCATATTGCCGTTATTAATTTCACACTCGTCGGTGTAAATGAAACGGACAAATTCCAGGAAACTCTCGTACGTGCAATCGGTGATCGGAATAAGTTTTTTTTCGCCTAACGTTTCCTCCAATTGGCGCTCGAACACCACACTCCGCATCATAAGCTCAAGGGAATGAGCATAGATGATTTTATCGCCCACACAAAATTGTATGTCGGAGAGGAAATTACGATTGAACAATTTTTTTGTAATTTCAGACATACTCAGATGTGGCGAACAATTTAGTTTAAAATTCATTTTTTAGATTTTTAAAAAAAAACTTGTCACTTTTACTGTTAACACACGAATGTAGCTATGCGCGAAACTTAACTGTGGATTCATTCGACCACCAACCCGCATTATATACAAAAATTCTTATCTCGTAGTAAAATGTTATGTTTGTGGTAGTCAGAATATGTTCATGTCTGACAATAGACTGTCATAAAACAGATATGCACAGATGTTTTATTGTCCTCGTAGTTTATGGTTCTATACAGTTTTGTTACGATTAAGCAGGAGGAGCCCATTATATTGCTACGCTCTTAGTATGATGACTAATTCTCGATAGCAGTTAGGAGGAGGTGGCAGGTCATAATTACGAAATTATCTATTGTCCAGAAGCCATAAACCTTTTTGCATGGTTGCAGAAGTATTATCGATTTACTTTGAATTCTAATGAATTTGCTGCAGGATTACAGAACCCACTTATTGGATTTGTATTTTATGATTTGGCCAGAGACCTATCGCAGCAGCACTATACACTATAGCTAATACTAAATACAAATTTGACAGACGACGCATGTATTCAGAGTCTTCTGATGCGGACACTATAGGTTGCAATGTTCCTTCGTTATAGTCAAGTGGCTGCATCTGTCTTTATGGTTCCAAATTTTAATTTTCTCATCGACACTGTCGGGTGCCAGTTATTTCAAAAACATTCCACACGATTCATTTAAAGTACAATCTTCCTTGCTAGTGGGTCTCCCATAATTCCAGGTTGATAAACTATTTAAGATTATATTCATAAACCACCTCGAGGGGGTGAATTAGTGTTGTCTATTTACTTATGCAAAACGAAATGATCGAGATAGTCACAGGAAGCAAGTCTATAAAGGAGAAAAAAAATCCACTATACTTCAAAGAGTATATGGAATACAGAGAATTAAGAAAGGGCAGTGGAGAGGTCGCCGATAGTGATTAACCGTTCCGATAAAGCGCAACACGTTTGGATGTTCATGAACTCAAAAAGCTCCAAACTCCATTTTATTATGGCGGTTTTGTGTATATTTTTCTACAGCTGATGGTGGTTTAGGATTAATTTGGTGGTTTAGGATTATTTTTATTGTGGACCCTTTAGATCGGGTAACACTTAGATGTCCTAAAACCCTAAATTGATTTCATAAACACAATCACGGTTACTTTGTTTGTGGTAGGAGGCGATTAAACGGTTGGATCTCTAGGCTGACGACCCGCATCCGTAAAAAACAATCTGTTTATAATGTCAGCAAATAGAAAAAGGGATATCGCCAAAAAAACTCCGCTCGTGAACCCGGACACGAGATTTAGAATTTGCACATGGAGCGTGCTGTCACTTAGAAAACCCGAAGCGTTGGAGGGACTAATGACATGCATGAAGAAGTATCGGCTGGAACTCGTTGCTCCTCATGAAACTTGATGGCGAGTTTGTGGTGACTATCAAAAGGGTGATGGTGAGAGAATGATGTACTTTGCAATTGCTCACGACCTTAGAGTAGCAAGCACATTCTTCCCACACAAACAAATATTTTTAGAAACATGGATGTATCCACACCAAACTACCCGCAGCCGGATTGACCATGTGTTAATTTCAGAAGGACGAGCTCGAATTGTGCAGGATGTGAGAGCTTATCGGTCAGCAACCAAATACGTATGCATCGATCATCAGTTGGTCGCTGCAAAGCTAATTGCATAGAACGTTTCGACTGTGAAGTTCTGATATATGAAGATCTAAAGAAACGATTTGCCAGTTTGACTGTGTGAACTCTGTCTGGGAGGTACTGAAAATTTCGGTTGTCAGTGATGCTAAACAAATTTTATGTGTATAGTGAAAGTGAGACCCAAGAATTATGAAAAACACAGCTTCTATTGCTAGGAGGGTATAGCTGGTTTGTCTGAAAGGAATTGCTATAGATTGCACCATACTTTCAAGCTTACGTCAACCACTATTCGGAACCGGGATGGAAACTTCTGTGTGAGCATCAACGCGGTACTCGACGCATGGAGCAGACACTTTACGGAGTGGGTCGTATTAATTCAGAGATCTTAACATTCGGAGCGGATAAATTTGAACTTTTCATTTTTGGCAGGATAAACATGATTATGCTCAATGGGTCACGTCTTTAATTGTTGTGTAAGTCTCGACCCGTTGATTTATGAGTTTTTCAAATTGTCCATGCTTGAGGTAGATGGGTACGCCGTTGATTACAGTGCCGTATGAAAGTTATATATAGCTGCGTACATTTCTGTACATCGCTTATATATTACAATATGCCGGGGAATGTTAAGTGCTTGGGTACACGATGAAGTACGTTGTCCTAGTGACCGACTCGGCTCACGGTGAGCCTCCATCACGCTTACGCTTAGAGAACATCAAAATTAAGTGGAATGGTTCAAACAGATTTTCGCGGTATATAGTCTCTATGAAGTCAACGTCATTCGTGCACACGTAACTCGAACATTTTAAAACAGAGTGAAGCGAATAACTATTCAACTTAACCTAAAAATCACTTATTGGCCACTGACAATACAAATTTTAAGTTTATGTCGGTATCCGATAACGTCAAATCTAAAAATTTCCGTTTTCCCTATATACAACCGGTAAGTATAAAAGATGGGTAAAGGTAATAAAATTTGTACGGTACGATGGTCGAGTTAGCCGAGTACTTGACTTTAGAGTAGGGAACGTGAGTTCATGCCCCGGTTAGAACGGTGAATTTTTAATTTCATCTTTCAAATTGGTTCAACTCACATTCTGTGAAAATTTTCAATTTTCTCCATTCAAGTGTCAAGAATCAAAGATGAGTAGCACGAATGTAAGTGTACGGCTGTGGCCAAGTAAGTTAAGCGGAGTCATGGACAGTCGTTTAGTGCTGAGTTAAAGTCTCGGTAGAGGATTTTTTTTTTAAATTAATGGAAAATCGGTCACCTTCATTAAATTCTTGTCCCCTGTTACATCGCAACAAAAAAATGTTTCTTTTTATGAACATTTTCATTAAATTCAACATTTTTTTTGTTGCGAATGCGATGTAACAGGGGAGAAGAATTCAAAGAAGGTGACCGATGCGTTTTAAATAAATTATAAAAAAAAAGTATGACCCTCGCGAGAGCCGAACACTGGTCCGCGAAATCCAAGGCAGTTACTCTATTTACTTAACCAACGGAATATAATCTTGGTACTGCTATAACACGCATCTTTTGTAGTTGCTACTTGAATAGAGAAAATTGAAAATTTTAACAGAAGCTGAGTAAAATCAATTTAAAGGTAGAACTAAATTTAAGAAATGCTCGCCATAGCCGAGTTTTGAACTAAAGCCGAGTTTTGAACTCTCCGAATCCAAAGCGAATAACTCTAATAGAAATTTTATTTTTATGTTTTTCACGTATAGACCTAGTTGGAACAAACTTTTACGGTTACACGATATACAAAAGGATTAGCCGGGCAATTTATAATATTCTTCAACTCTTTCATGCTACTTGAGCCACCACAGAATATCAAAAGCTTCTTAAATACATCCAGCAAGACAATTATGACCTTAGCGTTTTCTGGGAATCTATTTTCTCTAACCTCGAACTGTTTAGCACTATATGCATGACTACTCTGGAACATGTTCATCAACTTGTCAGTAATCAGTTACTAAAGTATAGTTTCCAAGCCTTTGAAAAAATACGTTTATACAGGCTATCCAAAACCTAGTGAGATTTGATCCTATTATATGGGCCGCGCATTCTTTATCACTTTGATCGCGATGTTGTTTAGGCCTGGCATTTTAAGGGTTGACTGGACTTTAGACATGATTGATAACGTTGATTGCTTATTGTTAAAATGGTCCAATTGATTATTCCATGAACGGGTTATATAAACGACTTCCAAAAATTAAATCTTGACGCCCGTCACACCCGTCATTTGGAGAAGGTGAAAGAGGCCTTTGCCACCACATAAATTAAATTTTTGAAAGAGAACCCTGAATGGGTTCCAACTTTTCGACATGAAGATTGGCACAGGGATCAAGAGAAACCGAATGCATATCCTGACTAAGTATCTCTGCTCCTATATATGAATACGAAGCAGTGCGGTTAGATCCGGAGGCAGCCTTACGGTCATTGCTAGGGAAGAGATCCCCTATAAATCGATAACCAAATGTCGGTCCCTTCGGCATCTACCAACCCAATGGTGAATATTGTTTGGTAATTCTGAAAATTCTGAGTATCAGAAATTCTGATTTACCAACTTACAACTAGAAGGTATAGCCCAGCTGAAAGGATCAAAGGCTAACCGGACCATAGATCAGCTGTTTCTATTATAAATTAGAAATCACTGACTGCACTGATCTACAATTTGAAATGGATATGAAACCTCAAAAGAATCCAATCTATAGATGAACTGGAGGCCGAACAAATCTGATGCCTATAGAACTTGTATCTAACCAGTCCCGATGCTAAAATTAATCAGCACAAGGACTTTATGTTTTAGTAGACAAACTGTCTAGCAATCTTCAGCCACTGGATGGTGGACCACTACTAGTGCGGAATTTTTGAAATTTCCGATATTGCCGACTTAACGGGATGCTTCGAAATTATACTTTCTAAGTCAGTGAGTAATAGGGCATATATAGTCTCTTATGTCAAATTATTAGTTTAAACCATTTCTTATAAGTCGATAGAACCTTACGGATATCCAATAGACCATTGACTTAAGTCTTCCCTGGTTACAGAAAGTAATTTTCAAACGTATCCTACGACTAGAGGTAACATTCCCAATAAATGGATTAAAGTGAAGGTCGCATTCCACCCTAATGAGGAAAGACGCTCACCTCACATTGAAGTCGAAAGACCTTGGACCAATTACTGATTAACATGCATATTGAAAGGGCAAATCTGTGGAGAACGTGTATTTCTAGGTGCTGAAAATATCCAATTCTAAGAGTCTGTCAAAAAGTTTTATCAATGCCCCTCTGAAGGAGTTCACTCCGTTCTACTGAATATATAGGTGCTTGGGAATGAGGCATATCGTTTTCATTTATGTAAGTAGGATATCCATTTTCAGCGGCGACGAACACAACAACTGGCTGGCAACTGGCAGTCGTGCTTTGTACCCCCTAAGGCCACTTCTAAAATCTAAACACCTATCAAGTGTCGTGAAGCTGAAGTTTTACAAAGCGTTGATCAGACCCGTTGTTATATGTTTGAATGTGAAAGTTGGGCACTGAATAATCAGTACGAGAGATGGCTCCTTATATTTTTGAGAGGCCCAAAACGTAAAACAGATGATATTAACCGAGCTCTGTACAATATCGAGATCAAAGATTTGATGAAGATACTCGATATTGTAAATGAAATAAGATCTAAGCGAAAAAGCTGGCTTGATCATGTTCTGAGTGCTGATCTGGATCGATCATTGTGTAGCGATCTCTGATAGGAGAGCCACCATATTGTAGGTGCAGATGTCGATGGTTCCACGTGTTGAGAACGACTTGGATTCTTAAAAATGTCTAAGACAGTATGAAGACCAAGCTCAGGATTGAAACCGTAGGGGCCAAATTATTCACACAGCAAGGGACAAGTAATTGTTTTTAAACACTGTTTGTTATTATTAGGATACATTTCACATGTATCTCACTGCATCTAAACAACAAAAATGCGATAATGGCAGATGTCCCTTGTAACGATTCTATATGCACAACATCCTATTTCTTATGTATAGGCTCGGAGAGTATCGTACAATGGATCAGTTACATCTATAGATAATTCACAACTATATGCCAGTAAATGAGTAGTTATTGTATGCCCGTTGACTGCCGCTCTAAATCAAGATTCATTAGCAGCGAAGATTGTACTAAAAGAACCTCGTGGGCTGTTTCTCTGTATCCCACGCCCACAGTTTGTTCGATTTGGCGATTTCACCTAATTTAACTGATTCTTCCAACATAACTGGATTCAAAGTTAATCGATAATCTCATATATTCCTGGAGTGATTTTTAGTTTTTTACAGACATGGAGCAGGTCCTGGTTCCGTGGACATTTCATTTCGTATATTAAAGGAGATACAATAACAAAAAAATCGTGTTTCTAGCATTTGTATATAGTTCTTGAGTTGCAATATGCACACAGCCATTCGAGAATAATCACATCTGTAACTAGCAAACAGTTTCGAAGTGTTAAATAACAGGACCTCCGCTTCTAACACTTAAATTATTTATACCTAAGTGTTTACTACCTGCCACATGGAAAATGTACGTTTTGACAAAATTTATGTTTTGATGGATGACGAAATTAAATTTGAAACATGTTAAATTGTATCAAGCGAGTTGCTGTTGTGAACTCAAGATCCAAGCAGTGACGGCTTAAGGATGAGCACATGGGTAACATAACAGCTTTGACTCAACAATCCGAAATCTCATTGCCTATACGATGTGACAAAAAATACCAAGCAGAACAGCTCGATACGGCTTCCTCCAGGACGATCTACGACGACTATTCTTACAGAGTTTACAAGTAAAACAATAAAATAATCCAACCACACCTGCAGCTCGATACTATACCTATATACAGATTTCAGTCAAGCTTTGGACTCGATCGATCATGTAAAAGTAATTGAAAACTTGTCGAAGTTTGGATTCTCCAATGCATTTGTGAAATGGATTTTATCGCATATTAACGGTAGACAACAAGATCTCGAAATTGGTGCTGTAAGATCTAGACCAATTACTGCACATTCTAGAGTTCAGCAGGGCTCTTATCTGGGACCATAGAATTCCAGCATATTGAATGTTATCCAAAACTCTGATGTGATATAATCAGAAGCAATGAAGATACATCTTGATTTAGACCGAGTTACTAGTTGGTGCGAATCTAATCGATTCATATGAATAACGTAGTTCTATGTAGAACAGATGAAATTCGAGAATTGGCCGGGTTACATTTGCCGACAACTTAACATTCAATATAAGCACATCGACATTATAATCGCCAAAGCCAATTATATGTTGGAATTTACTAAGCGGACAGAAAATGCCTAATCAATCTCTATTGCGCGTCTATGTCAGATTCAAAATTGAAATCGATGTTCCAGTGCGGCCTCCGTATCACCATGAAATTGGTAAAAGTCACATCGACAACATTTTTAAAACAGTATTTGTTATACATCGCCCGGATAGATGGCTGGAATTATAACAACAATCTCGACTACCACCTTACATTGAAAGATGTCAGAAACATATCAAATTGCAATTCTGAATAACCGAAGAAAACAACTGGATGGTTCAATGATAGGAAACGTGCTACACAGAAAACATTTCCCAACCATGATTACGAGTCAGAGTAATTAATTCAATTGGACCAACATCGCACAGTGTATGGTGAGAATGAACCTGTCAACCGAATGGCCAAATAGCTTTATCTATCCTCAGAACTAATTTCAATTCGATCGATTTTGTCCGATTTGATTTCATGTTAACAGTGTGAAACTAGCACTTCTACACAGAAACTGTGGATTTGTGAAAAACTTCACACCAATTATGTAGGTCGGCATTTCCATTTCGGGTAAGAGTTAACTAAAATTAAATGGAAGTTAGCAAATTTATGTAACATGAAATTTTGATTTGAAATTCATACTCATTCTGCAATTTAGTTGATCTCCACTCCATCTCCAATCTGACACCACAATTTTGAACACGGCACATAAATATTTTACAAATGATTTGTGATACACACAATTTTCGATTGACACCTCACACGTTTTTTGACACCTCACACGTCAGTGAACTGTCACATTTAGACTCCGCGACTTATTTGGTACCGCTATACAGATTACTGCAGGTGATGTAAGCTTGTCAATTATTAGTTTTAAACAACACGAATTAAGAGCCAAATGTTGTCAAATCAAAATCGTTATCTCCAATATTTTGAAGTTGTCCGTCGTTGCTGCTTGCTTATCAGGATTGTATATGTATACAATGCAGCGTGCCCAAAATTCGATTGATAAGAAATCGAATAGCACATACCAATACATTTACGTAATTGCTTGATACAATCACACTGTTTTCTCGAGTATCCTACTGTTGAATATTTTACCATTTTGCCGAGTTATATAAATTTTTCGTTCGATATCTGGATCGACCTCTTGTCTTGTAGAATACCCAGCCATGTCGTCATGTGTCTATACAATTCCCAAAAAATTTTTAATTACGCGATCGATTTGTTATTTATACAAACTATTTGCTGTATGCTATCCGATTTCTTATCAATAAAATTTTGAGCACTCGGTAACAGTAAACAAATATTTGTAATTTCTTATGTATACCTGATAAGCAGCCATGACACAACTTATTGATGATAACGATTTTGCTATAAATGATATTGTTGGACAAAATATATAAACTCGCAGTTAAGTTTTACTCGTGTATAAATCAATTCGTGTGTTAACCCATATAAAAGTGACAAAGTGAATAAAATCATGAAGTTCAAAATAAATTGTTCGCCACATCTCAAGATGCAGGAAATTACAAAAAAGTTGTTCAACCGTAATTTCCTGTCTGACGTACGATTTTGTGTGGGCGATAAAATCATCTATGCTCATTCCCTTGAGCTTATAAAGCGGAGTGTGGTGTTCGAGCGCCAATTGGAGGAAACGTTAGGCGAAAAAAAGTTAATTCCGATCACCGATTGCACGTACGAGAGTTTCCTGGAGTTTGTCCGTTTCATTTACACCGACGAGTGTGACATTAATGATGACAACGGGGTGGAGTTGTTGAAATTGGCAATCAAGTACCAGATAATAATTCTGGAGAATCGGATTATTAATTCATTTAATTCGGAAGAATGGGATTTGAAATTATTTGAATACTGCGTCATGGAAAAATACCAAATACCACGCGGTCGAATTGATCGAAGTTTGTCTGTGTATTTTGGATATTACTTAAGACACAAAACATTTACCACTCTCCATCCGCATGCTGTAAACGAAATTTTACAATTTGATGAAATCAATGAAAGCGTGACCGAAGTCCAAATATTCAATGCATTGGCTGGATGGATGGTTAACTATTGCAAACAGCATGAAATGGCATTATCCCAAGGGCGACAACGATTCGATGATCTCGTTAGGAAAATTCGCTTCACAGTGATGACAAATGATGAGATACGTGAGTGTGTCAAGAAATATCCCGGATTACTAAATGAAAGTGATTGTATGTCAATTGGAAAGCAGGTCTTATTTGGGAGCGAGAATGGAAACGATTTATGGACATCAAAACACAGAACTAACTGGAAATCAATCTACGAGTGTAGACAATTCAATCGTGGCGCTGTATTTGAAACTAAATTTTCTGTTTCAAACGAAACGATTTTAAATGGAATTCGGATTGGCATTAATGGCGTGAAAAGGAACGACATCGAAATAGAAATTAGGGCAAAAGATATCAAAACTAACGAGTGTCAGAAAATTGTTTTTAACCAATCTGGTTTTCGCTGCTGGGATGATATACTAATCAATCTTGGTGATTCGATAATTTTGAAACCAAATGTTGAATACACGATCGCTGTTAAATATTTGAATACAACAGATGAGCATATAACGATCTACTGCAGAAGAGAAAATGTAATGCTCCAATACAATAACCCACACAATTCCATTCAAATCATCAAGGCGGATGACAATATGTTGGAGTTGGTATTTAAGGTAACTGGAGAGTAAAGGTTAAAAGGATATCGTTTAGTGTTCAACAATAATGTTTCAAATAAAATTTTAGTAAAATTAATTATTTGTGTTGATTTATTTAATTATTGTTATAATAATCCCATCCATCTCTACAGTGATACAACGCATTTATGGTTACAGATAATCGATCATGCATCTTAATCCATTTGAATATAGTTACGATCCTATGAGGACCTTAAATTGGGGTAATATCACTTTGTATTAAATTAATCCACTCAGTGAGTTGATATGAGTATGAGGAGGAACTTTGTATCTCGCGATTCCAAATTCATCAGTCGATTCGTTAAGGTATTCCCATGAAGCGAAATCCTTCTCACTCTAATCTTCCTGTTGGAAATGGAAATTGGGATCTCTGCAAGATTATGAATAACAATTAATTCATTTAAAAAAGTAAAATTTTTTAGCTTAATCCGTAATTTTGGAATTAGAATTTGTAATTCGAAATTTTAAAATTTTTTACCGATAATATTCTGTAATCTACAAATTTAATTTTATTGAACCCATCGAAATGTAGACTTTGGGAAATTATCTAATTTGCCAATTTTGGTAACTGCATTAAAGATTCGTATTGAATGAATTGGGGTACATTATAAACAGATTGATTTTTACGGATGCGGGTCGTCAGCCTAGCGATCCAATCATTTAATCGCTTCCTACGACAAGCACAATAACCGTGGTAGTATTTTTGGAAATCTTGTTCGCGCAATTTAGGGTTTTGACATCTAAGTGCTACCCGATCAAAGCGGTCACAATAAAAATAATCCTAAACCACTAAATACCATCAGCTGTAAGAAGATATACACAAAACAGCCATAATACAAATTCGTTTGGATTTGTTTTGAGTTCATGCACATCTATGCGAAACGCAGCTCACACCTTTCAGCGATTCATGCGCCGACAAAATCGTCAATTAATTGAATTCAGTGTTTGCCTACCTATCGATGATATTCTGGTTCGATCGATGATAGTCGCAATCGCAGTCTGATTTTAACAAATCCTAAACGTGTGTATTCGGGGCAACATCGCAGAGTTGTTTTAGTCTCTTCCTTCGCAAGGGAGAATTTTGGTTACATATCAACGTGATCTAAAACCAAAGGCGTAGCGCTTTATCGGAACGGTTAATCACTATCAAAAACAACATGGATGACGTCGTGATTCGTGAACGATTTTATAACTGAACCATCCTGAACCGGATATACCTGCAATTGGCGTCGAAAACGAATTACATAATTTGTGGTAGATTCGGATTTGGCCAACCGATTTATCAGCGAATTATTGGTAAGATGGGTATTCACTTTTTCATAACCATAATAACAAAATAGAATTATACATATGTACATAAATTACATAATTATAGAAATTTCAATTTTATTTTATATCATGGTTTTAGGAATGGAATCAGAATTAAGTGAATTATTTCCGTCTCCATTGTTGGGCCCAAGAGTAAAAGTATTATAAGTAAGTATTATTTTTGCCATGTTTAGGTAAAAAAAATAATTTTATTTCCTTTGTAGTTCAGTACAGTTTCCGTTTCAAATTCATATAGAGAGTGGATTGAAGCCAGTTCCATCATCCGAAATGGAACACATTACTTCAACTTTATCGGCTGTTAAAGAAGATAACAACTAGTTTACTAATGCGAGCTTCTGTCATTATTAAATAGATTCGATATAGGTCTTGAAGTTTTAAAATTCTATGAAGAACATAAAATTCTGGATGAGGGGAACAAAGATATACTAACGTCGCTCATATTGGAAATTTTCACTAATAACAACGTTCATGACCACACGAGATTTAGTGATTGCAACCAATGTAATTCTGTCTCTCTTTCCTAACGAATGCAAAGTAAGGCAACATTTTTATTTATGTTTTTTAATTGTAACACTTTTCGCTAAAATTGGATTGGCGTTGATTGTTAAAATAAACCTTTCATGGTTCCAAAAACTAGTTCCAAGAAGTTTTTTAAAGATATTTAAAACCAACCTAGACCAACCGTAAAAACAAAATGGACCTAAGTAGCCGCTATAGGACAACATGATATTAAAAGAGGAGAAGGCCCAAATGTATTAAAAAAGTGACCAGTTCTTAAACCCAGCCTTGAACATACATAGGTAAATTATTTTTAGTTCAGTATATAAAATTTGAACATTTTTAATAAAATTTCTCATGGTTTTTTAGGTTGACATTGATTACAACAGTAGTTCGTCTCAACTTTTTTTGCTGTGGCCGTCATTTGTGCCAAAACTTGTAACATATTTCCAAAAACACATTAAGTATAAAAAGTAAGTATTTTATTGTTTTTATCTTTTTAATCATTTATTATTAAAGATTACTAATTGTTTTATATTTGGTTCCAGACTCGCTGGATACACCATTCCTGCTTATTCATGCCATATTAAAGACACCTACAGTTGGAACAAGCAAAATATGGCAAAAAGAGTAAATGGAAACCATGAATAATAGATTCTCAAGACTTCAGCACATACTATTGTATTTCGCCCAGTAACTATCTACATGACATAAGTTGAAGAATTGAAACTTAAGTATTTGGGAAAAGGTGTAACGTGATTATTGTGATCGGTGAGCAGAGAGTAAAGTTGCAATACTTTTATGTATACTATGACGGTATATTATATAAATTAAAGTCTTTTTACAATGTTTGGATTTTAAAAGTGAAATAAGTATTTAAATGTCTATACCATTTTTTTAAATATAATAAGTTTTAGTTTTAATATTTTCAACATCGTTTCGCTTTATACAATATCTCGGTCTTAAACATCTGTAATTGAAATAGAAAAACAATTGATTTAAAATGAAATGTTTTTTGTGCCCTAAAGAGTCTGTGATGTATTACATATAAAATCCTCACATATTATAAAAAATATTGAATGTTTTTTATGTATAGAAGAAGGATGCCTTCAGCAATTTCCAAAAATTAAAAATTTAGAATACCCTTGGTCTAGAAATTGAAGTAAATAATAAAATTTATCAGATACATTTCATTTAAGCGGTCGTGGTGGGTGATAATTTAGGTCTCAATACTTATTTGTGTGTTAAATTAATAGCACATCTTCCTTATCATAGAGGAATAATGGAAAATTATGAAAAAATAAAGAAAACATATTTTTTCCCAAAAATGAAAGAATTGATTTCCAAATACATAGGTCAATGTGAAACATGTAGTATTAACAAATACGAAAGGAAACCAATTAAATTGAAATTTGAAATTTCAGAGACACCCCAAGGACCCATGGAAATAATCCATGCGGATACCTTTGTTTTACGATCAAAAACATTTTTAACAATCATGGATAAATTTTCAAAATTTATCTGCATTTTCGAGCTTCCAAACAGAAGATCTCAAACCATGATTAAAATGTTTAAAATATTTTTTTCGAGAGAAGGAATCCCTAAGAACTTAATTTTAGATTCAGCAATTGAATTTAATTCAGATTTATTTAAAAAATTCACGGATATGTACAAGATAAATTTACATATTACCACAGCAAAAGCTTCGACAGGTAATAGTCCTATCGAGCGCGTCCATTCAACAATAACCGAGTTAACTAGAATCATCTATTCTCAGAATAAAAATATTTCAATTCAAGACGTTATGGACGAAGCAGTATTAACCTACAACAGTACCATTCACGCTTCAACAAAACTAACACCTTTTGAACTCCACAAAGGACATTTATTAATAAAAAATATCCCAACAAATATAGCTGAACAATCTCAAGAATATTTAGAAGATATTAGATCAAAATATCAACAAATTGCAAAAAATATAGCAGAACTAAATTTACAAAATAAAACAAAAGTAATAAATAGGTTAAACATTAATCGAGAAGAATCGAGAGAATTTAAACCAAATGACAAAATTTTTGAAAAAACCATTACTAGAGATAAACTCGTACCAAAGTGTATCCCTCACACCGTAGTAAAAGACAATAAAACAAATGTTGTAACTAATAAACGAAAAGTTCATAAAAGAATAATTCGTAACTGTAACAAACATATAAACAAAAATAATATTTTATTACAGGATAACCCTAGTAACCAACCAATCACTAGAGGCGTTCGATCTAAGCAAGAATAAAGGCGTCATAGGATTACAGCTAGGAACCGCAAGAGTCATCACAGGATACTCTAAACTTATTCATATAATTGAATTAAATAAAATAAAAATAAATTTAGAATTAGTTAATCAAACAAAATTAGAACAATTATAGAACAACAAATAAACGAAATTCATGACATAATGACATTTGCTAAAGTAAACATAATTAGTAGACACATACTAGATAATAATGAAATGAATTATATAACCGAAGAATTTGATCAGGATAACATTAAAATTAGATCGGAAGAACAAATTTATTCCATGCTACAATTAAAAGCTTATTACAATGGGACAGATTTAATACTGTTAATCGAAGTACCCAAATTTACCAAAGAAATATACACCCTTCAAAAAGTTAAAACAATCCCAATTAATAACCATATCTTTAAACATACTCCAAATATTATTATCCTAAATTCCCAAAAATATATTGTAACGAACAGGCCTCCATTTTGTTGACCTGTTGTTAACAGAAATTTTTGACCAATTCAGAAATTTCCCTTCACGCGGTCGTTTTGCCTGCTGCTCAGCCTGGGTGGGCTCTTATTGGTGAAATTCTAGAATTGGTGTGGATCTGACCGCAATAGTAAAATGCAAACAAGAAAAGGAGGATCATTGCAACCAAACTTACCAAAATATACTCACATCAGGTTCAGTTCCCCATAAAACGGAGATCTCAAATTACGACATTTTTAAATTACTTAAACGAAACGCAAATATTTACACAATAAAGTTAACATAATTTAGATTTATTAATACTAAAAATAAAAAATAAAATAAAAATTTAGTGAAAATATAAACTTTACTTTAAGTAAATATAATTTAAGTAAATTGATAAATAATTAATTGACAAAATTTCTTAATTAATTGCATTGGTTTATTAATATTAATGATAATTAATAATTTTAATTATAAAATATAACAAAAAAAAATTAAGAATAATAAATGACTTACAATAATTTGTAATTAATTATTTACAATAATGGACGAATGCAGCCATGATGTTAATGACGTCAATGATGATGTTGATGTGATGAAACAAAATTGGTTTGCTATGCAATGGTAACGCATATTATGCACCGAAACAGATGATGATTGAAAGCAAAGTTGTTGCGGTCGCTGCACGTCAGCGATTTTCTCAACATTTTTTGTTCCATCTGGATTTCTTAGGTTTTACTGTTTGCGTCAATCGTGTACGTCATTACCACATAATACCCAAATAAATATTCGTTTTGCACAGTATATAAATTTTATTCCAGTTTTAATTTATGTATTTGTATTGGTCCATATAGATTTGTATAAATTAACTATATACCTCAAACCTCAATAATGTATTTATTTAGATTGTATTTGTTATATATTAATTGTTATTTACTATGTATTGAATACGGTATGACTATACACACACCAAGAATGTCATTGTATATTATATACTTAAATTTAGATAAACATTGTTATATATTGTAGAGCCAAGCTAAAATATAAGTCTTGGCAGTCGATTACAATTTGTCATTCGGATAAGAACAAAATCAAAGTTCTGAAATTAAAATTAAATAAAAATCAACTTTAAATTGAATATGGTATTATTTATATGTACGTGAGTGAATAGTTTGAAACGAAATATTAATGCCAACAAAGTATCTGTATATGTTTATATATTCGGACGACGCTTGGACGAATTAGAATTTAAATATACATAATTTTTTTTTTTTATAGCAATTTACGTTTAATTGAACAGTATGGTATGGTATCAATGAATTGAATTCAATTTTATTATTATTATGAAAATACGTCCATTACTTGAACGTCCGAAATATTATGCATTAAGCAATTTAATTTTTTTTCTTTTTAAACTTTTTGAACCACCATGACACATTTAGTCCGTCATCATAATGACCACCATTATAAATTATTAATGTTATTTTTACTTAGGTACATAAATATAAATTGTTTTTAGTTTTAATATTTTAAATATATTCATATACAATGTAATCACTATAATTTTATAATTTATCTTAACATTTAGAAATTTTTTCATCGCACAGTGATTTTCCACAAAGAAAACAAAAATAAAATCATGTCGTATATAGTTTAAGTTATTATTCTTTTTTTTTGTTTTTATACTTTGATCACACTTAATTAATTACACATTTTTATTTTATTTTTTTACAATAGAAAATGATCGAAAATTCCGCACATCACAATTTATAGATTTACTTTTCTACCATCAACTATTTTTTTTTTTTTTTAAATTCATCTCAAAATTTACTTCCTTTTTCCTCGCTGCCGTCCAAATTCCGCCCTATTTATCTGATCTCAAACAATAACCACACGCATACCATTAGAATTAAAATCTCAAAGCTCGTCTTTTTTTATTTTTTATTTTATTTTATTGTTCTATTGCGATTTCCCGCCAAAATCATAAAAAGGTAATTGTGTACTAAAACTTAGTTAACACGTTCGCTGTAAGGGCAAAGACTAGAGGCCTTACAATATGAATATTGAAAAACCATGTCAAATAGTTGAGCACACTTATAATTGTCAAAAACAACAATTATACAACATTAACGGAAGTTGTATACCAAATCTACTAAGCAATCAAGATGCAAATTGCGAAACAACTCAACAAGATCCAGAGGAAGAGATTGAATTATTAGAAAAAGAGTATTTATATATTTCAACACCCGAAGGAGTACACATACAGACAACATGTAACATTAATCAGGCAACGATCATAGGAATCAAATTATTACACTTCAGAAACTGTTCAATCACCATTCGTGATAAGAGATACTCGAACGATCAAACGAAGCGATATCATAGAATCACTGTTACGGCTATCGGATCTCCTTCCTCACCACCCGTTGTTTCGCGTCAACAATCCATGCAAAAGTATGCAATTCATTACCCTTCTGTACATAACATATAAAAATAGTAAGTACATAAAAGAAATATCGTACGATCGAAATACAAATAAGATCGTTATATACTACATATATACCATGTACCATGAAGGAGTATTTTGGCGGTATGATTCCATCGTTTATGACTCATTTAAAAAAATTAACTAATACAACAATGTTTGTACAGTCAATAAATATAAGACAACTGCATATACGTCATTAATTGAGATCGTATGCACAGATTGTATATTATAGTACTATGATTGTATAGCATATACTCAAATATTGTATACTACATATATATACCTGTGTATATAATAGCTAGAGATTATAGCTAAAGAAATTTTCAAATCTCAGTTTATGTGAGGCCATTGTAGTATTTACACCAAATAAAAAAATTAAATAAAAAAATAAAAATTGTCTAGGCGTGACGCGAGTAAACCAATATCGAGCTTTGCTTTGGACTTAGGTGATCACTATACAACCCTAGTATAGATATTTGGGTATAGATATTTGAATGAATTTCCGCTGATTGAATGGTAAGTTTTAGTTGTCTAGAATTTTCTTGTATTGTGTCTAGATTAATTAAATATTCGTCTATACAAATATTATCAACCATTTTGTCTAGATTTTCTGAATGGTATAGTTATCAGTGAAGTTTACACATTAGTATAAAAATACTAGAGAATAGTAATTACCTGAATCAGCAGCGAGGTCTCACAAGACGCAGAGTTATCGGCGTTACGAAAACGGTATACCATTTGGAACATTTGCCTTTTGGCGCCAACTTATTCAAACACAATAAAAAAAAAAAAAATCCGTTCTCTGACATACTACACTTATGCAAAAATTGTTGAAATTTTCTTATATGCAAAGTATGAAATATGTATGTGTGCTTTGTGTATAATGAGTGGTGCAATTTAGAAGGAAAATATGTGTAAAGTGTGATTTAGTAAAATTTTCACAAATTGTTATAAAAAAAAATAATATAATAATAATAAGTAAATTATATTAGATAGTGAAATTAGAATTATACATAAAAAAAAAAAAAAAAGGAAAGAAAAGAAAATAGTTCTTAGTTAATTTAGTGTTAAATTCGTTAAAATAAAAAAAAATAAAAAAATTTCTGTTTAGAAAAGTGCTTTTATCAGAAAAATTGATATAAAGAAGAAAAGAAAATTATACAGGTTATAAAAATTTTCGGGCATTGTTTAAAAAAAATAAAAGTTCCTTTACAGCCTCTCATACATCATGGATAACCGGAGAGTACTCTACGGCAGATCATATATGGGTGAGTGTTTTCAAATTATTTTATGCCCAGGACTAAATAATTTCTTTTCTCTCTTGACAATTAATAAATCACGTTTCTACTTAGTACAATAATTAATAATATTTAAGAAAAATAAAATTTAGTTTTAATGATTTCTGTTCTTAAAAAAAAAATATAGTTATAAATATAGATAAGACCATAAATATGGAATAATCGGTATTTTATTTGGGTGATGGTGATGTGAAGGTCAGTGAGTCTAAAATACTGTGTATCTCGTTTTATCCACACGATGTTTTTGTCGTATCTCGTTCAATTACGATGGCAATGGACCTCCCACAGTCCGACTGTAGCCTATCCGAATATAACGTGTTGGTCATCGTAAAGGGGTACGTAACAAAATGGCGCCGGAACAAGGACCTGAAAGTCATAGAATTTTTGAGTTGTTTAACCGTACAATGACATGATTTCAAGGATAACAAAAATGTTTGTTTAGTAGTATTAATTCTTAACAGTCTGTTTCAGTATAATTTATAAGCACAACGCGATCAGTGGATAAGGTTTAATTTAGAGTTTCTTTTGTTTTGTCCTGGTAGGCCTAATAAGTCATCCAAGTGGCTTCTCCACTCAACAGTAGCAACCAAACTTGACCACTTTTTAGTTTTAATAATTTTGTTTCCGCAGTTTATCTCATTTTTTTATTTATTTAATTATTTATTCGAGTACATATTTTTTTTTTTTTTAAACAGTTTTTTTATTAAACCTTATTGAATATTGCGCAGAATAAGTATTGCCTTTCTTCCTAGATCACCAATGGTTGACACATGATGATTTCATGGTTTCCTTCTGGTCCTCTTGCGTGATTGAGGTTTACTTAAGTTCCCCCCACCCCCCTTTTTGATTTGAAATATTTGTATTGATACAGAGTTAAATTATCAGAAATTGATACATGATGATTTCATGAGTTCTTGACGATAGTTGACGTGAGTTCTACAAAGGAATTTTCAAATTTATTTCCCTTCAAAATCCTTAAATTCCAATCCAAAAGTTTTCGTAGTATGCATTGGATCGGGCATGAATTCATTTCATTTCAGAACCTGTGGTTGAATGTCCAATGAATTTGGATTATATCTCATAAGAAAAGGATATTGTTATGAATTTTAATGAACCGTTTCATTATATACTATGTTTTTTCTTTTTTTTTTGTGCTTATTATCGATGAGACATTCTGTTTTGTATAAATTCTAAGTTCCATCGTGACTCACTTGAACACATCACCATCGACCATTATTAAATTTATATTATTTACATTGTATTAATAAATAACGGTTTCGCTAATATATATAGATTTGTCTGCGATATTGTTATTTATATTATTTATCAAAAATTTAAACCATTTGTTTCTCTTGTTATATAACGAATTTTAATATTTATAATTTTGAATAAGTCATTAGTAATTACAATTTGTGTTAGTAGTTGCAAATATCTATACATTTAACTAGTTCTTTGAAGGTTGCTATATAATGGATCCTATTACCTATATCCAACGTTTATCAATTCCTGAACTCGAGGTTGAATTTCTTATTAGAGGTCTCTCTAGTAGAACAGTAGACTCTAGAGAGATATTATTAAATGCACTTAGCATAGAACAATCAGAAAAGAATATAATATCTAGAAATTCACACATTAAAGATAATCCAGAATCAGAGATAGTGGAATGTTCCAATCGATATGACGAACTTATAAAAGCAATGGAAGAACAGGGAAGTTCACCCTCCCTCGAATTCGTAACGTTAGCATTTGCCAAAGCTAGGCACTATAAAGAAAGGATTTTCCGATTAATAAATACATTTGGTGAAACGCCAGACGTCACAAAAATGTTTCGTAATTGGCGTTATATTTTCAATGAGTATCAAAAAATGTGGTACACCTATAAAGATACTTCTACCCAGGATGCGGGCATGGCATCTAGCTCGTTCGCTGAAAAGTTAGATCAATTAATGTCTATTAATTCTGTAAATGAAGAACAAAGTTCAGTTCACGATTTAAGAGCCTCCTTATTACCGACACAATCAAATGCTGGTAAGGTTCAGCATGTGCAATTGCAAGAACCTACCAAACAAAAAAACACGGTTGCAGACTTTTTTTCTAAAGTTGCAACTCGCCAAAATAACAATGTTCCTGTAGTTCCAACCACCTCGTTTAACCCCATTGAAGCTCCACTAGAGCGTACAATACCACGAACAGCACAATTTCGTTTGGATAATTTTTACAAGATTAGGCAAAAATGGAATTTATCTTTTGACGGAACAGAGACGCTAAATATTCATGATTTTGTGTACAGACTTGAACAAATGGCAGGCAGTGAAGGATTTCCAAAAGAACACCTTACAAAAGTTATATATCTATTTTTAACCAAAAAGGCCGAGGATTGGTACTGGGTGTACAAAGCAGATCATCCTGAAGCTACCTGGTTAGACTTGAAAAATGCAATGTTTTCTTATTTTAGTAGCTCTAACTACGAAGAGGAAATGAAGGAGCAGATTTTAAGAAGATTTCAAGGCAACAGAGAATCATTTTCTGATTTTGCTCTCAGTATTCAAAAGATGAATGTTCGACTGCAATCTCGACTAACTGAAGAACAAATAGTATACAGATTGTGTCAAAATATGTACCCTGCATTGAAAAATGTTACACTTCCCTACCACAACAGAATTCGAACTGTAGACGAGTTACGCTTACTATGCCGAGATTATGAAAAACTATGGGAACAATCAGGTTTAGACCCGCGACGTTTCGGAGATACTACTATTAGGCGACGTCCACCCATCAATGAACTTAATTTTGAAATGAGAAATCTCAATATTAGCCATAATCAAGAACCCAATTTCAACCCTGTTTCCTCTAATCCACAATATCAACAGTCGGAAAAGCCGTGTTTAGAAGCGTTCCATAAAAGACCCGATCGTCATAATGATGATGCAATTAAATCAAATAGCAACAATTATATTTGCTGGAACTGTCATGACATAGGCCACAAGTACCAGGATTGTGATGAGCCTTTACTTAACGTTTTCTGTTTTGGTTGTGGAGCGCCAAACGTGCGAAAACCAGCCTGTCAAAACTGCCTTTTATTAAAAAAGGGAAACTTGCAGCCGAGTGCGAACTACGTGAGAGGGTTACGCCTCGGGAAGGATGCCAGTCCACCGTTGGAGTTCAAAAATCCCAACTTAAAATAACTCTCAGTGAACAAGCTACCTCAAACAATTCTAATACAACTAAAGTCGACCATGACATCAAAAATGAATTAATAAATCCTTATGTCGTAAAACCAGTTTCCTCTAAATACAATAAATTTAAACGTTCTATTCGATATTTTCGCAACAAACGAGTACTTATCCAAACATGTATTGCTGCGCTAATCAAATGTACTGATAACGACCCGAGACCGCATGCTGACGTTATGATTATATCAAAACAAATGAATGGCCTTTTAGATAGTGGTGCATCAGTTAGTGTACTCGGCAAGGGTTCAATCAAATTTTTATCGGAGCAAAACTTAAAGTTTCATAAACTTGCCTCACACATAAAAACAGCTGATGGTACATCTCAGAAAATTGAGGGGTATTTATGGTTACCGGTTACATTTGGCAATAAGACGGAAAATATCCGATTTTTCATAGTTCCTTCACTACAATCACCTTTGTATTTGGGTATTGATTTTTGGAGAAAATTTAAAATAATGCCAAATATTTCATTAAGTGAAATTTTGAATGAGAGCCAAGCCAAAAATGCAAATTCGCATATACTTAATGAAGAAGACCAAGAACGCCTGACAAAAATCATAAACCTATTTCCTTCATCGGCTAGAGAAGGTCTTGGAAAGACAACACTACATGAGCATGAGATTGAGTTGGTAAAGGGCTGTAAACCGATAAAACAAAGGTACTACTCAGTTTCACCAGCAGTACAGAACGACTTCTACAGAGAAATTGATAGGATGTTGAGTTTAGGTGTGATCGAGGAAAGTAAAAGTTCTTGGAGCTCACCGATAACGATTGTAAAGAGACCAAATGGAAAAAGTCGGCTGTGCCTCGATGCACGCAAACTCAACTCATTGACAGAAAAAGACGCCTACCCACTACCACTCATTGACGGACTTTTAGGACGACTCTCGGAGACCAAATATATTACCGCACTTGACTTGAAAGATGCATTCTGGCAGATACCGCTTGCGGAATCTGCTAGAGACAAAACAGCTTTTACGGTACCGGGACGGCCACTCTACCAGTTCAGGGTGATGCCGTTTGGGTTGTGTAATGCAGCCCAATAAATGTGTCGTCTAATGCATAAAGTTATACCCCATGAACTCCATGATCGCATATTCGTATATCTGGACGATCTGCTGATCATTAGCGGCACATTGAAGGAACACCTTGACTTGTTAGAGTTGGTTGCGACTTTACTACGGACGGCTGGATTAACTATAAACATCGAGAAGAGCAACTTTGTAATGAAGGAAATTCGGTATTTGGGCTACTTAGTGGGAGAAAGTGGCTTAAGACCTGATCCCGGAAAGATCGACTCAATAGTTAATCTAGCAGCACCAACGAATACAAAACAGGTACGACGACTGATTGGGATGGCTGGGTGGTATCGACGTTTTATCGTTAATTTTGCAGGCGTGACCACACCTATAACAGATTGCTTGAAGAAAGGAAAATTTCAATGGACGGAAGCCGCACAACAGTCTTTCGTAAAGCTAAAAGAGTTACTAACTTCAGCGCCAGTCCTCATTACACCTGATTACTCTAGTCCGTTTTTCATTAGATGCGATGCTTGTACAGAAGGGGTAGGAGCGGTTCTATTTCAAAAGGATACAGATGAAAACGAGAGACCGATTTCATTCATGTCGCAAAAACTGAATAAAGCGCAGAAAAACTATTCAATCACGGAACTAGAATGCTTGGCAGCAATTCTAGCCATAAAAAAATTCCGCGCTTATGTCGAGGGTCATGACTTCACTCTGATCACAGACCACGCCAGTTTAAAGTGGCTAATGAGCCAACGTGACTTGACCGGAAGATTGGCCAGGTGGAGTCTAAAACTACAAGGGTTCCGTTTTAACATAGAACATCAGCGTGGTAAAGATAACGTAGTGGCAGATATGCTTTCACGCATTCACTGCGATGAAATAGAAGAGTTTGCCGACTGTGTCCCAAAAATGTTCCAACTCATCGTCACCACTGTGGGAGGTCCATTGCCATCGTAATTGAACGAGATACGACAAAAACATCGTGTTGATAAAACGAGATACACAGTATTTTAGACTCACTGACCTTCACATCACCATCACCCAAATAAAATACCGATTATTCCATATTTATGGTCTTATCTATATTTATAACTATATTTTTTTTTTAAGAACAGAAATCATTAAAACTAAATTTTATTTTTCTTAAATATTATTAATTATTGTACTAAGTAGAAACGTGATTTATTAATTGTCAAGAGAGAAAAGAAATTATTTAGTCCTGGGCATAAAATAATTTGAAAACACTCACCCATATATGATCTGCCGTAGAGTACTCTCCGGTTATCCATGATGTATGAGAGGCTGTAAAGGAACTTTTATTTTTTTTAAACAATGCCCGAAAATTTTTATAACCTGTATAATTTTCTTTTCTTCTTTATATCAATTTTTCTGATAAAAGCACTTTTCTAAACAGAAATTTTTTTATTTTTTTTTATTTTAACGAATTTAACACTAAATTAACTAAGAACTATTTTCTTTTCTTTCCTTTTTTTTTTTTTTTTATGTATAATTCTAATTTCACTATCTAATATAATTTACTTATTATTATTATATTATTTTTTTTTATAACAATTTGTGAAAATTTTACTAAATCACACTTTACACATATTTTCCTTCTAAATTGCACCACTCATTATACACAAAGCACACATACATATTTCATACTTTGCATATAAGAAAATTTCAACAATTTTTGCATAAGTGTAGTATGTCAGAGAACGGATTTTTTTTTTTTTTATTGTGTTTGAATAAGTTGGCGCCAAAAGGCAAATGTTCCAAATGGTATACCGTTTTCGTAACGCCGATAACTCTGCGTCTTGTGAGACCTCGCTGCTGATTCAGGTAATTACTATTCTCTAGTATTTTTATACTAATGTGTAAACTTCACTGATAACTATACCATTCAGAAAATCTAGACAAAATGGTTGATAATATTTGTATAGACGAATATTTAATTAATCTAGACACAATACAAGAAAATTCTAGACAACTAAAACTTACCATTCAATCAGCGGAAATTCATTCAAATATCTATACCCAAATATCTATACTAGGGTTGTATAGTGATCACCTAAGTCCAAAGCAAAGCTCGATATTGGTTTACTCGCGTCACGCCTAGACAATTTTTATTTTTTTATTTAATTTTTTTATTTGGTGTAAATACTACAATGGCCTCACATAAACTGAGATTTGAAAATTTCTTTAGCTATAATCTCTAGCTATTATATACACAGGTATATATATGTAGTATACAATATTTGAGTATATGCTATACAATCATAGTACTATAATATACAATCTGTGCATACGATCTCAATTAATGACGTATATGCAGTTGTCTTATATTTATTGACTGTACAAACATTGTTGTATTAGTTAATTTTTTTAAATGAGTCATAAACGATGGAATCATACCGCCAAAATACTCCTTCATGGTACATGGTATATATGTAGTATATAACGATCTTATTTGTATTTCGATCGTACGATATTTCTTTTATGTACTTACTATTTTTATATGTTATGTACAGAAGGGTAATGAATTGCATATTTTTGCATGGATTGTTGACGCGAAACAACGGGTGGTGAGGAAGGAGATCCGATAGCCGTAACATCACATTATTACAACCACTCGATAACATTAACGTCAATACTACAATGGACGACTTACCATTCATTACAAAACAATCAATAAAAAATATCGCAGAAATAAAATTTCGAACACCAAATTACAAAAGTTTATACTCATACTTTAACCGCTTCATCAATTATATTTATTAATTATATTAATAATAATAATAGTTCCATTCACCTACAGGAAATATAAAGCATCAGTCTTTAAGATAAAAACAAAATTATTACAGTTGGCAGAGCTCACTCAAGTTGACGCTGAGGACAGCATCAATCTAGGAAGGGAGGAGTTATGTACTACACATAAACAGCAGCAACAACAACAACAAAACCTATGGAAGACTGCATCAGCAAATATTATCAACAATGTAAACATTGCAAACTCATCATCTCATCAAATTTCTTTAGTTTGAATTTGAACCTAAATAAAAAATTCGTTATATCATTACCGTTCATGCCACAACCGATATAACTGTGTGTTATTAATTGATTTTTAATCGTCGTGCAGTTTGGACGTAAAATCAATGTGCGCGGAATATAATTAAAGTAAAATAAAAAGTGCAGTGTTAGTTCTTTTTTATTATTTTTTTTAAATATTTAATTTAATTACTGTGCATATAACGAATAATAATTAGTGTTAAAATTATAAGGGGCCTATTTTCCCCCAAAAACAATATCAGCATTAACTCAGAATAATGCAATGCATGCAATGGGTAAAGTGGAACATATAGCCCCAAAACAAAAAGATAATAACGCAAAATGAAAAAAGTGCTTCGACATCAAATTTTGCAAATTTGGTAATAACACCTTTTAACTCAAAAGAAAATACTAGTAAAAAAATTAATTGTTGCATCAGCAAATGAACATGAAATAAATAAAAATGCAAGTGAAAAAATAAACGCTTCAACAGCAAATAAACTCAGTGCAATGAAAATGAATAATGACATTAATTTAATTAGTGAGATAGGTCACTTAAATAAAGAAAATTTGGTGCAAACCGGTATGGACAGATATATAACTGTTCAGACCAAAAGAAAAAGAAGCCCGAAATCAGCGCAATTAGCTAGTAAGACTAAAGCGTCTAGATTAGAACATGCCACTTATCAAAAACCTCTCGGTAATACATTTTCTAGCTTGAAAGAGGATGGCGCCGATGAAACAATAGCTAAAAAGACCGAAAAGCCGCCACCAATTTATTTAAGAGAGGCGTCAAATAATGAACTCGTTTATACAATCGACAAGTTAACTGAGTCAACATTTTATATTGCCCCGCTTAAAAGGGGCAATATCAAAGAAACAAAAATCCAACCTATGGAAATTGATGGTTTCAGAGCGCTTGTAAACCATTTCGATCAAACCGGAAAGCGATATTACACTTACCAGCTGAAAAGTCAAAAAGGGTTGACTGTTGTTTTAAAAGGAATTGAGAGCAGCGTAGAAGTGACCGACATTCATGCGGCTCTCGCTGAGCAAGGTTTCCATGCCAAATCTATTGCAAACATTTTAAATCGGGAGAAGGCTCCTCAACCGATGTTTTGCATAGAATTAGAGCCAGATGAGAAAAACAAAGGAAACCACAGTATATATAACTTGAGATATTTACTGCATCGCAAAATCACTGTAGAAGAACCCAAAAAGCGAACAGGACCAGTACAATGCATCAAGTGCCAAGAATACGGGCACACAAAAGCTTATTGCACGTTAAATGAAGTCTGTGTTATCTGTGGCGAACTTCATGATTCAAAAAAATGCGATAAGATGAGAAATGATCCATCAGTAAAACGCTGTAGTAATTGCGGTGAAAATCACAGAGCAAACTACAGAGGTTGCCCAGTATATCTGGATTTGAAGCGTAAGGCCAATCCAAAGTTGCGATCCGAGCAACGAATGCTTAAGTCACGTTACAATCAAAGAGATATGACTCCAAGAAGTACAATTGCCCAACAAGCAAATGCACACTCAGCCACACAAAATGACCTGGAGAATGTTACAACCAGTTTTGCACAACCAGGAGTTTCCTGTGCCAACATCCTAAAAGGTGCCGCCCCAAAAACAAAAGTTCATTTCAACGAAGAAGAATTAAATATTCACGCAACAGTAAACAAATTGACAGAAACGGTCCAAAGTTTCATGATGATGATGGAAAGACAAATGAGCATGATGATGCAAAATATGAACACAGTAATGCAAATTATTGTCAAAAACCAAAAATGACCTTTCACAGCACAAAGCTGAGGTTCAGACCTTTCTTGTCGATCAAAATATAGACATCATGCTAATATCAGAAACACACTTTACAAAAAATAAATTTTTTAAAATCAGCGGAAATTCAGTTTATGACACCAAACATCAAGATGGAAGAGCACACGGCGGCACTGCGGTCTTGATCAAACGAAGAATAAAGCATTATGAACTCAACAAATATGATAAAGATCACATCCAAGCAACTAATATCTGCTTAGAGGAATGGTCTGGAAACTGTGTAATATCAGCTGTTTACTGTCCACCGAAACACGCAATCAAAAAGCAACAATTTATCGACTATTTTAATCAGCTGGGCATTAAATTTATCGCAGGGGCGACTACAATGCAAAAACATCTGCAATGGGGTTCGAGATTAACAACACCTAAAGGAAAGCAACTATATGAAGCAATGAACGAAAAAAACCTAGATTATTTATCTTCTGGACACCCAACTTACTGGCCATCAGATAGAAATAAAATACCTGATTTAATAGATTTTTGTATAACAAAAGGAATTGCACGCACCAATGCTCAGGTAGAAGATTGCTATGACTTATCATCTGATCACTCACCAATAATAATAACTCTGAGTACCAGAGCTTTAAAAGCAGAACCACCCCAACGTCTAGCAAATAAATTAACTAAATGGGCTCTATACCGAAATATAGTGGAACATAATTGCCAAATGGATATCCAACTTTGCATCCCGGAAGATATTGATGCGGCGGCGGATGATTTAACACATATATTGGAAATAGCAGCAAAAGAGGCTACCCCTGATATTCACACCTCTGACAAAGTTAATAAGCCTTCACCTAATATACTGCAGTTAATCCAAGAGAAACGGACAATACGCCGGCTATGGCAGCAGCAAAAATCTCCATTACTAAAAGGGAAATTGAATAGGGCTATTAAAGCCCTTAAACGAGCATTGAGAGAAGAAGAAGACTCAGGAATCCAGAGCTAAGTGTTATGCGCGGAAAAACATGAAGCGCCCACTTTCATTCGATTGTAAAACACTTAACCAACTTAATAGATTTATTGGTTTAACATGACACAATCACAACAATTATACAATAACAATAAAAGAGTTCCGAAATTTGAACAATTAATTTATTAAAATTTACTTTATAAAACTGATTTTAATATATAATTCACAAATATTAAAATTAATTATATTATATATATTTATGTGAAAAAATATTAACTTATCATTTATTTTATCATGTATTTACGAAAAATTTAACTTATAATTTATTATGATTATTATGCGTATTTAATATTATTAATATTATGCTGACCTTACCCGACGAAAGATGAATCCAAAAGAAAGAAATGACAATTCGTCATAATTATTTACAATTTACAATTTACAATTATTTACAATTTGTTTTGGAGTAGATTTATAGCATTATAACATTGTACCAAACTTATGTAATGCATAAACGAAGTCAATGCTATAACCCTTTCGTACGAGTGGTCACATAACATAAGTTACTGAACTCTCGGCGGCCGAGAAGACAGATTATTCACTATGGAAGGCAACAAAAAAAACTAAAGAGGCCAACATTATCGAATCCACCAATTAGGCAACCAGATGGACATTGGGCCAGAAGTGACAAAGAAAAGGCTACTGCTTTCTCTAACCACTTGAAAAAAGTATTCACACCAAACGAAAAAACTGGCAACAGTGAATTACCAAAGTTTACGGAGGATCCTTTGAAACCAATTCCTTTAAAATTTAAGTGGAAAAAAGTTAAAAATACCATTAAAAATTGTATAAACCCAAAGAAAGCTGCAGGACACGATTTTATTACCGGAAAAATGATCAGAGAATTACCTGATAAATGCATGAAACTCATAACTTATATCTTTAATGCGATTATGAGATGTGGGTATTTCCCTAAAAAATGGAAAATATCGCAAATTACAATGATTCCAAAGCCTGGAAAAGACGAAACACAAGTCACATCGTACAGGCCAATAAGTATACTTCCGATGATTTCTAAACTTTTTGAAAAAATGGTATTACAAAAATTAAAACCAATATTATCTGAAGGACAGATTATACCAGACCACCAATTTGGGTTTCGAGACCAACATGGGACGGTAGAGCAGGTGCACAGAGTTGTTAACACAATTAAATTTGCATTAGAGGAAAAGAAATATTGTTCGGCAGTTTTAATAGACATTGCGCAAGCTTTCGAGAAAGTATGGCATGAGGGCCTTATATACATATAAAATTAAAACTCGTCTGCCAAAAAAGTTTCATGCAGTCCTTGAAAACTGCTTGTTTCAAAGAAAATACCAGGTTAAACACAATTCAGCCATTACTGAACTAAATGATATAAACGAAGGAGTTCCACAAGGCAGCGTACTGGGGCCAGTATTGTATTTGCTGTATACTGCCGATCTACCAATAACTGATAAGGTTGTCACATCAACATTTGCAGATGACACTGCTATCATGTTTTCACACAAAAATCCTCAAACTGCGTCAAGAGAATTGCAAGATCACTTATACAAAATTGTGAATTGGTAAAGAACGTGGCGGATAAAAGCGAATGAAACCAAATCAACACACATAACATTTACGTTGAATAAGCGTACATGACCAGCGGTGAAATTAAACAATGTCAACATCCCTCAACAAACAAATGTCAAATATTTGGGTCCTTCATCTTGATAGAAGATTGACATGGAGAAAACACATCGAATCAAAGCGCAACCAAATAAAAATAAAATTCTCAAAAATGTACTGGCTGATTGGAAGAAATTCAAAACTTTCCCTATAGAATGCAAGATTCTACTATACAAAATGATCCTAATTCCTATATGGACATATGGCATTCAACTATGGGGCTGTACAAGCGCATCAAATATAGATCTTTTACAACGAACGCAATCCAAAATACTTCGCTGTATTACAAATGCTCTGTGGTATATCCGAAATTGCAACATCCATCGAGACCTTGGGATTAAAACGGGCAAAGATATGATCCAAGCACACAGTTTGAAGTACCTTTCGAAACTGGAAACTCACCCCAATGAATTAGCAAGACAACTATTAAGGCAACCGAAATATATAGACGGCTTCGCAGAGTAGATCCACTAGATCTAATGTATTGATAAATTTAATTTAATTACATATTTAAGCTAACACACATTTTTAATTAATATTTCTGCATACTAATAATAAGTATTTAACATAGGTTAAGGACTTAGGAAATAATTATTTTAGATTGTAAGCTTTAAGAAGTGTGTCTTGTTAGTTTCGTATAAAGAAAGATTCAAGAATAAAGCCATTGGCCATTTCAAAAAAAAAAAAAAAAATACTTGTTTAGGATTTTCTTGTAGCTTCAATTCAAATTATTATTGTAGGGCTTGTAACAGAAGCAATCGGACATAGTATAGAACATAAAAACTCATTACGTAGTATTGACAATTATGAAGTTGAAGTTATGACTAATAATGAAAAATTAACTGGAATAAGGGAAAACTGTGTTTTCAACAAAATTGAGTCTTTTCATGTAACAAATAATTTTTACTCTTTGACATCATGCATGATATTTTTGAGGGAATCTGTAAGTACGATATTACAAAAATATTATTACATTTCATACAACAATCTAAATTTTTAACACTAGATATTTTAAATAGCCGCAAACAAATGTTTGATTACGGAGATACCGAAATTGGTAATATTTCTCCACCTTTACAATTGTCCCAATTAAAATTAGGTAATTTAAAAATGACTGCTCGAGATACTATGACTTTTATAAATTTCTTACCGTTAATGATAGGATATCTTATACCCGATGATAACAAAGTATGAGAGTTTTTAATAGTTTTGATTAAAATAATTGATTTAGTTCTGTTACCAAAAGTATAGCTGAAGTTAATATTAAATCCTTGGAACATTTAGTATCGAAACATAATGGATTATACATCGAATTGTTCAATGAACCATTGAAACCTAAATTCCATTTTTTACTGCACTACCCATCTGCAATTCGCATATGTGGACCATTGAAACATTTATGCGCTTTGAGGCACTGCATAAAAAACAAAAATGCTGCCCGAGCTACTAATTCACGAATTAATATTTCATTTACCCTTGCCACCAAATCTGGACTTAAATTTGCACATTTACTAGCTTCGCAACAATTTTTTGAAAATGATTTAATTTTTGAAGAGAAAGATTCAAGTACTTGTGATCTTAATTTAATGTATATAGAATGAAATATATCAAAATTTATTGGAACTTAACCTATCGGCGGTTAGTTGTGTGCAAAAAGTAAAGTTTAGAGGAAAAGTTTATAAGAAAAAGTTTTATCTAACAAAATCTAGCATACAGACCGTCCTACTTTATGAAATTGAACAAATTGTTTTAAGTAACGCAGATCTTTATTTCGTATGTAAGCAATGGCCTATTAGTTATTTTAGTGAGCATTATCAGGCTATTATATAGTACAGAAACCCATAGAGTCATATTCTTTACATTCTGTTCTTGAATTTGACGGTCCACCAATTCATTTACATCTCCTCAATGATGGGGAAAAAACATTCAGTTTAAAGCATAACTAAACTAATTTATTTACGAATTAATTAATGAATTGTCCATTCAAACATAAAAGATTTGTATAGCACCATATTTATATGCGCCGGTGGTACAGTAAGCAGAGTCGTTACATTTGGAATTGTGAACTTGAGTTCAACCCTCCGTTTTGGCATTAAATAAATTTTAATTTAATTTATTTAATTTCTCCCTTCAATTGGCAAATATAAAATACGAGTATAGCGGCAAATCTATATATGGGAATGGTGAGGTGGTAAAGTAAGCGGTGTCATAGGATTTGGAATCGTGGATGTTGTGCAGTGTTTGGTGGACCTCGATTAAGGGTAAAAATTATAGCTCCATAAATGTGTGTGGGATTTGTGGCCCCACATTTCTCATTAAATTTAAAAAAAATCACTTTTTGTTTTAAAAATGACCAATTAGCAATTAAATAAAAAATATATATATTGAAGCTTGAACTAGTCATGATAACAATTCCATCAGACATCTTATTTTACCACCGAGCCACCGCCATACATATAAATAGTGATATTCCCAGCGTTTAGAGCTGCCATTTGAATAAAAAAAAATGAAAATTTTCGCAACGACAATGGACTCTGCTTATTTGGCCATCGCCGTACAATTTCACTACCGCTCTATACCCATCTTTTATACTTACCACTTTTACTACTTGGAGAATATTGAAGTTTTGAACAGTAGGTGAGTAGAATTTGAGTAATTTTACATCATCATCCCCAATTTGACAGGAGAAATTAAATCAAAAAATGTTTGGCTCGATCGAGAATCGAACTTAGATCCATAAGTCCCCAAAGTCAATGACTTTGCTTTCTCGACCACTGCCGCATGTATATTTCATGCTATACAAATCTTTTATATCTGTCATTTGAATAGAAAATATTGAAAATTTTAGCGAAGGCAATGTACTCTGCCGTTCGTTTATTTCACCATCGCTATATACCATCTTGTGTACTTGTAACGACTTGAAAAATATGAAACATGTTTATTAACCAGAAGGTGTGTGTTGCACCAATTTGAATACAGAAGAAATTAAATTAAAATAATACCGTCGCTAATGGGGATCGAACCTAGCTCAACGAATCCAAAGTCAATCACTCTACTACCTCGCCCAACACCGTATTTGTAAATTCAATTGAGAAAGTTCGGGAAATTTTTTAACAGAAGCTGAGATGAACCAAAAATGTTCCAACATTAATATCGATTGAAACTTAACTGAACTGCATAGTGTCAGGTGCAATGCGATGACATTCCAAGCAGTGTATTTCGAAGAACTTAAAAATCTGACAAGCTATGCCCTCTTATGTTCCAGTCAATGATGCTTGATGCGATTTTCTAGGCGGACCACTATATTGACCACTGATCATTCAAATTTTAAGTTTAAGTCTAGCAGTGGTCAAGGAAGTAGAGTAATGGGCGTTTGATTAGTGGACGCTAGTTCAAGTGGCATTCGGGCTAACGTTGTTTTAATTTAATTTCATCTAACAAATTAGTTCAACTCAGCTTCTATTAAAATTTACAGATTTTTCCAATTAATTGACAAATATAAAAGAGGGACGTAATGTAGCAGCAATGAAAATGTACCGCAACGATCAAATAAGCAGACTCCAGAAATACTTTTGGTTATAAAAAAATTCAGGTCAGTTGGAGAAGATCTAGAACCCCAGTGAGTATTCTTTGCATTGAAGTCGTCACCTATTAAGAACCCTTTTCCTAGACGCTTGAAGAACTCTGAGTATTGTTTGTTTTTAATAGAATGTCTGAACTCGAATTCGTTTTACCATGGAGTGAGGTGTGTTAAATTTTATGGCACGGTCATAGTTAAAGTTCGCCGGATTATATTTATTGAAAGTTATAACCTTTTTGTTTATGGTTTTTTGTGAGCCGTTTTATTAATTTTTTCTGCGAGCTTGATCACCTTTTAGTTTAGAACTAATTGTCAAAACTACTCTGAGAATTGTCTACATTATCGACGTTGTCTACGTTGTTGACGTTATCTATGGGTGGTCGACACGTCAATGTAGAAAATAATAGAAGACGCGTACACGGATATCACTAGTTTTTGGAATAGCCTAGCTGACTCCATTTGCTGCCTTTTCTGGTACTTCATAATTCTTATCTCTATATACACCTTTAATAAAATATTACGTTCAATTAATTTGATATGGTTTCTTTATCTATATATATACTATATACGATGTAGAATTACAATTTTATTGATATAAGAAATTGAATTAAACCAATAAATTCTTATTAAACAACGCTCACGTGATTATATATTTTGAAAGTAAAATTTTGATAACGCGAAAAAATTAAATACAACGAATTGCTGTTGCCTACGTTTTCAAGATTGCATAATACACTTCAAATTTCCCAACCGATTTAATTTCGTATTTGATCCAATTTAGTTTAAAAAAATATGATTACAAATATTGATAAGAAATTGGTGCGGACAATTTTAATTCGATTTTGATAATAGAATTGGAATTAAAGAACTAAATGTTGTATGTCAAAAAGCTGAAGCGACTAGTGCAAGGATAGTGGAGTGGTTAACAAGATTACATTTATTTTCGTTTTATTTTTTATATGTATTCCGTTGTGAGTAGACCTAATCAACCATATAGATATGAAGAAAATTAGTCCTTTGGTATTAAAGATATTATAAATAACCTACCGGCTTGAAAAATATTTTGCCAACACTTCTGATGTTTCCGCAAGCTATTGCTTGCAAAAGCTCTTTCCCACAAAGCTAATGTCATCCTCCAAGACTAATTTTTTGAACTTTACCAGCAGGTACAGGTTGTAATTTTCAGAGAGGCCTTTTTGTATTAGTCCAAATTAGTATACCGAAGGTTTTTTTCTAATATAAAGTTACTGATTGGAATATCGATCTTTAATAAGTTTAATTTCAACCATTGAACAGCAAACATTCAAATTCATTTTGTGCGATAATAAAAAAAATTAATAAAAAATTTAAAATTTAAAAGTGCAATGTAACCAATTTCAAACAAACTACAATAAAAAAGTGTATCCAATTACTTAAAGTAAAAAGTGCAGTGTTAACAAAAACCTCAATAAAACATTTAAGTGCAGTGCTAACAAAAAGTGTTTGAGCATTTTAAGGTGTTAATGACCTAGATTTTAGGTCATTGCACATTGTAATGAATGAATTTACTAAAACATCAAAAACTCAACGAACTCCACCACCTACTAGTCAGCTTCAATCAACAGGAATGTATACGAATGATTCAGAATTAGAAAAGTCATCAACATCATCCACGTCAAGGCAACAATTAATTTGTTCTCCTTTATCACCAAAACAAAAAATCCCGCTAACACCGCAATTATTGCCTCAGCCGGAACAACTTCAAGGGTCAAATGTTCCAAATGTACCCACGCCGTCCACATCTACGATGTTAGATAACGAAGGATGGGCCATGGCCAACAAAAGAGGTAGAGTCACGAGTCCTTTATCCCCAAATACCAAACGCAAACAGATGAAGATAAACGACTACTGGTTGGCACAACCAGTGTCTTTATCCACACGCTTTAACAGTTTGCCAGAGGAAACCGAAGAACTACCCCATCCCAGTCAAGCAACAAAAAAAATTTTAGCGCCTCCAATATTCGTGTCAGGGGTAGAAGCTATTCTCCCTCTGACTAACCTGTTAAAAGAACTGGCTAATGACAATTACGATCTAAAAGTAATTGGAACTAGCCAGGTAAAAATCCAATTAAAAGACGTCGAGACATACCCGGTTGTCGTAAAAGACCTGGCGGAGCGAAATACAGAGTTCCATTCGTTCCAAGCAAAATCAAACAAAACCTACCAGGTGGTTATACGGAACCTACATCCATCAATTAACACTGATGATTTAAAAAGTAAGTTAATTGAATTAGGCCACGATGTTGTCAATATTAACAACATTAGACAAAGTGGCACAAAAAAGCCACTCCCACTCTTCAAAGTAGAGCTTCGAATGAGTGAAAACAATAAAGAAGTACATTCGATCAGCAGACTTATGCATTCAGTTGTGCAGGTTGAAAAGCCGCATGTCAAGCGTGAAGTAGTCCAATGCACTAGTTGCCAAAGATACGGGCACACTAAATCGTATTGCAATCACAAGCCCAGATGTGTGAAATGTGCAGGGGACCATCTCACAAATAAGTGTGAAACAAAAGTGTGGGGTACAAATGTGAAATGCGTGCTCTGCAACGGTAGTCATCCCGCCAACTATAGAGGTTGCACTGTTTACAAAGAAGTGCAAAGCCGGAGATTTCCCCCTCTCAGAGAGAAGATAGTGGCGAAGCCGCCGCCCGTTTCAAACCCGAATCCATCGTATCAATTAGTTACCGGGACAACATATGCGCAGAAGCTCAAAAATTCAATTGAAACTGAAACTTCGGAAGGGAGTCGTACCAAAGTAAAGCATTCAATGGATAACTCAAAAAATCAGGAACAACAGCCCGAGCAGTCTTCCACACAACGGTTGGAAACTATGATGGAAAAATTAATGACCAAAATGGATACTATCCTTAACCTTTTAACCACCCTTGTGTCCAAATCATTCAATGTCCAGAATCCTTAAATTAGCAATCTGGAATGCCAACGGCTTGTCGCAACATGGACAAGAAGTTAAAAGTTTCCTGATGGAACAAGAAATTGATGTCATGCTAATATCTGAAACGCATAACACCAGTAGAAGTTTCCTAAAAATACCAAGATACAGCATCTATAACACAAATCATCCTGATGGAACGGCACATGGTGGCACTACAGTTATAATTAAAAACATAATTAAACACCACGAAGTAGAAAAGTATGAGAAGGAGCATCTACAAGCAACTACTGTAGTAATAGAAGATTGGCTAGGTCCCATAACCATTTCGGCCATATACTGCCCACCAAAACATACAATAAAAATGGAACAATTTGATCATTTTTTTAATTCTTTGGGTGGTCATCGCTTTATAGCAGGGGGTGATTACAATGCAAAACACCAAGACTGGGGATCAAGACTGGCTACAACAAGAGGCCGTGAGTTATTAAAGTCAATCCAAAAAAAAAATCTTCATCATGTTTCAACCAGTGAACCTACCAATTGGCCTAGTGATAGGAGAAAGATCCCAGATGTCATAGATTTCTGCGTCACCAAAGGAATCGCCAGTAATTATATTAAAGCTGCGCCGTGCTTGGACCTGTCATCGGACCACTCGCCAGTCTTAATCACTTTGGGCACAAAGATAGTGAATACAAAGAAACAGCCGATGTTAAGCAACAATAAAACTGACTGGAACCTCTTCAGATATAATGTAACAGAGAAACTAAACATAAACATCAAATTAAAGACAGAGAGTGATATAGATGAAGCAGTTGAACATCTCAATGAATGTATCCATTCGGCAGCTTGGAAGTCAACGCCAGAACAAAATGACAAAGAAAAGGATAGGGGATGTTCAAATATTGTCAAGAAAATGATTAAAAAAAAAAGAAAATTAAGAAAACAGTGGCAACGATATCGACTAGCGGAAGATAAACGTAATCTAAACAAAGCAACCAAACAGTTAAAAGAGTTGCTGCTCAATGAAAAAAACCAATCAATACAAGAATACTTATCTCGACTATCACCAACAGAAAACACAGATTATTCATTATGGAAAGCGACCAAGAAGCTGAAACAACCACAGCAGCATGTTCCACCGATACGTAAAAGTAATGGCCACTGGGCGAGAAATAATGAAGAAAAGGCTGAAATATTTGCAGACCATTTTGAAAAGGTATTTCAACCATATCCTTCAGAAACTACAGACGAAGAGAATAACAACATTCAAAGCTATTTGGAATCACCATTGCAAATGAATCTGACAATTATGAAGTTTTCTATCTTAGAAGTAAAAACAATTATACAGAGAGAATTAAATCCTAAAAAGGCGCCAGGATATGATCTCATCACAGGAAAAGTTTTGCAAGAGTTACCCGATAAGGGTATACGATATCTAACTTACATATTTAATGCAATACTTAGAACTGGATATTTCCCAATACAATGGAAGGTTTCACAAGTAATATTAATACCAAAACTTGGAAAGCCCGCAGAAGAAGTTACGTCCTACAGACCTATAAGCTTGCTACCAATTATTTCTAAATTATTTGAAAAACTACTGCTTAAGCGTCTAAAGCCCATTTTACTGGAGAAACATCTGATTCCGGGCCATCAGTTTGGATTTAGGCCAGAACACTCAACAATAGAACAAGTGCACAGAATAGTTCAAGCAATTCAAGAAGCTCTGGAAGAAAAAAGATATTGTTCTGCTCTATTCATGGACATAGCACAAGCTTTTGATAAGGTGTGGCATGTGGGATTACAATACAAAATCAAGCAATGCTTATCAAATGATTTCTACAGAATATTAACATCGTATCTAATGGACAGACATTTCATTGTAAAACATCAGGATGCATACTCAAATATCCGTCCAATTAAATCTGGTATACCACAGGGCAGCGTGCTTGGACCAATATTATATCTAATATATACCGCAGATATACCTACAAGCAATCAAGTAACTGTAGCAACATTTGCAGATGACACGGCAGTACTCTCATCACATGAAGACCCCAACAAAGCAGCAGAAGTCTTGCAGGAGAATATTAATAATATCCAAGTATGGATGAAAAAATGGAGAATTAAAGTTAATGAAGCAAAATCTAATCATGTAACCTTTACAATGCGTAGAGGCACATGTCCATCAATACAGATGAATAACCAGGTCATACCTCAATCTGATGAAGTAAAATATTTAGGTATACACCTCGACAAACGTTTAACATGGCGTAAACATATATGGACAAAAAGAAAGCAATTGGGAATGAAACTGTCCAAAATCTATTGGCTCATATGCAGAACATCTAGTTTATCGATTGAAAACAAACTATTGCTTTATAAAATGATAATAAAACCTATCTGGACATATGGTATACAGCTGTGGGGAACGGCCAGCAACTCGAACTTGGACATTCTTCAGCGGTTCCAGTCTAAAATTCTAAGAATCATAGTAGATGCACCGTGGTTCGTGTCAAACGATATAATTCATCGGGACCTAAAGGTACCAACAATACGTGAAGAAATTAGGAACTCCAGTGCCAAGTATCAGTCAAGATTGTCAATTCATCCAAACGAGCTAGCGAACAAACTACTCAACTCCACAACGAGGAAAAGGCTGAAACGTCACAAAATTTTGGATTTGCCAAACAGATCCTAGTCACAAGCAAACACATTAAATTTTAAATTCTCTATATTCAATCGACCCAATCGTAGTTAAATGTGTTATATCAATTTAAACTAATTATAATGTAAGGAGATTTTATCAATGGGTAAAAATACTCCGATCAAGACACTGTAAAAAGACACAAAGTTTACTGAATGTCTCTTAAAGAGATAGATTGTAAAATAAAGAAACCAAAAAAAAAAACAAAAAAAAATACATCCAGCAAGACAATTTTGACCTTAGCGTTTTCTGGGAATCTATTTTCTCTGGCCTCGAACTATTCATCAACTTGTCAGTAACCAATTACTATGGTATAGTTTCCAAGCCTTTGAAAAAATACGTTTATACAGGATATCCAAAACCTAGTGAGATTTGATCCTATTATACGGGTCGCGCATTCCTTATCACTTTAACTTCGATGTTGTTTAGGCCTGGCATTTTAAGGGCTGACTGGACTTTAGACATGATTGATTTTGATAACGTTGATTGTTTATTGTTAAAGTGGTCCAATTGATTATTCCATGAACGGGTTATATAAACGATTTCCAAAAATTAAATCTTGATGCCCGTCACACCCGTCAACTGGAGAAGGTGAAAGAGGCCTTAGCCACTACCTAAATTAAATTTTTGAAAGAGAACCCTAAATGTGTTCCAACTTTTCGACATGAAGATTGACACAGGGATCTAGAGAAACCGTATGCATATCCTGACTAAGAATCTCTGCTCCTATATATGTATATGAAGCAGTGCGGTTAGATCCGGAGGCATCCTTACGGTCATTGCTGGGGAAGAGATCCCCTATAAATCGATAACCAAATGTCGGTTCCTTCGGCATCTACCAATCCAATGGTGAATATTGTATGGTTGTTTCCCCGATATAGTGGACTGTATTTGGTAGTTCAACACATTTTGTTAAAAAAAAAAGCTTATTTTCACTGTACTTGATTTTTATTTTTATAATAATTAGTTGAATATGGTAGGTTTGACTTATAATTAATTTTATTGATTCGCCTTTATCCACGTATAAATGTTCACTGCTGCCTAGATTTACAATTACATAGTTTTTTTATAATTAACACCATAAAATTCCGACGATCTGATTTGTTCTATAATTAATCATATCGTGTCATTCACTGATTGGCCAAACGTACAATTCGGCTTAAGTTAATCGCGGTTATATTTAAATTTGAGTAAAGACGCAATTATACTGAATGATCCAATTAGTGAAGATTTAACCCCTTGGTCAACAACATATGTTAAATATATTTAACGTAGATGGCAATCAGATTCAATTTAAATCTACTACAATTATATAAATTTAATTCAGAAACGTCAAAATAATCAAAATAAAAACAATAAATTAATACATAACCAAGATAAGTATTTGCAAATTAAAGATAAGGGTGAAATTAGTTTTTAGGTGATTTATGATAGTTGCTGATTGGTCCACAACAATGGTAATTCTGGAAATCCTGAGGATCAGAAATTCTGATTTACCAACTTACAACTAGAAGGTATAGCCAAGCAGAAAGGGTCAAAGGCTGACCGGACTTAGATCAGCTGTATCTATTATAAATTAGAAATCACTGATTGCACTGACACAGCAAATTAACCAAAACCAATTTTCATCTACAATTTGAAATGGATATGAAACCTCAAAAGAATCCAATCTATAGATGAACTGGAGGACGAACAAATCTGATGCCTATAGAACTTGTATCTAACCAGTCCCGATGCTAAAATTAATCAGCACAAGGACTTTATGTTTTAGTAGACAAACTGTCTAGCAATCTTCAGCCACTGGATGGTGGACCACTACTAGTGCGGAATTTTTGAAATTTCCGTTATTTCCGAGTTAACGGGATGCTCCGAAATTATACTTTCTAAGTCAGGTAGTAATAGGGCAAATAGTCTCTTATGTCAAATTATTAGTTTAAACCATTTCTTATAAGTCGATAGAATCTTGCGGATATCCAATAGACCATTGACTTAAGCCTTCCCTGGTTACGGAACATAATTTTCAAACGTATCCTACGACTAGAGGTAATTCATAATTGAAATCGATGATCCAGTACGGTCTTCCTATCACCGAATTTGGTAACAGTCGCATCGACAACATTTTTAAAACAGTATTTGTTATACATCGCCCGGATAAATGGCTGGAATTATGACAACAATCTCGACTACCACCTTACAGTGAAAGATGTCAGAAACATATAAAATTGCAATTCTGAATAACCGAAGAAAACAACTGGATCCTTCAATGATATGGGAAACGTGCTACACAGAAAACATCCCCCAAGCAAGAATACGCGTCAGAGTAATTTAATTCAATTGGACCAACATCGCACAGTGTATATGGTGAGAATGAACCTGTCAACCGAATGGCCAAATAGCTTTATCTATCCTCAGAACTAATTTCAATTCGATCGATTTTGTCCGATTTGATTACATGTTAACAGTGTGAAACTAGCACTTCTGCACAAAATCTGTGGATTTGTGAAGAACATCACACCCATTATGTTGGTCGACATTTCCATTTCGGGTAAGGATTAACTAAAATTAAATGTAAGTTAGCAAATTTATGTAACATGAAATTTTGATTTGAAATTCATACTCATTCTGAAATTTAGTTGATCTCCACTCCATCTCCAATCTACAAATTTTTCCGATATTTTGGCGAAATAACATTTTACTAAGCACACAGTGTAAAACCAAAAACTTTTAGCGAAACTGACACCACAATTTTGAACACGGCACATAAATATTTTACAAATGATTTGTGATATACAAAATTTTCGATTGACAACTCACAACATTTTTGTTCAGTGAACTGTCACATTTAGACTCCGCGACTAAGTTGGTACCTATATACAGATTCTCTGCAGGTGATGTAAGCTTGTCAATTACACACGAATTAAGTTATGTATGGTATGAGCCAAATGTTGTCAAATCAAAATCGTTATCTTCAATATTTTGAAGTTGTGCGTCGTTGCTGCGTGCTTATCAGGATTGTATATACGTAAACAATACCGCGTGCCCAAAATTAGATTGATAAGAAATCGAATAGCGCATATACCAATACATTTACGTAATCGCTTGATACAATCACACTGTTTTCTCGAGTATCCTGCTGTTGAATATTTTACCATTTACCCGAGGTATATAAATTTTTCGTTCGATATCTGGATCGACCTCTTGTCTTGTAGAATACCCAGCCAAGTCGTCATGTGCCTACAATTTCCAAAAAAATGTATAATTACGCGATCGATTTGATATTTATAGAAACTATTTGCTATATGCTATCCGGCTTCTTATCATAAAAATGTTGACAACTCGGTAACAGTAAACAAGTATTTGTAATTTCTTATGTATACCTGATAAGCAGCAACGACACAACTTATTGATGATAACGATTTTGCTATAAATGATATTGTTGGACAAAATATATAAACTCGCACAGTTAAGTTTTATTCGTGTATAAATCAATTCGTGTGTTAACCCATAAAAGTGACAAAGTGAATAATAACATGAAGTTCAAAATAAATTGTTCGCCACATCTGCGTATGTCTGAAATTACGAAAATGTTGTTCAATCGTAATTTTCTGTCTGACATACGATTTTGTGTGGGCGATAAAATCATCTATGCTCATTCCCTTGAGCTCATGAAGCGGAGTGTTGTGTTCGAACGCCAATTGGAGGAAACGTTAGGCGAAAAAAAGCTTATTCCGATCACCGATTGCACGTACGAGAGTTTCCTGGAGTTTGTCCGTTTCATTTACACCGACGAATGTGACATTAATGACGGAAATAGGGTGGAGCTGTGGAAATTGGCAATCAAGTACCAGATAATAATTCTAGAGAATCGAATTATTAATTCATTCAATTCGGATGAATGGGATTTGCAATTATTTGAATACTGCGTCTTGGAAAAATACCAAATACCACGCGGTCGAATTGATCGAACGTTGTCTTTGGATTTTGGATATTACTTAAGAAGCAAATCATTTACCACTCTCCATCCGGATGCTGTAAACGAAATTTTACAATTTGATGAAATCAATGAAAGCGTGACCGAAGTCCAAATATTCAATGCATTGGCTGGATGGATGGTTAACTATTGCAAACAGCATGAAATTGCATTATCCCAAGGGCGACAACGATTCGATGACCTCGTTAAGAAAATTCGCTTCCCAGTGATGACAAATGATGAGATACGTGAGTGTGTTCAGAAATATCCCGGATTACTAAATGAAAGTGATTGTATGTCAATTGGGAAGCAGATCTTATTTGGGAGCGAGAATGGAAACGATTTATGGACATCAAAACGCAGAACTAGCACCAAACCAAAATACCATTATAGAAAATTCAATCGTGACGCTGTATTTGAAACTAAATTTTCTGTTTCAAACGAAACGATTTTAAATGCAATTCGAATCGGCAACGATCTAAAGGAAAACGACTTCAAAATAGAGATTACGGCAAAAGATATCAAAACTAACGAGTGTCAGAAAATTGTTTTTAACCACTCTGATTTTGGCTGCTGGTATGCTATAATAATCAATCTTGGTGATTCAATAATTTTGAAACCAAATGTTGAATACACAATCGCTGTTAAATATTTGGAAACAACAGATGAGGAGATAGACGTTTACTGCAGAAAAAAAAATCTAAATCTTACATACAATGACCAGGACAATTCCATTCAAATCATCGAGGCGGATGACAATATGTGGGAATTGATATTTAAGGCAATTGGCGAGTAAAGGTTAAATGAATATCGTTTATTGTTCAACTATAAAGATTCAAATACAATTTTAGTAAAATAAATTATTTGTGTTGATTTATTTAATTATTGTTAAAGTAATCCCATCCAATTTGCATTGATACCACACTTTTATGGTTACAGATAAACGATCATTCATCTTAATCTGAATATAGTTGCGATTCTATGAGGACCTTTAATTGGGGTAATATCATTTTGTATTAAATTAATCCACTCATATTTTACCAACATGTTGAGTGGGTCAGTTGATATGAGTATGAGGAGGAACTTTGTATTCCCACGAAACAAAATCCTTCTCACTCTAAGGATGACCAATTCGAAATGGAATTTGGGATCTCTGCAAGATACCAATTCAATTAAAATAGCAAATTTATTTCTTAGCTTAATCCGTAATTTTGGAATTAGAATTTGTAATTCGAAATTTTAAATTTTTTTACCGATAATATTCTGTAACCTACAAATTTAATTTTATTGAATCCATTGAAATGTAGACTTTGGGAAATTCTCTAATTTGCCAATTTTGGAAACTGCATTAAAGATTCGTATTGAATTTTTGAAACATTGAAAAATAGGAAGATTGAGGTATAGCAGGTAGCTCCTAAGATCAAGTACCACCGCCAATTGTATTCAATTAGTTCCTACATCACTCAGTTTTCTTAAATTTGGCAATCCACCCGCAAATGTAGCCACCACAAGAAGGTAGCCACCAACACAATTGTAGCTCTAATCAAAACTATCGTAAATAGAATTTCTGAGATATACAAGAACAATCTAAGTATGTACTGTGGCGGTATGTAAGTTCTAATAAAAAGAGAATATCCATATTAGGCTTAAAAAGCATGTTATGACAATTACAAGTTCTGCAATTAGCAATTTTGGTAGCTTTTCAGACAACATCAAAATATTGCGCACCATCAGAGTAATATGGTCGACGATTAAAAAAGACAAATTAGAAGATTTAAGAAACCGAAGAAACACACAATGTGACACTGGATCTCAAACGGTAACAATGGAGTTCGGACTGAAATAAATAAGTGCATTGTATGTTATAGAGACTCAGCAGACTGAGCAGGAATTATTGAAGCCAGAGTATCTATGGAAAGAGGCACGAAGTCCCATAAGAGATAAATCGCAGGATTTGTATGCTTTTTACTAAATCGGCAAATCTAAAAATTGTAAGCGAGTCGCTAACATATAGTCGACACTAACGACCTAAATCGAGACATGTTTCAATTCCAGACCATTAATAACTAAATATAGGAAGATCCGTCAGATATAGTTTTGACTCCAAACTATTTCTTATTAGAGGTGATTCGCTTCTTGCACCTCCAGAAACAGATTTATTGTTTAAAATTGTAACGCTAGGCGAGCACTGGAAATTCGTGCAGAAGATAATTCATCAGTTTTGTTTTATCTTTGAACTTTTTCCCTTCATGACAGCGATCTATGATTCTTAAGTTAGCAAAAACTGAACTCACCTGATTAATTGAGTCATTAGAAGCTTTAAGTGATTCTGCCGAAAGAAAATCAAGTTATTGTTGGCTAGCAACAATTCCAATTACTCTGCCCGAGTTACTGCAATACCTAAATTAAACGAAAGGTGGAAGTATCAGGGATACGGAGTTGAAACAGAAAATACCTGTCAATGGCATTTTTTTTTACCGTGAAACAATTTTTTTTATATTTTAACGCGTATTGGAAGCTATGGCATCTACACCATCTAGTGCGTCAACTAATAAAACAAGCCCTAAAGCTAGCTTTGTAACTTCATTACAAACACCAACAAGTGTTTTGCTGCTTGTTTCTATTGTAAAGCCGACCATAGCGTTTTTAAGTGTAAACTGGTAAGTCAAAGAGAACTTATCTTGTAAATGTTTGGACAATACTGCAGCTGTGTACTGTATAAGCTCTGGTGATCAGGTCCATGGTGCAGAAACTTCGACGTATCTGAAATCTCGGAGAAAATTGTGTTCAACCTCAGAAAACACAAATCTTATTATCGAGTGCAGTTGTGTAGGTCGAAAGTTTCAAATTTTGTTACGGAGTCACTGTGCTAACAATTGAGAACTTCGCAAATATCAACTTTTGTGCATTATACTGGAATTTAAGGAAAAGGTGTTAAGTACACAAATTTGACAATACCCGGTCTAGAGTTTCTGATTATAAAACAATGTCTGTTTTTTTTGATTTTGCCAAAAATCACTTCGGATGTTCCATTATGTGTAATATCATTTAACTGTTGCGTTTCACCAACAGGCATTATGTTGGCTGGTACTAATTTGAGTCTGTCTATGACGTGTGGAGTCTGTCACCAATTAATAGTATTTCAAGGCTTATATAGTCGGTCTCGATGATATCTCTGAAAAGAAAGCTGCACCGGAGGCATCAATACTGATGCGAAGTGTTCCATTCTCTATTGGATCAGCCAGAAGAGTGGTTTTAGTGAGAACAACTTTAGTTCAGTTAAAACCAGCTTCTCACTTGGGTGGTCATCAAAATGCATTCTTCTTAATCATATTTCCAAGATTACCTGATATGACTGAGTATTGAAGCAAGACGTTTGGCTTATCAAGGAATGAGGCGATGGTAATAGTTAACCATGCTTCCGAAACGCTACAATTACCTGCTAGAATTCATTGCCTTGATTCACCCACGAGATCTGCGTTGGACAAAATGGTGCATTCTTAAAGGTTACTTGGTACCGAAATTCCTATTAATTGGAGATAAGGTCGCCAATCGTTGCTGTCGCGCTTTGTTACTATATAGGTACCGCATCCGTTGAAATATTAATATCAACTGTCCTCACTGTTTGGAACGACGAAAACGTATGCACCAGTGTCGATGAGAAAACTGAGTTTGGTTATGCGACAGTTAATAGTTAAGCGATGATTGTGACATGTCCCATCGGTCGTCTCATTTTCTTTGGGACGATTTAGTTTTCCGACGGGCTTTTGATATGTGTGGAAGTTTTTTGTCCAAACAAACACCCTTCATATCTTCTAGCGTTACCGGCGAAATTTACCGGCATAGCCGATATCCACTATAAAAGTTTATGTGAACTACTACCTGATCCAGAGCGCTGTTGAGATCATATGTTAGCTAGTGAAATCTCGATAGTGGACCCAACCAGAGAGGTTTCAATAATTGGGAGTTTACTGCTGTAGAAAAATCGTCTGTTTTTTCGAGGTGGCGGTAGAATTCTGAAAAGGTGAAATCACCCATTTTTGTATATTTAAGATGGTATGTGATTCTACACCGTGTTCTGAAATTGATTGCCTCTTGTTGAAATTGTTGAAATCGGGAGGTTTACCGAGTAGACCGCCTACTGAATCTGTTTTCGATATTTGTTATCCGTCTAACCTTAATCAATGCCTCGCGTTGTTTAAGACAGATTCTCCAGAAATATTCACTTTTATATCCAGACAGCGGCTTATAGACCTTCACATAATAAAACGATTAGTAAACGTGAAACCTGAGAGGCAAATATTTTTAATATTTTTTAGATTTTATTCCGTTCATCAAATCGAAGCAAATAAAATGGACGGGCCACCCCAAAAAAAGTTATCAAATTATATATAATATAATTATGTATAATTAGCTGTCTGTACTAGAAGTTTAACATTTTATTATCGATAGTTCAAAATTAGAAATCACGTGTTCACCATTAAATAATTTATTTGTTTAAATCAATTTCTTATCAATACAATTTTGAGTACGAGACTATTCCAATAAAACTTACTAAAGAGATAAGATTTTCATAAGAATTAAATCGCATGATGATTAAGTTTACTATTTTGCATAACGATAGTCATGTGTCTGTGTGCTATGATACATTCTCGATCCATCCGCGTATATATAGATATTTTAACAGTGAAGTTTCAACTAAATTTTACATATTGCACGAATAATTTAATGATGGCCAAAATTAAATTGAATATCATGTTAAGATGTTGCTCTACCTGTTGTTGGAGATTTTCATAAAAAACTAAGAAAATACTAAACTATTTCTAATGGAGTTATCCCTTCTAACCGTAGAGTTTGCTAATGGAGTTAGACGATGCGCATATGATAGCGCCTACTGGCTTCCAAAGCATCTTAATAAGAAAACTAGATGTCGAGACAAATCTAAAAGAGGTTCAAATGATGACAAGTTTTAAGAACTTCCACTCGAAAATTCCTTAACCCAAACATTACAAATTCATCTGCGTCGATCAATTCAAAGATCCTGTTAAACCGAAAAAGTCAAAAATTGTATATACTGGTCTGGGGCCAATACCATTCCTGAACATTAATCAAATAAGAAACGTTTACTCAAAAATTGTGACTACCAATGTTGGACCAGCAAAGCTGAACGAAGTTTTATTTCGCACAGGTACCTCAAACTTCCATTTGGTCCATTTGGATTGTTAGACATGACAATTTATATGACATTTATATGGTATCAACTACGATCCAAAGACGAATTGTGATGAAGGAATATTCCAAAAACGTCAGCCCAATGAGAACTAACCTGCACAGTGACTTTTCGCATTGTACGATACTATGAATAGACACTGTGAGATCTGATGCAAATTTTCCTCAACTTATGTCGAACTAAATTCCAACAATATGGTTTGACATTATTTAACCGTCTTTCTTCTATCTCTATGTATTCACAGGTGACAAGTGAGGCTGTAGTCGAAGCGTATATCGAACTATGTAATTGTTGAGGAGCGATTTGATGAGGCACTCACAGATGCTCGAAATGTTGATGAACTAATCGCATAAGATGATTTGACACCAGAAGAAATGGAACGTGATACACCATTGCTGGGGATTCCGCTAACCGTTATAGAAAGTATCGGTATGAAAGTTATGAGTAATCAGACGGGACGAAAACATAAATTTGTGGAACGGGACGATGCACCATGTGTTAATCAGGTTAAAAAGTATACGGGTCTATTCTATTGTGTGTCACAAACACACCCAAATTGTGCATGAATTGGGAGACGAACAGTAAAGTGACTGACGATCCGCATAATTTATATCTTCCTGCTATGTTCACCGGTGTATGGGCCCACAAACCAACCTCGTATGTATAGTTACTCGGGACGGTCATGTTCTTGGCAGTTCAATATCGTATTGGGGTGAGGTTTTCATGATCACACCGATGACACGATACGCAGTCAATCTGCCACTCCTATTAAAGTGCATGAAAGATCCAGAAAGTTCAGTGGTTCAACTGGACAAGGAGATCAGCATAAACGATATTAAATTCTATTTCATGGAAAACGATGGACCGAGCGGAATGGTTCGTTCGCTTAGCTCAGAAATGCGTAAAGGTATTCGTAATGAGCAACTCAAATGGGCGCTCGACATTTCAATGTGTGCCATGCTCAAAATCGAAATCGAAACGAATTACTATCAAACCGATAACGGCGAGGAAAAGAAAAATCCACGCACCGAACTACTGAAATACTTTTGATGCATGTTGGACAGTACATTTAATTTGGTGATTTTTGCGAAGGTACAGGGTATCATTAATTTGCCGGAACCACACCATCAAAAATATGTTTCGAGTCGGAAGAGCCTTAAGCAGTATTTTAAAGATTTGCTTGGCACAAAAGGCGTATTCTTGTATCCAACATTTCAAACATCGGCGCATCGTCACTATAAAATCTATCATAAAATTGTAGACGCATCGTATATGATGGTGTTCAATACGCTCGGGCTACCTGTTACGAATTTTATGATCGGATTGGACAAGCATAAAATGCCAATCCAAAAACTATTTATTAGTAAAAATTATACCAATTTATAGGTCGTGGCCAATCCTGGACTAGATCACCTCGCATTGGCCGTTGCCAAAGAAATTGAGAAACGTTTCGGGGGCTGGGTGCAACCGCCACACAACGATATGGAGAAAGTATATCTGTTGTAGGGGAAAGTCGTCGTTGAAAATTTTGCTAAAATAATAGATAATTTCATTTTTATTTTGTGTTGTTAATAAATCTCGTAGCTAGTTAAGTATAATAAGGGAAGTTGTATATGTGCAGCATATGACGTATTAATAGTAGTTTGTATACATATGCAACACTAAAAACTAATTTCCAAACAAACTCTGTGGGCTAAACGCGAATTTGCATTTGTAATTAGTATGTGTAGTCATAAACCAGGAACTGTGATTCATTTAAAATTAATAATTATAAATAAATCTTCATAAATAAATAAAAATAGTTTTGGCTTAATTAATTCAATCAAAATCGGTTACATTTTGCATACTAACCGAATTGCCGGACATCTACTAGTACACAATGAAACATATTTTCTCGCCTTATTTGGTTTGCGCTCCGGCTGGATGCAACAGTATACCCCATCTAATGATTTAAAATATAAACTAATATTAAAATTTAGAATGTATAGGTAGCTCTGTTCTCAGAAAAGTGAATGTTTAAATATGCTACTAATTTTTGTAGTAAATGCTATCAAATTATCATGCAAGCCGATGTTAGTGAAATATTTGCATCTTGAACAATGTTTAGTACAACAAAATACTAGTTTTAATTATTAATTATTTAAATAATATTTTTATGTGTTTAGCTGCCATCTATCGATTTTTTGTCAACATCATATAGTTTTATCTTTGGTTTGAGTTTTAGATATTCAACATTTTATTTGCGCTTAGTGCCATCTTTATGTATATTATATAAATAGTTTCAGCGAAGTTTAATACACAAATAATTTACAGTAAATAAAAATGTCGATAGAATGCATTAATATTTGTTTCGAGAAATTACTAGTTTGATGTGTATCGGATAAATTTATATGAAAATCTGTTTATGTCGGGAATTGATCAGTATAAAATGAAATATTTGAATTTAAATTCTGTATACAATTTAACAGTGATCCTTTGTGGGTGTACAATTTCTCTTCAAATTAGATTCGAGGGTACTCGTGAGCGATGGTAGATAAACAACACTATGCCACTCACACCGAAAACGTAGACCACTTTAGTAATAAACAAACCACGTTATCATTCTTATAGTCCAGTCAGCCAGTAGACTACGCCATGTAATCTACGCGGTTGTCGACAAGTAAAATATAACGTAGATTTATAGCGTTAGTTCCTATTTATTTTATTTTTGTCCAATATGGACTTCTCAAAATTGAATAAATTGAACAAGCAATATTTATTAATTTAATTGTCAAAGTAAACTTTTTTTATTGTAATTTTTATGTGTACAATTATTTTGTTGAATTTTAATATATTTAATTATTATTTTAATTAATTATTTATTTATTTAATAATATATTTATTTAATTTTATGTTTATTTAATTGTTTATTTAATTAAATTTAATTTTATTATTTCACCACCATTAAATATGAACTTGTTGTTCGTAGAGGTAAAATCGCAATGGACGCCAAAATGTTTGTTGTTTTGTTTTATTGTGACGTCGCCTTCGTGTTCGTTTTGTTGATGAGGGAACACATGCGCCGGCGACGGTCAATACTGCACTTATGTTAAGTGTTGCATCACCGCATTGTTATTGCGTGGTGATGTTGTTAGATGGCGACACGCTTTATTATAAATGTTTTATAGTAATGGTTTGGCTATTAGATAGTGGTGGTTCGGCTATTGGATATGTGATGGGGTTAGTGAATGCTTAATTCAAATAAGTTGGTTTATATTCGAATTTCACTAATTGTTTTGTTTGTGGCAGTATCGAATATCGGTGAGTCGAATATTCAGAGCTGCTACAGATTACTTGGCTGTGTTTTTTGTCAACGTCGACAGTTAAAATAATGTCGACTACCTAGCAATTTGAAATCGAATGCGCCAGTTCGGGAGTGTTTTGTAAAAGCATTCATCTAGAGGTGATTGTTTCATTTGTTTCTGGCTGGCCAAATCATACATTTTTTTGCAAATTATTTTTTTGTAAATTAATTTTTGTTGTAAAATTAGTTCAACAAAAAAATAAGGTGAATGTCATTTGTGTTAAGTATAATTAAGCTGAAGTGCTGATGGAAATCGTGATTCGTTTATACTATTTTGATACGACTCATATCATTCTCTCTTCCCTAACGAATGCAAAGTAAGGCAACATTTTTATTTATGTTTTAATTTTATTTATGTTTTTTAGTTGTAACACTTTTCGCTAAAATTGGATTGGCGTTGATTGTTAAAATAAACCTTTCACGGTTCCAAAAACTCCTTCCAAGAAGTTTTTTTAAAGATATTTAAGACCAACCTAGACCAACCGTAAAAACAAAATGGACCTAAGTAGCCGCTATAGGACAACATGATATTAAAAGAGGAGAAGGCCCAAATGTATTAAAAAAATGGCCAGTAATTCTTAAACCCAGCCTTGAACATACATAAATGGTAAATTATTTTTAGTTCAGTATATAAAATTTGAACATTTTTAATAAAATTTCTCATGGTTTTTTAGGTTGACATTGATTACAACAATAATTCGTCTCAACTTTTTTTGCTGTGGCCGTCATTTGTGCCAAAAATTGTAACATATTTCCAAACACACATTAAGGATAAAAAGTAAGTATTTTATTGTTTTTATCTTTTTAATCATTTATTATTAAAGATTACTAATTGTTTTATGTTTGGTTCCAGACTCGCTGGATATACTATTCCTGCTTATTCATGCCATATTAAAGCCACCTACAGTTGGAACAAGCAAAATATGGCAAAAAGAGTAAATGGAAACCATGAATAATAGATTCTCAAGACTTCAGCATATACTATTGTATTTCGCCCAGTAACTATCTATACATGACACAAGTTGAAGAATTGAAACTTAAGTATTTGGGAAAAGGTGCACGGAAAAAAAAATTTCTATGAATTGATTTTAAAATATTGTCAAAATAGCTTTAATTTTTACCGAAAATCACGACACCCTCAAAATATATCTAAATTGCCCATATTGACATTGCGAAGTTATTTGTTTGATACAACCATAGATTAATAAATCTTAGTTTATATAGTATAGTTAAATCCTAGTATACGGATCATGTGGGGAGCACTGTATAGTGTCTTCATGGGGTTAGGCGCCAACGTAAGCATGAACAAGATGAAAAACCTGTTTCATCATTAGGGATTATAAATAATTTAGATGCCACGGATAAATGATGATGATGATGAAGATTAGATAGACGAGGAACATCAGATGAAGCTGATATGGAAGAATAGGATAACAAAGAAGATGATGACATCTAGTGATCGCTGAATTAGATGACGATTGGAGATAATGCTGAACTAGAAGAAATTCGAGATATTACTATATTAAATCCTAAGAATACAATCCATGAGCGTTTAGTTTGCAAATACCGCGTATTTTCATTTTGTTGCCACCTTAAAAAGGCGCATATTAAAAGGCGCATATTAAATTGTTAACGAAGAAAATGTACGTGACGGAACCGGACGAAATGATTTCAACAATAGCAAAGCATTTGACAACTCCAATAGTCTGATGCGTTAGGTTCGGTGGTGTTAAATATACAGAAGACGATGACGATACTGTAATGTATTCACCCACTGTAACTCAAACCAACACATAAACAGCAGTTTCACTGATCATATACTACAGTTATATGATATTTTATGGAATTGTGAATAAGCATGTTCAAGACTACACATTCGAGATTACGGTGCGCAATTGTACACATCACCAATACTAAGTTAAAAATAAAGTGTATTTACACCAAATAAATATATGCGTTATTTTATTACCAACGATAAACATAATATTTAGTTACGATAAAAAAAATGATGAAGGAAGTGAACTGATCGAAGATATATGATCATCTTCAAAATGAATTCAACGATGAAAAGTGATAATGAGGAGAATGTAAAAATATAATGTTATCCAATGTTCTTGTTTAAGGATGTACAAAGCGAGCTGATAAGTGTTCTATCAGACGTCCATCACGCACAAGCTACCAACGATTGATAGCCCCATCAAAATTGGAAGAACAATTGGTGACACTGCAACCATACCTACCAAGCACGACCCGAGTCCCGACGTACAAGCAACATTGGGCACAAATATAAAGGCTGCTGAACACCAAAGCCGGCATTGTGCAAGACCAAATGATGTTTGAGGTCCGACTCCCATTATTACAAAGGAAGGAGTTCCCGGTACTAAGAATTATACCCGTCCCAACACATCAGGAAGACAAATTCATTTTTATAAAACCAGAGTGCCAATTTGCACTGGTGAACAATCAAAGATCATGGTACCATCCGTTCACCATGTAGGCTCTAAAGAATTGTAAAGCTTGGGACAAAGGCTCGCTCATCTGTACACCAAATGGCTCAACATACAACATGGGAGCAAAGAGATGAGTTCCGAGATGGCTCTCCTGGGACATGCGAAGAACCCTCCCAGGCAATGTCGTGTTAGATGAGAGAACAACTTTCGATCTAGACTGCGAGTCTTACCATCACTCCAGAGTGCTCGTTAAGAGGGCGGTCAATACTAATCCAGTCGAGCTATATATGTTAAGTCAAAACCCCAACATCAACAACAACCTCTATTAAAATCATCGTCGTCATCCTCGGCTTCATCAGTCAGGTGATAAAACATCCCAATGAAAATTGCAGCAAAGCAGATAGGATGAAACAAACAAAAATCAAACAAAATCTGGTGATCGAGCATTACAGCCAGGTGCCATAAAATCTTCAGCATCCACATATTTTGAAATTAATCAATCGTTAGATCATTCATGTACAAGTCAGCCCCAGTGTAAAGTTAATATTAAGTTATATAAAATTAAGAAAATTTTAATTGAATAATTTAAATACGAAGTCCTTTTTCTGATAATCACAACGTCATGTGATTAGGATAAGAGAAACAAAAGACGTTGAATTAGAAACGACCACGAATTTTATAAAGGTGATCAAGAGAAAGAGAAAATAACAAATAAAGATATGAAATGGACTGAATCGATCTTTTCTCTTGACTTCCTCCCATCTATTTTCTTTTGAGCCCGGCTTTGAGACTATCTCAGGTCGTGGGGCGTCCGCCACGTTGGGCTACCCTGTTACCAATTAGTCATCCGTTACCATATCCAATATTCTTACTTGTGTAAGAGTGGAATTTTGTCTGTGCTACGGGTCAGAACCATCCGGTTTTGGTCGTGGTACGGAACAGATACAGAGGTGGTCCATTTTTGGGAGTCGATTGTGGGTAGTCAAGTTAGAGAATTGTCTTTGAGATATAAGTTTTTTTGATTTGGAGTGAAACAAGCAGAATTTTCGGTAAGTATAGGATTTAAAGACTAAACATTCATCTACTCACTTTAAACGGCTCAATTGGTGACGGGTCTGCCAGTGGTCCCTAACGGGACGGAAGAAAGCATAGCGTTAGCATCGTCTTCCCGTCTGCTGGCAACGCATTACCAATATAGATACTTACTAACCACTGAGTGGGCAGACGTAGCGTCTACCACTCACATAATCCTGTTTTCTTTTCTATTTTCTTTTTCTTTGGTTTTTTCTTCTCCTCCATTACCCATCATGGTGATGGATTGGCACTAAGCCGCTATTGAACGACAATGGTGGGATCACGTCATGGACGCCACAAAGTACTTGTGGGTCCGAATTTTCACCAAAAACCTGTCTCCCTTTGTATGTATATACTTTGGTCATACACACGCGGTAAATCTAGGTCTTAAACGTTGACACCAAGACCCACAACCAAAATACCTTTACCGACCTGAGCTACAGGTTAATGCCGCGGTGATCAACGTCTAGGACAATTTCTATGTCGCTGAGGCTGGAGTAATATTCAGCCTTAGTTACAGTATTAAAAAAAATTATTTACTTAGGCTGTGTCCGAAACCTGTGATAAATATTTTTTAATTGCAGTAATTGTAAGTTACACACAAAATATATAGAAGAGTCTACCAACAATACATTGTTAATCATACCGCATATGTTTGATCGGTTGGTGAATCTTCTTCAGTAATTTGTAGCACCATACCTGATTTGTATGTTATATTATTTAATGTAGCAAATGTAACAGATGAAATTAAATTAAGATCGTAAAAATTATCTTGCAAAATTGATTTAATATCAAATTGAATATTCTCAGAAATAAGGGCAATTTTTCCGTGTGTTATCACAGGGTGTTTTGGGGGATATTTGATAAGGCACTTACTTGCAATTCATGTCTGATGGATATGGTAGAACAGATATTTCTACGCGAACTTGTTGCTCGACTAATCTTTTTTAAAGGCTGATGCTTTGCTTTAAAGCGCATGGACCAAATACTTATTAGAGGTCCAATACGTTCGTTTAATGATATTAGGATAATGCGTCATGAGATATGGTGGTTTGGGATCAAATTTTTATGAAAAAGTGAATGATGATTTTGAATTAATTCCTTCAAAACAACTATGTCTGGAGATTGAACACATCGACGTAACAAAATTTTTAATATATCCACTAGTATAATACATATAGTTCCCAAAATGAATTGTTCAATGGAACTAAATCACCGATAATAATTAGGTCGCGGGTCCAACAGTTAAAACAATAGAGTGTTCAAACAATCAAAATAAGTCCGTTTCTTATGATCTCAATGCCTTATTTGCACAAAATGAAGATTTATCTTGTCATAATTCTTCCAATCACACAGCTCTGAAACGAGTTTCTGTTATTCCTATAGAACCCTTACAGTCGGAAAATACTACAAAAACTGGTCCAGCAAATTTATATCAATTTCATGATTCTGTTGTTAGTCATAATTCTGATACTTCAACGAAGTTTTTACAGTCAGAAGTTTTAAACAATTATATCGAATCTGAGAAAAATCAATTATACCTAAATCATTATAATCCAATCTTTTCGAATCAGCTGAAAATTTTTCCGAGGAGCCACTTAAACATACATATCCAACAATAAATAATGAAAATTCTATGTTTATTACAAATAATTTTCAAGATAAACGGTTTGTTAAATTTGCATTAGATATTACCATTCCTGACACAACCCTATTCCTGATTGATACTGGAGCCGATATCAGTATTTAAAAAGTGGGTGTAATAAAAGACGAAGTAAATTGTGATATAGACTTAAAGTGTACTATTAAAGGGATTTCCTCAGAACTAATTGAAACTTTAGCTCTATGTAACGGAAATATAAAATTATCTCGATCAACCTTTAGTTACCGATAAATTTCCTATCCCATGTTCAGGTATAATTGGCAAAGATTTTCTTACCAATAATAAATGTAAATTAGATTTTTCGAAACAAACCTTACAAAATACCTTCTTCTCCAAGTTCAATATTTTTTTCACTTTGCTCAAGACTTTCTAAGACAACTGTTCCACCTAGATCAGAAGCCATGGTTCAAATCAAAGTTAATTCTTCAAACAATTCAGAAATGCTCTGCTCTTCTAAAGAAATTTTACCTGGAGTATTACATATAGCAAACTCTATAATTAAAATAGAGAATAATAAAGCCGTAGTTAGTATTGCAAACACTAATGAGAAACCTATAGAAGTAGATGAAAACATTTGTCTGAATATAGATCATCTTTCAAATTATGAATTATTTTATCTGAAGCAATCTTGGTCAAACATAATTGACGAAAGACTCAAGAAACTCGAATCTCAGATCTCTACTGAACATCTCAATTCTGAAGAACAAGAATCTATTCTAAAAATTTGTAGAACATTTAATGATATTTTTCATTTAGACGGTGATAAATTAACCGTCACAAACGCTGCCAGCCATCTCATTCGTACTCCTACTAATTGTCCTGCTACTTACATCAAACAGTATAGGTTGCCTTATACCACAAAAGAAGAAATAAATAGCCAAGTTGAAGACATGCTACAAGATGGAGTAATAGAAAACAGCAAAAGCCCGTGGAATTTTCCACTGCTCGTAGTGCCGAAGAAGTCTAGCGACAGAAAAAAAAAAACGGAGAGTCGTGGTAGACTATCGTCGACTAAATGATATAACTATTAGTGACGTTTACGCTCTTCCCAATATAACGAAGATTTTTGATCAATTAGGTCGTTCAGTATATTATAGTACCATAGATTTAAAAAGTGGTTATCATCAATTTCCTTTAAATCCTCAAGATAAAGAAAAAACCGCTTTCAGCACTGACAAAGGTCACTACAACTTCACACACATGGCTTTCGGATTAAAAGGAGCACCAGCTACATTCCAAAGACTTATGAGCACTGTATTAAGTGGATTAACCGGTATCAAATGTCTGGTTTATTTAGACGATATAGTCGTGTACGGTCGAAATTTAAAAGACCACAATGAAAAGTTGATTGATGTTTTTAATTGTTTCCGGCGAAATAATCTTAAATTGAATCCATCTAAATGCCAGTTCCTCCGCCGAGAATTAAACTATCTAGGCCATGTCATTACTTCATTAGGTATAAAACCCAATTCCACAAAATGTTAAAGAAATAAAATCATTCCGTGGCCTAGCTGGCTATTACAGAAAATTTATTAAAGATTTCGCGGAGATTGCAAAGCCCATAACCGATCTTTTAAAGAAAAATTCAGTTTTCCATTGGGATGAATTTTGTGACGAGGCTTTAAGTATACTTAAAAATGCTCTTATAAATCCTCCGATCCTGCAATTTCCTGATTTTGGAAAAGAATTTATCATAGCATGCGACGCATCTGACGTTGCTCTTGGTGCTATTCTTTCCCAAAAAGTTGATGAATCCGATCTGCATATTGCTTATGCAAGTAGAACGCTGAATTCCACTGAAAGAAACAAATATCCTACCATCGAAAAAGAACTGTTAGCCATCGTATTCGCAGTTGATCAATTTCGCCCATATATTTATGGTAAAAAATTTACTCTCGTAACGGATCACAAACCATTAATATGGATAAAAAATATGAAGGATCCCTCATCTCGTCTTATGCGTTGGAAATTTAAATTAGCCGAGTATGAGTATTCCATAATTCACAAACCAGGTAAATTAAATAAAAATGCCGATGCGCTGAGTAGAGTAAAATTAGATACAAGTGACACAAAACCAAATGTAAATTTAATTACTCGATCTAAATCAAATCGACAAAATCAAAATCCTACTACCGCAAATAATCTTGGAAATATTGTTGGTAATCCTGTAGCAGAATCTTATACGCAAATCTCTAATCCACACCACCAGTCCAATTCGGATTCTGAAAATAATACCCTACGTACGCCAATACCGTCTAACAGCAATGGTTCTTTAAGTAAAACGAATCCTACCCGTTTAAATCAAACAACGCCCACTATTAAACATGTTACTGATAAAAATGAAATTAATCAAATTTTATATGAATTTCACAATTGTCCCTCTGGGGGGTCATCAAGGGTTTACACGCACCTATCGTCGAATAAAATCATACTTTTATTTTGATAAAATGTTGTCTATAATTAAAAATTTTATAAAAAATTTTAAGTTTTGTCAAAAAAATAAGCATTCCAGGATCACAAAAATGCCAATGCAAATTACTACTACTTCTAAGTTTCCATTTCAAAAAATATTTTTAGACATTGTAGGACCAATTTCTCCAGTTACTTTTTCAATAATAAATTCATTCAATTTCGATCTTGACCGACCAGGGATCGAACTTTATGGGTGAAGTTTTTAAAAAAATCTGTAAATTATTCAATATAAAAAAGTTTAATACTACCGCTTACCACCCAGAAACAAATGGGGCTCTTGAAAGGTCCCACAAGACCATTGGTGATTATTTAAGAAATTTCTGTGACAAAGATAAAAATAATTGGGATACATGGATTCCGTATGCCATGTTCACATACAACACAACTCCTCATTGTACTACTGGATACGTGCCATTTGAACTCATCTTTGGACGTAAACCCAATATACCAAATTCCATTTGTAATCAAGTAGATGTACAGTATAAATATGATGACTATATTTCAGATGCTAGATTCCACTTACAAAATTCTTACGAAATCGCACGACAAAATATTTTAAAATCAAAGGAAAAATCGAAAATCAATTACGACGTTCACGCCAATCCAGCCGTTTTTAAAATAGATGATCTCGTTTGGCTTAAAAATGAGACTCGAAAATCAAAATTATCGCCATTTTGGCTGGGCCCATATAAAGTTAATACAATTAACTCTGATGTTAATTCTACCATTAAAATTGGAATTTGTTGATAAATTATTTATTTCATATAGATGATTTTGCTATATGATTAGCCATTAATTATTAAATAATCACAAATTAAATAAAAGAAAAATTTCTAGTTTTAAGTACATTTAGAAATTTATTAAATAACAAATTAAAAAATTAAAATAAAAATTAATTAATTTTTTTTTCTTGAATTTTTTAGTATTAAGTAAATTTGATTTATATAAATTTTGAATTATTTTCATTGCCCCTCCTTTGTGAACTATTTGCAATTGTTCTCATTAGGGGGGATGGTGTAATGAACACCCCTTCAATATTACTACACATACAGACATAATTGTATTATAACATTATAACATACAAACCTGTTCGCCCTTCCATGTCGCCGATAATAAATCGATCGTCAATAATAAAATTTAAGAACGAGATGTTCGAAGATTTAGATTGGAACTCGAGACTACGAGGTTCGTAGAATACCAAAAAATTTGTAAATACTAAATAACATAAAATTAAAATTCTAAAAAATAAATAAAATTTAACTTAAAATTTGTGAAGTGAACTTTATTTAACTAAATTTTGATGACAATATTGTCCCCTAATAATATAAAGTAGTGATCATTACAAAGCCCCGGTTTTGGCATTAAATAAATTTTAATTTAATTTATTTAATCTCTCCCTTCAATTGGCAAATATAAATGGGAATGGTGAGGTGGTAAAGTAAGCGGTGTCATAGGATTTGGAATCGTGGATGGGTTGTGCAGTGTTTGGTGGACCTCGATTAAGGGTAAAAATTTTAGCTCCATAAATGTGTGTGGGATGGGCCCCACATTTCTCATTAAATTTAAAAAAAAATCGATTTTTGTTTTAAAAATGACCAATTAGCAATTAAATAAAAAATATATATATTGAGGATTGAACTAGTCATGATTACAATCCAATCAGACATCTTCTTTTACCACCGAGCCACCGCCATACATATAAATAGTGATATTCCTACCGTTTATAGCTGCCATTTGAATAAAAAAATTAAAAATTTTAGCAACGACAATGGGCTTTGCTTATTTGACCATCGCCTTACAATTTCATTACCGCTCTATACCCATCATTTATACTTGCCACTTTTACTACTTGGAGAATATTGAAGTTTTGAACAGAAGCTGAGTTGGATTTGAGTAATTTTATTTCACCATCACCAATTTGACAGGAGAAATTAAATCAAAAAATGTTTGGCTCGATCGAGAATCGAACTTAGATCCATAAGTCCCCAAAGTCAATGACTTTGCTTTCTCGACCACCACCGCATGTATATTTCAAGCTATACAAATCTTTTATATCTGTCATTTGAATAGAAAATATTGAAAATTATAGCAAAGGCAATGGACTCTGCCTTCGTTTATTTCACCATCGCTCTTATACCATCATGTGTACATGCCACTACTTCAAAAATATCAAATATGTTTTTAACAGAAGCTGTTTCTTGCACCAATTTGACGTACAATACAGAAGAAATTAAATTAAAATAATACCGTCGCTAATGAGGATCGAACCTAGGTCAACGAATCCAAAGTCAATCACTCTACTACCTCGCCCACCACCGTATATGTATTTGATGTTATGCAAATCATTTATACTTTCCAATTGAATTTAGAAACTTGGGGAAATTTTTTAACAGAAGCTGAGTTGAATCAAAAATGTCCCAACATTAATATCGTTTAAATCTTAACTGAACTGCATAGTGCCAGGTGCAATGCGATGACATTCCAAGCAGTGTATTTCGAAGAACTTAAAAATCTGATAAGCTATTCCCTCTTATGTTCTTAAAAATTATAAAACTTCCGTTCCAGTCAATGAGGCTTGAGCGATTTTCTAGCCGGGCCAATATATTGACCACTGACCATTCAAATTTTAAGTTTAAGTCAAGCAGTGGTCAAGGAAGTAGAGTAATGGTCGTTTGATTAGTATGGACGCGAGGTCAAGTGGCATTCGGGCTAACGTTGTTTTAATTTAATTTCATCGAACTCAGTTCAACTCAGCTTCTATTAAAATTTACAGATTTTTCCAATTAATTGCCAAATATAAAAGAGGGATGTAATGTAGCAGCAATGAAAATGTACCGCAACGATCAAATAAGCAGACTCCAGAAATACTTTTGGTTATAAAAAAATCGATCAGGTCAGGTATAGTTTTCCTAGGTCAGTTGGCCAAGATCTAGAACCCCAGTGAGTATTCTTTGCATTGAAGTCGTCACCTATTATGAACCCTTTTCCCAGACGCTTGAAGAACTCTGAGTATTGTTTGTTTTTAATAGAATGTCTTGGTGGACAGTATACAATCCTGCCACAATAATAGAAAAGTTGTAGGTTATCTGAACGATTTGGCTTTTTAATAACTCGGTAGCACTTATAGCCTTCCTGAACTCGAATTCGTTTTACCATTGATAGAGCTGTGTTTAATTTTATGGCACGGCCATAGTTAAAGTTCGCCGGATTATATTTAATGAAAGTTATAACTCTTTTGTCTATGGCTGTTTGTGAGCCGTTTTATCCAATTTTTCTGCGAGCTTGATCACCTCCTTTAGTTTAGAACTAATTGTCAAAACCACTCTGAGAATTGTCTACATTATCGACGTTGTCTACGTTGTTGACGTTATCTATATGGGTTGTCGACACGTCAATGTAGAAAATAATAGATGACGCGTAAACGGATATCACTAGTTTTTGGAATAGCCAAGCTGAATAAAAGATTTTTTTCAAAGGCTTGGCAACTATACTTTAGTAATTGATTACTGACAAGTTAATGAACATGTTTCAGGGCACTCTTGCATATAGTGCTAAACAGTTCGGGTTGAGACAAAATACATCCTCAGAGAACGCTATGATGAAAATGTTCAATACAGTTAAAGAGTTGCTGCATGTATTTATGAAGCTTTTGAAAATCTGTGGTGGCCCAAATATCATGAAAGAGTTCAATAATATTATGAATTGCCCGGCAAAGCTTTTAGCATATGGATGAACCGTAAAAATTTATTAAAATGTGAATATAAAATTCCTATACAAATGGCACGTATAAAAGATGAATATTGGGACTACTGACATTTTTAGGTTTGACGGTATTCGGGTACCGACTTAAACTTAATATTTGTATGGTCAGTGGCCAATAAGTGATTTTAAGGTTAAGTTGAATAGTTATTCGCTTCACGCTGTTTTAAAATGTTTGAGTCATGTGTGAACGTTTGGCGTTGGCTTCATAGAGACTATATATTGGTATCGAAACAAATTTATGTGTGGCAGAACCTGCGTGAAACATATTTGCATCAGCCCGCAAAAATCCGTGTGAACGATTTCGCCTGGTTCTCTTGTTCTATTAGACTTAGGTCCACCAGAGCCCGGATTTGGTATTGAGAATCGATTACCTTGTATTGATTCAAGACTCGACGGATTACTTCGATGTAAAAGCCGGTCACTGGGACAACGGTATCCATCATATGTGCTCAAGCATATAACAATCCGCGGCAAGGTTAATACTGGTATCATGCCAAATATGGAAACGCTGCATAGAATACAGGATACACTTTCGTGCACACCTGCCTACGAAATGATCACAGTCGAGACTCACTTCGACTACAACAAAATCATACAAGCGCAAAAAGCAGACTCGGAACTTCAGAATGTATTTTCTGGTTCCACACGTCGCACAAGTTCATCAATGCAACTAGAGCCTTATAAACCACCTTGGCTCGCTACTTCGAGCCGAGTATAAACAAACCCATTGGGCACAATCATGTTTACCCTGACTAAAATGAAAAGCCCAACGGCACACAAAAACGCCACTTGGACTGTTCGAATTCCGCCTGGTCGACTCGAACATATTCATTCGGATATCGTATAGTCGTATAGGATTACTTGGTCGAACGCTTCCACTGACAGCTTAAAACTATTCTCAAGGCCCGAGACGACACAATTCACCGGAGCTCCGAAGTATTAATCGTTCAACTTGGTATCGGTTAAAGAAGAGCTGAAGTGGTCACCAGCTGAAATGGTTAACTATCAAACAATCAAGCTACCCGAAAAGTACTTCATGAAAAATCCCTTACTGTCTCCAACCACAACCGGCACAGTCATCGACCAACTACGCAGCCAGCAAACGATACAAAACTGTCCGGTTCAACGTATAACGTCTCAAAAGCTATATGGTTTATCATCTGGGGAGGGGATACCTCACGTTATTCAATTGTACATATACACACGGAAACAGTAGGAGATCCACTACAGTACCAAAAAGTACCTAAATTACAACAACAGCCCAATGCATTGGTCAGAAAATGGCTAAGATGTCCAAAATTTCGGCGCCTATAAACAAAGTACCTTAATTAAATATTCGGCATAAACCAAAACCTTCCGGAATGGTTAAAATTAGCGCACAAAAATGTCACTTATAACAAGACTGAGATACTTATACGACATATTTTACCATGATTGCTTCTTGAATGCAACTTATAAGGAATGTTATCACTTCAAAGATGGTTGAATAATTACAAACAAATAAGATTCGATTTACTAGAATTGTATTTGAAAATAATTTGAACAATAAACGATATCAATATAACCTTTACTCGACGGTTGCCTTAAATACCAATTCCAACATATTGTCCCCCGCCTTGATGATTTGAATGGAATTGTCCGGGTCATTGTATTGGAGCATTACATTTTCACTTCTGCAGAATACCTCTATATGGTCATCTCTTGTCTCCAAATATTTAACAGCGATCGTGTATTCAACATTTGGTTTCAAAATTAGTGAATCACCAAGATTGATTATTATATCATTCCAGTAGCGAAAACCAGAATGGATAAAAACAATTTTCTGACACTCGTTAGTTTTGATATCTTTTGCCGTAATTTCTATTTCGATGTCGTTCAATCTCAGGTCCCTGCCGATACGAAATCCATTTAAAATCGTTTCGTTTGAAACAGAAAATTTAGTTTCAAATACATCGCCACGATTGAATTTTCTCCGCTCATATTTTGGCTCGTAGTTAGTTCTGCGTTTTGATGTCCATAAATCGTTTCCATTCTCGCTCCCAATTACGATCTGCTTCCCAATTGAAATACAATCACTTTCATTTAGTAGTCCAGGATATTTCTTGACACACTCACGTATCTCATCATTTGTCATCACTGGGAAGCGAATTTTCCTAACGAGATCATCGAATCGTTGTCGCCCTTGGGATAATGACATTCCATGCTGTTTGCAATAATTATCCATCCAATCAGCCAATGCATTGAATATTTGGACTTCGGTCATGCCTTGTTCGATTTCATCAAATTGTAAAATCTCGTTTACAGCATCCGGATGGAGTGTGGAAAATGTTACGTTTGGTAAAAACTTTCCAAAATATAATGACATTATCTGATCAATTCGACCGCGTGGTAATTGGTATTTTTCCACGACGCAGTATTCAAATAATTTCAATTCCCAGTCATACAAATTTAATGAATTAATAATCCGATTCTCCAGAATTATTATCTTATACTTGATTGACAATTTAAACAACTCCAACCCATTGCCGTTATTAATTTCACACTCGTCGGTGTAAATGAAACGGACAAATTCCAGGAAACTCTCGTACGTGCAATCGGTGATCCGAATAAGTTTTTTTTCGCCTAACGTTTCCTCCAATTGGCGCTCGAACACCACACTCCGCTTCATGAGCTCAAGGGAATGAGCATAGATGATTCTATCGCCTACACAAAATTGTATGTCGGAGAGGAAATTAAGATTGAACAATTTTTTTGTAATTTCATACATACTCAGATGTGGCGAACAATTTAGTTTAAAATTCATTTTTTGGAATATTTCAAAGAAACTTGTCACTTTTACTGTTAACACACGAATGTAGCTATGCGCGAAACTTAACTGTGGATTCATTTGACCACCGAACCGCATTATATACGAAAATTCTTATCTCGTAGTAAAATGTTATGTTTGATGCAGTCAGAATATGTTCATGCCTGACAATAGACTGTCATAAAACAGATATGCACAGATGTTTTATTGTCCTCGTAGTTTATGGTTCTATACAGTTTTGTTACGATTAAGCAGGAGGAGCCCATTATATTGCTACGCTCTTGGTATGATGACTAATTTTCGATAGCAGTTAGGAGGAGGTGGCAGGTCATAATTACGATATTATCAATTGTCCAGAAGCCATAAAGCTTTTTGCATGGTTGCAGAAGTATTATCGATTTACTTTCAATTCTAATGAATTAGCTGCAGGATTACAGACCCACTTATTGCGAATTTTTATTTTATGATTTGACCAGAGACCTATCGCAGCAGCACTATACACTATAGATAATACTAAATACAAATTTGACAGACTGATGCGGACACTATAGGTTGCAATGTTATTTCGTTATAGTCAAGTGGCTGCATCTGTCTTTATGGTTCCAAATTTTAATTTTCTCAACGACACTGTCGGGTGCCAGTTATTTCAAAAACATTCCACACGATTCATTTAAAGTACAATCTTCCCTGCTAGTGGGTCTCCCATAATTCCAGGTTGATAAAATATTTAAGTTCCTATGCATAAACCACCTCGAGGGGGTGAATTAGTGTTGTCTATTTACTTAAAACGAAGTTATCGGGATTTCACAGGAAGCAAGTCTATAAAGGAGAGAAAAAATCCACTATACGTTAAAGAGTATATATGGAATAAAGAGAATTAAAGAAGGGCAGTGGAGAGGTCACCGATAGTGATTAACTATTCCGATAAAGCGTTACACGTTTAGATGTTCATGAACTCAAAAAGCTCCAAACGAATTTTTATTATGGCGGTTTTGTGTATATTTTTCTACAGGTGATGGTAGTTTAGGATTAATTTTATTGTAGCCTCTTTTGATCGGGTAACACTTAGATGTCTTAAAACTCTAAATTGATTTCATTATCACGGTTACTTAGGTTGTGGTAGGAGGCGATCAAACGGTTGGATCCCTAGGCTGACAACCCGCATCCGTAAAAAACAACCTGTTTATAATGTCAGCATAAAGAAAAAGGGATATCGCCAAAAAAACTCTGTGAACCCGGACACGAGATTTAGAATTGGCACATGGAACGTGCTGTCATTGGCACATGGAACGTGCTGTCATTGGCACATGGAACGTGCTGTCACCTAGAAAACCCGAAGCGTTGGAGGGACTAATGACATGCATGAAGAAGTATCGGCTGGAACTCGTTGCTCCTCATGAAACTTGATGGCGAGTTTGTGGAGACTATCAAAAGGGTGATGGTGAGAGAATGATGTACTTTGCAATTGCTCACGACCTTAGAGTAGCAAGCACATTCTTCCCACACAAACAAATATTTTAAGAAACATGGATGTATCTACACCAAACTACCCGCAGCCAGATTGACCGTGTGTTAATTTCAAAAAGGCGGCGTGGGTTATGCAGGATGTGAGAGTTTATCGGTTTGCAACAAAATGCGTAGGCAGCGATCATCAGTTGGTCCCTGCAAAGCTAATTGCATAGAACGTTTCGACTGTGAAGTTCTGATATATGAAGATCTAAAAAAACGATTTGCCAGTTTGATTGTGTGAACTCTGTTTGGGAGGTACTGAAAATTTCGGTTGTCAGTGATGCTAAACAAATCTTATGTTTAGTGAAAGTGAGACCCAAGTATGATGAAAACCAAGGCTGCTCTTGCTATAGAAGTGTAGCTGTTTTGTCTGAAAGGAATTGCTATAGATTGCACCATAATTTCAAGATTACGTCAACCACTATTCGGAGCCGGGATGGAAACTTCTGTGTGAGCATCAACGCGGTACTCGACGCATGGAGCAGACACTTTACGGAGTGGGTCGTATTAATTCAGAGATCTTAACATTCGGAGCGGATACTTTGTGGAACTGTCTTTTTGACCATATTCGATTAGTATGGTGAACCGAAGTTATGCCTGATGAATAAAAAGACCAGGTGAAATTTCGATTTGTCCAAGAGACGTTTTTGTGTGCCGTGCCGTTGAACTTTTCATTTTTGGCAGGATAAACATGAATATGCTCAATGGGTCACGTCTTTAATTGTTGTGTAAGTCTCGACTCGTTGATTTATGAGTATTTCTGATTGTCCATGTTTGAGGTAGATGGGTACGTCGTTGATTACAGTGCCGTATGAAAGTTATATAGCTGCGTACATTTCTGTGCATCGCTTACATATTACAATATGCCGGGGATTATTAAGTGCTTGGGCACACGATGAAGAACGTTGTCCTAGTGACTGACTCGGCTCACGGTGGGCCTCCATCACGCTTACGCCGCATCTAGGAGAACATCAGAATCAAGTCAAAAGTATCAAACGGATTTTTGCGGTATAGTCTCTATGAAGTCAACGCCATTCGTGCACACGTAACTCGAACATTTTTAAACAGAGTGAAGCGAATAACTATTCAACTTAACCTAAAAATCACTTATTGGCCACTGACCATACAAATTTTAATGTTATGTCGGTACCCGAATAACGTCAAACCTAAAAATTTCAGTTTTCCCTATATACAAACGGTAAGTATAAAAGATGGATAAAGGTAATAAAATTTATACAGTGCGATGGTCTAGTTAGCCGGGTAATTGACTTTAGAGTAGGGAACGTGAGTTCAAGCCCCGGCTAGAACGGTGATTTTTTAATTTCTTCTTTCAAATTGGTTCAACTCACATTCTGTTAAAATTTTCAAGTTTCTCCATTCAAGTGTCAAGAATCAAAGATGATTAGCACGAATGTAAGTGTACGGCTGTGGCCAAGTAAGTTAAGCGGAGTCATGGACAGTCGTTTAGTGCTGAGTTAAAGTCTCGGTAGAGCAAATTTTTTTTTAAATTAATGGCAAATGGGTCACCTTTATTAAATTATTCTCTCCTGTTACATTTCAACAAAAAAAGTTTTCTTTTTATGAACATTTTCATTAAATTCAACATTTTTTTTGTTGCGATGTAACAGGGGAGAAGAATTCAAAGAAGGTGACCGATGCGTTTTAAATAAATTATAAAAAAAAAAGTATGAGCCTCGCGAGAACCGAACTCTGGTCCGCGAAACCAAAGGCGGTGTCTGTACTTACAAAACCAACGGAATATAATCTTGGTACTGCCGTACGTATCTTTTGTACTTGCTACTTGAGTAAAATCAATTTAAAGGAAGAACTAAATTTAAGAAATGCTCGCCATAGCCGAGTCTTGAACTAAAACCCAGTTTTGAACTCTCCGAATCCAAAGCGAATAACTCAGGCTATCCCAAACCTAGTGAGATTTGATCCTACTATACGGGTCGCGCATTCCTTATCACTTTAACCTCGATGTTGTTTAGGCCTGGCACTTTAAGGGCTGACTGGACATTGGGCATGATTGATAACGTTGATTGTTTATTGTTAAAATGGTCCAATTGATTATTCCATGAACGGGTTATATAAACGATTTCCAAAAATTAAATCTTGATGCCCTTCACACCCGTCAACTGGAGAAGGTGAAAGAGGCCTTAGCCACTACCTAAATTAAATTTTTGAAAGAGAACCCTGAATGGGTTCCAACTTTTCGACATGAAGATTGGCACAGGGATCAAGAGAAACTGTATGCATATCCTGACTAAGAATCTCTGCTCCTATATATGTATATGAAGCAGTGCGGTTAGATCCGAAGGCAGCATTATGGTCATTGCTGGAGAAGAGATCCCCTATAAATCGATAACCAAATGTCGGTCCCTTCGGCATCTACCAATCCAATGGTGAATATTGTATGGTAATTCTGGAAATCCTGAGGATCAGAAATTCTGATTTACCAACTTACAACTAGAAGGTATAGCCAAGCTGAAAGGGTCAAAGGCTGACCGGACTTAGATCAGCTGTATCTATTATAAAAATTAGAAATCACTGACTGCACTGACACAGCAAATTAACCAAAACCAATTTTCATCTACAATTTGAAATGGATATGAAACCTCAAAAGAATCCAATCTATAGATGAACTGGAGGACGAACAAATCTGATGCCTATAGAACTTGTATCTATCCAGTCTCGATGCTAAAATTAATCAGCACAATGACTTTATGGTTTAGTAGACAAACTGTCTAGCAATCTTCAGCCACTGGATGGTGGACCACTACTAGTGCGGAATTTTTGAAATTTCCGTTATTTCCGAGCTAACGGGATGCTCCGAAATTATACTTTCTAAGTCAGGTAGTAATAAGGCAAATAGTCTCTTATGTCAAATTATTAGTTTAAACCATTTCTTATAAGTCGATAGAACCTTGCGAATATCCAATAGACCATTGACTTAAACCTTCCCTGGTAAATACTTTCAAATCCCATTCAACCGAAATAAATGAATTAATAATCCGATTCTCCAGAATTATTATCTGGTACTTGATTGCCAATTTAAACAACTCCATCCCATTGCCGTTATTAATTTCACACTCGTCGGTGTAAATGAAACGGATGAACTCCAGGAAACTCTCGTACGTGCAATCGGTGATCGGAATCAACTTTTTTTCGCCTAACGTTTCTCCAATTGGCGCTCGAACACCACACTCCGCTTCATGAGCTCCAGGGAATGAGCATAGATGATTTTATCGCCCACACAAAATTGTATGTCGGAGACGGTTGAACAACTTTTTCGTAATTTCCTGCATCTTGAGATGCGGCGAACAATTTAGTTTAAATTCCATATTTTAGATTTTTTGATAGAAACTTGTCACTTTTACGTTACCACACGAATGAGCGAAACTCAACTGTTGATTGACCGCATTTTATACAAAAATTCTTATCTCGTAGTAAATTGTTATGATTGTAGTATAGTCAGATGTTAATGCTTGGGAACAGACCGTTATAAAACCAGAAATGTACAGATGTTTTATTAGGGTTAAGCAGGGGAGTTGTACATTGTTTTGCTATTATAGGTGAGTATTTTTAGATAGAAGGAGGTGGCAGGTAGTAAAAATGTAGATTCAAATAATTTAAACACAAAAGGAGGTTCCGATTCTTTATTGTTTAAGACAGTATCCTCCTATATATGTTTGGGTCCATGATCAACTCGAAAACTACAAATGCTAGAATGAATAATTTATTTATGATCATCGTTGCTATCGAGAATAACACAAATATCAGTAAAGTTGTTTCGAATAATAGTCGAGGTTTCATCACAATGTAAGGTATACTATATACACCTTCTCGAGTGTATAAATTTGAATTGACAGGTTTGAAATAATTATTGTAGATCTCAGCACCTCATCCGGTTTTTAATCTTAACGCGGGGGCCGCACAATCACACCACTAACAATGGAAAACAATGTAGCAAGCATTTATCCGCGTAATCAACGATAATCAACGATAATCAACGATATAAGGCGACAATGATTGAAGTTTTGCCTTGACGCGTTGTAAGTTGTAAATATTTGTTTTGTGATGAAACTTTTCACTATGTCTTCATCTGACCGAACCAGTCCAGTTAAATGTTTTCAGATTTGGGATGGCCTGCACAGGAACGACGACCTGCGGAGACAAATCTAAACCGAAACAAACTCTTTTTAAAAATAGAAAATATATAGATAGAAAATTCGTATTACCAACATCAAAAGCGGAAGATGTCAAATTTTTGCGACATGATATATCAAAAGCGACTTTAAACTGGATCGTATGCACCGAATTACAAATGAAGAACAATCTGGAGGTAAAAACTATTATACCACACCATGTATATACTGATCCAACCATTCTATTCCATGACACGTTTCGTGTTGTGATGTACATGGTTTTTAGTACATTCAAAAGCTTTTACTCTGACTTCTGCGAACCGGCAGCCGACTGTTAAGAAATTTGCATATTTCCATCATTTTGATTCCACGCATCCCGCTTCTGTTATTTTAAGTGGCGTACCATGATTGCGATCAATTATCAGAGCCGATCTTTCTTCTAGGCTGTTGTCGCGGGTTTTTGGTATTCTGGTACTTCTTTGATGTCGAATCGATGTCCATCGAAAACCTCCTGTCACTTGAGACACGTTTAAATCGGATTTAACACGTTACGGCTGAACATTTTTTTATCAAGTTTATCTAAAGTAAAACCCATATATAAGATTTACATTTTTCTTCCTGCAGCAAACATCTATGTGCTCATCACTTGTGTATTCAACATTTGGTTTCAAAATAATAAAATCACCAAGATTGATTAGTATTTGGATGCAGCGTCGAAAACTTGATTGTTTGAACACAATTTTCTGAAATTCGTTAGATATGACATCTTTTGCCGTTTGGTTTGAAACAGAAAAATTAGTTTCAAATACAGCGTCACGATTGAATGATCTAAAATCGTATTTTGGCTCGTAGTTAGTTCTGCGTTTTGATGCCATAAATCGTTTACATTCTCCCTCCCAAATAAGATCTGCTTCCCAATTGACATTTCAACTTCCGTCACACCTTTTTGGATTTCACCAAAGTGTAAACTTTTACAGCATCCGGATGGAGTGTGGAAAATTTTGCGTTCTTGTTCTTGATTTAGCGGCGCAATAAACGGGCATACAATAGCTACTAATTTACTGATATATGGTTGTGGATTATCTGTAGATATAGCTGATCCATTGTATAATTAACCGTTACTAAAGGACATCTCATATTCTCGTATTTTCTTTGTTTAGATGCGGTCAAACACGGAAAAGTCTGTAGAATGGGTGTGAGTACGTATATGTGAAATGTACCCTAATGATAATAAACAGTTTTTAAAGGCCATTACAGACCTCTTACTGTGTGAAGTGTGAACAATTCGGCTAAAACGGTCTCGACCCTGAGCTTGATCTTCATACTGCCTTAGACAATCTGAAGAAGCCAAGTCATCCTCTACACCGTAGAACCATAGTCGCTTGGAACAACCTCTGCGTGGCTCTCCTTTCCGAGATCACTGCACAATTCGTTCTGGATCAGCACTCAAAACATGAACAAGCCAGCCTACATCGAATATTTGATCTCGATATTGTACAGAGCTCGGTTAGTACCATCTATTTCGCGTTTTGGGCCGTAAGTCACCCCCGCTTGATTCTTCTTTCAAATTTATAAGGAGCCATATCTTTTACACCCATACAGTAGAACGGGTCTGATGAACGCTTTGTAAAACTTCAGCTCCACGGCAGTTAATAGGTGTTCAGATTTTAGAAGTGGCCTTAGAGGATACAAAGCACGACTGCCAGTTGCCAGCCACACTTTAGTATCTTCACACACATTGTTATCGAGACTGATAGGGGAGCCCAAATATTTGAACCTCCTCACTACCTCAAAGGTGTAGTATAACCACTACTAAAATCTGGTGTGCCATTGTTCCTATGATCAGAGATGGTCTCTTGGTTTGGACTGATTGATCTGGAGTTCAACAGAAGACGATATAAGATATTGCGCTGAGGTGGTTCAGGTTTACGAAAGATGTACTCCAACATGAAATTAAAGAGTATCGGAGACAAAGCATCTCCCTGCCAAACACCCGAGTTGTTAACTGCAAAAATCCTCGATAGCCAGTCCCCAACTTAAATACTGCAGGGAAAATTTCAACCCATCTCGATTGATCGAGTCGTAGGGCTGCCGGAAATCCAGTAACACCTGATGTACAGAGTTTGTCCACCCATAATATTTAGATAGAATCATCCGCAGCGAAAATGCCTGATCAGTGAGCATATCGCGGCCACTTTTAACAGGCATAACTTCGGTTCACCATACTAATCGAATATTGTCAAAAAGACCGTTTCATGAAGAGCAACGAGTTCCAGCCGATACTTCTTCATGCATGTCATTAGTCCCTCTAACGCTTCTGGTTTTCTAAGTGATAGCACGTTCCACGTGCCAATCCCAATTCTCGTGTCCGGGTACTTGAGTGGGAGTACATTATAAACAGATTGTTTTTTACGGATGCGGGTCATCAGCCTAGCGATCCAACCAGTTAATCGCTTCCTACGACAAGCAAAATAACCGTGGTGGTATTTTTGGAAATCTTGTTCGCGCAATTTAGGGTTTTGAGACATCTAAGTGCTACCCGATCAAAGCGGTCACAATAAAAATAATCCTAAACCACTAAATACCATCAGCTGTAAGAAGATATACACAAAACAGCCATAATACAAATTCGTTTGGATCGTTTTGAGTTCATGCACATCTATGCGAAACGCAGCTCACACCTTTCAGCGTTTCATGCGCCGACAAAATCGTCAATTAATTGAATTCAGTGTTTGCCTACCCATCGATGATATTCTGGTTCGATCGACGATCGCAGTCTGATTTTAACAAATCCTAAACGTGTGTATTCGAGGCATCATCGCAGAGTTGTTTTAGTCTCTTTCTTCGCAAGGGAGAATCTTGGTTACATATCAACGTTTTCTTAAACCAAACGCGTAGCGCTTTATCGAAACGGTTAATCACTATCACCGATCTCTCCACTGCCCTTTCTTAATTCTCTTTATTCCCTATTCTTTGCCGTATAGTGGATTTTTCTCTCCGTTAATGACTTACTTCGTGTGACTATCGTGTGAGATTCACCCTCTCGAGGTGGTTCATGTATAGAACTTAAATAGTTTATCAACCTGGAATTATGGGAGACCCACTAGCAGGGAAGATTGTAATTTGAATGAATCGTGTGGAATGTTTTTGAAATAACTGGCACCCGACAGTGTCAATGAGAATATTAAATTCTGTTTCCATTATTTGCATCCATAAAGACAGATGCAGCCACGCTATCACATGTTTCTTTTCCAGGTGCAATTTTAGTGTCACCGATTGACTATAACGAAGGAACATTGCAAGCTATAGTGTCCGCACCAGAAGACTCTGAATACATGCGTTGTCTGTCAAATTTGTAATTAGTATTAGCTAGTGCTGCTGCGATAGGTCTCTGGCCAAATCATAAAATACAAATCCAATAAGTGGGTTCTGTAATCCTGCAGCCGATTCATTAGCATTGTTCGTCGATTTCACCAAATTCACGCGTCCAAAGTAAATCGATAATACTTCTGCAACAATTCAAAAAGGTTCTTGGTTTCTGGAAAATTCCTAATTATTGTGACATCCAATAAAAAAAATCGAGCTTTTCTTGTTTTCGAGGTAAACACAGACGGTGCGCAGTAATTTGTGGGATTTAAATGGTTAACAGTGTAGTATAGGGTAAAACAACAAGACCTCCTCTTCTAACGCTTAAATTATGTCTACAAAATTTTTATGACCTGCCACCTCCTCCTAACTGCTATCGAAAATTAGTCACGATACCAAGAGCATAGCAAAACAATGGGTAACTCCTCCTGCTTAATCGTAACAAAACTGTATAGAACCATAAACTACGAGGACAATAAAACATCTGTGCATATCTGTTTTATGACAGTCTATTGTCAGGCAAGAACATATTCTGACTACCACAAACATAACATTTTACTACGAGATAAGAATTTTTGTATATAATGTGGTTCGGTGGTCGAATCAATCCACAGTTAAGTTTCGCGCATACCTAAATTCGTGTGTTAACAGTAAAAGTGACAAGTTTCTTTTAAAAAATCTAAAAAATGAATTTTAAACTTAATCGTTCGCCACATCTGAGTATGTCTGAAATTACAAAAAAATTGTTCAATCGTAATTTCCACTCCGACATACAATTTTGTGTGGGCGATAAAATCATTTATGCTCATTCCCTTGAGCTTATGAAGCGGAGTGTGGTGTTCGAGCGCCAACTGGAGGAAACGTTAGGCGAAAAAAAGTTAATTCCGATCACCGATTGCACGTACGAGAGTTTCCTGGAGTTCGTCCGTTTCATTTACACCGACGAGTGTGACATTAATGACGGCAATGGGATGGAGTTGTTGAAATTGGCAATCAAGTACCAGATAATAATTCTGGAGAATCAGATTATTAATTCATTAAATTCGAATGCATGGAATTTGAAATTATTTGAATTCTGCGTCGTGGAAAAATACCAAATACCGCGCGGTCGAATTGATCAAACGTTGTCTTTACTTTTTGGAACATACTTAAGAAATGAAACGTTTTCCACGCTCCATCCGAATGCTGTAAACGAGGTTTTACAATTTGATGAAATCCGAAAAGGCGTGACCGAAGTCCAAATATTCAATGCATTGGCTAGTTGGATGGAAAACTATTGCAAACAACATGAAATGTCATTATCCCAAGGGCGACAACGATTCGATGATCTCGTTAAGAAAATTCGCTTCCCAGTGATGACAAATGATGAGATACGTGAGTGTGTCAAGAAATATCCCGGATTATTAAATGAAAGTGATTGTATGTCAATTGGAAAGCAGATCTTATTTGGGAGCGAGAATGGAAACGATTTATGGACATCAAAACGCAGAACTGACTACGAGCTAAAATACGATTTTAGAAAATTCCATCGTAACCATGTATTTGAAACTAAATTTTCTGTTTCAAACGAAACGATTTTAAATGTATTTCGGATTGGCAAGGACTTTATATGGAACGACATCGAAATAGCAATTACGGCAAAAGATATCAAAACTAACGAGTGTCAGAAAATTGTTTTTATCCATTCTGGTTTGGCCAGTTGGTGTGATATAATAATCAATCTTGGTGATTCAATAATTTTGAAACCAAATGTTGAATACACGATCGCTGTTAAATATTTGAAAACAACACATGAGCATATATCGATCTGGTGCAGAAGTGAAAATGTAATGCTCCAATACAATGACCCGGACAATTCCATTCAAATCATCAAGGCGGGTGAAAATATGTTTGAATTCATATTTAAGGCAACCGGCGAGTAAAGGTTAAATGGATATCGTTTATTGTTCAAAATATTTTCAAATACAATTTTAGTCAAATAAATTATTTGTGTTGATTTATTTAATTATTGTTAAAGTAATCCCATCCATTTTGCATTGATACCACACTTTTATGGTTACAGATAATTGAGCATTGCATCCTAATCCATATGAATAAAGTTACGATCCTATGAAGACCTTAAATTGGGGTAATATCACTTTGTATGAAATTAATCCACTCATATTTTACCAACATGTTGATTGGGTGAGTTGATATGAGTATGAGGAGGAACTTTGTATCTCGCGATTCCAAATTCATCAGTCGATTCGTCAAGGTATTCCCACGAAACAAAATCCTACTCACTCTAATCTTCCTGTTCGAAATGGAATTTGGGTTCTCTGCAAAATTATGAATAACAATAAATTCATTTAAAAAAGTAAATTAATTTCTAAGTTTAATCCGTAATTTTGGAATTAGAATTTGTAATTCGAAATTTTAAATTTTTTTACCGATAATATTCTGTAATCTACAAATTTAATTTTATTGAATCCATCGAAATGTAGACTTTAGGAAATTCTCTAATTTGCCAATTTTGGAAACTGCATTAAAGATTCGTATTGAATGAAACATTGAAAAATCGGAAGATTCAGGTATCAGGTAGCTCCTAAGATCAAGTACCACCGCCAATTGTATTCAATTAGTTCCTACCTCACTCAGTTTTCTTAAATTTGGCAATCCACCCGCAAATGTAGCTACCACAAGAAGGTAGCCATCAACACAATGGTAGCTCTAATCAAAACCATCGTAAATAGTATTTCTGAGATACACAGGAACAATCTAACTATGTATTGTGGCGGTATGTAATTTCTAATAACAATTCAGCCAAGAGAATGGCCATATTAGGCTTAAAAAGCATGTTATGGCAATCACCAGTTCTGCAATTAACAATTTTTGTGGCTGTTTTTCAGATAACATCAAAATATTGCGCACCATCAGAGTAATATGGTCGACGCTTTAAAAAGACAAATTTGGAGATTTAAGATACCGAACAAACACACAATGTAACACTGAATCTCAAATCAGTAACATGGGAATTCGGGCAGAAATAAATAAGTGCATTGTATGTCATAGAGACTCAGCAGACTTAGCAGGAAGAAGTCAGACTTTCTAAGCGAAGAGGCTCGAAGCCCCTGAAGGGATAAATCGCAGGTTTTGTATACTTTTTACTAAATCGGCAAATCTGAAAATTGTAAGCGAGTCGCTAACTTACAGTTGACACTTATAACGACCTAAATCGAGACATGTTTCAATTCCAGACCATTAATAACTAAATTGGCAGATCCGTCAGATATAGTTTTGACTCCAAACTATTTCTTATTATAGGTGATTCGCTTCTTGCCCCTCCAGAAACAGATTTATTGTTTAAAATTGTAACGCTAGGCGAGCACTGGAAATTCGTGCAGAAGATAATTCATCAGTTTTGTTTTATCCTTGAACTTTTTCCCTTCATGACAGCGATCTAAGCGATTCTTAAGTTAGCAAAAACTGAACTCACCTGATTAATTGAGTCATTAGAAGCTTTAAGTGATTCTGCCGAAAGAAAATCAAGTTATTGTTGGCTAGCAACAATTCCAATTACTCTGCCCGAGTTACTGCAATACCTAAATTAAACAAAAGGTGGAAGTATCAGGGATACGGAGTTGAAACAGAAAATACCTGTCAATGGCATTTTTTTTACCGTGAACAATTTTTTTTATATTTTAACGCGTTTTAGAAGCTATGGCATCTACACCATCTAGTGCGTCAACTAATAAAACAAGCCCTAAAGCTAGCTTCGTAACTTCAGTACAAGCACCAACAAGTGTTTTGCTTGTTTCTATTGTAAAGCCGACCATATAGCGTTTTTAAGTGTAAACTGGTAAGTCAAATGGAACTTATGTTGTAAATGTTTGAACAATACTGCAGCTGTGTACTGTACAAGCTCGGGTGATCAGGTCCATGGTGCAGAAACTTCGACGTATCTGAAATCTCGGAGAAAATTGTGTTCAACCTCAGAAAACACAAATCTTATTATCGAGTGCAGTTGTGTAGGTCGAAATTTTCAAATTTTGTTACGGAGTCAACGTGCCAATAATTGGGAGCTTCGCAAATATCAACTTTTGTGCCCATTATACTGGAATTTAAGGAAAAGGTGTTAAGTACACAAATTTGAAAATACGCGGTCTAGAGTTTCTGATTATAAAACAATGTCTGTTTTTTTTGATTTTGCCAAAAATCACTTCGGATGTTCTATTATGTCTAATATCATTTAACTGTTGCGTTTCACCAACGGGCATTATGTTGGCTGGTACTAATTTGTTGATTATATTAAGGTTGGTTTTGTCAGACGAATTTGACTAATTGGTCGTTGAGAAAAGTTAGATACCCTCGTGTTCATGCGTCAACTAATGTTGTTCAAACCTAAACCAACATGTTGAACGTCTTTTTCAGGCTGAAGAATCCTATGAACAATTATTCTATCGAGGAGAAAGCTTACACTATTCAAAGCTTGCATTAGACGAAATTTTGAGGGACTCCGACTAAAGATATTATTGTAGTATTGAAAGATTCATTTCAATCTGCTGTTAAGCAAGTTTTATGTTTATAGAAAAGAAGTAAGAAACAATCGCCGAATCGAAATCGCAAAGTTCTACAACCAAGGTGCGAGTTGTTTTCAATGCCTCAGATAAGACAACTATATATAAGATGACCATCCGCAACATAACATGTATATGCAATGCTAATTCGATTCCGCACATTTCTAAGATTTACCGCCATCTTATTCCCGAATCAGACCGATCTCTACTACAGAACGATGTCTAGATATTAGTTAGATACTGTGACTTATCGTACATTACAAGTGGGCCGATGATGGCTATTCAAAACTTGTCCAGATGACTTTTATGTTGATGGCCTCAGACGCAAGTACCATTCATGAATCTGCTATATTTGTGATAAAAGATTTGATTGAATTATTGCCAAAAGGTGGTTTCGAATTACGGGAATGGGCCAAAAATGTATGGTGGGTTTCAAACTTCATCATTATCACTGGACTGGCGTGAATTAGAATTTTGTCTATGACGTGTTGAGTCTGTCTCCAATTAATAGTATTTCAAGGCTTATATAGTCGGTCTCGATGCGATGTGGGTTCATGCATAGTCACAATAAATGATTCCTCTAAAAAACATTAAATTTACGATCGCTGCATAACATCGAGTTCAGGTATAGATCCCATCAGATCGTCCAAGTCATTATAAAATAAGTTTTTATCTTGGTTCTGTCTGACTTCAGTGGTAGCATGTGCTCAAATTATCGACTGGTTGGCTAACTTCATGCGCAAGCAAAGCATACACAATAGGTTACTGAGTGCTTGGAAATCCAAAACATCCTTCTTTATCTGCGACCCAAGAAGAAATGCAGCTCCAAGATTTCCGTGATCATCTCCACTATTGAGCAATGTATAGCACTAGGACACATGGTCTCCACTTTTACCCCTGCGAGTTTCTTGAAGAGCAACGAGTTCCAGCAAATACTCCTTCATGCATGTGCCTTCCAACGCTCCTAATTCCCTAACTGACTGCACGTTCCTTATGTTGATCCCAAATCTCGTATTCGGGTATTAGGGCGGGGGTCTGGTGTTGTTTTGGCGGTATCTATTTCTCCTTTTGTTGACTTTATAAACAGATTGGTTTTTACGGATGTGGCTCATCATCCAACCGTTTAGTCGCCTCCTACGACAAGCAAAAGATACTGTGGTGTTGTGCTTGATAGATCAGGGCGACGATTTCATATATAAATTCAATGAAAGGAACTGAATGTGAAAGCTTCATTTGTACGGGTCACATAACTAATCGTTTTAACCGATTTTTAATATTCTAAGACAAAAGCTGGCCTTTACAAAACAACGCAACAAAAAACCTCATATAAAAAAAAATTATTAGTTCCTGCAAAAACTCTCCAAATGGTTGCGCTGTTATTTGTTGAAATTTTACATGTTAGTTTACACAAAAGCTCTTTCCCAGTCCAAAAAGTTAACAAAATTTTCATTAATGATAAAATTTTAAAGTTTTAGAAAATTCAAATCATACACCAGTTGCATTAACAAAAGCTTGTCACATCATTATCTTAACATTCAACAGCGATTCAACATCATTATCTTAACAATCTTTTCAAACTTTTTAATTATTTACTAGTTCGAATAAAAGCTTTTAAAATTAAAATAATATTACAAAGCTTCTAATAAAGATTTAACAAATTTTGAAGTGGTCGCATATTTTAAAATGTATTTAAATGGCGGCCGAGTGCTCAGATTGGTAAATTATTCTTAATTTTTATATTAAGCTTTCCAACTACCTAAATTCGGTGTAGTGCTTTAAACTAATCTCAGAAATTCTTTGAAAATTTATATAAATATGAATGATGCGTTAATATTTTGAAAAGCTCGAATGGGTATGATTTATAAAAGCTCTTCCATAAACGATTTCTACAAGAAGTTGCGAACATACGCCACTTCTTATCAAAACTTACGACTTAATTAGTTAAGAACACCTAAAAGCTAAGCTTTTAAGATAACGTAAATTCAAATTTATATTTGTTGATCCTTAAACTGTTTAAAAAAGCTTTCGGAACTTACAACATGTAATAGAATATGGTTCTGGATTTATTATAAAACCTCTCTATAGAACTGATATATACGCGATACAAAAAAGCTTTAAAATTTAAAATTTTTCGTAAGCTCTTTAATTTGTAAAATTAATTTAACTCAAAAGCTTTTCAAATCATAAATTAGATATTTAGATTTTGATTTTTACAACAATGAGTATGAACAATGTTATCTGTCGAAAACCGAAGATTTTCGTGTAGGAGAGGATAACTTCTCAGAAGAAAAAGCTGCACCGGAGGCATCAGTACTGATGCGAACTGTTCCATTCTTTTTTGGTTCAGCCAGAAGAGAAGTTTGAGTGGGAACAACTTTAGTTCAGTTAAAACCAGCTTCTCACTTGGGTGGTCATCAAAATGCACTCTTCTCAATCATATTTCCAAGATTACCTGATATGGCTGAGTATTGAAGCAAGACGTTCGGCTAATCGAGGGATGAGGCGATGGTAATAGTTAACAATGCTCCCGAAACGCTACAATTACTTGCTCGAATTCATTGCCTCGATTCGATCCGCGATAGCTGGTGATGGCTGTTGTTTGCGTATAACCTCTGAAGCGACGGTATTTGATGATAAGCACAGCACCCACGAGATCGGTATTGGACAAAATGGTACATTCTTTAAGGTTAATTGTTACCGGAATTCCTTTTAATTGCAGATAAGGTCGCCAATCGTTGCTGTCGCGGTTTGGTACTATATAGGTACCGCATCCGTTGAAACATTAATATCAACTGTCCTCATTGTTTGGAACGACGAAAACGTATGCACCAGTGTCGATGAGAAAACTGAATTTGGATATGCGACAATTAATAGTTAAGCGATGATTGTGACATGTCCCATCGGTCGTCCCAATTTCTTTGGGACGATTTAGTTTTCCGGCGGGCTTTTGATATGTGTGGAAGGTTTTTGTCCAAACAAACACCCTTCATATCTTCTAGCGTTAAAAAAAGTTATCAAAGGTAGAGATATAATCAGCTGTCTGTACTAGAAGTTTAACATTTTATTATCGAAAGTTCAAAATTAGAAATCACGTGTTCACCATTAACTAGTTTATTTTTTTAAATCGATTTCTTATCAATACAATTTTGAGCACGAGACTATTTCAACATAACTTACTAAAGAGATATGAATTTCATAAGAATTAAATCGCATGATGGTTAAGTTTACTATTTTGCATAACGATAGTCAAGTGCCTGTGTGCTATGATACTTTCTCGATCCATCCGCGTATACAGATATTTTAACAGTGAAGTTTCAACTAAATTTTACATATTGCACGAATAATTTAATGATGGCCAAAATTAAATTGAATGTCATGTTAAGATGTTGCTCTACCCGTTGTTGGAGATTTTCATAAAAGACCAAGAAAATACTAAAATATTTCTATTGGAGTTATCCCTTCTAACCGTAGAATTTGCTAATGGAGTTAGACTATGCGCATATGATAGTACCTACTGGCTTCCAAAGCATCTTAATAAGAAAACTAGATGTCGAGACACATCCAAAAGAGGTCCAAACATTGACAAGTTTTTAGAACTTCCACTCGAAAATTATTTATCCCAAACGTTACAAATTAATCTGCGTCGATCAATTCAAAATACCTGTTACCCCGAAAAAGTCGAAAATTGTATATACTGGTCTGGGGCCAATACCATTCCTGAACATTAATCAAATAAGAAACGTTTACTCAAAAATTGTGACTACCAATGTTGGACCAGCAAAGCTGAACGAAGTTTTATTTCGCACAGGTACCTCAAACTTCCATTTGGTCCATTTGGATTTTTAGGCATGGCAATTGATATGACATTATTGGGCTCAACGACGATCCAAAGACGAATTGTGATGAAGGAATATTCGAAAAACGTCAGCCCAATGAGAACTAACCTATACACAGCGACTTTTCACATTACACGATACTCTAGATGGGTACTGTGAGATATGCCATACGAGCACGCTTGATGGAAAGCTTTAGCCATCTACGAGAACGCAAAATGAATAGCCCAAATTCAACATTGGCCTAGAGAACAATAGACTGGTTGTTCGACTGGTTGGATCATCTCATGCAAATTGGCCCTCAAATTATGACGACACTAAAATTATTCCAACATTATGGTTTGATATTATTTAACCGTCTTCTAGCGAACGATGTAAAGACGTTAATCCGTATTTGAATGCAATTGTTGAGGAGCGATTTGATGAGGCACTCAAAGATGCTCGAAATGTTGATGAACTAATCGCATAAGGTGATTTGACACCAGAAGAAATGGAACGTGATACACCATTGCTGGGGATTCCGCTAACCGCTAAAGAAAGTATCGGTGTGAAAGGGATGTGTAATCAGGCGGGACGAAAACTTAAGAATAAATATGTGGCACGGGACGATGCATCATGTGTTAAACAGGTTAAAAAGTACGGGGCTATTATAATGTGCATCACGAACATACCCGAACTGTGCATGATTTGGAAGACGTACTTACTATAAAGTGACAGAGATTACAAGAAATCATCACAATTTACACCTAACACGTCTGTCTGATCATCACGTCTCCCCGCTATATTCACCGGTGTATGGGGCAACAACCCAACCTTGTATGTATAGTTAGTCCGGACGGTCATGTTCTTGGCAGTACAATATCGTTTTGGGGTGAGGTTTTCACGATCGCCCCGATGACACGATACGCAGTCGATCTGCCGCTACTATTAAAGTGCATGAAAGATCCAGACGGTCCAGTGGTTCAACTGAACAAGAAGATCAGCATAAACGATATTAAATTCTATTTCATGGAAAACGTTGGGACCGATCGGAATGCTTCGGCCGCTTAGCTCAGAAATGCGCAAAGGTATTCGTATAATGAGCAACTCAAATTGGCGTTCGACAGTTCAATGTATGACATGCGCAAAATCGAAGAATTCGAAACGAATTACTATCAGACCGATAACGGCGAGGAAAAGAAAAATCCACGCACCTAGCTACTGAAATTTTTTTGCTGCATGTCGGACAGTACATTTAATTCGGTGATTTTTGCAACGCTACAGGGTATCATTAATTTAGTGCCGGAATCACGCCATCTGAAATTTGATTCGATTCGGAAGAGCCTTAAGCAGCATTTTAAAGATTTGCTTGGCACAAATGGCGTATTCTTGTATCCAACATTTCCAACATCGGCGCATCGACACTTTCAAATCTATCAGAAAATTGTAGACGCATCGTATATGATGGGTTCAATACGCTCGGGCTACCGGTTACGAATTGTATGATTGGATTGGACAAACATAAAATGCCAATCGGGATACATACAGGTACATACAGAGTTTAATCAGTAATCCGTTCAAAACTATTTATTACTAAAAATTATTTCAATTTATAGGTCCGTGGCCAATCCTGGACAAGATCAACTCACATTGGCGGTTGAAAAAGAAATTGAAGAAACGTTTCGGGGGCTGGGTGCAACCGCCACACAACGATATGGAGAAAGTAAATCTGTTGTAGGGGAAAGTCGTCATTGAAAATCTTGCTAAAATAATAGATAATTTCATTTTTATTTTGTGTTGTTAATAAATCTCGTAGCTAGTTAAGTATAATAAGGGAAGTTGTATATGTGTAGCATATGACGTAATAATAGTAGTTTGTATACATATACAACACTAAAAACTAATTTCGAAACAAACTCTGTGGGCTAAACGCGTATTTGCATTTGTAATTAGTATGTGTAGTTATAAACCAGGAACTGTGATTCATTTAAAATTAATAATTATAAATAAATCTTCATAAATAAATAAAAATAGTTTTGGCTTAATTAATTCAATCAACATCGGTTGCATTTTGCATACTAACCGAATTGCCGGACATCTACTAGTACGCAATGAAACATATTTCTCGCCTTATTTGGTTTGCGCTCTTGCTGGACGCAACAGTATACCCCATCTAACGTTTTAAAATATAAACTAATATTAAAACTTAGAATGTATAGGTAGCTCTGTTCTCAGAAAAGTGAATGTTTAAATATGTTACTAATTTTTGTAGTAAATGCTATCAATTCATCATGCAAGTCGATGTTAGTGAAATATTTGCATCTTGAACAATGTTTAGTACAACAAAATACTAGTTTTAATAATTAATTACTTAAATAATATATTTATGTTTTTAGCTGCCATCTATCGATTTTTGTACAGCATCATATAGTTTTATCATTGGTTTGAGTTTTAGATATTCAACATTTTATTTGCGCTTAGTGCCATCTATACGTGTACTATACAAGTGGTTTCAGCGAAGTTTAATACACAAATATTTTACAGTAAATAAAAATGTCGATAGAATGCATTAATATTTGTTTCGAGAAATTACTAGTTTGATGTGTATCGGATAAATTTATATGAAAATCTGTTTATGTCGGGAATTGATCAGTATAAAATGAAATATTTGAATTTAAATTCTGAATAGAATTTAACAGTGATCCTTGGTGGGTGCACAATTTCTCTTGAAATTAGATTCGAGGGTACTCGTGAGCGATAGTAGACAAACAACAATATACCACTCACACCGAAAATGTAGACCACTTTAGTAATAATCAAACCACGTTATTATTCTCATAGTCCAGTCAGCCAGTAAAGCGCCAGGCCTTAACCAGGGATGGGCGAGGTAGACTACGCCATGTAATCTACGCGGTTGTCGACAAGTAAAATATAACGTAGATTACTTGGCAGTGTTTTTTGTCAACGTCGACAATTAAAATAATGTCGACTACCTAGCAATTTGAAATCGAATGCGCCTGTTCGGGAGTATTTTGTAAAAGCGTTCATCTAGAGGTGATTGTTTCATTTGTTTCTGGCTGGCCAAATCATACATTTTTTTGCAAATGTATCTAGCTTGAAGTGTTTCAAAACCAATTTCGTGTACGTTTCGTCATCCATCAAAACACATCCACTAAATTTTGTCATCAGTCTGGCATTTCTATCGTTGTTCAGCACTAATTGTTAATACGTCGGTGGTCGAGTAAGCAGAGTCAATGGTCTTGAAATCGTGGACCCGAGTTCAAGACTCGTCAGCGCCAATACTTTTTTAAATTAATTTTTGTTGTAAAATTAGTTCAACAAAAAAATAAGGTGAATGTCATTTGTGTTAAAGTATAATTAAGTTGAAGTGCTGATGAAAATCGTGATTCGTTTATACTATTTTGATACGACTCATATTATTACCGCGATTTATTTACTTAAATGTGTTTTTTATATTAGAAATTGGGTTACAAATTGTATTTATCTTTAAAAGTAAATAAAATTAAAACAAAAAATTCCATATTTGGTTAAAATTCTTGATTTGCGAATTTTTCCACGCATTTTTTAACCTTACATTTTTATTGTGACGCCTAGAGACGCCCTGAAAATTTAGCATTGATCGACAATATTTTGAAACTTCAAGCTAAAGTAATTTGTAAAAGTCAAAAACAACATGGATGACGTCGTGATTCGTGAACGATTTTATAACTGAACCATCCTGAACCGGATATACCTGCAATTGGCGTCGAAAACGAATTACATAATTTGTGGCAGATTCGGGTTTGGCCAACCGATTTATCAGCGAATTATTGGTAAGATGGGTATTCACTTTTTCATAACCATAATAACAAAATAGAATTATACATATGCGCACATAATTATAGAAATTTCAATTTTATTGTATGTCATGGTTTTAGGAATGGAATCAGAATTAAGTGAATTATTTCCGTCTCCATTGTTGGGCCCAAGACTAAAATTCCGATTTCACTTAAATTTATGGAGAAAAGATGTAAGTATTACTTTTGCCATGTTTAGGTAAAAAATATAATTTATATAGAGAGTGGATTGAAGCCAGTTCCATCATCCGAACTGGAACACATTGCTTCAACTTTATCGGCTGTTAAAGAAGATAACAACTAGTTTACTAATGCGAGCTTCTGTCATTATTAAACAGATTCGATATAGGTCTTGAAGTTTTAAAATTCTATGAAGAACATAAAATTCTGGATGAGGGGAACAAAGATATACTAACGTCGCTCATATTGGAAATTTTCACTAATAACAACGTTAATGACCACACGAGATTTAGTGATTGCAACCAATGTAATTCTGTCTCTCTTTCCAAACGAATGCAAAGTAAGGCAACATTTTTATTTATGTTTTAATTTTATTTATGTTTTTTAATTGTAACACTTTTCGCTAAAATTGGATTGGCGTTGATTGTTAAAATAAACCTTTCACGGTTCCAAAAACTCGTTCCAAGAAGTTTTTTAAAGATATTTAAGACCAACCTAGACCAACTGTAAAAACAAAATGGACCTAAGTAGCTGCTATAGGACAACATGATATTAAAAGAGGAGAAGGCCCAAATGTATTAAAAAAGTGGCCAGTTCTTAAACCCAGCCTTGAACATACATTGGTAAATTATTTTTAGTTCAGTATATAAAATTTGAACATTTTTAATAAAATTTCTCATGGTTTTTTAGGTTGACATTGATACAACAATAATTCGTCTCAACTTTTTTTGCTGTGGCCGTCATTTGTGCCAAAAATTGTAACATACATATTTCCAAAACCACATTAAGGATAAAAAGTAAGTATTTTATTGTTTTTATCTTTTTAATCATTTATTATTAAAGATTACTAATTGTTTTATGTTTGGTTCCAGACTCGCTGGATATACTATTCCTGTTTATTCATGCCATATTAAAGCCACCTACAGTTGGAACAAGCAAAATATGGCAAACAGAGTAAATGGAAACCATGAATAATAGATTCTCAAGACTTCAGCATATACTATTGTATTTCGCCCAGTAACTATCTATACATGACACAAGTTGAAGAATTGAAACTTAAGTATTTGGGAAAAGGTGTAACGTGATTATTGTGATCGGTGAGCAGAGAGTAAAGTTGCTATACTTTTATGTATACTATGACGGTATATTATATAAATTAAACTCTTTTTACAATGTTTGGATTTTAAAAGTGAAATAAGTATTTAAATGTCTATACCATTTTTTTAAATATAATAAGTTTTAGTTTTAATATTTTCAACATCGTTTCGCTTTATACAATATCTCGGTCTTAAACATCTGTAATTGAACTAGAAAAAAAATTGATTTAAAATGAAATGTTTTTTGTGCCCTAAAGAGTCTGTGATCTATTACATATAAAATCCTCACATATTATAAAAAATATTGAATCTTTTTCATGGATAGAAGAAGGATGCCTTCAGCAATTTCCAAATTTATATTCCTATAAACGGCATATTACAAGGGTTCATGATCTTAAAGTGCATCACATTTTAAAACGCCCCAGAACTTTCAATACAATACTTATTGAAGATCAATATGTAAAAATAATTATATGGAAGAAATGTAAATAGTAATTTAGTAATTAAGGAAAATCTAACTTATGATAAAAATAATCTATCTAAAACACCTAAAGAAAATTCTCAATTACCCAATTCTCCGAACAATTTCAACGCACTTTCTTTTGCATTATCTTTGCATAACAATAACAATTTTAATAGGAAAAACGTTTCTGACATTATAGAGCAAGTAGAATCTGAAATAACTAATCCTCTCATTGCAACAAAATTTATTAATTATTATGTAAGAAAATAATTATAAATTAAATAAACAAATTTTTCATCAATAAAAACCATAATTTAAATAATTAAATATAAATTAAATCGGCTTTTTTTATTTTGTAATTTTAATTTCTACTATAAATTTTGATCAGCTATTCGCTGAAATCCATCTACGAATAAGTTCAAACAAAAAACCCTTAAACATTAAATTAAACTGTGCAGCAATCACGCAACAGACTACCTTGACAATAATTTTATTGATGGGCAATACATTAGGTTCAAAACTACCGAATTTAGTTACATGAATGAGATTTGTTGTGATAGTGTCGGAATATTAACCATAAACATCGACGTGTTTATAAACGAGGACCTGTTTATTACTAAATAAAAAAATAAAAGCAATAAAGGTATTTATTCTTTAAAAAAACAATGAAACAACATGTTATTCAATATTCATTCATATACATTCACTTCTGAATGAACTGTCCTTCCCCTAATTTATAAAAAAAATACGTTCCCAACCTAACGTTCTAGAAACGCTGTATACCTTCTTGTTGTGAAAATAGTTCTTTGGTCGTTAAATAATAGAAGTAGTTATAACCTTTATTGACACTTCTGTAATAGTAGATCTAGAACGTGGCATTAACGAAAGGTTTATAAAAATGTAATATGCGATATAAACTTAAAAATGTACGTACATACTTACATATATGCGTATCATCTTATTTACAAATTTTTGTAAACTGACTACTACTAATAATTCATAAACTTTTAGTTCCACCTGATATAGGCATGGAGTAAATTAAATTAAATTTCCAATAGGTATAGCAATCACGTGTCAGTTGCCAACCTTGGGGGCAATCTCTGTGGATAAAGTTTATCGAATTACCAACAATAGTATAACAATTTTTCCGTGTTGATTTACTCATTATTATTTTGAAAAATTTACGTTAATAGTTAATACCAATTTATTTTAAAAATTAAAATAATACAATGTATGTAATTAGCTAAAAAACTATTATATATAATATTCTAGCCCGAAAATTAAGTAAAAAATATTGCTGATATAAATTCTAAATAATTTTAATTTTCGGGATGGAATGATTTTTTACTCTGTTTTTCGTGCTGAGAGGCTTTTTATGAATTTAGTGAGGACACAAATATTTTATTTTTGAAAAGTCTTTTTTCGGGATGGTTTTCGGGCTAACTTCACATACATGTAAATTTGGTATTTTCTGGATACTCTATGGCCGATTCTAGCCAATATAGAGTATGAACAAATGCGAAACTGGGCCAAAATGTGTATTAAAGTCTGTTTCAATTAGTTCCGTGATAGAAACTGGGCTTTCTGAAAATCATTTCTATGGTTTGATCATACAACATTTATTTTGAGATATATTGACTTCATAGTTGCCCGATTTTTTCCTTTTCTAGTAATTATAGAGTGAGTGGCAAAATAATTTAGTGATGCACAATGTGGCACAACCGAAAAATATTTAAAAATGTAAGCAATATATTAATGGAAAATATGGGTTTTGTGGTGTGATAATCACGCCAATAGACACTTTGTATTTCTTAAAGTATACTATGCACACATTTTTTAGCGAAAGGCGCAAATTGGCACAATCAATTTGGGTTTTCTGAATTGAGATTTCTGGCGTGATGCTCGCGTTATCTCTAGGGTTTTCCCCCAAAAATTATAAAGATTTCATATAATTCGTATATCGTACTGTCGAACCTATAGTAGTGCAATAATGACTAATTGGTATTGATTCTTATATTGTATATTGATACTGAAATAATAAAAATGCATCAATTGTTTTAAAAATGTCGATAATCTGTTCAACTTTTTACTTACTTTTTACAAAAATGTACACCAATTTAAAATTTCGGAATGCTATGAATTATTCTTACATTTTTTCATAAATTTTTTCGGGTTAGTGAAAAATTTAGCATAGACACACACCAAAATTGAAAAGGCCTTTTCCGGGATGGTATTTTGGGCTAACTTCACATTCATTGGCCTATTAGTTATTTTAGTGAGCATTATCAGGCTATTATATAGTACCGAAATCCATAGAGTCATATTCTTTACATTCTGTTCTTGAATTTAACGGCCCACCAATTAATTTACATCTCTTCAATGATGGGGAAAAAACATTCAGGTTAAAGCATAACTAAACATAATCATTTACATTGAAAATTAATTAAATGGCATAGCAAATTAAGTTAAATTATATTATTTAAGTTTAAAATTATATAAATAATATTAAAATGGATTTATAAATAAAAAGTTTAAAAAAAAACTAAAATGGATTTATAAATAAAAAGTTTAAAAAAAAGTTTATAAAAACCCCAGAATACCAAAAGCTTCTTAAATACATCCAGCAAGACAATTTTGACCTTAGCGTTTTCTGGGAATCTATTTTCTCTGACCTCGAACTGTTCATCAACTTGTCAGTAATCAATTACTATGGTATAGTTTCCAAGCCTTTGAAATATTACGGTTATTCAGGCTATCCAAAACCTAGTGTGATTTGATCCTACTATACGGGTCGCGCATTCCTTATCACTTTAACCTCGATGTTGTTTAGGCCTGGCACTTTAAGGGCTGACTGGACATTGGGCATGATTGATAACGTTGATTGTTTATTGTTAAAATGGTCCAATTGATTATTCCATGAACGGGTTATATAAACGATTTCCAAAAATTAAATCTTGACGCCCGTCACACCCGTCAACTGGAGAAGGTGAAAGAGGTCTTAGCCTGAAAGAGAACCCTGAAAGAAAATCCTGAATGGGTTCCAACTTTTCGACATGAAGATTGGCACAGGGATCAAAAGAAACTGAATGCATATCCTGACTAAGAACCTCCGCTCCTATATATGTACGAGTGTATGAAGCAGTGCGGTTAGATCCGGAGGCAGCCTTACGGTCATTGCTAGGGAAGAGATCCCTTAAAAATTGATAACCCAGTGTCGGTCCCTTCGGCATCTACCAATCCAATGGTGAATATTGTATGGTAATTCTGGAAATCCTGAGGATCAGAAATTCTGATTTACCAACTTACAACTACAAGGTATGGCCAAGCTGAAAGGGTCAACGGCTGACCGGACCATAGATCAGCTGTATCTATTATAAATTAGAAATCACTGACTGCGCACTGACACAGCAAATTAACCAAAACCAATTTTCATCTACAATTTGAAATGGATATGAAACCTCAAAAGAATCCAATCTATAGATGAACTGGAGGACGAACAAATCTGATGCCTATAGAACTTGTATCTAACCAGTCCCGAAGCTAAAATTAATCAGCACAAGGACTTTATGTTTTAGTAGACAAACTGTCTAGCAATCTTCAGCCACTGGATGGTGGACCACTACTAGTGCGGAATTTTTGAAATTTCCGATATTGCCGACTTAACGGGATGCTTCGAAATTATACTTTCTAAGTCAGTGAGTAATAGGGCATATATAGTCTCTTATGTCAAATTATTAGTTTAAACCATTTCTTATAAGTCGATAGAACCTTGCGGATCTCCAATAGACCATTGACTTAAGCCTTCCCTGGTTACAGAAAGTAATTTTCAAATATATCCTACGACTAGAGGTAACATTCCCAATAAATGGATTAAAGTCAAGGTCGCATTCCACCCTAATGAGGAAAGACGCTCACCTCACAATGAAGTCGAAAGACCTTAGACCAATTACTGATTAACATGCATATTGAAAGGGCAAATCTGTGGAGGACGTGTATTTCTAGGTGCTGAAAATGTCAAATTCTAAGAGTCTGTCAAAAAGAATTATCAATGCCCCTCTGAAGGAGTTCGCTCCGTTCTACTGAATATATATAGGTGCTTGGGAATGAGGCATATCGTTTTCATTTATGTAAGTAGGAAATCCATTTTCAGCGGCGACGAACAAAACAACTGGCTGGCAACTGGCAGTCGTGCTTTGTACCCCTTAAAGCCACTTCTAAAATCTAAACACCTATCAAGTGTCGTGAATCAGAAGTTTTACAAAGCGTTGATCAGACCCGTTGTTATATGTTTGAATGTGAAAGTTGGGCACTGACTTATCAGTACGAGAGATGGCTCCTTATATTTTTGAGAGGCCCAAAACGTAAAACAGATGGTACTAACCGAGCTCTGTACAATATCGAGATCAAAAATTTGATGAAGATACTCGATATTGTAAATGAAATAAAATCTCAGCGAAAAGGCTGGCTTGATCATGTTCTGAGTGCTGATCTGGATCGTTCATTGTGTAGAGATCTCTGATAGGAGAGCCACCATATTGTAGGTGCAGATGTCGATGGTTCCACGTGTTGAGAACGACTTGGCTTCTTCAGAATGCCTAAGACAGTATGAAGACCAAGCTCAGGATTGAAACCGTTGGGGCCAAATTATTCACACAGCAAGGGACAAGTAATTGCGTTTAAACACTGTTTGTTATTATTAGGATACATTTCACATGTACGTACAGACACCGGTTCTACAGGCTTTTCCGTGCTTCACCGCATCTAAACAACAAAAATGCGATAATGGCAGGTGTCCCTTGTAACGATTCTATATGCACAACATCCTATTTCTTATGTATAGGCTCGGAGCGTATCGTACAATGGATCAGCTACATCTATAGATAATTCACAACTATATGCCAGTAAATGAGTAGTTATTGTATGCCCGTTGACTGCCGCTCTAAATCAAGATTCATTAGCAGCGAAGATTGTACTAAACGAATGTCGTGGACTGTTTCTCTGTATCCCATGCCCACAGTTTGTTCGATTTGGCGATTTCACCTAATTTAACTGATTCTTCCAACATAACTGGATTCAAAGTTAATCGATAATCTCATATATTCCTGGAGTGATTTTTAGTTTTTTACAGACATGGAGCAGGTCCTGGTTCTGTGGACATTTCATTTCTTATATTAACAGAGATACAATAACAAAAAAATCGTGTTTCTAGCATTTGTATATAGTTCTTGAGTTGCAATATGCACACAGCCATTCGAGAATAATCGCACATCTGTAAATAGCAAACAGTTTCGAAGTGTTAAATAACAGGACCTCCTCTTCTAACACTTAAATTATTTATACCTAAGTGTTTACTACCTACCACATGGAAAATGTACGTTTTGACAAAATTTATGTTTTGATGGACGACGAAATTAAATTTGAAACAGTTTAAATTGTATCTTGCCAAAAATAGTGACAATGCAACCGCTAAATCAAGCGAGTTGCTGTTGTGAACTCAAAGAGTCAGAGTAATTTAATCCAATTGGACCAACATCGCACAGTGTATGGTGAGAATGAACCTGTCAACCGAATGGCCAAATAGCTTTATCTATCCTAAGAACTAATTTCAATTCGATCGATTTTGTCCGATTTGATTTCATGTTAACAGTGTGAAACTAGCACTTCTGCACAGAATCTGTGGATTTGTGAAAAACTCCGATCCCATTATGTTGGCCGACATTTCCATTTCGGGTAACAATTAACTAAAATTAAATGAAAGTTAGTAGATTTATGTAACATCAAATTTTGATTTGAAAATGCATACTCATTCTGCAATTTAGTTGATCTCCACTCCATCTCCAATCTGCAAATTTTTTCCATATTTTGGCGAAATAACATTTTAGTAAAAAAAAAAAAAAATTTTCGATTGACAACTCACAACATTTTTGTTCAGTGAACTGTCACATTTAGACTCCGCGAATAAGTTGCTACCGATATACAGTTTCGCTGCAGGTGATGTAAGCTTGTCAATTATTAGTTTTAAAACAAACGAATTAAGTTATGTATGGTATGACCCAAATGTTGTCAAAGCAAAATCGTTATCTTCAATATTCTGAAGTTGTCCGTCGTTGCTGCGTGCTTATCAGGATTGCATATGTATACAATACCGCGTGCCCAAAATTCGATTGATAAGAAATCGAATAGCGCATATACCAATACATTTACGTAATTGCTTGATACAATCTGTTTTCTTGAGTATCCTACTGTTGAATATTTTACCATTTTGCCGAGGTATATAAATTTTTCGTTCGATATCTGGATCTACCTCTTGTCTTGTAGAATACCCAGCCATGTCGTCATGTGCCTATACAATTCCCAAAAAATTTATAATTACGCGATCGATTTGATATTTATAGAAATTATTTGCTATATATGCTATCCGATTTCTTATCAATAAATTGTTGAGCACTCGGTAACAGTAAACAAGTATTTGTAATTTCTTATGTATACCTTGCAGCAGATAAGCAGCCACGACACAACTTATTGATGATAACGATTTTGCTATAAATGATATTGTTGGACAAGATATATAAACTCGCAGTTAAGCTTTACTCGTGTATAAATCAATTCGTGTGTTAACCCATATAAAAGTGACAAAGTGAATAAAATCATGAAGTTCAAAATAAATTGTTCGCCACATCTCAAGATGCAGGAAATTACGAAAAAGTTGTTCAACCGTAATTTCCTGTCTGACGTACGATTTTGTGTGGGCGATAATATCATCTATGCACATTCCCTGGAGCTCATGAAGCGGAGTGTTGTGTTCGAGCGCCAATTGGAGGAAACGTTAGGCGAAAAAAAGTTGATTCCGATCACCGATTGCACGTACGAGAGTTTCCTGGAGTTTGTCCGTTTCATTTACACCGACGAATGCAAGATTAATAACGGCAATGGGATGGAGTTGTTGAAATTGGCAATCAAGTACCAGATAATAATTCTGGAGAATCAGATTATTAATTCATTAAATTCGAATGCATGGAATTTGAAATTATTTGAATACTGCGTCGTGGAAAAATACCAAATACCACGCGGTCGAATTGATCGAACGTTGTCTGTGTATTTTGGATATTACTTAAGACACAAAACATTTAACACTCTCCATCCGAATGCTGTAAACGAGATTTTACAATTTGATGAAATCGAAGAAGGCGTGACCGAAGTCCAAATATTCAATGCATTGGCTGGTTGGATGGATAACTATTGCAAACAGCATGGAATGTCATTATCCCAAGGGCGACAACGATTCGATGACCTCGTTAAGAAAATTCGCTTCCCAGTGATGACAAATGATGAGATACGTGAGTGTGTCAAGAAATATCCCGGACTACTAAATGAAAGTGATTGTATTTCAATTGGGAAGCAGATCGTAATTGGGAGCGAGAATGGAAACGATTTATGGACATCAAAACTTAGAACTAACTACGAATCAAAAGACGAGTGGAAAGAATTCAATCGTGACCATGTATTTGAAACTAAATTTTCTGTTTTACACGAAACGATTTTAAATGGAATTCGGATTGCCTATGAACGGAAAAGGAACGATATCGAAGTAGAAATTACGGCAAAAGCTGTCGTATGTAACGAATGTGAGAAAGTTGTATTCAAACCATCTATTTCTGTAATCTGGTCTTCCATGGTAATCAATCTTGGTGATTCAATAATTTTGAAACCAAATGTTGAATACACGATCGCTGTTAAATATTTGGAGACAACAGATGAGCATATATCGATCTGGTGCAGAAGAGAAAATGTAATGCTCCAATACAATGACCCAGACAATTCCATTCAAATCATCAAAGCGGGGGACAATATGGTGGAGTTGATATTTAAGGCAACCGGCGAGTAAAGGTTACAGGGATATCGTTTATTGTTCAACAATAATGTTTCAAATACAATTTTAGTAAAATTAATTATTCGTGTTGATTTATTTAGTTGTTGTTATAGTAATCCCATCCATTTTGCATTGATACCACGCTTTTATGGTTACAGATAAACGATCATGCATCTTAATCCATTTGAATATAGTTACGATCCTATGAGGACCTTAAATTGGGGTAATATCACTTTGTATGAAATTAATCCACTCAGATTTTACCAACACGTTGAGTGGGTGAGTTGATATGAGTATGAGGAGGAACTTAGTATCTCGCGATTCCAAATTCATCAGTCGATTCGTTAAGGTATTCCCATGAAACAAAATCCTTCTCACTCTAATCTTCCTGTTCGAAATGGAATTTGAGATCTCTGCAAGATTATGAATAACAATAAATTCATTTAAAAAAGTAAATTAATTTCTAAGTTTAATCCGTAATTTTGGAATTAAAATTTGTAATTCGAAATTTTAAAATTTTTCAATTGGAAATCTAAAACTTCTTACTTAATATTCTGTACAAATTTAATTTTATTGAATTCATTGAAATGTAGACTTTGCGAAATTATCTAGATTCAAATTGAATTTTGGAAACATTGAGAAATAGGAAGGTTGAGGTAGCAGGTAGATCCTAAGATCAAGTACCACCGCCAATTGTATTCAATTAGTTCCTACCTCACTCAGTTTTCTTAAATTTGGCAATCCGCAAGAAGGTAGCAACACAATGGTAGCTCTAATCAAAACTATCGTAAATAGAATTTCTGAGATACACAAGAACAATCTAATTATGTACTGTGTCCAAATTCACACCAAGAGATAGGCCACATTAGTCTTTAAAAGCATGTTATGGCAATTACAAGTTCTGGAATTATCAATTTTTGTAGCATTTTTCAGACAACATCAAAATATTGCGCACCATCAGAGTAATATGGTCGACGCTTTAAAAAGACAAATTTTGGAGATTTAAGACACCGAACAAACACATAATGTGACACTGGATCTCAAACGGTAACAATGGAGTTCGTACTGAAATAAATAAGTGAAGCCAGACATTGTATAAGAGAAGAGGCACGAAGTCCCATAAAGGATAAATCGCAAGTTTTGTACGCTTTTCACTAGAGCGGCAAATCTAAAAATTGTGAGGGAACACTAGCTAACTGTCGACACTAACGACCTAAATCGAGACATGTTTCAATTCAAGTCCATTAATAACTAAATAGGCAGATCCGTCAGATATAGTTTTGACTCCAAACTATTTCTTAATAGGTGATTCGCTTCTTGCCCCTCCAGAAACAGATTTATTCCTTAAAAATGTAACTCTAGGCGAGCGCTGGAAATTAGTGCAGAAGATAGTTCAACAGTTCTGTTTTATCCTTGAACTCTTTTCCTTCATGACAGCGAGCTATCATTCTTAAGTTAGCAAAAACTGAACTCAACTGATTAATTGAGTCATTAGAAGCTTTAAGTGATTCTGCCGAAAGAAAATCAAGTTATTGTTGGCTAGCAACAATTCCAATTACTCTGCCCGAGTTATAGCAATACCTAAATTAATCAAAAGGTGGATGTATCAAGGATACGGAGGTGAAACAGAAAATACCTGTCAATGGTATTTTTTTACCATGACGATTGTGAATTTGGGACGATTTAGTTGTCCGGTGGGCTTTTGATATGTGTGGAAGGTTTTTGTCCAAACGAACACCCTTCACATTTTCTCGCGTTATCTTGAAATTTGCGATGATACCGGCATAGCCAATATTCACTAGATGTTGATGTGAACTACTACGTGATCCAAAGCGCTGTTGATCGTATGTTCGCTAGTGAAATCTCTATAGTGGACCCAACCAGAGATTTTGCAATAATTGGGAGTTTACTACTGTAGAAGACGCTACTTTTTCATCGTGGTGGCGATAGAAACCTGAAAAGGCGATATCACTTTTTTTGGTGGATTTATGAAAATTCTCGATTCTTGTTCTGAAATTGATCGCCTCTTAATGACCTCATCTCGAATTATTTAAATCAGATAAGGATTTCTTTGGTTCTCTGGAAGCGTTAACATTTTATTATCGATTATTAGAAATCACGTGTTCACCCTTAAATAATTTATTTGTTTAAATCAATTTCTTATCAACACAATTTTGAGTACGAGACTATTTCAACATAACTTACTAAAAAGATAAGATTTTTTTTTTCTACTGATGTTCGAATATATAGATTATTAACTCGCATAGTTAAGTTTACTGGTTTACATAACGATAGTCGTGTGTGTGTGTTCTTTGATACTTGCTTGATCCATCCGCGTGTATAGATATTTTAACAGTTAAGTTTCAACAAAACTTTTTCACATTGCACGAAGGAATATTTTAAAAAAGCTCAGCCCAATGAGAACTAACCTGCACTGTGAGATATGCCATAAGCGCACGCTCGATGGTAGGCTTTATCCATCTACGAGAACGCAAAATGAATAGCCCAAATTCAACATTGGCCTATGAAACAAAACGTGCTTATTCGACATATAAGTAACCAAAATTTAGTTCGACTCTCATGCAAATTTTCCCTCAAATTATGACGGCACTAAACTTATTCCAACAATATGGTTTGACATTATTTAACCATCTTTCTCCTATCTCTATGTATTCACAGGTGACTCTATCTCTATGTATTCAAAGGTTGAAGCTCAGTGAATAACTGCGGGAGTGAGTCGAGATATTTGTGTGAGGAAGAAAATGTTTAACTCGAGTGTGATGAAAAAGGAGGAGCTTATATCAAAATGGCGTACTTTGATTGATAGAGAGTGAAGTATAATGACCCGCAAGTATGTACTGAGCTTGAGAGTAATTTGAAATAACCTATATATTAAATTTGAACAAAATTTAAGAATTTCCGCGTTAAAAATTTCGCAAGTTCTTAAAGTTCAACATTTTTAAATAATTTTAAGAAAAATTGAAAATGTTTACCAAATAAATTTAAATAAATCGTTTAATTTAGAAATTTTGAATTATATTTTTAAATTGTGAACAATTATAACCAAGAGTCATGGTGACAGTTCCCAATAAACATTTTCTTCTGCCAATTTACTACCGACAATGATTTCCTGATAAGTAAATTTTTATGATTTGTTCGATGGGATATTAAATTATTTACTAAAGCTCAAAATGGATACAATTTTTAGAGTTCAAAATTGTAACTTAGCTAGAGTTCTTCTGGAATATATTTTAAATTGTAAATTTTATTTTAAATATTCAAAATATTTCAATTTTAGTAAGAACAATAAGATCTTTAAATAAAAAATTGCAGTACAGTATACCACCTGCGCATTGCATAGCTCCATGTCACCCTGTACAGAGACATGGAAGATGGGCCGGCCCATGAGTTCTACATTCCAATAGAGGGTCATAGATGTTTTCAATGTAATCACATATCGTAATCCCGCCTCTGTTGGGATTTGAACCCGGTACCCTTTAACCACTGCACTATTTGGTCGGTGAAAGTAATATTTATGTAAATAAAATTACAAAATTATTATTCATAATTTGTTGATATCAAACATAATTTTCTACAATTTTAATGAATTTGTACCAAATTTTTAAGAACTTTTAAAAGTTTAAGATAAAAAAATAAATAAATATTGAAAAATTTTAATTTTGTTTTAGAAATTCTTAAGAGACTTTTCTAATTGCAAAAGTTCGTTACAATTTAAACTGTTTATGTTGAAAGTTAACGTTGAAAGGGATTTGAATTTGTTTAAATTAAAATGTAGACATAATCTGAGAATTTGAGGTGGATTGAAAGAAAAGTTCATCAAAAAAATTTGCTAATATTTAGAGAATGATTGGAAATTTTTGAAATAAATTTTGGAATTCTGAATAATTAAATATTTTATTACTCTCGGTTATCATCACACATATCCTGGTAAATATTATCTTCAGTCATTATATCTCTTGTGCATTAGTCCGATATTAAATTTGCCATACAATAATTTGAAAAAATAAAAAAAAAATTTAATTTTGAAATTAAAATGCGAATATAGAAATGTTGCCAAATGCAATTCAAATTATTTAAATCCGGAAGAAATTTTGAAAATTTAAAGTAGATTAAATTAGACAAGTTTAAAATTGTTAAATTTGATTGAGGCAAGTTTCAAAATTGTAACCCAGCTAGATTTCTTCCGGAATATATTTTAAATTTTAAGTATAATTGTAATTCTTAATTTTTAATTCTAAAATTTAGTTTTAAAACACAAAGGTCTACATTCCAGCATTCCAATAACTAATAAATTGATTAAAAATTCGATTTAATTAACTCCGAATTTTAAGTATATAAATTAAAAATTTAATTTCTACAGTATTTACTTAGTTATTTACAAAATTAAAATTTATAGAATTTATAGATTTAAAACTTATTTTTTTCAAAATTTTAGATAATTTTTAAATAAATTTCTTTTTAATTTTAAAAAATACTACATTTATTTTTGAAATTATAAATTTGAAGCGGATTAAAAATATTGATAATTTTTAAAGTTTGAAAATTAAACGAAGGAAAGTAAATTTTTTTAAATCTATTGTTAATTTCAAAATGCGGAATTTAAATTCCAGTTTTTAAATTATTACTTTTAAGTTTAAAACTAAAATTTATTTTTTCTAAATCTCAATTAAAAATTACAAAGTTGATTCAGAATTCTTTATAATTTTATATTTAATTCCATAATACAATAATAATTTCTTTCATTTAATCAAAATATTTTGAAATACATGTTAGAATTCTGAATAATTAAATATTTTTTTACTCTCGGTAAAAATTATTTAATTTTTTTATGTAAATTTTGAAAATAAAATGCTAATATAGAAAATGTGCTCAATTATTCGTATAAAATTGATGAAATTTTTGAACTTGATTGAGAAAAATTTCAACATTTTCATTAAGCTTAAAATTGCACATTTTAATTTTAATTCTTAAATTATTAAAGTCCTAGAACGGAAAAAAGTCTACTCTACATTCCAAATTTATATAATTAAAACATTGTATCGTTCATACATAAAATTGTCAGAATTTTTCAAAATTCAGAAATTATTTAAAAAAAAATTCAATATTGAGATTTTTCAGGGTTTTAAGTATATTAAGATTAGTTAAAGGATGAATTTAAAAAATTTAATTTAGAATTTGTAAATTTAAAACATAATATTCTTACAATTTTAAAAAATTTTTAAATAAATTTGTACAGTGTAAAGGTTTTTTTTAAATCCGTATATACCCGTCTGAATTTAAAAAATTTTAAATTTTAATTTTTAGTGTTGAAGACAAATTCAATAATTTTTCAATTTTTTCAATTTCAATTTTTAATTTTCTATTAATTTATGCATTTATTCAAAATTTTAAATTCTTAATTATTAAATAAATGTGTACAAACAATGCAAAGTATTTTTTAAATACAAAAATTATTAAATTTTAAATTATAATTTTTAATGTTGAACAAAAATTCAATTTAAATCGAAGTGGACAAAAAATTGTGTAAAAACTATAAATGTTCACATAAAAAAAATAATTTTCAAAATTCCAGATTCAGAATTTTAAATGTTAGTGTGTAATTCCAAATAATAGAAAATTTTAGAATTTTGGAATATTTTTTGAAACAATGATAAATTTTTCGAAAGTTTTGCAAATTGTGTACGATTGTGTAAAAGTTTTAAAACTCAGTAACTTCGATCTACATATTTATAGCAATTTATAAATTAGGTTTTTAAAGTTTAAAAATTTCGAATTTTAATTCAAAAATTGTTTTTTTCATAATTAACAAATAATAAAAATTGTTAGATTTAGAATTCATAATTTTATATGACCTTGTATGTTTAATCCCAGAAACTATCAAATTCTGGGATTTCATGGAAATTAATTTAAAATAAAATTTTTGGAACTAGGTTTTATTATAAGCTATTTTCAATTTTGAAGAATTTAGAAACCAAATTTAAATAACTAAATTAAAAATTTCGAAAAGAATGTTGATACAAAAATTGTATGCAAGAATGCAGAAATCAACATTTCTGCTTCTCAATTAAAAATGTAATTAGCAAAATTTAATACTTTCTGAATTTAAACTCTAAAGACATCTCCGATAAAATTTCAAAATATTAATTAACTAAATTTTTATTATTAATAAATTATAAATAATAAATTCATCATACGATCTTCTTAATTTTTAATATTGACAAATTTAAATTCTGATTTTAAATCATAATTCAACAATAAATATGACATAATAAAAATTCTAAATATTGAAAGTTAACATTTTTTGAAATTAAATTAAAAAATTTACAAATTTATATGAATTTATATATTTTTTCTAAAATTAGTAAAGGCCTTACCTTATTGATATTAAAATTAACCTACAAAAAATGATAATTCAAGATAATTTTAAATTTTAAAATTTAAAATTTTCAGAATTTAAATTCTAATCTTTTCTTATAAAATTTCAAGATCAGAACTTAAAATATTTAAATTTCAACTAAAAATTTAATCAAATGTATTTCAATTTGACAAAAACTATATGCAAAGTTTTGTATAAGGAAAAGTACATTTTTATGTTTAAAAAAATTTGGTATTTTCAAAATATTTATAAATTATTCAAAAATTTTAATAAAATAATACATTTGTTCAAATGCAAATGTGGATTGTGAATATGGCAATTTGAAGTAAATTATAGCATTTTTAAAAAGTTAAAAATTTGAAGCAAAAAAAACTATGAATTTAAAATAAACCTCAACATTGGGTTTGTGTCCTAGCTAATCTACTTTCACACTCCTACACTCTTTTGCAATGGTAAAAATTTATAAATTATTTTTAATTTTTTTTACAAATTTTTTTGCCTGCTACTTGTATCGCCGCCATTGGTAAAAATATTGTGTGCATCATGAATGTGAATCATCTTAATATATGTAGGAAGTAAAATTTGTAATTTCGAAAGTTTAACATAAACCGTATCGATTTATCCAAAAATTTCAATTAATTTGTTTATTTAGAGGTAAACGAGTATCATCATTCTTGACAGTTTAAATATTATTTGCTAATAAACAGTTTTGAAACAGTCTATGTCAATATTTTAAATATCATTAACTCCAATTTTTTTTGTTTTATATTAAGAGTATTCTCTAAAATATAATAATTATTTGCAGAACAATGATGATTTCTGCAATAAATCGAATTATAGCCATTTACGTTTCTAGTGTACTCGTATATCCAAGCAAACAAAAATATATATTTTTCATCATGTATGAATGAAGATTGAACTAAACCACTTAAGTTAATTATAATGTTTAAATTAGCATATAATTGAATAAGAAATGTGCTCGACGACGTGCACTTGAAATAATATATTCTTATATACTCGATATATATACACTGTTGCCATGCCATCAAAAATAGGTTAGGTCACTCGCGGAAATGTTTGATATGCACAATTTTTTAAAATGTTAATTTTATTATATTTGATGTCCTTCACCTCCAGACGTATACGTAAATCTTTGAATTATTATAAACTTGAGTATTGTGTGTTTTATATATTATATAAATTAAGTACAAAATTGTGTATAAGATATAATACGCTCGCAGACAATTATTTAATAAAAATCCGCTGTTATTTTTCATATCCGGATCTCATTTTATATAAATTATATAGATTGTAGCGTTAATCGTATATTCACAATCTTAATTTTTATTTAAATTCGAGAAAAATTATTATTTGTTTAAGTAAACGTAACATAAGATGTGTGAATTTTTTCGCGTATTTAAAAATGTAAATTAAGGAAGGGCGACCATTTCGTAGAATATTATTAATTATTAATGCAGCTATTGACAACTGAGATATTTCGCAAATTTGAAAACGGTGTGAAATATTTTTAATGCGCGAAGGTTTTATATACTATCGTAACCTGCAAGTTGCATGATCTGTTCTGTTAATTTTTTTTATAAAACAATGCGCTCTTGAATTGTTTTTCACTAATTTTAAAATTGGCGAATACTCTTTGTGGGTTTTCTTTCCAAACTTAGGGTCGATAAAATCCGTGAGAAGTATATAGAAACCGACATTTAAGCTTTGAATAGAAAGATTTACTACGATTATGTTTTTCAGATTTCTTTCAAATCGGCTTTCCAAACAGATTACGAAACAACTTTAAAACATACTTCTATGAGATAATAATCGTTAAATAAACATTGTATCGCTAAGAATTCCAAAAGAGTTGGAATTCTTAGCGATACAATGTTTAATTATTAAAGTTTCAATGTTTTAATTATTTCACTGCAAGTTTAGAAAATCAAATTTTCCAGGCAACCTTCACATAACTCTTTTCTAGTGACAACTATTGGCGAAATACATCAAAATAATCCATCTCCAGAAATAACTCCTAGAATTTGATTTTATACAAAGTTCTAATTACTTCAATGAAATTTTAGAAAATCAAACTTTCCAGGCATCCCTCACATAACTCTTATCTAGTGGCAATTATTGGCGAAATAATTCAAAACAATCCAGCTCCAGAAATAACTCCTAGAATCTGATTTTATACAAAGTTTTAATTATTTCATTGCAGTTTTAGAAAATCAAATTTTTCTGGCAACCCTCACATAACATTTTTCTAGTGGCAATTATGGGCAAAATAATTCAAAACAATCCAGCTCCAGAAATGACTCCTAGAATCTGATTTTATACAAAGTTTTACTTATTTTGATGGCATTTAAAAACAAAAATTTTCCAGGCTGGCCCACTTAACACTTTTTTAATGATAAATATTGACAAAATACTTTAAAACAATCCAGCTCCAGAAAAAACTCCTAAAATAAGATTTTATACAAATTTTTATTTAATCCGTCCGATTTGGGAAACATCCCAAAATCCCTCCGTAGTTACTTTCAACTACTGGGCCAAATAAATCAATTGCTCAAATTTTGTTGTGTGTTGTAAATAAATTTTAGTGACGTCATAATAACCAGCGGTATCGATATATGTATATATTAATTAAAACCGTTTTAAAGGCCATTACTGGCCCCTTACTGAGTCAACAATTCGGCTCCAGCGGTTTCGATCCCGAGCATGGTCTTCATACTGTCTAAGACAATCTGAAGAGGCCAAGTCGTTCTCTACACCGTGGAGCCATCGTCGCCTGCAACGACCTCTGCGCCTACCATATGGTGGCTCTCCTTTCAGAGATCGCTGCACAATTCGTTCCGGATCAGCATGCAGAACGTGCCCGAGCCAGCGTACTCGCTGAGATCTTATTTCATGTACAATATCGGGGATCTTCATCAGATCTCTGATCTCGATATTGTACAGAGCTCGGTAGGTACCATCTATTTCGCGTTTTGGGCCGTAAATCACACGCATGACTCTTCTCTCAAATGTTAGGAGCCATCTCTCGTACTCATCCGTCAGCGCCCAACTTTCACATCCAAACATAACAACGGGCCTGATCAACGCTTTGTAAAGCTTCAGCTTCACGGCACCTGATAAGTGTTTAGATTTTAGCAGTGGCCTTAGAGGATACAAAGAACGACTGCCAGCTGCCAGCCGCACTTTAATATCCTCACCCACACTGTTATCGTGAGTGATAAGAAAACCCAAATATTTGAACCTCCTCACTCCCTCAAACGTGTGGTGGCCACTACTAAAATCTGGTGTGCCATTGTCCCTAAAACCAGAGATCAGGTATTTCGTTTTGGACTCATTGATCTGAAGTCCAACTGAAGCTGAAAACTCTACAAGCGGATCAAGTATTTCTTTCACTCCGTTGCTATTCAGTCCAATCACGCATATGTCATCTGCATATGCAAGCACCTGATTGGACTGGCGATATAAGATGTTACGCTGCGGTGTTTCAGTTTTACGAAAGATGTACTCCAACATGAGATTAAAGAGTATCGGGGACAGAGCATCTCCCTGCCGAACACCCGAGTTAACTACAAAACTTGCCGATAGCCTGTTCTCAACTTTAACACAGCATTGGGACTGCGTCACTGTCATCCTACATAGTCGTACCAGTTTTGTTGGCATTCCTAGGTATTCCAGGGCAGACCATAAACTCTCTCGATTGATCGAGTCATAGGCCTGCCGGAAATCCAGGAACACCTGATGTACGGGGATGGATGTCTCATAATATTTAGATAGAATCATCCGCAGCGAAAAGACCTGATCGGTGACTGATCGATTCGGACGAAATCCTCCTTGATAGTATTGTATAAATGTGTTGTTTTTATACAGAACTATATACACTCTATACGTGTGTGTTTGGGGTATTTTTCACGATTGTGAATATGAGCAGATAATGTACTTATGGATGTTATACAGTTGTATGGAACTGTATGTCATGTGGTCATGGTCTATGTTTTTGTTACGTGTTTACTGTCGTCAATGTTGGAATATTTGGACTAATCCCAATATTCTGGAGAATGTAATCAAATGTTAGTTGTGAGTAAGTTCTTTATCGACACTTGTAACTAGGGAAGCTTGAGCGCTGAAACACTCTTCCGTCTTCCCCCCTCGCTTTGCCGTACGAGGTTCGTCCGCCAATGTCGTAAAGAACGGTGCCGTGTTATGTTAGTAGGAAGTTTTTATGTTAGAACAATACCCGCTTACCACTGGTGGGGGCTTGGCAGTATTGCTTTGTTTTTATTTAGTGAGAGATACTTACTTGGTATTGGTTATTTCTTCTAGAAGAATATTTTAAATGAAAACTGGAATTTTGATTTTACTGAACTACTTTTATTTAACTCTTTTGTTATAAAATTTTGACTTATTTATACTAAAATATTCTTAAAATTTAACTTAATGTGCAATTTTGAATTTAATGACCTGAATAGCTATTTCGAAAATTATTAATTGATATTTTTCGCAGCGTAAGTATTTTGCGCATGCGAGTTTATTTGGGTTATATTTTTGTAATTTCAGCTATTACTTATTCAAAAAATGACATTTGTTAGTTTTTGTTTTAAAATTATTTTGTTCTGAATAATTATTTTAGCCTAAATGTGGAGTAGTTTTATATATTAGTAGGTGTTAACTTAAATTCATAATGGGTGTTATCTTTATGTTTAATCTATTACTACGTTATTTATGTGTTTATTATTTATCAGGGGTGTACAACACCTTCCCCCTTTATTAGTGAAATCTTCTTATGGAAGATTTCGCAGTTATGGGATACATATTGTCTAAGACTTATTACTATTATTTTTATTATTATTATTATTTTTGTTTATTATTGTTTATTATGAATTGATGTAGGTCTGGTAATTGGTTGTCTTCTGCTGGTCTTCTTGCGTCTTTTCTGCATTATAAAATTTAGTTTGGTCATGGATTCAGTATTCCATTGTTTGAATGTTGTATTGTTATATGTGGTTGTGGTTGATGTTCTGGCATCGTTTCTTGGCTGTCTACGGTCCAATCGTTATCCGTGTATGTTCAATTTTGTGGTTTGTTAGATGCGGTAAGTAGTTTACTATAGTGATTCTGTGCCAAATCTGTGCTGTTATGGCTGCTTCGTCAGTATCGTTTGTCTTCATCTTGCATTTGTTGTTGCGTTTTGCCTTGTCGTGTGCCTCATAGTTTTGTATTTGTTTTGTTGTTGTTTTGCTTACAATGTTATGTTGAATCGTGACCATGAACTATATTTTATTTTTTCTCTGGAATTTTGTCGTGTTGCATTATTGTCTTTTGTATTATATTATATTATTATTTCCTTAGGTTATTAACTTACATAATCTATATTTTGTATAAAAAAATTTGTAATCTAAGTTAAAAAAAATTTTTTATTTTTTATTTTTTATTTTTATTTTTTATATGTATATTATGCATTTTGTAATATGATTTATATAATTGAAACAATTTTGATAAAATGCATTTTCTACTTCGTGATTGTTATTGTATAATTAGTATTTATGTAATATAATTTTTGTTTATCGTATTTTTATTTTTTTTTTATTTCCGTTTTGGCTTTATATTAGGACTGCTTACGTTAAGAAAAATTTATTTTGAAATGTAATTTGAATATATAAGATTTTTGTTTTGTTTGTTACATTTGGTTTTGTCGTTTTAATCTTTTGTTCATTTTAAGTTGTATTGCGTGTACAAGTTAAGTTAATTTTTAGGCTAAGCAATGTCTTGATATTTTTTTGTTTCTTATTTTTATTTGTGTTAGATTTTTAAGTTTTTAGGTGAAGTGCAAAAAGTGTGAAATTAAAAAATTTTTTGTGTTTCTTAATGTGTCTAAAAGTGTATTAGATTTATTATTTAGAATTCTTAGTGATTTTAATTTTTTATGTGAGGTGTAAGTCTGTAAAAAAAATTTAATTTGTGAAAAAGTGTTTTGGTTTTTTTGTTTCATATTTTTATCTTTGTTATAATTTTGGATTTTTAATGTTTTTAAGTTTTTAAAAATGTGAAATTGTGTATAAAAAAAATGTTTTTGAATTGTGATTGTGCTTATGCTAGGTATGTGTTAGTTTTATGTTTTTACAACAATTTCTTAATTTTTAGCTTGTTCTTCCTCGAGTGTTAGTGTTTGTTCGATAAAGGAAAAGCTAATTAGATTTTTGAAAAATATTTCCCGTGCGCGGTATTTTCTGTCCATGTCGGTCATGGGTAGTTTTAATGTTTATTGTGTTAATATCTTTGTTTAAATTGGGTTAGTATTTTAATTTAGATTTTGGATTTTCCGAATTTTTGCGTATATGGCTTGTTTTCTCAATTGGTATGTTTGAAAAGAAAAGTCATTTTGTGGTAAGGAAATGTCCTTATATAATTTTTTATTTCTGTCGTCTGGTCATTTTGCTCGATTTTTTTTTCTTGTTTTGTAATTTGTGTACTGGTATGGGGAGTTAGGTACATATGAGGTGCTGATAGGAGTTGTGTATTTTGGTATTTTATCTTGATTTGTTTGATTTGAATTATGACTCTTAGGTAGGTACGTGTTTTTTAATGTTTTTGAATTGGGAAGTTGAAGTTTTTGTTCGTTAATTGTTTCTGTTATACTGCTATGTCGCTCCTTATTTGGATAGACTCGTTCTATAGGCTCATTTTCGATTATAGGGGGGTTATTTGCTGTTAGATGTGATTTGTGTTCTCTTATTGTCGGTGTAATTTTGTCGCGATTTGTTTTATATTTTGATATTAGCTTTATTTGTTTGGGTTCTGCTAGTTGGAATAAGTCTGCTAGTACGTCTTCTTGTTCGTCAAAGATATTACTTTGTTCTGGTTTATTTGTGTCATTCCTTGTTGCTTTGCAGGTATTTTTTTCATCCGAGTTTTCGTGTATTGTGTTTCTTTCGTGTAGTTGAATTTGTTCGTTTACTCTGGATTTGGGTTCTTGGGGTGGGTTTTGTTTGTTTAGTAGGGACAGTCTGGGAGCTGGGATAGGTTTGAAATTGATTTTTCGAGTTGGTTCTTGTGTGCTTGGTTTGATATTTGTATTGTTTATTTCGTTTATTTGGTAAGCGTCTGGGCTTGTTTGGTTTGTGTCTCTTTGTGTTTCCTTAAATTCTAGTATTTGCGTTAGTCGGGCAACGGCTTGGTGTGTCGGGCTGGCGACTGTTTGAGTTTCTTTAATATCTACGTTTTGATTCGTTCGGTTAACGTGAGTGGTTGTACTCGGTCAGTTAACTTGAGAATCTTGGTTTGGTGTCGGGCTGGCGACTGTTTGTGTTTCCTTAATATCTATGTTTTGATTCGTTCGGTTAACGTGAGTGGTTGTACTCTGTCGGTTAACTTGAGAATCTTGGTTTGGTGTCGGGCTGGCGACTGTTTGTGCTTTCTTAATATCTAATTTTCGCGTTGGGCTGGCAACGGTTTTGTGTGTCGGGCTGGCGACTGTTTGTATTTGCTTAATTTCTATGTCTTGATTCGTTTGGTTAACGTGAGTATTTGCACTCTGTCGGTTAACTTGAGAATCTTTGGGATTTTGTCTTGTGTCTTCCGTGTTTGCGTACGGTTTTGTTGGTTTTAGGTATATTCTTGGAATTATACCCATTGGGAGAGAATATTCATGTCCGTTTGTTATTTGCGTTTGTTGTTCATCGTTGTTTGTGGCTGGATCCAACTGCGGCGGCTCTCCTACTGCTGGCTGGATCCTTGGTCGTTTCCCTGGTTTCTATATTGCCTACCTCTGGCATTGTTCTCCATCGGCTGTTGAATGACTGTGTTGAGCTTCATTGTGTTGAATTCGCTTCCTAGGTTCTCCACTTCATTTGGTTGTCGTTGGTTCTGGTATTGTCCCGTGTTGTAGGTTTTGTTTGTATTGAATTTGCTTCGGCACTCGTTGAATGTGTGTCCCTTCGTTGTTTTGCAGTATGAGCAGTATTTAGGGGGTCTGTCTTGGTAATTTGGAATTGTAGGTTGTCGGTATGTTGTGAAGTTATTTTGTTGAGGTGGAGTGTATGTTGGGGTGTTTGAAAATTGTCTGGGTGGTGTGAATTTGTTCTGTGGGAAGTATTGGTTGTTCTGTTGCCTTTGGGCTTGATAATTGATTGGTGTATTTTGGTAGTATGGTTGGTTTGTTCGGTATTGATTATTTTGGTGTTGAATGTTTCTTTGTCCCTGTTCTCTAAATATCCTGGTGCGGCATATATCCCATGTGTGATTTGGTTTTTGACAGTAGTTACATATTATTTGATTCCTTCTAGTTATAGTTTCCATGTGTTGATTTTGCTTTGATTGTAGAGTTTGTGGTTGTGGTGGGATTACATGTTGATGTGGTTCGCCAGTTATTATTGTTAGTATTTTCTCTATTCGCTCCGTTTCTTCGATTATTTTGTCTATGTTTGTTGCTGCGATTGTTGCTACTTTTTCTTTCAATATTGTATTTGTCAGTCCTCTTTTGAATATTTCCACACTACTTGCGTCTAGGTGGTTTGTGTAGGTGTCGTCCAAGTTTGCTAATTCGTACTTTGATCTGTAGCCACTTTTGTATAGGTCTAGTGCTTCGCTTAGTCTGTAGCCGTAACTTTTGATGGACTCTCCGTATTGCTGTCGTATTTTCGTGTAATTGTTTTCAAGTTCTGTCAATGAGTATACTGGATTGTACATCTTTTTCAGAGTAGTTTTCAATGTTGGGTAGTCTTTTATTCGTCGTCTATGTATCCTGGTGAAAGCGGTTCCTGTTAGCCGGTACTTGATGATTCCGTTGAATTCTTCCTTTTCGTCATTTGTTTCCAGTCTATTGTAGATGTTATCTGATGCTCCGAGGAATTTCGCAAGGCTGGTTGCGGTCCGTGCCGGGTCGGTCTCGTCACCACTGAATTCTGGTACAAAGCTAGTTATGCTTTGATGTATTTGTTGTGGATTCATTTTGTTTGGTTGTTGCGTATTACGGGTGTTAGTTACGTTTTTAGGTTGTGGTGTATGTGGAATTTGGATTGTAGGAGTAGTCGGTGTTCTGTCGTTAGTTTTGGTTGATGGAAGGTCGTCTGTCACTTCGATTTTTATTGGTCGGGAGACTTGTGTATTGTAGTTTTGTCGTGAAGCCTTACTACGAGTATTGTGTACTGTTGGTGTGTCGTTAGCTTGTTTAGTTGGGGATCGCGATGTCAAACCGGATTTTGATGCGAATGGTGAGTCGTTGAACATGTGGGGTTTCTGTTGTCTAATTATTACTTAACTAATTCGCCACAGGTGCGAATTTCGGCAGCGCCAATATTGTATAAATGTGTTGTTTTTATACAGAACTATATACACTCTATACGTGTGTGTTTGGGGTATTTTTCACGATTGTGAATATGAGCAGATAATGTACTTATGGATGTTATACAGTTGTATGGAACTGTATGTCATGTGGTCATGGTCTATGTTTTTGTTACGTGTTTACTGTCGTCAATGTTGGAATATTTGGACTAATCCCAATATTCTGGAGAATGTAATTAAATGTTAGTTGTGAGTAAGTTCTTTATCGACACTTGTAACTAGGGAAGCTTGAGCGCTGAAACACTCTTCCGTCTTCCCCCCTCGCTTTGCCGTACGAGGTTCGTCCGCCAATGTCGTAAAGAACGGTGCCGTGTTATGTTAGTAGGAAGTTTTTATGTTAGAACAATACCCGCTTACCACTGGTGGGGGCTTGGCAGTATTGCTTTGTTTTTATTTAGTGAGAGATACTTACTTGGTATTGGTTATTTCTTCTAGAAGAATATTTTAAATGAAAACTGGAATTTTGATTTTACTGAACTACTTTTATTTAACTGTTTTAATTATTGACTTCGATTACCAACTCTCTTTTGTTATAAAATTTTGACTTATTTATACTAAAATATTCTTAAAATTTAACTTAATGTGCAATTTTGAATTTAATGACCTGAATAGCTATTTCGAAAATTATTAATTGATATTTTTCGCAGCGTAAGTATTTTGCGCATGCGAGTTTATTTGGGTTATATTTTTGTAATTTCAGCTATTACTTATTCAAAAAATGACATTTGTTAGTTTTTGTTTTAAAATTATTTTGTTCTGAATAATTATTTTAGCCTAAATGTGGAGTAGTTTTATATATTAGTAGGTGTTAACTTAAATTCATAATGGGTGTTATCTTTATGTTTAATCTATTACTACGTTATTTATGTGTTTATTATTTATCAGGGGTGTACAACAATAGTCACCAACCAAACCCTCCGCTAGAGGAGTGATTCTATCCAATACAATGTATGACAGTAACTTGTACGCTGTGCAAAGGAGGGTTATACCGCGATAATTCTCACACTTCAAGCGGTCTCCCTTCTTGAAGATGGGGCATATCGCGGCCACTTTCCATTCGTCAGGCATAACTTCGGTTCGCCATACTAATCGAATAAGGTCGAAAAGACAGTTCAACAAAGTATCCCCTCCGAATATCAAGAGCTCCGAATTAATGCAGTCCACTCCAGGTGCCCGGTTTCGTTTCAATCTCTGCATGGCTTTAGTAAATTCCTCATGGGATGGCTCCTCAGTGCAAATCTCCGCAGTCTGTGTTAGAGGTGGCTCAACAACAGTCTGTGACGCATGATGGACATCAAGCAGGTCAGTAAAGTGTCCACTCCATGCGTCAAGTACTGCGTCGATGTTGACACAGAGGTTAATGTGTTGTTGATGAGATGTATGTGTTTGTGAGGGAAGAATGTGCTTGCTACTCTAAGATCATGAGCAACCGCAAAGTACATCATTCTCTCACCATTATCGGTCGCAGTTTCGTGTCGGGAGTACGGACCTATGTTTTCACACAAGTCGGTCTGATTTCTGCCAGCTCTAGCATTAAAGTCCCCAATTACCATTCTAACATCGTGTTCGAGTATAGATCCCATCAGATCTTTCAAGTCATTGTAAAATGAGTCTTTATCTTGGGGCTGGCTGACTTCTGTGGGCGCATGTACACAAATTATCGACAGGTTAGCTAACTTCATGCGCAAGCGAAGCTTACACAATCGGTTATTGACTGCTTGGAAATCCAAAACAGCGTTCTTTACCTGCGGCCCAAGAAGAAATCCAGCTCCAAGATTTCCGAGGTCATCTCCACTGTAGAACAACGTATAGCCCTGGGACACATGGTCTCCACTTTTAGGCCAGCGAGTTTCTTGAAGAGCAACGAGTTCCAGCCGATACTCCTTCATGCACGTGATTAGGCCCTCTAACGCTCCTGGTTTCCTTAGTGATTGCACGTTCCACGTGCCGATCCTAAATCTCGTGTCCGGGTACTTGAGCGGGGGTCCGGTGTTTTTTTGGCGGTATCCATTTTTCTTTTTGTTGACTTTATAAACATCATACACACAACTTTATATACATATATATATATATATCGTTGCACTATTTTTTTTGGTTATTTATAGACGAAAACATAACGAAATAATCTTCACTCGTAAGATCTTGATGATCTGGCTTGCAAAGCAATTTATGATCTATCCAATAGTTGAGTATCGAGAACATTTGACAACGAATTTGATGGAATATCCCTTTGAATTGAACATGTACAGCGCTCCGATTTTCTTCTGAAGAAGCAGGTTGAGAAATAATTTTTTAAATATCTTCCACCGTTCGAGTATATGAAATACATAAACTAGCGAAAACTATTTCAGGGTCTGGATGGATATCTAGTATGGACATGGTGCGATTAACTCCTCAAAAACACTTGTATCTTGGCAGAAGATTGTACAGCAAACTCATATCAGCGCTTTGTTTTATGTGACACTTTATAGGGAAATTTGGTTTGCTCGTAAACGGAAATTGGAGTAAATCGAGTGGACCCTCATATATCAAGTCACAATATAGGTACATAGGACCTTGATGCCATGTTGTTACACTTTTCTAATAAAAAGAAAGTAAGAAAACTGTTGAGACCACTTCAAAAGGTATGTTGAAAACATATTGCTGAATACGCCGAATTCTTAAACAAATTTTTTAGACATTTTAACAAGGTTCTAAACCGAAAGCTCGTATTTTCAATACAAACTTTAATATTTGTAAGAGCAATTAGCTCATAGGCTTTGGAAGATTTTAGTGAATTTAAAAACTATAACTTAATTAGTAAATTCCTAATAGTAAAACCCTTACTTTAGTACTATAGTTAATCTTATTGTGTTTGCTCATTCTAACTATTTAAATCAAGAAAGCTCTACAACTGAGTTTACTTAAATACTCAAAGACCAAGTTCCAAAATCTCTATAGTAAACCAACCTTATTAAACCCCAGTTTTGTTGAACAGCTTATATTTGAAATATCGTTCTTCGGATTAAGCTTTCAAACGAGCTTTGGCGTAACACCACATTCATCTGTGTTTTTAAGACGTTCCAACATACTTGAATTCAATCTTTAAAAATTGAGGAAAGAGTGTTTTAATATTGGTGGGTACTCATGTACTCGCTGAGCTTTATAAAGCTTTTCAGAAATTGCGAAATTTATCATTAGTCGAATGTTTCTTCAGTTTTGCTCAACTTCTTATAGGAATATAAGAAGGAGAAATTATATAAGAATCACATGCCTCAGTATTCAGAAAGCTTTAAAATAATCGAAAGCTTATTAAGTATCGGTTCAAAGCTTGAGAAAAACAACAACGGTATCAAAATATTCCTGAAAGAAATACGAATTATTGTTAGGCATTTTAATAAGTTATTAAATTGGAAAGCTTTACTACAATTTTTTGTAAAAGCTCTACTAAATTTTAAAATTTGTACAGCTACCATTTTTGTTTTTCAATTGGTCCTGACTTCATGTCCTCGATCTTCACGCATTCAGTGCTTTGTTTTATTATTGCTTCTTTAATGTCCTCGATCTTTCCCATGCGGTCAAGGTCGTAAATGATAACTCTTGACAGCTGCTTTTCTGGTAGCGATGCTACCAAGCCGGCAGTTTTAAGTTCCTCATTTACTAGGAAGAATTCAATATCTTCCTTTTTATCCGTTTCAATCAGAACACCATCTTTGCCGTTGCTTACCTTTTTCACCGACACATTTCCCGTCGCTTCTTCCGCACTTCTTCACTAATTGTGAATGAAGTCTCCCTACCAGCCATTGCTTTTACAGTGACAACTTTGGACGTTTGGTATTGGGTCTTTCGAGTTATTAGCCGCAGTAGGTGTGGGGGCGGTTTGGCGTGGGAAAATTTGTAATTTGACACCTGACCTTGAAATTTGACACCTTGAAATTTGATACCTGTGGGAAAAAAAAAAAAAAAAAAAAAAAAATTTGTAATTTGACATCTGTGGGAAAAAAAAAAAAAAAGTGAAATTTAATACTGCGGAAATAAAAAATATTGAAATTCCATTAAAGTCAATGACCCTAAAAATTTGCACAAGGTCATTGACTTTTATGGAATTTCAATATTTTTTATTTCCGCAGTATCAAATTTCACTTCCAAGAATTGTGACGTCATAGCATTGTGGGAAAAAATCGGATGATGTGGAAAGTATTAAAATTCTAAAAAAAAATTATAAAATTAAAAAAATTAAAATATATCGATAAAAAAATAGGTACGAACTCGGTGCGGAGCGGCGGTATTATGAGGGTTGTACTTTTAGAATGTAGTAAAGGTTTTTAAAAATAAAAAATAAAAAATTGAAATTTAACACTATTGATATCTGAATAATATGATTTGTCGTTGTTGTTTCGTATGAACACGATCAAACATGAATTTTTGTTTCTGTAAAATATTAATGTATTCATCATAACAACAACAACGAATCTGCTGGATGAAAATTGAACTAATATAATATACCTATAATATAGATATCGCATACACAAAAAAAAAATTTACATGTTTTCGGCATTGTATTGATGCGATTGAAATTCTATAAGTAGGAAAGATAAAGAATTATTATTATTTTTTTTAATTGCGAGATGATGTCTGTCTATCTGACTACAACCTTGATTTTATTATTGAAATTTAACGATAGTAAAGGTTTAAAAATAAAAAGTGAAATTTAACACTATAGATATCAGAATATGATTTGTTATTGTTTTGTATGAACGTTTTGTTGTATATGGATATTAGAATATATTATGTTGCACACTCACATAGATAAATATCGGAAGCAAGATTTTTTTGTTGTTGTTTCTGTTTTTCGTATATGCATATCGGATGGAATGAAATACAAACAAACAAATGATCAAACAAATAAATACATATACATGTATATTACCAGGCTGGACATTATCATACAGAATAAAGATGATCATACAAGAATTTTTAGTTACAATTTCTGATATAACTTAAAACGATATCGTTTTGGAAATTACTTTAAACTGATATACATATGTATGTAAGATGCATTGTACAAATGTATATTTAGCACGAATAAAAATGTATCTATAGAATATACATATACATATATATATACATATGTATATAAATTGTACAAATTGAATTTAAAAAATTAATAAAAAAATAATTTAGAAATAAAAATATTTTAAAACTAAAAAAATAATATCTAAAATATCTGTTGGGTGAAAATTGAAACAATATCTGGAAATATCGACCAATGTGATCGTACAAAAGATGAATATGATTTGTTGTTTTGTATGAACACGATCAAACAAGAATGTTTTTTTTTTGATATTAGATCTTAGAGATTTTTGTTGTAATTTCATTTTTGTGTTTTTAAAAAAATATTAATGTACATATTATAACAACAACAAATCTGTTGGATGAAAATTGAAGTGATATAATATAGATAACACCTACACAAAAATTTTTATTTATTTATTTTCGTGTACATAGACGATATGTATTGAAATTCTCTATGTAGGAAAGATAAAGAATTAATTGTTTTTTAATTGTAAGATGATGTCTGTATCAGACTACAACCTTGATTTTTACTATGTATACTAATCCACATAGTTAGTGACCATAATTTATCAAAATTAATTTTTCCTATTAATTAGAAACATAATTACTAAGCATGAATTATAACAACAAATAATTTTTGGTTGTTGCTGTTGTAAATGGATGTTAGAATAAATTATGTTGCACATTCACACAGGTGAATATCGGAAGCAAGATTGTCGTTTATGTTTTTTGTATATGAATATCTAATGGAATGAAATAAAAATGAAATGAAAGCTGGACATTATCATTCAGAATAAACATGATCATACAAGAATTTTTAGTTACAATTTCTGATATAACTTAAAAAACGATATCGTTTACGAAATTACATTGAACTGATATACATATTATGTATGTATGATGCATTGTGCACGAATAAAAATTTATCTATAGAATATACATATATATAAATATAAGTGTTTCGCGGGTTTTGGGTGAAAATTGAAATCATACAAAAGATCATACAAAAGATGAATATGATTTATTGTTTTTGTATGAACACGATCAAACAAGAATTTTTCTATTAAAAATTGTACAAATTGAATTAAAAAAATTTATAAAAAAAATATATTCTAAAAACTATATTCTAAAAAAAAAAATAATTTAGAAAAAAAATTATTATTATTTCAAAAATTACTTTCAATTAAAAAACCTTCACAAATTTAAATTAATTATTTTTCTATATTACATTACATAAAAAATGTAACATATAAAAATATGTAATATGAAATAATTTATTCTGTAAATATAATTATAATTTATTCCTTTTAGAAATTTTCCGCATATAACAACTTTTTTTATTTTAAAAAAATCTTAAAATGTGATATCATAACAACAATAAATCTGTTGGGTGAAAATCGAAACAATACCTGGAAGTTTCGACAAATATGATCGTACAAAAGATGAATATGATTTGTGGTTTTGTATGAACACGATCAAACAGGAATTTTTCTGTTTTTAAAAAAAAATTATACAAATAACCTTATGTATACCAACACACTTCTTTTTAAATATGGATTACTTTTAATATACTATTACGAACGATTCTTAGTACAACTAAAAAGATAGTTACTGCTCTAAATTTTTTCGAAATTAATTTTTCCTACTAATTAGAAACATAATTACTAATCACGAATTACAACAAAAAATTTAGGTCACTAACATTATGTAAACTTATTTTCGTTGTGTATTTTAAGTTATACGAATAGAAGTGTCCTATTGAAAAAGTGTATCGTTGTTGAAAAAAAAAAAATACGGTACAAATTCGAAAACTTTTCTAGTTGTAAATTTTAACACCCATTTAAAAACAAAAACATTTTTTAAGAGAAGACAACGAGTAAACTCATTTAGAAACAACCATTTACAGAGATCGGTCGCTTAAGAGTATTTGGTTCTGATTTTTAAAAATAAAAATATTTATCAAAATAATAAATAACACTCTCTTCATAATGTCAATCGATAAACATCAAGTTGCACGCCTAGTCTCGAAAATTATATCTGAAGAGTTTATTCGGGAAGGAATGTATGGAGTCTGTCTGCCTGCGTCTTTATTGCTCTTTGACCATTTAAAGAATTTTGGTATTAAAATGATGTATGGAAAGATGGTATACGATAATTTGGTACTTGCACCTATACATATATGGACCGAAATTGATAATGTGAAATATGATCCGACAATTGCTATCAATGAAACATATCTGACACAAGAAGAAAAATCATTTTTTGATGCAACAGAGTATAAATATTATTCAGAAGACCCAATTTTTACGAATCCGGAAGATCATGCTATAATGAATGTATTCTATGAAGTAAAACATACACAAAATGTTGCTGATTATTTTGAGGTATCTCCACCAATATTAAAAACTATTAGAAATAGAATTAATGATAGAGTTAAGATAATCTTAAAACAACACACAAAAACATAAAAAAATAATAAACTTAAATCTTAACTTATGTGTTTCATTTTTTTTTTGTTTCGGTATTATTAATAGTATTATATTATGTTTTTGTTATTATTTGATTATTTTTCTTATAAATATTAGTTTTTAATTTTATATTGTTATTTTATAATAAAGTTTTTATAAATTTATTTCTATACTTTACTGAAATTGATTTGTGGAAAAACAATTTAAAAAAAAAAAAATTTGTTTAAAATAACATTTGCAAATTCACGTTAATAAAAATTAATTTAGAAAATAAAGAAAATTCCGCACACACAATATTTTATTTTATTTTAACTATAATGAAAATGATTAAAATATTTATCGAGGGACAAAACAAATTATATAAAATAAAACTTATTTATAAAAAAAAATTAAAAAATTAATTATTTAAAACAAAAATTTGTAAAATTAGAAAATTATTCGTCGATTTGTAATACATGCTTTCTATATGTAATATTAATTAAAAAATTAGTATAATTTATTCTATAAGTATAATTTTAATATATGTATATGAAGAAATTTTCGGTACATAATAGTAGAAAAACATTATAAAAAAAAATTTAATAAAAAAAATTGATAATGAAAAATAAATAGAAAAATTATAAAAAAAAAATATTGATAATAATAATTTTAGACAAATGAAGAAAATCTCAATGTAATGGAAAGGTGGAATTCCGTAACCAAAAATAAAAAAAATAAAAAAATAGAAAAAAATGTAAATAACAACACTAAAACGTTGTTTGATATGGATTTTTTACAGTTTGTTAAAATTCAAGATCTGGCAAGGCAGTGAGCAGGAGGATGAAGAGGAAAAGCTGCGAAGAAGAAAGAAAAGTTTTTTTTTTTAAATGGGTAACAAGAAACATGATGATTCTAATTATCTTAAGCTTTGTAGAATTTAATTCTGAATAAAATATTAAACAGTATATGTATGCATGTTTGCAGTAAATAATATTAATAATAACAAAATATAGTATTATGTAAAAATAAAAATAAAAATAAAAACAAAAAAAAAATATATATATATCTGATTTATTATTTTTATTTTTTTACATAATACTATATTTTGTTATTATTAATATTATTTACTGCAAACATGCATACATATACTGTTTAATATTTTATTCAGAATTAAATTCTACAAAGCTTAAGATAATTAGAATCACCATGTTTCTTGTTACCCGTTTAAAAAAAAAAAAATCTTTTTTTTCTTCTTCGCAGCTTTTCCTCTTCATCCTCCTGCTCACTGCCTTGCCGGACGTCCGACGTCGGACGTCGCACCTTGGACGTCGGACGTCCGATGTCCAACGTCTGAATCCGATCGCTCCCTGAGGTTTTTATTTGAAAGTATTTTTATTTTTCATATAAGAATATTTTGTTTTCTAAAATTAATTTTTTTTTTATAATTTTTTTTCTATTCTCATTTTCCAAATATTTTTTTTTAAGTATACATTGTAAAAACAAGGTTGTAGTCTTATACAGACATCATCTTACAATTAAAAAATAATTAATTCTTTAAACGTCAATGCTTTATAATGCAAATAAGGTGGATAGCGTACGGTACCAATGATCATGCATTAGATTCAAGTATAAATTATAGATTCAACTATAAATTATAGACGATTACATCAATTTTTATCAAACATAATAAAAGACATCAAACACTCTGGTCTATCAAACATTGTGTATGTAGCTTTAACTGAGAGTAATTTTTTTTATTATAACAACATCATCCTCCTCAAGTAATAAGCAATAAGATTTTGCTTTTAAACTACTTAACAGAGAATAATTTTTCAGAACATTCATCTTTGAACGTGCCTAAAATTTTTTTTTTATTTACCATTGGTAAACGATATATGTATGTTTTCGATAGAATAATCTCAAATTTTATATTTACATCAGGTTTTTATATTATCTTTGTAGAAACTTGCATACGATCTCTATTGTGTTGTTGTTTATACTAAATATCTTATCGAGTTTCTGATTGTGCTCATCAGTCATCATCATAGAGGTAATGAGTTTAAAATGTTTATAAATACTGACTTCAAGCCTGATAAAATTTATAGTAAATTGTTAAAACTGATACAATAAACAAGTGAATCATTTAAAATTAGAAGTAGCAAAGATGTCTACTAATCCGTTCGTAGATTCAACAAACTTTCGAAGTAGTAATATCGAAACTGACTTAATACATTTTCCTGATGATCGTAGACGAGAAATAGATCATACGACATCGAAAACCTGTTCAAAAGATTCCAATAAAGTAAACATGAGTTGTTGTGATTTGAAGTATTATGATAATGTTCCGTACATGAGGAAACTAGAAGATCGGTTAAATTCATTCCATCAATCTCCATGGAAGAGGTATTTGATTGATCACGAAGCAGTATCGTCGGCCGGATTTTACTACACAGGTATAGATGATAAAGTGAAATGTTTCAGCTGTGGTGGGGTTCTAGGTGATTGGAATTTCACCGATAACCCTTGGGAAGAACACGCTTTTTGGTTCCCGGAATGCAGCTTTCTCCGACAAGAAAAGGGATTTGGGTTCGTCGCTAGTGTCAAGAAGAGATGGGCTCAACACTTAAATATACTGCAATGTAATAGAGACAGAATTGGATGATTTAATAATTTTGTAAAAAATAAAATAATTTAAAAACACGCATTTTATATCATACATATATGAAATAAAAATAATAAATCAGATATATATATATTTTTTTTTTGTTTTTATTTTTATTTTTATTTTTACATAATACTATATTTTGTTATTATTAATATTATTTACTGCAAACATGCATACATATACTGTTTAATATTTTATTCAGAATTAAATTCTACAAAGCTTAAGATAATTAGAATCATCATGTTTCTTGTTACCCATTTAAAAAAAAAAACTTTTCTTTCTTCTTCGCAGCTTTTCCTCTTCATCCTCCTGCTCACTGCCTTGCCAGATCTTGAATTTTAACAAACTGTAAAAAATCCATATCAAACAACGTTTTAGTGTTGTTATTTACATTTTTTTCTATTTTTTTATTTTTTTTATTTTTGGTTACGGAATTCCACCTTTCCATTACATTGAGATTTTCTTCATTTGTCTAAAATTATTATTATCAATATTTTTTTTTTATAATTTTTCTATTTATTTTTCATTATCAATTTTTTTTATTAAATTTTTTTTTATAATGTTTTTCTACTATTATGTACCGAAAATTTCTTCATATACATATATTAAAATTATACTTATAGAATAAATTATACTAATTTTTTAATTAATATTACATATAGAAAGCATGTATTACAAATCGACGAATAATTTTCTAATTTTACAAATTTTTGTTTTAAATAATTAATTTTTTAATTTTTTTTTATAAATAAGTTTTATTTTATATAATTTGTTTTGTCCCTCGATAAATATTTTAATCATTTTCATTATAGTTAAAATAAAATAAAATATTGTGTGTGCGGAATTTTCTTTATTTTCTAAATTAATTTTTATTAACGTGAATTTGCAAATGTTATTTTAAACAAATTTTTTTTTTTTTAAATTGTTTTTCCACAAATCAATTTCAGTAAAGTATAGAAATAAATTTATAAAAACTTTATTATAAAATAACAATATAAAATTAAAAACTAATATTTATAAGAAAAATAATCAAATAATAACAAAAACATAATATAATACTATTAATAATACCGAAACAAAAAAAAAATGAAACACATAAGTTAAGATTTAAGTTTATTATTTTTTTATGTTTTTGTGTGTTGTTTTAAGATTATCTTAACTCTATCATTAATTCTATTTCTAATAGTTTTTAATATTGGTGGAGATACCTCAAAATAATCAGCAACATTTTGTGTATGTTTTACTTCATAGAATACATTCATTATAGCATGATCTTCCGGATTCGTAAAAATTGGGTCTTCTGAATAATATTTATACTCTGTTGCATCAAAAAATGATTTTTCTTCTTGTGTCAGATATGTTTCATTGATAGCAATTGTCGGATCATATTTCACATTATCAATTTCGGTCCATATATGTATAGGTGCAAGTACCAAATTATCGTATACCATCTTTCCATACATCATTTTAATACCAAAATTCTTTAAATGGTCAAAGAGCAATAAAGACGCAGGCAGACAGACTCCATACATTCCTTCCCGAATAAACTCTTCAGATATAATTTTCGAGACTAGGCGTGCAACTTGATGTTTATCGATTGACATTATGAAGAGAGTGTTATTTATTATTTTGATAAATATTTTTATTTTTAAAAATCAGAACCAAATACTCTTAAGCGACCGATCTCTGTAAATGGTTGTTTCTAAATGAGTTTACTCGTTGTCTTCTCTTAAAAAATGTTTTTGTTTTTAAATGGGTGTTAAAATTTACAACTAGAAAAGTTTTCGAATTTGTACCGTATTTTTTTTTTTTCAACAACGATACACTTTTTCAATAGGACACTTCTATTCGTATAACTTAAAATACACAACGAAAATAAGTTTACATAATGTTAGTGACCTAAATTTTTTGTTGTAATTCGTGATTAGTAATTATGTTTCTAATTAGTAGGAAAAATTAATTTCGAAAAAATTTAGAGCAGTAACTATCTTTTTAGTTGTACTAAGAATCGTTCGTAATAGTATATTAAAAGTAATCCATATTTAAAAAGAAGTGTGTTGGTATACATAAGGTTATTTGTATAATTTTTTTTTAAAAACAGAAAAATTCCTGTTTGATCGTGTTCATACAAAACCACAAATCATATTCATCTTTTGTACGATCATATTTGTCGAAACTTCCAGGTATTGTTTCGATTTTCACCCAACAGATTTATTGTTGTTATGATATCACATTTTAAGATTTTTTTAAAATAAAAAAAGTTGTTATATGCGGAAAATTTCTAAAAGGAATAAATTATAATTATATTTACAGAATAAATTATTTCATATTACATATTTTTATATGTTACATTTTTTATGTAATGTAATATAGAAAAATAATTAATTTAAATTTGTGAAGGTTTTTTAATTGAAAGTAATTTTTGAAATAATAATAATTTTTTTTCTAAATTATTTTTTTTTTTAGAATATAGTTTTTAGAATATATTTTTTTTATAAATTTTTTTAATTCAATTTGTACAATTTTTAATAGAAAAATTCTTGTTTGATCGTGTTCATACAAAAACAATAAATCATATTCATCTTTTGTATGATCTTTTGTATGATTTCAATTTTCACCCAAAACCCGCGAAACACTTATATTTATATATATGTATATTCTATAGATAAATTTTTATTCGTGCACAATGCATCATACATACATAATATGTATATCAGTTCAATGTAATTTCGTAAACGATATCGTTTTTTAAGTTATATCAGAAATTGTAACTAAAAATTCTTGTATGATCATGTTTATTCTGAATGATAATGTCCAGCTTTCATTTCATTTTTATTTCATTCCATTAGATATTCATATACAAAAAACATAAACGACAATCTTGCTTCCGATATTCACCTGTGTGAATGTGCAACATAATTTATTCTAACATCCATTTACAACAGCAACAACCAAAAATTATTTGTTGTTATAATTCATGCTTAGTAATTATGTTTCTAATTAATAGGAAAAATTAATTTTGATAAATTATGGTCACTAACTATGTGGATTAGTATACATAGTAAAAATCAAGGTTGTAGTCTGATACAGACATCATCTTACAATTAAAAAACAATTAATTCTTTATCTTTCCTACATAGAGAATTTCAATACATATCGTCTATGTACACGAAAATAAATAAATAAAAATTTTTGTGTAGGTGATATCTATATTATATCACTTCAATTTTCATCCAACAGATTTGTTGTTGTTATAATATGTACATTAATATTTTTTTAAAAACACAAAAATGAAATTACAACAAAAATCTCTAAGATCTAATATCAAAAAAAAAACATTCTTGTTTGATCGTGTTCATACAAAACAACAAATCATATTCATCTTTTGTACGATCACATTGGTCGATATTTCCAGATATTGTTTCAATTTTCACCCAACAGATATTTTAGATATTATTTTTTTAGTTTTAAAATATTTTTATTTCTAAATTATTTTTTTATTAATTTTTTAAATTCAATTTGTACAATTTATATACATATGTATATATATATGTATATGTATATTCTATAGATACATTTTTATTCGTGCTAAATATACATTTGTACAATGCATCTTACATACATATGTATATCAGTTTAAAGTAATTTCCAAAACGATATCGTTTTAAGTTATATCAGAAATTGTAACTAAAAATTCTTGTATGATCATCTTTATTCTGTATGATAATGTCCAGCCTGGTAATATACATGTATATGTATTTATTTGTTTGATCATTTGTTTGTTTGTATTTCATTCCATCCGATATGCATATACGAAAAACAGAAACAACAACAAAAAAATCTTGCTTCCGATATTTATCTATGTGAGTGTGCAACATAATATATTCTAATATCCATATACAACAAAACGTTCATACAAAACAATAACAAATCATATTCTGATATCTATAGTGTTAAATTTCACTTTTTATTTTTAAACCTTTACTATCGTTAAATTTCAATAATAAAATCAAGGTTGTAGTCAGATAGACAGACATCATCTCGCAATTAAAAAAAATAATAATAATTCTTTATCTTTCCTACTTATAGAATTTCAATCGCATCAATACAATGCCGAAAACATGTAAATTTTTTTTTTGTGTATGCGATATCTATATTATAGGTATATTATATTAGTTCAATTTTCATCCAGCAGATTTGTTGTTGTTGTTATGATGAATACATTAATATTTTACAGAAACAAAAATTCATGTTTGATCGTGTTCATACGAAACAACAACGACAAATCATATTATTCAGATATCAATAGTGTTAAATTTCAATTTTTTATTTTTTATTTTTAAAAACCTTTACTACATTCTAAAAGTACAACCCTCATAATACCGCCGCTCCGCACCGAGTTCGTACCTATTTTTTTATCGATATATTTTAATTTTTTTAATTTTATAATTTTTTTTTAGAATTTTAATACTTTCCACATCATCCGATTTTTTCCCACAATGCTATGACGTCACAATTCTTGGAAGTGAAATTTGATACTGCGGAAATAAAAAATATTGAAATTCCATAAAAGTCAATGACCTTGTGCAAATTTTTAGGGTCATTGACTTTAATGGAATTTCAATATTTTTTATTTCCGCAGTATTAAATTTCACTTTTTTTTTTTTTTTTCCCACAGATGTCAAATTACAAATTTTTTTTTTTTTTTTTTTTTTTTTTCCCACAGGTATCAAATTTCAAGGTGTCAAATTTCAAGGTCAGGTGTCAAATTACAAATTTTCCCACGCCAAACCGCCCCCACACCTACTAGCCGCCACTAGGACAATCGCCTGAATTATCGCACTCTTCAAAATCTGTGCGTACGATACTTTTTTCTCGAATGATAGTGTTGCCACAATATATCCAAACGTTCTGCAAGCCGACCCTTAAGGCCGGAAACTTCATCAGATGGCCAGCGTCTACTACTGCGTTATGGCAGTCTTGGATCTTTGCTCTTTCAGCAATATTCAGTTAAGAGATCAATTTGATCTCTGTTTCCAACGCTTTTATGGCATCTCTGATAGGGCCGTCTGAGTCGACTTCCTCTCATTGTGGATCAGTTGATGGTGATAGAGCACTCACATCAACGATGTCATCAGCACGCGTGCTCGCTCACCCATCGTCATCGTCACTGATTTGTCAATTGATCTCTCAACCCCTATTTCCCACCGCCCTCTATCTACACTGATTCCTGTTCTGTGTTCTGCCGAGTTCATGAGTGTGTTCTGCCGAGTTCATTTCTATAAATAAAATTCCAGGGCTAGAGTTTACACCAAACATTAATCGATTATATCGATGCAGTGAACGATGATTGTTTATGGTGGGCTTAAAATAGCTGGCATCTACACAATTATTTGTGTAACCTTCCATAGAATTGTAAAAATCGGTTTCAAATAGTATGTTTGAGTTTGCTTTCAGTTATAAAATTAACAAACCTTTGTTGAATTGCGTCTCGGTGGTAATGACAAATCGATAGGAATAGCAGCAATAATCCGTCTCCATACTGAATAACGTTAAATGGCCTGTCGCTCGTCCTCTCTATGTGGAGGTCGTTAAATTTTCCCAAATTGGAAGTTAGTATATCTAGCTGCCTTAATTTTGAAAAACGGAAAAAGCAACAAAGTGCTGGCAGCAATTAGTGCAAGTTATTCGAAAACTTCCTCATTTTAGACCTCGGCTCATTCTTCGTTCAACTATCTGTCGGTTATCTGTGGCAATGGTGTTTTTTAGAAAAATTGTTCGCCCAATATGCATAATGTAAGAAATTGGGTGAGGAAATAATTAATCTCACCATGTCCTCTTCTGCCTATCCACTCAGCCATGTTTCCAATTAAATTTATCATGCATCTTTCACGGTTTTCTGTCTGTCTGCCAACACGCCGATAGTGATTGATAGAAACTAATAAATTTGAGCGCGAATCTAATCGTTTCATTGAAGCCATTTGATTATGATACTTTTCAATCTTGAGTATGTCGGCCCATATTTCACATTCATATGAAGAAGTATAGAATTTGTTACCGATATTAGAAGTCATTGTTTCCTAGTTCATCGACCTCGAAAATTTGTTGCAAGTGTGAAGAATCTGCTTCGAAAAGGAAAGTTTGCCATCCAGACGCATCCCCGCAGATACTTGATTGACGTGTTAGAGAATATCACCTTGTTAAGTTTACGTTGGACGTCCTTTGTGTCACGTGAACACAACCGCCGCGATTTAATCCAGCAACCTCACCAGAGACATGCCTTCTGTCATTTCCTTACGAAGTATGCCATCCCTATATAGCTGTGTGGGGCTCGCACTATAGATAAACCAGTATATACGAATTTAAATCGTTTCACATATCCAACGTCGCAAGTAGCACTAGTATCCACTAGTTGGTTCGGTGTCATGTTGCAGTTCAACACGCATATTTGTCGCTAAATTCAATACTTTTACATCACGCATAATTGATGAAAATTTTAAGTATGCATGATGCTATTCATCTGTCAATAACATCAAAGCGCCATGGCTGCGTGTTGTTTCGTAGTAATCGATCAAGCACTTCCAATAATTTTTTATGTGCCATTCTTTTCACATTGCACATTGGATGCTCTGCTGTGTGTGCAAATTCAGTGGTGAATTTAGTTCTGACTGCGCCATTCGTCCTCCATCCAACAGTGTGCCAGCAATACCGGATAATTAGCAATTGCCAATGATTTTTGGTTTGCGAGCGAACTTTTGCCAAAACTAATGAAATGGCAAATATTTTTCCCAGTTCCTCCTGGCGCATCTAGGAAATACAATCCACCGGTTTGTTTTCGAATCGCCGCTGTAATCGGAATTTTTCTGCGAATTGTTCTGATAGTGTGCAGTTGCATCGTAATCGGTTTCTCATCGCAGATCTTGTTTTATTCACAATCGCCAAACATCTGTCATTTAGTTCAAATCAGTGCTTCGTTGTATACATTCCGTCGGAATAATCTAATGTTGCAGCGTTGGTCGTTTTCCACGCGCGATATAATATGTCATTTTTTCATTGAACTTTGTGAACTTTTGCCACAAATCTTTTGGATTGGCTGATAAACAAGTCACCAATGTAAATGCAAATATTGCGCGTATCTGCTTTGGATGACTTGTCAATGTTGCATCTTTTAACGTATCCTCCCAATATGTGTCGTTTTCCAGCATCTGTAACACCTATATTGAACTTGTTAGACAAGGAATCAAATGAACTGTTTCATGTACTATACTAGAACTAGAGCAAACATAATTCGAAAGGCATGTTACTGGCCATTTACCTCAATCAAAGTCAAAACACACAGAAAAAAATTCGTCATAAATTTATTTATGAAGTATGCCATCCCTGCAATGCAATTTATCAGGGTAGTAGGTACCTTTCAAGCTAGTTGGACGAGAAAATAAATGAGCTGTTTCATGTAATATCAGAACCTGAGTTCAAATCTCTTGCGATGGCTTGTTAATGGATATTTTTCATTTGTGGCCATACCCGAACTGTCAGAAATAAAATCAGGGCTAATTTAAATCTCGGGATAATGGACGGCCAGTTGGACGAAGAATTTAATGAACTACTTCATGTGCTATCTCAAATTGAGTCAAATTCTCTGGCAAAGGTGGTTAATGGTGATTTATCATTTTAGACCAAACTCTAACTTTCCAGAAAAAAATTCAGGGCCAATATATTTCTCTGGCTAATGAATTCCGTTTGAACTAGTTGGACAAGAAATTTAAATGAGCTATTTCAGGCACTATCGGAACCAGATTTCAAATCTCTGGCAAGCAGTGTTAAAGGCTATTTTTCATTTTCAGCCATACTCGAATTTTCTAGAAAAAAATTCGGGGCCAATTTATTTCTCGGGATAATGGATTTCATTAAGACTAGTTGGACGAAAAATTTAATGAGATATTTCATGTGCTATCGGAACATGATGGATATTTTTCATTTTTGGCCAACTTCTAGAAAAAAATTCAGGGCCAAATTATTTCTTAAGACAGGGAATTTTTTTTACCGAGCAAATAGCGCAGTGGTTAAAGCTGCGAAGTTTTGATCGGGAGGTACCGGGTTCCAACCCCAACAGAGGCGGGATGCAAAAGGGATTTTTCATCTCCCGATTACGATCGGTGATTAAATTGAAAACATCTATGACCCCCTGTTGGAATGTAGAATTCATGGGCCGACCCATCGTTCATGTTAGTACAGGCTAGCATGGAGCTATGCAGTGTGCAGATAGCCAATTAAAAGACGGACCTGTAGCCGTGTACAAATAGGGATAGTGTTCAGGTTTGAAAGGACAATAATCCACTAGCCGAACAGTCTCTAAATAATGTATGTATGTGTTGGAATTCCTTTTCGAAATTTAATGAGCTATTTCATGTACTATCGAAACTTGAGTCCAAATCTATGGGAAGCGGTGTTAATCGCCAATTAGGCTAATTGGACGAAGAATTTAATGAGCTATTCCATGTATTATCAGGACCTAGAATAATAAACCGAACGTATTTTTTGCTGTTTTAATGAGAGTAATTCGTTTTTGCAACGTGAAAAGCTTAAATTCTAATAGGATTAAAATTGAAGTAGCGCTAAAATAGGTTGGGGTTTTTGCGACATGGGAGTTTAGAACTGTTAACTTTGCGTGTGATGTGTCATTTGTTACTATCAAAACATATAATTTCGTATATTGATTACGTTTAGTTAACTAAAGGGTTTTCCAATAAGAGGTTAGCGCAATCCATTCACCGTAACATTTGCACCAGTTTCATTTTCGAAAGAGTAAGGTCCAATCACACCGCCAGCCCAAAAACCGCACCAAACAGTGACACGTTGAGGATGAAGAGGCTTTTCAACAATCATTCTTGGGTTTTCTGAGCCTCAAATGCGACAATTCTGCTTATTAACGTAGCCTCCGAGGTGAAAATGGGCCTCATCACTGAAAATGATTTTTCAATGAAAATCCGGATCATTTTGATTCATTTGGAGGACCCAATCAGCGAATATACGACGTTTTTGGTGATCGACCGGCTTGAGTTCTTGTGTTAACTGAACTTTAAAAGCCTTAAGACGTAAGTCTTGCAAAATACGGTGTGATGTCGTTTGTGGTATGTATAATTCCAAAAATCGACGAGGAATCGACAAACCTCTTATTGGAAAACCTTTTATATAGATAAAGTTGTTCTGCTGGTACTGTTTGCTATAAGCTCTGTCTAGTTCACGAACATAAAAATTAAAAATTATAGTTTCGTTGAAGTAAATCTACTTAGTTGACATAGCAACGATGTTATCGAAAATTCAATAAAAAAAATTTGCGATCCTAAAATGAACATACGTATATACCTCGAAGTATATGTATATGTAAGATATATTGTTATCGTAGTTTTGAAATATATAGTAAATCACGTGATCAATGTATGTATTTGTTTAAACTGATTTTTTTTTATCAATCACATTTTTAGTTCGAAAAACGAAACCAATGTGCTTCAACATAACATTATACATAAGAGATAAGAACGTTTTGTTCGTTTTGGTATAAATGAGGCTCGAATTCTGATTTAAGGCACAGTTTATAATAGTTTTGCGTGTATACATAAGTAAATTCGTGCGTGTCTTATTTATTGTGATAAAGTGATGCGGCCGCGAGTTTTATATTTGTGATCGACGTGTTCAAAACTGGGAAACGGTTATTCGGCATTTAGTCGGGAAACGAATTTTCGATACAATACTGATTAGGAAAATTCGTTTCCCGATTATGTATTGGGTGACAAAGATACATCAAAGTTTTAAAAAAGATTACTTAATTGGTTCTAAATTTTTCATTGTGACAAAATCGTTTTAATTTACGTGCGCATGTGAAAAAACAAAATATTTTATAAATTTTATGAGCACGCGGCTTAAACCCGACGACATGTGCTAACCACTTTCCTATATATATTCTGTGATTAAAAGTTTGTTGATTGCATTTAGAAAAAAATTCTCAAGTGCCAAAATTTTTCCGCAAATAGGGTGATTAACGAAATCCGAGTTGCTTTCGAAAATCCTGTCAAACAAAGATTATCCCGTTGACATCTCCATCCGCATGTCAACATGCGATGCTTAGGTATGGGCGGGGTAGATTACGCCATGTCGACACATAAAATATTACGTAGATTACTTGACAATATTTTTTATCAAAGTCGATAATTAAGACGACGTCAATGACTTACGTTATTATAGCGTTTATAGAAATCGAAAAAACTACATAGTTCACAGATGTATTTTGAAAAGGAGTGATTCAAGCTTAATCATAAAAACTAGTTTATGCGTTTTTCTATACAACTATAGTATCGTATCCGGCTTCGCCCAGGTTTTTTTTAGTATCTTTACCTTAAATAAAACCAAATGCTATGATTTTCAAATAGAATTTGTACTTATTGAACGTTTAAACATTATCATTTTTTTTGGCTTATTTCATCTGGCAACACATATAAGTTTTTAGGTGTCTCCGCCCGTGACATCGCTACGTAGAATAGTCCATGACTAAAGCATTCATCCCTTAAATCAATTCCTACCACATTGAATGCATACATAGCGAACGCAAGACCAATCCGGAACTGAAGGCGTTTGAAATGAAAGGGTATAGATGATTGGGAATAATTGGAATTCATGGGAATGAACACACTTTCCCTTTTAAATTGGCCAACCAAAATTATTGCCTCAATTATATAAGTGTTTCTCGCCTTCACAACCAAACGCGTTCCATTGCATAGTTTTGGAGGATTTAAATTCCTAAACAACATAATAGGGCTCTCAATTGGATTAGAGTTGATTTAAGAACTCAACTGGATAACTGGTGGCCTCTTCTTCGTCTACCATCTTGTCAATTGAGTAAAATGACTTCGATTCAACTGGAATCATTCCTTGAATGGTGCAATTGATTTCGTCGACTTTAACATTAATTGGTGCAAGTATTGTGAAGCGTTCTTGAAGCCAACCATGATCTACAATGTGTTGTGTTAGATTGGGATACAAGTGCGGTAAATCAGAATTTTAATGTTTTGACATGTGTTGAAAAAATCATTATTCCATTTAATTTTTCCAGTTTCCACATCCAATTCTTCGTTTCCATTGCCAACACTCAGCAGATACCTGGAAAATTGCAGTAAATCGCATCCATTTGATTGTTTTATCCGCATGTTTCTTTGCAGCTTTATGTGTTTTTACAAATCTCCACAGTTGCGATGATTTGAAACGGCTTTTATCTCAGCAAGGATAACTAACAATTCACCCATAATGTTATTATTTTCGCGAATGTCTTGCAGTGATCGATTTAAAGCTTTCAACCCTTGTTTATGCATCATCCTTTTAATACCTCCGCTTTTCCAGTTTCTTTCTTAATGCCGCATACTGGCGTCTCGTTGGCATCTATGAAAATTATGCCACCTTTTTTGTCTACCAAACGCTTATAAAGATTTCATTATAAATTTCTCGTTGCTCTGCATTCATAAGTGGTTCATTTATTTCGACGTATCTGTTCATTTTGTCAGTGTCATATGAAAGCTCACGCAACATCTCTATCTCTCTTTTCAAGCTGTCTGTTGTTTTACGTGATGGGCTTGGAATTCCAATTGTTGCTAAAAGTTTTCCTGACATATCAATAACTTTGTCTTCGATCATTATCAGTGCTTCGTTGTAGATTTCATCTGTGAAATCTAAGTTTTTAGATTGGAATTTTTTCGTTGCAGAAGTCACATAATATCTTCAGACATGCCGTTCTAGTATTTTCCCCATGGAGCTTTTGGATTGGACACTTCGCAGCATGAGAGTAATATAGCAAAAATATTTCGAATTTTTAAAGGTGGATCTGATTCTTTTGCTTCGTTCAATGACTCATCCCACTGGTTGTCTTTCTCTAATAGCCCCATAGCCAAATATACGTCATATGTTTCACATAAATCTCTATTTACGGCCCATAAATCATTAAAACTTGTAGGTCCCGTGATCTTATGAAGAAACATTCGTATGTAGTAACATTCTAAGTTCCTCAAATGGACTTATAGACGCGACCAAGTGCGTCACCAGAACGGACGCCGCCATGTCCTTCTACAATTGAACCTTGTTTGCGACGATTGAAGACTTTCTTCGATTTGTGCCACATAAAATATTGTGGCCCTCAAAATATAGCAATCTCTTTGCAAAGTCGTCTCTTTTGTACAGTTCAAAGAATTCAGTTAAAGTAGTTTTTGGTGGATTTGCTAGGCGGTTTTTCTAGATTGTTTTCATTAATGTAAACTCTCTGGCCATTCTCCAAATGTACATCAAGGTGCATCCCAGTTGGGTAGCGTTCGTGAATTGTAAATCCAAAAGTACGCCACGCAGCTTCATTGCTACTTATATACAGGCCTACTTCATGATATTCAGCAATTTCATCCACACCATTGTCACGGGATGGAGCGGCAAATACACCTTCATCAGAGCCCTTGTGTACATATTTGAGAATGTACTTGATCGATCAAGGTAGAGCGGGTAACCATCAGTCGCTGTTTGCGTTTCGCTTATCAATTCTTTGTCCACTTTCCATCATTTAGGCATGGTGACTTTGGATTCAACGAACCGCATATCGTGTAGGTTTTTATCGGTAAGTCGGTTGGGGATTTCAGCTGAGATAAGTTGATCGATTTGATTTGGATTTAATTCTTTCAATAACCATATTAAAATATGAGCGTGTGGCAGACCTCTCTTTTGCCATTCAATAGAGTAAATCCAGTACTTGACAGTTCCGAAGACTTCACCTTTAATAAGTGTATCTACAAATTTAATTACCTTTTGTCGGAAAATTATGGCAACCAAACCAAATCGTGACGGTCCGTTCTTAATTGGCCGTTAATTAAATTTTCCTGCATTTCGTGGCAATTCGGATTGAATTTGTAAGTAATGAAAAGAGATGGCTTACCTCCATGTCGAACGTATGTAATTGCGTCTTGAGCATATTCGTGCATATTTCGTGGTCCCCCAGTATCACCAGCTTTCCGTGATTTGTAGCAACTCCATCATTTGCTACTGCATCCTTTAAGTGAATATGCTCATCGACACGAACTTTCTTTTGGTTGAGGCGAATGCAGAGCAGCCGTTCATGTTCGATTTTCGCATACATATCCACCAAATACTGATGAAGTAGTTGCCGGTATAGTAAAAGATGATTTATTTGATTTTGCCTCACCATTAAACGGTAAGAGTAGTAAGACATGGCTGATATAGTTTTGCTGACAGTATTATTTGTTCCGGAAATAACGTGGCTAATGTTTATTGCAAACCCGCCTTCTCCTCTTGGAAACATGAGCAGATATTGCAGTGCATCATAAGATATGTGCGTTTCCCTGATTCTCTTAAGCTCATTGCTTCTCATCTTCAAGACAATATCTATGTTTTCGAAATCATTTCCAGCAATGATAATGACAACGTCATTAACTGTTGGTTCATTGAAAACTCTGGCATGTCATGTGTGTGGTTTTTTATCAGCTTTAATCACTATTTTCATGTCATCTTGTATATTTTCATCTAATGCCGTTTTGAATGTCCTCACGTATTGATGTATGATAGCGCCTACTGGCTATCCTAAAATGAAAAATAGATGTCGAGAGTGAGACACATACAAAAGAGGTTCAAACGTTGACAAGTTTCTAGAATTTCCACGCGAAAATTCGTTAACCCAAACTTTACAAATCATCTTGGTCGATCAATTCATAAAACCGATTATCCCAAAAACGTCAAAAATCGGATATGCGAGTCTGGAGCCAATACCATTCCTGAAAATTAATCCAATAAGAAACGTATACTTAAAAATTGTGAGTACTAATGTTGGATCAGCAAAACTAAACGAAGTGAGTCGCAGGCAGCTCAGCCTCACAGTCCATTTGGATTTTTAGGCATGACAATTTATATGACATTATTGGGATTAACTACGATCCAAAGAAGAATTGTGATGAAGGAATATTCGAAAAAAGCTCAGCCCAATGAGAACTAACCTGCACTGTGAGTTGGTAGGCTTTATCCATATACGAGAAGGCAAAATGAATAACCCAAATTCAACATTGGCCTATGAAACAAAACATGCTTATGCGACATATGTATTAGTAACCAAAATTTAGTTCGACACTCATGCAAATTTTCCTCAAATAATGACGACACTAAAATTATTCCAACATTATGGTTTGACATTATTTAATCGTCTTTCTCGTATCTCTATGTATTCACAGGTGACAAGTGAGGCTGTAGTCGAGGCGTACATCGAACGCTGTAAAGATGTTAATCCGTATTTGAATGCTATTGTTGAGGAGCGATTTGATGAGGCACTCAAAGATGCTCGAAATGTTGATGCACTAATCGCAAAAGGTGAGATGACACCAGAAGAAATGGAACGTGATACACCATTGCTAGGTATTCCGTTAACCGTTAAAGAGAGTATCGGTGTGAAAGGGATGAGTAATCAGGCGGGGCGAAAACATAAGAATAAATATGTGGCACGGGACGATGCACCATGTGTTAAGCAGGTTAAAAAGTACGGGGCCATTATATTGTGCGTCACGAACACACCCGAACTGTGCATGAACTGGGAGACGTACAATAAAGTGACTGGGGTTACAAGAAATCCGCATGATTTACGCCTAACACCGGGTGGATCGTCGGGCGGTGAAGCCGCTCTTCTGGGCGCCGGAGCATCACTAATCGGACTCTCATCCGATATTGCTGGATCATCACGTCTGCCTGCTATGTTCACCGGTGTATGGGGCCACAAGCCAACCCCGTATGTAGTTAGCCCGGACGGTCATGTTCCTGGCAGCTCTATATCATATTGGGGTGAATTTTTCACGATAGCCCCGATGACACGATACGCAGTTGATCTGCCGCTACTATTAAAGTGCATGAAAGATCCAGACGGTCCAGTCGTCCAACTGGATAAGGAGATCAGCATAAACGATATTAAATTCTATTTCATGGAAAACGATGGACCGAGCGGAATGCTTCGTCCGCTAAGCTCAGACATGCGCAAAGGTATTCGTAATGTCGCCCAATATTTTAACGCGAGCAAAGTTAAAATCGAGCAACTCAAATGGGCGCTCGACATTTCAATGTGTGCTATGCTCAAAATTGAAGAAATCGAGACGATTTACTATCAGACCGATAACGGTGAGGAAAAGAAAAATCCACGCACCGAACTACTGAAATACTTCTGCTGCATGTCGGACAGTACATTTAATTCGGTGATTTTTGCAACGCTACAGGGTATCATTAATTTAGTGCCGGAATCACGCCATCAGAAATGTGATTCGATTCGGAAGAGCCTCAAGCAGCATTTTAAAGATTTACTTGGCACAAATGGCGTATTCCTGTATCCAACATTTCCAACATCGGCGCATCGACACTATCAAATCTATCATAAAATTGTAGACGCATCGTATATGATGGTGTTCAATACGCTCGGGCTACCGGTTACGAATTGTATGATTGGATTAGACAAACATAAAATGCCAATCGGGATACAGGTATATACAGAGTTTAATCAGTAATCCGTTCAAAACTATTTATTACTAAAATATTATTCCAATTTGTAGGTCGTGGCCAATCCTGGACAAGATCATCTCGCATTGGCGGTGGCCAAAGAAATTGAAAAACGTTTCGGGGGCTGGGTGCAACCGCCACACAACGATATGGAGAAAGTAAATCTGTTGTAGGGAAAGTCGTCGTTGAAATCTTGCTAAAATAATAGATAATTTCATTTTTGTTTGTGTTGTTAATAAATCTCGTAGCTAGTTAAGTATAATAAGAGAAGTTGTATATGTGCAGCATATGACGTAATAATAGTAGTTTGTATGGTATGTACACATACAACACTAAAAACTAATTTCCAAACAAACTCTGTCGGCTAAACGCGTATTTGCATTTGTAATTAGTATGTGTAGTCATAAACCAGGAACTGTGATTCATTTAAAATTAATAATTATAAATAAATCTTCATAAATAAATAAAAATAGTTTTGGCTTAATTAATTCAATCAAAATCGGTTGCATTTTGCATACTAACCGAGTTGCCTGACATCTACTAGTACATAATGAAACATATTTTCTCGCCTTATTTGGTTAGCGACCAGCTGGACGCAACAGTATACCTCATCTAACTTTTTTAAATATAAACTAATATTAAAATTAAGTATGTATAGGTAGCTCTGTTCTCAGAAAAGTGTATGTTTAAATTCTCTACTAATTTTTGTAGTAACTGCTATCAATTCATTATGCAAATCGATATAAGTGAAATATTTGCATCTTGAACTTGGTCTAAATACACCAAACTACTAGTTTTAATTATTAATATTAATATTAATATTTTTTGAGTTTAGCTGCCATCTATCGATTTTTTGTACAGCTTCATATAGTTTTATCTTTGGTTTGAGTTTTAGATATTCAACATTTTATTTGCGCTTAGTGCCATCTATATGTATACTATATAAATAGTTGCAGCGAAGTTTAATACACAAATAATTTACAGTGAATAAAAATGTCGATAGAATGCATTAATATTTGTTTCGAGAAATTACTAATTACTAATTACTATTGGATAAATTTTTATGAAAATCTGTTTGTGTCGGGAATTTATCAGTATAAAATGAAATATTTGAATTCAAATTCTGAATAGGATTTACCAGTGATCCTTTGTGGGTGCACAATTTCTCTTGAAATTAGATTCGAGGGTACTCGTGAGCGATGGTAGACAAACAACACTGTACCAGTCACACCGAAAACGTAGACTACTTTAGTAATAAACAAACCACATTATCATTCCCAGGGCCCAGTCAGCCAGTAAAGCGCCAAGCCTAAACCAGGGATTTGCGAGGTAGATTACGCCATGTAATCTACGCGGTTGTCGACAAGTAAAATATAACGTAGATTACTTGGTATTGTTTTTTGTCAACGTCGACAATTTCGACTACCTAGCAATTTAAAATCGAATGCGCCAGTTTGTGAATATTTTGTAAAAGCGTTCATCTAGAGGTGATTGTTTCATTTGTTTCTTAAATTAATCGATCAGGTAGTTTTCCTAGGTCAGTTGGCCAAGATCTAGAACCCCAGTGAGTATTCTTTGCATTGAAGTCGTCACCTATTATGAACCCTTTTCCCAGACGCTTGAAGAACTCTGAGTATTGTTTGTTTTTAATAGAATGTCTTGGTGGACAGTACAAGCTTGCGACAATAATAGGAATGTTGTTTGTTTTTATATACATACATGAACAAGTGTTGGTTATCTGAACGATTTGGTTTTTTAATAACTCGGTAGCACTCATAGCCTTCCTGAAAATTTTCATCATAGCGTTCTCTGGGGATGTATTTTGTCTGAACCTGAACTGTTCAGCACTATATGCAAGAGTGCCCTGAAACATGTTCTTTAACTTGTCAGTAATCAATTACTAAAGTATTGTTTCCAAACCTTTGAAAAAAATCATTTATTCAGCTAGGATATTCCAAAAACTAGTGATATCCGTCCCTATTATACGGAACGAGCATTTTTTATCACTTTGACCTCGATGTTGGTTAGGCCAGGGATGGGTGTTTACGCGTCATCTATTACTTTCTACATTGACGTGTCGACAACCCATAGATAACGTCAACAACGTAGGCAACGTCAATAATGTAGATAATTCTCAGAGTGGTTTTGACAATTAGTTCTAAACTAAAGGGTGATCTAGCTCGCAGAAAAATTGGATAAAACGGATCACAAAAAACAATAGACAAAAAGTTTATAACTTTCATTAAATATAATCCAGCGAACTTTAACTATGGCCGTGCCATAAAATTTAACACACCCCACTCCATGGTGTTTTAATTATTTTATCCCATCACCCAAGTATCACACATGTCTGTTGATTATCGTTGAAATTTAACAAAAATCTATTTATTTGATTAAACTTTTCAATAAGCTTTTACTTTAGATAAACTTGATAAAAAAATGTTTAGCCGTAACGTGTTAAATCCGATTTAAACGTGCCCCAAGTGACAGGAGGTTTTCGTTGGTTTATTGGTCGTTTGTTTTAATATTTGAGCTTTATGCTGTTGTAATATTCATTGAAATTTCATCAAAGAAGTATCAGAATACCAAAAACCCGCGACAACAGCCTAGAAGAAAGAACGGCTCTGACAATTGATCGCAATCATGGTACGCCACTAAAAATAACAGAAGGGGAGTGCGTGAAGTCAAAATGATGAAAATATAAAAATTTCTTAATCGTCGGCTGCCGCTTCGAAGAAGTCAGAGTAAAAGCTTTTGAATGTACTAAAAACCATGTACATTACAACACGAAATAAAATGAAACGCATCAAATTTGCCAAACAATCCGATAAGGCCTTAGCCTTCTGGCGCAATGTTCTATTTACGGATAAGACTTCGATTTCTTGTTTAAAAGGAGCAAACAACTGTTTTATTCTAAAGCAAAAGACGTAAAGAATTGTCCTATCTTTGCCTCGAAACGACATTGTGGCTGAAATAAGATTATATGACACATTGTTGTATGTCATACAAAAACCACTAGAAACTATTAAAAATTAATTTGTACAAACCGTCAAACGGAAAGGATTACTCTTGTTCTTCAAAATATTCTTCATACAGCGGACATTACTTCACGCTGTGATTGGAAAATCTTAGCCCCTTTAATGTTTCCTTCAAATCTGTAAAAAGGAAAGAACCACTTGTGGCCAGATCTGGACTGTAAGGTGGATTCGCTATTTCATTTGCCAATGCTGGTGCCTTGTCATGTAAAAACAATAATATTTGCTTGATCTGACATCGTCGTTTTAATTTGATAGCTTTTTCAATTAATTCAAAAGCCCCCGTTATTGTGGTCTTATGAGGTAAATAGTCAATCATCAAAATTTCATCAACATCCCAGACAAATGTTGCCATTATCTTACCATCTGCGGGTACCTATAACTTTTCGATGGTGGATTATTCTGCGCTGGGATTCCTGTTTCGACTCTGGATGATCATAGTGTTGAATCCACGATCCTTCACGCGGTGACTATTTGGTATGTAAATTTAAACGGATCGTCTTCACTCATTTCTAAAATTACCTCATACCTAAGTTTCCACTCGGCATGTTTTTTGGTCAAAAGTAAACATTCAGGGAACCCATAATGCACCAACTCTGCCATATCATTTTTAAAATTGAAATGGTGATCAGGGATGGTCGTTTACGTCAACAAACGACGTCCATAATAACGTCAACAACGTCCATAATATAGACAATTTGTGGAATGATTTTGTGAATTAGTTCTAAACTAAGGTGACCAAATTTTTTTAGGATCAATTCGATACGGGTGGTAGAATAAAATCGAATTTTCTTCAATGAAAAAAGGTAAAAACAAGGACTCAGCGTAGAAAAGCAGGTAACAAAAATTGCAGTGATAAAAGTCTATAGAATTAGATTCTAACTTCAATTAAAAATTAGCCGGGGACCTCTGACTATGACCGTGCCGTAAAATCGAGTTCATCCCATTTCATGGTAAAACAAGCTCCAGTTCAGGAAGGCTAAAATGGTTACGTGCTAGACTTGCTCTATGATGTACGTTTTGACACAATTCATGTTTTGATGAATGACGAAATTAAATTTGCAACAGTTTAAATTGTATCTTGCCAAAAATAGTGACAATGCATCCGCTAAATCAAGCGATTTGCGGTTGTGAACTCAAGAGCAAAGTAGTGGCGGCTTAAAGATGAGCGAGCCCATGGGTAACATAACAGGTTTGACTCAACAATCCGCAATCTCATAGTCTACGATGTCACAAAAAATACCAAGCAGATCAGCTCGACACGGCTTCCTCCTGCAAGATCTACGACGACTAATCTGACTGAGTTTACAAGTAAAACAATAAAGTCATTCAACCACACCTGCAACTCGATACTATCTCTATATACAGATTTCAGTCAAGCTATTAACTCGATCGATCATGTAAAAGTAATTGAAAACTTGTCGAAGTTTGGATTCTCCAATGCATTTGTGAAATGGATTTCATCGCATCTTAACGGTAGACAACAAGGCCTCGAAATTGGTGGTGTAAGATATAGACCAATTACTGCACATTCTAGAGTTCAGCAGGGCTCTCATCTGGGACCATAGAATTTCATCATTTTCATTAATGATATAACGAATTTTATCCAAAAATTTGATGTGATATAATGCTGACGATATGAAAAGTAATCAGAAGCAATGAAGATACATCTTGATTTAAACCGCTGGTCTGGTGCGAATCTAATCGATTCATATGAACAACGTAGTTCTATGTAGAACAGATGAAATTCGAGAATTGGCCGGGTTACATTTGCCGACAACTTAACATTCAATATAAGCACATCGACATTATAATCGCCAAAGCCAATTATATGTTGGAATTTACTAAGCGGACATTAAATGCCTAATCAATCTCTATTGCGCGTCTATGTCAGATATAAAATTGAAATCGATGTTCCAATGCGGTCTCCCTATCAGCAAATTCATAACAGTCGTATCGACAACATTTTTAAAACAGTATTTGTTATACATCGTTCGGAAAGGCGGCTGGAATTGTGACAACAATCTCGACTACCACCTTACAGTGAAAGATGTCAAAAACATATAAAATTGCAATTCTGAATAACCGACTGTATCCTTCAATGATAGGAAAAAGGAAACGTGCTACACAGAAAACATTTAACAACCAAGATTACTCGTCAGAGTAATTTAATTCAATTGGACCAACATCGCTCAGTGTATGGTGAGAATGAACCTGTCAACCGAATGGCCAAATAGCGGTATCTATCCTCAGAACTAATTTCAATTCGATCGATTTTGTCCGATTGGATTTCATGTTAACAGTGTGAAACTAGCACTTCTGCACAAAATCTGTGGATTTGTGAAGAACTTCACACCCATTATGTTGGTCGACATTTCCATTTCGGGTAAGAATTAACTAAAATTAAATGGAAGTTAGCAAATTTATGTAACATGAAATTTTGATTTGAAAATGCATACTCATTCTGCAATTTAGTTGATCTCCACTCCATCTCCAATCTGCAAATTTTTTCGATATTTTTTTGGCGAAATAACATTTTAGCGAAACTGACACCTCAATTTTGAACACGGCACATAAATATTTTACAAATGATTTGTGATTCACACGTTTTTTTTCAGTGAACTGTCACATTTAGACTCTGCGATATATTTGGTACCGATATATAGATTACTGCAGGTAATGTAAGCTTGTCAATTATTAGTTTTAAAACACACGAATTAAGAGCCAAATGTTGTCAAATCAAAATCGTTATCTCCAATAAAATAATATTTTGAAGTTGTGCGTCGTTGCTGCGTGCTTATCAGGATTGTATATACGTAAACAATACCGCGTGCCCAAAATTCGATTGATAAGAAATCGAATAGCGCATATACCAAAACATTTACGTAATTGCTTGATACAATCACACTGTTTTCTCGATTATCCTATACTGTTGAATATTTTACCATTTTGCCGAGTTATATAAATTTTACGTTCGATATCTGAATCGACCTCTTATCTTGTAGAATACCCAGCCATGTCGTTATGTGTCTATACAATTCCCAAAAACTTTATAATTACGCGATCGATTTGTTATTTATACAAATTATTTGCTATATGCTATCCGGCTTCTTATCAATAAAATTTTGGGCACTCGGTAACAGTAAACAAATATTTGTAATTTCTTATGTATACCTGATAAGCAGCAGCGACACAACTTATTGATGATAACGATTTTGCTATAAATGATATTGTTGGACAAAATATATAAACTCGCAGTTAAGTTTTACTCGTGTATAAATCAATTCGTTTGTTAACCCCATATAAAAGTGACAAAGTGAATAAAATCATGAAGTTCAAAATAAATTGTTCGCCACATCTCAAGATGCACGAAATTACAAAAAAATTGTTTAATCGTAATTTCCTATCCGACATACAATTTTGTGTGGGCGATAAAATCATCTATGCTCATTCCCTTGAGCTCATGAAGCGGAGTGTGGTGTTCGAGCGTCAATTGGAGGAAAGGTTAGGCGAAAAAAAACGTATTCCGATCACCGATTGCACGTACGAGAGTTTCCTGAAATTTGTCCGTTTCATTTACACCGACGAGTGTGACATTAATGACGGCAATAGGGTGGAGCTGTGGAAATTGGCAATCAAGTACCAGATAATAATTCTAGAGAATAAGATTATTAATTCATTCAATTCGGTTGAATGGGATTTGCAATTATTTGAATACTGCGTCGTAGAAAAATACCAAATACCACGCGGTCAAATTGATCGAATACTGTCTTCGAGTTTAAGAAGATTCTTAACAAACGAAACATTTTCCACACTCCATCCGGATGCTGTAAACGAGATTTTACAATTTGATGAAATGGAACAAGGCGTGACCGAAGTCCAAATATTCAATGCATTAGCTGGTTGGATGGAAAACTATTGCAAACAGCATGAAATGTCATTATCTCAAGGGCGACAACGATTCGATGATCTCGTTAAGAAAATTCGCTTCCCAGTGATGTCAAGTGATGAGATACGTGAGTGTGTCAAGAAATATCCCGGATTACTAAATGAAAGTGATTGTATGTCAATTGGGAAGCAGATCTTATTTGGGAGCGAGAATGGAAACGATTTATGGACATCAAAACCCAGAACTTACATTTCAGAACTATTCTCAAAATACGATCATAGAAAATTCAATCGTGACCATGTATTTGAAACTAAATTTTCTGTTTCAAACGAAACGATTTTAAATGGATTTCGTATCGGCAGGGACCTGAGATTGAACGACATCGAAATAGCAATTACGGCAAAAGATATCAAAACTAACGAGTGTCAGAAAATTGTTTTTAAACAGACTTCTCCTGCAGTATTCTGGTGAACCATGCTAATCAATCTTGGTGATTCAATAATTTTGAAACCAAATGTTGGATACACGATCGCTGTTAAATATTTGAAGACAACAGATGAGCATATAGAGGTTTGCTGCAGAAAAAAAATGTAATGCTCAAATACAATGACCCGGACAATTCCATTCAAATCATCAAGGCGGGTGACAATATGTTTGAATTGGTATTTAAGTCAACCGTCGAGTAAAGGTTATATGGATATCGTTTATTGTTCAAATTATTTTCAAATACAATTTTAGTAAATCGAATCTTATTTGTTTGTAATTATTCAACCATCTTTGAAGTGATAACATTCCTTTAGATGCATTCAAGAACCAATCATGGTAAATTATGTAAATCCTCTAAATCCCATCATTTTTTTATAGCGCCGAAATCTGGGCCAACCTAGCAATTTTCTGACCAATGCATTGGGATGTTGTTGTCATTTTGACTGGTATTGCTTTATTGGATCTGCTACTGTTTCCGTGATGATTGAGTGAGCTTTGGAATTTAGAACTTACCTATTGTTTGGAGCTGAGGTCTACTTAATGGGTTGAAATTTCTTGAAAGACAGTTTTGGTTGATTGTTGATTCATCGTTAGTGTTGAAGTATCCCCTCTCCAAACGAGAAATCAAATAGGTTTTGAGGCGTTATACGTTGAATCGGACAGTTTTTTATATCGTTTACTTGCTGATAAATTTGATCAGCCCTGTTGAGAATACTGTATACCGGTTTCAATCTGTCAATGGAGCTTGAGTGATGCTTGTCTTTGATTGGGACAATGAATTGCTTGCGTAAGCGGTGTATTTCTTTATATATGGTCAATCGTATGGAGATTACAAGGTACCAGTACGAACTTTATCAACCCTGACAAAGTCGTAATAGCAATGGTTGTGCGATTTTGGAACGAATATGTCGTTTTGTTTCGTTGGTCTTGTTGTCGTTGGGATAAGCTTTTGCATCGTGGTGCGTATTTGGTCGATGACTGTGCCGGTTTTGGTTGGAGACGGTAAAGGATTTTTGATGAACTACTCTTCGGGTAGCTTGATTGTTTGACAGTTAACCTTTTCAGCTGGTGAGCACTTCAGATCTTCTTTAACCGATGCTCGGATATCAAGTTGAACGATTGGTACTTTGGAGCTCCAGTGAATTGTGTTGCCAGTGTTGACAGCAGCTTTGAGCTGTCGGGAGAAGCATTTGACCATTCCATTGGCTAACTCCGTAGAAATCTGGACTCAAATTGGATTCCTTTATCAGTTGTGATGTCACGTGGAACGCTAAATCATGATACGTAGTTTTGGATAAATGTTGTTGCAGACATGTTGGTCATGCAGTACGCTTCTGCCCATCGAGTGAGACGATCGACACAGGTGAGAAAATATATGTATATGCATTGGATGGAGGAAGTGGTCCTACGATATCAGAATGATTATGTTCGAATCGGCTAGGTGGAATTTCGAACTGTCCAAGAGGCGTTTTTGTGTGCCGTTGAGCTTTTCGTTTTTGTCAGGATAAGTAGCGAGCAGTAGTTAATTTACGAGTTGCTCGGAAACCAGGATGCGAAAAACTGTGTAGCTTGTCGCAAATGTTTTGATGAAGTCCCTCGCTGCGAGTACAGGCGACTTACGCCAGTCGATTTTTCACAGACAATTTCTAGGCCAGGTGGTTTATAAGGCTCTACAGTTACATTGATGAACAAGTGTCATGTGTGGAACCAGAAAATTAATTCTGAAGTTCCGAATCTGCTTTTTGCGCTTGTGTGATTTTATTGTAGTCGAAGTGAGTCTCGAATGTGACCATTTCGTGTGACCATTATGTATGTGCAAAACTGCATCCGACACAACGTTATCGGTACCTTGAACATGCTGGATGTTTGTGGTTGAATAATTGACTAATATAATCCAAGGACTAATATAATCCAAGGCGTTGTATATTGATGTCAGTTTTAGACAGAATTGCTTGAATCAGAGGTTTGTGATTGGTATATAAATTGTGAAGTCCCGACCCTCGACAAGATATCTGTTGGGTTTGCTAACTTGATTATTGTGAGTAATTCCCGATCGAATGCAGAGTTTGAATCGCTTTAAGTGACGTGAATGCGTGTTGACATTCGTCAGTTCAAGAGAACTTCTTGGCTGTTTTGGGCTTACGTAGTAGTACTGCAAATTAGCTGTGAATTGGTGTGATTATTTCAGCAAGAATTGGTATGAATTGGTTGTAGTAGTTTACCATGCCAATGAAGCGCTGAGTACTTTAGATTCATGTGGGAGTTGGGAATTCCCTAATGGCATTAATTCGTTCTTGTAAAAGCAGAATATACCATTAGGTATGTGATCTTGTGGCTGAAGAAATCAAGAATGGATTAGCCAAGTCGATGGAAACCAGTTTCCAGATAGGGTTTGTATTGTTACTCATTTTTGGATGCCACAAAAATGTCGGCAATGTATAGACGAAAATGAAGTCGAGATCCCGAACGACTTCGTTCATGAAGCGTTGAAACTTTTGTGCTGTATTGCGTAGTCCAAATGGCATTCGGTTGTATTGGAAGAGGTTAAATGTCGTGGGAGTATGGTGATACCCTAAGATGAGATCGAGTTTGGAGAAAATTTTGCATCCATGTAAGTGCATGGCGAAGTTTTGAATGTGGCATTAAGTCTTGATCTTTCTTCTTAACCGCATGTGTAATGGACAACAGACGCAAGATGTCGATGGTTGACAAATTACTAATTCCACCATGTTTTGAAATTCTGCTTGTGGAACTTTACGCACCGGATGTGATCAACCACATTGTGTCGAACCGGCAGTTTATAGTTTGGCTCTGCTGTTAAGAGTGGGAACTTTTTAAGCAGAGTACCGTAGCCGTTGTTAATGAGTTAACACGTACCATCGTTGCTTTCCAGCTTCGTAGCTATATCAATCAAGCGCTGTGTTTAACATCGAGAAATAGTCCGAAGTTGCTGAGAATATAAATGCCAATGATCGGACGATTCACAGCATCTAATGTAAAAGCATGTGTGGAGGTTCTTCAAGTCCGATATTCACGTTAAACAGTTTTGTGTCGTTTGTGTGGATAGAACCATTGGCAGCCGAAAAGACTAGATTGGAATTTCAATTGTAAATTTTTACCGAGCAAATAGTGCAGTGACTAAAGCTGCGACGTTTGGATCGGGAGGTACCGGATTCGAATTCCAACAGAGCCGGGATGCAAAAATAATTTTTCATCCTCCGATTACGATCGGTGATTAAATTAAAAACATTTTTGAGTCTCTGTTGGGATGTAGAACTCATGGGCCGACCCATCGTTCATGTTAATGAGGGCTAGCATGGAGCTATGCAGTGTGCAAATGGCCATTAAAAAACGGACATGTAGGGATATTATTTAGCTTTCAAAAGAAAATAAATCCACTAGCCAAACAGTCTCTAATTATTAAAGTATGTATGTATATGTTGACCAAAGGTCAGCGCCAGAGTCGACTAAATAAGTCAATTTATTTGTTCGGTCGTACACGAACATACGGGACGTATAGGGTATGGTGTGAGTTTTGTTACTATTGACCCTTTACATGGCTGTACATTTCGTACATTTCTGCGTTTCCATATTTGGTATGATACCAGTACCTTGCCGCGGATTGTTATATGCTTGGGCACATGATGGAGACCGTTGTCTAAGTGGAGCGGCTCTTACGTCGGAGTAATCCGTCGAGTTTTGAATACAAGATAATCGATCCTCAACACTAAATCCGGGCTCTGGTGGACCCCGACCCCCATCACGACCTAAGTCTAAGATAACAAGAGACCCAGGTGAAATCGTTCACACTCTTTTTGCGGGCCGATGAAAATATGTTCCATCGGTTCTGCCGCACCCATCGGGTGTATTTTGAAATATATTCGCCACAAAACCGATCAATTCGTTTCGATACAAATATATAGTCTTTATGAAGCCAACGTCAAACGTTCACACGTGACTCGAACATTTTAAAAGTAGTCCCAATATACAGACAGTACGTATAAAAGAGGGGTATAGGGCTTAACAGTTGTACGGTGGTGGTATAGTAAGCAGAGTAATTGCATTTAGAGTAGGGAACCTGAGTTCAAGCCTCTGTTAAAATTTTCAATTTTTTCATTCAAGTGTCAAGTATCAAAAATAATTAGCAACAATGAAAGTGTACGGCTGTGGTCTAGTAAACTAAGCGGAGTCATGCACAGTCGTTTAGTGCTGAGTTCGAGCCTCGGTATAGTCGTTTTTTTATTTAAATTTAATGGTAAATCGTTCACCTTCGTTGAATTCTTCTCGCCTGTTACATCAAAACAAAACAATTTTGTTTTTTTTGAAAATTTTCTATAAATTCAAAATTTCTGGTTGCTATGTAACAGGCGAGAAGATTTCAATGAAGCTAACACATTTGTTAATAAATTTACAAAAAAAGTTAATCCTAGCGATAATCGAACTATTGTCCGCGAAACCAAAGACAATGACTCTACTTACTTCACCACCGCAATACAATTTTTGTACCGCTACACTCATCTTTAATATTCGCCACTTGAATAGAGAAAACTGAAAATTTTACAGCTGAACAGAACCAATTTAAAAGAAGAAATTAAATTAAAAAATCTTCGCCCTACCCGAGGCTTGAAGTTAGGTTTCCGGATCCAAAGCCAATGCCTCAACTTACTAGACCACCGCCCGATCTTTTATACTTCATCTTTTATACTTGCCATTTGTATAAGAATTTTATTTTCACATTTTTCACGTACAGACCTATTTGGAATAAAATTTCACGGTTCCACCATATGCAAAAAAGCTTTGCTGCGCAATTTATAATATTATTGAACTCTTTCATGATACTTGGGCCACCACACATTTTCAAAAGCTTCATAAATACATGCAGCAACACTTTTACTGTGTTGAAAATTTTCATCATAGCGTTCTCTGGGGATGTATTTTGCCTGAACCTGAACTGTTCAGCACTATATGCAAGAGTGCCCTGAAACATGTTCATTAACTTGTCAGTAATCAATTACTAGTTTCAAGCCTTTGAAAAAAATCGTTTATTCAGGCTATTCCTAAAACTGGTGATATTAGTCCCTATTTTACGGGCCGAGCAGTTTTTATCAATTTGACCTCGATGTTGTTTAGGCTTGGCGCTTTACTGGAATACCGGCTGACTGGACATTGGGAATTAATGATAACGTGGTTTGTTTATTACTAAAGTGGCTCACGTTTTCGGTGTGACTGGTATAGTGTTGTTTGTCCACCATCGCTTACGAGTACCCTCGAACCCAATTCCAAGTCATTAACAGATTTTCATATAAAGTTATCCGATACACATAAAACAAGTAATTTCTTGTAACAAATATTAATGCATTCTATGACATTTTTATTCATTGTAAAATAAAATGCTGAATATCTAAAACACAAACCGTAAAACTATATGATGCTGACAAAAAATCGATAGATGGAGGCTAAATACTAAAAACTATTATTTAAGTAATTAATAATTAAAACTAGTATTTTGGTGTACTAAACATGGTTCAAGATGCAAATATTTCACTAACATCGACTTGCATGATGAATTGATAGCATTTATAACAAAAATTAGTAGCATATTTTAATATTCACTTTTCTGAGAACAGAACTATCTATACATTCTAAATTTTAATATTAGTTTATATTTTAAACCGTTAGATGGGGTATACTGTTGCATGCAGCCGGAGCGCAAACCAAATTAGGCGAGAAAATATGTTTCATTATGTACTAGTAGATGTCAGGCAACTCGGTTAGTATGCAAAATGCAACCGATTTTGATTGAATTAATTAAGCCAAAACTATTTTTATTTATTTATGAAGGTTTATTTATAATTATTAATTTTAAATGAATCACAGTTCCTGGTTTATGACTACACATACTAATTACAAATGCAAATACGCGTTTAGCCCACAGAGTTTGTTTGGAAATTAGTTTTTAGTGTTGTATATGTACATACCATACAAACTACTATTATTACGTCATATGATGCACATATACAACTTCCCTTATTATACTTAACTAGCTACGAGATTTATTAACAACACAAAATAAAATTGAAATTATCTATTATTTTAGCAGGATTTTCAACGACTACTTTCCCATACAACAGATTTACTTTCTCCATATCGTTGTGTGGCGGTTGCACCTAGCCCCCGAAACGTTTCTCAATTTCTTTGGCAACCGGCAATGTGGGGTGATCATGTCCAGGATTGGCGACGACCTTCAAATTGAAACAATTTTTTAGTAATAAATAGTTTTGAACGGCTTACTGAATAAACTCTGTATGTAGTACCCGTATCCCGATTGGCATTTTATGCTTGTCCAATCCGATCATACAATTCGTAACAGGTAGCCCGAGCGTATTGAACGTATCATATACGATGCGTCTACAATTTTATGATAGATTTGATAGTAACGATGCACCGACGTTGGAAATGTTGGATATAAGAATACGCTATTTGTGCCAGCAAATCTTTAAAATGCTGCTTAAGGCTCTTCCGAATCGAATCGAGCGCCAATTTGAGTTTCTCATTACGAATACCTTTGCGCATGTCTGAGCTAAGCGGATGTAGCATTCCGCTCGGTCCAACGTTTTCCATAAAATATAATTTAATATCGTTTATGCTGATCTTCTTGTTCAGTTGAACCACTGGAACGTCTGGAACTTTCATGCACTTTAATAGGAGTGGCAGATCGACTGCGTATCGTGTCATCGGTGCGATCATGAAAACCTCACCCCAATACATTGTCATGTGCCACATATTTATTCTTATGTTTTCGTCCCGTCTGATTACTCATAACTTTCATACCGATACTTTCTTTAACGGTTAGCGGAATCCCCAGCAATGGTGTATCACGTTCCATTTCTTCTGTTGTCAAATCACCTTTTGCGATTAGTGCATTAATATTTCGAGCATCTTGTGCCTCATCAATTCGCTCCTCAACAATTACATCGTTCGATTTACGCTTCGACTACAGCCTCAATTGTCACCTGTGAATACATAGAGATAGGAGAAAGACGGTTAAATAATGTCAAACCATATTGTTGGAACAATTTTAGTGTCGACATAAGTTGAGGAAAATTTGCATGAGATCTCAAAGTGTCTATATTCATAGTATCGTCCAATGTGATAAGTCGCTGTGTATATAGGTTAGTTCTAATTGAGCTGACGTTTTTCGAATATTCCTTCATCACAATTTGTTTTTGGATCGTAGTTGATCCCAATAATGTCATATAAATTGTCTGCCTAAAAATCCAAATGGACCGTAAGTTTGAGATACCTGCGTGAAATAAAACTTCGTTCAGTTTTGCTGGTCCAACATTGGTAGTCACAATTTTTGAGCAAACGTTTCTTATTTGATTATTGTTCAGGAATGGTATTGGCCCGAGACCCGCATATACAATTTTTCACATTTTCGGGGTAGCAGGTTTGTTGAATTGATCGACTGAGATGAATTTGTAATGTTTGGGTTAAGGAATTTTCGAGTGGAAATTCTAAAAACTTGTCAACGTTTGAACCTCTTTTGGATGTGTCACGACATCTAGTTTTCTTCATCGTTCAACTCCATTAGCAAACTCCATTAGGCAATGTGCCTAATTTATTTGTCACTGTTAAAATATTCGTAGCATACAGACACATGACTATCGTTATGTAAACCAGTAAACTTAATCATATGCGAGTTAATTCTTATGAAATTCTTATCTCTTTAGTAAGTTATGTTGGAATAGTGTCGGGCTCAAAATTGTATTGATAAGAAATTGATTCAAACAAATAAATTAGTTAATGGTGAACACGTGATTTCTAATTTTGAACTTTCGATAATAAAATGTTAAACTTCTACATAGTACAGACAGCTGATTATACCTCTACCTTTGATAACTCGAATTACTTATTATGAAGTTAACAAAATGAGCCGCCACGTCGATTTTGGGTTTATTGCGGGATTTATCACGTCAAAAAAAAATTAAAAATTATTCGTTCTAGTGGGATTTTTTTGACGTGGCCCGTCCATTTTATTTGCTCCGATTTGATGAACGGAATAAAATCTAAAAAATAATAAAAATATTTGCCTCTCAGGTTTTACTTTAACTAATCGTTTTATTATGTAAAGGTCTATAAACCGCTGTCAGGAAATAAAAGTGAATATTGCTGAAGAAACTGTCTTAAGGTTAGACGGATAACTAATAACGAAAACAAATTCAGTAAGCAGTCTATTCCGTAAACCCCCCGATTTAAACAATTTCAACAAGAGGCAATCAATTTCAAAACACGGTGTAGAATCACAAACCATCTTAAATCTACCAAAATGGGTGATTTCACCTTTTCAGAATCCTACCGCCACCTCGAAGAAACAGACGATTTTTCTACAGCAGTAAACTCCCAATTATTGAAACCTCTCTGGTTGGGTCCACTATTAATGATTTTACTAGCTAACACACGAACAGCGCTCAGGATCACATAGTAGTTCACATAAGCTTCTAGTGGATATTGGCCATGCCAGTACCACCGCAAATTTCGATAAAACGCTAGAAAATGTGAAGCGTGTTTGTTTGGACAAAAACCTTCCACACATATCAAAAGACCGCCGGAAAACTTAATCGTCCCAAAGAAAATGAGACGACCGATGGGACATGTCACAATCATCGCTTAACTATTAATTGTCGCATAACCAAACTCAGTTTTCTCATCGACACTGGTGTATACGTTTTCGTCGTTCCAAACAGTGAGGACAGTTGATATTAATGTTTCAACGGATGCGGTACCTATATAGTACCAAAGCACGACATCAACGACTGGCAACCTTGTCCCCAATTAAAAGGGATTACGGTAACAAGTTACCTTGAAGAATGCACCATTTTGTCCAAAACAGATCTCGTGGCTGCTGTGCTTATCATTAAATACCCGTCGCTTCAGAGGATATACACAAACAACAGCCAACACCAGCTATCGCGGATCGAATCGAGGCAATGAATTCGAGCAGGTAATTGTAGCGTTTCGGGAGCATGGTTAACTATTACCATCGCCTCATCCCTCGATTATCGGAACGTTTTGCATCAATACTCAGCCATATTAGGTAATCTTGGAAATATGATTGAGAAGAGTGCATTTTCATTACCACCCAAGTTAAAAGCTGGTTTTAACTGAACTAAAGTTGTTCTCACTCAAACCACTCTTCTGGCTGATCCAATAGAAAATGGAACACTTCTCATCAGTACTGATGCCTCCGGTGCAGCTTTCTTTTCTGAGAAGTTATCCTCTCCTGCACGAAAATCTTCTGTTTCCGACAGACAACTTATTACAATTTGAAAAGCTTTTGAGTTAAATTAATTTTACAAATTAAAGAGCTTACGACGAATCTAAAATTTTGAAAGCTTTTTTATGTCGCGAATATATCAGTTCTAGTCAGGTTATATATTAAATCCTGAACCATATTCAATTACGTGTTGTTAGTTCCGAAAGCTTTATCGGAACAGTTTAAGGATCAACAAATATAAATCTGAATATACCGCGCAGTTTAAAATCTTCTTAAAAATATATCGTGAGCTTTTGCGAGTCTTATATAGAATCGTGTTTAACATATGTCTTTCAAAGCTCTGAAGTTTGAGATAAAAATGATTATAAACAAACAATTACATTCTTATCATTGTAATCAACCAAACGGATTTGAGCTTTTAAATTGTTTAACTAGAAAGATACGGAATATTCCTATAGGTTAGTTGTGGATTGTATAAGGCGTCGTTTATAATTATGTTCTCTTGAAAGCTTAACTTTCGCATATTTCCCTGGAAAAATTTTATGATCAGATTGTTGTGAATGAGCTTTGTTGGATCCAAGAAATTTTTGGCTGCCCATAAACGATCTACAATTTCATAGCTAATTTTAAAGGTCCAAGGTTGATTCTAGCTCCAGTTCGAACTCTAATGCATCAACTATAAAAATTTGTATGTATTTGTCTACACTTGAAAGCTTTTTAATACCAATTTAGTGTAATATTTTGCTGTTGAAACAGAGCTTTTAAATTATGATTCAATAAATTCAATTAATTAATGTTACGTAATAAAAAGCTTTCGGCTAGTCAAAAAACGTAAAATAGGATTTTTAGAATCAGCATTTTGTTAGCTTTTAGGAGTCCTTAACTAATTAACTCGTAAGTTTACATAAGAAGTTGCGTATGTTCTCTTGTAGAAGTTGTTCTTGGGAGAGCTTTTTATTAATCATACCCATTCGAGCTTTCCAAAATATTAACGTATCATTCATATTTTAAAGAATTACAGAGATCAGTTTAAAGCACTACACCGAATTTAGGAAGTTGGGAAACGTAATTGAATGTTAGGATAATGCTGTGTGAAGCTTTGCTTAATGCAACTGGTGGATGATTTGAATTTTTTAAAACTTTAAAATTTTATCAAAAATTTAAATATTTTGATTTTGTTAACTTTTTGGACTGGGAAAGAGCTTTTGTGAAATCTAACATGTAAAGTTTCAATAAATAACAGCGCAAACATTTAGAGAGTGTCTGCAGGAACTAATAGTTTTTTTTATATGAGCTTTTATGTTGCGATGTTTTGTCAATACCAGCTTTTGTTTTAGAATATTAAAAATCAGTTAAAACGATTAGTTATGTGACCCATACAAATGAAGCATTCAGATTCAGTTCCTTTCATTGAATTTATATATGAAATCGTCGTTCTGAACTATCAAGAACGCCACCACAGTATCTCTGGCTTGTCGTAGGAGGGATGATGAACCAAATCCGTAAAAACCAATCTATAATGTCAACAAAAGGAGAAATGACCAAACCCCCGCTCAAATACCCGGATACGAGATTTAGGATCAGCACATCCAACGTGCAGTCAGTTAGGAAACTAGGAGCGTTGGAAGGCCTAATCACATGCATGAAGGAGTATATTTACTGGAATTAGTTGCTCTTCAAGAAACTCGCTGGTGTAAAAGTGGAGACCATGTGTCTTAGGACTATACGTTGGTCAACAGTGGAGATGACCACGTAAATTTTGGAGCTGGATTTCTTCTTGGGCCGTGCAGGTAAAGAAGGTTGTTTTGGTAATCCTGCAATTAGTTACCGATTGCGTAAGCTTCGCTTGCGCCTGAAGCTAGTCAACATGTTGATAATTTGTATATATAGACGCGCCTACAGAAGTCAGACAGCCCCAAGATAGAAACTCGTTTTACAATGACTTGGGCGATTTGATGGGATCTATACCCGAACTTGATGTTATGCAACAATCGTGAAATTAAATAGTTTGACTCTGCATGAACCCACTTCGCATCGAGACCGACTATATAAGCCTTGAAATACTATTAATTGGAGACAGACTCAACACATCATAGACGTCATAATTCACACCAGTATAGTGAAAATGATGAAGTTTGAAGCCCACCATATATTTTAGGCCCATTCCCGTAATTCGGAATCACCTTTGGTAAAAATTCAATCAAATCTTTTATCACAATATAGGAGCTTCATGAAAGGTACTTGCGTCTGAAATGAGGCCATCAACATAAAAGTCAGCTTGAGCAGCGCTAACTGTTTTGAATAGCCATCAAAGACCCACTTGTCGTATTTAAATGATAACTAGACAACGTTTTGTGGTAGAGATCGGTCTGATTCGGGAATAATAATTTAGCGGTAAATCTCAGAAATGTGCGGAATCGAATCAGCATTGCATATACATGTTATGTTGCAGATGGTCATCTTATATAGTGGTCTTATCTGAGGCATTGAAAACAACTCGCACCTTGGTTGTAGAACTCTGCGATTTCGATTCCGCGATTTTTTAACTTCCTATATATAAACATAAAACTTGCTTAACAGCAGATTTAAATGCTTTGAATAGTGTAAGCTTTCTCCTCGATGGAATAATTGTTCATAGGATTCTTCAGCCTGAAAGAGACGTTCAACATGTTTATGGTTTAGGTTTGAACAACAATAATTGACGCATGAACACGAGGGTAACTAACTTTTCTCAACAACCAATTAGTCACGCTCGTCTGACAAAACCAACCTTAATAATCAACAAGCCCGTTGGTGAAACGCAAAAAAAAAATAAAATCAGACATCGTTTTATAATCAGAAACTCAAATTTGTGCACTTAACACCTTTTCCTTAAATTCCAGTATAATGGGCACAAAAGTTGATATTTGCGAAGCTCTCAATTATTGGCACGTTGACTCCGTAACAAAATTTGAAACTTTCGACCTACACAACTGCACTCGATAATAAGATTTGTGTTTTCTGAGGTTGAACACAATTTTATCCGAGATTTCAGATACGTCGAAGTTTCTGCACCATGGACCTAATCACCAGAGCTTGTACAGTACACAGCTGCAGTATTGTCCAAACATTTACAAGATTAAATCTCTGTGACTTACCAGTTTACACTTAAAAACGCTATGGTCGGCTGTACAATAGAAACAAGCAAAACACTTGTTGGTGCTTGTAATGAAGTTACAAAGCTAGCTTTAGGAGCTTGTCTTATTAGTTGACGCACTAGATGGTGTAGATGCCAAAGCTTCCAAAACGCGTTAAAATTTAAAAAAAATTGTTTCACGGTAAAAAAAATACCGCATTGACAGGTATTTTCTGTTTCAACTCCGTATCCCTGATACTTCCACCTTTTGTTTAATTTAGGTATTGCAGTAACTCGGGCAGAGTAATTGGAATTGTTGCTAGCCAACAATAACTTGATTTTCTTTCGGCAGAATCACTTAAAGCTTCTAATGACTCAATTAATCAGGTGAGTTCAGTTTTTGCTAACTTAAGAATCATAGATCGCTGTCATGAAGGGAAAAAGTTCAAGGAGAAAAGAAAACTGATGAATTATCTTCTGCACGAATTTCCAGTGCTCCCCTAGCGTTACAGTTTTAAACAATAAATCTGTTTCTGGAGGGGCAAGAAGCCTCTTCGCTTAGAAAGTCTGACTTCTTCCTGCTAAGTCTGCTGAGTCTGTATGACATACAATGCACTTATTTATTTCTGCCCGAACTCCATTGTTACCGTTTGAGATCCAGTATCACATTGTGTGTTTTTTCGGTATCTTAAATCTCCAAATTTGTATTTTTAAAGCGTCGGCCATATTACTCTGATTTTGCGCAATATTTTGATGTTGTCTGAAAAAAGCTACCAAAATTGTTAATTGCAGAACTTGTAATTGCCATAACATGCTTTTTAAGCCAATATGGCCAATCTCTTTTTATTAGAACTTACATACCGCCACAGTACATAATTAGATTGTTCTTGTATATCTCAGAAATTCTATTTCCGATAGTTTTGATTAGAGCTACCATTGTGTTGGTGGCTACCTTCTTGTGGTGGCTACATTTGCGGGTGGATTGCCAAATTTAAGAAAACTGAGTGAGGTAGGAACTAATTGAATACAATTGGCGGTGGTATCTTTTTTACTTTTTTAAATGAATTTATTGTTATTCATAATCTTGCAGATATCCCAAATTGTATTTCGGAAAGGAAGATTAGAGTGAGAAGGATTTTGTTTCGTGGGAATACTTTAACTAATCGACTGATGAATTTGGAATCGCGAGATACAAAGTTCCTCCTCATACTCATATCAACTCACCCACTCAACATGTTGGTAAAATATGAGTGGATTTATTTAATACAAAGTGATATTACCCCAATTTAAGGTCTTCATAGGATCGTAACTATATTCAAATGGATTAAGATGCATGATCGTTTATCTGTAACCATAAAAGCGTTGTATCAATGCAAATTGGATGGGATTACTATAACAACAACTAAATAAATCAACACAAATCATTAATTTTACTAAAATTGTATTTGAAACGTTATTGTTGAACACTAAACGATAACCAAATATAACCTTTACTCGCCGGTTGCCTTAAATATCAACTCCAACATATTGTCATCCGCCTTGATGATTTGAATGGAATTGTCCGGATCATTGTATTGGAGCATTACATTTTCACTTCTGCACCAGATCGATATATGCTCATGTGTTGTTTTCAAATATTTAACAGCGATCGTGTATTCAACATTTGGTTTCAAAATTATTGAATCACCAAGATTAATTAGTTTGTCACCCCAAATCCAAAAACCAGGTTGGTTAAAAACAATTTTCTGACACTCGTTAGTTTTGATATCTTTTGCCGTAATTTCTATTTCGATATCGTAATTTCTATATCGAGTTAACTGCAAAAATTCTCGATAGCCAGTCCCCAACTTAAATACTGCAGGGAAAATTTCAACCCATCTCGATTGATCGAGTCGTAGGGCTGCCGGAAATCCAGTAACACCTGATGTACAGAGTTTGTCCACCCATAATATTTAGATAGAATCATCCGCAGTGAAAATGCCTGATCAGTGAGCATATCGCGGCCACTTTTAACTCATCAGGCATAACTTCGGTTCACCATACTAATCGAATATGGTCAGAAAGACCGTTTCATGAAGAGCAACGAGTTCCAGCCGATACTTCTTCATGCATGTCATTAGTCCCTCTAACGCTTCTGGTTTTCTAAGTGATAGCACGTTCCACGTGCCAATCCCAATTCTCGTGTCCGGGTACTTGAGGGGAGTACATTATAAACAGATTGTTTTTTACGGATGCGGGTCATCAGCCTAGCGATCCAACCATTTAATCGCTTCCTACGACAAGCAAAATAACCGTGGTGGTATTTTTGGAAATCTTGTTCGCGCAATTTAGGGTTTTGAGACATCTAAGTGCTACCCGATCAAAGCGGTCACAATAAAAATAATCCTAAACCACTAAATACCATCAGCTGTAAGAAGATATACACAAAACAGCCATAATACAAATTCGTTTGGATCGTTTTGAGTTCATGCACATCTATGCAAAACGCAGCTCACACCTTTCAGCGTTTCATGCGCCGACAAAATCGTCAATTAATTGAATTCAGTGTTTGCCTACCTATCGATGATATTCTGGTTCGATCGATGATATTCGCAATCGCAGTCTGATTTTAACAAATCCTAAACGTGTGTATTCGGGGCAACATCGCAGAGTTGTTTTAGTCTCTTTCTTCGCAAGGGAGAATCTTGGTTACATATCAACGTTTTCTTAAACCAAATGCGTAGCGCTTTATCGGAACGGTTAATCACTATCACCGATCTCTCCACTGCCCTTTCTTAATTCTCTTTATTCCCTATTCTTTGCCGCATAGTGGATTTTTCTCTTCGTTAATGACTTGCTTCGTGTGACTATCGTGTGAGATTCACCCTCTCGAGGTGGTTTATGTATAGAACTTAAATAGTTTATCAACCTGGAATTATGGGAGACCCACTAGCAGGGAAGATTGTAATTTGAATGAATCGTGTGGAATGTTTTTGAAATAACTGGCACCCGACAGTGTCAAGGAGAATATTAAATTCTGTTTCCATTATTTGCATCCATAAAGGCAGATGCAGCCACTTGACTGTATCGAAGGAATATTGCAACCTATAGTGTCCGCATCAGAAGACTCTGAATAAATGCGTCGTCTGTCAAATATGTATTTAGTATTAGCTAGTGCTGCTGCGATAGGTCTCTGGCCAAATCATAAAATACAAATCCAATAAGTGGTTTCTGTAATTCCACCAATTCACAAAAGTTGTTCGGCGAATTCATGAAATTCACGCGTCCAAAGTAAATCGATAATACTTCTCGAACCATTACTTGTTTTCGAGTTAAACACAGACGGTGCATAGTAATTTATGAGATTTAAATGGTTATCAATGTAGAAGGGTAAAACAACTGGACATCCTCTTCTAACTTTTAAATTATGTCTACAAAATTTTTATGACTTGCCACCTCCTCCTAACTGCTATCGAAAATTAGTCACCATACCAAGAGCGTGGTAAAACAATGGGTAACTCCTCCTGCTTAATCCTAACGAAACTGTATAGAACCATAAACTACGAGGACAATAAAACATCTGTGCATATCTGTTTTATGACAGTCTATTGTCAGGCATAAACATATTCTAACTACCACAAACATAACATTTTACTACGAGATAAGAATTTTTGTATATAATGTGGTTCGGTGGTCAAATAAATCCACAGTTAAGTTTCGCGCATTGCTACATTCGTGTGTTAATAGTAAAAGTGACAAGTTTCTTTGAAATATTCCAAAAAATGAATTTTAAACTAAATTGTTCGCCACATCTGAGTATGTCTGAAATTACAAAAAAATTGTTCAATCGTAATTTCCTATCCGACATACAATTTTGTGTGGGCGATAAAATCATTTATGCTCATTCCCTTGAGCTTATGAAGCGGAGTGTGGTGTTCGAGCGCCAATTGGAGGAAACGTTAGGCGAAAAAAAGTTAATTCCGATCACCGATTGCACGTACGAGAGTTTCCTGGAATTCGTCTGGTTCATTTACACCGACGAGTGTGGCATTAATGGCGGCAATGGTATGGAGTTGCTGAAATTGGCAATCAAGTACCAGATAATAATTCTGGAGAATCGGATTATTAATTTATTATATTCGGTTGAATGGAATTTGAAATTATTTGAATACTGCGTCGTGGAAAAATACCAAATCCCACGCCATCGAACTGATCAGGTGTTGGCCGAAAAATTTGGAAGATATTTAAATTTTCCACAAAAAAAAACATTTTCCACATTCCATCCGGATGCTGTAAACGAGATTTTACAATTTGATGAAATCGAACAAGGCGTGACCGAAGTCCAAATATTCAATGCATTGGCTGGTTGGATAGAAAACTATTGCAAACAACATGGAATGTCATTATCCAAAGGGCGACAACGATTCGATGACCTCGTTAGGAAAATTCGCTTCCCAGTGATGTCAAATGATGAGATACGTGAGTGTGTCAAGAAATATCCCGGATTACTAAATGAAAATGATTGTATGTCAATTGGAAAGCAGGTCTTTTTTGGGAGCGAGAATGGAAACGATTTATGGACATCAGAACGCAGAACTGACTACGAGCAAAAATTCGTGTGGAGAAAATTCAATTGTGACGCTGTATTTGAAACTAATTTTTCTGTTTCAAACGAAACGATTTTAAATGGATTTCGGATTGGCAGGGAATTGAGATTGAACGACATCGAAATAGCAATTATGGCGAAAGATATCAAAACTAACGAGTGTCAGAAAATTGTTTTTAACCAATCTGGTTTTTGCTGCTGGTATGATATACTTATCAATCTTGGTGATTCAATAATTTTGAAACCAAATGTTGAATACACGATCGCTGTTAAATATTTGAAAACAACACATGAGCATATATCGATCTGGTGCAGAAGTGAAAATGTAATGCTCCAATACAATGATCCGGACAATTCCATTCAAATCATCAAGGCGGATGACAATATGTTGGAGTTGATATTTAAGGCAACCGGTGAGTAAAGGTTAAATGGATATCGTTTAGTGTACAACAATAATGTTTCAAATACAATTTTTGTAAAATAAATTATTTGTGTTGATTTATTTAATTGTTTTAATTGTAATCCCATCCATTTTGCATTGATACCACGCTTTTATGGTTATAGATAATCGATCATGCATCTTAATCCATTTGAATATATAGTTACGATCCTATGAAGACCTTAAATTGGGGTAATAGCACTTTGTCTGAAATTAATCCACTCATATTTTACCAACATGTTGAGTGGGTGAGTTGATATGAGTATGAGGAGGAACTTTGTATATCTCGCGATTCAAAATTCATCAGTTAAGGTATTCCCACGAAACAAAATCCTTCTCACTCTAATCTTCCTTTCCGAAATACAACTTGGGATATCTGCAAGATTATGAATAACAATAAATTCATTAAAAAAAGTAAATTAAATTCTAAGTTTAATTAATTTTGGAATTAGAATTTGTAATTCGCAATTTTAAATTTTTTTACCGATGTAAATCTGTAATCTACAAATTTAATTTTACTGAATCCATCGAAATGTAGACTTTGGAAAATTCTCTAATTTGCCAATTTTGGAAACTGCATTAAAGATTCGTATTGAATGAAACATTGAAAAATCGGAAGATAGAGGTATCAGGTAGCTCCTAAGATCAAGACCACCGCCAATTGTATTAAATTAGTTCCTACATCACTCAGTTTTCTTAAATTTGGCGATCCACCCGTAAATGTAGCCACCACAAGAAGGTAGCCATCAACACAATGATAGCTCTAATCAAAACTATCGTAAATAGAATTTCTGAGATATACAAGAACAATCTAAGTATATACTGTGGCGGTATGTAATTTCTAATAACAATTCAGCCAAGAGAATGGCCATATTAGGCTTAAAAAGCATGTTATGGCAATTACAAGTTCTGCAATTAACAATTTTGGTAGCTGTTTTTCAGATAACATCAAAATATTGCGCACCATCAGAGTAATATGGTCGACGCTTCAAAAAGACAAATTTGGAGATTTAACATACCGAACAAACACACAATGTAACACTGAATCTCAAATCAGTAACATGGGAATTCGGGCAGAAATAATTAAGTGCATTGTATGTCATAGAGACTCAGCAGACTTAGCAGGAAGAAGTCAGACTTTCTAAGCGAAGAGGCTCGAAGCCCCTGAAGGGATAAATCGCAGGTTTTGTATGCTTTTTAGTAAATCGGCAAATCTGAAAATTGTAAGCGAGTCGCTAACTTACAGTTGACACTTATAACGACCTAAATCGAGACATGTTTCAATTCCAGACCATTAATAACTAAATAGGAAGATCCGTCAGATATAGTTTTGACAAACTATTTCTTAGTATAGGTGATTCGCTTCTTGCCCCTCCAGAAACAGATTTATTGTTTAAAACTGTAACGCTAGGGGAGCACTGGGAATTCGTGCAGAAGATAATTCATCAGTTTTGTTTTATCCTTGAACTTTTTCCCTTCATGAAAGCGATCTATGATTCTTAAGTTAGCAAAAACTGAACTCACCTGATTAATTGAGTCATTAGAAGCTTTAAGTGATTCTGCCGAAAGAAAATCAAGTTATTGTTGGCTAGCAACAATTCCAATTACTCTGCCCGAGTTACTGCAATACCTAAATTAAACAAAAGGTGGAAGTATCAGGGATACGGAGTTGAAACAGAAAATACCTGTCAATTGCATTTTTTTTTACCGTGAAACAATTTTTTTTAAATTTTAACGCGTTTTGGAAGCTTTGGCATCTACACCATCTAGTGCGTCAACTAATAAGACAAGCTCCTAAAGCTAGCTTTGTAACTTCATTACAAGCACCAACAAGTGTTTTGCTTGTTTCTATTGTAAAGCCGACCATATAGCGTTTTTAAGTGTAAACTGGTAAAACAAAGAGAACTAATCTTGTAAATATTTGGACTATACTGCAGCTGTGTACTGTACAAGCTCTGTTGATCAGGTTCATGGTGCTGGTATTTCGACAAATCGGAAATCTCGGAGAAAATTGTGTTCAGCCTCAAAAAACATAAATCTTATTATCGAATTCAGTTGTGAAGGTCGAAATTTTCAAATTTTGTTACGGAGTTAACGTCCCAATAATTGAGAGCTTCACAAATATCAACTTTTGTGCCCATTATGCTGGAATTTAAGGAAAAGGTGTTAAGTACACAAATTTGACAATACGCGGTTTAGAGTTTCTGATTACATTTCTGAGCACATTTCTAAGATTTACCGCCATCTTATTCCCAAATCAGACCGATCTCTACTACAGAACGATGTCTAGATATTAGTTAGATACTGTGACTTATGGTACATGACAAGTGGGCCGATGATGGCTATTCAAAACTTGTCCAGATGACTTTTATGTTGATGGCCTCAGACGCAAGTACCATTCATGAAGCTCCTATATTGTGATAAAAGATTTGATTGAATTATTGCCAAAAGGTGGTTTCGAATTACGGGAATGGGCCAAAAATGTATGGTGGGTTTCAAACTTCATCATTATCACTGGACTGGCGTGAATTAGAATTTTGTCTATGACGTGTTGAGTCTGTCTCCAATTAATAGTATTTCAAGGCTTATATAGTCGGTCTCGATGCGATGTCGGTTCATGCATAGTCACAATAAATGATTCCTCTAAAAAACATTAAATTTCACGATTGCTGCATAACATCGAGTTCAGGTATAGATCCCATCAGATCGTCCAAGTCATTATAAAATAAGTTTTTATCTTGATTCTGTCTGACTTCAGTCGTAGCGTGTGCTCAAATTATCGACTGGTTGGCTAACTTCATGCGCAAGCGAAGCATACACAATAGGTTACTGAGTGCTTGGAAATCCAAAACATCCTTCTTTATCTGCGACCCAAGAAGAAATCCAGCTCCAAGATTTCCGTGATCATCTCCACTATTGAGCAATGTATAGCACTAGGACACATGGTCTCCACTTTTACCCCTGCGAGTTTCTTGAAAAGCAACGAGTTCCAGCAAATACTCCTTCATGCATGTGCCTTCCAACGCTCCTAATTCCCTAACTGACTGCACGTTCCTTATGTTGATCCCAAATCTCGTATTCGGGTATTAGGGCGGGGGTCTGGTGTTGTTTTGGCGGTATCTATTTCTACTTTTGTTGACTTTATAAACAGATTGGTTTTTACGGATGTGGCTCATCATCCAACCGTTTAGTCGCCTCCTACGACAAGCAAAAGATACTGTGGTCGTGTGCTTGATAGATCAGGGCGACGATTTCATATATAAATTCAATGAAAGGAACTGAATGTGAAAGCTTTATTTGTACGGGTCACATTAAAGCTGATTCTAATTAATCGATTTAACTGATTTTTAATATTTTAAGGCAAAAGCTGGTCTTTACAAAACAACGAAACAAAAAAGCTCATATAAAAAAAATTATTAGTTCCTGCAAACACTCTCCAAATGGTTGCGCTGTTATTTCTTGAAATTTTACATGTTAGTTTACACAAAAGCTCTTTCCCAGTTCAAAAAGTTAACAAAATTTTCATTTTTGATAAAATTTTAAAGTTTTAGAAAATTCAAATCATACACCAGTTGCATTAACAAAAGCTTGTCACATCATTATCTTAACATTCAACAGCGAAATCTTGTCAAAATTTTTAATTATTTACTAGTTCGAATAAAAGCTTTTAAAATTAAAATAATATTACAAAGCTACTTAGAAAGCTTTAACAAATTTTGAAGTGGTCGCCTATTTTAAAATGTATTTAAATGGCGGCCGAATGCTCAGATTGGTAAATTATTCTTAATTTGTATATTGAGCTTTCCAGCTTCCTAAATTCGGTGTAGTGCTTTAAACTGATCTGTGAAACTCCTTGAAAATTTATATAAACATGAATGATGCGTTAATATTTTGGCAAGCTCGAATAGGTATGATTTTTAAAAGCTCTTCCATAAACGACTTCTACAAGAGAACATACGCAACTTCTTATCAAAACGTACGAGTTAATTAGTTAAGAACACCTAAAAGCTAAGCTTTTAAGACAGCGTATATTCAAATTTATATTTGTTGATCCTTAAACTTCGATAAAGCTATCGGAACTTACAACACGTAATTGAATATGGTTCTGGATTTATTATAAAACCTCTCTATAGAACTGATATATACGCGATACAAAAAAGCTTTACAATTTTAAATTTTTCGTAAGCTATTTAATTTGTAAAATTAATTTAAATCAAAAGCTTTTCAATTCATAAATTAGATATTTAGATTTTGATTTTTACAACAATGAGTACGAACAATGTTATCTGTCGAAAACAGAAGATTTTCGTGCAGGAGAGGGTAACTTCTCAGAAAAGAAAGCTGCACCGGAGGCATCAATACTGATGTGAAGTGTTCCATTCTCTATTGGATCAGCCAGAAGAGTGGTTTGAGTGAGAACAACTTTAGTTCAGTTAAAGCCAGCTTCTCACTTGGGTGGTCATGAAAATGCACTCTTCTCAATCATATTTCCAAGATTACCTGATATGGCTGAGTATTGAAGCAAGACGTTCGGCTAATCGAGGGATGAGGCGATGGTAATAGTTAACAATGCTCCCGAAACGCTACAATTACCTGCTTGAATTCATTGCCTCGATTCGATCCGCGATAGCTGGTGATGGCTGTTGTTTGCGTATATCCTGTGAAGCGACGGGTATTTGATGATAAGCAAAGCACCCACGAGATCGGTATTGGACAAAATGGTACATTCTTTAAGGTTAATTGTTACCGGAATTCCTTTTAATTGGAGATAATGTCGCCAATCGTTGCTGTCGCGGTTTGGTACTATATAGGAACCGCATCCGTTGAAACATTAATATCAACTGTCCTCATTGTTTGGAACGACGAAAACGTATGCACCAGTGTCGATGAGAAAACTGAATTTGGATATGCGACAATTAATAGTTAAGCGATGATTGTGACATGTCCCATCGGTCGTCTCAATTTCTTTGGGACGAATTAGTTTTCCGGCGGGCTTTTGATATTTGTGGAAGGTTTTTGTCCAAACAAACACCCTTCATATCTTCTAGCGTTACCGGCGAAATTTACCGGCATAGCCAATATCCACTATAGTAGTTTATGTGAACTACTACGTGATCCAGGCGCTATTGAGATCGTATGTTAGCAAGTGAAATCTCTATAGTGGACCCAACCAGAGAGGTTTCAATAATTGGGAGTTTACTGCTGTAGAAAAATCGTCTGTTTCTTCGAGGTGGCGGTAGAATTCTGAAAAGGTGAAATAACCCATTTTTGTATATTTAAGATGGTTTGTGATTCTACACCGTGTTCTGAAATTGATTGCCTCTTGTTGAAATTGTTGAAATCGGGAGGTTTACGGAATAGTCGACTGCCTACTGAATCTGTTTTCGTTATTTGTTATCCGTCTAACCTTATAATCAATGCCTCGCGTTGTTTAAGACAGATTCTCCAGCAATATTTTCTTTTACTTCCAGACAGCGGTTTATTGACTTTTACATAATAAAACGATTAGTAAACGTGAAACCTGAGAGGCAAATATTTTTAATATTTTTTAGATTTTATTCCGTTCATCAAATCGATGCAAATAAAATGGACGGGCCACCCCAAAAAAAGTTATCAAAGGTAGAGATATAATTAGCTGTCTGTACTAGAAGTTTAACATTTTATTATCGAAAGTTCAAAATTAGAAATCATGTGTTCACCATTAACTAATTTATTTTTTTAAATCGATTTCTTATCAATACAATTTTGAGCACGAGACTATTTCAACATAACTTACTAAAGAGATATGAATTTCATAAGAATTAACTCGCATGGTTAAGTTTACTGGTTTACATAACGATAGTCATGTGTCTGTGTGCGATGATACATTCTCGATTCATCCGCGTATATTGATATTTTAACAGTGAAGTTTCAACTAAATTTTACATATTGCACGAATAATTTAATGATGGCCAAAATTAAATTGTATGTCATGTTAAGATGTTGCTCTACCTGTTGTTGGAGATTTTCATAAAAGACCAAGAAAATACTAAAATATTTCTATTGGAGTTATCCCTTCTAACCGTAGAGTTTGCTAATGGAGTTAGACTATGCGCATATGATAGTACCTACTGGCTTCCAAAGCATCTTAATAAGAAAACTATAGATGTCGAGACACATCCAAAAGAGGTCCAAACATTGACAAGTTTTTAGAACTTCCACTCGAAAATTCTTTATCCCAAACATTACAAATTAATCTGCGTCGATCAATTCAAAATACCTGTTACCCCGAAAAAGTCAAAAATTGTATATGCTGGTCTGGGGCCAATACCATTCCTGAATATTAATCAAATAAGAAACGTTTACTCAAAAATTGTGACTACCAATGTTGGACCAGCAAAACTGAATTGGGCTCAACGACGACCCAAAGACGAATTGTGATGAAGGAATATTCGAAAAACGTCAGCCCAATGAGAACTAACCTATACACAGCGACTTTTCACATTACACGATACTCTAGATGGGTACTGTGAGATATGCCATACGAGCACGCTTGATGGAAAGCTTTAGCCATCTACGAGAACGCAAAATGAATAGCCCAAATTCAACATTGGCCTAGAGAACAATAGACATATTGATAAACAAAATGTTGTTCGACTGGTTATGGATCATCTCATGCAAATTTGCCCTCAAATTATGACGACACTAAAATTATTCCAACATTATGGTTTGATATTATTTAACCGTCTTCTAGCGAACGATGTAAAGACGTTAATCCGTATTTGAATGCAATTGTTGAGGAGCGATTTGATGAGGCACTCAAAGATGCTCGAAATGTTGATGAACTAATCGCATAAGGTGATTTGACACCAGAAGAAATGGAACGTGATACACCATTGCTGGGGATTCCGCTAACCGCTAAAGAAAGTATCGGTGTGAAAGGGATGTGTAATCAGGCGGGACGAAAACTTAAGAATAAATATGTGGCACGGGACGATGCATCATGTGTTAAACAGGTTAAAAAGTACGGGGCTATTATAATGTGCATCACGAACATACCCGAACTGTGCATGATTTGGAAGACGTACTTACTATAAAGTGACAGAGATTACAAGAAATCATCATAATTTACACCTAACACGTCTGTCTGATCATCACGTCACGCCGCTATATTCACCGGTGTATGGGGCAACAACCCAACCTCGTATGTATAGTTGGTCCGGACGGTCATGTTCTTGGCAGTACAATATCGTTTTGGGGTGAGGTTTTCACGATCGCCCCGATGACACGATACGCAGTCGATCTGCCGCTACTATTAAAGTGCATGAAAGATCCAGACTTCAGTGGTTCAACTGAACAAGAAGATCAGCATAAACGATATTAAATTCTATTTCATGGAAAACGTTGGGACCGATAGGAATGCTTCGGCCGCTTAGCTCAGAAATGCGCAAAGGTATTCGTATAATGAGCAACTCAAATTGGCGTTCGACAGTTCAATGTATGACATGCGCAAAATCGAAGAAATCGAAACGAATTACTATCAGACCGATAACGGCGAGGAAAAGAAAAATCCACGCACCTAGCTACTGAAATTTTTTTGCTGCATGTCGGACAGTACATTTAATTCGGTGATTTTTGCAACGCTACAGGGTATCATTAATTTAGTGCCGGAATCACGCCATCAGAAATGTGATTCGATTCGGAAGAGCCTCAAGCAGCATTTTAAAGATTTGCTTGGCACAAATGGCGTATTCCTGTATCCAACATTTCCAACATCGGAGCATCGACACTTTCAAATCTATCATAAAATTGTAGACGCATCGTATGTGATGCTGTTCAATACGCTCGGGCTACCGGTTATGAATTGTATGATTGGATTGGACAAGCATAAAATGCCAATCGGGATACAGGTACATACAGAGTTTAATCAGTAATCCGTTCAAAACTATTTATTACTAAAAATTATTTCAATTTATAGGTCGTGCCCAATCCTGGACAAGATCACCTCGTATTGGCGGTTGAAAAAGAAATTGAGAAACGTTTCGGGGGCTAGGTGCAACCGCCACACAACGATATGGAGAAAGTAAATCTGTTGCATGGGAAAGTCGTCATTGAAAATCTTGCTAAAATAATAGATAATTTCAATTTTATTTTGTGTTGTTAATAAATCTCGTAGCTAGTTAAGTATAATAAGAGAAGTTGTATATGTGTAGCATATGACGTAATAATAGTAGTTTGTATAATATACAACACTAAAAACTAATTTCCAAACAAACTCTGTGGGCTAAACGCGTATTTGCATTTGTAATTAGTATGTGTAGTTATAAACCAGGAACTGTGATTCATTTAAAATTAATAATTATAAATAAATCTTCATAAATAAATAAAAATAGTTTTGGCTTAATTAATTCAATCAAAATCGGTTGCATTTTGTATACTAACCGAATCGCCTGACATCTACTAGTAAGCAATGAAATATATTTTCTCGTCTTATTTGGTTTGCGCTCCGGCTGGATGCAACAGTATACCCCATCTAACGATTTAAAATATAAACTAATATTATAACTTAGAATGTATAGGTAGCTCTGTTCTCAGAAAAGGGAATGTTTAAATATGTTACTAATTTTTGTAGTAAATGCTATCAATTCATCATGCAAGTCGATGTTAGTGAAATATTTGCATCTTGAACCATGTTTAGTACAACAAAATACTAGGTTTAATTATTAATTACTTAAATAATATTTTTATGTGTTTAGCTGTCATCTATCGATTTTTTGTACAGCATCATATAGTTTTATCTTTGGTTTGAGTTTTTGATATTCAACATTTTATTTGCGCTTAGTGCCATCTTTATGTATACTATATAAATAGTTTCAGCGAGGTGTAATACACAAATAATTTACAGTGAATAAAAATGTCGATAGAATGCATTAATATTTGTTTCGAGAAATCCCTAGTTTGATGTGTATCGGATAAATTTATATTGAAATCTGTTTATATCGAGAATTGCTCAGTATAAAATGAAATATTTGAATTTAAATTCTGTATACAATTTAACAGTGATCCTTTGTGGGTGTACAATTTCTCTTCAAATTAGATTCGAGGGTACTCGTGAGCGATGGTAGACAAACAACACTATACCACTCACACCGAAAACGTAGACCACTTTAGTAATGGACAAACCACGTTATCATTCTCATAGTCCAGTCACCCAGTAAAGCGCCAGGCCTTAACCAGGGATGGGCGAGGTAGACTACGCCATGTAATCTACGCGGTTGTCGACAAGTAAAATATAACGTAGATTACTTGGCAGTGTTTTTTGTCAACGTCGACAATTGAAATAATGTCGACTACCTAGCAATTTGAAATCGAATGCGCCAGTTCTGGAGTGTTTTGTAAAAGCGTTCATCAAGAGGTGATTGTTTCATTTGTTTCTGGCTGGCCAAATCATACATATTTTTGCAAATGTATCTAGCTTGAAGTGTTTCAAAACCAATTTCATGTACTTTTCGTCATCCATCAAAACACATCCACTAAATTTTGTCAGCAGTCTGGCATTTCTATCGTTGTTCAGCACTAATTTTTAATACGCTGGTGGTCGAGTAAGCAGAGTCAATGGTCTTGAAATCGTGGACCCGAGTTCAAGACTCGTCAGCGCCAATTCTTTTTTGATTTAATTTTTGTTGTAAAATTGGTTCAACAAAAAAATAAGGTGAATGTCATTTGTGTTAAGTATAATTAAGTTGAAGTGCTGATGAAAATCGTGATTCGTTTATACTATTTTGATACGACTCATATTATTACCGCGATTTATTTACTTAAATGTGTTTTTTTATACTAGAAATTGGGTTACAAATTGTATCTATCTTATATAAGATATACTTATGCGAGCTTCTGTCATTATTAAATAGATTCGATATAGGTCTTGAAGTTTTAAAATTCTATGAAGAACATAAAATTCTGGATGAGTGGAACAAAGATATACTAACGTCGCTCATATTGGAAATTTTCACTAATAACAACGTTAATGACCACACGAGATTTAGTGATTGCAACCAATGTAATTCTCTGTCTCTCTTTCCAAACGAATGCAAAGGAAGGCAACATTTTTATTTATGTTTTTTAATTGTAACACTTTTCGCTAAAATTGGATTGGCGTTGATTGTTAAAATAAACCTTTCACGGTTCCAAAAACTCGCTCCAAGAAGTTTTTTAAAGATATTTAAAACCAACCTAGACCAACTGTAAAAACAAAATGGACCTAAGTAGGTGCTATAGGATAACATGATATTAAAAGACGAGAAGGCCCAAATGTATTAAAAAAGTGACCAGTTCTTAAACCCAGCCTTGAACATACATAGGTAAATTATTTTTAGTTCAGTATATAAAATTTGAACATTTTTAATAAAATTTCTCATGGTTTTTTAGGTTGACATTGATTACAACAGTAGTTCGTCTCAACTTTTTTTGCTGTGGCCGTCATTTGTGCCAGAAATTGTAACATACATATTTCCAAAAACACATTAAGGATAAAAAGTAAGTATTTTATTGTTTTTATCTTTTTAATCATTTATTATTAAAGATTACTAATTGTTTTATGTTTGGTTCCAGACTCGCCGGATACACTATTCCTGCTTATTGATTCCATATTAAAGCCACCTACAGTTGGAACAAGCAAAATATGGCAAAAAGAGTAAATGGAAACCATGAATAATAGATTCTCAAGAATCCAGCATATACTATTGTATTTCGCCCAGTAACTATCTATACATGACACAAGTTGAAGAATTGAAACTTAAGTATTTGGTAAAAGGTCTAACGTGATTTGTGTGATCGATGAGCAGAGAGTAAAGTTGCAATACTTTTATGTATACTATGACGGTATATTATATAAATTAAAGTCTTTTTACAATGTTTGGATTTTAAAAGTGAAATAAGTATTTAAATGTCTATACCATTTTTTTTAAATATAATAAGTTTTAGTTTTAATATTTTCAACATCGTTTCGCTTTATACAATATCTCGGTCTTAAACATCTGTAATTGGAATAGAAAAACAATTGATTTAAAATGAAATGTTTTTTGTGCCCTAAAGAGTCTGTGATCTATTACATATAAAATCCTCACATATTATAAAAAATATTGAATCTTTTTTATGTATGGAAGAAGGATGCCTTCAGCAATTTCCAAATTTATATTCCTATAAACGGCATATTACAAGGGTTCATGATCTTAAAGTGCATCAAAGTTTAAAACGCCCCGGAACTTTCAATACAATACTTATTGAAGATACAATATGTAAAAATAATTCGAATATACAATATGGAAGAAATGTAAATAGTAATTTAGTAATTAAGGAAAATCTAACTTATGATAAAAATAATCTATTTAAAACACCTAAAGAAAATTCTCAATTACCCAATTCTCCGAACAATTTCAACGCACTTTCTTTTGCATTATCTTTGCATAACAATAACAATTTTAATAGGAAAAACGTTTCTGACATTATGGAGCAAGTAGAATCTGAAATAACTAATCCTCTCATTGAAACAATATCAAAACAACTTTCAGCTTAAGCATCCATTTCAGTCAATTAAAACAGAATACAAACTACTTCAAGAATTGGAGTCTAGGACATTTTTCAAAAAACCTTCGTATTATACTATTAATGAAGAAGTCTGTGAAATTATTATTCTTAATACCCCTACATTAGATAATAATAAAGTAACTGGTGTGATCCGGCCGTCCTCGTTGGCACAGTAAGTAGCGTCACAAATAAACATATACAGATTACTTAAGATGAACAAAAAAATGAAATTTTCGAAAATCACTGATAAAAGCGCCAATATGTGTGAGTAAAAGAAAAAGTTTGCATGTTACCCCATGTCTTTGCTAAGGTATAAATCATTACTAACTTATTGCGCCTTCCCTAAATGTATGAAAGTTCATAAATTTGATCCACCTATCGGAAATATGTATATTATTTTGCCGATCTTTTGTATTCGCACATCTCTTTTCAACTTGTATAATTTTTATGAAAAAACACGATCCAAAACCGTAAGTGTAGGAAATTTGATATGTGTGGGCGTACTGCGTGCATATTATAATATTTCACTCTTTTGCATTTTTTATAAAAAAATAATAAAGTAATAAAATTACGTTTCATATTTTAAGTTCCGGAATAATTTGTATGTGACGATTATGCCGAACGTTAAACATCTTCACGTGACAATCTTCGTTAGTCGAATGGTTAGATTCGCAACTACAAAGCATGGTCTGGTAAGTATCGCTGGTTCGATACTCGCTATGGCGTATGTATTTATTTTGGTGGATATATTTATTTGAGTCGACGACGGATGCAACGAATCGAAAAATCCGAAATTTAACAATTCCCAATTATAGGAAAAAAATCGAAATTTAAAAATTTAAAATGTCGATAAACAATACAAATTTGAAACTTTCAAAATTGAAAACTACATACGAGGGGTGTTCAATAAATCTACATGAAATAACGGTATTAAACATTTTTTATTTAGTTTTTTTTATTAAGGCTCTACTTTACCTAGAACAAAATTGATGTCGATATTTAAATGCCAAAACATGCGTCTAAAATAATATTTGAAATAGTGTAAATCTCCGCTATCGAAAATTACAAAATATTCCATGAAAAAAATGTTTTTTTTGCTACTTATGACATCTAATTAAGAAAGGATGAACTAAAAAATACACGATATTTAGTTGATTCCTAAACCATTTTTACATCGAAGATACATTTTTGTCAATAAATTGATTTGTCAGCTTATCGATATAAAATTGTTTTCAATTAAATTTTCAATTTTCTCGCTTATTAGAACGAGTTTTTATAAAAACGTGTGTTAATCGCTAGATAATATCTTCCTGGACGTACCCAAATTAGTGGAAAAATATTGATAAATTTGGTTTGTGAGTGAATGGTTTTTGTCAAAAATTCATCAACTTTGAAACGCAATTTGGAGAAAACTATTGCGAATTTAAAAAAAAAGGTGTGTTACTCGCTTGCAAATATATTTAACTTTGCTATTAAAAACAAATTAAGTCAATGCCTAAGTTTATGTGGCCATAAAACGATTTATAAGATACACATGTTTTTGCAAATTGAGTAAAGTAGAGCCTTAAACTATTTATTCTACCGAAAAATTCTGTGAGTGATTTAATACTTATCGTTTTGAAAATTTAAAAATATGGAAAATAATGAACATCGCGCTGTGATTAAGTTCCGTTGTAAAGCAAAATAATGCTTCTAAGGATATCGAAAGAATAATGAAAAATGTTTACGGAGAAACTAGTCCGTTTTATAAAATAATATTGAAGTGGGTCCGTCTACTTAAACAATGTAGAGTCGCTGGAAGATGACCCCCGCAGCGAAAGAGACGCTGTTACTCACGAAATCGTCATTTTAATCGAGGACCTTATATTGGTAGACAGGCAAATCACTATGTCAAAATTAAGTGTAATTTTAAATATATCTATTGGCATTGTTAGCACAATTTTACACAGTCATCTTAAGCTATCAAAAAATAGTGCCCAAATGTTGCCTATGAACCAAAAAAAATATCGAATTTAATTATTTGTAATTTTAAGGTAATATTAGAAATGAGGGAAGACGATCCGGTTAAATTTATAAACCAAATAGTCACCGGTGATGAAACGTGGATCCACCACCGAAAAAGTTTAATGTTCAACCATCTGCGGGTAAGATAATGGCAATAATTTTGGGATGCTGATGGAATTTTGATGATTGACTACTTATCTCATAAGACCACAACAACAGGGGCTCATTATGCGGATCTTTTGAATAAATTGAAAAATGTTCATAAATGTTCAGTTCATAAGTCGAATGTTCCACAACAAGCCTTACGAGATTGCAAGTTACCTTATAGTCTAGATCTGGCCCCAAGTGATTATTTCCTTTTTACAAATTTGAAGAAAAAGTTAGGGGGATTAAGATTTTAACATGACAGTCAGGTAATGTCCGCTGTATAAGAATATTTTAAAGAACAAGAGAAATCATTTTATTTTGATTTAAGCGTAATAAGTTCATTTGCGTGGGTGAAGATTATATTGAAAAATAAAAATGTTTTTGAATAAAATTTACCGTTTATAATTTAGATTTACCGAACTTATTGAACTCCCCTCATAGATTTAATTATTTAATTAAATTTACATTCGATGGGTTGTAACAATCCAGTGGTTATTTATAAAATGTAATAACAAAACGAAAACTATATAAAGGTAGATTTTTGAGAAATACAAAATTAAAAGAATAATATTAAACTAAAGACCTGAAAATGCAACAAATCTTGTGATCAGCTAAATAGAATTAAGTAATTGAACCCAGACGTAAATGTATTGAGTTTTCAACAAATTGTAAAATCTACTGGTAGATTATTGAAGATTATATAAGCTAACATTAAAACGAGTTTATAAATTTTATTGTAAATCTTTAAAGCCGAATTAGCTTATCATATCTTTAATTATTATACTGATAGTGGCATTCGAATGATTCAAGTTAACGATAGATATAGATTTTATTACTTTGCATAAAAATAAATGGCTATAAAGAAAAAATCTCTGAACAAGAACGGACTGAAATAAAGGCCACAAATCGTTGTGAACAATTCTAATACATTTATTTAAATAATAAAAATAAAATAAAGATTTGATAAATTCTAGCACAGTGGGGCGGTATCTTCCAACAAACTAAACTTTATGATAATTTAGAACTTATTTTAATTTCATCAAAGAGAAAATAATTTTTATTTAGAACTTCAACAGAGTATGCAGCTCATAAAATATACAGTTGTCTGATTATTGAAAATTTAACAATATGGCAATTCTTTAACATTGTATTATCATTTCTTATAATTGTACATTTATTTAACGGTTTGAACAAATTAATTTTTAAAACAACTACAATATATTTAGGTTTTATTTAACTTTGACAACCGTATTTTTCATATCGGAAATTGATTTCCGTTTAATGAAAATAATTTAAGTTTACTTTTAAATTTAATTTGTTTGTCAAATCATGAGTAATCAAATAATTGATGATTCTATTTTTGAGTTTAACTGCAACCGGTGAAGTGTTTTCAATGTTTAATTTTAAAAGGTGTTACTATACTTAAAAGTGGATTTAAAAAAATTTTAATAATTCACTTTTTTGAAGTTACATTTCAATTTGATAGATGTGAAATTTGAATGGGAAACGTTAGAAGGCACAATAAGAATAGATGTCATAAAATTAAGCTTGATATGTACAAAATGAATATCAGATACGAAACTAAAGTCAAGCCACGTTGCAGTATTTTTTGACTGCAGCAGACCATTAGGCTTCATCATAAATATATACAGTTATGTGTCATCACCCCACACAACACCATTTCCACGAGGCAACAACAACGAATAAGAACCGCATCGACGGGAAATATCCAAGCAAATTGTGTTTAAGCAAATTGTGTTTAAACAATAAAATTAATTGCATTTAAGCATTAAAATTATTTGTATTTAAGTGAAGTTCATCAAACTAATTATTTTGAAATATGAACACTATAAATACTAATTTTTCTGTAACCAAAAGGTTCATAACTTTTGTAAATTTTGTATAATTAAGTATTGATCAAATAAATTCACTGAAACCTACGAAATTAAATAAATGAGTTATATTTAAACCTTAACCCTCCCGACTACAACGGAGCAACTTATAACTGGCGCAGTTGAACGTGAAAGTGAAAATCAATCAAAAAAAAAAAAATTATTAGTGAAAATTTAAACAAAAAAAAAAATAATAATAAAAATAAAAATTAGTGAAAATTTAAAATCAATCAAAAAATAAATTATTAATAAAAAATTTAAGGTTATAGCCCCCACCAGAGGCAAGCGCTTAAATTCATAATACAAAGTGAGAGAACATTAACAAAAAAAAATAATAAAAGTGCTGAAGACGACATGAGAATATACACGATTATTCTGGCAATAAGGTAACACATTTTTTTTTTTCATATAATTAATCCATTCTATCTCCACCCCCATACTAACAATTGTGGGAAATAAAAGTTATTCGAACCCAAGATTAAAAAACTTGTAAAACATTTTTATTTTCGTGAGTGTATATAATTTACCTACTCGAAAATCGCAAGTTATCTGTATACAACTCTACAGATAAAGTGCAAACGGCTATAAAAGTATAGACCGCTTATCGCGAAATCATATCGAATTCTGTGATGACGTGATCCAAAATAAGTGGTTAATAGTGACTAGTAAGATATTAATTAATAATTTAATGGGAGAAAATTCTAAACAAATCGACAAAATAAAAACTAAGCAACAATTTGAAGACGATTCAAATAAAATATCAGGAGTTTTAGAAAAAATTAAGTTAGAAAAGAAACAAGGGAAAATAATTAAAAAAGAACTAGAATTAAAACCAGATCAGGAAATATTGGGAACCTTTAATATTTAAGTTAGGGGAAAAATTAATTCAACATAAGACAACTAACGAAAATATTGAATTAATAAACCAACAATTTCTAAATAAAAAACCCCAACCGAAAATGGCAAATATAAACGAAATTCTAGAAATTTTTAACGTAGATAAAATTACTAATCATATTTTACCCTACGATGGTAGTAAGACAGATTTAGCAAGATTCTTAGACTCAGTAGATAATACGATTCACATTTGTCGAAATTTAGACAAAGAATCAGAACACTACAAAGTCATAATATCTAATATTAGAAATAAAATTACCGGTATAGCTAGTAATTCTCTAATAACACATAATGTAGATACGAAAAATTGGAAACAAATCAAAGAACATTTAGTGAATAAATATGCTGATAGCAGAGATGAGTACAACTTGCAGTTTGAACTCTTTAGTCTTGTCAGAAATAATTTATCACCGCAAAGTTTGTTCGATAAAATTCAAAATTTGTTAACCTTATTAATTAACCAAGTCAAACTTCATAATGATAATCGATCATCGATAAATATGAATCTGATCAAAGGCTGAGACCTATGAATAGATAGGATCGAAAACAAAATCGAATTTTAATCAATATCTACTTGTAAAATGTCAGCACTAATTGCATAAATAAATGCAATAGAGCTGTTCTATAAGTTATCATTTAAATAAATAAATGCCCCATTAGCTCTATATAAATCGAACTACATTTACCAAATCTTTTAAGACCTGTACATCTTATTTTAACATCATTTTAACAAATAAATTTGCAGACTATCTCGTTTATACGACATTGCCATTTCTATTGTGATCTCAGCCAATTAGAATTATTTTATGGTCTATCACATTTATTCTATCTCACAACGAGAAATAGTAGCGAGTGAAGCAGACAAATGAGATCGCAATAAAAGAAATGATTTCGAATATGCGAACCAGGGTCCAAATTTAAAAATAAAAAAAGACATGAACTCGCTTCTCGCTCGTCGAAATCCAACCCCCGATATATTATAATTCAGCAATAAAAAATCTGCAATTCATACCTTCGAGAGTAGAATAATTTGGGGCGAAATATTAAGAGTAGCAATATTCAGTATATGTACATAATTAAATTACTATTTTTACTTGGCAGGGAGATGCTCTGTCCCCGATACTCCTTAATCTCATGTTGGAGTACATCTTTCGTAAAACTGAAACACCTCAGCGCAGCATCTTATATTGCCAGTCCAATCAGGTGCTTGCATATGCAGATGACACATGCGTGATTGGACTGAATAGCAACGGAGTGAAAGAAATACTTGATCCGCTTGGAGAGTTTTCAGCTTCAGTTGGACTTCAGATCAATGAGTCTAAAACGAAATACATGATCTCTGGTTTTAGGGACAATGGCACACCAGATTTCAGTAGTGGCCACCACACGTTTGAGGGAGTAAGGAGGTTCAAATATTTGGGTTCTCTTATCACTCACGATAACAGTGTGGGTGAGGATATTAAAGTGCAGCAGACAGCTGGCAGCCATGCTTTGTATCCTCTAAGGCCACAGCTAAAATTTAAACACTTAACAACTGCTGTGAACCTGAAACTTTACAAAGCATTGATCAGGCCCGTTGTTATGTTTGGATGTGAAAGTTGTGCGCTGACGGATGAGTATGAGAGATGGCTCCTTACATTTGAGAGAAGAGTCATGCGTGTGATTTACGGCCCAAAACGCGAAATAGATGGTACATACCGAGCTCTGTACAATATCGAGATCGGAGATCTCATGATGATCCCCGATATTGTACATGAAGTAAGATCTCAGCGAGTACGCTGGCTCGGTCACGTTCTGCGTGCTGATCCGGAACGAATTGTGCAGCGATCTCTGAAAGGGGAGCAACCATATGGTAGGCGCAGAGGTCGTTGCAGGCGACGATGGCTCCACGGTGTAGAGAATGACTTGGCTTCTTCAGGTTGTCTAGGACAGCATGAAGACCAAACCTAGGATCGATACCGTTGGAGCCAGATTGCTGACTCAGTATGGGGCCAGTAATGGCCTTTAAATACACTTCCAAGCAGTGTATTTCGATGAACTTAAAAATCTGACAAGCTATTACCTCTTATGTTCTTAAAAATTATAAAACTTCCGTTTCAGTCAATGATGCTTGATGCGATTTTCCAGGCGGGCCACTATATTATCAAATTTTAAGTTTAAGTCAAGCAGTGGTCAAGGAAGTAGAGTAATGGTCGTTTGATTAGTGGACGCGAGTTCAAGTGGCATTCGGGCTAACGCTGTTTTAATTTAATTTCATCTAACAAATTAGTTCAACTCAGCTTCTAATAAAATTTTCAGATTTTTCCAATTAATTGCCAAATATAAAAGAGGGATGTAATGTAGCAGCAATGAAAATGTACCGCAACGATCAAATAAGCAGACTCCAGAAGTACTTTTGGTTATAAAAAATGGGGCCCCTGTGGTCGGGGGGCACTCACATATCTCGTAAATCAAAATTGCACGAACATGTTTCCCAAGAATACCACCACAGTATCCTTTGCTTGTCGTTGGATCGCTGGGCTGACGACCCGCATCCGTAAAAAAATATAGTGTTTATAAAGTCAACAAAAAGAAAAATGGATACCGCAAAAACAACACCGGACCCCCGCTCAAGTACCCGGACACGAGATTTAGGATCGGCTCGTGGAACGTGCAATCACTAAGGAAACCAGGAGCGTTAGAGGGCCTAATCACGTGCATGAAGGAGTATCGGCTGGAACTCATTGCTCTTCAAGAAACTCGCTGGCCTAAAAGTGGAGACCATGTGTCCCAGGGCTATACGTTGTTCTACAGTGGAGATGACCTCGGAAATCTTGGAGCTGGATTTCTTCTTGGGCCGCAGGTAAAGAACGCTGTTTTGGATTTCCAAGCAATCAATAACCGATTGTGTAAGCTTCGCTTGCGCATGAAGTTAGCTAACCTGTCGATAATTTGTGTACATGCGCCCACAGAAGTCAGCCAGCCCCAAGATAAAGACTCATTTTACAATGACTTGGACGATCTGATGGGATCTATACCCGAACACGATGTTAGAATGGTAATTGGGGACTTTAATGCTAGAGCTGGCAGAAATCAGACCGACTTGTGTCAAAACATAGGTCCGTACTCCCGACACGAAACTGCGACCGATAATGGTGAGAGAATGATGTACTTTGCGGTTGCTCATGATCTTAGAGTAGCAAGCACATTCTTCCCCCACAAACACATACATCTTGAGACATGGACACATCCTCGCGGAACTTCCCGCGCCAAATTGACCATGTGTTAGTTTCTAAAGGGCGGGCTCAGGTTGTGCAGGATGTGAGAACTTATCGGTCAGCAACCAAATACGTAGGCAGCGATCATCATTTGGTCGCTACAAAGCTACGATGGAAGTTTTCTTGTGTTTTCGTAAGTCTGGGAACACAGCGAAACGCATGGTACGTTTCGACTGTGAAGGTCTGATAAATGAAGATCAAAAGAAACGATATCAGGATCTTGTCAGCGACAACATTAATGAAGCTAATTACCAGTCTGACTGCGTGAACTCTGTCTGGGAGGTACTGAAAACTTCGGTTGTCAGTGCTGCTCAACAGACTTTGAGTATAGTGAAAGTCAGACCCAAGAATGATTGGTTTGATGACGAGTGTCGTCTTGCAGTTGAGCAACAAAATATAGCCCATAATGAAGTGCAACAACGTCTCACAATCGCGAGGAAAAACAAGGCTGCTCTTGCAAGAAGGGCAGCTAAGCGGATTTGTAGACGGAAGAAGCGAGAATGGTGGAAGGCCGAGGTTCTGAAAGTACAACAACTCAGTAATGTGCGCAGTTCGCGTAATTTCTTTCATCCGGAACGAATTGTGCAGCGATCTCTGAAAGGAGAGCCACCATATGGTAGGCGCAGAGGTCGTTGCCGGCGACGATGGCTCCACGATGTAGAGAACGACTTGGCCTCTTCAGATTGTCTTAGACAATATGAAGACCATGCTCAGGATCGAAACCGTTGGAGCCAAATTGTTGACTCAGTAAGGGGCCAGTAATGGCCTTTAATACTGTTTATTATTATTATTATTATAAAAAATCGATCAGGTCAGGTAGTTTTCCTAGGTCAGTTGGCCAAGATCTAGAACCCCAGTTAGTAGTCTTTGCATTGAAATCGTCACCTATTATGAACCCCTTTCCCAGACGCTTGAAGAACTCGGAGTATTGTTTGTTTTTAATAGAATGTCTTGGTGGACAGTACAATCCTGCCACAATAATAGAAAAGTTGTTGGTTATCTGAACGATTTGGCTTTTTAATAACTCGGTAGCACTTATAGCCTTCCTGAACTCGAATTCGATTTACCATGGAGTGGGGTGTGTTAAATTTTATGGCACGGCCATAGTTAAATTTCGGCGGACTATATTTAATGAAAGTTATAACCTTTTCGTCTATGATTTTTTGTGAGCCGTTTTATCCAATTTCTCTGCGAGCTTGATCACCCTTTAGTTTAAAACTAATTGTCAAAACCACTCTGAGAGTTGTCTACATTATCGACGTTGTCTACGTTGTTGACGTTATTTATGGGTTGTAGACACGTCAATGTAGAAAATAATAGATGACGCGTAAACACCCATCCCTGGCCTAACCAACATTGAGGTCAAAGTGATAAAAAATTCTCGGTCCGTATAATTGGGACGGATATCACTAGTTTTTGGAATAGCCTAGCTGAATAAAAGATTTTGGCAACTATACTTTAGTAATTGATTACTGACAAGTTAATGAACATGTTTCAGGGCACTCTTGCATATAGTGCTAAACAGTTCGGGTTCAGACAAAATACATCCTCAGAGAAGGCTATGATGAAAATGTTCAACACAGTTAAAGAGTTGCTGCATGTATTTATGAAGCTTTTGAAAATCTGTGGTTCCCCAAGTATCATGATAGAGTTCAATAATATTATGAATGGCCCGGCAAAGTTTTTTGCATATGGTGGAACCGTGAAAGTTTATTCCAACTAAGTCTGTACGTCAAAAATGTGAAAATAAAATTCCTATTGAAATGGCAAGTATAAAAGATTTAGTATGAAAGATTGGACGATGGTCGAATAAGTAGAATCATTGGCTTTGGATTTCTAAAGCTAAATTCAACCCTCGGGTAGGTACCAATTTTTGAAACTTAACACTTGAGAGAAAAAATTGAAAATTTTAACAGCGGCTTGAACTCCGGTTCCCTACTCTAAATGCATACTCTGCTTACTATACCACCACCGTACCACTGTTAAGCCCTACACCACTCTTTTATGCTTATACTGTCTGTATATTGGGACGACTGACATTTTTAGGTTTGACGTTATTCGGGTACCGACACAAACTTAAAATTTGTATGGTCTGTCAATAAGTGATTTTTAGATTGTTGAACAGATATTCGCTTCACGCTGTTTTAAAATGTTTGAGTCATGTGTGCACGTTTGGCTTTGGCTTCATAGAGACTATATATTTGTATCGAAACAAATTCATCGTTTTTGTGGCGAATGTATTTCAAAGTACACCCGGTGGATGTGGCAGAACCTGCGTGAAACATATTTGCATCGGCCCGCAAAAATCCGTGTGAACGATTTCACCTGGTTCTCTTGTTCTCTTAGACTTAGGTCGTGATGGAGGTCAGGTTCCACCAGAACCCGGATTTAGTGTTGAGGATCGATTATCTTGTATTGATTGAAGACTCGACGGATTACTCCGACGTAAAAGCCGGTCATCAAGACAACGGTATCCATCAAGTGCTCAAGCATATAACAATCCGCCGCCAGGTTAATACTAGTATCATGCCAAATATGGAAACACTGCACAGAAATGTACGCAGCCATGTAAATCAACGGGTCGAGAGTAACACAACTCACACCATACCCTACACGTCCCGGTTGTTCGTGTACGACCGAACAAATAAATTGACTTATTTAGTCGACTCGTTGTTGACCGTCGATTCGTTATTTTTTTTTAAATACATATATACCAACACATACATATATACATTAATAATAAGACTCTGTTCGGCTAGTGGTTTTGTTGTGCTTTGAAAGCGGAATAGTATTTCTATTTTGTACACGTCTACAAGTCCGTTTTTTAACTGGCCATTCCAATAGAGGGTAATAGATGTTTTCAATTTAATCACCGATCGTAATCGGGAGATGAAAAATCCTTTTTGCATCCTGCCGCTGTTGGAATTCGAATCCAGTACCTCCCGATTCAAACGTAGCAGCTTTAGCCACTGCGCTATTTGCTGGATAAAAATTTACAATCCATATAACCTTTACTCGCCAATTGCCTTAAATACCAATTCCAACATATTGGGACTCGTCTGGATGATTTGAATGGAATTGTCCGGGTCATTGTATGTAAGAATAACATTTTTTTGTCTGCAGTAAACCTCTATGTGTTCAAATCTTGTCTCCAAATATTTAACAGCGATCGTGTATTCAACATTTGGTTTCAAAATTATTGAATCACCAAGATTGATTATTATATAAGCCCAGTAGCTAACAGCAGATTGTTTAAAAACAATTTTCTGACACTCGTTAGTTTTGATATCTTTTGCCCTAATTGCTATTTCGATGTCGTTCCTTTCTACGTCTTTGCCAATCCGAAATCCATTTAAAATCGTTTCGTTTGAAACAGAAAATTTAGTTTCAAATAGAGCGCCACGATTGAATTTTGTAGAATGGTATTTTGAGAATGGTTCTGAAATGTAAGTTCTGGGTTTTGATGTCCATAAATCGTTTCCATTCTCGCTCCCGAATAAGACCTGCTTTCCAATTGAAATACAATCACTTTCATTAAGTAATCCGGAATATTTCTTGACACACTCACGTATCTCATCAGTTGACATGACTGGGAAGCGAATTTTCTTAACGAGATCATCGAATCGTTGTCGCCCTTGGTATAATGACATTCCATGTTGTTTGCAATAGGTATCAATCCAACCAGCCAATTCATTGAATATTTGGACTTCGGTCACGCCTTTTTGTATTTCACTAAATTGTAAAATCTCGTTTACAGCATCCGGATGGAGTGTGGAAAATGTTTCTCTTTCTTAGTAATATTCAAAACTATAAGACAAACCTTTATCAAGTCGAACGCGTGGTATTTGCTATTTTTCCACGACGATTTCCACGATAATTTCAAATCCCATTCTTCCGAAATAAATGAATTAATAATCCGATTCTCCAGAACTATTATCTTATACTTGATTGACAATTTAAACAACTCCAACCCATTGCCGTCATTAATGTCACACTCGTCGGTGTAAATGAAACGGACAAACTCCAGGAAACTCTCGTACGTGCAATCGGTGATCGGAATAAGTTTTTTTTCGCCTAACGTTTCCTCCAATTGGCGCTCGAACACCACACTCCGCTTCATGAGCTCAAGGGAATGAGCATATAGATGATTTTATCGCCCACACAAAATTGTATGTCGGATACGAAATTACGATTGAATAATTTTTTTGTAATTTCAGACATACAGATGTGGCGAACAATTTAGTTTAAAATTCATTTTTTGGAATATTTCAAAGAAACTTGTCACTTTTACTGTTAACACACGAATTTAGCAATGCGCGAAACTTAACTGTGGATTTATTCCACCACCGAACCGCATTATATACAAAAATTCTTATATCGTAATTGAATGTTATGTTTGTGGTAGTCAGAATATGTTCATGCCTGACAATAGACTGTCATAAAACAGATATGCACAGATGTTTTATTGTCCTCGTAGTTTATGGTTTTTACAGTTTTACCAGGATTAAGCAGGAGGAGTTACCCATTGTTTTGCTACGCTCTTGGTATGGTGACTAATTTTCGATAGCAGTTAGGAGGAGGTGGCAGGTCATAATTACAATATTATCAATTGTCCAGGAGCCATAAACCTTTTTGCATGGTTGCAGAAGTATTATCGATTTTCTCAACGACACAGTTATTTCAAAAACATTCCACACGGTTCATTTAAAGTACAATCTTCCCTGCTAGTGGGTCTCCCATAATTCCAGGTTGATAAAATATTTAAGTTCCTATGCATAAACCACCTCGAGGGGGTGAATTAGTGTTGTCTATTTACTTATGCAAAACGATGTTATCGAGATAGTCACAGGAAGCAAGTCTATAAAGGAGAGAAAAAATCAACTATACTTCAAAGAGTATATTGAATAAAGAGAATTAAGAAAGGGCAGTGGAGAGGTCGCCGATAGTGATTAACTATTCCGATAAAGCGCTACACGTTTAGATGTTCATGAACTCAAAAAGCTCCAAACGAATTTTTATTATGGCGGTTTTGTGTATATTTTTCTACAGGTGATGGTGGTTTAGGATTAATTTGGTAGTTTAGCATTAATTTTATTGTGGCCCCTTTTGATCGGGTAACACATAGATGTCTTAAAACTCTAAATTGATTTCATTATCAGGGTTACTTTGCTCGTGGTAGGAGGCGATTAAACGGTTGGATCGCTAGGCTGACTCCGCTCGTGTACCCGGACACGAGATTTAAAATTGGCACATGGAACGAGCTGTCACTTAGGAAACCAGAAGCGTTTGAGGGACTAATGACATGCATAAAGAAGTATCGGCTGGAACTCTTTGCTCTTCAAGAAACTCGATGGCGAGTTTGTGGAGACTATCACAAAGTGATGGCGAAGGAATGATGTACTTTGCAATTGCTCACGACCTTAGAGTAGCAAGCACATTCTTCCCACACAGACAAATACTGTTAGAAACATGGATCCATCCACACCAAACTACCCGCAGCCGGATTGACCATGTGTTAATTTCAAAAGGACGAGCTCGAATTGTGCAGGATGTGAGAGCTTATCGGTCAGCAACCAAATACGTATGCATCGATCATCAGTTGGTCACTGCAAAGCTAATTGCATAGAACGTTTCGACTGTGAAGTTCTGATATATGAAGATCTAAAGAAACGATTTGCCAGTTTGACTGTGTGAACTCTATCTGGGAGGTACTGTAAATTTCGGTTGTCAGTGGTGCTAAACAAATTTTATGTGTAGTGAAAGTGAGACTTAAGAATGATGAGGCTGCGCTCTTGCTAGGAGTGTAGCTGTTTTGTCGAAAGGAATTGCTAGATTGCACCATACTTTCAAGCTTACGTCAACCACTATTCGGAACCGGGATGGAAACTTCTGTGTGAACAACAACGCGGTACTCGACGCATGGAGCAGACACTTTACTGAGTGGGTCGCATTAATTCAGAGATCTTAACATTCGGAGCGGATACTTTGTGGAACTGTCTTTTTGACCATATTCGATTAGTATGGTGAACCGAAGTTATGCCTGATGAATAAAAATACCAGGTGAAATTTCGATTTGTCCAAGAGACGTTTTTGTGTGCCGTGCCGTTGAACTTTTCCTTTTTGGCAGGATAACCATGATTATGCTCAATGGGTCACTTCTTTAATTGTTGTGTAAGTCTCGACCCGTTGATTTATGAGTTTTTCTGATTGTCCATGCTTGAGGTAGATGGGTACGCCGTTGATTACAGTGCCGTATGAAAGTTATATAGCTGCGTACATTTCTGTGCATCGCTTACATATTACAATATGCCGGGGATTGTTAAGTGCTTGGGCACACGATGAAGACCGTGGTCCTCGTGACCGACTCGGCTCAATCCAAAATAGTCGATCCTCAACATTAACACCGGGCACGGTGGGCCTCCACCACGCTTACGCCGCATCTAAGAGAACATCAGAGAAATGATTCAAACAGATTTTTGCGGTATAGTCTCTATGAAGTCAACGCCATTCGTGCACACATGACTCAAACATTTTAAAACAGCGTGAAGCGAATCACTATTCAACTTAACCTAAAAATCACTTATTGGCCACTGAGGCACTGACCATATACATTTTAATTTTATGCCGGTACCCGAATAACGTCAAACCTAAAAATTTCCGTTTTCCCTATATCCAACCGGTAAGTATAAAAGATGGGTAAAAGGTAATAAAATTTGTACGGTGCGATGGTCTAGTTAGCAGAGTAATTGACTTTAGAGTAGGGAACGTGAGTTCAAGCCCCGGTAAGAACGGTGAATTTTTAATTTCTTCTTTCAAATTGGTTCAACACACATTCTGTGAAAATTTTCAATTTTCTCCATTCAAGTTTCAAAGATGAGTAGCATGAATGTAAGTGTACGGCTGTGGCCAAGTAAGTTAAGCGGAGTGATGGACAGTCGTTTAGTGCTGAGTTAAAGTCTCGGTAGAGCAAATTTTTTTTTAAATTAATGGCAAATGGGTCACCTTCTTTGAATTCTTGTCCCCTGTTACATCGCAACAAAAAAATATTTCTTTTTATGAACATTTTCATTAAATTCAACATTTTTTTAGTTGCGATGTAACAGGGGAGAAGAATTCAAAGAAGGTGACCGATGCGTTTTAAATAAATTATAAAAAAGTATGACCCTCGCGAGAGCCGAACACTGGTCCGCGAAACAAAAGGCAGTGACTCTACTTACTTAACCAACGGAATATAATCTTGGTACTGCTACACGCTTCGTTTGTACTTGCTACTTGAGTAAAATCAATTTAAAGGAAGAACTAAATTTAAGAAATGCTCGCCATAGCCGAGTCTTGAACTAAAGCCGAGTTTTGAACTCTCCGAATCCAAAGCGAATAACTCAGGCTATCCAAAACTTAGTGAGATTTGATCCTATTATACGGGTCGCGCATTCCTTATCACTTTAACCTCGATGTTGTTTAGCCCTGGCATTTTAAGGGCTGACTGGACTTTGGGCATGATTGATAACGTTGATTGTTTATTGTTAAAGTGGTCCAATTGAATATTCCATGATCGGGTTATATAAACGATTTTCAAAAATTACATCCTGACGCCCGTCACACCCGTCAACTGGAGGAGATGAAAGAGGCCTTAGCCACCACATAAATTAAATTTTTGTAAGAGAACCCTGAATGGGTTCCAACTTTTCGACATGAAGATTGGCACAGGGATCAAGAGAAACTGAATGCATATCCTGATCAAGAATCTCTGCTGTTATATATGTATATGAAGCAGTGCGATTAGATCCGGAGGCAGCCTTTTGGTCATTGCTAGGGAAGAGATCCCATATAAATCGATAACCAAATGTCGGTCCCTTCGGCATCTACCAACCAAATGGTAAATATTGTATGGTAATTCTGGAAATCCTGAGGATCAGAAATTCTGATTTACCAACTTACAACTAGAAGGTATAGCCAAGCTAAAAGGGTCAAAGGCTGACCGGACCATAGATCAGCTGTATCTATTATGAATTAGAAATCACTGACTGCACTGACACAGCAAATTAACCAAAACCAATTTTCATCTACAATTTGAAATGGATATGAAACCTCAAAAGAATCCAATCTATAGATGAACTGGAGGACAAACAAATCTGATGCCTATAGAACTTGTATCTAACCAGTCCCGATGCTAAAATTAATCAGCACAAGGACTTTATGTTTTAGTAGACAAACTGTCTAGCAATCATCAGCGACTGGATGGCGGATCACTACTAGTTCGGAATTTTTGAACTTCCCGTTATTTCCGACTTAACGGAATGCTCCGAAATTATACTTTCTAAGTCAGGTAGTAATAAGGCAAATAGTTTCTTATGTCAAATTATTAGTTTAAACCATTTCTTATAAGTCGATAGAACCTTGCGGATATCCAATAGACCATTGACTTAAGCCTTCCCTGGTTACAGAAAGTAATTTTCAAATATATCCTACGACTAGAGGTAACATTCCCAATAAATGGATTAAAGTCAAGGCGCATTCCACCCTAATGAGGAAAGACGCTCACCTCACAATGAAGTCGAAAGACCTTAGACCAATTACTGATTAACATATGCATATTGCAAGAGCAAATCTGTGGAGAACGTGTTTTTCTAGGTGCTGGAAATATCCAATTCTAAGAGTCTGTCAAAAAGTTTTATCAATGCCCCTCTGAAGGAGTTCACTCCGTTCTACTGAATATATAGGTGCTTGGGAATGAGGCATATCGTTTTCATTTATGTAAGTAGGAAATCCATTTTCAGCGGCGACGTACAAAACAACTGGCTGGCAACTGGCAGTCGTGCTTTGTACCCCTTAAGGCCACTCCTAAAATCTAAACACCTATCAAGTGTCGTGAAGCTGAAGTTTTACAAAGCGTTGATCAAACCCGTTGTTATATGTTTGAATGTGAAAGTTGGGCACTGACTTATCAGTACGAGAGATGGCTCCTTATATTTTTGAGAGGCCCAAAACGTAAAACAGATGGTACTAACTGAGCTCTATGTACAATATCGAGATCAAAAATTTGATGAAGATACTCGATATTGGCTGGCTTGATCATGTAAAGGCTGGCTTGATCATGTTCTGAGTGCTGATCTGGATCGTTCATTATGTAGCGATCTCTGATAGGAGAGCCACCATATTGTAGGTGCAGATGTCGTTGCAGGCAACGATGGTTCCACGTGTTGAAAACGACTTGGCTTCTTCAGAATATCTAAGACAGTATGAAGACCAAGCTCAGGATTGAAACCGTTGGGACCAAATTGTTCACACAGTAAGGGACAAGTAATGGCGTTTAAACACTGTTTGTTATTATTAGGATACATTTCACATGTACGTACAGGCACCGGTTCTACAGGTTTTCCGTGCTTCACCGCATCTAAACAACAAAAATGCGATAATGGCAGGTGTCCCTTGTAACGATTCTATATGCAAAACATCCTATTTCTTATGTATAGGCTCGGAGAGTATCGTACAATGGATCAGCTACATCTATAGATAATTCACAACTATATGCCAGTAAATGAGCAGTTATTGTATGCCCGTTGACTGCCGCTCTAAATCAAGATTCATTAGCAGCGAAGATTGTACTAAAAGAACCTCGTGGACTGTTTCTCTGTATCCCATGCCCATAGTTAGTTCGATTTGGCGATTTCACCTAATTTAACTGATTCTTCCAACATAACCGGATTCAAAGTTAATCGATAATCTCATATATTCCTGGAGTGATTTTTAGCTTTTTGCAGACATGGAGAAGGTCCTGGTTCCGTGGACATTTCATTTCTTATATAAAAGGAGATACAATATCAAAAAAATCGTGTTTCTAGCATTTGTATATAGTTCTTGAGTGGCAATATGCACACAGCCATTCGAGAATAATCACATCTGTAACTAGCAAACAGTTTCGAAGTGTTAAATAACAGGACCTCCTCTTCTAACACTTAAATTATTTATACCTAAGTGTTTACTACCTGCCACATGGAAAATGTACGTTTTGACAAAATTTATGTTTTGATGGATGACGAAATTAAATTTGAAACATGTTAAATTGTATCAAGCGAGTTGCTGTTGTGAACTCAAGATCCAAGCAGTGACGGCTTAAGGATGAGCGAGCACATGGGTAACATAACAGCTTTGACTCAACAATCCGAAATCTCATTGCCTATAAGATGTGACAAAAAATACCAAGCAGAACAGCTCGATACGGCTTCCTCCTGCAAGATCTACGACGAACAATCTAACTGAGCTTACAAGTAAAACAATAAAATCATCCAACCACACCTGCAACTCGATACTATACCTATATACAGATTTCAGTCAAGCTTTGGACTCGATCGATCATGTAAAAGTAATTGAAAACTTGTCGAAGTTTGGATTCTCTAATGCATTTGTGAAACGGATTTCATCGCATCTTAATGGTAGACAACAAGATCTCGAAATTGGTGCTGTAAGATCTAGACCAATTACTGCACATTCTAGAGTTCAGCAGGGCTCTTATCTGGGACCATAGAATTCCAGCATATTGAATGTTATCCAAAACTCTGATGTGATATAATCAGAAGCAATGAAGATACATCTTGATTTAGACCGAGTTACTAGCTGGTGCGAATCTAATCGATTCATATGAATAACGTAGTTCTATGTAGAACAGATGAAATCCGAGAATTGGCCGGGTTACATTTGCCGACAACTTAACATTCAATATAAGCACATCGACATTATAATCGCCAAAGCCAATTATATGTTGGAATTTACTAAGCGGACAGAAAATGCCTAATCAATCTCTATTGCGCGTCTATGTCAGATTCAAAATTGAAATCGATGTTCCAGTGCGGCCTCCGTATCACCATGAAATTGGTAACAGTCGCAGCGACAACATTTTTAAAACAGTATTTGTTATACATCGCCCGGATAGATGGCTGGAATTATAACAACAATCTCGACTACCACCTTACATTGAAAGATGTCTGAAACATATCAAATTGCATTTCTGAATAACCGAAGAAAACAACTGGATGGTTCAATGATAGGAAACGTGCTACACAAGTCAGAGTAATTAATTCAATTGGACCAACATCGCACAGTGTATGGTGAGAATGAACCTGCCAACCGAATGGCCAAATAGCTTTATCTATCCTCAGAACTAATATCAATTCGATCGATTTTGTCCGATTTGATTTCATGTTAACAGTGTGAAACTAGCACTTCTGCACAAAATCTGTGGATTTGTGAAAAACTTCACACCAACTATGTAGGTCGGCATTTCCATTTCGGGTAAGAATTAACTAAAATTAAATGGATGTTAGCAAATTTATGTAACATGAAATTTTGATTTGAAAATGCATACTCATTCTGCAATTTAGTTGATCTCCACTCCATCTCCAATCTGCTCCAAATTATTTCGATATTTTGGCGAAATAACATTTTATACGAAGCACAGTGTAAAACCAAAAACTTTTAGCGAAACTGACACCACAATTTTGAACACGGCACATAAATATTTTACAAATGATTTGTGATTCACACGTTTTTTTTTCAGTGAACTGTCACATTTAGACTCCGCGACTTATTTGGTACCGATATACAGATTACTGCAGGTGATGTAAGCTTGTCAATTATTAGTTTTAAACAACACGAATTAAGAGCCAAATGTTGTCAAATCAAAATCGTTATCTTCAATATTTTGAAGTTGTCCGTCGTTGCTGCTTGCTTATCAGGATTGTATATGTATACAATGCAGCGTGTCCAAAATTCGATTGATAAGAAATCGAATAGCACATACCAATACATTTACGTAATTGCTTGATACAATCACACTGTTTTCTCGAGTATCCTACTGTTGAATATTTTATCATTTTGCCGAGTTATATAAATTTTTCGTTCGATATCTGAATCGACCTCTTTTCTTGTAGAATACCCAGCCATGCCGTCATGTGCCTATACAATTCCCAAAAAAATGTATAATTACGCGATCGATTTGATATTTATAGAAACTATTTGCTATATGCTATCCGGCTTCTTATCAATAAAATGTTGACCACTCGGTAACAGTAAACAAATATTTGTAATTTCTTATGTATACCTGATAAGCAGCAACGACACAACTTATTGATGATAACGATTTTGCTATAAATGATATTGTTGGACAAAATATATAAACTCGCAGTTAAGTTTTACTCGTGTATAAATCAATTCGTTTGTTAACCCCATATAAAAGTGACAAAGTGAATAAAATCATGAAGTTCAAAATAAATTGTTCGCCACATCTCAAGATGCAGGAAATTACAAAAAAGTTGTTCAACCGTAATTTCCTGTCTGACGTACGATTTTGTGTGGGCGATAAAATCATCTATGCTCATTCCCTTGAGCTCATGAAGCGGAGTGTGGTGTTCGAGCGCCAATTGGAGGAAACATTAGGCGAAAAAAAGTTAATTCCGATCACCGATTGCACGTACGAGAGTTTCCTGGAGTTTGTCCGTTTCATTTACACCGACGAGTGTGACATTAATGATGACAACGGGGTGGAGTTGTTGAAATTGGCAATCAAGTACCAGATAATAATTCTAGAGAATCGGATTATTAATTCATTTAATTCGGGAGAATGGAATTTGAAATTATTTGAATACTGCGTCTTGGAAAAATACCAAATACCACGCGGTCGAATTGATCGAAGTTTGTCTGTGTATTTTGGATATTACTTAAGACACAAAACATTTACCACTCTCCATCCGGATGCTGTAAACGAAATTTTACAATTTGATGAAATCAATGAAAGCGTGACCGAAGTCCAAATATTCAATGCATTGGCTGGATGGATGGTTAACTATTGCAAACAGCATGAAATGGCATTATCCCAAGGGCGACAACGATTCGATGATCTCGTTAGGAAAATTCGCTTCACAGTGATGACAAATGATGAGATACGTGAGTGTGTCAAGAAATATCCCGGATTACTAAATGAAAGTGATTGTATGTCAATTGGGAAGCAGATCTTATTTGGGAGCGAGAATGGAAACGATTTATGGACATCAAAACGCAGAACTAGCACCAAACTAAAATACCATTATAGAAAATTCAATCGTGACGCTGTATTTGAAACTAAATTTTCTGTTTCAAACGAAACGATTTTAAATGGAATTCGGATTGGCATTAATGGCGTGAAAAGGTACGACATCGAAATAGTAATTAGGGCAAAAGATATCAAAACTAACGAGTGTCAGAAAATTGTTTTTAACCAATCTGGTTTTGGCTGCTGGGATGATATACTAATCAATCTTGGTGATTCGATAATTTTGAAACCAAATGTTGAATACACAATCGCTGTTAAATATTTGGAAACAACAGATGGGCATATAACGATCTACTGCAGAAGAGAAAATGTAATGCTCCAATACAATAACCCACACAATTCCATTCAAATCATCAAGGCGGATGACAATATGTTGGAGTTGATATTTAAGGCAACTGGAGAGTAAAGGTTAAAAGGATATCGTTTAGTGTTCAACAATAATGTTTCAAATAAAATTTTAGTAAAATTAATTATTTGTGTTGATTTATTTAATTATTGTTATAATAATCCCATCCATCTCTACAGTGATACAACGCATTTATGGTTACAGATAATCGATCATGCATCTTAATCCATTTGAATATAGTTACGATCCTATGAGGACCTTAAATTGGGGTAATATCACTTTGTATTAAATTAATCCACTCAGATTTTACCAACATGTTGAGTGGGTGAGTTGATATGAGTATGAGGAGGAACTTTGTATCTCGCGATTCCAAATTCATCAGTCGATTCATTAAGGTATTCCCACGAAACAAAATCCTTCTCACTCTAATCTTCCTGTTCGAAATGGAATTTGGGATCTCTGCAAGATTATGAATAACAATTAATTCATTTTAAAAAGTAAAATTTCTAAGCTTAATCCGTAATTTTGGAATTAGAATTTGTAATTCGAAATTTTAAATTGTTTATACCGATAATATTCTGTAATCTACAAATTTAATTTTTCTGAATCCATCGAAATGTAGACTTTGGGAAATTCTCTAATTGGCCAATTTTGGTTAATGCATTAAAGATTCGAATTGAATTTAGGAAACAATGTAAAATAGGAAGATTAAGGTATCTGGTAGCTCCTAAGATCAAGTACCACCGCCAATTGTATTCAATTAGTTCATACCTCACGCAGTTTTCTTAAATTTGGCAATCCACCCGCAAATGTAGCCAATACAAGAAGGTAGCAACCAACACAATGGTACCTCTAATCAAAACTATCGTAAATAGAATTTCTGAGATATACAAGAACAATCTAATTATGTACTGTGGCGGTATGTAAGTTCTAATAACAATTCAGCCAAGAGCATGGCCATATTAGGCTTAAAAAGCATGTTATGGCAATTACAAGTTCTGCAATTATTATTATAATATTACGCACCATCGGAGTTATACGTTTTAAAAAGACAAATTTGAAGATTTAAGAAACTGAACAAACACACAATGAGTCCCTGGATCTCATACGGTAACAATGAAGTTCGGGCAGAAATAAATAAGCGCATTTTATGTCATAGAGACTCAGCAGACTTAGCAGGAATTATTGAAGTCAGACTTTCTAAGCGAAGAGGCTCGAAGTCCCATATAAGTTAAATCGCAGGTTTTGTACGCTTTTCAGTAAAGCGGCAAATCTAAAAATTGTGAGGGAACACTAGCTAATTGTCGACCCTAACGACCTAAATCGAGACTTGCTTCAATTCAAGACCAATAATAACTTTTTAGGCAGATCCGTCAGATAAAGTTTTGAGTCCAAACTATTTCTTAATAGGTGATTCGCTTCTTGCCCCACCAGAAACAGATTTATTGCTTAAAAATGTAACGCTAGGCGAGCGCTGGAAATTAGTGCAGAAGATAGTTCAACAGTTTGGTTTTATCCTTGAACTTTTTCCCTTCATGACAGCGATTTATGATTCTTAAGTTAGCAAAAACTGAACTCACCTGATTAATTGAGTCATTAGCAGCTTTAAGTGATTCTGCCGAAAGAAAATCAAGTTATTGTTGGCTAGCAACAATTCCAATTACTCTGCCCGAGTTACTGCAATACCTAAATTAAACAAAAGGTGGAAGTATCAGGGTTACGGAGTTGAAACAGAAAATACCTGTCAATGGCATTTTTTTACCGTGAAACAATTTTTTTTATATTTTAACGCGTTTTGGAAGCTACGGCATCTACACCATCTAGTGCGTCAACTAATAAAACAAGCCCTAAAGCTAGCTTTGTAACTTCATTACAAGCACCAACAAGTGTTTTGCTTGTTTCTATTGTACAGCCGACCATAGCGTTTTTAAGTGTAAACTGGTAAGTCAAAGAGAACTTATCTTGTAAATGTTTGGACAATACTGCAGCTGTGTACTGTACAAGCTCTGGTGATCAGGTTCATGGTGCTGGTATTTCGACAAATCGGAAATCTCGGAGAAAATTGTGTTCAGCCTCAAAAAACATAAATCTTATTATCGAATTCAGTTGTGAAGGTCGAAATTTTCAAATTTTGTTACGGAGTCAACGTCCCAATAATTGAGAGCTTCACAAATATCAACTTTTGTGCCCATTATGCTGGAATTTAAGGAAAAGGTGTTAAGTACACAAATTTGACAATACGCGGTCTAGAGTTTCTGATTATAAAACAATGTCTGTTTTTTTTTGATTCTGCCAAAAATCACTTCGGATGTTCCATTATGTGTAATATCATTTAACTGTTGCGTTTCACCAACAGGCATTATATTGGCTGGTACTAATTTGTTGATTATATTAAGGTTGGTTTTGTCAGACGAATTTGACTAATTGGTCGTTGAGAAAAGTTAGATACCCTCGTGTTCATGCGTCAATTATTGTTGTTCAAACCTAAACCATAAACATATTGAACGTCTCTTTCAGGCTGAAGAATCCTATGAACAATTATTCCATCGAGGAGAAAGCTAACACTATTTAAAGCATGCGTAAGACGAAATTTTGACGGACTCCGACTAAAGATATTATTTTAGTATTGAAAGATTCATTTCAATCTGCTGTTAAGCAATTTTTATGTTTATAGAAAGGAAGTTAGAAAAAATCGCTGAATCGAAATCGCAGAGTTCTACAACCAAGGTGCGAGTTGTTTTCAATGCCTCAGATAAGACAACTATATATAAGATGACCATCCGCAACATAACATGTATATGCAATGCTAATTCGATTCCGCACATTTCTAAGATTTACCGCCATCTTATTCCCGAATCAGACCGATCTCTACTACAGAACGTTGTCTAGTTATTAGTTAGAGACTGTGACTTATGGTATACATGACAAGTGGGCCGATGATGGCTATTCAAAACTTGTCCAGATGACTTTTATGTTGATGGCCTCAGACGCAAGTACCATTCATGAAGCTCCTATATTGTGATAAAAGATTTGATTGAATTATTGCCAAAAGGTGGTTCCGAATTACGGGAATGGGCCAAAAATGTATGGTGGAGCTTCATACTTCATCAGTATCACTGTACTGGCGTGAATTGGAATTTTCTCTATGACGTCCAATTAATAGTATTTCAAGGCTTATATAGTCGGTCTCGATGCGATGTGGGTTCATGCATAGTCACAATAAATGATTCCTCTAAAAAACATTAAATTTCACGATCGCTGCATAACATCGAGTTCAGGTATAGATCCCATCAGATCGTCCAAGTCATTATAAAATAAGTTTTTATCTTGGTTCTGTCTGACTTCAGTGGTAGCGTGTGCTCAAATTATCGACTGGTTGGCTAACTTCATGCGCAAGCGAAGCATACACAATAGGTTACTGAGTGCTTGGAAATCCAAAACATCCTTCTTTATCTGCGACCCAAGAAGAAATGCAGCTCCAAGATTTCCTGTTATCATCTCCACTATTGAGCAATGTATAGCACTAGGACACATGGTCTCCACTTTTACCCCTGCGAGTTTCTTGAAGAGCAACGAGTTCCAGCAAATACTCCTTCATGCATGTGCCTTCCAACGCTCCTAATTCCCTAACTGACTGCACGTTCCTTATGTTGATCCCAAATCTCGTATTCGGGTGGCGGTATCTATTTCTCCTTTTGTTGACTTTATAAACAGATTGGTTTTTACGGATGTGGCTCATCATCCAACCGTTTAGTCGCCTCCTACGACAAGCAAAAGATACTGTGGTGTTGTGCTTGATAGATCAGGGCGACCATTTCATATATAAATTCAATGAAAGGAACTGAATGTGAAAGCTTTATTTGTACGGGTCACATTAAAGCTGATTCTAATTAATCGATTTAACTGATTTTTAATATTCTAAGGCAAAAGCTGGTCTTTACAAAACAACGAAACAAAAAAGCTCATATAAAAAAAATTATTAGTTCCTGCAAACACTCTCCAAATGGTTGCGCTGTTATTTCTTGAAATTTTACATGTTAGTTTACACAAAAGCTCTTTCCCAGTTCAAAAAGTTAACAAAATTTCATTTTTGATAAAATTTTAAAGTTTTAGAAAATTCAAATCATACACCAGTTGCATTAACAAAAGCTTGTCACATCATTATCTTAATTATTTACTAGTTCGAATAAAAGCTTTTAAAATTAAAATAATATTACAAAGCTACTTAGAAAGCTTTAACAAATTTTGAAGTGGTCGCCTATTTTAAAATGTATTTAAATGGCGGCCGAATGCTCAGATTGGTAAATTATTCTTAATTTTTATATTAAGCTCCCCAACTTCCTAAATTCGGTGTAGTGCTTTAAACTGATCTGTGAACCTCCTTGAAAATTTATATAAACATGAATGATGCGTTAATATTTTGGCAAGCTCGAATAGGTATGATTTTTAAAAGCTCTTCCATAAACGACTTCTACAACAGAACATACGCCACTTCTTATCAAAACTTACGACTTAATTAGTTAAGAACACCTAAAAGCTAAGCTTTTAAGATAACGTAAATTCAAATTTATATTTGTTGATCCTTAAACTGTTTAAAAAAGCTTTCGGAACTTACAACATGTAATAGAATATGGTTCTGGATTTATTATAAAACCTCTCTATAGAACTGATATATACGCGATACAAAAAAGCTTTACAATTTTAAATTTTTCGTAAGCTATTTAATTTGTAAAATTAATTTAAATCAAAAGCTTTTCAATTCATAAATTAGATATTTAGATTTTGATTTTTACAACAATGAGTACGAACAATGTTATCTGTCGAAAACAGAAGATTTTCGTGCAGGAGAGGGTAACTTCTCAGAAAAGAAAGCTGCACCGGAGGCATCAATACTGATGCGAAGTGTTCCATTGTCTATTGGATCAGCCAGAAGAGTGGTTTGAGTGATAACAACTTTAGTTCAGTTAAAGCCAGCTTCTCACTTGGGTGGTCATGAAAATGCACTCTTCTCAATCATATTTCCAAGATTACCTGATATGGCTGAGTATTGAAGCAAGACGTTCGGCTAATCGAGGGATGAGGCGATGGTAATAGTTAACCGTGCTCCCGAAACGGGTATTTGATGGTAAGCAAAGCACCCACGAGATCTGTTTTGGACAAAATGGTGCATTTTTCCAGGTTACTTGTTACCGTAATCCCTTTTAATTGGAGACAAGGTTGCCAATCGTTGCTGTCGCGCTTTGGTACTATATCCGCATCCGTTGAAACATTAATATCAACTGTCCTCACTGTTTGGAACGACGAAAACGTATGCACCAGTGTCGATGAGAAAACTGAATTTGGATATGCGACTATTAATAGTTAAGCGATGATTGTGACATGTCCCATCAATCGTCTCATTTTTTTTGGGACGAGTTAGTTTTCCGAAGGGCTTTTGATATTTGTGGAAGGTTTTTGTCCAAACAAACACCCTTCATATCTTCTAGCGTTACCGGCGAAATTTACCGGCATAGCCAATATCCACTATAGTAGTTTATGTGAACTACTACGTGATCCGGAGCGCTGTTGAAATCGTATGTTAGCAAGTGAAATCTCTATAGTGGACCCAACCAGAGAGGTTTCAATAATTGGGAGTTTACTGCTGTAGAAAAATCGTCTGTTTCTTCGAGGTGGCGGTAGAATTCTGAAAAGGTGAAATCACCCATTTTTGTATATTTAAGATGGTTTATGATTCTACACCGTGTTCTGAAATTGATTGCCTCTTGTTGAAATTGTTGAAATCGGGAGGTTTACGGAATAGTCGACTGCCTACTGAATCTGTTTTCGTTATTTGTTATCCGTCTAACCTTAATCAATGCCTCGCGTTGTTTAAGACAGATTCTCCAGAAATATTTTCTTTTATTTCCAGACAGCGGTTTATTGACTTTTACATAATAAAACGATTAGTAAACGTGAAACCTGAGAGGCAAATATTTTTAATATTTTTTAGATTTCATTCCGTTTATCAAATCGAAGCAAATAAAATGGACAGGCCACCCCAAAAATAGTTATCAAAGGTAGAGATATAATTAGCTATCTGTACTAGAAGTTTAACATTTTATTATCGAAAGTTCAAAATTAGAAATCACGTGTTCACCATTAACTAATTTATTTGTTTGAATCAATTTCTTATCAATACAAAACTGAATTGGGCTCAACGACGATCCAAAGACGAATTGTGATGAAGGAATATTCGAAAAACGTCAGCCCAATGAGAACTAACCTATACACAGCGACTTTTCACATTACACGATACTCTAGAAGGGTACTGTGAGATATGCCATACGAGCACACTTGATGGAAAGCTTTAGCCATCTACGAGAACGCAAAATGAATAGCCCAAATTCAACATTGGCCTAGAGAACAATAGACATATTGATAACCAAAATTTTGTTCGACTGGTTGGATCATCTCATGCAAATTTGCCCTCAAATTATGACGACACTAAAATTCCAACATTATATGGTTTGATATTATTTAATCGTCTTCTAGCGAACGATGTAAAGACGTTAATCCGTATTTGAATGCAATTGTCTAGGAGCGATTTGATGAGGCACTCAAAGATGCTCGAAATGTTGATGAACTAATCGCATAAGGTGATTTGACATGCACCAGAAGAAATGGAACGTGATACACCATTGCTGGGGATTCCGCTAACCGCTAAAGAAAGTATCGGTGTGAAAGGGATGTGTAATCAGGCGGGACGAAAACTTAAGAATAAATATGTGGCACGGGACGATGCATCATGTGTTAAACAGGTTAAAAAGTACGGGGCTATTATAATGTGCATCACGAACATACCCGAACTGTGCATGATTTGGAAGACGTACTTACTATAAAGTGACAGAGATTACAAGAAATCATCACAATTTACACCTAACACGTCTGTCTGATCATCACGTCTCCCCGCTATATTCACCGGTGTATGGGGCAACAACCCAACCTCGTATGTATAGTTAGTCCGGACGGTCATGTTCTTGGCAGTACAATATCGTTTTGGGGTGAGGTTTTCACGATCGCCCCGATGACACGATACGCAGTCGATCTGCCGCTACTATTAAAGTGCATGAAAGATCCAGACGGTCCAGTGGTTCAACTGAACAAGAAGATCAGCATAAACGATATTAAATTCTATTTCATGGAAAACGTTGGGACCGATCGGAATGCTTCGGCCGCTTAGCTCAGAAATGCGCAAAGGTATTCGTATAATGAGCAACTCAAATTGGCGTTCGACAGTTCAATGTATGACATGCTCAAAATCGAAGAAATCGAAACGAATTACTATCAGACCGATAACGGCGAGGAAAAGAAAAATCCACGCACCTAGCTACTGAAATACTTTTGCTGCATGTCGGACAGTACATTTAATTCGGTGATTTTTGCAACGCTACAGGGTATCATTAATTTAGTGCCGGAATCACGCCATCAGAAATGTGATTCGATTCGGAAGAGCCTTAAGCAGCATTTTAAAGATTTGCTTGGCACAAATGGCGTATTCTTGTATCCAACATTTCCAACATCGGCGCATCGACACTTTCAAATCTATCAGAAAATTGTAGACGCATCATATATGCGTCCAATACGCTCGGGCTACCGGTTACGAATTGTATGATTGGATTGGACAAACATAAAATGCCAATCGGGATACAGGTACATACAGAGTTTAATCAGTAATCCGTTCAAAACTATTTATTACTAAAAATTATTTCAATTTATAGGTCCGTGGCCAATCCTGGACAAGATCACCTCGCATTGGCGGTTGAAAAAGAAATTGAGAAACGTTTCGGGGGCTGGGTGCATCCGCCACACAACGATATGGAGAAAGTAAATCTGTTGTAGGGGAAAGTCGTCGTTGAAAATCTTGCTAAAATAATAGATAATTTCATTTTTATTTTGTGTTGTTAATAAATCTCGTAGCTAGTTAAGTATAATAAGAGAAGTTGTATATGTGCAGCATATGACGTAATAATAGTAGTTTGTATACATATACAACACTAAAAACTAATTTCCAAATAAACTCTGTGGGCTAAACGCGTATTTGCATTTGTAATTAGTATGTGTAGTCATAAACCAGGAACTGTGATTCATTTAAAATTAACAATTATAAATAAATCTTTATATAAATAAAAATAGTTTTAGCTTAATTAATTCAATCAAAATCGGTTGCAATTTGCATACTAACCGAGTTGCCTGACATCTACTAGTACATAATGAAACATATTTTCTCGCCTTATTTGGTTTGCGCTCTTGCTGGTAGCAACAGTATACCCCATCAACGTTTTAAAATATAAACTAATATTAAAATTTAGAATGTATAGGTAGCTCTGTTCTCAGAAAAGTGAATGTTTAAATAGGTTACTAATTTTTGTAGTAAATGCTATCAATTCATCATGCAAGTCGATGTTAGTGAAATATTTGCATCTTGAACCATGTTTAGTACAACAAAATACTAGTTTTAATAATTAATTACTTAAATAATATATTTATGGGTTTAGCTGCCGTCTATCGATTTTTTGTACAGCATCATATGGTTTAATCTTTGGTTTGAATTTTAGATATTCAACATTTTATTTGCGCTTAGTGCCATCTATATGTATACTATATAAATAGTTTCAGCGAAGTTTAATACACAAATATTTTACAGTAAATAAAAATGTCGATAGAATGCATTAATATTTGTTTCGAGCAATTACTAGTTTGATGTGTATCGGATAAATTTATATGAAAATCTGTTTATGTCGGGAATTGATCAGTGTAAAATGAAATATTTGAATTTAAATTCTGAATAGAATTTAACAGTGATCCTTGGTGGGTGCACAATTTCTCTTGAAATTAGATTCGACGGTACTCGTGAGCGATGGTAGACAAACAACACTGTACCAGTCACACCGAAAACGTAGACTACTTTAGTAATAAACAGCCAGTAAAGCGCCAGGCCTAAACCAGGGATGGGCGAGGTAGATTACGTCATGTAATCTACGCGGTTGTCGACAAGTAAAATGTAACGTAGATTACAATGTATTGTTTTTTGTCAACATCGACAATTAAAATAATGTCGACTACCTAGCAATTTGAAATCGAATGCGCCAGTTCGGGAGTATTTTGTAAAAGCGTTCATCTAGAGGTGATTGATTCATTTGTTTCTTGCTGGCCGAATCATAAATTTTTTGCAAATGTATCTAGCTTGAAGTGTTTCAAAACCAATTTCATGTACTTTTCGTCATCCATCAAAACACATCCACTAAATTTTGTGAAAATTTTGTCAACAGTCTGGCATTTCTATTGTTGTTCAGCACTAATTTTTAATACGCCGGTGGTCGAGTAAGCAGGGTCAATGCTGTTGAAATCGAAGACTCGAGTTCAAGACTCGTCAGCACCAATAATTTTTTAATTTAATTTCTGCAGTAAAAATGGTTCAACACAGTTTCTGTTGAAATCTACATTCAATTTCAAATGAAAATATACGGTAACGGTCAAATAAGGATAGTCCATCCCTGTTGCTAAAATTTTCCATTTTCTCTATTGAATTGGCAAATGTTAAAAATTGGTCTAGCATTATGTATATATATGCGGCGGTGGTGAAGTTAACAGAAGTATTGTCAATACTATTTTAATTTAATTTTTTCGGCAACTATCAGAGCCATCTCTTGTGTATAACCGTAATGAATTGTCCATTCAAACATAAAAGATTTGTATAGAACCAAATTTATATAAGCCGGTGGTATAGTAAGCAGAGTCGTTGCATTTGGAATTGTGAACTTCAGTTCAAGCCTCGGTTTGACATTAAATAATTTTTAATTTAATTTATTTAATTTCTCCCTTCAATTGGCAAATATAAAGGATGAGTATAGCGGCAAAACTATATATGGAAATGGTGAAGTAGTAAAGTTAGCGGTGTCATAGGATTCGGATTTGTGGATGTTGTGCAGTGTTCAAACCTCGATTAAGGGTAAAAAAATTTAGCGGGCATTCACATATTTCTCATTAAATTTACAAAAAATATCTTTTTTGGTTTAAAAATTACTAATTTGCGCAATTTAATTAAAAATATATATTTAGGCTTGAACTATTCACGATTACAATCCAATCTCACAGCTTCTTTTACCACCGAGCCACCGCCATACATATAGATAGTGATATTCCTATCGTTTATAGCTGTCATTTGAATAAAAAAATTGAAAATTTTATCAACGGCAATGGACCCTGCTTATTTGACCATCGCCGTACAATTTCATTACCGCTTTATACCCATACCCATCTTTATACTTGCCACTTTTACATGGAGAATATCGAAGTATTGAACTTTTGTTGGATTTGAGTAATTTTATTTAACCATCACCAATTTGACAGGAGAAATTAAATCAAAAAATGTTTGGCTCGATCGAGAATCGAACTTAGATCCATAAGTCCAAAGTCAACGACTATGCTTTCTCGACCACCGCCGCATGTATATTTCATGCTATATACAAATCTTTTATATCTGTCATTTGAATAGAAAATAATAAAATTTTTAACAAAGGTATGTTTATTAACAGAAGCTGTGTGTTGATCCAATTTGAATACAGAAGAAATTAAATTAAAATAATACCGTCGCTAATGGGGATCGAACCTAGGTCAACGAACCTAAAGTCAATCACTCTACTACCTCGCCCACCACCGTATATGTATTTGATGTTATGCAAATCATTTATACTTTCCAATTGAATTTAGAAACTTGGGAAATTTTTTAACAGAAGCTGAGTTGAATCAAAAATGTCCCAACATTAATATCGTTTAAATCTTAACTGAACTGCATAGTGCCAGGTGCAATGCTATGACATTCCATGCAGTGTTTTTCAAAGAACTTAAAAATCTGACAAGCTATTCCCTCTTATGTTCTTAAAAATTATAATTTTAAGTTTAAGTCAAGCAGTGGTCAAGGAAGTAGAGTAATGGTCGTTTGATTAGTGGACGCGAGTTCAAGTGGCATTCGGGCTAACGCTGTTTTAATTTAATTTCATCTAACAAATTAGTTCAACTCAGCTTCAAATAAAATGTTCAGATTTTTCCAATTAATTGCCAAATATAAAAGAGGGATGTAATGTAGCAGCAATGAAAATGTACCGCAACGATCAAATAAGCAGACTCCAGAAATACTTTTGATTATAAAAAAATCGTTCAGGTCAGGTAGTTTTCCTAGGTCAGTTGGCCAAGATCTAGAACACCAGTGAGTATTCTTTGCATTGAAGTCGTCACCTATTATGAATCCTTTTCCCAGACGATTGAAGAACTCGTTTGAAGAGTATTGTTTGATTTTAATAGAATGTCTGAACTCGAATTCGTTTTACCATGGAGTGAGGTGTGTTAAATTTTATGGCACGGCCATAGTTAAAGTTCGCCGGATTATATTTAATCAACCTTTTTGTCTATGATTTTTTGTGAGCCGTTTTATCCAATTTTTCTGCGAGCTTGTACACCCTTTAGTTTAGAACTAATTGTCAAAACCACTCTGAGAATTGCCTACATTCATTATCGACGTTGTCTACGTTGTTGACGTTATCTATGGATTGTAGACACGTCAATGTAGAAAATAATAAATGACGCGTAAACGGATATCATTAGTTTTTGGAATAGCCTATAGCTGAATAAAAGATTTTTTTCAAAGGCTTGGCAACTATACTTTAGTAATTGATTACTGACAAGTTAATGAACATGTTTCAGGGCACTCTTGCATATAGTGCTAAACAGTTCGGGTTCAGACAAAATACATCCTCAGAGAACGCTATGATGAAAATGTTCAACACAGTTAAAGAGTTGCTGCATGTATTTATGAAGCTTTTGAAAATCTGTGGTGGCCCAAATATCATGAAAGAGTTCAATAAGATTATGAATTGCCCGGCAAAGCTTTTAGCATATGGTGGAACCATAAAAGTTTATTAAAATGTGAATATAAAATTCCTATACAAATCAGTCAGTGGCCAATAAGTGATTTTAAGGTTAAGTTGAATAGTTATTCGCTTCACGCTGTTTTAAAATGTTTGAGTCATGTGTGAACGTTTGGCGTTGGCTTCATAGAGACTATATATTGGCATCGAAACAACTTTATGTGTGGCAGAACCTGCGTGATACATATTTGCATCGGCCCGCAAAAATCCGAGTGAACGATTTCGCCTGGTTCTCTTGTTCTATTACACATAGGTCGTGATGGATGTCGGGGTCCACCAATCGAGGATCGATTAACTTGTATTGATTGAAGGCTCGACGGATTATTCCGATGTAAAATCCGGTCACAACGATATCCATATAACCTTTACTCGACGGTTGCCTTAAATACCAATTCCAACATATTGTCCCCCGCCTTGATGATTTGAATGGAATTGTCCGGGTCATTGTATTGGAGCATTACATTTTCTCTTCTGCAGAATACCTCTATATGGTCATCTCTTGTCTCCAAATATTTAACAGCGATCGTGTATTCAACATTTGGTTTCAAAATTAGGGAATCACCAAGATTGATTATTATATCATTCCAGTAGCGAAAACCAGAATGGATAAAAACAATTTTCTGACACTCGTTAGTTTTGATATCTTTCGCCGTAATTTCTATTTCGATGTCGTTCAATCTCAGGTCCCTGCCGATACGAAATCCATTTAAAATCGTTTCGTTTGAAACAGAAAATTTAGTTTCAAATACAGCGCCACGATTGAATTTTCACCACTCATATTTTGGCTCGTAGTTAGTTCTGCGTTTTGATGTCCATAAATCGTTTCCATTCTCGCTCCCAATTACGATCTGCTTCCCAATTGAAATACAATCACTTTCATTTAGTAGTCCAGGATATTTCTTGACACACTCACGTATCTCATCATTTGTCATCACTGGGAAGCGAATTTTCCTAACGAGATCATCGAATCGTTGTCGCCCTTGGGATAATGACATTCCATGCTGTTTGCAATAGTTATCCATCCAATCAGCCAATGCATTGAATATTTGGACTTCGGTCACGCCTTGTTCGATTTCATCAAATTGTAAAATCTCGTTTACAGCATCCGGATGGAGTGTGGAAAATGTTACGTTTGTTAAAAACTTTCCAAAATATAATGACATTATCTGATCAATTCGACCGCGTGGTAATTGGTATTTTTCCACGACGCAGTATTCAAATAATTTCAATTCCCAGTCATACGAATTTAATGAATTAATAATCCGATTCTCCAGAATTATTATCTTATACTTGATTGACAATTTAAACAACTCCAACCCATTGCCGTTATTAATTTCACACTCGTCGGTGTAAATGAAACGGACAAATTCCAGGAAACTCTCGTACGTGCAATCGGTGATCGGAATAAGTTTTTTTTCGCCTAACTTTTCCTCCAATTGGCGCTCGAACACCACACTCCGCTTCATAAGCTCAAGGGAATGAGCATAGATGATTTTATCGCCCACACAAAATTGTATGTCGGAGAGGAAATTACGATTGAACAATTTTTTTGTAATTTCAGACATACTCAGATGTGGCGAACAATTTAGTTTAAAATTCATTTTTTGGAATATTTCAAAGAAACTTGTCACTTTTACTGTTAACACACGAATGTAGCTATGCGCGAAACTTAACTGTGGATTCATTTGACCACCGAACCGCATTATATACGAAAATTCTTATCTCGTAGTAAAATGTTATGTTTGATGCAGTCAGAATATGTTCATGCCTGACAATAGACTGTCATAAAACAGATATGCACAGATGTTTTATTGTCCTCGTAGTTTATGGTTCTATACAGTTTTGTTACGATTAAGCTGCAGGAGGAGTTACCCATTGTTTTGCTACGCTCTTGGTATGGTGACTAATTTTCGATAGCAGTTAGGAGGAGGTGGCAGGTCATAATTACGATATTATCAATTGTCCAGAAGCCATAAAGCTTTTTGCATGGTTGCAGAAGTATTATCGATTTACTTTCAATTCTAACGAATTAGCTGCAGGATTACAGAACCCACTTATTGCGAATTTTTATTTTATGATTTGACCAGAGACCTATCGCAGCAGCACTATACACTATAGCTAATACTAAATACAAATTTGACAGACTGATGCGGACACTATAGGTTGCAATGTTCCTTCGTTATAGTCAAGTGGCTGCATCTGTCTTTATGGTTCCAAATTTTAATTTTCTCAACGACACTGTCGGGTGCCAGTTATTTCAAAAACATTCCACACGATTCATTTAAAGTACAATCTTCCCTGCTAGTGGGTCTCCCATAATTCCAGGTTGATAAAATATTTAAGTTCCTATGCATAAACCACCTCGAGGGGGTGAATTAGTGTTGTCTATTTACTTATGCAAAACGAGATGATCGATGATAGTCACAGGAAGCAAGTCTATAAAGGAGAGAAAAAATCCACTATACGTCAAAGAGTATATGGAATACAGAGAATTAAGAAAGGGCAGTGGAGAGGTCACCGATAGTGATTAACTATTCCGATAAAGCGTTACACGTTTAGATGTTCATGAACTCAAAAAGCTCCAAACGAATTTTTATTATGGCGGTTTTGTGTATATTTTTCTACAGGTGATGGTAGTTTAGGATTAATTTTATTGTAGCCTCTTTTGATCGGGTAACACTTAGATGTCTTAAAACTCTAAATTGATTTCAATATCACGGTTACTTAGGTTGTGGTAGGAGGCGATCAAACGGTTGGATCCCTAGGCTGACGACCCGCATTCGTAAAAAACAACCTGTTTATAATGTCAGCATAAAGAAAAAGGGATATCGCCAAAAAAACTCTATGAACCCGGACACGAGATTTAGAATTGGCACATGGATCGTGTTGTCATTGGCACATGGAACGTGCTGTCACCTAGAAAACCCGAAGCGTTGGAGGGACTAATGACATGCATGAAGAAGAATCGGCTGGAACTCGTTGCTCCTCATGAAACTTGATGGCGAGTTTGTGGAGACTATCAAAAGGGTGATGGTGAGAGAATGATGTACTTTGCAATTGCTCACGACCTTAGAGTAGCAAGCGCATTCTTCCCACACAAACAAATATTTTAAGAAACATGGATGTATCTACACCAAACTACCCGCGGCCAGATTGACCGTGTGTTAATTTCAAAAAGGCGGCGTGGGTTATGCAGGATGTGAGAGTTTATCGGTTTGCAACAAAATGCGTAGGCAGCGATCATCATTTGGTCCCTGCAAAGCTAATTGCATAGAACGTTTCGACTGTGAAGTTCTGATATATGAAGATCAAAAAAAACCATTTGCCAGTTTGATTGTGTGAACTCTGTTTGTGAGGTACTGAAAATTTGGTTGTCAGTGATGCTAAACAAATTTTATGTGTAGTGAAAGTGAGACCCAAGTATGATGAAAACCAAGGCTGCTCTTGCTATAGGAGTGTAGCTGTTTTGTCTGAAAGGAATTGCTATAGATTGCACCATCATTTCAAGATTACGTCAACCACTATTCGGAACCGGGATGGAAACTTCTGTGTGAGCATCAACGCGGTACTCGACGCATGGAGCAGACACTTTACTGAGTGGGTCGCATTAATTCAGAGATCTTAACATTCGGAGCGGATATTTGTGGAACTGTCTTTTTGACCATATTCGATTAGTATGGTGAACCGAAGTTATGCCTGATGAATAAAAATATCAGGTGAAATTTCGATTTGTCCAAGAGACGTTTTTGTGTGCCGTGCCGTTGAACTTTTCCTTTTTGGCAGGATAACCATGATTATGCTCAATGGGTCACTTCTTTAATTGTTGTGTAAGTCTCGACCCGTTGATTTATGAGTATTTCTGATTGTCCATGCTTGAGGTAGATGGGTACGTCGTTGATTACAGTGCCGTATGAAAGTTATATAGCTGCGTACATTTCTGTGCATCGCTTACATATTACAATATGCCGAGGATTATTAAGTGCTTGGGCACACGATGAAGAACGTTGTCCTAGTGACCGACTCGGCTCACGGTGGGCCTCCATCACGCTTACGCCGCATCTAGGAGAACATCAGAATCAAGTCAAAAGTATCAAACGGATTTTTGCGGTATAGTCTCTATGAAGTCAACGCCATTCGTGCACACGTAACTCGAACATTTTTAAACAGAGTGAAGCGAATAACTATTCAACTTAACCTAAAAATCACTTATTGGCCACTGACCATACAAATTTTAATTTTATGTCGGTACCCGAATAACGTCAAACCTAAAAATTTCAGTTTTCCCTATATACAATCGGTAAGTATAAAAGGTGGATAAAGGTAATAAAATTTATACAGTGCGATGGTCTAGTTAGCCGGGTAATTGACTTTAGAGTAGGGAACGTGAGTTCAAGCCCCGGCTAGAACGGCGAATTTTTAATTTCTTCTTTCAAATTGGTTCAACTCACATTCTGTGAAAATTTTCAATTTTCTCCATTCATGTGTCAAGAATCAAAGATGAGTAGCACGAATGTAAGTGTACGGCTGTGGCCAAGTAAGTTAAGCGGAGTCATGGACAGTCGTTTAGTGCTGAGTTAAAGTCTCGGTACAGGAAATTTTTTTTTAAATTAATGACAACTGGGTCACCTTCTTTGAATTCTTGTCCCCTGTTACATCGCAACTAAAAAATATTTCTTTTTATGAACATTTTCATTAAATTCAACATTTTTTTTGTTGCGATGTAACAGGGGAGAAGAATTCAAAGAAGGTGACCGATGCGTTTTAAATAAATTATAAAAAAAAAAGTATGAGCCTCGCGAGAACCGAACTCTGGTCCGCGAAACCAAAGGCGGTGTCTGTACTTACAAAACCAACGGAATATAATCTTGGTACTGCCGTACGTATCTTTTGTACTTGCTACTTGAGTAAAATCAATTTAAAGGAAGAACTAAATTTAAGAAATGCTCGCCATAGCCGAGTCTTGAACTAAAACCGAGTTTTGAACTCTCCGAATCCAAAGCGAATAACTCAGGCTATCCAAAACCTAGTGAGATTTGATCCTACTATACGGGTCGCGCATTCCTTATCACTTTAACCTCGATGTTGTTTAGGCCTGGCACTTTAAGGGCTGACTGGACATTGGGCATGATTGATAACGTTGATTGTTTATTGTTAAAATGGTCCAATTGATTATTCCATGAACGGGTTATATAAACGATTTCCAAAAATTAAATCTTGATGCCCGTCACACCCGTCAACTGGAGAAGGTGAAAGAGGCCTTAGCCACTACCTAAATTAAATTTTTGAAAGAGAACCCTGAATGGGTTCCAAATTTTTGACATGAAGATTGGCACAGGGATCAAGAGAAACTGTATGCATATCCTGACTAAGAATCTCTGCTCCTATATATGTATATGAAGCAGTGCGGTTAGATCCGAAGGCAGCATTATGGTCATTGCTGGAGAAGAGATCCCCTATAAATCGATAACCAAATGTCGGTCCCTTCGGCATCTACCAATCCAATGGTGAATATTGTATGGTAATTCTGGAAATCCTGAGGATCAGAAATTCTGATTTACCAACTTACAACTAGAAGGTATAGCCAAGCTGAAAGGGTCAAAGGCTGACCGGACTTAGATCAGCTGTATCTATTATAAAAATTAGAAATCACTGACTGCACTGACACAGCAAATTAACCAAAACCAATTTTCATCTACAATTTGAAATGGATATGAAACCTCAAAAGAATCCAATCTATAGATGAACTGGAGGACGAACAAATCTGATGCCTATAGAACTTGTATCTATCCAGTCTCGATGCTAAAATTAATCAGCACAATGACTTTATGGTTTAGTAGACAAACTGTCTAGCAATCTTCAGCCACTGGATGGTGGACCACTACTAGTGCGGAATTTTTGAAATTTCCGTTATTTCCGAGCTAACGGGATGCTCCGAAATTATACTTTCTAAGTCAGGTAGTAATAAGGCAAATAGTCTCTTATGTCAAATTATTAGTTTAAACCATTTCTTATAAGTCGATAGAACCTTGCGAATATCCAATAGACCATTGACTTAAACCTTCCCTGGTAAATACTTTCAAATCCCATTCAACCGAATATAATGAATTAATAATCCGATTCTCCAGCATTATTATCTGGTACTTGATTGCCAATTTAAACAGCTCCATCCCATTGCCGTCATTAATGATGCAATGGTCGGTGTAAATGAACCGGACAAACTCCAAGAAACTCTCGTACGTGCAATCGGTGATCGGAATTAACTTTTTTCGCCTAACGTTTCCTCCAATTGGCGCTCGAACACCACACTCCGCTTCATGAGCTCAAGCGAATGAGCATAGATTACTTTATCGCCCACACAAAATTGTATGTCGGAGACGGTTGAACAACTTTTTCGTAATTTCCTGCATCTTGAGATGCGGCGAACAATTTAGTTTAAATTCCATGTTTTAGATTTTTTGAAAGAAACTTGTCACTTGTACGTTATCACACGAATGAGCGAAACTCAACTGTGGATTGACCGCATTTTATACAAAAATTCTTATCTCGTAGTAAATTGTTATGATTGTAGTAGTCAGATGTTGATGCTTGGGAACAGACCGTTATAAAACCAGAAATGTACAGATGTTTTATTAGGGTTGAGCAGGGGAGTTGTGCATTGTTTTGCTATTATAGGTGAGTATTTTTAGATAGAAGGAGGTGGCAGGTAGTAAAAAATGTAGATTCAAATAATTTAAACTAAAAAAGAGGTCCCGATTCTGTATTGTCTAAGACAGTATCTTTCTATATATGTTTGTGTGCATGATCAACTCGAAAACTACAAATGCTAGAATGAATAATTTATTTATGATCATCGTTGCTATCGAGAATAACACAAATATCAGTAAAGTTGTTTCGAATAATAGTCGAGGCTTCATCACAATGTAAGGTATATTGTATTTACCTACTCGAGTGTATAAATTTGAATTGACAGGTTTGAAATAATTATTGTAGATCTCAGCACCTCATCCGGTTTTTAATCTTAACGCGGGGGCCGCACAATCGCACCACTAACAATGGAAAACAATGTAGCAAGCATTTATCCGCGTAATCAACGATAATCAACGATATAAGGCGACAGTGATTGAAGCTTTGCCTTGACGCGTTGTAAGATGTAAATATTTTTGTTTTGTGATGAAGCTTTTCACTATGTCTTCATCTGACCGAACCAGTCCAGTCAAATGTTTTCAGATTTGGGATGGCCTGCACAGGAACGACGACCTGCGGAGACAAATCTAAACCGAAACAAACTCTTTTTAAAGGTGAATAGTTCAGCTGCGTGCAACCGTTTACCCACAAAAGGTAGGATACGTTTTTACTCATTCTAATTACTTTGGGCAGAAGACATTCCTCAACAATCCTTATGGCTGGGGATAGACACGTAACAGTCACTCATCGTAAAATCAAATCATTTACACTCTGACACTGTGAAGCTTGAAAAATAGCAAAGGCTGCGCCATATACGTGACGGCATTCAAATAGAGAATACATCATGCGGTTTTGATGGTCTCGTATTTAATTTATCGTTAGTAACACGCCTGATGATGATTTGGAGAACGGTCAAACACGTTTAACCTTGCAATGTCGTCGAACTAAATTTTTTCAAAATATCTAACACATTAAAGGCTTTTAGGCATACGGTCCAAATCCATCCTCTCTATCTCATACGTTTCTCCGTACTCTTGCTTTAGTTCTATGAATTTTTGGAATCAACGTACCAACGATGCTTGGAATATGGTAATCACAAGGCGTATTTACCTGATCTGTGGTTCCTGAATGTATTTTCGCTATTTGAACTTCCAGCTTTAGCTCCGGTACTGTTACTTTCCTTTCGAATATGGTCGTTGTTCACGGTGGTAATGGTTCAAGATTCATATTTGACAGTACACAAATATACGCTTCAAATTTATGAATGACTGAAGTTTTTTATTATCCCGTTAGCTGAGGTTATCACTAATCTGAGATACTCGATTGGCCACGAAGATTTCTTTTAGACTTGGCGATGTCTCGATGGTGGAGACAGTCCTTGAAGTGAAGCACGAACAAATCCATGTAGCTCTAATTATTGAGGTGGACTTTTGTGTTTTAGATTCTAGTGGCTTATCATCACCACATTGTGCATCAGCTCTCAAGGTTTCCGGCATTAACAGCTTATGGCTGCTATTACTCCGACTTGTATACTTCTTTCCAGACTTGTACGAAAACATCCATCGAATTGCTTTGCAGCGCCCAAATGATGATCACTGCCTACGTATTTGGTTGCTGACCGCGATACTCACATCCCTCACAACCCGAGTCCGCCCTTGTGGTCAATTTGGCTGCGAGAAGTTTTGCGAGAATGTGTTCATGTTTCTTAATGTATTTGTTTGTGTGGGAAGTATATCATTATCTCAACATTATCGGCCACAGTTTGGTGTCAGGAGTACAGACCTATGTTTCCCCAAAATTAGGACCAAACATTCATATTTTTGAAAAAACTGTTGGATCAGTATATAGTTTCAGGTATCACGGAAACCCTCAAGCTCACGGGACACTCTCATATACTAACGGTATATACACTCAAAGAAATTTTAGCGGTAAAATTTACAAAATCGTTTTGTAAAATACCCTACAAAATGTATTTATAAAATTAAAATTAAATTGATAATTTTCACAAAAACATTTTAAAAATTAGTTAAAAAATTAATAATATGATAAAGTTTTGTATATTTTACAGATTATTTTTATTGATTGTAAAATATATATATTTTTTTCAATTAATAATAAACAAAAAAACATTTTTGTTAAATATACATTAACTTTGTTAAATTTATAATTATTTTGTTAATTTTAGCTGGGTTTTATTTAATTTAGTTAAATATTTTATTATCTTCACACAATTAGAAATAATTTAAACAAAAATTTTATAATTATTACTTATGAAAATGAGCGGAAAAAAAAACACTATACAAAATTTTTTATTAAGTTTAAAATGGAAAATCAAGAAATTTTGTAAATAATATAAAATTTCTGTGAAGAATTATTTTGGTTACAATAAATTTTGTTTTTCAGACAAAACATTTTATTGAATATGATTAAATTATTGTAAATATTTCTGTTTTTTGTACAAATTATAAAAAAATGTATCATTTTTATTGCGAAATCGTTTTGCAAAATTTATAAAAATTAAATGCATTTTACATTGGCGATTTTTATTTGAACAAATGTTTTTATAAATTAGACAATTTTATTTGTGTAATTAATCAAGATTTTTAATAATTACAAAACATCTGTAATCTTTACAAATTTTTTTGTTATCAATACAAATTTTATTTTAAATGTACAATTTCGTTTTTTTAGATAACATTTAAATTTTTATCATTTCAATTTTAAATTTCCAAGACGATTTGATTCTGTATAATAATGTTGATAATAATATGGATTGATTTATGAAAACCAAAGACCAAAACTAATACTGCTGTACCTTTGTTCTAATTGTTCTTTGTTCTATCATTATCATCCTGTTTAATCTTCAAAAATTTAATTGTTATAAAGCCTCAATCAGCCAAAGTAGAGGACCCTTAAACTTTTATATTTGGAATTCTTGTTACATGAAGTCAATTAACTTGCCTAATGTTATAAGGAGGTTTTACACAATTTTGGATTACGAAAGTAAATTTTAGATTCCTAAAAATTTTTGTTATCTTGCATTATGTATATTGGTTTTTTAAACAAATTCAAACAGGAAACGGTGACATAGATTTAATACTTCTAATACCAAGGTATAGATAACGTCTAAAACCCTATTAAACTGTACGATTATCTATATTATATACATATGTACATATTATTTCATTTAAATTTGAATATTTTGCTAATTGTATTCCAAGTAAAATGGTCAATTGAAAAACAAATCATGTAGAACAATTAACAATGTGCTTAGCTAATTGAATCTAATCCTATTAATAAACGTTAAGTAATGTTGTAATTTATATGTCTATCTTTTGAACTTACATTAATATGATTAAGTTTTATTATTCAGGTAATTTACGGCGAAGATATAGCCGTTCGTGTCTTAACGGCCGGTAGTTTGAAATGTGACGTCATTTTTTAATAAATATGATTAAATTATTATAAATATTTCAGTATTTTTGCACAAATTATAAAAAAAATTATCATTTTTATTGCGAAATCGTTTTGTAAAATTTATAAAAATTAAATGCATTTTACATTGGTGATTTTTATTTCAACAAATGTTTTTATAAATTAGACAATTTCATTTGTGTAATTAATCAAGATTTGTAATAATTACAAAACTTCTGTAATTATTTACAAATTTTTTGTGAAATATAGAGTTTGGTTTGTTAATTTTAAAATTATTTTTATTAAACTATAAAAATAATATTTTTGGATCCTTAAATACGAGTTAGTTCTAATTTATCAGTGATTGAATAAACAGCATAGCTATTAGTTAAGTGACAAAAGTTTTATAATTAAAGTGAACAGTAAAAAAATAAAAAGTAAACGTGCAACGTGGTGAAAAAGTATATAAGTGGTTTAGTTAAGTAAAGTATAAAGTTAATAAAATGGTTTATTATTATTATTATGGAGAAATTTTTAATAAAAATTGGAATAAATAAACAAATTTTAAAAAAATACGATGTTGTAAAAGCACTAAAAGGTAAATATTTATACTAGTTTTATTAATAGTTTTACTTAGGTCGTGAGTGAAATATGTAGTTAAAAAAATTAATAAAAATTAAAATTTTAAAATGACGGAAAAACTAATTTAATTTTTGTTTGTTCATCAAGGAATTCATAAATTAATCAAAAAATTTGAATTTTCCGTTAAAAATTTAATTTTTAGCAATTTTTTTAACTATTTCACTCACGAGTCACGGCCTTAATTAAATATATGTTAATTATTTATAAGTTAAATATAAGTTAATATAAGTTAATATGTAATTACATTTTTAATTAATTAATGCACATTTTTTTTTGTTTGGGCTTGTTTTTATAATTTTTAAATCGGTATTTATTTTTAGAGTCTGACATCGACTTTTAGACTTTACTTTACTTGGAATCAGAGGATTGGGATTTATTTTTTAAGAAATTCGAATTACCCATTGGGACCCAAATAAAATTAAAGCATCAAATAAGCATCTGGCAAAAAATTAATGTGAGTATAATGTATTTATAATGTATTTATGAGGATAGTACTGATATCACATTTCAACACCAGTCAGATACTTCAATTCAAAAGTTACTCCCAGAAGAAACTCCAGTCTCTATTTATTCGCAACAAAATGATCAACAATATTATACAATACAAGAAGCTTCAACATCCTCACCTTTAAGCGATGGGCAAACGGAACTTCAAAAATTACTAAACTCTTGGGGTTTGGAATCAATGTTTCCGAAATGCATTGGTAAGGAAATACGTAGATTATTTTTACACAACAGTTAATTTTGTTTTCAGAACTAGATATGGACATTACATCACTAAGGGCACTGGATGGTGATTATAAACATCAATTTATTAATCATTTTGGATTTGGAACCCAAGTCAAATTTGCGTCAAAGTTTAAAGAATGGATTGCCACCATAAGTTCAACGCCTTCGACAGTATACAGTAAGCTCCGAATTAAGGTTGGTTTATATTATCCGTTCAGTTCCTTACAGACACGTACCGACACAGACATCAAGTATTTATATCCGTACGTTTCCGTACAGACATTCATTTGTATTATTTCGATATGTCGATCGTATATATTCGTAACAACGTACAGTCACCGCTCAACTACGTACAGTCCAAACGAAAAACAAGAATATAAAAATACAAAATAAATAAAATTAAATATTTAGAATAAAATATTTAATCAATTGATAATATCAGAATTATAAGAGTAATATTGATAGTAAAAATCAATAAAAATGTTGTAATCGTATAACTTTAATAATCATATCTGAAAATAATTTAAATCTGAAATATAAATTATCTGAAAGTAACCGACATATCCATACATACATATATCAACCGATTCAAGTTGCATGATCGATTGATCGCAACAAACTAAAATAATTCATGTACAAAAATACAAAATACATCAGCATGGATGGATAATGAAACGATACTATGAGTTCGAGTTATTTCGTCTTGTTCGTATTTTTTCGCTTACGTATCATTTCAGACAAATATTCTTTTATACAATATTTGTCTGTACGGTACGTGTCTGAAAGGAAACGTACGGATAATATAAATACTTCCATATAAAATGTATGAAACAATATTTTTTTTGACTGTGCCGGTACGTGTCTGTGCGGAACGGAACGGATAATATAAACCAACCTTTAAGCAGCATAAGAAATTTAACGCCAATTGACACATCACGAGATCCAGATACTATAAATATATTAAATATTTTAAAAGAATCGATAGACGGGCAATATATTATAAAATATTATACAACAAATACTAGCCTTAATGAGGGCCATCGGTCAATCTTGATTGACATAATAATTAATTTTATGATAAAAAATAACATTAAAATGTCGGTGGGATTGGCGGAAATAATAGCAGATAAAATCGTTTTAGAATTCAAAACGGAATGTAAGGTAAAAAATAAAAAAAATATTATTTAAAAATAAAATTTTATTCTAAAAGGATTTTATTCTATGCAGGTGATATACTTCTTCAAAGAACGTGGGAAAGCCCCAATGGGCAAAATATATGCAAAATATTTGAATAAAATAAGAAAATTACGGAATGTTGGAGTATTACCCAGGAAGCCAATTCCAGTCGTCGAGGAAGCAGAATTGCATAATAATACAACAACCACAGGTATATGTGTGCATTTACAAAAAAATTAAATAATCAATAAATTTATTAAATATTATTAATTTATTATTTCTTTATTTATTATAATCAAACACCATCAAATAATTTATTATAATCAAATATTTCTAATTTTCTATTTCCCAGAAAATCACGAGGACAACAACTGTCAGGAGAGTATCGATGCTCTAAAAAGAGATAATTGCACTTGGGCAGAAACAGAAAACCATTGGGGCAACACTTATGGTTTGAGGATTCAGGCAATAAAAAATGCAGATTCAACCGCGGAAATTGTAGCAAAATGGCCATAATATAAAAAACCCCTAGGTTATAAATTGGTACGTAAGTTTATTAAATAAAAAAAATTTATTGCAAATAAATAAAATAAATTAAATGTGTTTTCGGGATATAGCTATAACTAATAAAAAATATCAAAAATAATATTTATAGATTGAAATGGATTATCACCGAATACATTGTATACCAGCTATTCAAAATACATTTCCGGAGTTTTTAATAAAAATTATTCCATTATTGGAGGAGAAGGTGAAGGGATCAGCAGACTTAAATTTACTCGCGGTGCTTAAAGCTAGCGATAATTACAATGAAAGTAAGTGTAAATATTTCATCATTCAAATTTAAAATTAAAATTATTTAGGCAAATTAAAGCAATTTTTTATTATTTAGTTAATGTATTAGTATGTAATTATATTTTCAAATTTTCTTATTATTTACCGACGGACAAGCAGCCATATTATTTTATTTAATACATCATGTCTTACAGCCAACCTCCAGAGAAGTTCGTCAGGAGAACAATAAAAAAGTTCACATTAGATTCAGCGTGCAGGATGCACAGAAAAGTTTTATTTTAATTGGGGCAACTGCCTCGGAATTAGAAGAGAAGCTGCAGTTTCAGCTTAGCCGTAACAAATCAATACAACCATTTATTTTAATAACTGGTACTATCTGCAACCCAACACAAATAATGGTGTACTTCGACGGCATTAAATTTAAAATGTTTTCGGTACTACGGGCAATCGACGTTTTATTTTGCTGTTTCAATTTATTTAATCTTAAATATCCTCTAGAATCCATACATGTTTGGATGTTTATTCAACACTATTTCTATAAAATTAAAACCAAACACGACGTGCATAACACAGCCGTCAAATTTCTAATTGAAAGACTGGAAAAATAAGGCATATAAATATAATTTTTAATTTTAATTTTTTTATTTAATTTTAAATAACAACTTAATTATATATTTCTTATTTTATTTTTTACAATATATTTTGAATTTTTGTATTTAATACATATATTATATTATTTTACTTTTAGTTTTTATTATACATCAATATGAACATATATTGTATTTTATATAAAATAATGAATGTTCTATTAAAATAATTTTTATATTCCTTTTATTATATTATTATTTATTGAAATATAAGTTTATTTTATAAAATAAATGTTTAAAATTGATATTCTTTGTTTTTTAATCATTCTTTATCATTATAATCATATATATTTGTATATATATATATATATATATATATATATATATATATATATATATATATATATATATATATATATATATATATATATATATATATATATTTATATATAAATATATATATATATATATATATATAAATATATATATGTATATATATATATATAAATATATATATATGTCTATATATATAAATATATATATATATATATGTGTATACAAAAATCGCTTTCAATTTTACAAAAATCGCTTTCAAATTTACAAAACTCGCTTTCAATTTTACAAAAATCGCTTTCAAATTTTACAAAAATCGCTTTCAATTTTACAAAATTTGCTTTAAAGTGTAACAAATTTTTTGTTAAAATAATTAAAGTTATTTGTGAAATTTATAATTATTGTTTTATTTTTAAAAATATTCTATTAAATTAAAGGAACGGATTTGTTGAATTTAGAAAGGTTTTATATATTTAAACAATGGATTTTTTGGATTAACAATTCTTTTTGTATTAATTACCCTGCGTTTTCGTAATTGTACAAAATCTTTTATTAAGTTAACTAATTTCTTTCATTACTTTGACAAACATATTTTTCATATTCATTCATCAATTTTTGTAATAAATACAAATTTTTTTGTTTATTTGTAGATTTTACAAACATTTTTGTGTGCTGTATATTGTTCAAATTTTTGTTAAATTTACCTGTAATTTTATCATTCTAACCTAGTTTTTTCTTTGAGTGTACAGTCAGTGAGTTTTGGAAAGATTATGGGAAATGACGAGGATGTTAATGCTATAGTAAATTTCGAGGTACGTAGCATCACGTCGTAAATTGACGATACGTACAGCAAACTAATAATTGGCGGAACCTAAGATGTACGCTATATATGGAACGAAAATTCGTATTAATCCAACAACAAAAGCGGAAGATGTCAAATTTTTGCGACATGATATATCAAAAACGACTTTAAACTGGATCGTATGCACCGAATTACAAATGAAGAACTATCTGGAGCTAAAAACTATTATACCACACCATGTATATACTGATCCAACCATTCTATTCCATGACACGTTTCGTGTTGTGATGTACATGGCTTATAGTACATTCAAAAGCTTTTACTCTGACTTTTTCGAAGCGGCAGCCGACGATTAAGAAATTTTTATATTTTCATCATTTTGACTTCGTGCACCCCCCTTCTGTTATTTTCAGTGGCATAACATGATTGCGATCAATTATCAGAGCCGTTCTTACTTCTAGGCTGTTGTCGCGGGTCTTTGGTATTCTGATACTTCTTTGATGAAATTTCAATGAATATTACAACAGCATAGAGCTCAAATATTAAAACAAATGGCCAATAAACCATCGAAAACCTCCTGTCACTTGGGACACGTTTAAATCGGATTTAATACGTTACGGCTGAACATTTTTTTATCAAGTTTATCTAAAGTAAAACCCATATATAAGATTTACATTTTTCTTCCTGCAGCAAACATCTATGTGCTCATCACTTGTATTCAAATATTTAACGTGTATTCAACATTTGGTTTCAAAATAATTAAATCACCAAGATTGATTAGTATTTGGATGCAGCGTCTAAAACTTGATTGTTTGAACACAATTTTCTGAAATTCGTTAGATATGACATCTTTTGCCGTTTGGTTTGAAACAGAAAAATTAGTTTCAAATACAGCGTCACGATTGAATGTTCTAAAATCGTATTTTGGCTCGTAGTTAGTTCTGCGTTTTGATGCCATAAATCGTTTACATTCTCCCTCCCAAATAAGATCTGCTTCCCAATTGACATTTCAACTTCCGTCACACCTTTTTGGATTTCACCAAAGTGTAAACTTTTACAGCATCCGGATGGAGTGTGGAAAATTTTGCGTTTTGATCTTGATTTAGCGCCGCAATAAACGGGCATACAATAGGTATACTAATTTACTGATATATAGTTGTTGATTATCTGTAGATATAGCTGATCCATTGTATAATTAACCGTTACTAAAGGACATCTCACATTCTCGTATTCTCTTTGTTTAAATGCGGTCAAACACGGAAAAGTCTGTAGAATGGGTGTGAGTACGTATATGTGAAATGTACCCTAATGATAATAAACAGTTTTTAAAGGCCATTACTAACCTCTTACTGTGTGAACAATTCGGCTAAAACGGTCTCGACCCTGAGCTTGATCTTCATACTGCCTTAGACAATCTGAAGAAGCCAAGTCATCCTCTACACCGTGGAACCATAGTCGCTTGGAACAACCTCTGCGCCTACCAGATGTTGGCTCTCCTTCCCGAGATCGCTGCACAATTCGTTCTGGATCAGCACTCAAAACATGAACAAGCCAGCCTTCTCGCTGAGAACTTATTTCATCTACAATATGGGGTATCTACATCGAATCTTTGATCTCGATATTGTACAGAGCTCGGTTAGTACCATCTATTTCGCGTTTTGGGCCGTAAGTCACCCCCGCTTGATTCTTCTTTCAAATTTATAAGGAGCCATATCTTTTACACCCATACAGTAGAACGGGTCTGATGAACGCTTTGTAAAACTTCAGCTCCACGGCAGTTGATAGGTGTTTAGATTTTTGAAGTGGCCTTAGAGGATACAAAGCACGACTGCCAGTTGCCAGCCACACTTTAGTATCTTCACACACATTGTTATCGAGACTGATAGGGGAGCCCAAATATTTGAACCTCCTCACTACCTCAAAGGTGTAGTATAACCACTACTAAAATCTGGTGTGCCATTGTTCCTATGATCAGAGATGGTCTCTTGGTTTGGACTGATTGATCTGGAGTTCAACAGAAGACGATATAAGATATTGCGCTGAGGTGGTTCAGGTTTACGAAAGATGTACTCCAACATGAAATTAAAGAGTATCGGAGACAAAGCATATCCCTGCCAAACATCCGAGTTAACTGCAAAAATTCTCGATAGCCAGTCCCCAACTTAAATACTGCAGGGAAAATTTCAACCCATCTCGATTGATCGAGTCGTAGGGCTGCCGGAAATCCAGGAACACCTGATGTACAGAGATTGTCCACCCATAATATTTAGATAGAATCATCCGCAGCGAAAATGCCTGATCAGAGAGCATATCGCGGCCACTTTTAACTCATCAGGCATAACTTCGGTTCACCATACTAATCGAATATGGTCAAAAAGACCGTTTCATGAAGAGCAACGAGTTCCAGCCGATACTTCTTCATGCATGTCATTAGTCCCTCTAACGCTTCTGGTTTTCTAAGTGATAGCACGTTCCACGTGCCAATCCCAATTCTCGTGTCCGGGTACTTGAGTGGAGGTAGATTATAAACAGATTGTTTTTTACGGATGCGGGTCATCAGCCTAGCGATCCAACCATTTAATCGCTTCCTACGACAAGCAAAATAACCGTATAAATAAATTTGAGACATCTAAGTGCTACCCGATCAAAGCGGTTACAATAAAAATAATCCTAAACCACTAAATACCATCAGCTGTAAGAAGATATACACAAAACAGCCATAATACAAATTCGTTTGGATCGTTTTGAGTTCATGCACATCTATGCAAAACGCAGCTCACACCTTTCAGCGTTTCATGCGCCGACAAAATCGTCAATTAATTGAATTCAGTGTTTGCCTACCTATCGATGATATTCTGGTTCGATCGATGATAGTCGCAATCCCAGTTTGATTTTAATAAATCCTAAACGTGTGTATTCGGGGCAACATCGCAGAGTTGTTTTAGTCTCTTTCTTCGCAAGGGAGAATCTTGGTTATATATCAACGTTTTCTTAAACCAAACGCGTAGCGCTTTATCGAAACGGTTAATCACTATCACCGATCTCTCCACTGCCCTTCTTTAATTCTCTCTACCCCTATTCTTTGCCGTTTAGTGGATTTTTCTCTCCGTTAATGACTTGCTCCGTGTGACTATCGTGTGAGATTCACCCTCTCGAGGTGGTTTATGTATAGAACTTAAATAGTTTATCATCCTGGAATTATGGGAGACCCACTAGCAGGGAAGATTGTAATTTGAATGAATCGTGTGGAATGTTTTTGAAATAACTGGCACCCGACAGTGTCAAGGAGAATATTAAATTCTGTTTCCATTATTTGCATCCATAAAGGCAGATGCAGCCACTTGACTGTATCGAAGGAATATTGCAACCTATAGTGTCCGCATCAGAAGACTCTGAATAAATGCGTCGTCTGTCAAATATGTATTTAGTATTAGCTAGTGCTGCTGCGATAGGTCTCCGGCCAAATTATAAAATACAAATCTAATAAGTGGTTTCTGTAATTCCGCCAATTCACAAAAGTTGTTCGGCGAATTCATGAAATTCACGCGTCCAAAGTAAATCGATAATACTTCTCGAACCATTACTTGTTTTCGAGTTAAACACAGACGGTGCATAGTAATTTATGAGATTTAAATGGTTAACAATGTAGAAGGGTAAAACAACTGGACATCCTCTTCTAACTTTTAAATTATGTCTACAAAATTTTTATGACTTGCCACCTCCTCCTAACTGCTATCGAAAATTTCACCATACCAAGAGCGTGGTAAAACAATGGGTAACTCCTCCTGCTTAATCCTAACAAAACTGTAAGAACCATAAACTACGAGGACAATAAAACATCTTTGCATGTCTGTTTTATGACGGTCTATTGTCAGGCATGAACATATTCTAACTACCACAAACATAACATTTTTCTACGAGATAAGAATTTTTGTATATAATGCGGTTCGGTGGTCGAATGAAACCACAGTTAAGTTTCGCGCATAGCTAAATTCGTGTGTTAACAGTAAAAGTGACAAGTTTCTTTGAAATATTCCAAAAAATGAATTTTAAACTAAATTGTTCGCCACATCTGAGTATGTCTAAAATTACAAAAACATTGTTCAATCGTAATTTCCTATCCGACATACAATTTTGTGTGGGCGATAAAATCATTTATGCTCATTCCCTTGAGCTTATGAAGCGGAGTGTGGTGTTCGAGCGCCAATTGGAGGAAACGTTAGGCGAAAAAAAGTTAATTCCGATCACCGATTGCACGTACGAGAGTTTCTTGGAGTTCATCCGTTTCATTTACACCGACCATTGCACCATTAATGACGGCAATGGGATGGAGTTGTTGAAATTGGCAATCAAGTACCAGATAATAATTCTGGAGAATCGGATTATTAATTCATTAAGTTCGTTTAAATGGGATTTGAAATTATTTGAATACTGCGTCGTGGAAAAATACCAAATCCCACGCCATCGAACTGATCAGATAATGTCATTATATTTTGTAAAGTTTTTAACAAACGTAACATTTTCCACACTCCATCCGGATGCTGTAAACGAGATTTTACAATTTGATGAAATCGAACAAGGCATGACCGAAGTCCAAATATTCAATGCATTGGCTGGTTGGATGGTTAACTATTGCAAGCAGCATGAAATGTCATTATCCCAAGGGCGGCAACGATTCGATGATCTCGTTAAGAAAATTCGCTTCCCAGTGATGACAAATGATGAGATACGTGAGTGTGTCAAGAAATATCCCGGATTATTAAATGATAGTGATTGTATGTCAATTGGGAAGCAGGTCTTGTTTGGGAGCGAGAATGGAAACGATTTATGGACATCAAAACGCAGAACTAACTGCGAATCAAAATACGAGTGTAGACAATTCAATCGTGACCATGTATTTGAAACTAAATTTTCTGTTTCAAACGAAACGATTTTAAATGGAATTCGGATTGCCTATGACCTGAGTTGGAACGACATCGAAATAGAAATTACGGCAAAAGATATCAAAACTAATGAATGTCAGAAAATTGTTTTTAACCAATCCGAATTTGACTGCTATGATGATATAATAATCAATCTTGGTGATTCAATAATTTTGAAACCAAATGTTGAATACACGATCGCTGTTAAATATTTGGAGACAACAGATGACCATATAGAGGTATTCTGCAGAAAGAAAAATGTAAATCTTACATACAATGACCCGCACAATTCCATTCAAATCATCAAGGCGGATGACAATATGTTGGAGTTGATATTTAAGGCAACCGGCGAGTAAAGGTTACAGGGATATCGTTTATTGTTCAACAATAATGTTTCAAATACAATTTTAGTAAAATAAATTATTCGTGTTGATTTATTTAGTTGTTGTTATAGTAATCCCATCCAATTTGCATTGATACCTCACTTTTATATGGTTACAGATAAACGATCATGCATCTTAATCCATTTGAATATAGTTACGATCCTATGAAGACCTTAAATTGGGGTAATATCACTTTGTATTAAATAAATCCACTCATATTTTACCAACATGTTGAGTGGGTGAGTTGATATGAGTATGAGGAGGAACTTTGTATCTCGCGATTCCAAATTCATCAGTCGATTAGTTAAAGTATTCCCACGAAACAAAATCCTTCTCACTCTAATCTTCCTTTCCGAAATACAATTTGGGATATTTGCAAGATTATGAATAACAATAAATTCATTTAAAAAAGTAAAAAAGATACCACCGCCAATTGTATTCAATTAGTTCCTACCTCACTCAGTTTTCTTAAATTTGGCAATCCACCCGCAAATGTAGCCACCACAAGAAGGTAGCCACCAACAAAATGGTAGCTCTAATCAAAACTATCGTAAATAGAATTTCTGAGATACACAAGAACAATCAAACTATGTATTGTGGCGGTATGTAAGTTCTAATAAAAATTCAGCCATATTAGGCTTAAAAAGAGAATGGCCATATTAGGCTTAAAAAGCATGTTATGACAGTTACAAGTTCTGGAATTAACAATTTTGGTAGCATTTTTCAGACAACATCAAAATATTGCGCACCATCAGAGTAATATGGTCGACGCTTTAAAAAGACAAATTTGAAGAGATAAGATACCGAACAAACACACAATGTAACACTGAATCTCAAATCTCAAATAAGTGCATTGTATGTCATAGAGACTCAGCAGACTTAGCAGGAAGAAGTCAGACTTTCTAAGCGAAGATAATTCATCAGTTTGGTTTTATCCTTGAACTTTTTCCCTTCATGACAGCGAGCTATGATTCTTAAGTTAGCAAAAACTGAACTCACCTGATTAATTGAGTCATTAGAAGCTTTAAGTGATTCTGCCGAAAGAAAATCAAGTTATTGTTGGCTAGCAACAATTCCAATTACTCTGCCCGAGTTACTGCAATACCTAAATTAAACAAAAGGTGGAAGTATCAGGGATACGGAGTTGAAACAGAAAATACCTGTCAATGCGGTATTTTTTTAACAATTTTTTTTATATTTTAACGCGTTTTAGAAGCTATGGCATCTACACCATCTAGTGCGTCAACTAATAAAACAAGCCCTAAAGCTAGCTTCGTAACTTCATTACAAGCACCAACAAGTGTTTTGCTTGTTTCTATTGTACAGCCGACCATAGCGTTTTTAAGTGTAAACTGGTAAAACAAAGAGAACTAATCTTGTAAATATTTGGACTATACTGCAGCTGTGTACTGTACAAGCTCTGTTGAACAGGTTCATTGTGCTGGTATTTCGACAAATCGGAAATCTCGGAGAAAATTGTGTTCAGCCTCAAAAAACATAAATCTTATTATCGAATTCAGTTGTGTAGGTCGAAATTTTCAAATTTTGTTACGGAGTCAACGTCCCAATAATTGAGAGCTTCACAAATATCAACTTTTGTGCCCATTATGCTGGAATTTAAGGAAAAGGTGTTAAGTACACAAATTTGACAATACGCGGTCTAGAGTTTCTGATTATAAAACAATGTCTGTTTTTTTTGATTTTGCGAATAACACTTCGGATGTTCCATTATGCCTAATATCATTTGGCTGTTGCGTTTCACCAACAGGCTTTATGTTGGCTGGTACTTATTTGTTGATTATTAAGGTTGGTTTTGTCAGACGAATTTGACTAATTGGTCGTTGAGAAAAGTTAGATACCCTCGTGTTCATGCGTCAATTAATGTTGTTCAAACCTAAACCAACATGTTGAATGTCTCTTTCAGGCTGAAGAATCCTATGAACAATTATTCCATCGAGGAGAAAGCTTACACTATTCAAAGCATGCAACACACTATTCAAAGCATTTCAATCTACTGTTAAGCAAGTTTTATGTTTATATACATATATAGGAAGTTAAATAAATCGCGGGATCGAATTCGCAGAGTTCTACAACCAAGGTGCGAGTTGTTTTCAATGCCTCAGATAAGACAATTATATATAAGATGACCATCCGCAACATAACATGTATATGCAATGCTAATTCGATTTCGAACATTTCTAAGATTTACTGCCATCTTATTCCCGAATCAGACCGATCTCTACTACAGAACGTTGTCTAGATATTAGTTAGAGACTGTGACTTATGGTACATGACAAATGGGCCGATGATGGCTATTCAAAACTTGTCCAGATGACTTTTATGTTGATGGCCTCAGACGCAAGTTCCATTCATGAATCTCCTATATTTGTGATAAAAGATTTGATTGAATTATTGCCAAAAGGTGGTTTCGAATTACGGGAATGGGCCAAAAATGTATGGTGGGCTTCAAACTTCATCATTATCACTGGACTGGCGTGAATTAGAATTTTGTCTATGACGTGTTGAGTCTGTCTCCAATTAATAGTATTTCAAGGCTTATATAGTCGGTCTCGATGCGATGTGGGTTCATGCATAGTCACAATAAATGATTCCTCTAAAATACATTCAATTCACGATCGCTGCATAACATCGAGTTCAGGTATAGATCCCATCAGATCGTCCAAGTCATTATAAAAGAAGAAATGCAGCTCCAAGATTTCCGTGATCATCTCCACTATTGAGCAATGTATAGCACTAGGACACATGGTCTCCACTTTTACCCCTGCGAGTTTCTTGAAGAGCAACGAGTTCCAGCAAATACTCCTTCATGCATGTGCCTTCCAACGCTCCTAATTCCCTAACTGACTGCACGTTCCTTATGTTGATCCCAAATCTCGTATTCGGGTATTAGGGCGGAGGTCTGGTGTTGTTTTGGCGGTATCTATTTCTCCTTTTGTTGACTTTATAAACAGATTGGTTTTTACGGATGTGGCTCATCATCCAACCGTTTAGTCGCCTCCTACGACAAGCAAAATATACTGTGGTGTTGTGCTTGATAGATCAGGGCGACGATTTCATATATAAATTCAATGAAAGGAACTGGATGTGAAAGCTTTATTTGTACGGGTCACATTAAAGCTGATTCTAATTAATCGATTTAACTGATTTTTAATATTCTAAGGCAAAAGCTGGTCTTTACAAAACAACGAAACAAAAAAGCTCATATAAAAAAAATTATTAGTTCCTGCAAACACTCTCCAAATGGTTGCGCTGTTATTTCTTGAAATTTTACATGTTAGTTTACACAAAAGCTCTTACCCAGTTCAAAAAGTTAACAAAATTTCATTTTTGATAAAATTTTAAAGTTTTAGAAAATTCAAATCATACACCAGTTGCATTAACAAAAGCTTGTCACATCATTATCTTAACATTCAACAGCGAAATCTTGTCAACATTTTTAATTATTTACTAGTTCGAATAAAAGCTTTTAAAATTAAAATAATATTACAAAGCTACTTAGAAAGCTTTAACAAATTTTGAAGTGGTCGCCTATTTTAAAATGTATTTAAATGGCGGCCGAATGCTCAGATTGGTAAATTATTCTTAATTTGTATATTACGTCTCCCAACTTCCTAAATTCGGTGTAGTGCTTTAAACTGATCTCTGAAATTCTTTGAAAATTTATATACATATGAATTAGCGTTAATATTTTGGAAAACTGGAATGGGTATGATTTATAAAAGCTCTTCCATAAACGACTTCTACAAGAGAACATACGCAACTTCTTATCAAAACGTACGAGTTAATTAGTTAAGAACACCTAAAAGCTAAGCTTTTAAGACAGCGTATATTCAAATTTATATTTGTTGATCCTTAAACATCGATAAAGCTATCGGAACTTACAACACGTAATTGAATATGGTTCTGGATTTATTATAAAACCTCTCTATAGAACTGATATATACGCGATACAAAAAAGCTTTACAATTTTAAATTTTTCGTAAGCTATTTAATTTGTAAAATTAATTTAACTCAAAAGCTTTTCAAATCATAAATTAGATATTTAGATTTTGATTTTTACAACAATGAGTACGAACAATGTTATCTGTCGAAAACAGAAGATTTTCGTGCAGGAGAGGGTAACTTCTCAGAAAAGAAAGCTGCACCGGAGGCATCAATACTGATGCGAAGTGTTCCATTGTCTATTGGATCAGCCAGAAGAGTGGCTTGAGTGAGAACAACTTTAGTTCAGTTAAAGCCAGCTTCTCACTTGGGTGGTCATGAAAATGCACTCTTCTCAATCATATTTCCAAGATTACCTGATATGGCTGAGTATTGAAGCAAGACGTTCGGCTAATCGAGGGATGAGGCGATGGTAATAGTTAACTATGCTCCCGAAACGCTACAATTACCTGCTCGAATTCACTGCCTCGATTCGATCCGCGATAGCTGGTGATGGCTGTTGTTTGCGTATACACTCTGAAGCGACGGGTATTTGATGGTAAGCAAAGCACCCACGAGATCTGTTTTGGACAAAATGGTGCATTTTTCCAGGTTACTTGTTACCGTAATCCCTTTTAATTGGAGACAAGGTTGCCAATCGTTGCTGTCGCGCTTTGGTACTCTATCCGCATCCGTTGAAACATTAATATCAACTGTCCTCACTGTTTGGAACGACGAAAACGTATGCACCAGTGTCGATGAGAAAACTGAATTTGGATATGCGACTATTAATAGTTAAACGATGATTGTGACATGTCCCATCAATCGTCTCATTTTTTTTGGGACGAGTTAGTTTTCCGGCGGGCTTTTGATATTTGTGGAAGGTTTTTGTCCAAACAAACACCCTTCATATCTTCTAGCGTTACCGGCGAAATTTACCGGCATAGCCAATATCCACTATAGTAGTTTATGTGAACTACTACGTGATCCGGAGCGCTGTTGAAATCGTATGTTAGCAAGTGAAATCTCTATAGTGGACCCAACCAGAGAGGTTTCAATAATTGGGAGTTTACTGCTGTAGAAAAATCGTCTGCTTCTTCGAGGTGGCGGTAGAATTCTGAAAAGGTGAAATCACCCATTTTTGTATATTTAAGATGGTTTGTGATTCTACACCGTGTTCTGAAATTGATTGCCTCTTGTTGAAATTGTTGAAATCGGGAGGTTTACGGAATAGTCGACTGCCTACTGAATCTGTTTTCGTTATTTGTTATCCGTCTAACCTTAATCAATGCCTCGCGTTGTTTAAGACAGATTCTCCAGCAATATTTTCGTTTATTTCCAGACAGCGGTTTATTGACTTTTACATAATAAAACGATTAGTAAACGTGAAACCTGAGAGGCAAATATTTTTAATATTTTTTAGATTTTATTCCGTTTATCAAATCGAAGCAAATAAAATGGACAGGCCAGTCCAAAAATAGTTATCAAAGGTAGAGATATAATTAGCTATCTGTACTAGAAGTTTAACATTTTATTATCGAAAGTTCAAAATTAGAAATCACGTGTTCACCATTAACTAATTTATTTTTTTAAATCGATTTCTTATCAATACAAAACTGAATTGGGCTCAACGACGATCCAAAGACGAATTGTGATGAAGGAATATTCGAAAAACGTCAGCCCAATGAGAACTAACCTATACACAGCGACTTTTCACATTACACGATACTCTAGAAGGGTACTGTGAGATATGCTATACGAGCACGCTTGATGGAAAGCTTTAGCCATCTACGAGAACGCAAAATGAATAGCCCAAATTCAACATTGGCCTAGAGAACAATAGACATATTGATAACCAAAATTTTGTTCGACTGGTTGGATCATCTCATGCAAATTTGCCCTCAAATTATGACGACACTAAAATTCCAACATTATATGGTTTGATATTATTTAATCGTCTTCTAGCGAACGATGTAAAGACGTTAATCCGTATTTGAATGCAATTGTTGAGGAGCGATTTGATGAGGCACTCAAAGATGCTCGAAATGTTGATGAACTAATCGCATAAGGTGATTTGACACCAGAAGAAATGGAACGTGATACACCATTGCTGGGGATTCCGCTAACCGCTAAAGAAAGTATCGGTGTGAAAGGGATGTGTAATCAGGCGGGACGAAAACTTAAGAATAAATATGTGGCACGGGACGATGCATCATGTGTTAAACAGGTTAAAAAGTACGGGGCTATTATAATGTGCATCACGAACATACCCGAACTGTGCATGATTTGGAAGACGTACTTACTATAAAGTGACAGAGATTACAAGAAATCATCACAATTTACACCTAACACGTCTGTCTGATCATCACGTCTCCCCGCTATATTCACCGGTGTATGGGGCAACAACCCAACCTCGTATGTATAGTTAGTCCGGACGGTCATGTTCTTGGCAGTACAATATCGTTTTGGGGTGAGGTTTTCACGATCGCCCCGATGACACGATACGCAGTCGATCTGCCGCTACTATTAAAGTGCATGAAAGATCCAGACGGTCCAGTGGTTCAACTGAACAAGAAGATCAGCATAAACGATATTAAATTCTATTTCATGGAAAACGTTGGGACCGATCGGAATGCTTCGGCCGCTTAGCTCAGAAATGCGCAAAGGTATTCGTATAATGAGCAACTCAAATTGGCGTTCGACAGTTCAATGTATGACATGCGCAAAATCGAAGAAATCGAAACGAATTACTATCAGACCGATAACGGCGAGGAAAAGAAAAATCCACGCACCTAGCTACTGAAATTTTTTTGCTGCATGTCGGACAGTACATTTAATTCGGTGATTTTTGCAACGCTACAGGGTATCATTAATTTAGTGCCGGAATCACGCCATCTGAAATTTGATTCGATTCGGAAGAGCCTTAAGCAGCATTTTAAAGATTTGCTTGGCACAAATGGCGTATTCTTGTATCCAACATTTCCAACATCGGCGCATCGACACTTTCAAATCTATCAGAAAATTGTAGACGCATCGTATATGATGGGTTCAATACGCTCGGGCTACCGGTTACGAATTGTATGATTGGATTGGACAAACATAAAATGCCAATCGGGATACATACAGGTACATACAGAGTTTAATCAGTAATCCGTTCAAAACTATTTATTACTAAAAATTATTTCAATTTATAGGTCCGTGGCCAATCCTGGACAAGATCACCTCACATTGGCGGTTGAAAAAGAAATTGAGAAACGTTTCGGGGGCTGGGTGGAACCGCCACACAACGATATGGAGAAAGTAAATCTGTTGTAGGGGAAAGTCGTCATTGAAAATCTTGCTAAAATAATAGATAATTTCATTTTTATTTTGTGTTGTTAATAAATCTCGTAGCTAGTTAAGTATAATAAGGGAAGTTGTATATGTGTAGCATATGACGTAATAATAGTAGTTTGTATACATATACAACACTAAAAACTAATTTCGAAACAAACTCTGTGGGCTAAACGCGTATTTGCATTTGTAATTAGTATGTGTAGTTATAAACCAGGAACTGTGATTCATTTAAAATTAATAATTATAAATAAATCTTCATAAATAAATAAAAATAGTTTTGGCTTAATTAATTCAATCAACATCGGTTGCATTTTGCATACTAACCGAATTGCCGGACATCTACTAGTACGCAATGAAACATATTTCTCGCCTTATTTGGTTTGCGCTCTTGCTGGACGCAACAGTATACCCCATCTAACGTTTTAAAATATAAACTAATATTAAAACTTAGAATGTATAGGTAGCTCTGTTCTCAGAAAAGTGAATGTTTAAATATGTTACTAATTTTTGTAGTAAATGCTATCAATTCATCATGCAAGTCGATGTTAGTGAAATATTTGCATCTTGAACAATGTTTAGTACAACAAAATACTAGTTTTAATAATTAATTACTTAAATAATATATTTATGTTTTTAGCTGCCATCTATCGATTTTTGTACAGCATCATATAGTTTTATCATTGGTTTGAGTTTTAGATATTCAACATTTTATTTGCGCTTAGTGCCATCTATACGTGTACTATACAAGTGGTTTCAGCGAAGTTTAATACACAAATATTTTACAGTAAATAAAAATGTCGATAGAATGCATTAATATTTGTTTCGAGAAATTACTAGTTTGATGTGTATCGGATAAATTTATATGAAAATCTGTTTATGTCGGGAATTGATCAGTATAAAATGAAATATTTGAATTTAAATTCTGAATAGAATTTAACAGTGATCCTTTTGTAGGTGCATAATTTCTATTGGAATTAGATTCGAGGGTACTCGTGAGCGATGGTAGACAAACAACACTGTACCAGTCACATCGAAAACGTAGACTACTTTAGTAATAAACAAACCACCTTATCATTCCCAGGGCCCAGTCAGCCAGTAAAGCGCCAGGCCTTAACCAGGGATGGGCGAGGTAGACTACGCCATGTAATCTACGCGGTTGTCGACAAGTAAAATATAACGTAGATTACTTGGCAGTGTTTTTTGTCAACGTCGATAATTAAAATAATGTCGACTACCTAGCAATTTGAAATCGAATGCGCCTGTTCGGGAGTATTTTGTAAAAGCGTTCATCTAGAGGTGATTGTTTCATTTGTTTATGGCTGGCCAAATCATACATTTTTTTGCAAATGTATCTAGCTTGAAGTGTTTCAAAACCAATTTCGTGTACGTTTCGTCATCCATCAAAACACATCCACTAAATTTTGTCATCAGTCTGGCATTTCTATCGTTGTTCAGCACTAATTGTTAATACGTCGGTGGTCGAGTAAGCAGAGTCAATGGTCTTGAAATCGTGGACCCGAGTTCAAGACTCGTCAGCGCCAATACTTTTTTAAATTAATTTTTGTTGTAAAATTAGTTCAACAAAAAAATAAGGTGAATGTCATTTGTGTTAAAGTATAATTAAGTTGAAGTGCTGATGAAAATCGTGATTCGTTTATACTATTTTGATACGACTCATATTATTACCGCGATTTATTTACTTAAATGTGTTTTTTTATATTAGAAATTGGGTTACAAATTGTATCTATCTTTAAAAGTAAATAAAATTAAAACAAAAAATTCCATATTTGGTTAAAATTCTTGATTTGCGAATTTTTCCACGCATTTTTTAACCTTACATTTTTATTGTGACGCCTAGAGACGCCCTGAAAATTTAGCATTGATCGATAATATTTTGAAACTTCAAGCTAAAGTAATTTGTAAAAGTCAAAAACAACATGGATGACGTCGTGATTCGTGAACGATTTTATAACTGAACCATCCTGAACCGGATATACCTGCAATTGGCGTCGAAAACGAATTACATAATTTGTGGCAGATTCGGGTTTGGCCAACCGATTTATCAGCGAATTATTGGTAAGATGGGTATTCACTTTTTCATAACCATAATAACAAAATAGAATTATACATATGTACATAATTATAGAAATTTCAATTTTATTTTATATCATGGTTTTAGGAATGGAATCAGAATTAAGTGAATTATTTCCGTCTCCATTGTTGGGCCCAAGACTAAAATTCCGATTTCACTTAAATTTATGGAGAAAAGATGTAAGTATTACTTTTGCCATGTTTAGGTAAAAAATATAATTTATATAGAGAGTGGATTGAAGCCAGTTCCATCATCCGAACTGGAACACATTGCTTCAACTTTATCGGCTGTTAAAGAAGATAACAACTAGTTTACTAATGCGAGCTTCTGTCATTATTAAACAGATTCGATATAGGTCTTGAAGTTTTAAAATTCTATGAAGAACATAAAATTCTGGATGAGGGGAACAAAGATATACTAACGTCGCTCATATTGGAAATTTTCACTAATAACAACGTTAATGACCACACGAGATTTAGTGATTGCAACCAATGTAATTCTGTCTCTCTTTCCAAACGAATGCAAAGTAAGGCAACATTTTTATTTATGTTTTAATTTTATTTATGTTTTTTAATTGTAACACTTTTCGCTAAAATTGGATTGGCGTTGATTGTTAAAATAAACCTTTCACGGTTCCAAAAACTCGTTCCAAGAAGTTTTTTAAAGATATTTAAGACCAACCTAGACCAACTGTAAAAACAAAATGGACCTAAGTAGCTGCTATAGGACAACATGATATTAAAAGAGGAGAAGGCCCAAATGTATTAAAAAAGTGGCCAGTTCTTAAACCCAGCCTTGAACATACATTGGTAAATTATTTTTAGTTCAGTATATAAAATTTGAACATTTTTAATAAAATTTCTCATGGTTTTTTAGGTTGACATTGATACAACAATAATTCGTCTCAACTTTTTTTGCTGTGGCCGTCATTTGTGCCAAAAATTGTAACATACATATTTCCAAAACCACATTAAGGATAAAAAGTAAGTATTTTATTGTTTTTATCTTTTTAATCATTTATTATTAAAGATTACTAATTGTTTTATGTTTGGTTCCAGACTCGCTGAATATACTATTCCTGCTTATTCATGCCATATTAAAGCCACCTACAGTTGGAACAAGCAAAATATGGCAAAAAGAGTAAATGGAAACCATGAATAATAGATTCTCAAGAATCCAGCATATACTATTGTATTTCGCCCAGTAACTATCTATACATGACACAAGTTGAAGAATTGAAACTTAAGTATTTGGGAAAAGGTGTAACGTGATTATTGTGATCGGTGAGCAGAGAGTAAAGTTGCTATACTTTTATGTATACTATGACGGTATATTATATAAATTAAACTCTTTTTACAATGTTTGGATTTTAAAAGTGAAATAAGTATTTAAATGTCTATACCATTTTTTTAAATATAATAAGTTTTAGTTTTAATATTTTCAACATCGTTTCGCTTTATACAATATCTCGGTCTTAAACATCTGTAATTGAAATAGAAAATCAATTAATTTATAATGAAATGTTTTTTGTGCCCTAAAGAGTCTGTGATCTATTACATATAAAATCCTCACATATTATAAAAAATATTGAATCTTTTTTATGTATGGAAGAAGGATGCCTTCAGCAATTTCCAAATTTATATTCCTATAAACGGCATATTACAAGGGTTCATGATCTTAAAGTGCATCACATTTTAAAACGCCCCGGAGCTTTCAATACAATACTTATTGAAGATACAATATGTAAAAATAATTCGAATATACAATATGGAAGAAATGTAAATCTTAATTTAGTTATTGAGGAAAATCTAACTTATGATAAAAATAATCTACGTAAGACACCTAAAGAAAATTCTCAATTACCTAATTCTCCGAACAATTTCATAGCACTTTCTTTTGCATTATCTTTGCATAACAATAACAATTTTAATAGGAAAAACGTTTCTGACATTATAGAGCAAGTAGAATCTGAAATAACTAATCCTCTCATTGCAACAAAATTTATTAATTATTATGTAGGAAAATAATTATAAATTAAATAAACAAATTTTTCATCAATAAAAACCATAATTTAAATAATTAAATATAAATTAAATCGGCTTTTTTATTTTGTAATTTTAATTTCCACTATAAATTTTGATCAGCTATTCGCTGAAATCCATCTACGAATAAGTTCAAACAAAAAACCCTTAAACATTAAATTAAACTGTGCAGCAATCACGCAACAGACTACCTTGACAATAATTTTATTGATGGGCAATACATTAGGTTCAAAACTACCGAATTTAGTTACATGAATGAGATTTGTTGTGATAGTGTCGGAATATTAACCATAAACATCGACGTGTTTATAAACGAGGACCTGTTTATTACTAAATAAAAAAATAAAAGCAATAAAGGTATTTATTCTTTAAAAAAACAATGAAACAACATTTTATTCAATATTCATTCATATACATTCACTTCTGAATGAACTGTCCTTCCCCTAATTTATAAAAAAAATACGTTCCCAACCTAACGTTCTAGAAACGCTGTATACCTTCTTGTTGTGAAAATAGTTCTTTGGTCGTTAAATAATAGAAGTAGTTATAACCTTTATTGACACTTCTGTAATAGTAGATCTAGAACGTGGCATTAACGAAAGGTTTATAAAAATGTAATATGCGATATAAACTTAAAAATGTACGTACATACTTACATATATGCGTATCATCTTATTTACAAATTTTTGTAAACTGACTACTACTAATAATTCATAAACTTTTAGTTCCACCTGATATAGGCATGGAGTAAATTAAATTAAATTTCCAATAGGTATAGCAATCACGTGTCAGTTGCCAACCTTGGGGGCAATCTCTGTGGATAAAGTTTATCGAATTACCAACAATAGTATAACAATTTTTCCGTGTTGATTTACTCATCATTATTTTGAAAAATTTACGTTAATAGTTAATACCAATTTATTTTAAAAATTAAAATAATACAATGTATGTAATTAGCTAAAAAACTATTATATATAATATTCTAGCCCGAAAATTAAGTAAAAAATATTGCTGATATAAATTCTAAATAATTTTAATTTTCGAGATGGAATGATTTTTTACTCTGTTTTTCGTGCTGAGAGGCTTTTTATGAATTTAGTGAGGACACAAATATTTTATTTTTGAAAAGTCTTTTTTCGGGATGGTTTTCGGGCTAACTTCACATACATGTAAATTTGGTATTTTCTGGATACTCTATGGCCGATTCTAGCCAATATAGAGTATGAACAAATGCGAAACTGGGCCAAAATGTGTATTAAAGTCTGTTTCAATTAGTTCCGTGATAGAAACTGGGCTTTCTGAAAATCATTTCTATGGTTTGATCATACAACATTTATATTGACTTCATAGTTGGCCGATTTTTTCCTCTTCTAGTAATTATAGAGTGTGTGGCAAAATAATTTAGTGATGCACAATGTGGCACAACCGAAAAATATTTAAAAATGTAAGCAATATATTAATGGAAAATATGGGTTTTGTGGTGTGATAATCACGCCAATAGACACTCTTTGTATTTCTTAAAGTATACTATGCACACATTTTTTAGCGAAAGGCGCAAATTGGCACAATCAATTTGGGTTTTCTGAATTGAGATTTCTGGCGTGATGCTCGCGTTATCTCTAGGATTTTCCCCCAAAAATTATAAAGATTTCATATAATTCGTATATCGTACTGTCGAACCTAGTAATACAATAATGACCCTATAGACGAAACATTTAGCTCCATGGTACGAAGATAGGCTATATCTAATTATATGTAGAATCAATGTACCTTTTTATAGACACCATAACCCAGGGGGGTTATTTTTTGAATTGCGCAAAAAAATTATACATTTTGGTATTGATTCTTATATTGTATATTGATACTGAAATAATAAAAATGCATCAATTGTTTTAAAAATGTCGATAATTTTTCCGGCTAATTTATCTGTTCAACTTTTTACTTACTTTTTACAAAAATGTACACCAATTTAAAATTTCGGGATGCTATGAATTATTCTTACATTTTTTCATAAATTTTTTCGGGTTAGTGAAAAATTTAGCATAGACACACACCAAAATTGAAAAGGCCTTTTTCGGGATGGAATTTTGGGCTAACTTCACTTTCATTGGCCTATTAGTTATTTTAGTGAGCATTATCAGGCTATTATATAGTACCGAAATCCATAGAGTCATATTCTTTACATTCTGTTCTCGAAATTGACGGCCCACCAATTCATTTACTCTCCTCAATGATGGGGAAAAAACATTCAGGTTAAAGCATAACTAAACAAATTTATTTACGAAATAATTAATGAATTGTCTATTCAAACATAAAAGATTTGTATAGCACCAAATTTATATACCGCCGGTGGTACAGTAAGCAGAGTCGTTCCATTTGGAATTGTGAACTTGAGTTCAAGCCTCGGTTTTGGCATTAAATAAATTTTAATTTAATTTATTTAATTTCTCCCTTCAATTGTCAAATATAAAAGACGAGTATAGCCGCAAATCTATATATGGGAGGAATGGTGAGGTGGTAAAGTACGCGGTGTAATAGGATTTGGAATCGTGGATGTTGTGCAGTGTTCTACAACCTCGATTAAGGGTAAAAATTTTAGCTCCATAAATGTGTGTGGGATGGGCCCCACATTTCTCATTAAATTTTAAAAAAATCACTTTTTGTTTTAAAAATGATCAATTAGCAATTAAATAAAAAATAGATATATTGAGGCTTGAACTAGGCATGATTACAATCCAATCAGACATCTTCTTTTACCACCGAGCCACCGGCATACATATAAATAGTGATATTCCTACCGTTTATAGCTGCCATTTGAATAAAGAAAATTGAAAATTTTAGCAACGACAATAGACTCTGCTTATTTGACCATCGCCGTACAATTTCATTACCGCTCTATACCCATCATTTATACTTGCCACTTTTACTCTTGGAGAATATTGAAGTTTTGAACAGAAGCTGAGTTGGATTTGAGTAATTTTATTTAACCATCACCAATTTGACAGGAGAAATTAAATCAAAAAATGTTTGGCTCGATCGAGAATCGAACTTAGATCCATAAGTCCAAAGTCAATGACTTTGCTTTCTCGACCACCACCGCATGTATATTTCAAGCTATACAAATCTTTTATATCTGTCATTTGAATAGAAAATATTGAAAATTTTAGCAAAGGCAATGGACTCTGCCTTCGTTTATTTCACCATCGCTCTTATACCATCATGTGTACATGCCACTACTTCAAAAATATCAAATATGTTTTTAACAGAAGCTGTTTCTTGCACCAATTTGAATACAGAAGAAATTAAATTAAAATAATACCGTCGCTAATGGGGATCGAACCTAGCTCAACGAATCCAAAGTCAATCACTCTACTATCTCGCCCACCACCGTATATGTATTTGATGTTATGCAAATCATTTATACTTTCCAATTGAATTGAGAAACTTGGGGAAATTTTTTAACAGAAACTGAGTTGAACCAAAAATATTCCAACATTAATATCGTTTGAAACTTAACTGAACTGCATAGTGGCAGGTGCAATGCGATGACATTCCAAGCAGTGTATTTCGAAGAACTTAAAAATCTGACAAGCTTGATGAAATTTTCTAGGCGGGCCACTATATTGCCCACTGATCATTCAAATTTTAAGTTTAAGTCAAGCAGTGGTCAAGAAAGTAGAGTAATGGGTGTTTGATTAGTGGACGCGAGTTCAAGTGGCATTCGGGCTAACGTTGTTTTAATTTAATTTCATCTAACAAATTAGTTCAACTAAGTTTCTATTAGAAGTTTCAGATTTTTCCAATTAATTGCCAAATATAAAAGAGGGATGTAATGTATAGCAGCAATGAAAATGTACCGCAATGATCAAATAAGCAGAGTCCAGAAATACTTTTCCTAGTTTTCCTAGGTCAGTAGGCCAACATCTAGAACCCCAGTGAGTATTTTGAACCCTTTTCCCAGAGGCTTGAAGAACTCTGAGTATTGTCTGTTTTTAATATAATATCTTGGTGGACAGTACAATCCTGCCACAATAATAGAAAAGTTGTTGGTTATCTGAACGATTTGGCTTTTTAATAACTCGGTAGCATCACGTTTTACCATGGATAGAGGTGTGTTAAATTTTATGGCACGGCCATAGTTAAAGTACGCCGGATTATATTTAATGAAAGTTATAACTTTTTTGTCTATGGCTGTTTGTGAGCCGTTTTATCCAATTTTTCTGCGAGCTTGATCAATCTTTAGTTTAGAACTAATTGTCAAAACCACTCTGAGAATTGTCTACATTATCGACGTTGTCTACGTTGTTGACGTTATCTATGGGTTGTCGACACGTCAATGTAGAAAATAATAGATGACGCGTAAACGGATATCACTAGTTTTTGGAATAGCCTAGCTGAATAAAAGATTTTTTTCAAAGGCTTGGCAACTATACTTTAGTAATTGATTACTGACAAGTTAAGGAACATGTTTCAGGGCACTCTTGCATATAGTGCTGAACAGTTCAGGTTCAGACAAAATACATCCTCAGAGAATGCTATGATGAAATACATGATGTTCAATACAGTTTAAGAGTTGCTGCATGTATTTATGAAGCTTTTGAAAATCTATGGGGGCCCAAATATCATGAAAGAGTTCAATAATATTATGAATTGCCCGGCAAAGCTTTTTGCATATGCTGTAACCGTGAAAGTTTATTAAAATGTGAATATAAAATTCCTATACAAATGGCAAGTATAAAAGATGAAGTATAAAAGATCGGGCGGTGGTCGCGTATGTAGAAAATGTACTTATTTTTGAAACTTCACACTTGAATGAAAAAATTGAAAATGTTAACAGAGGCTTGAACTCAGATTCCCTACTCTAAATGCATATTCTGCTTACTATACCACCACCGTACCACTGTTAAGCCCTATACCCCTCTTTTATACGTAATGTCTGTTTATTGGGACTATTCTGACATTATTAGGTTTGCCGTTATTCGGGTGCCGACTTAAACTTAAAATTTGTATGGTCAGTGACTTTAGCTTCACGCTGTTTTAAAATGTTTGAGTCATGTGTGAACGTTTGACGTTGGCTTCATATAGAGACTATATATTTATACCGAAACCAATTCATCGTTTTTGTGGCGAAAATATTTCAAAATACACCCGTTGGATGTGGCAGAACCTATGAAACAAATTTGCATCGGCCCGCAAAAATCCGTGTGAACGATTTCACCTGGTTCTTTTGTTCTATTAGACTTAGGTCGTGATGGATGTCAGGGTCCACCAGAGCCCGGATTTAGTATTGAGGATCGATTATCTTGTAATGATTCAAGACTCGACGGATTACTCCGATATAAAAGCCGGTCACTGGGACAACGGTATCCATCATGTGCTAAAGCATATAAACATCCGCGGCCAGATTAATACTAAAATCATGCCAAATATGGAAACGCTGCACAGAAATGTACGCAGCCATGTAAAGCAACGGGTCGAGAGTTACACAACTCACACCATACCCTATACGTCCGGTTGGTTCGTGTACGACCGAACAAATAAGTTGACTTATTTAGTCGACTCGTTGTTGACCATTCGTTATTTTTTTTTTAAATACATACCAACACATACATACATACATTAATAATTAGAGACTGTTCGGCTAGTGGATTTGTGGTCCTTTGAAAGCTGAACAGTATTCCTATTTTGTACACGTCTACAGGCCCGTCTTTAAACTGCCCATTGCAACAGAGGGTCATAGATGTTTTCAATTTAATCACCGATCGTAATCGGGAGATGAAAAATCATTTTTCTCTGTTGGAATTCGACGATTCAAACGTAGCAGCTTTAGCCACTGCTCTATTTGCTCGGTAAAAAATTACAATCGAAATTTCGATCTTGTCTTTTCGGCTGCAAATGGTTCTATCCACATATATGACACAAAAATGTTTAAAGTGAGCTGCTGTGAATCGTCCAATCATTGTCGCGCTCACCTGACAACGAAATGTCAGTTTATGCAACAGTCGAGAATCACTTCGGCTACAACTAAATCTCACAAGCGGAAAAAGCAGACTCGGAACTTCAGAATTTATTTTCTGGTTCCACACGCCACATTAGATCATCAATGCAACTAGAGCCTTATAAACCACCTGGCCTAGAAATTGTATGCGAAACATCGACTCGAGTAAATCGCGTACATCGCAGAGAGCAACCTCTTGGACATGCTACACGATATCTCGCATCCTGGTGTCCGCGCCACTCATAAATTGATTACTTCTCATTACTTCTAGCCGAGTATAAACAAACACATAGCCCATTGGGCGCAATCATTTTTGTCTTGCCGAAAATGAAAACCCCAACGGCACACCAGTTCGAAATTAGTATCGTCGGATCACTTCCTTAAAAGCTTGCACCGACAGCTTAAAGCTGTTCTCAAGGCCCGAGACGACACAATGGGGTGAGAACCGAATCACCTATAATAAGAAATAGTTTGGAGTCAAAACTATATCTGACGGATCTGCCTATTAAGTTATTAATGGTCTGGAATTGAAACATGTCTCGATTTAGGTCGTTATAAGTGTCAACTGTAAGTTAGCGACTCGCTTACAATTTTCAGATTTGCCGATTTAGTAAAAAGTATACAAAACCTGCGATTTATCCCTTCAGGGGCTTCGAGCCTCTTCGCTTAGAAAGTCTGACTTCTTCCTGCTAAGTCTGCTGAGTCTCTATGACATACAATGCACTTATTTATTTCTGCCCGAATTCCCATGTTACTGATTTGAGATTCAGTGTTACATTGTGTGTTTGTTCGGTATCTTAAATCTCCAAATTTGTCTTTTTAAAGCGTCGACCATATTACTCTGATGGTGCGCAATATTTTGATGTTGTCTGAAAAACAGCTACCATAATTGTTAATTGCAGAACTTGTAATTGCCATAAGATGCTTTTTAAGCCAATATGGCCATTCTCTTGGCTGAATTGTTATTAGAACTTACATACCGCCACAGTACATACTTAGATTGTTCTTGTATATCTCAGAAATTCTATTTACGATAGTTTTGATTAGAGCTATCATTGTGTTGATGGCTACCTTCTTGTGGTGGCTACATTTACGGGTGGATCGCCAAATTTAAGAAAACTGAGTGATGTAGGAACTAATTTAATACAATTGGCGGTGGTCTTGATCTTAGGAGCTACCTGATACCTCAATCTTCCGATTTTTCAATGTTTCAAACATTTAATTCGAATTTTTAATGCAGTTACCGAAATTGGCAAATTAGAGAATTTTCCAAAGGCTACATTTCGATGGATTCAGTAAAATTAAATTTGAAGATTACAGAATATTATCGGTAAAAAAATTTAAAATTGCGAATTACAAATTCTAATTCCAAAATTAATTAAACTTAGAATTTAATTTACTTTTTTTAATGAATTTATTGTTATTCATAATCTTGCAGATATCCCAAGTTGTATTTCGGAAAGGAAGATTAGAGTGAGAAGGATTTTGTTTCGTGGGAATACCTTAACTGATGAATTTTGAATCGCGAGATATACAAAGTTCCTCCTCATACTCATATCAACTCACCCACTCAACATGTTGGTAAAATATGAGTGGATTAATTTCATACAAAGTGATATCACCCCAATTTAAGGGCCTCATAGGATCGTAACTATATATTCAAATGGATTAAGATGCATGATCGATTATCTGTAACCATAAAAGTGTGGTATCAATGCAAAATGGATGGGATGACAATAACAATAATTAAATAAATCAACACAAATAATTTATTTGACTAAAATTGTATTTGAAACATTATTGTTGTACACTAAACGATATCCATATAACCTTTACTCGACGGTTGCCTTAAATACCAATTCCAACATATTGTCATCCGCCTTGATGATTTGAATGGAATTGTCCGGGTCATTGTATTGGAGCATTACATTTTCACTTCTGCACCAGATCGATATATGCTCATGTGTTGTTTTCAAATATTTAACAGCGATCGTGTATTCAACATTTGGTTTCAAAATTAGTGAATCACCAAGATTGATTATTATATCATACCAGCAGCGAAAAACAGAATGGATAAAAACAATTTTCTGACACTCGTTAGTTTTGATATCTTTCGCCGTAATTGCTATTTCGATGTCGTTGTTAATCAATCTTTTGCCGATCCGGATTCCCTTTAAAATCGTTTCGTTTGAAACAGAAAATTTAGTTTCAAATACAGCGCCACGATTGAATTTTCTCCACTCGACTTTTTGCTCGTAGTCAGTTCTGCGTTTTGATGTCCATAAATCGTTTCCATTCTCGCTCCCAAACAAGACCTGCTTCCCAATTGACATACAATCACTATCATTTAATAATCCGGGATATTTCTTGACACACTCACGTATCTCATCATTTGTCATCACTGGGAAGCGAATTTTCTTAACGAGATCATCGAATCGTTGCCGCCCTTGGGATAATGACATTTCATGCTGTTTGCAATAGTTAACCATCCAACCAGCCAATGCATTGAATATTTGGACTTCGGTCACGCCTTGTTGGATTTCATCAAATTGTAAAACCTCGTTTACAGCATCCGGATGGAGTGTGGAAAACGTTTCATTTCTTAAGTATGTTCCAAAATGTAAAGACAACGTTTGATCAATTCGACCGCGCGGTATTTGGTATTTTTCCACGACGCAGAATTCAAATAATTTCAAATTCCATTCTTCCGAAATAAATGAATTTATAATCCGATTCTCCAGAATTATTATCTGGTACTTGATTGCCAATTTAAACAACTCCATCCTATTGCTGTCATTAATGTCACACTCGTCGGTGTAAATGAAACGGACGAACTCCAGGAAACTCTCGTACGTGCAATCGGTGATCGGAATTAACTTTTTTTCGCCTAACGTTTCCTCCAGTTGGCGCTCGAACACCACACTCCGCTTCATAAGCTCAAGGGAATGAGCATAAATGATTTTATCGCCCACACAAAATTGTATGTCGGATAGGAAATTACGATTGAACAATTTTTTTGTAATTTCAGACATACTCAGATGTGGCGAACGATTTAGTTTAAAATTCATTTTTTGGAATATTTCAAAGAAACTTGTCACTTTTACTGTTAACACACGAATTTAGGTATGCGCGAAACTTAACTGTGGATTGATTCGACCACCGAACCACATTATATACAAAAATTCTTATCTCGTAGTAAAATGTTATGTTTGTGGTAGTCAGAATATGTTCTTGCCTGACAATAGACTGTCATAAAACAGATATGCACAGATGTTTTATTGTCCTCGTAGTTTATGGTTCTATACAGTTTTGTTACGATTAAGCAGGAGGAGTTACCCATTGTTTTGCTATGCTCTTGGTATCGTGACTAATTTTCGATAGCAGTTAGGAGGAGGTGGCAGGTCATAAAAATTTTGTAGACATAATTTAAGCGTTAGAAGAGGAGGTCTTGTTGTTTTACCCTATACTACACTGTTAACCATTTAAATCCCACAAATTACTGCGCATTACCTCGAAAACAAGAAAAGCTCGATTTTTTTTATTGGATGTCACAATAATTAGGAATTTTCCAGAAACCAAGAACCTTTTTGAATTGTTGCAGAAGTATTATCGATTTACTTTGGACGCGTGAATTTGGTGAAATCGACGAACAATGCTAATGAATCGGCTGCAGGATTACAGAACCCACTTATTGGATTTGTATTTTATGATTTGGCCAGAGACCTATCGCAGCATCACTAGCTAATACTAAATACAAATTTGACAGACAACGCATGTATTCAGAGTCTTCTGGTGCGGACACTATAGGTTGCAATGTTCCTTCGTTATAGTCAATCGGTGACACTAAAATTGCACCTGGAAAAGAAATATGTGATAGCGTGGCTGCATCTGTCTTTATGAATGCAAATAATGGAAACAGAATTTAATATTCTCATTGACACTGTCGGGTGCCAGTTATTTCAAAAACATTCCACACGATTCATTCAAATTACAATCTTCCCTGCTAGTGGGTCTCCCATAATTCCAGGTTGATAAACTATTTAAGTTCTATACATAAACCATCTCGAGAGGGTGAATCTCACACGATAGTCACACGAAGTAAGTCATTAACGGAGAGAAAAATCCACTATACGGCAAAGAATAGGGATAAAGAGAATTAAAAAAGGGCAGTGGAGAGATCGGTGATAGTGATTAACCGTTTCGATAAAGCGCTACGCGTTTGGTTTAAGAAAACGTTGATATGTAACCAAGATTCTCCCTTGCGAAGAAAGAGACTAAAACAACTCTGCGATGTTGCCCCGAATACACACGTTTAGGATTTATTAAAATCAAACTGGGATTGCGACTATCATCGATCGAACCAGAATATCATCGATAGGTAGGCAAACACTGAATTCAATTAATTGATGATTTTGTCGGCGCATGAAACGCTGAAAGGTGTGAGCTGCGTTTCGCATAGATGTGCATGAACTCAAAACGATCCAAACGAATTTGTATTATGGCTGTTTTGTGTATATCTTCTTACGGCTGATGGTATTTAGTGGTTTAGGATTATTTTTATTGTGACCGACCGCTTTGATCGGATAGCACTTATATGTCTCAAAACCCTAAATTGCACGAACAAGATTTCCAAAAATACCACCACGGTTATTTTGCTTGTCGTAGGAAGCGATTAAATGGTTGGATCGCTAGGCTGATGACCCGCATCCGTAAAAAACAATCTGTTTATAATGTACTCCCACTCAAGTACCCGGACACGAGAATTGGGATTGGCACGTGGAACGTGCTATCACTTAGAAAACCAGAAGCGTTAGAGGGACTAATGACATGCATGAAGAAGTATCGGCTGGAACTCGTTGCTCTTCATGAAACGGTCTTTTTGACAATATTCGATTAGTATGGTGAACCGAAGTTATGCCTGTTAAAAGTGGCCGCGATATGCTCACTGATCAGGCATTTTCGCTGCGGATGATTCTATCTAAATATTATGGGTGGACAAACTCTGTACATCAGGTGTTACTGGATTTTCGGCAGCCCTACGACTCGATCAATCGAGATGGTTTGAAATTTTCCCTGCAGTATTTAAGTTGGGGACTGGCTATCGAGGATTTTTGCAGTTATCTCGGGTGTTTGGCAGGGAGATGCTTTGTCTCCGATACTCTTTAATTTCATGTTGGAGTACATCTTTCGTAAACCTGAACCACCTCAGCGCAATATCTTATATCGTCTTCTGTTGAACTCCAGATCAATCAGTCCAAACCAAGAGACCATCTCTGATCATAGGAACAATGGCACACCAGATTTTAGTAGTGGTTATACAACACCTTTGAGGTAGTGAGGAGGTTCAAATATTTGGGCTCCCCTATCAGTCTCGATAACAATGTGTGTGAAGATACTAAAGTGTGGCTGGCAACTGGCAGTCGTGCTTTGTATCCTCTAAGGCCACTTCTAAAATCTAAACACCTATCAACTGCCGTGGAGCTGAAGTTTTACAAAGCGTTGATCAGGCCCGTTGTTCTGTATGGGTGTAAAAGATATGGCTCCTTATAAATTTGAAAAAAGAATCAAGCGGAGGTGACTTACGGCCCAAAACCCGAAATAGATGGTACTAACCGAGCTCCGTACAATATCGAGATCAAAATTTCGATGTAGGCTGGCTTGTTCATGTTTTGAGTGCTGATCCAGAACGAATTGTGCAGTGATCTCGGAAAGGAGAGCCACGCAGAGGTTGTTCCAAGCGACTATGGTTCTACGGTGTAGAGGATGACTTGGCTTCTTCAGATTGTCTAAGGTAGTATGAAGATCAAGCTCAGGGTCGAGACCGTTTTAGCCGAATTGTTCACACAGTAAGAGGTCAGTAATGGCCTTTAAAAACTGTTTATTATCATTAGGGTACATTTCACATATACGTACTCACACCCATTCTACAGACTTTTCCGTGTTTGACCGCATTTAAACAAACAGAATACGAGAATGTGAGATGTCCTTTAGTAACGGTTAATTATACAATGGATCAGCTATATCTACAGATAATCAACAACTATATATCAGTAAATTAGTATACCTATTTTATGCCCGTTTATTGCGCCGCTAAATCAAGATCAAGAACGCAAAATTTTCCACACTCCATCCGGATGCTGTAAAAGTTTACACTTTGGTGAAATCCAAAAAGGTGTGACGGAAGTTGAAATGTCAATTGGGAAGCAGATCTTATTTGGGAGGGAGAATGTAAACGATTTATGGCATCAAAACGCAGAACTAACTACGAGCCAAAATACGATTTTAGAACATTCAATCGTGACGCTGTATTTGAAACTAACTTTTCTGTTTCAAACCAAACGGCAAAAGATGTCATATCTAACGAATTTCAGAAAATTGTGGTCAAACAATCTACCATTCAACGCTGTATTCAAATACTAATCAATCTTGGTGATTTTATTATTTTGAAACCAAATGTTGAATACACGATCGATGTTAAATATTTGAATACAAGTGATGAGCACATAGATGTTTGCTGCAGGAAGATAAATGTAAATCTTATATATGGGTTTTGCTTTAGATAAACTTGATAAAAAAATGTTCAGCCGTAACGTATTAAATCCGATTTAAACGTGTCCCAAGTGACAGGAGGTTTTCGATGGTTTATTGGCCGTTTGTTTTAATATTTGAGCTCTATGCTGTTGTAATAATATTCATTGAAATTTCGTCAAAGAAGGATCAGAATACCAAAAACCCGCGACAACAGCCTAGAAGAAAGATCGGCTCTGATAATTGATCGCAATCATGGTACGCCACTTAAAATAACAGAAGGGGGGTGCACGAAGTCAAAATGATGAAAATATAAAAATTTCTTAACCGTCGGCTGACGCTTCAGAGAGGAAGAAATCAGAGCAAAAGCTTTTGAATGTACTAAAAACCATGTACATCACAACACGAAACGTGTCATGGAATAGAATGGTTGGATCAGTATATACATGGTGTGGTATAATAGTTTTTAGCTCCAGATAGTTCTTCATTTGTAATTCGGTGCATACGATCCAGTTTAAAGTCGTTTTTGATATATAATGTCGCAAAAATTTGACATCTTCCGCTTTTGATGTTGGTAATACGAATTTTCTATCCATATATAGCGTACATCTTAGGTTCCGCCAATTATTATTTTTCTGTACGTATCGTCAATTTACGACGTGATGCTACGTACCTTGAAATTTACTATAGCATTAACATCCTCAAATTATCCGATTTCCCATAATCTTTCCAAAACTCACTGACTGTATATACCGTTAGTATATGAGGGAGTACCGTGAGCTTGAGGGTTTCCGTGATACCTGAAACTATATACTGATCCAACAGTTTTTTCAAAAAAATGAATGTTTGGTCCTAATTATGTGGAAACATAGGTCTACTCCTGACTCCAAACTGTGGCCGACAATGGTGAGATAATGATGTACTTCCCACACAAACATATATACATTAAGAAACATGGTCAGGACCTCGCCATATTTCTCGCAGCCAAATCGACCACGTGTTAATTACAAAAGGGCGGACTCGGGTTGTGCAGGATGTGAGAATTTATCGCGGTCAGCAACCAAATACGTAGGCAGCGATCATCATTTGGTCGCTGCAAAGCTATACGATGGATGTTTTCGTACAAATCTGGAAAGAAGTATATAAGTCGGAGTAATAGCAGCCATAAGCTGTTAATGCAGGAAACCTTGAGAGCTGATGCCTATGTGGTGATGATAAGCCACTAGAATCTAAAACACAAATGTCCACTTCAATAATTAAACCTACATGGATTTGTACGTGCTTCACTTCAAGGACTGACTCCACCATCGAGACGTTTCCAAGTCTGAAAGAAATTCTTCGTGGCCAATCGAGTATCTCAGATTAGTGATAACCTCAGCTAACGGGATAATAAAAAATGTCAGTCATTCATAAATTTGAATCGTATATTTGTGTACTGTCAAATATGAATCTTGAACCAATACCACCGTGAACAACGACCATATTCGAAAGAAAAGTAACAGTACCGGAGCTAAAGCTGGAAGTTCAAATAGCGAAAATACATTCAGGAACCACAGATCAGGTAAATACTCGTACGCCTTGAAGTTACCATATTCAAAGCATCGTTGGTACGTCGATTCCAAAAATTCATAGAACTAAAGCAAGAGTACGGAGAAACGTATGAGATAGAGAGAATGGATTTGGACCGTATGCCTAAAAGCCTTTAGCGTGTTAGATATTTTATTTCACGCCCGCCTTGCTGTGCTGAAAAAATTCAGTTCGACGACACTGCAAGGTTAAACGTGTTTGACCGTTCTCAAAATCATCATCAGGCGTGTTACTAACGATAAATTAAATACGAGACCATCAAAACCGAATGATGTATTCTCTATTTGAATGAACCGCATGATGTATTCTCTAGCTTCACAGAGTCAGAGTGTAAATGATTTGATTTTGGGGTGCGTGACTGTTACGTGTCTAGCCCCAGCCATAAGGATTGTTGAGGAATGTCTTCTGCCCAAAGTAATTAGAATGAGTAAAAACGTATCCCACCTTTTGTGGGTAAACGGTTATATACGCAGCTGAACTATTGACCTTTAAAAAGAGTTTGTTTCGGTTTAGATTTGTCTCCGCAGGTCGTCGTTTCTATGCAGGCCATCCCAAATCTGAAAACATTTGACTGGACTGATTCGGTCAGATGAAGACATAGTGAAAAGCTTCATCACAAAACAAATATTTACATCTTACAACGCGTCAAGGCAAAACATCTTATATCGTTGATCGATATTCCGTTGATTACGCGGATAAATGCTTGTTACATTGTTTTCCACATTGTTAGTGGTGCGATTGTGCGGCTCCCGCGTTAAAACTTAAAACCGGATGAGGTGCTGAGATCTACAATAATTATTTCACACCTGTCAATTCAAATTTATACACTCGAGTAGGTAAATACAATATACCTTACATTGTGATGAAACCTCGACTATTATTCGAAACAACTTTAGTGATATTTGTGTTATTCTCCATAGCAACGATGATCATAAATAAATTATTCATTCTAGCATTTGTAGTTTTCGAGTTGATCATGGACCCAAACATATATAGGAGGATACTGTCTTAAACAATAAAGAATCGGAACCTCCTTTTGAGTTTAAATAATTTGAATCTACATTTTTTACTACCTGCCACCTCCTTCTATCTAAAAATACTCACCTATAATAGCAAAACAATGTAGAACTCCCCTGCTTAACCCTAATAAAACATCGGTACGTTTCTGGTTTTATAACGGTCTGTTCCCAAGCATTAACATCTGACTACTACAATCATAACAATTTACTACGAGATAAGAATTTTTGTATAAAATGCGGTCAATCCACAGTTGAGTTTCGCTCATTCGTGTGGTAACGTAAAAGTGACAAGTTTCTTTCAAAAAATCTAAAACATGGAATTTAAACTAAATTGTTCGCCGCTTCTCAAGATGCAGGAAATTACGAAAAAGTTGTTCAACCGTAATTTCCTCTCCGACATACAATTTTGTGTGGGCGATAAAATCATCTATGCTCATTCCCTGGAGCTCATGAAGCGGAGTGTGGTGTTCGAGCGCCAATTGGAGGAAACGTTAGGCGAAAAAAAGTTGATTCCGATCACCGATTGCACGTACGAGAGTTTCCTGGAGTTTGTCCGTTTCATTTACACCGACGAGTGTGACATTAATGACGGCAATGGGATGGAGCTGTTGAAATTGGCAATCAAATACCAGATAATAATTCTGGAGAATCGGATTATTAATTCATTATATTCGGTTGAATTTAATTTGAAATTATTAGAATACTGCGTCGTGGAAAAATTCCAAATACCACGCGGTCGATTTGATCGAACACTGTCTTCGAATTTAGGAAGTTTCTTAACAAACGAATCATTTTCCACACTCCATCCGGATGCTGTAAACGAGGTTTTACAATTTGATGAAATCCAAAAAGGCGTGACCGAAGTCCAAATATTCAATGCATTGGCTGGTTGGATGGAAAACTATTGCAAACAACATGAAATGTCATTATTCCAAGGGCGACAACGATTCGATGATCTCGTTAAGAAAATTCGCTTCCCAATGATGACAAATGATGAGATACGTGAGTGTGTCAAGAAATATCCCGGATTATTAACTGAAAGTGATTGTATGTCAATTGGAAAGCAGGTGTTTTTTGGGAGCGAGAATGGAAACGATTTATGGACATCAAAACGCAGAACTGACTACGAGCGAAAATTCGAGTGGAGAAAATTCAATCGTGATGCTGTATTTGATACTAAATTTTCTGTTTCAAACGAAACGATTTTAAATGGAATCCGGATCGGCAGCAGCTTGAGTAACAACGACATCGAAATAGAAATTACGACAAAAGATATCAAAACTAACGAGTGTCAGAAAATTGTTTTGATCCATTCTGGTTTTCGCTACTGGAATGATATAATAATCAATCTTGGTGATTCACTAATTTTGAAACCAAATGTTGAATACACGATCGCTGTTAAATATTTGGAGACAAGAGATGACCATATAGAGGTATTCTGCAGAAAAGAAAATGTAATGCTCCAATACAATGACCCGGACAATTCCATTCAAACCATCAAGGCGGGTGACAATATGTTCGAGTTGATATTTAAGGCAATTGGCGAGTAAAGGTTATATTTGGTTATCATTTAGTGTTCAACAATAACGTTTCAAATACAATTTTAGTCAAATAAATTATTTGTGTTGATTTATTTAATTATTGTTATTGTCATCCCATCCATTTTGCATTGATACCACACTTTTATGGTTACAGATAATCGATCATGCATCTTAATCCATTTGAATATATAGTTACGATCCTATGAGGCCCTTAAATTGGGGTGATATCACTTTGTATGAAATTAATCCACTCATATTTTACCAACATGTTGAGTGGGTGAGTTGATATGAGTATGAGGAGGAACTTTGTATATCTCGCGATTCAAAATTCATCAGTTAAGGTATTCCCACGAAACAAAATCCTTCTCACTCTAATCTTCCTTTCCGAAATACAACTTGGGATATCTGCAAGATTATGAATAACAATAAATTCATTTAAAAATGTAAATTAAATTTTAAGTTTAATCCGTAATTTTGGAATTAGAATTGGTAATTCGAAATTTTAAATTTTTTTACCGATAATATTCTGTAATCTTCAAATTTAATTTTATTGAATCCATCGAAATGTAGACTTTAGGAAATTCTCTAATTTGCCAATTTTGGAAACTGCATTAAAGATTCGTATTGAATGAAACATTGAAAAATCGGAAGATTGAGGTATCAGGTAGCTCCTAAGATCAAGACCACCGCCAATTGTATTAAATTAGTTCCTACATCACTCAGTTTTCTTAAATTTGGCGATCCACCCGTAAATGTAGCCACCACAAGAAGGTAGCCATCAACACAATGATAGCTCTAATCAAAACTATCGTAAATAGAATTTCTGAGATATACAAGAACAATCTAATTATGTACTGTGGCGGTATGTAATTTCTAATAACAATTCAGCCAAGAGAATGGCCATATTAGGCTTAAAAAGCATGTTATGGCAATTACCAGTTCTGCAATTAACAATTTTGGTAGCTGTTTTTCAGATAACATCAAAATATTGCGCACCATCAGAGTAATATGGTCGACGCTTTAAAAAGATTAATTTGGAGATTTAAGATACCGAACAAACACACAACGTAACACTGAATCTCAAATCAGTAACATGGGAATTCGGGCAGAAATAAATAAGTGCATTGTATGTCATAGAGACTCAGCAGACTTAGCAGGAAGAAGTCAGACTTTCTAAGCGAAGAGGCTCGAAGCCCCTGAAGGGATAAATCGCAGGTTTTGTATACTTTTTACTAAATCGGCAAATCTGAAAATTGTAAGCGAGTCGCTAACTTACAGTCGACACTATAACGACCTAAATCGAGACATGTTTCAATTCCAGACCATTAATAATGTCGATTTTCTTTGGTTTTACAAAAAATATCAATTATTTTCGTGCCAATCGAAAACGAAAAATAATTTATTATTTTTTGTCTTTGTGTTGGTATTTTGACATTTTGTTTTCTGTCAGTTTAATGTGAATTTCATGTGAATGGAATAAATATAATGAATCTTTTTATGTTTTATTTATTATAATCTATCTATGTATTATTTTAATTTATTTGTAATATTTTTGCTTTAAATTTTAAAAACTAGAAGCAATTCGATTGCGTTTTACTTCGCCCAAATGCTTCAATACATTGCCAGTTACATTTTCTCCCGAGTTATCAGTTGAATCATTTTGTTCTGTCGATGTTATCTGCTGATCTTGTGTACGATCTGAGGTAATGTTTGATGCCTCATCCCATAAATCGCCACTGTCAATGCAGACTACCTCGTCAACAAAATTATGGACAAATTATTATAACCACACAGCAAGAAAACCATTGAATTGACATAAAAATTGCGGGGCGTCTATTTGTCATATTTGACATTTCTATTTTTCAATGTAGTGGTAGTAGATTATAGAAAAAATCATGATTTGAAAAAATTGATTATACATCAAAAAATAATCAATTATTGTTGACCAAAGAAAATCGACATTACTAAATAGGAAGATCCGTCAGATATAGTTTTGACTCCAAACTATTTCTTAATAGGTGATTCGCTTCTTGCCCCTCCAGAACCAGATTTATTGTTTAAAAATGTAACGCTAGGCGAGCGCTGGAAATTCGTGCAGAAGATAATTCATCAGTTTTGTTTTATTCTTGAACTTTTTCCCTTCATGACAGCGAGCTATGATTCTTAAGTTAGCAAAAACTGAACTCACCTGATTAATTGAGTCATTAGAAGCTTTAAGTGATTCTGCCGAAAGAAAATCAAGTTATTGTTGGCTAGCAACAATTCCAATTACTCTGCCCGAGTTACTGCAATACCTAAATTAAACAAAAGGTGGAAGTATCAGGGATACGGAGTTGAAACAGAAAATACCTGTCAATGGCATTTTTTTTACCGTGAACAATTTTTTTTATATTTTAACGCGTTTTAGAAGCTATGACATCTACACCATCTAGTGCGTCAACTATAATAAAACAAGCCCTAAAGCTAGCTTCGTAACTTCATTACAAGCACCAACAAGTGTTTTGCTTGTTTCTATTGTAGAGCCGACCATATAGCGTTTTTAAGTGTAAACTGGTAAGTCAAAGAGAACTTATCTTGTAAATGTTTGGACAATACTGCAGCTGTGTACTGTACAATCTCTGGTGATCAGGTCCATGGTGCAGAAACTTCGACGTATCTGAAATCTCGGAGAAAATTGTATGTTCAACCTCAGAAAACACAAATCTTATTATCGAGTGCAGTTGTGTAGGTCGAAAGTTTCAAATTTTGTTACGGAGTCACTGGGCTAACAATTGAGAGCTTCGCAAATATCAACTTTTGTGCCCATTATGCTGGAATTTAAGGAAAAGGTGTTAAGTACACAAATTTGACAATACGCGGTCTAGAGTTTCTGATTATAAAACAATGTCTGTTTTTTTTGATTTTGCCAAAAATCACTTCGGATGTCCATTATGTGTAATATCATATGGCTGTTGCGTTTTACCAACGGGCTTTATGTTGGCTGGTACTAATTTGTTGATTATATTAAGGTTGGTTTTGTCAGACGAACTTGACTAATTGGTCGTTGAGAAAAGTTAGATACCCTCGTGTTCATACGTCAATTATTGTTGTTCAAACCTAAACTAACATGTTGAACGTCTCTTTCAGGCTGAAGAATCCTATGAACAATTATTCCATCGAGGAGAAAGGTTACACTATTCAAAGCATGCATTAGACGAAATTTTGAGGGATTAAGGCTAAAGATATTATTTTAGTATTGAGAGATTCATTTCAATCTGCTGTTAAGCAATTTTTATGTTTAAAGAAGGAAGTTAGAAAAAATCGCTGAATCGAAATCGCAGAGTTCTACAACCAAGGTGCGAGTTGTTTTCAATGCCTCAGATAAGACAACTATATATAAGATGACCATCCGCAACATAACATGTATATGCAATGCTAATTCGATTCCGCACATTTCTAAGATTTACCGCCATCTTATTCCCGAATCAGACCGATCTCTACTACAGAACGTTGTCTAGATATTAGTTAGAGACTGTGACTTATGGTACATGACAAGTGGGCCGATGATGGCTATTCAAAACTTGTCCAGATGACTTTTATGTTGATGGCCTCAGACGCAAGTACCATTCATAAATCTCCTATATTTGTGATAAAAGATTTAATTGAATTCTTGCCAAAAGGTGGTTTCGAATTACGGGAATGGGCCAAAAATGTATGGTGGGCTTCAAACTTCATCATTATCACTGTACTGGCGTGAATTAGAATTTGGTCTATGGCGTGTTTAGTCTGTCTCCAATTAAAAGTAGTTCAAGGCTTATATAGTCGGTCTCGATGCGATGTGGGTTCATGCATAGTCACAATAAATGATTCCTCTAAAATACATTCAATTTCACGATTGCTGCATAACATCGAGTTCAGGTATAGATCCCATCAAATCGTCCAAGTCATTATAAAATAAGTTTTTATCTTGGTTCTGTCTGACTTCAGTGGTAGCGTGTGCTCAAATTATCGACTGGTTGGCTAACTACAGGCGCAAGCGAAGCTTACACAATCGGTTACTAACTGCTTGGAAATCCAAACATCCTTCTTTATCTGCGACCCAAGAAGAAATCCAGCTCCAAGATTTCCGTGATCATCTTCACTGTTGAGCAATGTATAGCACTAGGACACATGGTCTCCACTTTTACCCTTGCGAGTTTCTTGAAGAGCAACGAGTTCCAGCAAATACTCCTTCATTCATGTGCCTTCCAACGCTCCTAATTTCCTAACTGACTGCACGTTCCTTATGTTGATCCCAAATCTCGTATTCGGGTATTCGGGCGATGATCTGGAGTTGTTTTGGCGGTATCCATTTCTCCTTTTGTTGACTTTATAAACAGATTGGTTTTTACGGATGTGGCTCATCATCCAACCGTTTAGTCGCCTCCTACGACAAGCAAAAGATACTGTGGTCGTGTGCTTGATAGATCAGGGCGACGATTTCATATATAAATTCAATGAAAGGAACTGAATCTGAATGCTTCATTTGTACGGGTCACATAACTAATCATTTTAACCGATTTTTAATATTCTAAGACAAAAGCTGGTCTTGACAAAACAACGCAACAAAAAAGCTCATATAAAAAAAAATTATTAGTTCCTGCAAACACTCTCCAAATAGTTGCGCTGTTATTTGTTGAAATTTTACATGTTAGTTTACACAAAAGCTCTTTCCCAGTCCAAAAAGTTAACAAAATTTACATTTTGGATAAAATTTTAAAGTTTTAGAAAATTCAAATCATACACCAGTTGCATTAACAACAGCTTGTCACAGCATTATCCTAACATTCAACAGCGAAATTGACGTGCTTTTAACTGAAGATTGATAGCTTTACAATAATATAGGTGATGTCCTTTCGAGCTTGAGCTTTCAAATTTTTAATTTATTTACTAGTTCGAATAAAAGCTTTTGAACTTAAAATAATATTACAAAGCTTCTTAGAAGCTTTAACAAATTTTCATATTTTAAAATGTATTTAAATTGCGACCGAGTTCTCCAGATTGGTAAATTATTCTTAATGTTTCCCAACTTCCTAAATTCGGTGTAGTGCTTTAAACTGATCTCTGAAATTCTTTGAAAATGTATATAAATATGAATGATGCGTTAATATTTTGGAAAGCTCGAATGGGTATGATTTTTAAAAGCTCTTCCATAAACGACTTCTACAAGAGAACATACGCAACTTCTTATCAAAACGTACGAGTTAATTAGTTAAGAACACCTAAAAGCTAAGCTTTTAAGATAACGTAAATTCAAATTTATATTTGTTGATCCTTAAACTGTTTAAAAATGCTTTCGGAACATACAACATGTAATAGAATATGGTTCTGGATTTATTATAAAACCTCTCTGTACAACTGATATATACGCGACATAAAAAAGCTTTAAAAAATTTAGATTTGTCGTAAGCTCTTTAATTTGTAAAATTAATTTAACTTAAAAGCTTTTCAAATCTTAATAAGTTGTCTGTCGAAAACAGAAGATATTCGTGTAGGAGAGGATAACTTCTCAGAAAAGAAAGCTGCACCAAAGGCATCAGTACTGATGCGAAGTGTTCCATTCTCTATTGGATCAGCCAGAAGAGTGGTTTGAGTGAGAACAACTTTAGTTCAGTTAAAGCCAGCTTCTCACTTGGGTGGTCATGAAAATGCACTCATGTCCAAACAAACTCTCTTCATATCTTCAAGCGTTACCGGCGAAATTTACCGGCATAGCCAATATCCACTATAAAAGTTTATGTGAACTACTACCGGATCCAGAGCGCTGTTGAGATCGTATGTTAGCTAGTGAAATCTCTATAGTGGACCCAACCAGAGAGGTTTCAATAATTGGGAGTTTACTGCTGTAGAAAAATCGTCTGTTTCTTCGAGGTGGCGGTAGAATTCTGAAAAGGTGAAATCACCCATTTTTGTATATTTAAGATGGTTTGTGATTCTACACCGTGTTCTGAAATTGATTGCCTCTTGTTGAAATTGTTGAAATCGGGAGGTTTACGGAATAGACTGCCTACTGAATCTGTTTTCGTTATTTGTTATCCGTCTAACCTTAATCAATGCCTCGCGTTGTTTAAGACAGATTCTCCAGCAATATTCTCTTTTATTTCCAGACAGCGGTTTATAGACCTTTACATAATAAAACGATTAGTAAACGTGAAACCTATAAGAGGCAAAAATTTTTAATATTTTTTTGAGTTTATTGCGTTCATCAAATCGAAGCAAATAAAATGGATGGGCCACCCCAAAAAAAGTTATCAAAGATAGATGTATAATAAGCTGTCTGTACTAGAAGTTTAACATTTTATTATCGAAAGTTCAAAATTAGAAATCACGTGTTCACCATTAACTAATTTATTTGTTTGAATCAATTTCTTATCAATACAATTTTGAGTACGAGACTATTCCAACATAACTTACTAAAGAGATAAGAATTTCATAAGAATTAACTCGCACGATTAAGTTTACTGGTTTACATAACGAAAGTCATGTGTGTGTGTGTGTGTGCTATGAATTTTATAACAGTGACAAATAAATTTGGCACATTAGCACAAATAATTTAATGATGGCCAAAATTAAATTAAATATCATGTTAAGATGTTGCTCTACCTGTTGTTGGAGATTATCATAAAAAACCAAGAAAGTACCAAAATATTTCTATTGGAGTTATCCCTCCTACCCGTAAAAATAAATAAACGATATTAAATTGACGTTGTACCGAGCGGAATGCTTCGTCCGCTTAGCTCAGAAATGCGTAAAGGTATTCGTAATGAGCAACTCAAATTGGCGCTCGACATTCCAATGTACGCCATGCTCAAAATCGAAGGAATCGAAACGAATTACTATCAGACCGATAACGGCGAGGAAAAGAAAAATCCACGCACCGAACTACTGAAATACTTTTGCTGCATGTTGGACAGTACATTTAATTCGGTGATTTTTGCGAAGCTACAGGGTATCATTAATTTGCCGGAATCACACCATCAAAAGTGTGTTGAAATACGGAAGAGCCTTTAGCAGCATTTTAAAGATTTGCTTGGCACAAATGGTGTATTCTTGTATCCAACATCGGCGCATTGTCATTATCAAATCTAACTAAAATTGTAGACGCATCGTATATGATGGCATTCAATACGCTTGGGCTACCGGTTACGAATTTTATGATTGGATTGGACAAGCATAAAATGCCAATCGGGATACAGGTACCTATAGAGTTTAATCAGTAATCCGTTAAAAACTATTTATTAGTAAAAATTATTTCAATTTATAGGCCGTGGCCAATCCTGGACATGATCACCACGCATTGGCGGTTGCCAAAGAAATTGAGAAACGTTTCGGGGGCTAGGTGCAACCGCTACACAACGATATGGAGAAAGTAAACCTGTTGTAGGGGAAAGTCGTCGTTGAAAGCTTTCTAAAATAATAGATAATTTCATTTTTTTTGTGTTGTTAATAAATCTCGTAGCTAGTTAAAATAAGAGAAGTTGTATGTGCAGGATATGACGTAAAATAATAGTATATGTTTACCAATACAACACTAAAAACTAATTTCTAAACAAACTCTGTGGGCTAAATGCGTATTTGCATTTGTAACTAGTATGTGTAGTCATCAACCAGGAACTGTGATTCATTTAAAATTAATAATTATAAATAAATCTTCATAAATAAAAAAAAATAGTTTTGGCTTAATTAATTCAATCAAAATCGGTTGCATTTTGCATACTAACCGAATTGCCTCACATCTACTAGTACGCAATGAAACATATTTTCTCGCCTTATTTGGTTTGCGCTCCGGCTGGACGCAACAGTCAACCATCTAACGTTTTAAAATATAAACTAATTAAAATTAAGTATGTATAGGTAGTTCTGTTCTCAGAAAAGTGAATATTAAAATATGCTACTAATTCTTGTAGTAAACGCTATAAATGCTAATTCATCATGCAAGACGATATAAGTGAAATATTTGCATCGTGAACCATGTCTAAATACAGCAAAATACTAGTTTTAATCTTTAATTACTTAAATAATAATTTTTATTATTTAGCCTCCATCTATCGATTTTTTGTCAGCATCATATAGTTTTACGGTTTGAGTTTTAGATATTCAGCATTTTATATGTGCTTAGTGCTATCTCTATTTATACTATATAAACAGTTTCAGCGAAGTTTAATACACAAATAATTTACAGTGAATAAAAATGTCAATAGAATGCATTAATATTTGTTACGAGAAATTACTTGTTTGATGTGTATCGGATAACTTTATATGAAAATCTGTTAATGGCTTGGAATTGGGGTCGAGGGTACTCGTAAGCGATGGTGGACAAACAATACAGTACCAGTCACACCGGAAACATGAGCCACTTTAGTAATAAACAAACCACGTTATCATTAATTCCCATGGTCCAGTCAGCCGGTATTCCGGTAAAGTGCCAAGCCTAAACAACATCGAGGTCAAAGGGATAAAAAATTCTCGGCCCGTAAAATAGGACGAATATCACTAGTTTTAGGAATAGCCTGAATAAACAAATTTTTTCAAAGGCTTGAAACAAGTAATTAATTACTGACAAGTTGATGAACATGTTTCAGAGCAGTCTTCCATATAGTGCTAAACAGTTCGGGTTCAGACAAAATACATCCCCAGAGAACGCTATCATGAAAATTTTCAACACAGTTAAAGAGTTGCTGCATGTATTTATGAAGCTTTTGAAAATCTGTGGTGGCCCAAATATTATGAAAGAGTTCAATAATGTTATAAATTGCCCAGCAAAGCTTTTTGCACATGGTGGAACCGTGAAAGTTTATTCCAACTAGGTCTGTACGTAAAAAATGTGAAAATAAAATTCCTATACAAATGGCAAGTATAAAAGATGAAGTATAAAAGATCGGGCGGTGGTCTAGTAAGTTGAGTCATTGGCTTTGGATCCGGAAACCTAAGTTCAAGCCTCGGGTAGGGCGAAGATTTTTTAATTTAATTTCTTCTTTTAAATTGGTTCTGTTCAGCTGTAAAATTTTCAGTTTTCTCTATTCAAGTGGCGAATATTAAAGATGAGTGTAGCGGTACAAAAATTGTATTGCGGTGGTGAAGTAAGTAGAGTCATTGTCTTTGGTTTCGCGGACAATAGTTCGATTATCGCTAGGATTAACTTTTTTTGTAAATTTATTAACAAATGTGTTACCTTCATTGAAATCTTCTCGCCTGTTACATAGCAACCAGAAATTTTGAATTTATAGAGAATTTAAAAAAAAAACAATATTTTTTGTTTTGATGTAACAGGCGAGAAGAATTCAACGAAGGTGAACGATTTACCATTAAATTTAAATAAAAAAACGACTATACCGAGGCTCGAACTCAGCACTAAACGATTGTCCATGACTCCGCTTAGTTTACTAGACCACAGCCGTACACTTTCATTGTTGCTAATTATTTTTGAAACTTGACACTTGAATGAAAAAATTGAAAATTTTAACAGAGGCTTGAACTCAGGTTCCCTACTCTAAATGCATACTCTATACCGTACAACTGTTAAGCCCTATACCCCTCTTTTATACGTTCTGTCTGTATATTGGGACTATACTGACATTTTTAGGTTTGACGTTATTCGGGTGCCGACTTAAACTTAAAATTTGTATGGTCAGTGGCCAATAAGTGATTTTTATTTATTTATTTATTTATTTATTCCAAAAAAAAATACATACATAAGGCCTAGCCTTATAAATCGCACATATTTACGATTTAAAATACATTAATATTTGAGTGATGCACACAATGAAAATTATGGTTAAAGTATTAAATAATAATAATAAATTAAATTACAGTAAATTACACAACTTATAATTATGTAAATAAGATGGTACACTTAGATAATAAGGGAAGGAAATTACATCATCATCTTAAAAATCTCACAATAATTCAGAATAGTAGATTAATTATTAACCATTACATAGAAATTTAAATAATGTTTTTTTAAATGCAGCGAGTGAAGCTATTGACCTAATACCAACTGGAATTTCGTTGTATACAGATACACCATACACAAAAAATGAATCATTTTTGACCCGGCTATGATTCCGAGGTAATAATAATCGGCCTAAACGATCGCTGTTACCAAAACGTAAGTTGTCGAACAGGTAATCAGGCTGACGCGACGAAATGATCTTATGCATTAAAAGACAAATCCTATATTTCAAGAAAATTTTCAACGTACAACCCAAAAAACGTATAGCATATTCAGTCATATGAGTTATCCTAGGCACATTGTATATAAACCGAAGTGCGGCATAAAAACTTTTCTGAATCTTTTTGAAGACATTATCGTGTAGAAGACCCATGACCGGTGAACAATCGATAATATGCGGCATAAGCAGCGTCTTAACTATAGCATTATCTTGACCGGCTGGCTCAAGACTATTGCGGAATTCCTCAGGGAACGTAAACCACCATAGATCCTACCACAGATGTTGTTAGTATGATTGTTCCATGTAAGACCACTATCCATAGTTAGACCCAAATTAGTTGCGTTCCGACAAACCTCAATATTTTCTCCCAGCAATTTAATGGGACCAATATTATTCCTATGATACTCTATATCATGCTGTGCAAAGATAACACATTTGGATTTGGAAGGATTGAGTAGGAGTTGATTGTTTTTAGCCCATTGTACAATATTTTGGAGATCAAAGTTCAAGTGACTAACCATTTCCTCTTTGGCAAATGATTTTCTCCCAAGATATAGCTGGACGTCATCAGCAAACATATGGCATTTACAGTAACGTACCACGTCAGGTAAATCGTTGATAAACAAAGAGAACAACAAGGGTCCTAAAATAGAACCCTGTGGAACCCCGACGAAATTGGGAGCAAAATTAGACTTCTTCCCATTAGCTTCTACATATTGAAGACGATCAGAAAGATAGGACGATATAAGTACCACTGCAGATGAGGTGAAGCCGAATTTCTCACTAAGCTTTCCAGCTAAAATTTCTCGATTGACTGAGTCAAATGCTTTAGTGAAATCCAAGAGAGTCAGGATAGCAATTTTTTTTTCGTCCAACATAGAAATCAAATCGTTGGTAATGAGTAATAAAGCTGTATCGGTTCCATGATTTTTCCTAAAGCCTGATTGCATTGGTGACAGTAAATTATTAAAAGCTAGATGTTCTTTAATTTGATTTTGAGCAATTCTTTCAAAGGCTTTAGATAACCCAGGAAGAATACTTATGGGTCTCAAATCATTCATAGTTCTTACATAGGTCGTTTTGGGTATTGGGATTACTCGAGCAATCTTCCAGTCCGTGGGAAATACAGATGTTGTGAGTATGTGATTAAATAAATACATGATGAAAGGAGCAATCGCAGGTAAAATTAGCTGAATAAACTTGATTGGTATTTGGTCATCTCCAACGGAATTTGATTTTATACTCTCGATCACAGAAACAACTTCATCAATTGAAACATTCCTAAACGAGAAAGATGAACTGGTGTGAGAACGATGACCTTGCAAATTATTATCACTATGTTGAGGGACATTCAGAGAAGCAGACCCTGAAAATGTAGAATTAATCGAGTTCAAGTCAAACGGAATATCTACACTATCCGGAGTAGATATCCCATTCTGTTTCAAACGTTTCCATAGTACTTTGGTCGATAGGTCGGATGTAATATAATGATTAAAATAATCCCTCTTAGCATTCTTGATCAGACAATTAACATTGTTGCGAAGTTGGGTGAATGATTTCCATCTTACAGAACTGTGGGAATGTTTCCATAGTCTATATGCCAGGTCCCTATTTTTAATAGCTATTCTAATGACGTCATTAAACCATAAATTACTTTTGGTTCTAGGTGTAATTTCTAGAACAGGAATAAATTTCTCTAACGCCTTTAGAATAGCTGTATTAAGTATTCGGAGAATATCATCCGAGGTGGTGGAATTATAGAATTGGTCCCATGGAGAACTGACAATATCTGCACATATGGTATCAACATCCAAATTGCGATAATCTCTGATAAAATAGGAATGTTTTTGACTCTCACACATAGGTATATCATAGGAAAAAAAATTAAGTCATGTTTGGAAACCCCAGGTAAATCAATTTGAGAGAAATTCATAACCCCTTCGATCCGATTAGTAATAACAAGGTCAATACGTGATGGCTGCGATTCGAAATGCCCAGAAGAAAAATGTGTCGGAGCTCCGCTTTCATAGTAGCATAAACCGAATTCGGTCAAAAAATTACGAAAGTTAAGACAAGCATTATTAGGTTGTAAAATGTTTGTGTTAAAGTCTCCCAACAATACACAATCATCGTATTGAGTAGAAATATTTCCAAGCACTGCTTCAAGATTTGCACGATGACTATATATCGAGGGTTTAGGGTTATACACTACACCAACCAAAAGACGTTTCTCCTTTAGATGGATACCCAAAAACAGGAATTGAACTCCAGATGTCTGATAATCAATACCATTGTTAGTGGAATTTGGCGGATTGTCAGATGATTTCGCCACAACAACACATTTAATATTATTCTCAACGTAAACGGCAACACCCCCCCCCCCCCCCCCCCCAGTTATACGGGGCCGATCATTGCGATATATTTTGTAACCAGGGATCTGAACGCAAGCATTGGAAACGTATGGTTTAAGCCACGTTTCAGACACTCCTATAATATGAAATTTAGAATCACAAAATAGATCGCGAATCTCGTCCATTTTACCGGTATTCCTGGCATTTATGCTTTGAGCATTAAAGTGGCAAAGATTAAGAAATCCGGTTAAACGCGAATGAACCACTCCAACAACAGTTTTGGTATAATTGACACCGCTAAGTTTATTTGATTTTCTAGAATGATTAAGGTTCATTTAATTAAGGACTTGTAACCTAATATAAAAATGAGAGATATAAAATGACAATATAATTCGCAAAAAATTCTCTGCTTCCTTCAGTAGATTATAATTCATATAACACAAATTACAATGTTAAACAAAAATATTAGTAATGATTAAGAAAATAATAATAATTTAAATTAAAAAAACAGAAAGAAAATTATAATAATACCAAAGAAGATATACTATATATATATATATATCTATATATATATATATATATATCTTCTTTGGTAATAACAAAAATTCCTTGTAGAAATCACATATTTTTGTAAGGCATCCAAATTTTTTTTTATTTTTCTGAGAATTTTACAAATTATTTTGTATGTTTTGTAAAATAATTGTTCAGATTTACGAAACATTTGTCAAATTCGCAACAATTTATTTAGTTCAAACAAAAGTTTTTGTTCATTTAATTTATTTATTTGTAACAATACCAAAATATAATTCAAATTTACAAAGTATGTGTTCAATTAACAAATATTGAAAATGTTATTTGTGTCTTTCTAAAATCTATTTTTGTGAATTATTTTAATATATTTGTTAGTTTTACTTCTGTGTTTCGTAATTTTGTACATTTAACCGGTAATCGTGGTTGGACGTATAGGAACAAAAAAATTGTCAGTAAAACTAGGAAATTGTTAAAATTACTAGGTTTTTTCTTTGAGTATTGCCACCTTAAAAAGGCGCATATTAAATTGTTAACGAAGAAAATGTACGTGACGGAACCGGACGAAATGATTTCAACAGTAGCAAAGCATTTGACAACTCCAATAGTCTGATGCGTTAGGTTCGGTGGTGTTAAATATACAGAAGACGATGACGATACTGTAATGTATTCACCCACTGTAACTCAAACCAACACATAAACAGGAGTTTCACTGATCATATACTACAGTTATATGATATTTTATGGAATTGTGAATAAGCATGTTCGAGACTACACATTCGAGATTACGGTGCGCAATTGTACACATCACCAATACGAAGTTAAAAATAAAGTGTATTTACACCAAATAAATATATGTGTTATTTTATTACCAACGATAAACATAATATTTAGTTACGATAAAAAAAATGATGAAGGAAGTGAACTGATCGAAGATATATGATCATCTTCAAAATGAATTCAACGGTGAAAAGTGATAATGAGGAGAATGTAAAAATATAAATTTATCCAATGTTCTTGTTTAAGGATGTGTAACGCTCAGATCAGTACACGCAGCCGAGAAGGGGTTAAAAATGCAATTAATGATCGTCAAATTATGTAATCACAATGTGCGCGTTGATCTTCACTAAATTTCCCTTATTAGTCTTGTTCTCGTGTTTTGTGGTGTACCTTATTATGAGTTAACATAGATGTCATGATATTTCACGATTGTGTGTGCACCGAACGAACTCGTTGGAGCGCGCGATAGTCATGACGGATGGATATAGAAAAAAAAGAAAAAGATTAAAGAGATTCGAATCGTGACGATCAGAGTGATCGGACATACACAAGATAATAAAAAAATATATAAATAAATTAATTAAAATATACAAATTAAAAGACCGTGATGAAAGTAAAAATCATTTTTATTAGTAGTATTTGTTATAGTATATGATATATATAGTGTACCGTCAAAAATTATAAAGTTCCGTGAATTAATTTACTGTGTACCAAATAAATAACACAGATAAAATTAGTGATATATAATTAAATATATATATATATATATATATGTATATGTATAAGGCAACCGAATAGTGGTGTCAAATTAAAAGTGTCGTGGCAATTGCGGTACAATAAAATTGCACATCCGAATTATTTTGTTGGTGGATTTGTTACACCTAATACAATACACCACGGCAGATAGTAGCGGACCAAAAGTGGCATTTCAACCCATACCGGTACAACCGCGTGACGAGCAGATCAACAGTTCACGTGAAGGTCGCAGTATATCACCCGATGCTAATTACAAGGACGTAGCCATAACCAGGAAGATCATCTTTTACTAACTATACGAAGTTATATCTACCGTATCAATTTTTTTATTTCTAATTAAATAATCGCTGAGATATTATTTCTTTTTTGTTAATTGAAAGTTTTGTTTGTTTGGTCGTTTGCTTACTTTTTCAATTGCAGGTCAGTACATGAGCTCGAGTATTGGACGGGATTGGAATCTGAATTCGTGTTTTTAGTTGGATTACAAACGAGAAATAATAGTTTTTTTTATAAATGTTTATATAACGTAGATGCTCAATAAAATTATATATATTTAAAAATGATCGGTAGAAAAGACAAAACGATGTTGGTTTAATTTGTACTCCGTCGGGAGATAAGCGAGTTCATCATGTTTGTGTGTGTGTGGGTAAGTTATATGACGTGATTTAGGCAGCAGTAAGACTCAGGATGGACACCACCACAAAACCCACCCTAGACTGCGCGATAGCCGGCGCAAACGCTGCAGGTGGTGACTCCTGGGCATTCTGATAACATGCGGTCGTAAGACCGTATCGTTACAGATGTACAAAGCGAGCTGATAAGTGTTCTATCAGACGTCCATCACGCACAAGCTACCAACGATTGATAGCCCCATCAAAATTGGAAGAACAATTGGTGACACTGCAACCATACCTACCAAGCACGACCCGAGTCCCGACGTACAAGCAACATTGGGCACAAATATACCGGCTGCAGAACACCAAAGCCGGCATTGTGCAAGACCAAATGATGTTTGAGGTCCGACTTCCATTATTACAAAGGAAGGAGTTCCCGGTACTAAGAATTATACCATTCCCAACACGCCAGGAAGACAAATTCATTTTTATAAAACCAGAGTGCCAATATGCACTGGTGAACAATCAAAGATCATGGTACCATCCGTTCACCATGTAGGCTCTAAAGAATTGTAAAACTTGGGACAAAGGCTCGCTCATCTATACAAATGGCCAGTCATAAATTCTTAGATTGTATATTGATACTGAAATAATAAAAATGCATCAATTGTTTTAAAAATGTCGATAATCTGTTCAACTTTTTACTTACTTTTAACAAAAATGTACACCAATTTAAAATTTCGGGATGCTATGAATTTTTCTTACATTTTTTCATAAATTTTTTCGGGTTAGTGAAAAATTTAGCATAGACACACACCAAAATTGAAAAGGCCTTTTCGGGATGGAATTTTGGGCTAACTTCACATTCATTGGCCTATTAGTTATTTTAGTGAGCATTATCAGGCTATTATATAGTACCGAAATCCATAGAGTCATATTCTTTACATTCTGTTCTAGAATTTGACGGCCCACCAATTCATTTACATCTCCTCAATGATGGGGAAAAAAACATTCAGGTTAAAGCATAACTAAACAAATTTATTTACGAATTAATTAATGAATTGTCTATTCAAACATAAAAGATTTGTATAGCACCAAATTTATATGCGCCGGTGGTCCAGTAAGCAGAGTCGTTACATTTGGAATTGTGAACTTAAGTTCAAGCCTCGGTTTTGGCATTAAATAAATTTTAATTTTATTTATTTAATTTCTCCCTTCAATTGGCAAATATAAAAGACGAGTATAGCGGCAAATCTATATATGGGAATGGTGAGGTGGTAAAGTAAGCGGTGTCATAGGATTTGGAATCGTGGATGTTGTGCAGTGTTTGGTGGACCTCGATTAAGGGTAAAAATTTTAGTAAAAAATATATATATTGAGGCTTGAGAACTTGGTCATGATTACAATCCAATCAGACATCTTCTTTTACCACCGAGCCATCGCCATACATATAAATAGTGATAATCCTAGCGTTTATAGCTTTATTTGAATAAAAAAATTCTAAATTGAAAATTTTAGCAACGACATTGGACTCTGCTTATTTGACCATCGCCGTACAATTTCATTACCGCTCTATACCCGTAGTAACCTTCTTTTATAGTTGCCATTTATACATGGAGAATATTGAAGTTTTGAACAGAAGCTGAGTTGGATTTGAGTAATTTTATTTAACCATCACCAATTTGACAGGAGAAATTAAATCAAAAAATATTTGGCTCGATCGAGAATCGAACTTAGATCCAAAAGTCCAAAGTCAACGACTTTGCTTTCTCGACCACCGCCGCATGTATATTTCATGCTATACAAATCATTTATATCTGTCATTTGAATAGAAAATATTGAAAATTTTAGCGAAGGCAATGGACTCGGCGTTCGTTTATTTCACCATCGCTATATACCATCTTGTGTACATGCCATTATACTTGAAAAATATGAAACATGTTTAACAGAAGCTATTTGTTGCACCAATTTGAATACAGAAGAAATTAAATTAAAATAATACCGTCGCTAATGGGGATCGAACCTAGGTCAACGAACCCAAAGTCAATCACTCTACTATCTCGCCCACCCCACCGTATATGTATTTGATGTTATGCAAAGTTTTTATACTTTCCAATTGAATTGAGAAACTTGGGGAAATTTTTTAACAGAAACTGAGTTGAACCAAAAATATTCCAACATTAATATCGTTTGAATCTTAACTGAACTGCATAGTGCCAGGTGCAATGCGATGACATTCCAATCAGTGTATTTCGAAGAACTTAAAAATCTGACAAGCTATTCCCTCTTATGTTCTTAAAAATTATAAAACTTCTGTTCCAGTCAATGAGGCTTGATGCGATTTTCTAGGCGGGCCACTATATTGACCACTGATCATTCAAATTTTAAGTTTAGGTCAAGCAGTGGTAAAGGAAGTAGAGTAATGGTCGTTTGATTAGTGCACGCGAGTTCAAGTGGCATTCGGGCTAAAGTTGTTAGAATTAGAGACTGTTCAACTAGTGAATTTGTTTTCCTTTGAAAGCTGAACAGTATTCCTATTTTGTACACGTCTACAGGTCCGTCTTTTAACTGGCCATTCCAACAGAGGGTCATAGATGTTTTCAATTTAATCCCCGATCGTAATCGGGAGATGAAAAATCATTTTTTTCTGTTGGAATTCGAATCCAGTACCTCCCGATTCAAACGTAGCAGCTTTAGCCACTGCGATATTTGCTCGGTAAAAAATTACAATCGAAATTTCAATCTTGTCTTTTCGGCTGCGAATGGTTCTATCCACACATATGACACAAAAATGTTTAAAGTGAGCTGCTGTGAATAGTCCGATCATTGTCGCGCTCACCTGACAACGAAATGTCAGTTTATGCAACAGTCGAGACTCACTTCGGCTACAACTAAATCTCACAAGCGGAAAAAGCAGACTCGGAACTTCAGAATTTATTTTCTGGTTCCACACGCCACATTAGATCATCAATGCAACTAGAGCCTTATAAACCACCTGGCCTAGAAATTGTCTGCGAAACATCGACTGGCGTAAATCGCGTACATCGCTGAGAGCAACCTCTTGGACATGCTACACGATATCTAGCATCCTGGTGTCCGCGCAACTCATAAATTGATTAATTCTCACTACTTCTAGCCGAGTATAAACAAACACATAGCCCATTGGGCGCAATCATTTTTGTCTTGCCGAAAATGAAAACCCCAACGGCACACCAGTTCGAAATTAGTATCGTCGGATCACTTCCTCGAAAGCTTGCACCGACAGCTTAAAGCTGTTATCAAGGAACGAGACGACACGTTCAACTGGGTATCCAAGCATCGGTTAAAGAAGATCTGAAGTGCTCACCAGCTGAAAAGGTTAACTGTCAAACAATCAAGCTACCCGATGAATACTTCATCAAAAATCCTTTACCGTCTCCAACCAAAACCGGCACAGTCATCGACCAAATACGCACCACCATGCAAAAGCTGAACCCAACGACAACAAGACCAACGAAACAAAACAACATATTCGTTCCAAAATCGCACAACCATTGCGATTACGTCGTTGTCAGTGTTGATAAGGTTTGTACTGGAACCTTGTAATCTCCATACGATGGCCCATATAAAGAGATACACCGCTTACGCAAGCAATTCATTGTCCGCTTACCCAAGCAATCAAAGACAAGCATCACTCAAGCTCCATTGACAGATTGAAACCGGTATACAGTATTCTCAACGGCTGATCAAATATATCAGCCAACAAACGATATATAAAACTGTCCGGTTCAACGTATAACGCCTCAAAACCTATTTGGTTTCTCGTTTGGAGAGGGGATACTTCAACACTAACAATGAATCAACAATCAACCGAAACTGTCTTTCAATAAATTTCAACCCATTAAGTAGACCTAAACTCCAAACAATAGGCAAGTTCTAAATTCCAAAACTCACTCAATCATCACGGAAACAGTAGCAGATCCAATAAAGCAATACCAGTCAAAATGACAACAACATCCCAATGCATTGGTCAGAAAATTGCGAGGATGGCCCAGATTTCGGCGCTATAAAAAAGTATCTTTAATAAATATTCGGCAAAAACCAAAATCTTCAAGAATGACGGGATTTAGAGGATTTACATAACTTACCATGATTGGTTCTTGAATGCATCTAAAGGAATGTTATCATTTTAAAGAAGGTTGAATAATTACAAACAAATAAGATTCGATCTACTAAAATTGTATTTGAAAATAATTTGAACAATAAACGATATCCATATAACCTTTACTCGACGGTTGACTTAAATGCCAATTCAAACATATTGTCCCCCGCCTTGATGATTTGAATGGTATTGTCCGGGTCATTGTATTTGAGCATTACATTTTTTTGTCTGCAGTACACCTCTATGTGTTCAAATCTTGTCTCCAAATATTTAACAGCGATCGTGTATTCAACATTTGGTTTCAAAATTATTAAATCACCAAGATTGATTATTATATCATACCAGTAGCGAAAACCAGATTGGTTAAAAACAATTTTCTGACACTCGTTAGTTTTGATATCTTTTGCCGTAATTTCTATTTCGATGTCGTCCCTTTTATGGTACCTGCTAATCCGGATTCCATTTAAAATCGTTTCGTTTGAAACAGAAAATTTAGTTTCAAATACAGCGTCACGATTGAATTTTCTCAACTAGTATTTTGATTCGTAGTTAGTTCTGCGTTTTGATGTCCATAAATCGTTTCCATTCTCGCTGCCAAAAAAGAACTGCTTCCCAATTGACATACAATCACTTTCATTTAATAATCCGGGATATTTCTTGACACACTCACGTATCTCATCAGATGTCATCACTGGGAAGCGAATTTTCTTAACGAGATCATCGAATCGTATAATGACATTCTATGTGGTTTGCAATATTTAACCATCTAACCAGCCAATGCATTCAATATTTGGACTTCCGTCACGCCTTGAGCGATTTCATCAAATTGTAAAATTTCGTTTACAGCATCCGGATGGAGTTTGGAAAAAGATTCGCTTTCTAAGTAATATCCAAAACTATAAGACAAATATTTATCAAGTCGATAGCGTGGTAGTTGGTATTTTTCCACGACGCAGTATTCAAATAATTTCAAATGGCAATCAACCGAATATAATGAATTAATAATCTGATTCTCCAGAATTATTATCTGGTACTTGATTGCCAATTTAAACAGCTCCACCGTATTGCCGTCATTAATGTCACACTCGTCGGTGTAAATGAACCGGACAAACTCCAAGAAACTCTCGTACGTGCAATCGGTGATCGGAATAAGTTTTTTTTCGCCTAACGTTTCCTCCAATTGGCGCTCGAACACCACACTCCGCTTCATGAGCTCAAGGGAATGAGCATAGATGATTTTATCGCCCACACAAAATTGTATGTCGGAGAGGAAATTACGGTTGAACAATTTTTTCGTAATTTCGTGCATCTTGAGATGCGGCGAACAATTTAGTTTAAATTCCATGTTTTAGATTTTTTGAAAGAAACTTGTCACTTTTACGTTACCACACGAATGAGCGAAACTCAACTGTGGATTGACCGCATTTTATACAAAAATTCTTATCTCGTAGTAAATTGTTATGATTGTAGTAGTCAGATGTTGATGCTTGGGAACAGACCGTTATAAAACCAGAAATGTACAGATGTTTTATTAGGGTTAAGCAGGGGAGTTCTACATTGTTTTGCTATTATAGGTGAGTATTTTTAGATAGAAGGAGGTGGCAGGTAGTAAAAAATGTAGATTCAAATTATTTAAACTCAAAAGGAGGTTCCGATTCTTTATTGTTTAAGACAGTATCCTCCTATATATGTTTGGGTCCATGATCAACTCGAAAACTACAAATGCTAGAATGAATAATTTATTTATGATCATCGTTGCTATCGAGAATAACACAAATATCAGTAGAGTTGTTTCGAATAATAGTCGAGGTTTCATCACAATGTAAGGTATATTGTATTTACCTACTCGAGTGTATAAATTTGAATTGACAGGTGTGAAATAATTATTGTAGATCTCAGCACCTCATCCGGTTTTGAAACGCGGGAGCCGCACAATCGCACCACTAACAATGGAAAACAATGTAACAAGCATTTATCCGCGTAATCAACGGAATATCGATCAACGATATAAGATGTTTTGCCTTGACGCGTTGTAAGTTGTAAATATTTGTTTTGTGATGAAACTTTTCACTATGTCTTCATCTGACCGAATCAGTCCAGTCAAATGTTTTCAGATTTGCGATGGCCTGCATAGGAACGACGACCTGCGGAGACAAATCTAAACCGAAACAAACTCTTTTTAAAGGTCAATAGTTCAGCTGCGTACAACCGTTTCCCCACAAAAGGTGGGATACGTTTTTACTCATTCTAATTACTTTGGGCAGAAGACATTCCTCAACAATCCTTATGGCTGGGGATAGACACGTAACAGTCACTCATCCCAAAATCAAATCATTTACACTCTGACACTGTGAAGCTTGAAAAATAGCAAAGGCTGCGACATACACGTGACGGCATTCAAATAGAGAATACATCATGCGGTTTTGATGGTCTCGTATTTAATTTATCGTTAGTAACACGCCTGATGATGATTTTGAGAACGGTCAAACACGTTTAACCTTGCAATGTCGTCGAACTGAATTTTTTCAAAATATCTAACACATTAAAGGCTTTTAGGCATACGTTCCAAATCCATCCTCTCTATCTCATACGTTTCTCCGTACTCTTGCTTTAGTTCTATGAATTTTTGGAATCTACGTACCAACGATGCTTTGAATATGGTAATCACAAGGCGTATTTACCTGATCTGTGGTTCCTGAATGTATTTTCGCTATTTGAACTTCCAGCTTTAGCTCCGGTACTGTTACTTTTCTTTCGAATATGGTCGTTGTTCACGGTGGTAATGGTTCAAGATTCATATTTGACAGTACACAAATATACGGTTCAAATTTATGAATGACTGGAGTTTTTTTATTATCCCGTTAGCTGAGGTTATCACTAATCTGAGATACTCGATTGGCCACGAAGAATTTCTTTCAGGCTTGGCGATGTCTTGATGGTGGAGACAGTCCTTGAAGTGAAGCACGAACAAATCCATGTAGCTCTAATTATTGAGGTGGACTTTTGTGTTTTAGATTCTAGTGGCTTATCATCACCACATTGTGCATCAGCTCTCAAGGTTTGTAACGCCTAGCTTCACTCGGCGCTCCAAGTTAGAGTTGGTTTAACACCCCTGCGCTGCATTTAGATTTTTTTTTTGTTATATATTATTATAAATTTACAAGTATATACATAATCATATATTGTAGTAAATAACAACAAAAGCGCGGGAAAATCAGGTTGTAGGGGAACGTATACTAGATTGTCCCGTTCCAAATTAGTTGGTGGGGAATGCTATTGTTGACATGGGTATATAAAGCAAAATTTTTTTTGAGTCGAGAGAGACGTTTTAAAAAAATATGACTATAGTGGAAGTAAATTCTTAAAAAAAAAATAAATAAAAATAAAAAGGAAAAATATAACCAATTAATTTTTTGTTAACAGTTGTAAATTAATCTAATTTTTTAATACTAATCTATCTATTTTGAAAATACTAGTGATTAAATATAAATTAGAATTAAAGTAAAAAGTATAAAAAAAAAACAAAAAAAACAAACTATTGTTGTAATTAAAATAATAAGCGCAACATTAAAAAGAAAAAAAATCAACCAAGAAACTATATTCTATCTGAATTGGTGGTGTTTATTAACCAAAATTATTTAGTGGCGGAAATCCATACAAACTTTCATTATATAATATTTGTGTTTGCGACGCTTTAGTTGATGGCGTGGTTTCAATTTAATCGTACCGTTAAACAATACCATCGTGAAAATAGTAAGAATTTTTGTGAACTTTAAATATTGCTGTGAAAAGTGTTGTAGTACTAATTAAATCAGTACACTAATAATATAGTTAAGATATATTCAAATTTAATTTATCTACTTAGTGCTATAAGACTAACTAAATTATAATCTAAAAATAAAAATAAACTATATAAAAACTATAAGTGCACAGTGTACAGTTTAGTGTCTGTAAACTTAAAATAATACTATAAAAATCTGTGAACATAAAGTATTAATATATTATACTAGTGTATGAACGTTACAAAGTGTATACAGATGTATATAGATATCTACAAACAGTTTATATACTTATATACGGATAAATACCGTAAAACCAAAATTAAATAAAAAAAAATTTTTGTCATCATTCAACTTTACTTCATTCAACGTACAATTGCTTTTAAGTTAAGACTTTTTATTATACTTTTTTTTATATATATATTATATTAAATTTTTAATTTTAGTTTATTACATATCAGATTACTCTTATAATTACCTTCTTTTTTTTTAAATATCTCAACCTAATACATAATACATGCTTGTATGATTTTTATGGTACTTATACGACTAATTTGATATATGATCTATTACTTTTCTATAAATTATATAACTAATATTTTTTTTTGGTGACTAATGGGGTATTTATAAGAATTTCCTTTTTATTTATATATATTTCTTGAAAACTTTTCATATTTTATTAACTTTCATTTATATAAATTTATTTGCTTTAAATAATAAATTTACTATTGTGTGAGTTAGTTAGCTTAAACCATCTCTCTTTTATTATTTTTTGCAATTACGGATTTTCTTCTCTTGAGTTTCGAAATTTATCGTTTTTCAGTATGAGAAGCTAATAGCTTTTAACAATAGGATGAAGGGTAGTGTGATTTCGTAGTCTTCGAGGTGAGTTGATCCGTTGCCTTGGTCCTTCCTTCTATGTGTTCTGTTTGTACCCTAGTTTTCCTTCCTAATGTGGTCAAGCAAGCATTTTTTGTATCTTCAGCAAACCCCACCCAAATCCCTGAGCCTTAGCCGGCAATACAGACCACGCTGAAGCTCTACAAAAATGATAAACAATTTCAGTAACGACGGCATTTTTTGTCTGGAAACTGTTTTACAGTTTCCAGCTGTTCATGCCACCCAAGTTCGTTACAGATGGCGCCCAAGTGGAGTAATTAGCTTCCTTTCTTTCATTATATCCTTTATTAATTTCTTATAAATTTTTTTTGTATACACCTTCATTTTCCCAAGAGCGCAGCTGCATCCAGAGTTTGACTCTGTAGAATCAGTTGTTATAATAATTTCAAATCAATTTTCATTATTCAAACATTTTTTTTTCTCTCAGTTTTGTTTTAGGCTTTGATAACTCAATGAAATCGCAATCGCGTTAATTCCATTCATGTGAATGTTGATTTTAATGTTTGTCTTGTGGTTTCATCGGTCATCAAAGCCCTTTCTTTTCATATTTTCGCAATGACTTCCACTTAAAGTGTTGATTTCATTGTTAATTAAAATATATGACAAATGACATAAATAAGATTGTCTTGCGTTGCAAATGCATCCGATTACCGAAAAGTTTTCGTAGACTCATTAGTCAAATCGTTCAAGGCTTTCTGTTCTGACCAATTCATAATCTGGCGCAATTGCTTCCAATATTTTTATATGATATTGTTGATTCGATTGTTAGCTTCCAGATTCCGTTTTACCTAATCCAATTCCTCCCAGGGCACGGATCAAAACATAACCAAAAACAATCTACCGGGAAGACTGTGATCTCATCTTACCTACTTCATCCTATATTATATGAATTATTACAATATTTGTTTGTTTATTAATTTTTAACAAAAATCATCCTCCTATACAAAAATTATATCAGGGATTAATTTAATTTTTTTGATTAAGGGTTTATATATTTTTTTTTTTTCTTTATTTTTATGAGTTCAGATCGTCGAGCTTGGGATTTGCCTCCAGGTCCACTTCGATCTTCGGTGTGGGATTCAAATCCAAGTATTGGGAATTTGAGACCGAATTCTTGGAGTCCTTTGTTCGTTCAGAATAATCCTCAGCCAAGGACGCACGGGGTGGTCTTTTGGTTGATTATTGTCATCTGATTTTTTTATTTTTTTTGAGTTACACATGTAAATTAGCATACATTTGCGTTGTTCCAAGTTTTATTATTAAATTTTGTATTTTTTTGAGTATTTGTAAATTAGCATAAATTTGCGATACATTTAGAATTTTTTTTACATTTTGTCGGTCCAAAGTATCATGGATTACAAGGTACAGGTCTGCCATCTGGAGATGGACGAGTTTGCGGTGGAGTGTGAGGTTCGACGAATCAAGGGTTTGATGACGGTGCAACTTGCCAACTTGGAGAAGGCGTTGGCCGCAGAACGAACGGATCATAATGTGATGCCAAAAAAACCGCATGTCGCCGCCTACAAGGCACCGAGTCGAGAAATAAGTCACTGCGCTAACAAATTGAAGGCCTTACAGTCGGCTCTACAAGGGGACTTGGTTGCGCAACCAGATGTTGAGAAGATGAACGCATGGGAATCTGGACTAGCGCATGTCTACAACCGAATAAATCGAATTAAAACATCAAAGTCAGTGAAGGAGGCCGCGAACAATCTAATGCAAGCTTGTGTGACGATGGCTGATGTGGCCAACAAATTTAAATCGGGAGAAGCCTCTGGAGATGAGTCAATGACCTCTCTAGAAACCGTGAAGATCAATCCCGGTATCGTAGAAGACATTGGAGATGAAGGCGCCGCGAGCACATCGGATGCTGCTCCCCCAAAATCTGTCGAGCAAGTGGACCCGGCGAAACCACAAGTGACCTTTCAAGACGTACCAGCATCTCAACTACCTCCGCGTACTCGTTTAGCTCCAGGGATGCAGACCGACGTAGTAAGCCCACCATTGCAAGTTCTCAGAGACCAGGTCAATCGCGAACTTTATTATGGCCCAGAGCCACAGCACAACAGTACCATTGATTATAGTGGTCATCGCGTGGACACTCGTCATCCGACGGCCAATCCTGACCTCCCTTATCCTTCTTATTCCTATCCTCCTCATTCGCATGTAGAGCGACGGCCGCTCTCTCGAAGTGGCATAATGTATAGTGAATCAGCATCGGGTATTACGATCGATATGTTTATTTTCCAGTTGGACACAATATCATTGTCCATGGGGTTGTCCGCTGACATATTACTTGCCGAATTGCATACCATCCTGAAAGACGTGGCGTTGCAATGGTATTGGACGTATCGTAAACACCATCCAAGAGCAACATGGTTTGAGTTGCGACAGGATCTAATTGATCGATTCCAAGATCGGAGGTCCGAATATGAAATCAGGCGGATAGTCGAAGCCCGAAAACAAGCCTACAATGAGAGCTTTCTAGAGTTCTATAATCATATCTGGACTCTCACGCTACAATGCCGCACACCCTATAGTGACGAACAGCTCATTCAACTTTTAATGAGAAATATGAAGCCTCCATTGCAGTACCATTTGACAGACCGCAACTTCTACAACATCAACGAGTTAATCAAGAGTTGCACTGCCTGGGAGGAATCTTTCCGACGTTTTAGGACACCATGGGACCCTCCAGCTTATTCTCGACGTGCGGTCAATGAGCTATCAAGAGGTTTCAATGATGATTTAGAGGAGTATGACTCATATGAGAAGCACCCTCAAACTGATTTTCCTCAGGATAGATCAGTATCCGCGTTACATCAAGAGAGCGGGGTTTCCCATGTGACACCGAGACGTTCGGAGGGACAAGTTCCAGCAGTAGGTCCTCGTTCACCAACCAACCAACAATTCAATAGAGAAACCAATCCTAACAGTTCAACCGTCAGATGTTTCAATTGCGATGACCTCGGGCATACCTTCTTTGAGTGTCGTTTAGCTCCGATGGGATTGTTTTGCTATCGGTGTGGTAGGAAAGGGACCATAACACCAAGATGTCCGATGTGTGCAGAGAATCGTAGAAATCAAGATAGGGACCGGAATCAGGGTTATAAATCGGAAAACCGGAAAAGTGGTTCATGGAGAACTGGGGGGACAGTACCACTAACAGCATCGCAACCCAGACAAAATCAAGAGGATGCGCCAGCAATACGGATCGGGAGCTTCGCCGACAGTCGGGGACTACAACGACCAACTTAATATAGATGATCACACTTCAGCAGTTTCCTTCCCTTTGAGTAAATTCCCTCCTCTTTCCCATCCTACTTCCCTTTCTTCCATTTCCTCCTCTTCGTCGGATAGATCAAATTTAAGTAATCAGTCGTATTTTAATTTTCGGTTAACGCGTTCGAAAAAGTATTGGAGTAAGCGTAAATGTATGCGGAATGACGTGGTTTCCTCCGTGCTATGTTCGGAGTTCGGTGATACTCGACCTTACGTCCATGTACTTATCAACAACATGCCTTTTAAAGGTTTACTGGACAGTGGGGCGAGTGTCAGCGTTCTTGGGCGTGGTTCGGAGAAAATCATGTCAAACCCTTTAATTAAGTTTCACAAATTTCCGTCGTTTATTCAAACTGCTAGCGGTCAGAGTCAGCAAGTCTTCGGTTATGTCCGAGCAAACGTCGAGTTTAACGGAATGACACACGATATAACGTTCTACGTAGTACCATCTTTAGAACAGCCGTTATATCTCGGTATCGATTTTTGGAATCGTTTTGGAATCATACCGAAAGTTGCTGCTATGGATATCTCCGATGAATTGTGTGACTCTGATGACGCTCCTAAATTCCATACTCTTTCGCGTCATGATCAACAAACCTTAGATTGTATTCGAGAATGTTTTCCTTCGAGTGACAAATTGGGTCTGGGTAAAACATCACTGATTACCCATTGTATCGATATTGGTTCAGCTAAACCTGTTAAACAGCGGTTCTATTCGGTGTCTCCAGCTATCCAAAAACTCATGTATGCAGAGTTGGATAGGATGTTGGCTTTGGGTGTCGTCGAGGAGTCACAAAGTTCCTGGTGTTCTCCGATCGCGGTGGTGCGTAGGGCCAATGGCAAAATTCGTCTGTGCTTAGATGCTAGAGAATTGAACAAGGTCACCGTCAAGGATGCGTACCCGTTGCCCATCATCAACGGATTGTTGGGTCGTTTGGGACAAACCAGATTTATTTCCGCGATAGATTTAAAAGATGCCTTCTGGCAAGTTCCACTCGATCCATCATCCCGCGATAAGACAGCGTTTGCGGTTCCGGGACGGCCCTTGTATCAGTTCAAGGTAATGCCTTTTGGTTTATGCAACGGGCCACAGACGCTTTGTCGCTTGATGCACCGCGTGATTCCGCACCAGTTACACGACCAGGTCTTTGTATACCTCGATGATCTCTTGGTCACCTCCTCCACTCTGGCAGAACATTTTGAGCTGTTGAGAAAGGTTGCCGGATATTTAAAAGCTGCTGGGTTGACGATTAATTTGGGCAAAAGTAAGTTCGTGTTGAGGGAAGTTAAGTATTTAGGCTATATAGTTGGTGATGGTTGCCTCCGCACAAACCCAGACAAATGTAAAGCTATCCTGGAGTACCCTGTGCCTACAACTTCAAAAGGGATTAGACGTTTTCTGGGAATGTGTGGGTGGTATCGCCGCTTTATACCAAACTTCGCGTCATTAGCTTCTCCTCTCACTGATCTTATTGGCAAATCCCCTAAAATTCGTTGGTCTCCTGCTACTGATTCATCCTTTAACGCCTTGAAAACTGCGTTAGCTACTGCTCCCGTATTAGCTCATCCGGATTATAGTAAGCCCTTCTTCATACAGTGCGATGCAAATGCTGTTGGGGTTGGTAGTGTACTGTTCCAAACGGACACTGAGGGAGTTGAACGGCCAATTGAGTTTTATTCGCACAAACTCAATTCGGCGCAGCGAAACTACTCAGTGACTGAACTGGAGTGCTACTCTGCTGTCCTCAGCGTGCGTAAGTTTCGGCCGTATGTGGAGGGGTATCCTTTTGTCATCTACACGGATCATGCCAGTTTGCGCTGGTTGATGACACAAAAGGATCTGTCAGGACGGTTGGCACGTTGGAGCATAAAACTTCAAGCCTTTGATTTTCAGATTGGATACCGAAAAGGATCCGTTAATATTGTACCTGATGCGTTGTCTCGAGCTTTTTATGATGAAACCTCTCCTTGTGAGGATGATTCCAAAAGTAAGAACAAGCCTGATCTTGGAATTCGATCTGGAGATCAAAGTGCCGTACTTCAAGGAGGTGAATCAGTGGAGGCCTTATCCTCTTTACCTCCCTCGTCTTTAGCCGTACCCGTCCTCCACATCGATATCAACTCTTCTGCGTTTAAAGATCCGGATTATTTAGACCAAATCGAACAGATTCGTCGATTACCTACTTCTGCTCACAACTTTAAAATCCAGGATGACAAACTTCTAATCTCACCTTCATATGGACTTAAATACTTAGATACAGATGTTTCAAGTTGGAAGTTAGTGGTCCCGGATTCCATGACTCCTGATCTGATCGAACAGGCTCACCGTCCTCCAACTTCAGCACATTTGGGCGGTAGCAAAACCCTTGAAAGATTACAGCGTCAATTTTACTGGCCTCAGATGGCAAATCAAGTAAAGCGGTACATTGCTGACTGTTCCGAATGTAAAATGAATAAGGCGGTGAACTTTTCGACCAAACCAGCCATGGGATCTCCTGTTGTGTCCACTAGACCCTTCCAAAAACTATTTGTTGACTTCCTAGGGCCATATCCACGGTCTAGTCGTGGTAATACCTGCATCGTTATCATCTTGGATCACTTCTCTAAGTTCGTTGTTGTGAAACCTCTGCGAGAAGCCTCTGCCGCCTTATTGTGTCGATTCTTAGAGGATGAAATCTTTTTGATGTTTTCAATCCCTGAGGTCATAACATCCGATAATGGTAAACAATTTACTTCCAACCTGTTTAAGGAATTGTTGGCGAAGTATGGTGTATCGCATGTTCGCACACCGGTGTATTCTCCGCAGAGTAATGCCTCCGAACGCGTCAATAGGACTATACTTGCAAGCATACGCGCATATGTCTCTGATCACGAACATAATAAGTGGGACCAACATTTGCCAGAGATAGCAGCTGCGTTACGCAATGCTATTCATGACACACTACACTATTCCCCTCATTATGTCGTGTTCGGTCAACATATGTCGCTGCATGGCTCGGACTACGCGCTAAGAAGATTACTCGATGAACATGATCCCAGTGAAGTCCAGGTATGGGCCAAACCAGATCGAGTAAATCTTCTTAAAGAACGAATAATACATTACCTGAAAGTTGCACACGAGAAGGGAGCACAACGGTACAATTTGCGTAGCAATCAGCGTGTTTTTCGAATTGGTCAACCTATCTTTGTTAGATCTTTTGCATTAAGCGACGCGTCGAGTAAATTCTCCGCTAAATTCGCGTGTAAATTTAAACCAGCAATTATCTTGAACAAAGTGGGTCAAGTCGCCTATGCCGTACAAGATCTAAACGGCAAACCATTGGGAACATTTCATGTAAAGGATATTCGGTCGTAAACGAAAACGCAACTATGTTCACATCCTCGGTCGATCGCGTTCAACTTATATACAATCCTTTTTTGATTTTCGTTTTGTTTAGTTGAGGTATTTTAGGCCCGGCTTTTGAGACATCTCCTGGGTGTGAGTCGTCCCCACGTTTTGTAACGCCTAGCTTCACTCGGCGCTCCAAGTTAGAGTTGGTTTAACACCCCTGCGCTGCATTTAGATTTTTTTTTTGTTATATATTATTATAAATTTACAAGTATATACATAATCATATATTGTAGTAAATAACAACAAAAGCGCGGGAAAATCAGGTTGTAGGGGAACGTATACTAGATTGTCCCGTTCCAAATTAGTTGGTGGGGAATGCTATTGTTGACATGGGTATATAAAGCAAAATTTTTTTTGAGTCGAGAGAGACGTTTTAAAAAAATATGACTATAGTGGAAGTAAATTCTTAAAAAAAAAATAAATAAAAATAAAAAGGAAAAATATAACCAATTAATTTTTTGTTAACAGTTGTAAATTAATCTAATTTTTTAATACTAATCTATCTATTTTGAAAATACTAGTGATTAAATATAAATTAGAATTAAAGTAAAAAGTATAAAAAAAAAACAAAAAAAACAAACTATTGTTGTAATTAAAATAATAAGCGCAACATTAAAAAGAAAAAAAATCAACCAAGAAACTATATTCTATCTGAATTGGTGGTGTTTATTAACCAAAATTATTTAGTGGCGGAAATCCATACAAACTTTCATTATATAATATTTGTGTTTGCGACGCTTTAGTTGATGGCGTGGTTTCAATTTAATCGTACCGTTAAACAATACCATCGTGAAAATAGTAAGAATTTTTGTGAACTTTAAATATTGCTGTGAAAAGTGTTGTAGTACTAATTAAATCAGTACACTAATAATATAGTTAAGATATATTCAAATTTAATTTATCTACTTAGTGCTATAAGACTAACTAAATTATAATCTAAAAATAAAAATAAACTATATAAAAACTATAAGTGCACAGTGTACAGTTTAGTGTCTGTAAACTTAAAATAATACTATAAAAATCTGTGAACATAAAGTATTAATATATTATACTAGTGTATGAACGTTACAAAGTGTATACAGATGTATATAGATATCTACAAACAGTTTATATACTTATATACGGATAAATACCGTAAAACCAAAATTAAATAAAAAAAAATTTTTGTCATCATTCAACTTTACTTCATTCAACGTACAATTGCTTTTAAGTTAAGACTTTTTATTATACTTTTTTTTATATATATATTATATTAAATTTTTAATTTTAGTTTATTACATATCAGATTACTCTTATAATTACCTTCTTTTTTTTTAAATATCTCAACCTAATACATAATACATGCTTGTATGATTTTTATGGTACTTATACGACTAATTTGATATATGATCTATTACTTTTCTATAAATTATATAACTAATATTTTTTTTTGGTGACTAATGGGGTATTTATAAGAATTTCGTTAGTTAGCTTAAACCATCTCTCTTTTATTATTTTTTGCAATTACGGATTTTCTTCTCTTGAGTTTCGAAATTTATCGTTTTTCAGTATGAGAAGCTAATAGCTTTTAACAATAGGATGAAGGGTAGTGTGATTTCGTAGTCTTCGAGGTGAGTTGATCCGTTGCCTTGGTCCTTCCTTCTATGTGTTCTGTTTGTACCCTAGTTTTCCTTCCTAATGTGGTCAAGCAAGCATTTTTTGTATCTTCAGCAAACCCCACCCAAATCCCTGAGCCTTAGCCGGCAATACAGACCACGCTGAAGCTCTACAAAAATGATAAACAATTTCAGTAACGACGGCATTTTTTGTCTGGAAACTGTTTTACAGTTTCCAGCTGTTCATGCCACCCAAGTTCGTTACAGGTTTCCGGCATTAACAGCTTATGGCTGCTATTACTCCGACTTGTATACTTCTTTCCAGACTTGTACGAAAACATCCATCGTATTGCTTTGCAGCGACCAAATCATGATCACTGCCTAGGTTGCTGACCGCGATATGTTCTCACAGTTCTTTTGTAACAACCACGTGGTCAATTTGGCCACGAGAAGTTTTTCGATTATGTGTCCATGTTTCTTAATGTATATGTTTGTGTGGGAAGTACATCATTATCTCACCATTATCGGTCACAGTATGGAGTCAGGAGTATAGACCTATGTTTCCACATAATTAGAACCAAACATTCATTTTTTTGAAAAAACTGTTGGATCAGTATATAGTTTCAGGTATCACGGAAACCCTCAAGCTCACGGGACTCCCTCATATACTAACGGTATATACAGTCAGTGAGTTTTGGAAAGATTATGGGAAATCGGAGAATTTGAGGATGTTCTATAGTAAATTTCAAGGTACGTAGCATCACGTCGTAAATTGACGATACGTACAGCAAAATAATAATTGGCGGAACCTAAGATGTACGTTATATATGGAACGAAAATTCGTATTAATCCAACATCAAAAGCGGAAGATGTCAAATTTTTGCGACATTATATATCAAAAACGACTTTAAACTGGATCGTATGCACCGAATTACAAATGAAGAACTATCTGGAGGTAAAAACTATTATACCACACCATGTATATACTGATCCAACCATTCTATTCCATGACACGTTTCGTGTTGTGATGTATATGGTTTTTAGTACATTCAAAAGCTTTTACTCTGACTTCTTCTACTCTGAAGCGGCTGCCGACGAATAAGAAATTTGTATATTTCCATCATTTTGATTCCACGCATCCCGCTTCTGTTATTTTAAGTGGCGTACCATGATTGCGATCAATTATCAGAGCCGTTCTTTCTTCTAGGCTGTTGTCGCAGGTTTTTGGTATTCTGATCCTTCTTTGACGAAATTTCAATGAATATTACAACAGCATAGAGCCCAAATATTAAAACAAACGACCAATAAACCATCGAAAACCGCCTGTCACTTGGGGCACGTTTAAATCGGATTTAATACGTTACGGCTGAACATTTTTTTATCAAGTTTATCTAAAGTAAAACCCATATATAAGATTTACATTTTTCTTCCTGCAGCAAACATCTATGTGCTCATCACTGGTATTCAAATATTTAACATCGATCGTGTATTCAACATTTGGTTTCAAAATAATAAAATCACCAAGATTGATTAGTATTTGGATGCAGCGTCGAAAACTTGATTGTTTGAACACAATTTTCTGAAATTCGTTAGATATGACATCTTTTGCCGTTTGGTTTGAAACAGAAAAATTAGTTTCAAATACAGCGTCACAATTGAATGTTCTAAAATCGTATTTTGGCTCGTAGTTAGTTCTGCGTTTTGATGCCATAAATCGTTTACATTCTCCCTCCCAAATAAGATCGGCATCCCAATTGACATTTCAACTTCCGTCACACCTTTTTGGATTTCACCAAAGTGTAAACTTTTACAGCATTCGGATGGAGTGTGGAAAATTTTGCGTTCTTGATCTTGATTTAGCGGCGCAATAAACGGGCATACAATAGGTATACTAATTTACTGATATATAGTTGTTGATTATCTGTAGATATAGCTGATCCATTGTATAATTAACCGTTACTAAAGGACATCTCACATTCTCGTATTCTGTTTGTTTAAATGCGGTCAAACACGGAAAAGTCTGTAGAATGGGTGTGAGTACGTATATGTGAAATGTACCCTAATGATAATAAACAGTTTTTAAAGGCCATTACTAACCTCTTACTGTGTGAACAATTCGGCTAAAACGGTCTCGACCCTGAGCTTGATCTTCATACTGCCTTAGACAATCTGAAGAAGCCAAGTCATCCTCTACACCGTGGAACCATAGTCGCTTGGAACAACCTCTGCGCCTACCAGATGTTGGCTCTCCTTCCCGAGATCGCTGCACAATTCGTTCTGGATCAGCACTCAAAACATGAACAAGCCAGCCTTCTCGCTGAGAACTTATTTCATCTATAATATGGGGTATCTACATCGAATCTTTGATCTCGATATTGTACAGAGCTCGGTTAGTACCATCTATTTCGCGTTTTGAGCCGTAAGTCACCCCCGCTTGATTCTTCTTTCAAATTTATAAGGAGCCATATCTTTTACACTCATACAGAAGAACGGGTCTGATCAACGCTTTGTAAAACTTCAGCTCCACGGCAGGTGATAGGTGTTTAGATTTTTGAAGTGGCCTTAGAGGATACAAAGCACGGCTGCCAGTTGCCAGCCACACTTTAGTATCTTCACACACATTGTTATCGAGACTGATAGGGGAGCCCAATTATTTGAACCTCCTCACTACCTCAAAGGTGTAGTATAACCACTACTAAAATCTGGTGTGCCATTGTTCCTATGATCAGAGATGGTCTCTTGGTTTGGACTGATTGATCTGGAGCTCAACAGAAGACGATATAAGATATTGCGCTGAGGTGGTTCAGGTTTACGAAAGATGTACTCCAACATGAAATTAAAGAGTATCGGAGACAAAGCATATCCCTGCCAAACATCCGAGTTAACTGCGAAAATTCTCGATAGCCAGTCCCCAACTTAAATACTGCAGGGAAAATTTCAACCCATCTCGATTGATCGAGTCGTAGGGCTGCCGGAAATCCAGGAACACCTGATGTACAGAGATTGTCCACCCATAATATTTAGATAGAATCATCCGCAGTGAAAATGCCTGATCAGTGAGCATATCGCGGCCACTTTTAACTCATCAGGCATAACTTCGGTTCACCATACTAATCGAATATGGTCAAAAAGACCGTTTCATGAAGAGCAACGAGTTCCAGCCGATACTTCTTCATGCATGTCATTAGTCCCTCTAACGCTTCTGGTTTTCTAAGTGATAGCACGTTCCACGTGCCAATCCCAATTCTCGTGTCCGGGTACTTGAGGGGAGTACATTATAAACAGATTGTTTTTTACGGATGCGGGTCATCAGCCTAGCGATCCAACCATTTAATCGCTTCCTACGACAAGCAAAATAACCGTGGTGGTATTTTTGGAAATCTTGTTCGCGCAATTTAGGGTTTTGAGACATCTAAGTGCTACCCGATCAAAGCGGTCACAATAAAAATAATCCTAAACCACTAAATACCATCAGCTGTAAGAAGATATACACAAAACAGCCATATAATACAAATTCGTTTGGATCGTTTTGAGTTCATGCACATCTATGCGAAACGCAGCTCACACCTTTCAGCGTTTCATGCGCCGACAAAATCGTCAATTAATTGAATTTAGTGTTTGCCTACCTATCGATGATATTCTGGTTCGATCGATGATAGTCGCAATCCCAGTTTGATTTTAATAAATCCTAAACGTGTGTATTCGGGGCAACATCGCAGAGTTGTTTTAGTCTCTTTCTTCGCAAGGGAGAATCTTGGTTATATATCAACGTTTTCTTAAACCAAACGCGTAGCGCTTTATCGGAACGGTTAATCACTATCACCGATCTCTCCACTGCCCTTTTTTAATTCTCTTTATTCCCTATTCTTTGCCGTATAGTGGATTTTTCTCTCGGTTAATGACTTGCTCCGTGTGACTATCGTGTGAGATTCACCCTCTCGAGGTGGTTTATGTATAGAACTTAAATAGTTTATCAACCTGGAATTATGGGAGACCCACTAGCAGGGAAGATTGTAATTTGAATGAATCGTGTGGAATGTTTTTGAAATAACTGGCACCCGACAGTGTCAAGGAGAATATTAAATTCTGTTTCCATTATTTGCATCCATAAAGGCAGATGCAGCCACTTGACTGTATCGAAGGAATATTGCAACCTATAGTGTCCGCATCAGAAGACTCTGAATAAATGCGTCGTCTGTCAAATATGTATTTAGTATTAGCTAGTGCTGCTGCGATAGGTCTCTGGCCAAATCATAAAATACAAATCCAATAAGTGGTTTCTGTAATTCCACCAATTCACAAAAGTTGTTCGGCGAATTCATGAAATTCACGCGTCCAAAGTAAATCGATAATACTTCTCGAACCATTACTTGTTTTCGAGCTAAACACAGACGGTGCATAGTAATTTATGAGATTTAAATGGTTAACAATGTAGAAGGGTAAAACAACTGGACATCCTCTTCTAACTTTTAAATTATGTCTACAAAATTTTTATGACTTGCCACCTCCTCCTAACTGCTATCGAAAATTTCACCATACCAAGAGCGTGGTAAAACAATGAGTAACTCCTCCTGCTTAATCCTAACGAAACTGTAAGAACCATAAACTACGAGGACAATAAAACATCTTTGCATGTCTGTTTTATGACGGTCTATTGTCAGGCATGAACATATTCTAACTACCACAAACATAACATTTTACTACGATATAAGAATTTTTGTATATAATCCGGTTCGGTGGTCGAATGAAACCACAGTTAAGTTTCGCGCATAGCTAAATTCGTGTGTTAACAGTAAAAGTGACAAGTTTCTTTGAAATATTCCAAAAAATGAATTTTAAACTAAATTGTTCGCCACATCTGAGTATGTCTGAAATTACGAAAAAATTGTTCAACCGTAATTTCCTCTCCGACATACAATTTTGTGTGGGCGATAAAATCATTTATGCTCATTCCCTTGAGCTTATGAAGCGGAGTGTGGTGTTCGAGCGCCAATTGGAGGAAACGTTAGGCGAAAAAAAGTTAATTCCGATCACCGATTGCACGTACGAGAGTTTCCTGGAGTTCATCCGTTTCATTTACACCGACCATTGCATCATTAATGACGGCAATGGGATGGAGTTGTTGAAATTGGCAATCAAGTACCAGATAATAATTCTGGAGAATCGGATTATTAATTCATTAAGTTCGTTTAAATGGGATTTGAAATTATTTGAATACTGCGTCGTGGAAAAATACCAAATCCCACGCCATCGAACTGATCAGATAATGTCATTATATTTTGGAAAGTTTTTAACAAACGTAACATTTTCCACACTCCATCCGGATGCTGTAAACGAGATTTTACAATTTGATGAAATCGAACAAGGCATGACCGAAGTCCAAATATTCAATGCATTGGCTGGTTGGATGGTTAACTATTGCAAAGAACATGAAATGTCATTATCCCAAGGGCGGCAACGATTCGATGATCTCGTTAAGAAAATTCGCTTCCCAGTGATGTCAAGTGATGAGATACGTGAGTGTGTCAAGAAATATCCCGGATTACTAAATGAAAATGATTGTATGTCAATTGGAAAGCAGGTCTTGTTTGGGAGCGAGAATGGAAACGATTTATGGACATCAAAACGCAGAACTAACTGCGAATCAAAATACGAGTGTAGACAATTCAATCGTGACCATGTATTTGAAACTAAATTTTCTGTTTCAAACGAAACGATTTTAAATGGAATTCGGATTGCCTATGACCTGAGTTGGAACGACATCGAAATAGAAATTACGGCAAAAGATATCAAAACTAATGAATGTCAGAAAATTGTTTTTAACCAATCTGTTTTTGACTGCTATGAAGATATAATAATCAATCTTGGTGATTCAATAATTTTGAAACCAAATGTTGAATACACGATCGCTGTTAAATATTTGGAGACAACAGATGAGCATATAGAGGTATTCTGCAGAATGAAAAATGTAAATCTTACATACAATGACCCGCACAATTCCATTCAAATCATCAAGGCGGGTGACAATATGTTGGAGTTGATATTTAAGGCAACCGTCGAGTAAAGGTTATATTTGGTTATCGTTAAGTGTTCAACAATAACGTTTCAAATACAATTTTAGTAAAATAAATTATTTGTGTTGATTTATTTAATTATTGTTATAGTAATGCCATCCATTTTGCATTGATACCACGCTTTTATGGTTACAGATAAACGATCATGCATCTTAATCCATTTGAATATAGTTACGATCCTATGAGTACCTTTAATTGGGGTAATATCACATTGTATGGAATAAATTTTCTAAAATTTTACACACACGTTGACTGGGTGAGTTGATATGAGTATGAGGAGGAACTTAGTATCTCGCGATTCCAAATTCATCAGTCGATTCGTTAAGGTATTCCCGCGAAACAAAATCCTTCACACTCTAATCTTCCTGTTCGAAATGGAATTTGGGATCTCTGCAAGATTATGAATAACAATAAATTCATTTAAAAATGTAAATTAATTTCTAAGTTTTATCCGTAATTTTGGAATTAGAATTTGTAATTCGCAATTTTAAATTTTTTTACCGATAATATTCTGTAATCTTCAAATTTGATTTTACTGAATCCATCGAAATGTGAACTTTGGGAAATTCTCTAATTTGCCAATTTTGGAAACTGCATTAAAGATTCGTATTGAATGAAACATTGAAAAATCGGAAGATTGAGGTATCAGGTAGCTCCTAAGATCAAGTACCACCGCCAATTGTATTCAATTAGTTCCTACCTCACTCAGTTTTGGTAAATTTGGCAATCCACCCGCAAATGTAGCCACTACAAGAAGGTAGCCATCAACACAATGATAGCTCTAATCAAAACTATCGTAAATAAATTTCTGAGATACACAAGAACAATCTAACTATGTATTGTGGCGGTATGTAAGTTCTAATAAAAATTCAGCCATATTAGGCTTAAAAAGAGAATGGCCATATTAGGCTTAAAAAGCATGTTATGACAGTTACAAGTTCTGGAATTAACAATTTTGGTAGCATTTTTCAGACAACATCAAAATATTGCGCACCATCATATGGTCGACGCTTTAAAAAGACAAATTTGAAGAGATAAGATACCGAACAAACACACAATGTAACACTGAATCTCAAATCTCAAATAAGTGCATTGTATGTCATAGAGACTCAGCAGACTTAGCAGGAAGAAGTCAGACTTTCTAAGCGAAGAGGATTCTTGCCCCTCCAGAAACAGATTTATTGTTTAAAATTGTAACGCTAGGGGAGCACTGGAAATTCGTGCAGAAGATAATGCATCAGTTTTGTTTTATCATTGAACTTTTTCCCTTCATGACAGCGAGCTATGATTCTTAAGTTAGCAAAAACTGAACTCACCTTATTAATTGAGTCATTAGAAGCTTTAAGTGATTCTGCCGAAAGAAAATCAAGTTATTGTTGGCTAGCAACAATTCCAATTACTCTGCCCGAGTTACTGCAATACCTAAATTAAACGAAAGGTGGAAGTATCAGGGATACGGAGTTGAAACAGAAAATACTTGCCAATGGTATTTTTTTACCTTGAAACGAGTGCCGTTGTGTAGGTCGAATGTTTCAAATTTTGTTACGGAGTCACTGGGCTAACAATTGATTGCTTCGCAAATATCAACTTTTGTGCCCATTATACTGGAATTTAAGGAAAAGGTGTTAAGTACACAAATTTGACAATACCCGGTCTAGAGTTTCTGATTATAAAACAATGTCTGTTTTTTTTGATTTTGCCAAAAATCACTTCGGATGTTCCATTATGTGTAATATCATTTAACTGTTGCGTTTCACCAACAGGCATTATGTTGGCTGGTACTAATTTGTTGATTATATTAAGGTTGGTTTTGTCAGACGAGTGTGACTAATTGGTCGTTGAGAAAAGTTAGATACCCTCGTGTTCATACGTCAATTATTGTTGTTCAAACCTAAACCAACATGTTGAACGTCTCTTTCAGGCTGAAGAATCCTATGAACAATTATTCCATCGAAGAGAAAGCATACACTATTCAAAGCATGCGTTAGACGAAATTTTGAGGGACTCCGACTAAAGATATTATTGTAGTATTGAAAGTATAGTATTGAAATGAATCTCAATCTGCTGTTAAGCAAGTTTTATGTTTATAGAAAGGAAGTAAGAAACAATCGCCGAATCGAAATCGCAAAGTTCTACAACCAAGGTGCGAGTTGTTCTCAATGCCTCAGATAAGACAACTATATATTAGATGACCATCCGCAACATAACATGTATATGCAATGCTAATTCGATTCCGCACATTTCTATGATTTACCGCCATCTTATTCCCGAATCAGACCGATCTCTACTACAGAACGTTGTCTAGATATTAGTTAGAGACTGTGACTTATGGTACATGACAAGTGGGCCGATGATGGCTATTCAAAACTTGTCCAGATGACTTTTATGTTGATGGCCTCAGACGCAAGTACCATTCATGAATCTCCTATATTTGTGATAAAAGATTTGATTGAATTCTTGCCAAAAGGTGGTTTCGAATTACGGGAATGGGCCAAAAATGTATGGTGGGCTTCAAACTTCATCATTATCACTGTACTGGCGTGAATTAGAATTTTGTCTATGGCGTGTTGAGTCTGTCTCCAATTAATAGTATTTCAAGGCTTATATAGTCGGTCTCGATGATATCTCTGAGGAGAAAGCTGCACCGGAGGCATCAATACTGATGCGAAGTGTTCCATTCTCTATTGGATCAGCCAGAAGAGTGGTTTGAGTGAGAACAACTTTAGTTCAGTTAAAACCAGCTTCTCACTTGGGTGGTCATCAAAATGCATTCTTCTTAATCATATTTCCAAGATTACCTGATATTACTGAGTATTGAAGCAAGACGTTCGGCTTATCAAGGAATGAGGCGATGGTAATAGTTAACCATGCTCCCGAAACGCTACAATTACCTGCTAGAATTCATTGCCTCGATTCACCTACGAGATCTGCGTTGGACAAAATGGTGCATTCTTAAAGGTTACTTGGTACCGTAATTCCTAATTGGAGATAAGGTCGCCAATCGTTGCTGTCGCGCTTTGTTACTATATAGGTACCGCATCCGTTGAAATATTAATATCAACTGTCCTCACTGTTTGGAACGACGAAAACGTATGCACCAGTGTCGATGAGAAAACTGAGTTTGGTTATGCGACAGTTAATAGTTAAGCGATGATTGTGACATGTCCCATCGGTCGTCTCATTTTCTTTGGGGCGATTTAGTTTTCCGACGGGCTTTTGATATGTGTGGAAGTTTTTTGTCCAAACAAACACCCTTCATATCTTCTAGCGTTACCGGCGAAATTTACCGGCATAGCCGATATCCACTATAAAAGTTTATGTGAACTACTACCTGATCCAGAGCGCTGTTGAGATCGTATGTTAGCTAGTGAAATCTCTATAGTGGACCCAACCAGAGAGGTTTCAATAATTGGGAGTTTACTGCTGTAGAAAAATCGTCTGTTTTTTCGAGGTGGCGGTAGAATTCTGAAAAGGTGAAATCACCCATTTTTGTATATTTAAGATGGTATGTGATTCTACACCGTGTTCTGAAATTGATTGCCTCTTGTTGAAATTGTTGAAATCGGGGGGTTTACCGAGTAGACCGCCTACTGAATCTGTTTTCGATATTTGTTATCCGTCTAACCTTAATCAATGCCTCGCGTTGTTTAAGACAGATTCTCCAGAAATATTCACTTTTATATCCAGACAGCGGCTTATAGACCTTCATATAATAAAACGATTAGTAAACGTGAAACCTGAGAGGCAAATATTTTTAATATTTTTTAGATTTTATTCCGTTCATCAAATCGAAGCAAATAAAATGGACGGGCCACCCCAAAAAAAGTTATCAAATTTAGAGGTATAATTAGCTGTCTGTACTAGAAGTTTAACATTTTATTATCGAAAGTTCAAAATTAGAAATCACGTGTTCACCATTAAATAATTTATTTGTTTAAATCAATTTCTTATCAATACAATTTTGAGTACGAGACTATTCCAATAAAACTTACTAAAGAGATAAGATTTTCATAAGAATTAAATCGCATGATGGTTAAGTTTACTATTTTGCATAACGATAGTCATGTGTCTGTGTGCTATGATACATTCTCGATCCATCCGCGTATATAGATATTTTAACAGTGAAGTATCAACTAAATTTGGCACTGTAGCAGCTCGAATATTCGACTCACCGATATTCGATTCTGCCACAAACAAAATAATTAGTGAAATTCAAATATAAACCAACTTCTTTGAATTAAGCGTTCACTAACCCCATCACATATCCATCTATCCAACCAACACTATCTAATAACCGAACCATTACTATAAAACATTTATAGTAAAACCATCGCCATCTAACAACATCACCACGAACAACAATGTTCGGTGATGCAATAATAATCCACTGCACTTAACATAAGTGCAATGTCGACCGTCGCCGGCGCATCTGTTCCCTCTCCAAAATACGACATGTATTTTGGACACGAAGGCGACGTCATACAACAAAAACAAAACAACACAATATAGTCGTCCATTACTTTTCGAACAACACACTTGACAACGCGTATTATTAATGGTGGTGAAAATTAAACATAAATTAAAGTTTTATAAATTTAATAATAAATGTAATCAAATAAAATAATAAATAGTATAGTTTATATAAATAACAAATAAATAATTATAAACTAAAACAATTAAAAATAAATGTAACATAAATGAAATTTATAAATAAATAAAATAATAATTTAATTATAATACACAAGTAATTGAAATCAAATAGTGCCGTGTTAATTAAATTGGACCCTAACAATTCCTAAAGCACATTGCACGAATAATTTAATGATGGCCAAAATTAAATTGAATATCATGTTAAGATGTTGCTCTACCTGTTGTTGGAGATTTTCATAAAAAACTAAGAAAATACTAAACTATTTCTAATGGAGTTATCCCTTCTAACCGTAGAGTTTGCTAATGGAGTTAGACGATGCGCATATGATAGCGCCTACTGGCTTCCAAAGCATCTTAATAAGAAAACTAGATGTCGAGACAAATCTAAAAGAGGTTCAAATGATGACAAGTTTTAAGAACTTCCACTCGAAAATTCCTTAACCCAAACATTACAAATTCATCTGCGTCGATCAATTCAAAGATCCTGTTAAACCGAAAAAGTCAAAAATTGTATATACTGGTCTGGGGCCAATACCATTCCTGAACATTAATCAAATACGAAACGTTTACTCAAAAATTGTGACTACCAATGTTGGACCAGCAAAGCTGAACGAAGTTTTATTTCGCACAGGTACCTCAAACTTCCATTTGGTCCATTTGGATTGTTAGACATGACAATTTATATGACATTTATATGGTATCAACTACGATCCAAAGACGAATTGTGATGAAGGAATATTCCAAAAACGTCAGCCCAATGAGAACTAACCTGCACAGTGACTTTTCGCATTGCACGATACTATGAATAGACACTGTGAGATCTGATGCAAATTTTCCTCAACTTATGTCGAACTAAATTCCAACAATATGGTTTGACATTATTTAACCGTCTTTCTTCTATCTCTATGTATTCACAGGTGACAAGTGAGGCTGTAGTCGAAGCGTATATCGAACTATGTAATTGTTGAGGAGCGATTTGATGAGGCACTCAAAGATGCTCGAAATGTTGATGAACTAATCGCATAAGATGATTTGACACCAGAAGAAATGGAACGTGATACACCATTGCTGGGGATTCCGCTAACCGTTATAGAAAGTATCGGTATGAAAGTTATGAGTAATCAGACGGGACGAAAACATAAATTTGTGGAACGGGACGATGCACCATGTGTTAATCAGGTTAAAAAGTATACGGGTCTATTCTATTGTGTGTCACAAACACACCCAAATTGTGCATGAATTGGGAGACGAACAGTAAAGTGACTGACGATCCGCATAATTTATATCTTCCTGCTATGTTCACCGGTGTATGGGCCCTCAAACCAACCTCGTATGTATAGTTACTCCGGACGGTCATGTTCTTGGCAGTTCAATATCGTATTGGGGTGAGGTTTTCATGATCACACCGATGACACGATACGCAGTCAATCTGCCACTCCTATTAAAGTGCATGAAAGATCCAGAAAGTTCAGTGGTTCAACTGGACAAGGAGATCAGCATAAACGATATTAAATTCTATTTCATGGAAAACGATGGACCGAGCGGAATGGTTCGTTCGCTTAGCTCAAAAATGCGTAAAGGTATTCGTAATGAGCAACTCAAATGGGCGCGCGACATTTCAATGTGTGCCATGCTCAAAATCGAAAAAATCGAAACGAATTACTATCAAACCGATAACGGCGAGGAAAAGAAAAATCCACGCACCGAACTACTGAAATACTTTTGATGCATGTTGGACAGTACATTTAATTTGGTGATTTTTGCGAAGGTACAGGGTATCATTAATTTGCCGGAACCACACCATCAAAAATATGTTTCGAGTCGGAAGAGCCTTAAGCAGTATTTTAAAGATTTGCTTGGCACAAAAGGCGTATTCTTGTATCCAACATTTCAAACATATAATTAATTAATGTATACTTTCTTGTTGTGAAGATAGTTCTTTGGTCGTTAAATAATAGAAGTAGTTATAGCCTTTATTGACACTTCTGTAATAGTAGATCTAGAACGTGGCATTAACGAAAGGTTTATAAAAATGTAATATGCGATATAAACTTAAAAATGTACGTACATACTTACATATATGCGTATCATCTTATTTACAAATTTTTGTAAACTGACTACTACTAATAATTCATAAACTTTTAGTTCCACCTGATATAGGCATGGAGTAAATTAAATTAAATTTCCAATAGGTATAGCAATCACGTGTCAGTTGCCAACCTTGGGGGCAATCTCTGTGGATAAAGTTTATCGAATTACCAACAATAGTATAACAATTTTTCCGTGTTGATTTACTCATTATTATTTTGAAAAATTTACGTTAATAGTTAATACCAATTTATTTTAAAAATTAAAATAATACCTTGTATGCAATTAGCTTAAAAACTATTATATATAATATTCTAGCCCGAAAATTAAGTAAAAAATATTGGCTTTCTGAAAATCATTTCTATGGCTTGATCATACAACATTGTTACATCGCAACAAAAAAATTTTTCTTTTTATGAACATTTTCATTAAATTCAACATTTTTTTTGTTGCGATGTAACAGGGGAGAAGAATTCAAAGAAGGTGACCGATGCGTTTTAAATAAATTATAATAAAAAAAGTATGAGCCTCGCGAGAACCGAACTCTGGTCCACGAAACGAAAGGCGATGACTCTACTTACTTATCCAACGGAAATCACAATCTTGGTACTGCAACACCCATCTTTTGTAGTTGCTACTTGAATAGAGAAAATTGAAAATTTTTCTGTTAAAGAGTAAAATAAATTTAAAGGAAGAACTAAATTAAAAAATGCTCGCCGTAGCCAAGGTCTCCGAATCCAAAGCCAATAACTCTACGTACTATAGACCACCGCTGCATACCAAGTGTACTGATGTACCCTTCTTTTATACTTGCCATTTGTATAGGAATTCTATTTTTATGTTTTTCACGTACCAACCTAGTTGGAACAAAATTTTACGGTTACACGATATAGAAAAAGATTTGCCGCGGGTAATTCATAATATTCTTGAACTCTTTCTGGATACTTGAGCCACCACAGAATATCAAAAGCTTCTTAAATACATCCAGCAAGACAATTTTGACCTTAGCGTTTTCTGGGAATCTATTTTCTCTGACCTCGAACTGTTCATCAACTTGTCAGTAATCAGTTACTATGGTATAGTTTCCAATCCGTATTATACGGGTCACGCATTCCTTATCACTTTGACCTCGCTGTTGTTTAGGCCTGGCACTTTAAGGGCTGACTCGACATTGGGCTTGGTTGATAACGTTGATTGTTTATTGTTAAAGTGGTCCATTTGTTTATTCCATGAACGGGTTATATAAACGATTCCCAAAAATAACATCTTGACGCCCGTCACACCCGTCAACTGGAGAAGGTGAAAGAGGCCTTAGCCACTACCTAAATTAAATTATTGAAAGAGAACCCTGAATGGGTTCCAACATTTCGACATGAAGCTTGGCACAGGGATCAAGAGAAACTGAATGCATATCCTGACTAAGAATCTCTTGAAACAGATCAGGGCGACGATTTCATATATAAATTCAATGATAGGAACTGAATGTGAATGCTTCATTTGTATGGGTCACATAAAAGCTCAGTCAGTTTGTCATTTAACAAAACCACGCAACATAAAAGCTCATTCAAAAAAAACTATTAATTCCTGCAGACACTCTCCAATCGTTTACGCTGTTATTTGTTGAAATTTTACATGTAACTTTACACAAAACCTCATTCCCAGTCCAAAAAGTTAACAAAATTTACATTTTTGGTAAAGTTTTAGAAAATTCAAATCATACACCAGTTGCATTATCAAAAGCTTGTCACAGCTTTATCCTAATATTCAAAAGCGAAATTGACGTGCTTTTATTTGGAAATTGATAGCTTTTGATGATACAGGGATGTCCTTTCGAACTTGAGCTTTCAAACTTTTAAATTATTTACTTGTTCGAATAAAAGTTTTGAACTTAAAATAATATTACAAAGCTTCTTAGAAAGCTAAAACAAATTTTGAAGTTGTCGCATATTTTAAAATATATTTAAATTGCGGCCGAGTGCTCCAGATTGGTAAATTATTCTTAATTTTTATATTACGTCTCCCAACTTCCTAAATTCGGTGTAGTGCTTTAAACTGATCTCTGAAATTCTTTGAAAATTTATATAAATATGAATGATGCGTTAATATTTTGGAAAGCTCGAATGGGTATGATTTTTAAAAGCTCTTCCATAAACGACTTCTACAATAGAACATACGCAACTTCTTATCAAAACTTACGACTTAATTAGTTAAGGACTCCTAAAAGCTAACAAACTGTTGATTCTAAAAATCCTATTTTACGTTTTTTGACTACCCAAAAGCTTTTTATTACGAAACACTTATTTTTTAAAGTTATTGAATGATAATTTAAAAACTCTGTTTCCACATGAAAACTGTTATACTAAATTATAGAATTAAAAAGCTTTCAAGTGTAGACAAATGAACAAATAAATACAAATTTTTATAGTTGATGCATTAGAGTTCGAACTGGAGCTAGAATCAAACTAAACATTGGACCTTTTAAAATTAGCTATGAAATTGTAGATCGTTTTAGGGCAGCAAAACATATCTTGGTCCCTTGGGAAATCTGCGAAAGTTAAGCTTTCAAGAACAGATAATTATAAACGAGGCCTTATACAATCCAAGGAAGGAATCGAAACGAATTACTATCAGACCGATAACGGCGAGGAAAAGAAAAATCCACGCACCGAACTACTGAAATACTTTTGCTGCATGTTGGACAGTACATTTAATTCGGTGATTTTTGCGAAGCTACAGGGTATCATTAATTTGCCGGAATCACACCATCAAAAGTGTGTTGAAATTCGGAAGAGCCTTTAGCAGCATTTTAAAGATTTGCTTGGCACAAATGGCGTATTCTTGTATCCAACATCGGCGCATCGTCATTATCAAATATAACATAAAATTGTAGACGCATCGTATATGATGGTGTTCAATACGCTCGGGCTACCGGTTACGAATTTTATGATTGGATTGGACAAGCATAAAATGCCAATCGGGATACAGGTACCTACAGAGTTTAATCAGTAATCCGTTAAAAACTATTTATTAGTAAAAATTATTTCAATTTATAGGCCGTGGCCAATCCTGGACATGATCACCACGCATTGGCGGTTGCCAAAGAAATTGAGAAATAACTTTCTAAAATAATAGATAATTTCATTTTTTTTGTGTTGTTAATAAATTTCGTAGCTAGTTAAAATAAGAGAAGTTGTATGTGCAGGATATGACGTAAAATAATAGTATATGTTTACCTATACAACACTAAAAACTAATTTCTAAACAAACTCTGTGGGCTAAATGCGTATTTGCATTTGTAATTAGTATGTGTAGTCATAAACCAGGAACTGTGATTCATTTAAAATTAATAATTATAAATAAATCTTCATAAATAAAAAAAAATAGTTTTGGCTTAATTAATTCAATCAAAATCGGTTGCATTTTGCATACAAACCGAATTGCCTGACATCTAGTAGTACGCTATGAAACATATTTTCTCGCCTTATTTGGTTTGCGCTCCGGCTGGACGCAACAGTCAACCATCTAACGTTTTAAAATATAAACTAATTAAAATTAAGTATGTATAGGTAGTTCTGTTCTCAGAAAAGTGAATATTAAAATATGCTACACTCAAAAAAAAATAGAGGTAAAATTGAGGAAAATAGTGATCATGATAATAAAACGGCAATTAATATAGCGCCAACAAACTCTTTTATTAAATTGATAAAAAATTAACAAATAATTGTTAAATTTATTCCTTTAGAAGTGGTGTACTATTGATTAATTTTTTATTATAATAATAGTAATTTCAATCAAATTGATAGAAATATTAATTATATTAATAATTCATTCTATTCAGTTTAACAATTCTTTTATTATATTTACCTTAAAATTTTATTAAAATTAACAAACCTACATCAAACAAATAACATTTCTATCAGATTAACAATGTTTATTGTAGCAACAGTTTATCAATTTGATAATATTTTATCAAATCATGGGAAATATATATATATATATATATATATATATATATATATATATATATATATATATATATATATATATATATATATATATATATATATATATATATATATATATATATATATATATATATATATATATATATATAATATATATATTTATAGCAGAATTTATGTAATAAAATTTAATAAATAAAAACAACGAGATGTACAGGTTTAAAATAAACATTTTATTATTGTAATACTTCAGTTACATAATTCATTTGTAATGCCTTTTTGCTTTAAAAATTATATAAAAAATTAATTTAAAATGAAATAATATCTACAAATTCCAAAGTGGATGTTAAATTAATAATAAATAATAATAATTAAATTTACTTTTGCATTTTAAGTATAACTTTTTGGGTTCCGTTTGAAGCGTAATTAAGAAAATACAAATCAAAATTTGAATATTTTAAATCTTTAGTTATTTTTGAGAAAGAGTCTTATTTAATTCACTAATTAGATGACCTACTGCTGGATGATTTTTCTCATTTTGTGCTGTGCTAATAGACTCAAAAAAATATTGTTTAATAAAGCTCCACACTAGAACCGATGCTGGCGGATAACTCAAGATAAACACATAAAAAATTTTCAAGCAAATTTCAAGTGCTCGTAAAACCGAGTAAAGTTGATACCGGATGCCGTCAAAATATATTAAAATATCTTCAGGATTTGTTACAGACCCTCTAATTAAAATAAATGGCTGTATAGGTAAATTCTGCTTCATTTTTTGTTGCAGAGCTTCCTCAATATCAATAGCAGTAGCTCCAACAAGCATAAATGAATTCTGTGAATCCTTTATAGAATATTTTATGTGAACTTTTTCTCCATCGACATATTTCATTACCTTAGTAGTAGGCATTAACACAAAATGCAACAAATACAGAAGTGATGCATTAAATCCGTCTGAAACCAGGAAAAAAACAGAAATTAAAAAATATTCCAATATATTTTTAAAACATTTCTTACTTTCAGAAATATTACTATCATCATTAATTTTCGCCAAAAGTGATCGTGCACTCTTATCTTTAATTTTTTCTTGGAAAATAAGAAGCAATGCCCTCTTAAAACTCGAAAATTTTAATTCGATATTTGTCACATTAGGAAACATGGCTTCAAAGTCAATTTCAATCTGTTATAAAAAATAAATAAATCGTAATTAATCTTCTTAAATTCTTTAAAAGTATGATTTATTAAACTCACAAGCTTATATCCTAATGGTTTTTTATATTGCAACCATTTTGCTAATATTTCCTGAGTTGAATCAGAATCATACAATTCTTTTAATCGGTAATTTGATGTTAAACGCCAATGTTGTTCAATTTCAGCCCAACTACAATTGTTTTCAAAAATACTATCCAAATGCTCATCAATATTTTGTTCAATGTTAAAGGTAGTTTTTATTTTTTTATTTAATATCTGTGCAGTATTGGGTGATGGAGTTCTTTTAAATCTTAAACCAAGATGTTGTAAAGAACGAACTTTATTAAAATATTTCGCATATATTTTTCCTAGAGGTTTTTTTCCAGGCTCTTTGAAGTAGTATAAACTCTGTAATATGGATATATTTTTATTATTAAATTAAAATTAAAACAGTTTTAAAGGCCATTACTGGCCCCTTACTGAGTCAACAATTCGGCTCCAGCGGTTTCGATCCCGAGCATGGTCTTCATACTGTCTAAGACAATCTGAAGAGGCCAAGTCGTTCTCTACACCGTGGAGCCATCGTCGCCTGCCTCCATATATTTTTATACAATTTTTAATATTTATTTATTTAATTATATGATGATATAAATGTAAAAATATATATTATATATATATATATATATATATATATATATATATATATATATATATATATATATACATATATATATTATTTACATATATATATACATAGATATATAGATGTGGGTACAAATATAGATATCGATATGTGTTTATGTACATATAAAACTCTACCTCGTTTTCTGTTGGAAATAGTTTGACTATATTTTTAGCAATATTTTCAGCAACCCCCACAGACATTTTAATATTACGGTTTACTAAATATTCCGATATTGTATCAACTAATAAATTTCTTAATCCGTCAGTTAATTTGTTATTTGTTGAATAAAAATTTAAGATATCCAGACCACTGTTTGTTTCTTTTAATATTAAATTAATGTCCACAATATTATAACCTTGTGTATCATTCAAATTCTTTGAGTTTGGTGGTTCGGGAGCAGTCAAAATTTCTTCTATATCACTTTCATTTGACAAATTGGACACAGTAGATGCTTCGGATAGCTGTATTTGCAACAATTTAGCGTCAAGTTTTACGCGAAATCCTATTGGAAGTTTCTTAAAAAATGATGTTTTATGTTCACCTTTCAAATTTCTCAAAGCTTCTACGTCAACAAAGTTATCTGCAAAATTTAAATTGTGAATATTTTGTTTATGTTCGAGAATATAATTTTATTAGACATTCTTACCAATACATGTTTGATACAGCATTTCTAAGCTCCAAGATTTCAAAAACTCATAAAGTTCTTGTTGTACTTCTAAGCTAAATTGATAGTTTTCCAAGTTTGTTACTAACTCATTGATTGGAGTTAATGTGTAAATTCCATTATTTGCTAACGAAAGTATTTGTGTCGACTGTTGAACAGTTTCAGAACCACTCGTTTCCAAATTATCACTATTTTCGGTAGAAAACACAGCATCGGAGACGTTGACTAAAGTTGAGAAACTTGAAGTATCCATTGCCTTTTCTTTCCTACTTACTATACAAAGAATTTATTAAAATAATATGATAAAACATCATAGCACATAAAACAAAAACTAATATTACAATTTTTACAATTATTTTTAAAATATTGATATTTTAAATCTTAAAACATTATTTTATAATTAAAAATATTCTTTTAGCCTAATCATTAATTTGCCATTAGCAGTTTTAGATAAATTTATCGGTGGACCACTAAATTCGTTTATATCTATTAGCAAATCATCTTGAACCACAGTTTTAATGCCAATTATCTCAAATGCTTGGAAATGGGGATCAATCTTACTAACGTTAATTTGATCTACCAATATCACAACAAATTCTTCGCGTTTCTTTACAAATATTTCAATGATCTCAAATAGTTCTAAATCGTTGTCATATTTAGTTAAAAATAATCCTTTTTGGTAAAGTGTACCTTTAAATATAACTTGAGAGTAACAATCAAAATTATCTTCTGATTGTTTCAATTTGAACAGAAAATTTACATTTCGTGTAGATTTTATTAAATATTTTAGATTTACTACAATATTACATTCGGCGGAATTTACACAAAATTGTGCAAATTTCAATTGCGCTTTTCTTGCTAAACTAAGGCAGATGTTTTTTCTTGAATTAGTTGCCCTTGCATAATGTTTTGATATTTTATGTTTTCCTTCAAAGCCATAGCACCAGTAGTCTCGAGGAGGGCCTGAATGTTCGATCACGTTAGGGTAATGTACCAAGAAATGATGCTTTGGTTTTAGAGTGTCCTTAAAATATTTTAAGTATTTTATGTGATGTTCTTTAATAAGTTCTTCAAGAAATATTAATTTTGGTTTATTAAATCGTCTCGAAAGCAAAATATCAATGATTTGAATTAAAGTGGTAACCAATTCCCAAATTTCATCATTTTTGGGTATTAAATCTCCTATCATTAATGGTAAATAGTGAATAAAACACTTCATTTCACTTGCTGTCATCTTCAATTTTCCTTTTTTTAAGTCATTCGAAAATATCTCTGGAGAAATATTCCCTACGTCAATTGGTCCATAATTAAAATTTTGTTTTCGGCTATTTAATACATCTAGCGAAAATATCTTAACTTTTTCAGTGTAAAATGTTATTACATGACATAGATCGTAATGACAAATTCCTTCGAATACGTCATGCATTATATCCACAAAATAATTGTCCAAGACATGAAATGACCTAATGCTATTGAATGTAGAATTTTTCTGAACCCCAGTCTGCTTGAGGTTTTCTAAAGCCACATCAGCCTCATAATTTTGAATATTTCTATCATTTAAAGTGTTTGTTTTGCAGAGATGTCGGGTTTCAGATTTGTGACATTTACAAAATCTACAAAAATAGTTTGCAGAAAAGGATTTAGTAAAATCGCAAACTTCATTTACACCCAAATTATCCCCAATGATTAGACCTAATATGAAATGGACATGCACAAGGTTCCCATCTAAATCAAGAGTGATACCGTCTTCTTCTAAAGATTTTATGCTCTCTATTAAATTTTTTAGGCAATACTCATTTCCGAATTCTTTGAAATATTGCGACTAAATGAAACCAGCAATAAAAATATTTTCTACTTTTGAGATATTTCTAAAAAATGGGAATGAGAAATAAATCCCAGTGATTGATTCTGAATGTGATCCTAAAGGATTATTAATTTCAAATCCATCAAAATATAAAAAATATGGAATACATAACTTGTTATGGAGGTTGCTAATTTTTTTCTTCCAAAGTATTCCTTCACAAAAATTTGAAATATAAGATTTCGACTCTGATTTTTGATTACTTATAGTAAGAATCGAATTAATATCAAAATATTTTTCAATTATAATTTTCATTTGAAATTTCAGCGATAAAATAACACCTTTTGTTGAAATGTCATCATAAACAGCTTCTCCATTTTTAGTAATAATACTAACTTCATCATTTATCGAGAACTGTTCAATAGGCGGTAATAAATTATTTGCCATTAACCAATTATTTAATAAATAGTCAGTTTTACAAGGCTTAAACACATCTTTTAAAATTTTTATTGTATTATCTAAAATACAACTGACATCAGAATCGACTTTATGAACTTGTAACATACTTTCTATATATTGCGCAATAGGTGTTGTTATAAATAGAACGACGCATTCTTGGATTTCTTCTATATTCTTTCTGTTAAATTGGTATTATTGTGTAGTTTTATACAAAATTTAATTACAGAAAGTTCAATATTTTGTTTTAACTTTGAAAAATCTACATCTATTCGATTCGAAGGACAATCAGCTTTATTTTCATTATCATGAAAAGTTGGATCCTGACAATGAACAACATTTGAACTATTTGAGTGTGCTGAATTTGTAATGATTTTAGATGAATCATCCGTTGTCTGATTTGTATTTGATAATAAATTGATTTTGTGCTTTTTGATATGTTTTCTAAAACTTTTTAAATTTCCGAAATGTTGATAACATAACTTTTCACAACATTGATATGAACTATTTGCATCAAATGAATGAACAATTTTTAAATGCATTATTAGAGCACGTTCCGACAGATTTTCTTCGGGACATTTAAAACACTTCATGACTTTAAATTTAAGATTTTGGTTTAATATTAATTTTGATATTAAAACTTTAATAAAAAAATACTATAATATAGTCAAAAACCATAAAATACAAAACGAAAAATAATTTTATAAAATTTGACACTTTTTCAGAACTACGTTTGTATATCAGGTTATTAAAGATATAAGTTATTTTAAATTATGAAATCTAATATAGCGTTGAAAAGGCAAATGGCATTATTCCTAAAATTGCGTTATAATTTGAAATATTAAACATATACATATATCTTAATAATACAGATACTTACCAGTAAGCGATTAAAGTATTAAAGTATTCAACTGATTTGCTTTTGATGTTTATTGATTATTATATATAATTTTAATTATATTCGAAACACATTAATAACATATTTAAACACGTATAATTATATTTACATATCTTCTTATGAAATTTTTTATTTTAAATATCAAAATTATTTAAAACTTTTCACTATAATAAGAAGTGTTCTTCGTTCGATGAATCTTTCACTATTAAAATTGTAACACATGTTGCACGCATTTTGAAGAGGACCGTTATAACAACAAAATTAATAAAATCAACATCAAGCCAATATAACTGAGCCCTTAAATTAAAAAACGAGTTATCAAAATAATTAATTTTTATTAAAAATAATACGATTTTAATAGAATATTTATTAAATTTAGGCAAACGGTATTACTTTGACCATTGATTGTATGAAATGTTTGTAAAATTAAATTCCTTCGTTTGTTATAAACGTAACAGGTTATTTCTATTATCGTGATTAAATTTTCCTAAATTTGAGGGAATATTGTTAAATTTTCAACAGAACGACCATCAATTTAAAAAAAAAAATTATTAACAAAGATTCATGAAGCCAATTTTTATTTAATTTAAATATTCATTTCAAACAGTGATTAAATCAGTTACATTTTTCATCAAATCAACAATTTTCTCATTATTTTAACAAACAATATTATTTTATTTAGTAATTTCTATTAATTTAATGATTTTGGTTTATTACGAATTTTCAGAAATAATTCTTTCAAATTTACACCTTTATTTTTTTGAGTGTACTAATTCTTGTAGTAAATGCTATAAATGCTAATTCATCATGCAAGACGATATAAGTGACATATTTGCATCGTGAACCATGTCTAAATACAGCAAAATACTAGTTTTAATCTTTAATTACTTAAATAATAATTTTTATTATTTAGCCTCCATCTATCGATTTTTTGTCAGCATCATATAGTTTTACGGTTTGAGTTTTAGATATTCAGCATTTTATTTGTGCTTAGTGCTATCTCTATTTATACTATATAAACAGTTTCAGCGAAGTTTAATACACAAATAATTTACAGTGAATAAAAATGTCAATAGAATGCATTAATATTTGTTACGAGAAATTACTTGTTTGATGTGTATCGGATAACTTTATATGAAAATCTGTTAATGGCTTGGAATTGGGGTCGAGGGTACTCGTAAGCGATGGTGGACAAACAATACAGTACCAGTCACACCGGAAACATGAGCCACTTTAGTAATAAACAAACCACGTTATCATTAATTCCCATGGTCCAGTCAGCCGGTATTCCGGTAAAGTGCCAAGCCTAAATAACATCGAGGTCAAAGGGATAAAAAATTCTCGGCCCGTAAAATAGGACGAATATCACTAGTTTTAGGAATAGCCTGAATAAACAAATTTTTTCAAAGGCTTGAAACAAGTAATTAATTACTGACAAGTTGATGAACATGTTTCAGAGCAGTCTTCCATATAGTGCTAAACAGTTCGGGTTCAGACAAAATACGTCCCCAGAGAACGCTATCATGAAAATTTTCAACACAGTTAAAGAGTTGCTGCATGTATTTATGAAGCTTTTGAAAATCTGTGTTGGCCCAAATATTATGAAAGAGTTCAATAATGTTATAAATTGCCCAGCAAAGCTTTTTGCACATGGTGGAACCGTGAAAGTTTATTCCAACTAGGTCTGTACGTAAAAAATGTGAAAATAAAATTCCTATACAAATGGCAAGTATAAAAGATGAAGTATAAAAGATCGGGCGGTGGTCTAGTAAGTTGAGTCATTGGCTTTGGATCCGGAAACCTAAGTTCAAGCCTCGGGTAGGGCGAAGATTTCTTAATTTAATTTCTTCTTTTAAATTGGTTCTGTTCAGCTGTAAAATTTTCAGTTTTCTCTATTCAAGTGGCGAATATTAAAGATGAGTGTAGCGGTACAAAAATAGTATTGCGGTGGTGAAGTAAGTAGAGTCATTGTCTTTGGTTTCGCGGACAATAGTTCGATTATCGCTAGGATTAACTTTTTTTGTAAATTTATTAACAAATGTGTTACCTTCATTGAAATCTTCTCGCCTGTTACATAGCAACCAGAAATTTTGAATTTATAGAGAATTTAAAAAAAAAACAATATTTTTTGTTTTGATGTAACAGGCGAGAAGAATTCAACGAAGGTGAACGATTTACCATTAAATTTAAATAAAAAAACGACTATACCGAGGCTCGAACTCAGCACTAAACGATTGTCCATGACTCCGCTTAGTTTACTAGACCACAGCCGTACACTTTCATTGTTGCTAATTATTTTTGAAACTTGACACTTGAATGAAAAAATTGAAAATTTTAACAGAGGCTTGAACTCAGGTTCCCTACTCTAAATGCATACTCTATACCGTACAACTGTTAAGCCCTATATCCCTCTTTTATACGTTCTGTCTGTATATTGGGACTATACTGACATTTTTAGGTTTGACGTTATTCGGGTGCCGACTTAAACTTAAAATTTGTATGGTCAGTGGCCAATAATTGATTTTTATTTATTTATTTATTTATTCCAAAAAAAAATACATACATAAGGCCTAGCCTTATAAATCGCACATATTTACGATTTAAAATACATTAATATTTGAGTGATGCACACAATGAAAATTATGGTTAAAGTATTAAATAATAATAATAAATTAAATTACAGTATATTACACAACTTATAATTAAATAAGATGGTACACTTAGATAATAAGGGAAGGAAATTACATCATCATCTTAAAAATCTCACAATAATTCAGAATAGTAGATTAATTATTAACCATTACATAGAAATTCAAATAATGTTTTTTTAAATGCAGCGAGTGAAGCTATTGACCTAATACCAACTGGAATTTCGTTGTATACAGATACACCATACACAAAAAATGAATCATTTTTGACCCGGCTATGATTCCGAGGTAATAATAATCGGCCTAAACGATCGCTGTTACCAAAACGTAAGTTGTCGAACAGGTAATCAGGCTGACGCGACGAAATGATCTTATGCATTAAAAGGCAAATCCTATATTTCAAGAAAATTTTCAACGTACAACCCAAAAAACGTATAGCATATTCAGTCATATGAGTTATCCTAGGCACATTGTATATAAACCGAAGTGCGGCATAAAAATTTTTCTGAATCTTTTTGAAGACATTATCGTGTAGAAGCCCCATGACCGGTGAACAATTGATAATATGCGGCATAAGCAGCGTCTTAACTAGCATTATCTTGACCGGCTGGCTCAAGACTATTGCGGAATTCCTCAGGGAACGTAAACCACCATAGATCCTACCACAGATGTTGTTAGTATGATTGTTCCATGTAAGACCACTATCCATAGTTAGACCCAAATTAGTTGCGTTCCGACAAACCTCAATATTTTCTCCCAGCAATTTAATGGGACCAATATTATTCCTATGATACTCTATATCATGCTGTGCAAAGATAACACATTTGGATTTGGAAGGATTGAGTAGGAGTTGATTGTTTTTAGCCCATTGTACAATATTTTGGAGATCAAAGTTCAAGTGACTAACCATTTCCTCTTTGGCAAATGATTTTCTCCCAAGATATAGCTGGACGTCATCAGCAAACATATGGCATTTACAGTAACGTACCACGTCAGGTAAATCGTTGATAAACAAAGAGAACAACAAGGGTCCTAAAATAGAACCCTGTGGAACCCCGACGAAATTGGGAGCAAAATTAGACTTCTTCCCATTAGCTTCTACATATTGAAGACGATCAGAAAGATAGGACGATATAAGTACCACTGCAGATGAGGTGAAGCCGAATTTCTCACTAAGCTTTCCAGCTAAAATTTCTCGATTGACTGAGTCAAATGCTTTAGTGAAATCCAAGAGAGTCAGGATAGCAATTTTTTTTTCGTCCAACATAGAAATCAAATCGTTGGTAATGAGTAATAAAGCTGTATCGGTTCCATGATTTTTCCTAAAGCCTGATTGCATTGGTGACAGTAAATTATTAAAAGCTAGATGTTCGTTAATTTGATTTTGAGCAATTCTTTCAAAGGCTTTAGATAACCCAGGAAGAATACTTATGGGTCTCAAATCATTCATAGTTCTTACATAGGTCGTTTTGGGTATTGGGATTACTCGAGCAATCTTCCAGTCCGTGGGAAATACAGATGTTGTGAGTATGTGATTAAATAAATACATGATGAAAGGAGCAATCGCAGGTAAAATTAGCTGAATAAACTTGATTGGTATTTGGTCATCTCCAACGGAATTTGATTTTATACTCTCGATCACAGAAACAACTTCATCAATTGAAACATTCCTAAACGAGAAAGATGAACTGGTGTGAGAACGATGACCTTGCAAATTATTATCACTATGTTGAGGGACATTCAGAGAAGCAGACCCTGAAAATGTAGAATTAATCGAGTTCAAGTCAAACGGAATATCTACACTATCCGGAGTAGATATCCCATTCTGTTTCAAACGTTTCCATAGTACTTTGGTCGATAGGTCGGATGTAATATAATGATTAAAATAATCCCTCTTAGCATTCTTGATCAGACAATTAACATTGTTGCGAAGTTGGGTGAATGATTTCCATCTTACAGAACTGTGGGAATGTTTCCATAGTCTATATGCCAGGTCCCTATTTTTAATAGCTATTCTAATGACGTCATTAAACCATAAATTACTTTTGGTTCTAGGTGTAATTTCTAGAACAGGAATAAATTTCTCTAACGCCTTTAGAATAGCTGTATTAAGTATTCGGAGAATATCATCCGAGGTGGTGGAATTATAGAATTGGTCCCATGGAGAACTGACAATATCTGCACATATGGTATCAACCTCCAAATTGCGATAATCTCTGATAAAATAGGAATGTTTTTGACTCTCACACATAGGTATATCATAGGAAAAAAAAATTAAGTCATGTTTGGAAACCCCAGGTAAATCAATTTGAGAGAAATTCATAACCCCTTCGATCCGATTAGTAATAACAAGGTCAATACGTGATGGCTGCGATTCGAAATGCCCAGAAGAAAAATGTGTCGGAGCTCCGCTTTCATAGTAGCATAAACCGAATTCGGTCAAAAAATTACGAAAGTTAAGACAAGCATTATTAGGTTGTAAAATGTTTGTGTTAAAGTCTCCCAACAATACACAATCATCGTATTGAGTAGAAATATTTCCAAGCACTGCTTCAAGATTTGCACGATGACTATATATCGAGGGTTTAGGGTTATACACTACACCAACCAAAAGACGTTTCTCCTTTAGATGGATACCCAAAAACAGGAATTGAACTCCAGATGTCTGATAATCAATACCATTGTTAGTGGAATTTGGCGGATTGTCAGATGATTTCGCCACAACAACACATTTAATATTATTCTCAACGTAAACGGCAACACCCCCCCCCCCCCCCCCCAGTTATACGGGGCCGATCATTGCGATATATTTTGTAACCAGGGATCTGAACGCAAGCATTGGAAACGTATGGTTTAAGCCACGTTTCAGACACTCCTATAATATGAAATTTAGAATCACAAAATAGATCGCGAATCTTGTCCATTTTACCGGTATTCCTGGCATTTATGCTTTGAGCATTAAAGTGGCAAAGATTAAGAAATCCGGTTAAACGCGAATGAACCACTCCAACAACAGTTTTGGTAATATTGACACCGCTAAGTTTATTTGATTTTCTAGAATGATTAAGGTTCATTTAATTAAGGACTTGTAACCTAATATAAAAATGAGAGATATAAAATGACAATATAATTCGCAAAAAATTCTTTGCTTCCTTCAGTAGATTATAATTCATATAACACAAATTACAATGTTAAACAAAAATATTAGTAATGATTAAGAAAATAATAATAATTTAAATTAAAAAAACAGAAAGAAAATTATAATAATACCAAAGAAGATATACTAATAGAAGCACTATTTGTGTGAGAGAAATATACCCAAATAAAATAATTTCATATTATTTAAGTTTTGTTTTTGCAATTTTACGAGATACTATTACAATTTCGTCATGTCTCTTTCTTGCATTTACATTTTGAATAACACAGCAAAATAAAAAATAATAGTGAGCCAATTGGTTGACGAAAAGAAATTTCATAAAAAATAACATTTTAATGAATTATAATGTATTGGTATTGGTGGCAAATAGATCACAACAATAGACCAACAAAACATTTCAAAACGCAATTTGAGTTATTTTCAGAAATGTTACAGTACAGCACTCATTCATGTTATATTGAGATGTACGATTTATATGCGAGTATATATTTATTTTGGGGTCTAAACTGTATATAAGCAAAATATCAACATAACAAATTATAATAAATCGGATAAAGTTATCCCTACCTAACGTCATCCCTACCTTCTTCGATTGTGTTTTAATTTTTAATAATGAAATGAAAACAAAATTTTTTTCATTTTTTTATTGAAAACAATCTGCAAGAAGAAGGAAGGGATTTCGTTTGTTTCTATTATTATATTGATATTTTAGTTATATACAGTATAGGCATCAAAATCCCCTTTTGATATCATGGAATATCGCAATTAAAATAGTACATTTCAATATAATGTATGAATTCTGCACTGTAAAACTTCTGAAAATAAAATAGACTTGTGTTGTGAAAAGTTGTTGTTGCGTTGGTCTAAACAATTTGATATTTTCAAGTTTATTTCATCAATGAAAATCGTATTGTAAGAGAAGATCGATGAATGAGTATTTTGATTTTCACTTTTAGGAATATATTTACGCAAAACCGTCTATAGTTACTTCCGGCTTGTATCTATAGAAGTATAGACTGTTTCTCTAGTTTAGGGGTAAAATTATAAGCATCTTTTGATTTTACGAAAATTGTTCTTCAAACACTTAACGTAATTTGTTGTTTTATTATTTTGCAAAGTGAAAACCCATCAAGGGTGGATTCATTTGAAAGATAAATGTTTAATTGAGTCCACACGATTGTTACAGCCGCGACTCCTCTTTTGAGAAGCAGTCTTCCTGATAAGTTTGGAAAATCACCTCATTGAAAGAAAAAAGAAAATTTATCCAACAAAATAGCCTAACAAAAACCAAAATTATAGAATAAAATTTAAAATTTGGTTTTTCGTCTGAAGCAAGACGATTCATTAATAATATTAGGGGATTATATCGTCTCAATTTCCGTTGTAATGCAATTTTTATAAATATTTTTGGTCTGTACATATAAAAAATAAATAAAATTAGAAAACAGAAAATGTTCCTTTTGTTGTTTTCGATCAATGCAAGTTGCTATATGCCAAAATCTTCTATACTAACAAGTCTGACTGATTTTTTTACTGACATACACTACTTTGATTTTGCCTCTTTAAGGTTGTGTTGGTGAAAAAATATATTTATATACAGATTGTTGTTGTTTTTAATATAATTTTTTATTTTTTTTTTATATTCCTTTGTGAAAAAAACAAAATATAACACATTGGTATTAGTCGTTTCATTTTAGATTTTTATTGTGCGATGTATATGTACACAAGCAATACAATGAAAAAGAGGCAGTTTGTCTCTTTAAATTTTGGATTAATCAGACTTGTATAATATAGAAGATTTTGTATATACATAAAAAATATATCGTCGGCGAAGAAAATGCGTGTCAAGTAGAAAACATTTATTTGTGTGAATCAAAAAATAATATATAGACGGACGATGCGTATGATTTTTTTTTAGAAAAAAAAATTACAATCATATAATTTTTTGTGTAAATATCAAAACTGTCTATAATCAAAACCGTCTATAATAGACGGTTTTGCTATAATTATAGACGGTTTTGGTAAATATTTATTTTGAACAATACATGCATATTCCTTTTATAAAATAAAGTTCATTAATATATGTGTAGCATATTGTCTATCTATATCACTAATAGGTAATTGGAAATATGTGATTAATTATGTACTGATTAACAAGACATTCACTGCTTCAAAATTATGTGAATTGATTAAAAAAAATATAATCGTATATCAGGAAAAAATTGGGTTAAACGTCATAATGTTAACATGTGATCAAGGGGCGGGCCATAAATGTGCAAGCATATAAGCAGCTCGGTATCACATTCTTATTTTATATTAGCTGGCAAAAAAGTTTTTGCACAATACGATCCTCCACACATCATTAAATCGACCAGAAATGTAACAAAATTAGTATGTAACAAAATTTCACATAGTAAAATTGGAGTAGCTGATATACATAGATGTAATCAGAAAAATTGTCGAACGAGATGCAATCAACAAATGTAAATTATTACCTAAGTTCGGCCGGAAACACTTATACCCAAATTCGTTTGAAAAAATGAACGTTTCGTTGGCCGTACAATTATTAAGTAACACCGTAAGCTGTGCAATTCGAATCGTGGTACAAACGTGTCCAGAAATTTGAAGTACATCTTTGGAAAATGAATTATCAACATTCAAATTTGTGGAAAGATTTAACAACATTTTTGATTGTTTAAATTGCCGAAATTTCAACTCTATACCGCTTTTCGAACAACCATTAAAGTAAGGAAACGATGTATATAATTTAGTAGAGAGTTTAGGTTTTCTAAGCAAATTAAAAATAATTTCTAAAAATGAAAATTATTTCAAATTTATTAAAGGCATTGAGCTTACTATTAACGCTCAGATAAGTTTAATCGACCATTTAACAATAAGCGATGGTATAGAAATTATTTTGACAGGAAAAACAAATCAAAACGGCCTAGAATTTTTTTTCTCTCAATTGCGCGGTATGGGTGGTTTTAATTATACAAATATAATTGTTACTAAACTCTTATTTAATTCAGAGTATTCCAATTGCTTGGCATATGACGGCAACATGATAGAATTAGAATTGGACAATTTTCAACATCTATATCCAAAGAATGTTTAGTACAAGAATGCGAGTCTGAAGACGTTTCAGTTCAGGGTGAATATTTAAACCTCCATCATCTTAATTGCGATGACCAAATTATTAAACAAAATGCTATTTCATACTACGCTGCGGGTATTATGCATTCAAAAAAATTAATTGTAGTGAGTGTCGAACTAAGTTGATTAAAGAAAATGATGAAATACCAGCGATCTCTGATACTTTTGTAGTAGAAAGAAATGTCCAGAAATCTTCAAATTTTGGTTCTTTGAAAGCGCCGACAACAGTATACGCTGATGTTGCAAATACTTGTTTAAAAATATTTGATCAAAAATTTAAAAAGGAATGTCATTTATCAAATATTTGTGTACGAGCAACTGAAACCTGCATAAATGTTATTAAACGAGATTTCCCGGAGATTATGCCTTCAGAAGAACCGTGTTATGAACACTTGAAAACCTTAATTAAGTTTTTTATTCTTGTGTTAATATGAAAAAATGCTAAATGGTCTCTTTTTAAAGGCCAATTTTATAAAACAAACAACAAAAATAAAGGTAACATCAATGTTAGCTCCAATACATGGTTCAAAAATATTAAAAATTTTGAGCAATTAAAAAATAAATTCAATTGAGCATAAATCAAACAAATTTTTTTTTTCTTTTAATGAGGTGCTTTTCCAAACTTGTCAGGAAGACTGCTTCTCAAAAGAGGAGTCGCGGCTGTGACAATCGTGTGGACTCAATTAAACATTTATCTTTCAAATGAATCCACCCTTGATTGTTTTTCACTTTGCAAAATAATAAAACAACAAATTAATTAAAATACAAATTAAGTATTTGAAGGACAATTTTCGTAAAACCAAAAGATGCTTTTAATTTTACCCCTAAACTAGAGAAACAGTCTATCCTTCTACAGATACAAGCCGGAAGTAACCTAAAGACGTTTTTGGGTAAATATATTCCTAAAAGTGAAAATCAAAATACTCATTCATCGATCTTCTCTTACAACTCGATTTTCATTGATGAAATAAACATGAAAATATCAAATTGTTTAGACCAACGCAACAACAACTTTTCACAACACAAGTCTATTTTATTTTCAGAAGTTTTACAGTGCAGAACTCATACATTATATGGAAATGTACAATTTTAATTGCGATATACCATGTTATCATAAGGGGATTTTGATGCCTATACTATATATAACTAAAATATCAATATAATAGAAACAAACGAAATCCCTTCCTTCTTTTCACAGGTTGATTGAAAACAATAAAAAAATGAAAAAAATGTTTGTTTTCATTTCATTATTAAAAATTAAAACACAATCGAGGAAGGTAGGGATAACTTTATCCGATTTATTATAATTTGTTATGTTGATATTTTGCTTATATACAGTATAGACCCCAAAATAAATATATACTCGCATACAAATCGTACATCTCAATATAACATGTATGAGTGCTGTACTGTAACATTTCTGAAAATAACTCAAATTGCGTTTTGAAATGTTTTGTTGGTCTATTGTTGTGATGGATTTGCCACCAATACCAATACATTATAATTCATTAAAATGTTATTTTTTATGAAATTTCTTTTCGTCAACCAATTGGCTCACTATTATTTTTTATTTTGCTGTGTTATTCAAAATGTAAATGCAAGAAAGAGACATGACGAAATTGTAATAGTATCTCGTAAAATTGCAAAAACAAAACTTAAATAATATGAAATTATTTTATTTGGGTATATTTCTCTCATACAAATAGTGCTTCTATTAGTATATCTTCTTTGGTAATAACAAAAATTCCTTGTAGAAATCACATATTTTTGTAAGGCATCCAAATTTTTTTTTATTTTTCTGAGAATTTTACAAATTATTTTGTATGTTTTGTAAAATAATTGTTCAGATTTACGAAACATTTGTCAAATTCGCAACAATTTATTTAGTTCAAACAAAAGTTTTTGTTCATTTAATTTATTTATTTGTAACAATACCAAAATATAATTCAAATTTACAAAGTATGTGTTCAATTAACAAATATTGAAAATGTTATTTGTGTCTTTCTAAAATCTATTTTTGTGAATTATTTTAATATATTTGTTAGTTTTACTTCTGTGTTTCGTAATTTTGTACATTTAACCGGTAATCGTGGTTGGACGTATAGGAACAAAAAAATTGTCAGTAAAACTAGGAAATTGTTAAAATTACTAGGTTTTTTCTTTGAGTATTGCCACCTTAAAAAGGCGCATATTAAATTGTTAACGAAGAAAATGTACGTGACGGAACCGGACGAAATGATTTCAACAGTAGCAAAGCATTTGACAACACCAATAGTCTGATGCGTTAGGTTCGGTGGTGTTAAATATACAGAAGACGATGACGATACTGTAATGTATTCACCCACTGTAACTCAAACCAACACATATACTACAGTTATATGATATTTTATGGAATTGTGAATAAGCATGTTCGAGACTACACATTCGAGATTACGGTGCGCAATTGTACACATCACCAATACTAAGTTAAAAATAAAGTGTATTTACACCAAATAAATATATGTGTTATTTTATTACCAACGATAAACATAATATTTAGTTACGATAAAAAAAATGATGAAGGAAGTGAACTGATCGAAGATATATGATCATCTTCAAAATGAATTCAACGGTGAAAAGTGATAATGAGGAGAATGTAAAAATATAAATTTATCCAATGTTCTTGTTTAAGGATGTGTAACGCTCAGATCAGTACACGCAGCCGAGAAGGGGTTAAAAATGCAATTAATGATCGTCAAATTATGTAATCACAATGTGCGCGTTGATCTTCACTAAATTTCCCTTATTAGTCTTGTTCTCGTGTTTTGTGGTGTACCTTATTATGAGTTAACATAGATGTCATGATATTTCACGATTGTGTGTGCACCGAACGAACTCGTTGGAGCGCGCGATAGTCATGACGGATGGATATAGAAAAAAAAGAAAAAGATTAAAGAGATTCGAATCGTGACGATCAGAGTGATCGGACATACACAAGATAATAAAAAAATATATAAATAAATTAATTAAAATATACAAATTAAAAGACCGTGATGAAAGTAAAAATCATTTGTATTAGTAGTATTTGTTATAGTATATGATATATATAGTGTACCGTCAAAAATTATAAAGTTCCGTGAATTAATTTACTGTGTACCAAATAAATAACACAGATAAAATTAGTGATATATAATTAAAGATATATATATATATATATGTATATGTATAAGGCAACCGAATAGTGGTGTCAAATTAAAAGTGTCGTGGCAATTGCGGTACAATAAAATTGCACATCCGAATTATTTTGTTGGTGGATTTGTTACACCTAATACAATACACCACGGCAGATAGTAGCGGACCAAAAGTGGCATTTCAACCCATACCGGTACAACCGCGTGACGAGCAGATCAACAGTTCACGTTAAGGTCGCAGTATATCACCCGATGCTAATTACAAGGACGTAGCCATAACCAGGAAGATCATCTTTTACTAACTATACGAAGTTATATCTACCGTATCAATTTTTTTATTTCTAATTAAATAATCGCTGAGATATTATTTCTTTTTTGTTAATTGAAAGTTTTGTTTGTTTGGTCGTTTGCTTACTTTTTCAATTGCAGGTCAGTACATGAGCTCGAGTATTGGACGGGATTGGAATCTGAATTCGTGTTTTTAGTTGGATTACAAACGAGAAATAATAGTTTTTTTTATAAATGTTTATATAACGTAGATGCTCAATAAAATTATATATATTTAAAAATGATCGGTAGAAAAGACAAAACGATGTTGGTTTAATTTGTACTCCGTCGGGAGATAAGCGAGTTCATCATGTTTGTGTGTGTGTGGGTAAGTTATATGACGTGATTTAGGCAGCAGTAAGACTCAGGATGGACACCACCACAAAACCCACCCTAGACTGCGCGATAGCCGGCGCAAACGCTGCAGGTGGTGACTCCTGGGCATTCTGATAACATGCGGTCGTAAGACCGTATCGTTACAGATGTACAAAGCGAGCTGATAAGTGTTCTATCAGACGTCCATCACGCACAAGCTACCAACGATTGATAGCCCCATCAAAATTGGAAGAACAATTGGTGACACTGCAACCATACCTACCAAGCACGACCCGAGTCCCGACGTACAAGCAACATTGGGCACAAATATACCGGCTGCAGAACACCAAAGCCGGCATTGTGCAAGACCAAATGATGTTTGAGGTCCGACTTCCATTATTACAAAGGAAGGAGTTCCCGGTACTAAGAATTATACCATTCCCAACACGCCAGGAAGACAAATTCATTTTTATAAAACCAGAGTGCCAATATGCACTGGTGAACAATCAAAGATCATGGTACCATCCGTTCACCATGTAGGCTCTAAAGAATTGTAAAACTTGGGACAAAGGCTCGCTCATCTATACAAATGGCCAGTCATAAATTCTTAGATTGTATATTGATACTGAAATAATAAAAATGCATCAATTGTTTTAAAAATGTCGATAATCTGTTCAACTTTTTACTTACTTTTAACAAAAATGTACACCAATTTAAAATTTCGGGATGCTATGAATTTTTCTTACATTTTTTCATAAATTTTTTCGGGTTAGTGAAAAATTTAGCATAGACACACACCAAAATTGAAAAGGCCTTTTCGGGATGGAATTTTGGGCTAACTTCACATTCATTGGCCTATTAGTTATTTTAGTGAGCATTATCAGGCTATTATATAGTACCGAAATCCATAGAGTCATATTCTTTACATTCTGTTCTAGAATTTGACGGCCCACCAATTCATTTACATCTCCTCAATGATGGGGAAAAAAACATTCAGGTTAAAGCATAACTAAACAAATTTATTTACGAATTAATTAATGAATTGTCTATTCAAACATAAAAGATTTGTATAGCACCAAATTTATATGCGCCGGTGGTCCAGTAAGCAGAGTCGTTACATTTGGAATTGTGAACTTAAGTTCAAGCCTCGGTTTTGGCATTAAATAAATTTTAATTTTATTTATTTAATTTCTCCCTTCAATTGGCAAATATAAAAGACGAGTATAGCGGCAAATCTATATATGGGAATGGTGAGGTGGTAAAGTAAGCGGTGTCATAGGATTTGGAATCGTGGATGTTGTGCAGTGTTTGGTGGACCTCGATTAAGGGTAAAAATTTTAGTAAAAAATATATATATTGAGGCTTGAGAACTTGGTCATGATTACAATCCAATCAGACATCTTCTTTTACCACCGAGCCATCGCCATACATATAAATAGTGATAATCCTAGCGTTTATAGCTTTATTTGAATAAAAAAATTCTAAATTGAAAATTTTAGCAACGACATTGGACTCTGCTTATTTGACCATCGCCGTACAATTTCATTACCGCTCTATACCCGTAGTAACCTTCTTTTATAGTTGCCATTTATACATGGAGAATATTGAAGTTTTGAACAGAAGCTGAGTTGGATTTGAGTAATTTTATTTAACCATCACCAATTTGACAGGAGAAATTAAATCAAAAAATATTTGGCTCGATCGAGAATCGAACTTAGATCCAAAAGTCCAAAGTCAACGACTTTGCTTTCTCGACCACCGCCGCATGTATATTTCATGCTATACAAATCATTTATATCTGTCATTTGAATAGAAAATATTGAAAATTTTAGCGAAGGCAATGGACTCGGCGTTCGTTTATTTCACCATCGCTATATACCATCTTGTGTACATGCCATTATACTTGAAAAATATGAAACATGTTTAACAGAAGCTATTTGTTGCACCAATTTGAATACAGAAGAAATTAAATTAAAATAATACCGTCGCTAATGGGGATCGAACCTAGGTCAACGAACCCAAAGTCAATCACTCTACTATCTCGCCCACCCCACCGTATATGTATTTGATGTTATGCAAAGTTTTTATACTTTCCAATTGAATTGAGAAACTTGGGGAAATTTTTTAACAGAAACTGAGTTGAACCAAAAATATTCCAACATTAATATCGTTTGAATCTTAACTGAACTGCATAGTGCCAGGTGCAATGCGATGACATTCCAATCAGTGTATTTCGAAGAACTTAAAAATCTGACAAGCTATTCCCTCTTATGTTCTTAAAAATTATAAAACTTCTGTTCCAGTCAATGAGGCTTGATGCGATTTTCTAGGCGGGCCACTATATTGACCACTGATCATTCAAATTTTAAGTTTAGGTCAAGCAGTGGTAAAGGAAGTAGAGTAATGGTCGTTTGATTAGTGCACGCGAGTTCAAGTGGCATTCGGGCTAAAGTTGTTAGAATTAGAGACTGTTCAACTAGTGAATTTGTTTTCCTTTGAAAGCTGAACAGTATTCCTATTTTGTACACGTCTACAGGTCCGTCTTTTAACTGGCCATTCCAACAGAGGGTCATAGATGTTTTCAATTTAATCCCCGATCGTAATCGGGAGATGAAAAATCATTTTTTTCTGTTGGAATTCGAATCCAGTACCTCCCGATTCAAACGTAGCAGCTTTAGCCACTGCGATATTTGCTCGGTAAAAAATTACAATCGAAATTTCAATCTTGTCTTTTCGGCTGCGAATGGTTCTATCCACACATATGACACAAAAATGTTTAAAGTGAGCTGCTGTGAATAGTCCGATCATTGTCGCGCTCACCTGACAACGAAATGTCAGTTTATGCAACAGTCGAGACTCACTTCGGCTACAACTAAATCTCACAAGCGGAAAAAGCAGACTCGGAACTTCAGAATTTATTTTCTGGTTCCACACGCCACATTAGATCATCAATGCAACTAGAGCCTTATAAACCACCTGGCCTAGAAATTGTCTGCGAAACATCGACTGGCGTAAATCGCGTACATCGCTGAGAGCAACCTCTTGGACATGCTACACGATATCTAGCATCCTGGTGTCCGCGCAACTCATAAATTGATTAATTCTCACTACTTCTAGCCGAGTATAAACAAACACATAGCCCATTGGGCGCAATCATTTTTGTCTTGCCGAAAATGAAAACCCCAACGGCACACCAGTTCGAAATTAGTATCGTCGGATCACTTCCTCGAAAGCTTGCACCGACAGCTTAAAGCTGTTATCAAGGAACGAGACGACACGTTCAACTGGGTATCCAAGCATCGGTTAAAGAAGATCTGAAGTGCTCACCAGCTGAAAAGGTTAACTGTCAAACAATCAAGCTACCCGATGAATACTTCATCAAAAATCCTTTACCGTCTCCAACCAAAACCGGCACAGTCATCGACCAAATACGCACCACCATGCAAAAGCTGAACCCAACGACAACAAGACCAACGAAACAAAACAACATATTCGTTCCAAAATCGCACAACCATTGCGATTACGTCGTTGTCAGTGTTGATAAGGTTTGTACTGGAACCTTGTAATCTCCATACGATGGCCCATATAAAGAGATACACCGCTTACGCAAGCAATTCATTGTCCGCTTACCCAAGCAATCAAAGACAAGCATCACTCAAGCTCCATTGACAGATTGAAACCGGTATACAGTATTCTCAACGGCTGATCAAATATATCAGCCAACAAACGATATATAAAACTGTCCGGTTCAACGTATAACGCCTCAAAACCTATTTGGTTTCTCGTTTGGAGAGGGGATACTTCAACACTAACAATGAATCAACAATCAACCGAAACTGTCTTTCAATAAATTTCAACCCATTAAGTAGACCTAAACTCCAAACAATAGGCAAGTTCTAAATTCCAAAACTCACTCAATCATCACGGAAACAGTAGCAGATCCAATAAAGCAATACCAGTCAAAATGACAACAACATCCCAATGCATTGGTCAGAAAATTGCGAGGATGGCCCAGATTTCGGCGCTATAAAAAAGTATCTTTAATAAATATTCGGCAAAAACCAAAATCTTCAAGAATGACGGGATTTAGAGGATTTACATAACTTACCATGATTGGTTCTTGAATGCATCTAAAGGAATGTTATCATTTTAAAGAAGGTTGAATAATTACAAACAAATAAGATTCGATCTACTAAAATTGTATTTGAAAATAATTTGAACAATAAACGATATCCATATAACCTTTACTCGACGGTTGACTTAAATGCCAATTCAAACATATTGTCCCCCGCCTTGATGATTTGAATGGTATTGTCCGGGTCATTGTATTTGAGCATTACATTTTTTTGTCTGCAGTACACCTCTATGTGTTCAAATCTTGTCTCCAAATATTTAACAGCGATCGTGTATTCAACATTTGGTTTCAAAATTATTAAATCACCAAGATTGATTATTATATCATACCAGTAGCGAAAACCAGATTGGTTAAAAACAATTTTCTGACACTCGTTAGTTTTGATATCTTTTGCCGTAATTTCTATTTCGATGTCGTCCCTTTTATGGTACCTGCTAATCCGGATTCCATTTAAAATCGTTTCGTTTGAAACAGAAAATTTAGTTTCAAATACAGCGTCACGATTGAATTTTCTCAACTAGTATTTTGATTCGTAGTTAGTTCTGCGTTTTGATGTCCATAAATCGTTTCCATTCTCGCTGCCAAAAAAGAACTGCTTCCCAATTGACATACAATCACTTTCATTTAATAATCCGGGATATTTCTTGACACACTCACGTATCTCATCAGATGTCATCACTGGGAAGCGAATTTTCTTAACGAGATCATCGAATCGTATAATGACATTCTATGTGGTTTGCAATATTTAACCATCTAACCAGCCAATACATTCAATATTTGGACTTCCGTCACGCCTTGAGCGATTTCATCAAATTGTAAAATTTCGTTTACAGCATCCGGATGGAGTTTGGAAAAAGATTCGCTTTCTAAGTAATATCCAAAACTATAAGACAAATATTTATCAAGTCGATAGCGTGGTAGTTGGTATTTTTCCACGACGCAGTATTCAAATAATTTCAAATGGCAATCAACCGAATATAATGAATTAATAATCTGATTCTCCAGAATTATTATCTGGTACTTGATTGCCAATTTAAACAGCTCCACCGTATTGCCGTCATTAATGTCACACTCGTCGGTGTAAATGAACCGGACAAACTCCAAGAAACTCTCGTACGTGCAATCGGTGATCGGAATAAGTTTTTTTTCGCCTAACGTTTCCTCCAATTGGCGCTCGAACACCACACTCCGCTTCATGAGCTCAAGGGAATGAGCATAGATGATTTTATCGCCCACACAAAATTGTATGTCGGAGAGGAAATTACGGTTGAACAATTTTTTCGTAATTTCGTGCATCTTGAGATGCGGCGAACAATTTAGTTTAAATTCCATGTTTTAGATTTTTTGAAAGAAACTTGTCACTTTTACGTTACCACACGAATGAGCGAAACTCAACTGTGGATTGACCGCATTTTATACAAAAATTCTTATCTCGTAGTAAATTGTTATGATTGTAGTAGTCAGATGTTGATGCTTGGGAACAGACCGTTATAAAACCAGAAATGTACAGATGTTTTATTAGGGTTAAGCAGGGGAGTTCTACATTGTTTTGCTATTATAGGTGAGTATTTTTAGATAGAAGGAGGTGGCAGGTAGTAAAAAATGTAGATTCAAATTATTTAAACTCAAAAGGAGGTTCCGATTCTTTATTGTTTAAGACAGTATCCTCCTATATATGTTTGGGTCCATGATCAACTCGAAAACTACAAATGCTAGAATGAATAATTTATTTATGATCATCGTTGCTATCGAGAATAACACAAATATCAGTAGAGTTGTTTCGAATAATAGTCGAGGTTTCATCACAATGTAAGGTATATTGTATTTACCTACTCGAGTGTATAAATTTGAATTGACAGGTGTGAAATAATTATTGTAGATCTCAGCACCTCATCCGGTTTTGAAACGCGGGAGCCGCACAATCGCACCACTAACAATGGAAAACAATGTAACAAGCATTTATCCGCGTAATCAACGGAATATCGATCAACGATATAAGATGTTTTGCCTTGACGCGTTGTAAGTTGTAAATATTTGTTTTGTGATGAAACTTTTCACTATGTCTTCATCTGACCGAATCAGTCCAGTCAAATGTTTTCAGATTTGCGATGGCCTGCATAGGAACGACGACCTGCGGAGACAAATCTAAACCGAAACAAACTCTTTTTAAAGGTCAATAGTTCAGCTGCGTACAACCGTTTCCCCACAAAAGGTGGGATACGTTTTTACTCATTCTAATTACTTTGGGCAGAAGACATTCCTCAACAATCCTTATGGCTGGGGATAGACACGTAACAGTCACTCATCCCAAAATCAAATCATTTACACTCTGACACTGTGAAGCTTGAAAAATAGCAAAGGCTGCGACATACACGTGACGGCATTCAAATAGAGAATACATCATGCGGTTTTGATGGTCTCGTATTTAATTTATCGTTAGTAACACGCCTGATGATGATTTTGAGAACGGTCAAACACGTTTAACCTTGCAATGTCGTCGAACTGAATTTTTTCAAAATATCTAACACATTAAAGGCTTTTAGGCATACGTTCCAAATCCATCCTCTCTATCTCATACGTTTCTCCGTACTCTTGCTTTAGTTCTATGAATTTTTGGAATCTACGTACCAACGATGCTTTGAATATGGTAATCACAAGGCGTATTTACCTGATCTGTGGTTCCTGAATGTATTTTCGCTATTTGAACTTCCAGCTTTAGCTCCGGTACTGTTACTTTTCTTTCGAATATGGTCGTTGTTCACGGTGGTAATGGTTCAAGATTCATATTTGACAGTACACAAATATACGGTTCAAATTTATGAATGACTGGAGTTTTTTTATTATCCCGTTAGCTGAGGTTATCACTAATCTGAGATACTCGATTGGCCACGAAGAATTTCTTTCAGGCTTGGCGATGTCTTGATGGTGGAGACAGTCCTTGAAGTGAAGCACGAACAAATCCATGTAGCTCTAATTATTGAGGTGGACTTTTGTGTTTTAGATTCTAGTGGCTTATCATCACCACATTGTGCATCAGCTCTCAAGGTTTGTAACGCCTAGCTTCACTCGGCGCTCCAAGTTAGAGTTGGTTTAACACCCCTGCGCTGCATTTAGATTTTTTTTTTGTTATATATTATTATAAATTTACAAGTATATACATAATCATATATTGTAGTAAATAACAACAAAAGCGCGGGAAAATCAGGTTGTAGGGGAACGTATACTAGATTGTCCCGTTCCAAATTAGTTGGTGGGGAATGCTATTGTTGACATGGGTATATAAAGCAAAATTTTTTTTGAGTCGAGAGAGACGTTTTAAAAAAATATGACTATAGTGGAAGTAAATTCTTAAAAAAAAAATAAATAAAAATAAAAAGGAAAAATATAACCAATTAATTTTTTGTTAACAGTTGTAAATTAATCTAATTTTTTAATACTAATCTATCTATTTTGAAAATACTAGTGATTAAATATAAATTAGAATTAAAGTAAAAAGTATAAAAAAAAAACAAAAAAAACAAACTATTGTTGTAATTAAAATAATAAGCGCAACATTAAAAAGAAAAAAAATCAACCAAGAAACTATATTCTATCTGAATTGGTGGTGTTTATTAACCAAAATTATTTAGTGGCGGAAATCCATACAAACTTTCATTATATAATATTTGTGTTTGCGACGCTTTAGTTGATGGCGTGGTTTCAATTTAATCGTACCGTTAAACAATACCATCGTGAAAATAGTAAGAATTTTTGTGAACTTTAAATATTGCTGTGAAAAGTGTTGTAGTACTAATTAAATCAGTACACTAATAATATAGTTAAGATATATTCAAATTTAATTTATCTACTTAGTGCTATAAGACTAACTAAATTATAATCTAAAAATAAAAATAAACTATATAAAAACTATAAGTGCACAGTGTACAGTTTAGTGTCTGTAAACTTAAAATAATACTATAAAAATCTGTGAACATAAAGTATTAATATATTATACTAGTGTATGAACGTTACAAAGTGTATACAGATGTATATAGATATCTACAAACAGTTTATATACTTATATACGGATAAATACCGTAAAACCAAAATTAAATAAAAAAAAATTTTTGTCATCATTCAACTTTACTTCATTCAACGTACAATTGCTTTTAAGTTAAGACTTTTTATTATACTTTTTTTTATATATATATTATATTAAATTTTTAATTTTAGTTTATTACATATCAGATTACTCTTATAATTACCTTCTTTTTTTTTAAATATCTCAACCTAATACATAATACATGCTTGTATGATTTTTATGGTACTTATACGACTAATTTGATATATGATCTATTACTTTTCTATAAATTATATAACTAATATTTTTTTTTGGTGACTAATGGGGTATTTATAAGAATTTCGTTAGTTAGCTTAAACCATCTCTCTTTTATTATTTTTTGCAATTACGGATTTTCTTCTCTTGAGTTTCGAAATTTATCGTTTTTCAGTATGAGAAGCTAATAGCTTTTAACAATAGGATGAAGGGTAGTGTGATTTCGTAGTCTTCGAGGTGAGTTGATCCGTTGCCTTGGTCCTTCCTTCTATGTGTTCTGTTTGTACCCTAGTTTTCCTTCCTAATGTGGTCAAGCAAGCATTTTTTGTATCTTCAGCAAACCCCACCCAAATCCCTGAGCCTTAGCCGGCAATACAGACCACGCTGAAGCTCTACAAAAATGATAAACAATTTCAGTAACGACGGCATTTTTTGTCTGGAAACTGTTTTACAGTTTCCAGCTGTTCATGCCACCCAAGTTCGTTACAGGTTTCCGGCATTAACAGCTTATGGCTGCTATTACTCCGACTTGTATACTTCTTTCCAGACTTGTACGAAAACATCCATCGTATTGCTTTGCAGCGACCAAATCATGATCACTGCCTAGGTTGCTGACCGCGATATGTTCTCACAGTTCTTTTGTAACAACCACGTGGTCAATTTGGCCACGAGAAGTTTTTCGATTATGTGTCCATGTTTCTTAATGTATATGTTTGTGTGGGAAGTACATCATTATCTCACCATTATCGGTCACAGTATGGAGTCAGGAGTATAGACCTATGTTTCCACATAATTAGAACCAAACATTCATTTTTTTGAAAAAACTGTTGGATCAGTATATAGTTTCAGGTATCACGGAAACCCTCAAGCTCACGGGACTCCCTCATATACTAACGGTATATACAGTCAGTGAGTTTTGGAAAGATTATGGGAAATCGGAGAATTTGAGGATGTTCTATAGTAAATTTCAAGGTACGTAGCATCACGTCGTAAATTGACGATACGTACAGCAAAATAATAATTGGCGGAACCTAAGATGTACGTTATATATGGAACGAAAATTCGTATTAATCCAACATCAAAAGCGGAAGATGTCAAATTTTTGCGACATTATATATCAAAAACGACTTTAAACTGGATCGTATGCACCGAATTACAAATGAAGAACTATCTGGAGGTAAAAACTATTATACCACACCATGTATATACTGATCCAACCATTCTATTCCATGACACGTTTCGTGTTGTGATGTATATGGTTTTTAGTACATTCAAAAGCTTTTACTCTGACTTCTTCTACTCTGAAGCGGCTGCCGACGAATAAGAAATTTGTATATTTCCATCATTTTGATTCCACGCATCCCGCTTCTGTTATTTTAAGTGGCGTACCATGATTGCGATCAATTATCAGAGCCGTTCTTTCTTCTAGGCTGTTGTCGCAGGTTTTTGGTATTCTGATCCTTCTTTGACGAAATTTCAATGAATATTACAACAGCATAGAGCCCAAATATTAAAACAAACGACCAATAAACCATCGAAAACCGCCTGTCACTTGGGGCACGTTTAAATCGGATTTAATACGTTACGGCTGAACATTTTTTTATCAAGTTTATCTAAAGTAAAACCCATATATAAGATTTACATTTTTCTTCCTGCAGCAAACATCTATGTGCTCATCACTGGTATTCAAATATTTAACATCGATCGTGTATTCAACATTTGGTTTCAAAATAATAAAATCACCAAGATTGATTAGTATTTGGATGCAGCGTCGAAAACTTGATTGTTTGAACACAATTTTCTGAAATTCGTTAGATATGACATCTTTTGCCGTTTGGTTTGAAACAGAAAAATTAGTTTCAAATACAGCGTCACAATTGAATGTTCTAAAATCGTATTTTGGCTCGTAGTTAGTTCTGCGTTTTGATGCCATAAATCGTTTACATTCTCCCTCCCAAATAAGATCGGCATCCCAATTGACATTTCAACTTCCGTCACACCTTTTTGGATTTCACCAAAGTGTAAACTTTTACAGCATTCGGATGGAGTGTGGAAAATTTTGCGTTCTTGATCTTGATTTAGCGGCGCAATAAACGGGCATACAATAGGTATACTAATTTACTGATATATAGTTGTTGATTATCTGTAGATATAGCTGATCCATTGTATAATTAACCGTTACTAAAGGACATCTCACATTCTCGTATTCTGTTTGTTTAAATGCGGTCAAACACGGAAAAGTCTGTAGAATGGGTGTGAGTACGTATATGTGAAATGTACCCTAATGATAATAAACAGTTTTTAAAGGCCATTACTAACCTCTTACTGTGTGAACAATTCGGCTAAAACGGTCTCGACCCTGAGCTTGATCTTCATACTGCCTTAGACAATCTGAAGAAGCCAAGTCATCCTCTACACCGTGGAACCATAGTCGCTTGGAACAACCTCTGCGCCTACCAGATGTTGGCTCTCCTTCCCGAGATCGCTGCACAATTCGTTCTGGATCAGCACTCAAAACATGAACAAGCCAGCCTTCTCGCTGAGAACTTATTTCATCTATAATATGGGGTATCTACATCGAATCTTTGATCTCGATATTGTACAGAGCTCGGTTAGTACCATCTATTTCGCGTTTTGAGCCGTAAGTCACCCCCGCTTGATTCTTCTTTCAAATTTATAAGGAGCCATATCTTTTACACTCATACAGAAGAACGGGTCTGATCAACGCTTTGTAAAACTTCAGCTCCACGGCAGGTGATAGGTGTTTAGATTTTTGAAGTGGCCTTAGAGGATACAAAGCACGGCTGCCAGTTGCCAGCCACACTTTAGTATCTTCACACACATTGTTATCGAGACTGATAGGGGAGCCCAATTATTTGAACCTCCTCACTACCTCAAAGGTGTAGTATAACCACTACTAAAATCTGGTGTGCCATTGTTCCTATGATCAGAGATGGTCTCTTGGTTTGGACTGATTGATCTGGAGCTCAACAGAAGACGATATAAGATATTGCGCTGAGGTGGTTCAGGTTTACGAAAGATGTACTCCAACATGAAATTAAAGAGTATCGGAGACAAAGCATATCCCTGCCAAACATCCGAGTTAACTGCGAAAATTCTCGATAGCCAGTCCCCAACTTAAATACTGCAGGGAAAATTTCAACCCATCTCGATTGATCGAGTCGTAGGGCTGCCGGAAATCCAGGAACACCTGATGTACAGAGATTGTCCACCCATAATATTTAGATAGAATCATCCGCAGTGAAAATGCCTGATCAGTGAGCATATCGCGGCCACTTTTAACTCATCAGGCATAACTTCGGTTCACCATACTAATCGAATATGGTCAAAAAGACCGTTTCATGAAGAGCAACGAGTTCCAGCCGATACTTCTTCATGCATGTCATTAGTCCCTCTAACGCTTCTGGTTTTCTAAGTGATAGCACGTTCCACGTGCCAATCCCAATTCTCGTGTCCGGGTACTTGAGGGGAGTACATTATAAACAGATTGTTTTTTACGGATGCGGGTCATCAGCCTAGCGATCCAACCATTTAATCGCTTCCTACGACAAGCAAAATAACCGTGGTGGTATTTTTGGAAATCTTGTTCGCGCAATTTAGGGTTTTGAGACATCTAAGTGCTACCCGATCAAAGCGGTCACAATAAAAATAATCCTAAACCACTAAATACCATCAGCTGTAAGAAGATATACACAAAACAGCCATATAATACAAATTCGTTTGGATCGTTTTGAGTTCATGCACATCTATGCGAAACGCAGCTCACACCTTTCAGCGTTTCATGCGCCGACAAAATCGTCAATTAATTGAATTTAGTGTTTGCCTACCTATCGATGATATTCTGGTTCGATCGATGATAGTCGCAATCCCAGTTTGATTTTAATAAATCCTAAACGTGTGTATTCGGGGCAACATCGCAGAGTTGTTTTAGTCTCTTTCTTCGCAAGGGAGAATCTTGGTTATATATCAACGTTTTCTTAAACCAAACGCGTAGCGCTTTATCGGAACGGTTAATCACTATCACCGATCTCTCCACTGCCCTTTTTTAATTCTCTTTATTCCCTATTCTTTGCCGTATAGTGGATTTTTCTCTCGGTTAATGACTTGCTCCGTGTGACTATCGTGTGAGATTCACCCTCTCGAGGTGGTTTATGTATAGAACTTAAATAGTTTATCAACCTGGAATTATGGGAGACCCACTAGCAGGGAAGATTGTAATTTGAATGAATCGTGTGGAATGTTTTTGAAATAACTGGCACCCGACAGTGTCAAGGAGAATATTAAATTCTGTTTCCATTATTTGCATCCATAAAGGCAGATGCAGCCACTTGACTGTATCGAAGGAATATTGCAACCTATAGTGTCCGCATCAGAAGACTCTGAATAAATGCGTCGTCTGTCAAATATGTATTTAGTATTAGCTAGTGCTGCTGCGATAGGTCTCTGGCCAAATCATAAAATACAAATCCAATAAGTGGTTTCTGTAATTCCACCAATTCACAAAAGTTGTTCGGCGAATTCATGAAATTCACGCGTCCAAAGTAAATCGATAATACTTCTCGAACCATTACTTGTTTTCGAGCTAAACACAGACGGTGCATAGTAATTTATGAGATTTAAATGGTTAACAATGTAGAAGGGTAAAACAACTGGACATCCTCTTCTAACTTTTAAATTATGTCTACAAAATTTTTATGACTTGCCACCTCCTCCTAACTGCTATCGAAAATTTCACCATACCAAGAGCGTGGTAAAACAATGAGTAACTCCTCCTGCTTAATCCTAACGAAACTGTAAGAACCATAAACTACGAGGACAATAAAACATCTTTGCATGTCTGTTTTATGACGGTCTATTGTCAGGCATGAACATATTCTAACTACCACAAACATAACATTTTACTACGATATAAGAATTTTTGTATATAATCCGGTTCGGTGGTCGAATGAAACCACAGTTAAGTTTCGCGCATAGCTAAATTCGTGTGTTAACAGTAAAAGTGACAAGTTTCTTTGAAATATTCCAAAAAATGAATTTTAAACTAAATTGTTCGCCACATCTGAGTATGTCTGAAATTACGAAAAAATTGTTCAACCGTAATTTCCTCTCCGACATACAATTTTGTGTGGGCGATAAAATCATTTATGCTCATTCCCTTGAGCTTATGAAGCGGAGTGTGGTGTTCGAGCGCCAATTGGAGGAAACGTTAGGCGAAAAAAAGTTAATTCCGATCACCGATTGCACGTACGAGAGTTTCCTGGAGTTCATCCGTTTCATTTACACCGACCATTGCATCATTAATGACGGCAATGGGATGGAGTTGTTGAAATTGGCAATCAAGTACCAGATAATAATTCTGGAGAATCGGATTATTAATTCATTAAGTTCGTTTAAATGGGATTTGAAATTATTTGAATACTGCGTCGTGGAAAAATACCAAATCCCACGCCATCGAACTGATCAGATAATGTCATTATATTTTGGAAAGTTTTTAACAAACGTAACATTTTCCACACTCCATCCGGATGCTGTAAACGAGATTTTACAATTTGATGAAATCGAACAAGGCATGACCGAAGTCCAAATATTCAATGCATTGGCTGGTTGGATGGTTAACTATTGCAAAGAACATGAAATGTCATTATCCCAAGGGCGGCAACGATTCGATGATCTCGTTAAGAAAATTCGCTTCCCAGTGATGTCAAGTGATGAGATACGTGAGTGTGTCAAGAAATATCCCGGATTACTAAATGAAAATGATTGTATGTCAATTGGAAAGCAGGTCTTGTTTGGGAGCGAGAATGGAAACGATTTATGGACATCAAAACGCAGAACTAACTGCGAATCAAAATACGAGTGTAGACAATTCAATCGTGACCATGTATTTGAAACTAAATTTTCTGTTTCAAACGAAACGATTTTAAATGGAATTCGGATTGCCTATGACCTGAGTTGGAACGACATCGAAATAGAAATTACGGCAAAAGATATCAAAACTAATGAATGTCAGAAAATTGTTTTTAACCAATCTGTTTTTGACTGCTATGAAGATATAATAATCAATCTTGGTGATTCAATAATTTTGAAACCAAATGTTGAATACACGATCGCTGTTAAATATTTGGAGACAACAGATGAGCATATAGAGGTATTCTGCAGAATGAAAAATGTAAATCTTACATACAATGACCCGCACAATTCCATTCAAATCATCAAGGCGGGTGACAATATGTTGGAGTTGATATTTAAGGCAACCGTCGAGTAAAGGTTATATTTGGTTATCGTTAAGTGTTCAACAATAACGTTTCAAATACAATTTTAGTAAAATAAATTATTTGTGTTGATTTATTTAATTATTGTTATAGTAATGCCATCCATTTTGCATTGATACCACGCTTTTATGGTTACAGATAAACGATCATGCATCTTAATCCATTTGAATATAGTTACGATCCTATGAGTACCTTTAATTGGGGTAATATCACATTGTATGGAATAAATTTTCTAAAATTTTACACACACGTTGACTGGGTGAGTTGATATGAGTATGAGGAGGAACTTAGTATCTCGCGATTCCAAATTCATCAGTCGATTCGTTAAGGTATTCCCGCGAAACAAAATCCTTCACACTCTAATCTTCCTGTTCGAAATGGAATTTGGGATCTCTGCAAGATTATGAATAACAATAAATTCATTTAAAAATGTAAATTAATTTCTAAGTTTTATCCGTAATTTTGGAATTAGAATTTGTAATTCGCAATTTTAAATTTTTTTACCGATAATATTCTGTAATCTTCAAATTTGATTTTACTGAATCCATCGAAATGTGAACTTTGGGAAATTCTCTAATTTGCCAATTTTGGAAACTGCATTAAAGATTCGTATTGAATGAAACATTGAAAAATCGGAAGATTGAGGTATCAGGTAGCTCCTAAGATCAAGTACCACCGCCAATTGTATTCAATTAGTTCCTACCTCACTCAGTTTTGGTAAATTTGGCAATCCACCCGCAAATGTAGCCACTACAAGAAGGTAGCCATCAACACAATGATAGCTCTAATCAAAACTATCGTAAATAAATTTCTGAGATACACAAGAACAATCTAACTATGTATTGTGGCGGTATGTAAGTTCTAATAAAAATTCAGCCATATTAGGCTTAAAAAGAGAATGGCCATATTAGGCTTAAAAAGCATGTTATGACAGTTACAAGTTCTGGAATTAACAATTTTGGTAGCATTTTTCAGACAACATCAAAATATTGCGCACCATCATATGGTCGACGCTTTAAAAAGACAAATTTGAAGAGATAAGATACCGAACAAACACACAATGTAACACTGAATCTCAAATCTCAAATAAGTGCATTGTATGTCATAGAGACTCAGCAGACTTAGCAGGAAGAAGTCAGACTTTCTAAGCGAAGAGGATTCTTGCCCCTCCAGAAACAGATTTATTGTTTAAAATTGTAACGCTAGGGGAGCACTGGAAATTCGTGCAGAAGATAATGCATCAGTTTTGTTTTATCATTGAACTTTTTCCCTTCATGACAGCGAGCTATGATTCTTAAGTTAGCAAAAACTGAACTCACCTTATTAATTGAGTCATTAGAAGCTTTAAGTGATTCTGCCGAAAGAAAATCAAGTTATTGTATTGGCTAGCAACAATTCCAATTACTCTGCCCGAGTTATAGCAATACCTAAATTAAACAAAAGGTGGAAGTATCAGGGATACGGAGTTGAAACAGAAAATACCTGTCAATTGCATTTTTTTTTACCGTGAAACAATTTTTTTTATATTTTAACGCGTATTGGAAGCTATGGCATCTACACCATCTAGTGCGTCAACTAATAAAACAAGCCCTAAAGCTATCTTCGTAACTTCATTACAAGCACCAACAAGTGTTTTGCTTGTTTCTATTGTAAAGCCGACCATATAGCATTTTTAAGTGTAAACTGGTAAAACAAAGAGAACTAATCTTGTAAATGTTTGGACAATACTGCAGCTGTGTACTGTACAAGCTCTGGTGATCAGGTCCATGGTGCAGAAACTTCGACGTACCTGAAATCTTGGAGAAAATTGTGTTCAACCTCAGAAAACACAAATCTTATTATCGAGTGCAGTTGTGTAGGTCGAAAGTTTCCAATTTTGTTACGAAGTCAACGTGCCAATAATTGAGAGCTTCACAAATATCAACTTTTGGGACCATTATGCTGGAATTTAAGGTAAAGGTGTTAAGTACACAAATTTGACAATACGCGGTTTATTTTGCCAAAATTACTTCGGATGTTCCATTATGTCTAATATCATTTAACTGTTGCGTTTCACCAACGGGCATTATGTTGGCTGGTACTAATTTGTTGATTCTATTAAGGTTGGTTTTGTCAGACGAATTTGACTAATTGGTCGTTGAGAAAAGTTAGATACCCTCGTGTTCATGCGTCAATTATTGTTGTTCAAACCTAAACCATAAACATGTTGAACGTCTCTTTCAGGCTGAAGAAACCTATGACCAATTATTCCATCGAGGAGAAAGCTTACACTATTCAAAGCATGCATTAGACGAAATTTTGAGGGATTAAGGCTAAAGATATAATTTTAGTATTGAAAGATTCATTTCAATCTGCTGTTAAGCAAGTTTTATGTTTATAGAAAGGAAGTTAGAAAAAACTGCTGAATCGAAATCGCAGAGTTCTACAACCAAGGTGCGAGTTGTTTTCAATGCCTCAGATAAGACAACTATATATTAGATGACCATCCGCAACATAACATGTATATGCAATGCTAATTCGATTCCGCACATTTCTATGATTTACCGCCATCTTATTCCCGAATCAGACCGATCTCTACTACAAAAGGTTGTCTAGTAATTAGTTAGATACTGTGACTTATGGCACATGGCAAGTGGGCCGTTGATGGCTATTCAAAACTTGTCTAGATGACTCAGACGCAAGTACCTTTCATGAATCTCCTATATTGTGATAAAAGATTTGATTGAATTATTGCCAAAAGGTGGTTTCGAATTACGGAAATTGGCCTAAAATGTATGGTGGAGCTTTATACTTTATCATTATCACTGTACTGGTGTGAATTAGAATTTTATTCTATGACGTGTTGAGTCTGTCACCAATTAATAGTATTTCAAGGCTTATATAGTCGCTCTCGATGCGATTTGGGTTCATGCATAGTCACACTAAATGATTCCTCTAAAAAACATTAAATTTCACGATTGCTGCGTAACATCGAGTTCAGGTATAGATCCCATCAGATCGTCCAAGTCATTATAAAATAAGTTTTTATCTTGGTTCTGTCTGACCACTGAGGTAGCGTGTGCTCAAATTATCGACTGGTTGGTTAGCTACAGGCGCAAGCAGGGCTTACACAATCGTTTACTAACTGCTTGGAAATCCAAAACATCCTTCTTTATCAGCGACCCAAGAAGAAATCCAGCTCCAAAATTTCCATGATCATCTCCACTGTTGAACAATATATAGCACTAGGACACATGGTCTCCACTTTTACCCCTGCGAGTTTCTTGAAGAGCAACGGATGTGGCTCATCCTACGACAAGCAAAAGATACTGTGGTGGTGTGCTTGATAGATCAGGGCGACGATTTCATATATAAATTCCATGAAAGGAACTGAATCTGAAAGCTCCATTTGTACGGGTCACATCTAACTAATCGTTTTAACTGATTTTTACTTTTCTAACACAAAAGCAGGTTTTGACAAAACCACGCAACATAAAAGCTGATACAAAAAAAATGTGTTAATTCCTGCAGACACTCTCCAATCGTTTACGCTGTTATTTGTTGAAATTTTACATGTTAATTTACACAAAAGCTCTTTCCCAGTCCAAAAAGTTAACAAAATTTACATTTTTGATAAAATTTTAAAGTTTTAGAAAATTCAAATCATATACACCAGTTGCATTAGAAAAGCTTGTCTCAGGCACTATCTTAACATTTAACAGCGAAATTGACGTGCTTTTAACTGAAAATTGACAGCTTTACAATAATACAGGTGATGTCCTTTCGAACTTGAGCTTTCAAACTTTTAAATTATTTACTAGTTCGAATAAAAGCTTTTAAACTTAAAATAATATTACAAACGCTTCCTAGAAAGCTTTAACAAATTTTGATGTTGTGGCATATTTTAAAATGTATTTAAATTTCGGCCGAATGCTCAGATTAGTAAATTATTCTTAATTTTTATATTAAGCTCCCCAACTTCCTAAATTCGGTGTAGTGCTTTAAACTGATCTCTGAAATTCTGTGAAAATTTATATAAATATGAATGATACGTTAATATTTTGGCAAGCTCGAATAGGTATGATTTTTAAAAGCTCTTCCATAAACGACTTCTACAAGAGAACATACGCAACTTCTTATCAAATCGTACGAGTTTATTAGTTAAGGACACCTAAAAGCTAAGCTTTTAAGACAACGTATAATCAAATTTATATTTGTTGATCCTTAAACTGTTTAAAAAAGCTTTCGGAACTTACAACATGTAATAGAATATGGTTCTGGATTTATTATAAAACCTCTCTATAGAACTGATATATATACGCGATACAAAAAAGCTTTACAATTTTAAATTTTTCGTAAGCTATTTAATTTGTAAAATTAATTTAAATCAAAAGCTTTTCAATTCATAAATTAGATATTTAGATTTTGATTTTTACAACAATGAGTACGAACAATGTTATCTGTCGAAAACAGAAGATTTTCGTGCAGGAGAGGGTAACTTCTCAGAAAAGAAAGCTGCACCGGAGGCATCAATACTGATGCGAAGTGTTCCATTCTCTATTGGATCAGCCAGAAGAGTGGTTTGAGTGAGAACAACTTTAGTTCAGTTAAAGCCAGCTTCTCACTTGGGTGGTCAATATCATGAAAATGCACTCTTCTCAATCAAATTTCCAAGATTACCTGATATGGCTGAGTATTGAAGCAAGACGTTCCGCTAATCGAGGGATGAGGCGATGGTAATAGTTAACCATGCTCCCGAAACGCTACAATTACCTGCTCGAATTCATTGCCTCGATTCGATCCGCGATAGCTGGTGATGGCTGTTGTTTGTGTATATACTCTGAAGCGACAGGTATTTGATGATAATCACAGAACTCACGAGATCTATTTTGGACAAAATGGTACATACTTTAAGGTTACTTGTTACCGTAATTCCTTTTAATTGGAGATAAGGTCGCCAATCGTTGCTGTCGCGGTTTGGTACTATATAGGTTCCGCATCCGTTGAAACATTAATATCAACGGTCCTCACTGTTTGGAACGACGAAAACGAATGCACCAGTGTCGCGATGAGGAAACTGAGTTTGGTTATGCGACAATTAATAGTTAAGAGATGGTTGTGACATGTCCCACCGGTCGTCTCATTTTTTTTGGGACGATTTAGTTTTCCGGCGGGCTTTTGATATGTGTGGAAGGTTTTTGTCCAAACAAACACTCTTCATATCTTCAAGCGTTACCGGTGAAATTTACCGGCATGGCCAATATCCACTAGAAGTTTATGCGAACTACTACGTGATCCAGAGCGCTGTTGAGATCGTATGTTAGCTAGTGAAATCTCTGTAGTGGACCCAACCAGAGAGGTTTCAATAATTGGGAGTTTACTGCTGTAGAAAAATCGTCTGTTTCTTCGAGGTGGCGGTAGAATTCTGAACAGGTTAAATCACCCATTTTTATATATTTAAGATGGTTTGTGATTCTACACCGTGTTCTGAAATTGATTGCCTCTTGTTGATATTGTTGAAATCGGGGGGTTTACGGAATAGGCTGCCTACTGAATCTGTTTTCGTTATTTGTTATCTGTCTAACCTTAATCAATGCCTCGCGTTGTTTAAGACAGATTCTTCAGCAATATTCTCTTTTATATCCAGACAGCGGCCTATAGACCTTCACATAATAAAACGATTAGTAAACGTGAAACCTGAGAGGCAAATATTTTTAATATTTTTTAGATTTTATTCCGTTCATCAAATCGAAGCAAATAAAATGTACGGGCCCCGCCAAAAAAAGTTATCAAAGGTAGAGGTATAATCAGCTGTATGTACTAGAAGTTTAACATTTTATTATCGAAAATTCAAAATTAGAAATCACGTGTTCACCATTAAATAATTTATTTGTTTGAATCAATTTCTTATCAATACAATTTTGAGTACGAGACTATTTCAACATAACTTACTAAAGAGATAAGAATTTCATAAGAATTAACTCGCACGATTAAGTTTACTGGTTTACATAACGAAAGTCATGTGTGTGTGTGTGTGTGTGTGTGCTATGAATTTTTTAACAGTGACAAATAAATTTTACATATTGCACGGATAATTTAATGATGGCCAAAATTAAATTGAATGTCATGTTAAGATGTTGCTCTACCTGTTGTTGGAGATTTTCATAAAAAACCAAGAAAATACCAAAATATTTCTATTGGAGGTATATCCTTTCTAACCGTAGAGTTTGCTAATGGAGTTAGACGATGCGCATATGATAGTACCTACTGGCTTCCAAAGCATCTTAATAAGAAAACTAGATGTCGAGACACATCCAAAAGAGGTCCAAACGATGACAAGTTTTTAGAACTTCCACTCGAAAATTCCTTAACCCAAACATTACAAATTCATCTCTCTCTCTCTCTCTCTCTCTGGCCTTTACATCCCATGGAGGGATTTTGCCGCCTGCACTGTAGACTTCCAACTATCTCGATCCATCGCTCGTTGCGTCCAGTTACGATATCCTAATATACGCAGATCTTGTTGGATGTCATCGTACCAACGCAATCGGGGTCTTCCTCTATGTCGTACCCCAGCTGGATGTTGTTGTTGGAACACTCTTTTAATCATTCGGTTTGATTTGGACTTCGAGACGTGGCCAAGCCATCTGATTCGGTTGGATTTGATATATCCAATAACATCGCATCCTTCGAGTAACTGCCTAATTTCGTGGTTCATACGAATTCCATACTGGTCCCCTGCAACTTTCACTGGCCCATAAATTTTTCGTATACAAATTCATCTGCGTCGATCAATTCAAAATACCTGTTACCCCGAAAAAGTCAAAAATCGTATATGCAGGTCTGGGGCCAATACCATTCCTGGACATTAATCAAATAAGAAACGTTTACTCAAAAATTGTGACTATCAATGTTGGACCAGCAAAACTGAACGAAGTTTTCTTTCGCACTCGGCACAGGTACCTCAAACTTCCATTTGGTCCATTTGGATTGTTTGGCATGACAATTTATATGACATTATTGGGATCAACTACGATCCAAAGACGAATTGTGATGAGGGAATATTCGAAAAAAGGTCAGCCCAATGAGAACTAACCTGCACAATGACTTTTCGCATTTCGCGATACTTTGAATAGACACTGTGAGATCTCATGCAAATTTTCCTCAACTTACTACGACACTAAAATTATTCCAACAATATGGTTTGACATTATTTAACCATCTTTCTCCTATCTCTATGTATTCACAGGTGACAAGTGAGGCTGTAGTCGTAGCGTAAATCGAACGATGTAATTTTTGAGGAGCGATTTGATGAGGCACAAGATGTTCGAAATGTTGAGGAACTAATCGCATAAGATGATTTGACACCAGAAGAAATGGAACGTGATACACCATTGATAAGAATTCCGCTAACCGTTAAAGAAAGTATCGGTATGAAAGTTATGAGTAATCAGACGGGACGAAAACATAAGAATAAATATTTGGCACGGGACAATGCACCATGCGTTAATCATGTTAAAAAGTACTGGGCTATTATATTGTGCGTCACAAACACATCCAAATTGTGCATGAATTGGGAGACGTACAGTAAAGTGACTGACAATCCGCATAATTTACGTCTTCCTGCTATGTTCACCGGTGTATGGGGTCACAAACCAACCTCATATGTATAGTTAGTCCGGACGGTCATGTTCTTGGCAGTTCAATATCGTATTGGGGTGATGTTTTCACGATAGCACCGATGACACGATACGCAGTCAATCTGCCACTCCTATTAATGTGCATGAAAGATCCAGACGGTCCAGTGGTTCAACTGAACAAGAAGATCAGCATAAACGATATTAAATTCTATTTCATGGAAAATGATGGACCGAGCGGAATGCTTCGTCCGCTTAGCTCAGAAATGCGTAAAGGTATTCGTAATGAGCAACTCAAATTGGCGCTCGACATTTCAATGTATGACATGCTCAAAATCGAAGAAATCGAAACGAATTACTATTACCGAACTACTGAATTACTTTTGCTGCATGTTGGACAGTACGTTTTATTCGGTGATTTTTGCGAACCTACAGAGTATCATTAATTTGCCGGAATCACGCCATCAAAAATATGCTTCGAGTCGGAAGAGCCTTAAGCAGCATTTTAAAGATTTGCTCGGCACAAATGGCGTATTCTTGTATCCAACATTTCCAACATCGGCGCATCGACACTATCAAATCTATCATAAAATTGTAGACGCATCGTATATGACGGTGTTCAATACGCTCGGGCTACCGGTTACGAATTGTATGATTGGATTGGACAAACATAAAATGCCAATCGGGATACAGGTATATACAGAGTTTAATCAGTAATCCGTTCAAACTATTTACTTTTATTAAATTATATCAATTTATAGGTCGTGGCCAATCCTGGACAAGATCACCTCGCATTGGCGGTTGCCTAAAAAATTGTGAAACGTTTCGGGGGCTGGGTGCAACCGCCACACAACGATATGGAGAAAGTAAATCTGTTGTATAGGGGAAAGTCGACGTTGAAAATCTTGCTAAAATAATAGATAATTTCATTTTTGTTTGTGTTGTTAATAAATTTCGTAGCTAGTTAAGTATAATAAGGGAAGTTGTATATGTGTAGCATATGACGTAATAATAGTAGTTTGTATACATATACAACACTAAAAACTAATTTCCAAACAAACTCTGTGGGCTAAACGCGTATTTGCATTTGTAATTAGTATGTGTAGTCATAAACCAGGATCTGTGATTCATTTAGAATTAATAATTATAAATAAATCTTCATAAATAAATAAAAATAGTTTTGGCTTAATTAAATCAATCAAAATCGGTTACATTTTGCATACTAACCGAATTGCCGGACATCTACTAGTACACAATGAAACATATTTTCTCGCCTTATTTGGTTTGCGCTCCGGCTGGATGCAACAGTATACCCCATCTAATGATTTAAAATATAAACTAATATTAAAATATAGAATGTATAGGTAGCTCTGTTCTCAGAAAAGTGAATGTTTAAATATGTTACTAATTTTTGTAGTAAATGCTATCAAATTATCATGCAAGCCGATGTTAGTGAAATATTTGCATCTTGAACCATGTTTAGTACAACAAAATACTAGTTTTATTTATTAATTACTTAAATAATATTTTTATGTGTTTAGCTGCCATCTATTGATTTTTTGTACAGCATCATATAGTTTTATCTTTGGTTTGAGTTTTAGATATTCAACATTTTATTTGCGCTAAGTGCCATCTTTATGTATACTATATAAATAGTTTCAGCGAAGTTTAATACACAAATAATTTACAGTGAATAAAAATGTCGCTAGAATGCATTAATATTTGTTTCGAGAAATTACTAGTTTGATGTGTATCGGATAAATTTATATGAAAATCTGTTTATGTCGGGAATTGATCAGTATAAAATGAAATATTTGAATTTAAATTCTGAATAGAATTTAACAGTGATCCTTGGTGGGTGCACAATTTCTCTTGAAATTAGATTCGACGGTACTCGTGAGCGATGGTAGACAAGCAACACTATACCACTCACACCGAAAATGTAGACCACTTTAGTAATAAACAAACCACGTTATTATTCTCATAGTCCAGTCAGCCAGTAAAGCGCCAGGCCTTAACCAGGGATGGGCGAGGTAGACTACGCCATGTAATCTACGCGGTTGTCGACAAGTAAAATATAACGTGGATTACTTGGCAGTGTTTTTTGTCAACGTAGACAATTAAAATAATGTCGACTACCTAGCAATTTGAAATCGAATGCGCCAGTTCCGGAGTGTTTTGTAAAAGCGTTCATTTAGAGGTGATTGTTTCATTTGCTTCTGGCTGGCCAAATCATAAACAATTTCATGTACTTTTCCTCTTCCATCAAAACACATCCAATAAATTTTGTCAGCAGTCTGGCATTTCTATCGTTGTTCAGCACTAATTGATTGTTAATACGCCGGTGGTCGTGTAAGCAGAGTCAATGGTCTTGAAATCGTGGACCCGAGTTTAAGACTCGTCAGCGCCAATACTTTTTTAATTTAATTTTTGTTGTAAAATTGGTTCAACAAAAAAATAAGGTGAATGTCATTTGTGTTAAGTATAATTAAGTTGAAGTGCTGATGAAAATCGTGATTCGTTTATACTATTTTGATACGACTCATATTATTACCGCGATTTATTTAGTTAAATGTGTTTTTTTATACTAGAAATTGGGTTACAAATTGTATCTATCTTATATAAGATATACTTATGCGAGCTTCTGTCATTATTAAATAGATTCGATATAGGTCTTGAAGTTTTAAAATTCTATGAAGAACATAAAATTCTGGATGAGGGGAACAAAGATATACTAACGTCGCTCATATTGGAAATTTTCACTAATAACAACGTTCATGACCACACGAGATTTAGTGATTGCAACCAATGTAATTCTGTCTCTCTTTCCAGACGAATGCAAAGTAAGGCAACATTTTTATTTATGTTTTAATTTTATTTATGTTTTTCAATTGTAACAGTTTTAGCTAAAATTGGATTGGCGTTGATTGTTAAAATAAACCTTTCACGGTTCCAAAAACTCGCACCAAGAAGTTTTTTAAAGATATTTAAAACCAACCTAGACCAACTGTAAAAACAAAATGGACCTAAGTAGCTGCTATAGGAACACATGATATTAAAAGAGGAGAAGGCCCAAATGTATTAAAAAAGTGACCAGTTCTTAAACCCAGCCTTGAACATACATTGGTAAATTATTTTTAGTTCGGTATATAAAATTTGAACATTTTTAATAAAATTTCTCATGGTTTTTTAGGTTGACATTGATTACAACAGTAGTTCGTCTCAACTTTTTTTGCTGTGGCCGTCATTTGTGCCAAAACTTGTAACATATTTCCAAAAACACATTAAGGATAAAAAGTAAGTATTTTATTGTTTTTATCTTTTTAATCATTTATTATTAAAGATTACTAATTGTTTTATGTTTGGTTCCAGACTCGCTGGATATACTATTCCTGCTTATTCATGCCATATTAAAGCCACCTACAGTTGGAACAAGCAAAATATGGCAAAAAGAGTAAATGGAAACCATGAATAATAGATTCTCAAGACTTCAGCACATACATGACACAAGTTGAAGAATTGAAACTTAAGTATTTGGGAAAAGGTGTAACGTGATTATTGTGATCGGTGAGCAGAGAGTAAAGTTGCAATACTTTTATCTATACTATGACGGTATATTATATAAATTAAATTCTTTTTACAATGTTTGGATTTTAAAAGTGAAATAAGTATTTAAATGTCTATCACATTTTTTTAAATATCTTAGTATAATAAGTTTTAGTTTTAATATTTTCAACATCGTTTAGCTTTATACAATATCTCGGTCTTAAACATCTGTAATTGAAATAGAAAAACAATTGATTTAAAATGAAATGTTTTTTGTGCCCTAAAGAGTCTGTGATCTATTACATATAAAATCCTCACATATTATAAAAAATATTGAATCTTTTTTATGTATAGAAGAAGAATGCCTTCAGCAATTTCCAAATTTATATTCCTATAAACGGCATATTACAAGGGTTCATGATCTTAAAGTGCATCAAAGTTTAAAACGCCCCGGAACTTTCAATACAATACTTATTGAAGATCAATATGTAAAAATAATTATATGGAAGAAATGTAAATAGTAATTTAGTAATTGAGGAAAATCTAACTTATGATAAAAATAATCTAAGTAGGACACCTAAAGAAAATTCTCAATTACCCAGTTCTCTGAACAATTTCATAGCACTTTCTTTTGCATTGTCTTTGCATAACAATAACAATTTTAATAGGAAAAACGTTTCTGACATTATAGAGCAAGTAGAATCTGAAATAACTAATCCTCTCATTGAAACAATATCAAAACAACTTTCAGCTTAAGCATCCATTTCAGTCATTAAAACAGAATACAAACTACTTCAAGAATTGGAGTCTAGGACATTTTTCTAAAAACCTTCGTATTATACTATTAATGAAGAAGTCTGTGAAATTATTATTCTTAATACCCCTACATTAGATAATAATAAAGTAACTGGTGGGATCATGCCATTAGAATTTCAAATGAAAACATATTTTGAGTGTGGAAATATATTGCAACAAACTTTAGAAAATATTGACGTCCTCAACCAAAATTCTCAGGATAGTTATGGTAATATAATACATGGAGATGCATGGAAGAAAAAGAACGACATTTTTAAGGGGAAGTTAACAATTCCTTATATTTTATTTTTCGATGATTTTTGCATCGACAATCCTTTGGATTCACATGCGCTAAAGATCAATCCGTTTGTGGCGTTTATTATACGTTTCCCACGTCAATAAAACCTTTTGTTAATCGCATAAAAAATTTAGAAACCCTTGGTCTAGAAATTGAAGTAAATAATAAAATGTATCAGATACATTTCATTTGAGCGTTCATTTGTGTTACTCAGCATACCACGTAACTCAACATTTTGATGTTGACCAACCCGTTGTATGTGTTTCTTTGCATGAATTGTTATCTCTTCGCTGACGTTTTCAATCCGGAGGTCCCTATGTAGGTTATCGTTTCTTATGTACCAAGGAGCGTTCACTATTCCACGTAACACTTTATTTTGAAAAGCTTGTATTATTTTAATATTGGTTTTCTTAGTACAGCCCCAAAGCTGAATACCATAAGTCCATATAGGTTTTAAAACTTGTTGGTATAGTAGCAACTTATTAGATATTGACAGCTCTGAATACCTTCCAATTAGCCAATACATATTTCTATATTTAATGTGTAGTTCCTCCTTTTTCTTTTTAATGTGCTCTTTCCATTTTAACTTAGCATCGAGGTTCATGCCAAGATACTTGGCTGTGTTAGCATAAGGAACTTGTTTGGAATTTAGTTCTATTGGTATCCAGTTAACTATTTGATTGGTGAAGTTAACGTGCGTTGATTTTTCTTCATTTAGCTTAATGCGCCATTTTTTGGTCCAGTTACTTAGTTGGTTCGTAGCCCGTTGCAGTTTTCTGGTTGCTTCGTCTACTTTATAACCAGTAGCTAAAATTGCAGTATCGTCCGCGAATGTTGCTATTGTTGTCCCGCTTGTGTTTGGTAAATCACTTGTGTAAAGTAAATACAACACTGGCCCTAGCTCGCTACCTTGGGGAACCCCTGCAGATACCCTCTTTAGCTCGGAAAATTCTTCTTCACATCTAACGCGAAAATATCTGTTATCAATGTAAGATTTCAATATCTGAAAGTATTCTTTTGGCAAATCTCGATGCAGTTTATATTCCAATCCAGGATGTCATACTTTATCGACGGCCTGTGCTACATCCAGAAATATTGTTGAGCATATTTTCTTATTTTCAATTGCATCTTCAATAATACTTGTAATCCTGTGAATTTGCTCTATGGTGGAGTGGTTTTCTCTAAACCCGAACTGATGTGGTGGTATTAGCTTTCTCTCAAGTATTATAGGTTTCATCCTTTTGTATAACAGTTTCTCAAAAATTTTCGAAAATACTGGAAGCAGAGAAATTGGCCTATATGACTTTTTATTATTAGATGGTTTGTTCGGCTTTGGTATCATAATTATTTCTGCTACTTTCCATTGCAGAGGTACATATTTTAGTCGAAATGAAGCGTTGATTATATGAAGAAATTTTCGCACCCCTTTCTCAGGAAGTGCCTTCACTATTTCACCTGTAATTAAATCATAGCCAGGAGATTTTTTCGTATTTATGTTATGGCTAATTTCATTTTTCAACTCTCGTAGAGTTACAGGTGGTATTTTCCTACAATCCTCCTTGTGCACTGGTATTATATTTTCATCCGCTGATTGTCTAGCATATGGTTGGAACGTTTCTTCAAGATGAGATGCGAACAGTGCTGCTTTCTGTTTGGTACTTGTTACCCAATTTCCCTCATCATTTTTTATTGGCGGTATTTGATAATTTGGTCTTTTTAATGCTTTTGTAGCTTTCCATAGAGAATACTCTGTTTCTTTAGTGTCTGTAAGACTACGAAGATAACGGGTGACCGATTCATTTTTTAGTTCTCTAATTCTTTGCTTAAGCTTATTGCAGAGGTAATTAAAAATTATTTTGCTTTGTGGTGCTCGGTTTCTCTGCCATGTTTTCCTTTGCTTTTCGTTTTTCATTAACCAACTCCCTAATCTCGACTGGATAAATGAAATTATTACGCTCGTTGTTTTGGATTACAGGGGTGCTATTCCATGCTGCTTGTTGTATATTATTGATTAATCGTTCCACTTCATTTTCTAATTGAACCGGATGCTTGATTGGTACAAGAAGATCGGTGTTGTCTTCAACCAATTTCCTAAATAATTCCCAATAGGTTTTGTTATGTGTTAGTCTAGGTGGATTTTCCTTGTTAACAATCGTGGAACTAACAGTCATAATGACGGGCGAGTGGTCCGATGAGAGACTTTCACTATTTTCTAGAAAAATGTGGTTTTCGGATATACCTCTTGTAATGTAGAAATCAATTAGATCCGGAGTTTTCCTTGTGTCAGTAGGCCAGTACGTTGGTTTTCCTCCTGAATGAAATTCACAATTGTAAGCTCGACCAGCGGCGTATAGTTCTTTACCCTTTGGAGTTGTTAATCTTGACCCCCAGAAAGTATTTTTTGCATTAAAATCACCTCCAATGATAAAATTAATTCCTAGCTGGTTCAATAACTTTTTATAATCCTCTTTATTTAAATTATGTCTTGGAGGACAATAAATTGAACAGACATTGAATATTTTTTTATTGTTAAGTTGAATGCTGATAGTAGCTACCTGCATACTTTGTTCTTCAATTTTTATTCCCTCATGATGTTGAATATTTTCTTTCACAAATATTGTTGATCCCCCTCTTGCTCTTTCTGCTGGATGTAAAGCGTGATAAGAAACGTAACCACGTATTTTGGTGTATGAGGTTTTAGTAAGATGGCTTTCTGATATTAAACATATATCATTTTTTTCAGTATTTAAAAAGATTTCTAACTCTGGAATATGTTGGATTATTCCATTTGCATTCCAGATTACAAATCTTAATGTTTTATTTATCATATTAGTTTAGTATAGTATGGATGTTATTTCATCCACTGTTTCTCGGCTATCTAGTCGCCTGTTCAAAGCATCTATAGATCTCTCTTGTCTTATAAGCCGGGTATTTAGCGCTTCGATGCTTAGAACATAAAAACTCATTATACGTAGTATTGACAATTATGAAGTTGACGTTATGACTATGTGTTGTGTTTTCAACGAAATTGAGTCTTTTCATGTAACAAATAATTTTTACTCTTTGACATCATGCATGATATTTTTGAAGGAATTTGTAAATACGATATTACAAAAATATTATTAAATTTCATACAGCAAAATAAATTTTTAACACAAGATATTTTAAATAGCCGCAAACAAATGTTTGATTACGGAGATACCGAAATTGGTAATATTTCTCCACCTTTACAATTGTCCCAAATAAAATTAGGTAATTTAAAAATGACTGCTCGAGATACTATGACTTTTATAAATTTCTTACCGTTAATGATAGGAGATCTTATACCCGATGATAACAAAGTATGGGAGTTTTCAATAGTTTTGATTAAAATAATTGATTTAGTTCTGTTACCAAAAGTATAGCTGAAGTTAATATTAAATTCTTGGAACATTTAGTATCGAAACATAATGCATTATACATCGAATTGTTCAATGAACCATTGAAACCTAAATTCCATTTTTTACTGCACTACCCATCTGCAATTCGCATATGTGGACCATTGAAACATTTATGGTGTATGCGCTTTGAGGCACTGCATAAACAAAACAAAAATGCTGCCAGAGCTAATAATTCACGAATTAATATTTCATTTACCCTTGCCATCAAATCTGGACTTAAATTTGCACATTTACTAGCTTCGCAACAATTTTTTGAAAATGATTTAAATTTTGAAGAGAAAGATTTAAGTACTTGTGATCTTAAATTAATGTATATACAATGAAATATATCAACATTTATTGGAAATAAACCTATCGGCGGTTAGTTGTGTGCAAAAAGTAACGTTTAGAGGAAAAGTTTATAAGAAAAAGTTTTATTCTGTTCTTGAATTTGACGGCCCACCAATTCATTTACATCTCCTCAATGATGGGGAAAAAGCATTCAGGTTAAAGCATAACTAAACATAATCATTTACATTGAAAATTAATTAAATGGCATAGCAAATTAAGTTGAATTATATTATTTAAGTTTAAAATTATATAAATAATAATAAAATGGATTTATAAATAAAAAGTTTATGTTCCATATTTGCAACAGTTGTTTTATTTTTAATTTTGCAGGAACGACTAGAAAAATAATAGGACACTCTTTTTAAAGCAGCAATTATATGTACTATTAATTTAAAAGGTGCCGGACCCAAAGTGGACATGCACTTTTAAATTAATAGTACATACAATTACTGTTTTAATAAGATTGTCCTATTATTTTGATAGTTAATCCTATTATTCCATATTACTTTTTAATGTGATTCGCCACATTAAATTAATAGTTTTCACTTTATTATAATAGTCCATACCATTCACTTTTAAAATAATAATAATAGGATTGTACTGCGGCGGTGGTGCAGTGAACAGAGGCATTGCTTTTGAATTTGTGGACTAGAGTTCAATTCTCGTCAGCGTCTCAATCCTTTTTTAATTTAATTTTTTCGGCAAGTATAAAAGCCATCTCTTGTGTATAACCGTAATGCAAATGTAAGAGCCATCTCTTGTGTATGACCGTAATGAATTGTCCATTCAAACATAAAAGATTTGTATAGCACCAAATTTATATACGCCGGTGGTACAGTAAGCAGAGTCGTTCCATTTGGAATTGTGAACTTGAGTTCAACCCTCGGTTTTGGCATTAAATAAATTTTAATTTAATTTATTTAATTTCTCCCTTCAATTGGCAAATATAAAAGACGAGTATAGCGGCAAATCTATATATGCGAATGGTGAAGTGGTAAAGTAAGCGGTGTCATAGGATTTGGAATCGTGGATGTTGTGCCGTATTCGAACCTCGATTAAGGGTAAAAATTTTAGCTCCATAAATGCGTGTGGGATTTGTGGCCCCACATTTCTCATTAAATTTTAAAAAAATCACTTTTTGTTTTAAAAATGACCAATTAGCAATTAAATAAAAAATATATATATTGAGGCTTGAACTAGTCATGATAACAATTCCATCAGACATCTTCTTTTACCACCGAGCCACCGCCATACATATAAATAGTGATATTCCCAGCGTTTAGAGCTGCCATTTGAATAAAAAAAAATGAAAATTTTAGCAACGACAATGGACTCTGCTTATTTGCCCATCGCCGTACAATTTCACTACCGCTCTATACCCATCTTTTATACTTACCACTTTTACTACTTGGAGAATATTGAAGTTTTGAACAGAAGGTGAGTTGGATTTGAGTAATTTTACATCACCATCCCCAATTTGAAAGGAGATATTAAATCAAAAAATGTTTAGATCGATCGAGAATCGAACTTAGATCCATATGTCCAAAGTCATTGACTTTGCTTTCTCGACCACTGCCGCATGTATATTTCATGCTATACCAATCTTTTATATCTGTCATTTGAATAGAAAATATTGAAAATTTTAGCGAAGGCAATGTACTCTGCCGTTCGTTTATTTCACCATCGCTGTATACCATCTTGTGTACTTGTAACGACTTGTAAAATATGAAACATGTTTATTAACCAGAAGGTGTGTGTTGCACCAATTTGAATACAGAAGAAATTAAATTAAAATAATACCGTCGCTAATGGGGATCGAACCTAGCTCAACGAATCCAAAGTCAATCATTCTACTACCTCGCCCAATACCGTATTTGTAAATTCAATTGAGAAAGTTCGGGAAATTTTTTAACAGAAGCTGAGATGAACCATAAATGTTCCAACATTAATATCGATTGAAACTTAACTGAACTGCATAGTGTCAGGTGCAATGCGATGACATTCCAAGCAGTGTATTTCGAAGAACTTAAAAATCTGACAAGCTATTCCCTCTTATGTTCCAGTCAATGATGCTTGATGCGATTTTCTAGGCGGGCCACTATATTGACCACTAACCATTCAAATTTGCAGTTTAAGTCAAGCAGTGGTCAAGGAAGTAGAGTAATGGGCGTTTGATTAGTGGACGCGAGTTCAAGTGGCATTCGGGCTAACGTTGTTTTAATTTAATTTCATCTAACAAATTAGTTCAACTCAGCTTCTATTAAAACGTTCAGATTTTTCCAATTAATTGCCAAATATAAAAGAAGGATGTAATGTAGCAGCAATGAAAATGTACCGCAACGATCAAATAAGCAGACTCCAGAAATACTTTTGGTTATAAAAAAATCGATCAGGTCAGGTAGTTTTCCTAGGTCAGTTGGCCAAGATCTAGAACCCCGCAGTGAGTATTCTTTGCATTGAAGTCGTCACCTATTATGAACCCTTTTCCCAGACGCTTGAAGAACTCTGAGTATTGTTTGTTTTTAATAGAATGTCTTGGTGGACAGTACAATCCTGCCACAATAATAGGAAAGCTGTTGGTTATCTGAACGATTTGGCTTTTTAATAACTCGGTAGCATCACTTATAGCCTTCCTGAACTCGAGTTCATTTTACCATGTATAGAGGTGTGTTAAATTTTATGGCACGGCCATAGTTAAAGTTCGCCGGATTATATTTAATGAAAGTTATAACCTTTTTGTTTATGATTTTTTGTGAGCCGTTTTATCCAATTTTTCTGCGAGCTTGATCACCCCCTTTGGTTTAGAACTAATTGTCAAAACCACTCTGAGAATTGTCTACATTATCGACGTTGTCTACGTTGTTGACTTTATCTATGGGTTGTCGACACGTCAATGTAGAAAATAATAGATGACGCGTAAACTCCCATCCCTGGCCTAACCAACATCGAGGTTAAAGTGATAAAAAATGCTCGGTCCGTATAATAGGGACGGATATCACTAGTTTTTGGAATAGCCTAGCTGAATAAATGATTTTTTTCAAAGGCTTGGAAACTATACTTTAGTAATTGATTACTGACAAGTTAATGAACATGTTTCAGGGTACTCTTGCATTTAGCTCGAATATTCGACTCACCGATATTCGATTCTGCCACAAACAAAACAATTAGTGAAATTCAAATATAAATCAACTTATTTGAATTAAGCGTTCACTAACCCCATCACATATCCAATAGCCGAACCATTACTATAAAACATTTATAGTAAAGCATGAGTTACGATCCTGCTACAGTAACATAACACACAACGTGGGATCTACTTTTTAATGTGCGCGGAGTAATACCATACAAACCACGCGCAATACAAAGTGCATAATATGCATGTCTGCAAATTATGCATCCACACCACGCGCAATATAAAGTGCATAATATGCATGTCTGCAAATTATGCAGACGTTGCAACAGACGGTATCAAGTGTCAACATGATAAATAAAATATATTTTTATGTTAGTTGTTAAGTTACTCTCGAATGTTAAATACCATTAAATAAATAAAAATAAAATAAAATAAATAAAATTGAAAATAAATAAAAAATTAAAAAAGAGAAAATTAACAAATAAAAGAAAATTGTTTTTTTTATATTAAATTCAAGATAAGAATTATAAGTCATGTCGCCATCTAACAACATCACCACGCAATAATAATGCGGTGATGCAACACTTAACATAAGTGCAATGTCGACCGTCGCCGGCGCATGTGTTCCCTCAACAAAACGAACACGAAGGCGACGTCACAACCAAAAACAAAACAACAAGATATTCGTCCATTGCGATAATGAATTTTGGAGAATGAAGATTAAACTTCAAGTGCAAAATTAAAATAATTACAATAACGTGGTGGTGAATCCAAATTAAAAAATATAAATAAAATTTATAACAATATATATTTGTAAATAATAATTTAATATATTTATCAATAAAATTATAAGTGAAATATTATAAATAAATATTATAAATAAAAATTATATAAATAAATAAATATAAATTAAAGTTATAAATAAAATATATATAAATAAATAAATAAAATTATATAAAAGGAGACAACTCCTAAAGTATCATGAATCATAAATTGCTCGGCAAAGCTTTTTTCATATGGTGTAACCGTGAAAGTTTATTCCAACTAGGTTTGTACGTGAAAAATGTGAAAATAAAATTTAGGTTGGACGTTATTCGGGTGCCGACTTAAACTTAAAATTTGTATGGTCAGTGGCCAATAAGTGATTTTTAGGTTAAGTTGAATAGTTATTCGCTTCACGCTGTTTTAAAATGTTTGAGTCATGTGTGAACGTTTTCGTTGGCTTCATAGAGACTATATATTGGTATCGAAACGAATTCATCGGTTTTGTGGCGAATGTATTTCAAAATACACCCGGTGAGTGCAGCAGAACCTATGAAACATATTTTTATCTGTCCACAAAAACAGTGTGAACGATTTCACCTGGTTCTCTTGTTATCTAAGCATATAACAATCAGCGGCAAGGTTAATATTGGTATCATGCCAAATATGGAAACGCTGCACAGAATTGTACGCAGCCATATAAATCAACGGGTCGAGTAACAAAACTCACACCCATACCCTATAAGTCCCGTTTGTACGTGTACCGAACAAATAAATTGACTTATTTAGTCGACTCTGGCGCTGACCTTTGGTTCCATTTTTTTTTTAAATAAATACCAACATATACATACATACTTTAATAATTAGAGACTGTTTGGCTAGTGGATTTATTGTCTTTTGAAAGCTGAACATAGTATCCCTATTTTATAAACGGCTACAGGTCCTTTTTTATTGGCCATCTGCACACTGCATAGGTCCGCATGCTAGCCCACATTAACATAAACGATGGGTCGGCCCATGAGTTCTACATTCTAACAGAGGGTCATAGATGTTTTTAATTTAATCACCGATCGTAATCGGGAGATGAAAAATTATTTTTGCACCCCGGCTCTGTTGGAATTCGAATCCGGTACCTCCCGATTCAAACGTCGCAGCTTTAGTCACTGCGCTATTTGCTCGGTAAAAATTTACAATTGAAATTCCAATCTAGTCTTTTCGGCTGCCACTGGTTCTATACAAACGACACAAAACTGTTTAACGTGAATATCGAACTTAAAAGAACCTCCACACATGCTTTTACATTAGATGCTGTGAATCGTCCGAATCGTCAAACCCAGATATCTTGTCGAGGGTCGGGACTTCACAATTTATATACCAACCACAAACCTCTGACTCGAGCAATTCTGTCTAAAACTGACATCAATACAAGGCATGTACACCTTGGATTATATAAGTCAATTATTCAACCACAAACAGGCAGCATGTTCAAGTTACCGATAACGTTGTGTCGGCTGCAGTTTCGCGCACACATAATGGTCACACGAAATGGTCACATTCGAGACTCACTTCGACTACAACAAAATCACACAAGCGCAAAAAGCAGATTCGGAACTTCAGAATTAATTTTCTGGTTCCACACATGACACTTGTTCATCAATGTAACTGTAGAGCCTTATAAACCACCTGGCCTAGAAATTGTCTGTGAAAAATCGACTGGCGTAAGTCGCCTGTACTCGCAGCGAGGGACTTCATCAAAACATTTGCGACAAGCTACACAGTTTTTCGCATCCTGGTTTCCGAGCAACTCGTAAATTAACTACTGCTCGCTACTTATCCTGACAAAAACGAAAAGCTCAACGGCACACAAAAACGCCTCTTGGACAGTTCGAAATTCCACCTAGCCGATTCGAACATAATCATTCTGATATCGTAGGACCACTTCCTCCATCCAATGCATATACATATATTTTCTCACCTGTGTCGATCGTATCACTCGATGGGCAGAAGCGTACTGCATGACCGACATGTCTGCAACAACATTTATCCAAAACTACGTATCATGATTTAGCGTTCCACGTGACATAACAACTGATAAAGGAATCCAATTTGAGTCCAGCTTTCTACGGAGTTAGCCAATGGCATGGTCGAATGCTTCTCCCGACAGCTCAAAGCTGCTGTCAACACTGGCAACACAATTCACTGGAGCTCCAAAGTACCAATCGTTCAACTTAATATCCGAGCATCGGTTAAAGAAGATCTGAAGTGCTCACCAGCTGAAAAGGTTAACTGTCAAACAATCAAGCTACCCGAAGAGTAGTTCATCAAAAATCCTTTACCGTCTTCAACCAAAACCGGCACAGTCATCGACCAAATACGCATCACCATGCAAAAGCTTATCCCAACGACAACAAGACCAACGAAACAAAACAACATATTCGTTCCAAAATCGCACAACCATTGCTATTACGACTTTGTCAGGGTTGATAAAGTGCGTACTGGTACCTTGTAATCTCCATACGATGGCCCATATAAAGAAATACACCGCTTACGCAAGCAATTCATTGTCCCAATCAAAGACAAGCATCACTCAAGCTCCATTGACAGATTGAAACCGGTATACAGTATTCTCAACGGCTGATCAAATATATCAGCCAACAAACGATATATAAAACGGTCCGGTTCAACGTATAACGCCTCAAAACCTATTTGGTTTCTCGTTTGGAGAGGGGATACTTCAACACTAACAATGAATCAACAATCAACCAAAACTGTCTTTCAATAAATTTCAACCCATTAAGTAGACCTAAACTCCAAACAATAGGCAAGTTCTAAATTCCAAAACTCACTCAATCATCACGGAAACAGTAGCAGATCCAATAAAGCAATACCAGTCAAAATGACAACAACATCCCAATGCATTGGTCAGAAAATTGCGAGGATGGCCCAGATTTCGGCGCTATAAAAAAAGTACGGCGCTATAAAAAAATGACGGGATTTAGAGGATTTACATAATTTACCATGATTGGTTCTTGAATGCATCTAAAGGAATGTTATCACTTCAAAGAAGGTTGAATAATTACAAACATATAAGATTCGATTTACTAAAAATGTATTTGAAAATAATTTGAACAATAAACGATATCCATATAACCTTTACTCGACGGTTGCCTTAAATACCAATTCCAACATATTGTCCCCCGCCTTGATGATTTGCATGGAACTGTCTGGGTCATAGCATTTGAGCATTACATTTTCTCTTCTGCACCAGATCGTTATATGCTCATCTGTTGTCTCCAAATATTTAACAGCGATCGTATATTCAACATTTGGTTTCAAAATTAGTGAATCACCAAGATTAAATATTATATTACCCCAGCAGCCAAAATTAGATTGGTTAAAAACAATTTTCTGACACTCGTTAGTTTTGATATCTTTCGCCGTAATTTCTATTTCGATCTCGTAAATACTTATGTCTCTGCCGATCAGGATTCCATTTAAAATTGTTTCGTTTGAAACAGAAAATTTAGTTTCAAATTCTACGTCACGATTGAATTCTTTCCGCTCATATTTTGATTCGTATAAAGTTCTGTGTTTTGATGTCCATAAATCGTTTCCATTCTCGCTGCCAAAAAAGAACTGCTTCCCAATTGACATACAATCATTTTCATTTAATAATCCGGGATATTTCTTGACACACTCACGTATCTCATCAGATGTCATCACTGGGAAGCGAATTTTTCTAACGAGGTCATCGAATCGTTGTCGCCCTTGGGATAATGACATTTCATGCTGTTTGCAATAGTTTTCCATCCAACCAGCCAATGCATTGAATATTTGAACTTCGGTCACGTGTTCATCGATTTCATCAAATTGTAAAATCTCGTTTATAGCATCCGGATGGAGTGTGGAAAAGTTGTCGTTTCTTAAGTAACTTCCTAAATTCCTAGACAGTGTTCGATCAAATCGACCGCGTGGTATTTGGTATTTTTCCACGACGCAGAATTCAAATAATTTCAATTCCCAGTCATTCGAATTTAATGAATTAATAATCCGATTCTCCAGAATTATTATCTTATACTTGACTGCCAATTTAAACAACTCCATCCCATTGCCGTTATTAATTTCACACTCGTCGGTGTAAATGAAACGGATGAACTCCAGGAAACTGTCGTACGTGCAATCGGTGATCGGAATAAGTTTTTTTTCGCCTAACGTTTCCTCCAATTGGCGCTCGAACAACACACCCCGCTTCATGAGCTCAAGGGAATGAGCATAGATGGTTTTATCGTCCACACAAAATTGTATGTCGGAGTGGAAATTACGATTGAACAATTTTTTTGTAATTTCAGACATACTCAGATGTGGCGAACAATTTAGTTTAAAATTCATTTTTTGGAATATTTCAAAGAAACTTATCACTTTTACTATTAACACACGAATTTAGCTATGCGTGAAACTTAACTGTGGTGTCATTTGACCACCGAACCACATTATATACAAAAATTCTTATCTCGTAGTAAAATGTTATGATTGTGGTAGTTGGAATATGTTCATGCCTGACAATAGACTGTCATAAAACAGATATGCACAGATGTTTTATTGTCCTCGTAGTTTATGGTTCTATACAGTTTTGTTACGATTAAGCAGGAGGAGTTACCCTTTGTTTTGCTATGCTCTTGGTATGGTGACTAATTTTCGATAGCAGTTAGGAGTAGGTGGCAGGTCATAAAAATTTTGTAGACATAATTTAAGCGTTAGAAGAGGAGGTCCTGTTGTATTACCCTATACTACACTGTTAACCATTTAAATCCCATAAATTACTGCGCACCGTCTGTGTTTAACTCAAAAACAAGTAAAGCTGGATTTTTTGTATTGGATGTCACAATAATTAGGAATTTTCCAGAAACCAAGAACCTTTTAGCATTGTTGCAGAAGTATTATCGATTTACTTTGGACGCGTGAATTTGGTGAAATCGACGAACAATGCTAATGAATCGGCTGCAGGATTACAGAACCCACTTATTGGATTTGTATTTTATGATTTGGCCAGAGGCCTATCGCAGCAGCACTACAGAGTCTTCTGGTGCGGTCACTATAGGTTGCAATGCTCCTTCGTCATAGTCAAGTGGCTGCATCTGTCTTTATGGATCCAAATAAAGCAAACAGAATTTTATTTTCTCATTGACGCCGTCAGGTGCCAGTTATTTCAACAAAATTCCACACGATTGTAGCGGTTCTTCCATAATACCAGGTTGATAAACTATTTAAGTTCTATGCATTAACCACCTCGAGGGGGTGAATTAGTGTTGTCTAGTTACATATGCAAAACGATGTTATCGAGATAGTTACACGAAGCAAGTCTATAAAGGAGAGAAAAAATCCACTATACGACAAAGAATATAGGGAATAAAGGGAATTAAGAAGAGCAATGGAGAGATCGGTGATAGTGATTAACCGTTCCGATAAAGCACTAATATGTAGTCGAGATTCTCCCTTGCGAAGATATATACGAAAAGAACTCTGCGCAGTTGCACCGAATACACACGTTGAGGATTTGTTAAAATCAGACTGCGATTGCGACTATCATCGATCGAACCAGAATATCATCGATAGATTGGCAAAAACAGAATTCAATTATTTCACGATTTTGTCGATGCATGAGACGCTGAAAGGTCTGAGCTGCGTTTCGCAGAATTGCTCATGAACTGAAAAAGCTCAAAACGAATTTGTATTATGGCTGTTTTGTGTATATCTTTCTAGGATTTTTTTTGTTGAGGCCCCTTCGATCGTGTAGCACTTAGATGTCTCAAAACTCTAAATTGATTAAATAAACCGAATCACGGTTACTTTGCTTGTGGTAGGAGGCGATTAAACGGTTGGATCGCTAGGCTGACGACCCGCATCCGTAAAAGATAAATCTGTTTATAATGTCAGCAAAAAGAAAAATGGATACCGCCAAAAAAACTCGAACGTGCTGTCACTTAGAAAACCCGAAGCGTTGGGGGGACTAATGACATGCATGAAGAAGTATCGGCTGGAACTAGTTGCTCTTCATGAAACTCGATGGCGAGTTTGTGGAGACTATCACATGGTGATGGTGAGAGAATGATGTACTTTGCAATTGCTCACGACCTTAGAGTAGCAAGCACATTCTTCCCACACAAACAAATATTTTAAGAAACATGGATGTATCCACATCAAACTACCCGCAGCCGGATTGACAGTAGGTGTTTTGGCGGTTTGGCGTGGGAAAATTTGTAATTTGACACCTGACCTTGAAATTTGACACCTTGAAATTTGATACCTGTGGGGAAAAAAAAAAAAAAGTGAAATTTGATACTGCGGAAATAAAAATATTGGAATTCCATGAAAGTCAATGACCCCGAAATTAACACAAGGTCAATGACTTTCATGGAATTTCAATATTTTGATTTCCGCAGTATCAAATTTCACTTCCAAGAATTGTGACGTCATAGCATTGTGGGAAAAAATCTGATGATGTGGGAAAGTTAAAATTCTAAAAAAAAAAATTAAAAAAATTAAAAAATTAAAATATATCGATAAAAAAAATAGGTACGAACTCGGTGCGGAGCGGCGGTATTATGAGGGTTGTACTTTTAGAATGTAGTAAAGGTTTTTAAAAATAAAAAATAAAAAATTGAAATTTAACACTATTGATATCTGAATAATATGATTTGTCGTTGTTGTTTCGTATGAACACGATCAAACATGAATTTTTGTTTCTGGAAAATATTAATGTATACATCATAACAACAACAACGAGTCTGTTGGATGAAAATTGAACTAATATAATATATAATATAGATATCGCATACACAAAAAATTTACATGTTTTCGGCATTGTATTGATGCGATTGAAATTCTATAAGTAGGAAAGATAAAGAATTATTATTTTTAATTGCGAGATGATGTCTGTATCAGACTACAACCTTGATTTTATTAATGAAATTTCACCATAGTAAAGGTTTAAAATAAAAAAAAGTGAAATTTAACACTATAGATAACAGAATATGACTTATTATTTTGTATGAACGTTTTGTAGTAAATGGATATTAGAATAAATTAGGTTGCACACTCACACATATAAATATCGGAAGCAAGATTTTTTTTGTTGTTGTGTGTGTATCATACAGAATAAAGATGATCGTACAAGAATTTTTAGTTACAATTTCTGATATAACTTAAAAACGATATCGATTTGGAAATTACTTTAAACTGATATACGTATGTATGTATGATGCATTGTACAAGTGTATATTTAGCACGAATAAAAATGTATCTGATAAAATAGTATGCGATTCAAACGTAATACGGTAATATGTTGAATTTAGTGGTATTAGGGAAAATTTCTATATAAAAAAAAACTATAGTTACCAAACTCATACATTTTGTTGTGTACCAATCAGTGAAATTGTTTTAATAACATCCTCAAACCAGATCAAAGTACGTATCAACAAAATTTATATATGTTTTACACAAATTAATTGAAAATGACCTGCGCAAGCTGTTCGACACTACAACAAGTTTTGCAGGCTTGGATTACCTTAATGTCATATGAATAGCACAAACTTCCTCTGATGAGGAAAACACACTTCAATTAATTTATTATAAAACATGAGTTAATATAACCCTTAACACAAACTGTAAATCGCGAATGAATACTACTCTAATACTGAATGACTTACACATATCTAATATAATATGTCTTAACATTTCTATATTCCCTCACAGTATCAATGTATTGGTAAACATTATGATCGATAAAATTCACGTAAACAAAACAACAAAAACTGTAATAGTGTTTTTGTGTATATGAATATCTCGGAATCAATTAAATTGACCGTGGCTGCTTAAAATATAGAGTAAAAGGCTGAATATGATATGTTGTTTCGGAGAAATGAGATAAACAATTCAAACACAATAATTTTACAAATATTTCTGATGAACGCGAAGAAGAGAAAAACGAAAACATTTTTCAAGAAAATAGATTGCAGAAAAAATTTAAAAAATAAAAATAAAAAAAAAATAAAAATAAAATATGTGCGATAAGAAGAAACCCCATGCTAAAAAATCTAAAACTCTGCAGGTGTGTTATTGTAAATCACTTTTTTTCGTCATAGTAAATATGAGATTGAGTAAAAAGGCTGAATATGGTGTTTTTTTTTCAAAAACATCTAAATATCATCATAAACAACTAAATATTTTACAATGGAGTTTTGTTAAATTTAACATATTATAACAATTATTATAAAAACGATATTGGTTCACTATTTATAGTTACATTCCGATAAAAATGCGTACATTTTCCACACTTGACAAGAATAAACAGATAAGAAATTTAAAAAAAAACATTGCGGTGGTATAATATTTTCGGACAAATTTAAATTAATTATATTTCTATATTATATTACATAAAATGTTCGTAGATTATGTATAATACATCTGGTAAATTATAGAATCGTTCGATATTATTCGTTCCAATTATTAAATCATTGAATGTAACGATTATTGTACACATTTCTCAAAAAGATAGACTAAATATTTTTACAATGGAGTTTTCTTAAATTTAACATATTATGACAATTATTTTAAAAACGATATTGGTTCACTATATATAGTTACATTCCAATAAAGATACATACTTAATCATTTGACGTATTATAAATTTATAGATTAATTAGGTTATATTTTAAATTATTACTGTAATTAAAAATAAACATTCTGTGTTAAAATATGATAATGAAAGAGGTTCGGTGCGTTAAAATATTACTAGAACACTATAGAAATGTCACGCTTTATAATAAAAAAAAAAAGATACTACAACGAAGGTGAAACGTTCTAATTTACGAGGGCATAAACTCTAATTTAAAATTAAACCCGTGCCTGATAATGAAGATCCTTCCGAATGGATTAAAGAGGTTGTACAAGAAATTGTACATTATGCATTGAAGGATATTGAACCTACTGATAAAGTAGGCATAACTTTCTGTGGAGTAAGTTTTAACCAACATAGACCGGGGTTGGTTACCGTTTAAAGACGCAGGCAAAGCTATAATGAAAGATGTTTGCGAAATGATTTCCAAAATTTTCGGCACACAATAGATATAATTTTAAAAATAATGTTTCATATAATCAAAAATTACAAGATGAATAAAAATTAAAAAAAAAAAGAAATTATTAAAAATTTATTTAAAAAAAAAATATTGAAGTAAAATAGAAAAAAAAAATATTATTGTTCGAAAAAGTACTTTTAATTAAAAAAAAAAAAAACTTCTCAAATTTAAATTAATTATTTTCTATATTACATTACATAAAATGTAACATGTAATAATATGTAATATGTAATAATTTATTTTGTAACTATAATTATAATTTATTCCTTTAGAAATTTTCCGTATAATAACTTTTTATTTCAAAAAAAAACTTAAAATGTGATTATTAAAAATATTATTAAAAGGAAAAACAGTTAAAAAAAAACAACAACAAAACATTTTGCAAATTTAAGTTAATAAAAATTAATTTAGAAATAAAGAAATTCCGCACACACAATAATTGATATTATTTTAATTATATTGATTAAAAATATTTGTCGAGAGACAAAACGAATACAAATTATATAAAATAAAATTTATTTAAAAAATAAAAACAAATTTAAAATAAATTAATTAAAAAAAAATAAATTAGTTTAAAAATATTTAAATTTAAAATTTGTAAATGAAAAAGGTATGTAAAAAAAAATTTAAAAAAAACTATAAAAAAATTTTAAAAGAAAAATAATAAAAAAATTTTTAAAAATACAAACAAAAAAAATTAAAAAAAATTTATAAAAAAATTTAAAAACAAGTAAAAAATAAAAAATTTTTTTTTCAAAATACAAAAAGAAAAAGAAAATATTAAAAATAAAATTATTGAATAAAAAAAAATTAATTATTTAAAAAAAAAATAAATATTTAAATTTAAAAATTTGTAAAATTAGAAAATTATTCATCAATTTATAATAAATGCTTTCCACATATAATATTAATTAAAATTAGTTGGAAAAAATATTAATGTACAAATCATAACAACAGCAAATCTGCTCAATGAAAATTGAAGTATATATAATATAATATAGATAACGATATAATATAATATAGATAACGCCGACACAAAAAAAAATAGTAATAATAATTTACATGTTTTCAGCATTGTTTTGATGCGATTGAAATTCTGTTAGTAGGAACTCACAGAGATAAATACAGGAAGCAAGATTATTTTTTTGTTGTTGTTTATGTTTTTCGTATTTGAATATCGGATGGAGGAAATACAAACAAACAAATGATCAAACAAATAAATACATATATTTATATATATATATTACCAAGCTGGACATTATCATACAGAATAAAGATGATCATATAAGAATTTTTAGATACAGTTTCTGATTTAACTTAAAAACGATATCGTTTTGGAAATTACATTGAACTGATATACATATATGTATGTATGATGCATTGTACAATTGTATATTTAACATGAATAAAAATGTATTATAATGTATAATGTATTTAATGTCTATGATTAAGATAAATATTGATGTAAAAGTCTTACTTTATATAAAAATTGATGTAGACGTCCATGATTTAGATAAAAACGGATGTAAACGTCCATGATCTATATAAAAATTGATATAAACGACTATGATTTAATAAAAATTGATGTAAACGTCTATGATTTATAATGCAAAATGCGGTCATGTGCGGTGTCCCCGAAGGGACATGACCGCATTTTGCATTATAAATCATAGACGTTTACATCAATTTTTATTAAATCATAGTCGTTTACATCAATTTTTATATAGATCAGTTGACAGAGGCAGGTGCAGTTAACAGAGGCATTGCTTTTGAATTCGTGGACTCGAGTTCAATTCTCGTCAGCGTCAATACTTTTTTTATTTAATTTTATCGGCAAGTATAAGAGCCATCTCTTGTTTATGACCATAATGAAAATGTAAGAGCCATCTCTTGTGTATGATCGTAATGAATTGTCCATTCAGAGTCGTTCCATTTGGAATTGTGAACTTGAGTTCAAGCCTCGGTTTTGGCATTAAATAAATTTTAATTTAATTTATTTAATTTCTCCCTTCAATTGGCAAATATAAAAGACGAGTATAGCGGCAAATCTAAATATGGGAATGGTGAGGTGGTAAAGTAAGCTGTGTCATAGGATTTGAAATCGTGGAGTTGTGCAGTGTTCTCCAACCTCGATTAAGGGTAACAATTTTAGCTCCATAAATGTGTGTGAATATGGCCCCACAATTCTCATTAAATTTAAAAAAAAATCACTTTTTGTTTTAAAAATGACCAATTAGCAATTAAATAAAAAATATATATATATTGAGGCTTGAACTAGTCATGATTACAATTCAATCAGACATCTTCTTTTACCACCGAGCCGCCATCATGCAAATAAATTGTGATATTCCTAGCGTTTATAGCTGTCATTTGAATAAAGAAAATTGAAAATTTTAGCAACGACAATGGACTCTGCTTATTTGACCATCGCCGTACAATTTCATTACCGCTCTATACCCGTAGTAACCTTCTTTTATAGTTGCCATTTATACATGGAGAATATTGAAGTTTTGAACAGAAGCTGAGTTGGATTTGAGTAATTTTATTTCACCATCACCAATTTGACAGGAGAAATTAAATCAAAAAATGTTTAGCTCGATCGAGAATCGAACTTAGATCCATAAGTACAAAGTCAACGATTCTCTCATGTATATTTCATGCTATACCAATCTTTTATATCTGTCATTTGAATAGAAAAGATTGAAAATTTTAGCGAAGGCAATAGACTCTGCGTTCGTTTATTTCACCATCGCTATATACCATCTTGTGTACATGCCACTAAACTTGAAAAAAATATGAAACATGTTTAACAGAAGTTGTTTCTTGCACCAATTTGAATACAGAAGAAATTAAATTAAAATAATACCGTAGTTAATGGGGATCGAACCTAGGTTAACGAACCCAAAGTCAATCACTCTACTATCTCGCCCACCATCGTATTTGTATTTGATGTTATGCAAAATATTTCTACTTTCCAATTGAATTGAGAAACTTCGTGAAATTTTTTAACAGAAACTGAGTTGAACCAACATTAATATCGTTTGAAACTTAACTGAACTGCATAGTACCAGGTGCAATGCGATGACATTCCAAGCAGTGTATTTCGAAGGACTTAAAATTCTGCCAAGCCATTCCCTCTTATGTTCTTAAAAATTATAAAACTTCCGTTCCAGTCAATGATGCTTGATGCGATTTTCTAGGCGGGCCACTATATTGACCATTGATCATTCAAATTTGGGGGTTTGATTAGTGGACGCGAGTTCAAGTGACATTCGGGCTAACGTTGTTTTAATTTAATTTCATCTAACAAATTAGTTCAACTCAGCTTCTAATAAAATTTTCAGATTTTTCCAATTAATTGCCAAATATAAAAGAGGGATGTAATGCAGCAGCAATGAAAATGTACCGCAACGATCAAATAAGCAGACTCCAGAAATACTTTTGGTTATAAAAAAATCGATCAGGTCAGGTAGCTTTCCTAGGTCAGTTGGCCAAGATCTAGAACCCCAGTGAGTATTCTTTGCATTGAAGACGTCACCTATTAAGAACCCTTTTCCCAGACGCTTGAAGAACTCTGAGTATTGTTTGTTTTTAATAGAATGTCTGAACTCGAATTCGTTTTACCATGGAGTGAGGTGTGTTAAATTTTATGGCACGGCCATAGTTAAAGTTCGCCGGATTATATTTAATCAACCTTTTTGTCTATGATTTTTTGTGAGCCGTTTTATCCAATTTTTCTGCGAGCTTGATCACCCTTTAGTTAAGAACTAATTGTCAAAACCACTCTGAGAATTGTCTACATTATCGACGTTGTCTACGTTGTTGACGTTATCTATGGGTGGTCGACACGTCAATGTAGAAAATAATAGAAGACGCGTACACGGATATCACTAGTTTTTGGAATAGCCTAGCTGACTCCATTTGCTGCCTTTTCTGGTACATCATAATTCTTATCTCTATATACACCTTTAATAAAATATTACGTTCAATTAATTTGATATGGTTTCTTTATCTATATATATACTATATACGATGTAGAATTACAATTTTATTGATATAAGAAATTGAATTAAACCAATAAATTCTTATTAAACAACGCTCACGTGATTATATATTTTGAAAGTAAAATTTTGATAACGCGAAAAAATTAAATACAACGAATTGCTGTTGCCTACGTTTTCAAGATTGCATAATACACTTCAAATTTCCCAACCGATTTAATTTCGTATTTGATCCAATTTAGTTTAAAAAAATATGATTACAAATATTGATAAGAAATTGGTGCGGACAATGTTAATTCGATTTTGATAATAGAATTAGAATTAAAGAACTAAATGTTGTATGTCAAAAAGCTGAAGCGACTAGTGCAAGGATAGTGGAGTGGTTAACAAGATTACATTTATTTTCGTTTTATTTTTTATATGTATTCCGTTGTGAGTAGACCTAATCAACCATATAGATATGAAGAAAATTAGTCCTTTGGTATTAAAGATATTATAAATAACCTACCGGCTTGAAAAATATTTTGCCAACACTTCTGGTGTTTCCGCAAGCTATTGCTTGCAAAAGCTCTTTCCCACAAAGCTAATGTCATCCTCCAAGACTAATTTTTTGAACTTTACCAGCAGGTACAGGTTGTAATTTTCAGAGAGGCCTTTTTGTATTAGTCCAAATTAGTATACCGAAGGTTTTTTTCTAATATAAAGTTACTGATTGGAATATCGATCTAAAGCTAAGATTTGGGATTCAATAAAAAATGTTCGATATTTTTGTTTTCTCTTATTTTGTTGGAGCAGTCATATAGCATACGAGTATGTGTTAAAGATGTTATGGCACATTTGTCAGTTCGATAGGGGCTTGTTAGATTTACGTAAAGTACCTTTCGACTAACTCCTTTGGTGTGTAAGTAACACACCCGTGGTACTTATTGGGTGAATATAGTGATATCATTTATTGATGACTGGTGATACCAAAATATATAATTTACTGTGCCGCATCACAGTAACAATCCATCAATATACACTAAAATCACCAACATTGTGTTAAAAATACACAAAAACTATATTTCTTATGCCGGTCATAAACAAATGCCGCTAAACAAATGCCAAACGAACTTTAAAATTCATTTTTCAATAAATTTAATCTCCAGTGAACCATGTCCGAGTACGAGAGGGAAGGATTCAAATTTGTGAAATGCGTATTTAGAGAAAATATTCAGGCAAATTGTGATGATAGTGTGGTTTGCACGGTACTCTTTGGCTCTTCAATGCCACGAAACCACTGACAAATTACCAATTCACCACCCACAGTTATGTAAGGTACAGCTTCGGCACTATACCTCGCGACAAAAAAAAGAAAACCTGATGGAGAATTAATCTGGTCAGAAGATTTACACGATTTCCATGGCGATGACTTTATGTCTGGATACCAGACAGTAGAAGTAGCGCATGAAAAAAAATGTAAGAAACAGAAGTGCGAATATTTTGCTATATTATAGCTCTTGGTATTGAGAAAGTTTTATCAACTTTTAGATTGAGGTGACGGATTACCATATCCAGCCGTGCTATGGCGACGTTGTTGGATATACCAAAAAATTATTAATTTTATATTAACAACGATTGTGGGTAGTCAGGAATTAAATTAAATTTGGTCAGCTATTATTGAACAATAAGTTAAAACGATTCTTTATAGGCACACAGCATGCGCTGCGTACATATTGTCAAATTTAACATCAGAGCTTTGTATCGTCACATTACAACGATTAAAGCCGCACGTCGCGGAATATACATTGCTATATATATACATACATATTCGTTTAATGGTTCTAATTTTATTGGGACCAACAATGAATTTAACGAGATGGGAAGCCGCTTTGTTCAGTGCTAGCTTGTACTAGATGATTAACCGATCATAATCGGGAGATGAAAAATCCTTTTTGCTTCCTGCCTCTGATGGGATTCAAATCCAGTACCTCTCGACTTAAACGTCACAGCTTGAATCACTACGATATTAACGGTTATTTATTGAACGTATCGAGTTTCATCATAATTGTTGACAAATAGCTCCGTTACAGTTGGTAACATTCCAGAATTGTATCCAACAATTTCTCAGGCCCAAAATTACCATACCATAATTACCATTTGGTTGGTAGATTCTGAAGGAACTCACATTTGGCTCTCGATTTATAGGGAATCTTTGCCTTAGCAATGACCGTAAGGCTGCTTATCTATATATAAGAGAAGATATTCTTAGTCAGCACATGCTAACTAAGAAGATTCGAAAATCGTTTATATAACCCGTTCATTGAATAATCAGTTAGATATATTACGAGTACATAATAATAACAGTGTTAAAGGCCATTACTGGCCCCTTACTGAATCAACAATCTGGCTCCAACGGTTTCGATCCTGAGCTTGGTCTTCATACTGTCTTAGACAATCTGAAGAGGCCAAGTCGTTCTCTACATCGTGGAGCCATCGTCGCCTGCAACGACCTCTGCGCCTACCATATGGTGGCTCTCCTTTCAGAGGTCGCTGCACAATTCGTTCCGGATCAGCACGCAGAACGTGACCGAGCCAGCGTACTCGCTGAGATCTAACTTCATGTACAATATCGGGGATCTTCATCAGATCTGCATGATTCTTCTCTCAAATGAACACGCATGATTCTTCTCTCAAATGTAAGGAGCCATCTCTCGTACTCATCCGTCAGCGTCCAACTTTCACATCCAAACATAACAACGGGCCTGATCAACGCTTTGTAAAGCTTCAGCTTCACGGCACTTGATAAGTGTTTAGATTTTAGCAGTGACCTTAGAGGATAAAAAGCACGACTGCCAGCTGCCAGCCGCACTTTAATATCCTCACCCACACTGTTATCGTGAGTGATAAGAGAACCCAAATATTTGAACCTCCTCACTCCCTCAAACGTGTGGTGGCCACTACTAAAATCTGGAGTGCCATTGTCTCAAAAACCAGAGATCAGGTATTTCGTTTTGGACTCATTGATCTGCAGTCCAACTGAAGCTGAAAACTCTACAAGCGGATCAAGTATTTCTTTCACTCCGTTGCTATTCAATCCAATCACGCATATGTCATCTGCATATGCAAGAACCTGATTGGACTGGCGATATAAGATGTTGCGCTGAGGTGTTTCAGTTTTACGAAAGATGTACTCCAACATTAGATTAAAGAGTATCGGGGACAGAGCATCTCCCTGCCGAACACCCGAGTTAACTGCAAAAATTCTCGATAGCCTGTTCTCAACTTTAACACAGCATTGAGACTGCGTCACTGTCATCCTACACAGTCGTACCAATTTTGTTGGCATTCCTAGGTATTCCAGGGCAGACCACAAACGCTCTCGATTGATCGAGTCATAGGCCTGCCGGAAATCCAGAAACACCTGATGTACGGAGATGGATGTCTCATAATATTTAGATAGAATCATTCGCAGCGAAAAGACCTGATCAGTGACTGATCGATTCGGACGAAATCCTCCTTGATAGTCACCAACCAAGCCCTCCGCTAGAGGAGTGACTCTATCCAATACAATGTAGGACAGTAACTTGTATGCTGTGCAAAGGAGAGCTATACCGCGATAATTCTCACACTTCAAGCGGTCTCCCTTCTTGAAGATGGGGCATATCGCGACCACTTTCCATTCGTCAGGCATAACTTCGGTTCGCCATACTAATCGAATAAGGTCGAAAAGACAGTTCCACAAAGTATCCCCTCGGAATATCAGGAGCTCCGAATTAATGCAGTCCACTCCAGGTGAACGGTTTCGTTTCAATCTCTGCATGGCCCTAGTGAATTCCTCATGGGATGGCTCCTCAGTGCGAATCTCCGCAGTCTGTATTAGAGGTGGCTCAACAACAGTCTGTGACGCATGATGAACATCAAGCAAGTCAGTAAAGTGTCCACTCCATGCGTCAAGTACTGCGTCGATGTTGACACAGAGGTTTCCATCCCGGTCCCGAATGGCGGTTGACGTAGACCTGAAAGTATGGTGCAGTGCCTCGGCCTTCCACCATTCTCGCTTCTTCCGTCTACAAATCCGCTTAGCTGCCCTTCTTGCAAGAGCAGCCTTGTTTTTCCTCGCGATTGTGAGACGTTGTTGCACTTCATTATGGGCTATATTTTGTTGCTCAACTGCAAGACGACACTCGTCATCAAACCAATCATTCTTGGGTCTGACTTTCACTATACCTAAAGTCTGTTGAGCAGCACTGACAACCGAAGTTTTCAGTGCCTCCCAGACAGAATTCACGCAGTCAGACTGGTAATTAGCTTCATCAATGTTCTCGCTGACAAGATCCTGATATCGTTTCTTTTGATCTTCATTTATCAAACCTTCACAGTCGAAACGTACCATGCGTTTCGCTGTGTTCCCCGACTTGTACGAAAACTTCCATCGTAGCTTTGCAGCGACCAAATGATGATCGCTGCCTACGTATTTGGTTGCTGACCGATAAGTTCTCACATCCTGCACAACCCGAGCCCGTCCTTTAGAAACTAACACATGGTCAATTTGGCTGCGGGAAGTTCCGCGAGGATGTGTCCATGTCTCTAGATGGATGTGTTTGTGAGGGAAGAATGTGCTTGCTACTCTAAGATCATGAGAAATTGCAAAGTACATCATTCTCTCACCATTATCGGTCGCAGTTTCGTGTCGGGAGTACGGACCTATGTTTTCACACAAGTCGGTCTGATTTCTGCCAGCTCTAGCATTAAAGTCCCCAATTACCATTCTAACATCGTGTTCGGGTATAGATCCCATCAGATCGTCCAAGTCATTGTAAAATGAGTCTTTATCTTGGGGCTGACTGACTTCTGTGGGCGCATGTACACAAATTATCGACAGGTTAGCTAACTTCATACACAAGCGAAGCTTACATAATCGGTTATTGACTGCTTGGAAATCCAAAACAGCGTTCTTTACCTGCGGCCCAAGAAGAAATCCAACTCCAAGATTTCCGAGGTCATCTCCACTGTAGAGCAACGTATAGCCCTGGGACACAAGGTCTCCACTTTTAGGCCAGCGAGTTTCTTGAAGAGCAACGAGTTTCTTGAAGAGCAACGAGTTCCAGTGACTGCACGTTCCACGTGCCGATCCTTAATCTCGTGTCCGGGTACTTGATCGGGGGTCCGGTGTTGTTTTGGCGGTATCCATTTTTCTTTTTGTTGACTTTATAAACACTTTATTTTTTTACGGATGCGGGTCGTCAGCCCAGCGATCCAACCGTTTAGTCGCCTCCTACGACAAGCAAAGGATACTGTGGTGGTATTCTTGGGAAACATGTTCGTGCAATTTAGATTTACGAGACATGTGAGTGCCCCCCGACCACAGGGGCCAGACTCCAGAAATACTTTTGGTTATAAAAAAATCGTTCAGGTCAGGCAGTTTTCCTAGGTCAGTTGACCAAGATCTAGAACCCCAGTGAGTATTCTTTGCATTGAAGTCGTCACCTTTTCCCATAGACGCATGAAGAACTCTGAGTATTGTTTGTTTTTAATAGAATGTCTTGGTGGACAGTATACAATCCTGCCACAATAATAGAAAAGTTGTTGGTAATCTGAACGATCTGGCTTTTTAATAACTCGGTAGCACTTATAGCCTTCCTGAACTCGAATTAGTTTTACCATGGAATGAGGTGTGTTAAATTTTATGGCACGGCCATAGTTAAAGTTCGCCGGATTATATTTAATGAAAGTTATAACTCTTTTGTCTATGGCTGTTTGTGAGCCGTTTTATCCAATTTTTCTGCGAGCTTGATCACCCCCTTTAGTTTAGAACTAATTGTCAAAACCACTCTGAGAATTGTCTACATTATCGACGTTGTCTACGGGTTGTCGACACGTCAATGTAGAAAAAAATAGATGACGCGTAAACGGATATCACTAGTTTTTGGAATAGCCTAGCTGAATAAACGATTTTTTTCAAAGGCTTAAAACTAGTAACTGATTACTGATTAGTGATATTACCCCAATTTAAGGTCCTCATAGGATCGTAACTATATTCAAATGGATTAAGATGCATAAACATAAAAGCGTGGTATCAATGCAAAAAGGATGGGATTACTATAACAATAATTAAATAAATCAACACAAATAATTAATTTTACTAAAATTGTATTTGAAACATTATTGTTGAACAATAAACGATATCCCTGTAACCTTTACTCGCCGGTTGCCTTAAATATGAATTCAAACATATTGTCCCCCGCTTTGATGATTTGAATGGAATTGTCTGGGTCATTGTATTGGAGCATTACATTTTCTCTTCTGCACCAGATCAATGTATGCTCAAATATTGTTTTCAAATATTTAACAGCGATCGTGTATTCAACATTTGGTTTCAAAATTATTGAATCACCAAGATTGATAAGTATATCATACCAGCAGCTTAAATCAGATTGGTTAAAAACATTTTTCTGACACTCGTTAGTTTTGATATCTTTCGCCGTAATTGCTATTTCGATGTCGTTGTTACTCGATCTTTTGCCGATCCGGATTCCCTTTAAAATCGTTTCGTTTGAAACAGAAAATTTAGTTTCAAATACATGGTCACGATTGAATTTTATCCGCTCGTATTTTGATTCGTAGTCAGTTCGGTTTTTTGAAGTCCATAAATCGTTTCCATTCTCGCTCCCAGATAAGATCTGCTTCCCAATTGACATACAATCACTTTCATTTAGTAATCCGGGATATTTCTTGACACACTCATCATTTGTCATCACTGGGAAGCGAATTTTCTTAACGAGATCATCGAATCGTTGTCGCCCTTGGTATAATGACATTTCATGCTGTTTGCAATAGTTAACCATCCAACCAGCTAATGCATTGAATATTTGGATTTCATTCACGCCTTGTTCGATTTCATCAAATTGTAAAATTTCGTTTACAGCATCCGGATGGAGTGTGGAAAATATTTTGTTTGTTAAATATGATCCAAAATTCCAAGACAACCTTCGATCAATTCGACCGCGTGGTATTTGGTATTTTTCCACGACGCAGTATTCAAATAATTTCAAATCCCATTCTTCCGAAATAAATGAATTATTAATCCGATTCTCCAGAATTATTATCTTATACTGGATTGCCAATTTCCACATCTCCAACCCGCAATCGGTGATCGGAATAAGTTTTTTTTCGCCTAACGTTTCTTCCGCAATTGGCGCTCGAACACCACACTCCGCTTCATGAGCTCAAGGGAATGAGCATAGATGATTCGATCGCCCACACAAAATTGTATGTCGGATAGGAAATTACGATTGAACAATTTTTTTGTAATTTCAAACATACTCAGATGTGGCGAACAATTTAGTTTAAAATTCATTTTTTGGAATATTTCAAAGAAACTTGTCACTTTTACTGTTAACACACGAATTTAGCTATGCGCGAAACTTAACTGTGGATTTATTTGACCACCGAACCACATTATATACAAAAATTCTTATCTCGTAATTGAATGTTATGTTTGTGGTAGTCAGAATATGTTCATGTCTGACAATAGACTGTCATAAAACAGATATGCACAGATGTTTTATTGTCCTCGTAGTTTATGGTTCTATACAGTTTTGTTAGGATTAAGCAGGAGGAGTTACCCATTATTTTGCTACGCTCTTGGTATGGTGACTAATTTTCGATAGCAGTTAGAAGGAGGTGGCAGGTCATAATTACAATATTATCAATTGTCCAGGAGCCATAAACCTTTTTGCATATGGTTGCAGCAGAAGTATTATCGATTTTCTCAACGACACAGTTATTTCAAAAACATTCCACACGATTCATTTAAAGTACAATCTTCCCTGCTAGTGGGTCTCCCATAATTCCAGGTTGATAAAATGTTTAAGTTCCTATGCATAAACCACCTCGATGGGGTGAATTAGTGTTGTCTATTCTACTTATGCAAAACGATGTTATCGAGATAGTCACAGGAAGCAAGTCTATAAAGGAGAGAAAAAATCCACTATACGTCAAAGAGTATATATATGGAATAAAGAGAATTAAGAAAGGGCAGTGGAGAGGTCACCGATAGTGATTAACTATTCCGATAAAGCGCTACACGTTTAGATGTTCATGAACTCAAAAAGCTCCAAACGAATTTTTATTATGGCGGTTTTGTGTATATTTTTCTACAGGTGATGGTGGTTTAGGATTAATTTTATTGTGGCCCCTTTTGATCGGGTAACACTTAGATGTCTTAAAACTCTAAATTGATTTCATTATCACGGTTACTTAGGTTGTGGTAGGAGGCGATTAAACGGTTGGATCCCTAGGCTGACGACTTTGTTTCTTTTTATGAACATTTTCATTAAATTCAACATTTTTTTAGTTGCGATGTAACAGGGGAGAAGAATTCAAAGAAGGTGACCGATGCGTTTTAAATAAATTATAAAAAAGTATAACCCTCGCGAGAGCCGAACACTGGTCCGCGAAGCCAAAGGCAGTGACTCTACTTACTTAACCAACGGAATATAATCTTGGTACTGCTACACGCATCTTTTGTAGTTGCTACTTGAATAGAGAAAATTGAAAATTTTAACAGAAGCTGAGTAAAATCAATTTAAAGGAAGAACTAAATTTAAGAAATGCTCGCCATAGCCGAGTTTTGAACTCTCCAAATCCAAAGCGAATAACTCTAATAGAAATTCTTCTAACTTTTACGGTTACACGATATACAAAACGATTTGCCGGGTAATTTTTTAATATTCTTCAACTCTTTCATGATACTTGAGCTACCACAGAATATGAAAAGCTTCTTAAATACAGCCAGCAAGACAATTTTGACCTTAGCGTTTTCTGGGAATCTATTTTCTCTGACCTCGAACTATTCATCAACTTGTCAGTAACCAATTACTATGGTATAGTTTCCAAGCCTTTTAAAAAATACGTTTATACAGGCTATCCAAAACCTAGTGAGATTTGATCCTATTATACGGGTCGCGCATTCCTTATCACTTTAACTTCGATGTTGTTTAGGCCTGGCATTTTAAGGGCTGACTGGACTTTAGACATGATTGATAACGTTGATTGTTTATTGTTAAAGTGGTCCAATTGATTATTCCATGAACGGGTTATATAAACGATTTCCAAAAATTAAATCTTGATGCCCGTCACACCCGTCAACTGGAGAAGGTGAAAGAGGCCTTAGCCACTACCTAAATTAAATTTTTGAAAGAGAACCCTGAATGGGTTCCAACTTTTCGACATGAAGATTGGCACAGGGATCTAGAGAAACCGTATGCATATCCTGACTAAAAATCTCTGCTCCTATAAATGTATATGAAGCAGTGCGGTTAGATCCGGAGGCATCCTTACGGTCATTGCTGGGGAAGAGATCCCCTATAAATCGATAACCAAATGTCGGTCCCTTCGGCATCTACCAATTCAATGGTGAATATTGTATGGTTGTTTCCCCGATATAGTGGACTGTATTTGGTAGTTCAACAAATTTTGTTCAAAAAAAATGCTTATTTTCACTGTACTTGATTTTTATTTTTATAATAATTAGTTGAATATGGTAGGTTTGACTTATAATAAATTTTATTGATTCGCCTTTATCCACGTATAAATGTTCACTGCTGCCTAGATTTACAATTACATAGTTTTTTTATAATTAACACCATAAAATTCCGACGATCTGATTTGTTCCATAATTAATCATATCGTGTCATTCACTGATTGGCCAAACGTACAATTCGGCTTAAGTTAATCGCGGTTATATTTAAATTTGAGTAAAGACGCAATTATACTGAATGATCCAATTAGTGAAGATTTAACCCCTTGGTCAACAACATAAGTTAAATATATTTAACGTAGATGGCAATCAGATTCAATTTAAATCTACTACAATTATATAAATTAAATTCAGAAACGTCAAAATAATCAAAATAAAAACAATAAATTAATACATAACCAAGATAAGTATTTGCAAATTAAAGATAAGGGTGAAATTAGTTTAACTAAATTACATTAATTCTTTTTAGGTGATTTATGATAGTTGCTGATTGGTCCACAACAATGGTAATTCTGGAAATCCTGAGGATCAGAAATTCTGATTTACCAACTTACAACTAGAAGGTATAGCCAAGCAGAAAGGGTCAAAGGCTGACCGGACTTAGATCAGCTGTATCTATTATAAATTAGAAATCACTGACTGCACTGACACAGCAAATTAACCAAAACCAATTTTCATCTACAATTTGAAATGGATATGAAACCTCAATAGAATCCAATCTATAGATGAACTGGAGGACGAACAAATCTGATGCCTATAGAACTTGTATCTAACCAGTCCCGATGCTAAAATTAATCAGCACAAGGACTTTATGTTTTAGTAGACAAACTGTCTAGCAATCTTCAGCCACTGGATGGTGGACCACTACTAGTGCGGAATTTTTGAAATTTCCGTTATTTCCGAGTTAACGGGATGCTCCGAAATTATACTTTCTAAGTCAGGTAGTAATAGGGCAAATAGTCTCTTATGTCAAATTATTAGTTTAAACCATTTCTTATAAGTCGATAGAATCTTGCGGATATCCAATAGACCATTGACTTAAGCCTTCCCTGGTAACGGAACATAATTTTCAAACGTATCCTACGACTAGAGGTAATTCATAATTGAAATCGATGATCCAGTACGGTCTTCCTATCACCGAATTTGGTAACAGTCGCATCGACAACATTTTTAAAACAGTATTTGTTATACATCGCCCGGATAAATGGCTGGAATTATGACAACAATCTCGACTACCACCTTACAGTGAAAGATGTCAGAAACATATAAAATTGCAATTCTGAATAACCGAAGAAAACAACTGGATCCTTCAATGATATGGGAAACGTGCTACACAGAAAACATCTCCCAAGCAAGAATACGCATCAGAGTAATTTAATTCAATTGGACCAACATCGCACAGTGTATATGGTGAGAATGAACCTGTCAACCGAATGGCCAAATAGCTTTATCTATCCTCAGAACTAATTTCAATTCGATCGATTTTGTCCGATTTGATTTCATGTTAACAGTGTGAAACTAGCACTTCTACACAGAATCTGTGGATTTGTGAAGAACATCACACCCATTATGTTGGTCGACATTTCCATTTCGGGTAAGGATTAACTAAAATTAAATGGAAGTTAGCAAATTTATGTAACATGAAATTTTGATTTGAAATTTAGTTGATCTCCACTCCATCTCCAATCTGCAAATTTTTTCGATATTTTGGCGAAGTAACATTTTACTAAGCACACAGTGTAAACCCAAAAACTTTTAGCGAAACTGACAGCACAATTTTGAACACGGCACATAAATATTTTACAAATGATTTGTGATATACAAAATTTTCGATTGACAACTCACAACATTTTTGTTCAGTGAACTGTCACATTTAGACTCCGCGACTAAGTTGGTACCGATATACAGATTCTCTGCAGGTGATGTAAGCTTGTCAATTATTAGTTTTAAATGACACGAATTAAGAGACAAATGTTGTCAAAGCAAAATCGTTATCTCCAATATTTTGAAGTTGTGCGTCGTTGCTGCGTGCTTATCAGGATTGTATATACAATACCGCGTGCCCAAAATTCGATTGATAAGAAATCGAATAGCGCATATACCAATACATTTACGTAATTGCTTGATACAATCTGTTTTCTCGAGTATCCTACTGTTGAATATTTTACCATTTTGCCGAGTTATATAAATTTTTCGTTCGATATCTGGATCGACCTCTTGTCTTGTAGAATACCCAGCCAAGTGGTCATTTGCCTACAATTTCCAAAAAAATGTATAATTACGCGATCGATTTGATATTTATAGAAACTATTTGCTATATGCTATCCGGTTTCTTATCAATAAATTGTTGAGCACTCGGTAACAGTAAACAAGTATTTGTAATTTCTTATGTATACCTGATAAGCAGCCACGACACAACTTATTGATGATAACGATTTTGCTATAAATGATATTGTTGGACAAAATATATAAACTCGCAGTTAAGCTTTACTCGTGTATAAATCAATTCGTGTGTTAACCCATAAAAGTGACAAAGTGAATAATAACATGAAGTTCAAAATAAATTGTTCGCCACATCTGCGTATGTCTGAAATTACGAAAATGTTGTTCAATCGTAATTTTCTGTCTGACATACGATTTTGTGTGGGCGATAAAATCATCTATGCTCATTCCCTTGAGCTCATGAAGCGGAGTGTTGTGTTCGAACGCCAATTGGAGGAAACGTTAGGCGAAAAAAAGTTGATTCCGATCACCGATTGCACGTACGAGAGTTTCCTGGAGTTTGTCCGTTTCATTTACACCGACGAGTGTGACATTAATGACGGCAATAGGGTGGAGCTGTGGAAATTGGCAATCAAGTACCAGATAATAATTCTAGAGAATCGGATTATTAATTCATTCAATTCGGATGAATGGGATTTGCAATTATTTGAATACTGCGTCTTGGAAAAATACCAAATACCACGCGGTCGAATTGATCGAACGTTGTCTTTGGATTTTGGATATTACTTAAGAAGCAAATCATTTACCACTCTCCATCCGGATGCTGTAAACGAAATTTTACAATTTGATGAAATCAATGAAAGCGTGACCGAAGTCCAAATATTCAATGCATTGGCTGGATGGATGGTTAACTATTGCAAACAGCATGAAATGGCATTATCCCAAGGGCGACAACGATTCGATGACCTCGTTAAGAAAATTCGCTTCCCAGTGATGACAAATGAAGAGATACGTGAGTGTGTCCAGAAATATCCCGGATTACTAAATGAAAGTGATTGTATGTCAATTGGGAAGCAGATCTTATTTGGGAGCGAGAATGGAAACGATTTATGGACATCAAAACGCAGAACTAGCACCAAACCAAAATACCATTATAGAAAATTCAATCGTGACGCTGTATTTGAAACTAAATTTTCTGTTTCAAACGAAACGATTTTAAATGCAATTCGAATCGGCAACGATCTAAAGGAAAACGACGTCAAAATAGAGATTACGGCAAAAGATATCAAAACTAACGAGTGTCAGAAAATTGTTTTTAACCACTCTGATTTTGGCTGCTGGTATGCTATAATAATCAATCTTGGTGATTCAATAATTTTGAAACCAAATGTTGAATACACAATCGCTGTTAAATATTTGGAAACAACAGATGAGGAGATAGACGTTTACTGCAGAAAAAAAAATCTAAATCTTACATACAATGACCCGGACAATTCCATTCAAATCATCGAGGCGGATGACAATATGTGGGAATTGATATTTAAGGCAACCGACGAGTAAAGGTTAAATGAATATCGTTTATTGTTCAACTATAAAGATTCAAATATAATTTTAGTCAAATAAATTATTTGTGTTGATTTATTTAATTATTGTTAAAGTAATCCCATCCAATTTGCATTGATACCACACTTTTATGGTTACAGATAAACGATCATTCATCTTAATCTGAATATAGTTACGATTCTATGAGGACCTTTAATTGGGGTAATATCACTTTGTATGAAATTAATCCACTCATATTTTACCAACATGTTGAGTGGGTCAGTTGATACGAGTATGAGGAGGAACTTTGTATTCCCACGAAACAAAATCCTTCTCACTCTACGGATGACCAATTCGAAATGGAATTTGGGATCTCTGCAAGATACCAATTCAATTAAAATAGCAAATTTATTTCTTAGCTTAATCCGTAATTTTGGAATTAGAATTTGTAATTCGAAATTTTAAATTTTTTTACCGATAATATTCTGTAATCTACAAATTTAATTTTATTGAACCCATCGAAATGTAGACTTTGGGAAATTATCTAATTTGCCAATTTTGGTAACTGCATTAAAGATTCGACTTGAATTTTTGAAACATTGTAAAATAGAAAGATTGAGGTAGCAGGTAGCTCCTAGGATCAAGTACCACCGCCAATTGTATTCAATTAGTTCCTACATCACTCAGTTTTCTTAAATTGGTAATCCACCCGCAAATGTAGCTACCACAAGAAGGTAGCCATCAACACAATGGTAGCTCTAATCAAAACTATCGTAAATAGTATTTCTGAGATACACAGGAACAATCTAACTATGTATTGTGGCGGTATGTAATTTCTAATAACAATTCAGCCAAGAGAATGGCCATATTAGGCTTAAAAAGCATGTTATGGCAATCACCAGTTCTGCAATTAACAATTTTTGTGGCTGTTTTTCAGACAACATCAAAATATTGCGCAAAATCAGAGTAATATGGCCGACGCTTTAAAAATACAAATTTGGAGATTTAAAATACCGAACAAACACACAATGTAACACTGAATCTCAAATCAGTAACATGGGAATTCGGGCAGAAATAAATAAGTGCATTGTATGTCATAGAGACTCAGCAGACTTAGCAGGAAGAAGTCAGACTTTCTAAGCGAAGAGGCTCGAAGCCCCTGAAGGGATAAATCGCAGGATTTGTATGCTTTTTACTAAATCGGCAAATCTAAAAATTGTAAGCGAGTCGCTAACATACAGTCGACACTAACGACCTAAATCGAGACATGTTTCAATTCCAGACCATTAATAACTAAATATAGGAAGATCCGTCAGATATAGTTTTGACTCCAAACTATTTCTTATTAGAGGTGATTCGCTTCTTGCCCCTCCAGAAACAGATTTATTGTTTAAAACTGTAACGCTAGGGGAGCACTGGAAATTCGTGCAGAAGATAATTCATCAGTTTTGTTTTATCCTTGAACTTTTTCCCTTCATGACAGCGATCTATGATTCTTAAGTTAGCAAAAACTGAACTCACCTGATTAATTGAGTCATTAGAAGCTTTAAGTGATTCTGCCGAAAGAAAATCAAGTTATTGTTGGCTAGCAACAATTCCAATTACTCTGCCCGAGTTACTGCAATACCTAAATTAAACGAAAGGTGGAAGTATCAGGGATACGGAGTTGAAACAGAAAATACTTGCCAATGGTATTTTTTTACCTTGAAACGAGTGCCGTTGTGTAGGTCGAATGTTTCAAATTTTGTTACGGAGTCACTGGGCTAACAATTGATTGCTTCGCAAATATCAACTTTTGTGCCCATTATACTGGAATTTAAGGAAAAGGTGTTAAGTACACAAATTTGACAATACCCGGTCTAGAGTTTCTGATTATAAAACAATGTCTGTTTTTTTTGATTTTGCCAAAAATCACTTCGGATGTTCCATTATGTGTAATATCATTTAACTGTTGCGTTTCACCAACAGGCATTATGTTGGCTGGTACTAATTTGTTGATTATATTAAGGTTGGTTTTGTCAGACGAGTGTGACTAATTGGTCGTTGAGAAAAGTTAGATACCCTCGTGTTCATACGTCAATTATTGTTGTTCAAACCTAAACCAACATGTTGAACGTCTCTTTCAGGCTGAAGAATCCTATGAACAATTATTCCATCGAAGAGAAAGCATACACTATTCAAAGCATGCGTTAGACGAAATTTTGAGGGACTCCGACTAAAGATATTATTGTAGTATTGAAAGTATAGTATTGAAATGAATCTCAATCTGCTGTTAAGCAAGTTTTATGTTTATAGAAAGGAAGTAAGAAACAATCGCCGAATCGAAATCGCAAAGTTCTACAACCAAGGTGCGAGTTGTTCTCAATGCCTCAGATAAGACAACTATATATTAGATGACCATCCGCAACATAACATGTATATGCAATGCTAATTCGATTCCGCACATTTCTATGATTTACCGCCATCTTATTCCCGAATCAGACCGATCTCTACTACAGAACGTTGTCTAGATATTAGTTAGAGACTGTGACTTATGGTACATGACAAGTGGGCCGATGATGGCTATTCAAAACTTGTCCAGATGACTTTTATGTTGATGGCCTCAGACGCAAGTACCATTCATGAATCTCCTATATTTGTGATAAAAGATTTGATTGAATTCTTGCCAAAAGGTGGTTTCGAATTACGGGAATGGGCCAAAAATGTATGGTGGGCTTCAAACTTCATCATTATCACTGTACTGGCGTGAATTAGAATTTTGTCTATGGCGTGTTGAGTCTGTCTCCAATTAATAGTATTTCAAGGCTTATATAGTCGGTCTCGATGATATCTCTGAGGAGAAAGCTGCACCGGAGGCATCAATACTGATGCGAAGTGTTCCATTCTCTATTGGATCAGCCAGAAGAGTGGTTTGAGTGAGAACAACTTTAGTTCAGTTAAAACCAGCTTCTCACTTGGGTGGTCATCAAAATGCATTCTTCTTAATCATATTTCCAAGATTACCTGATATTACTGAGTATTGAAGCAAGACGTTCGGCTTATCAAGGAATGAGGCGATGGTAATAGTTAACCATGCTCCCGAAACGCTACAATTACCTGCTAGAATTCATTGCCTCGATTCACCTACGAGATCTGCGTTGGACAAAATGGTGCATTCTTAAAGGTTACTTGGTACCGTAATTCCTAATTGGAGATAAGGTCGCCAATCGTTGCTGTCGCGCTTTGTTACTATATAGGTACCGCATCCGTTGAAATATTAATATCAACTGTCCTCACTGTTTGGAACGACGAAAACGTATGCACCAGTGTCGATGAGAAAACTGAGTTTGGTTATGCGACAGTTAATAGTTAAGCGATGATTGTGACATGTCCCATCGGTCGTCTCATTTTCTTTGGGGCGATTTAGTTTTCCGACGGGCTTTTGATATGTGTGGAAGTTTTTTGTCCAAACAAACACCCTTCATATCTTCTAGCGTTACCGGCGAAATTTACCGGCATAGCCGATATCCACTATAAAAGTTTATGTGAACTACTACCTGATCCAGAGCGCTGTTGAGATCGTATGTTAGCTAGTGAAATCTCTATAGTGGACCCAACCAGAGAGGTTTCAATAATTGGGAGTTTACTGCTGTAGAAAAATCGTCTGTTTTTTCGAGGTGGCGGTAGAATTCTGAAAAGGTGAAATCACCCATTTTTGTATATTTAAGATGGTATGTGATTCTACACCGTGTTCTGAAATTGATTGCCTCTTGTTGAAATTGTTGAAATCGGGGGGTTTACCGAGTAGACCGCCTACTGAATCTGTTTTCGATATTTGTTATCCGTCTAACCTTAATCAATGCCTCGCGTTGTTTAAGACAGATTCTCCAGAAATATTCACTTTTATATCCAGACAGCGGCTTATAGACCTTCATATAATAAAACGATTAGTAAACGTGAAACCTGAGAGGCAAATATTTTTAATATTTTTTAGATTTTATTCCGTTCATCAAATCGAAGCAAATAAAATGGACGGGCCACCCCAAAAAAAGTTATCAAATTTAGAGGTATAATTAGCTGTCTGTACTAGAAGTTTAACATTTTATTATCGAAAGTTCAAAATTAGAAATCACGTGTTCACCATTAAATAATTTATTTGTTTAAATCAATTTCTTATCAATACAATTTTGAGTACGAGACTATTCCAATAAAACTTACTAAAGAGATAAGATTTTCATAAGAATTAAATCGCATGATGGTTAAGTTTACTATTTTGCATAACGATAGTCATGTGTCTGTGTGCTATGATACATTCTCGATCCATCCGCGTATATAGATATTTTAACAGTGAAGTATCAACTAAATTTGGCACTGTAGCAGCTCGAATATTCGACTCACCGATATTCGATTCTGCCACAAACAAAATAATTAGTGAAATTCAAATATAAACCAACTTCTTTGAATTAAGCGTTCACTAACCCCATCACATATCCATCTATCCAACCAACACTATCTAATAACCGAACCATTACTATAAAACATTTATAGTAAAACCATCGCCATCTAACAACATCACCACGAACAACAATGTTCGGTGATGCAATAATAATCCACTGCACTTAACATAAGTGCAATGTCGACCGTCGCCGGCGCATCTGTTCCCTCTCCAAAATACGACATGTATTTTGGACACGAAGGCGACGTCATACAACAAAAACAAAACAACACAATATAGTCGTCCATTACTTTTCGAACAACACACTTGACAACGCGTATTATTAATGGTGGTGAAAATTAAACATAAATTAAAGTTTTATAAATTTAATAATAAATGTAATCAAATAAAATAATAAATAGTATAGTTTATATAAATAACAAATAAATAATTATAAACTAAAACAATTAAAAATAAATGTAACATAAATGAAATTTATAAATAAATAAAATAATAATTTAATTATAATACACAAGTAATTGAAATCAAATAGTGCCGTGTTAATTAAATTGGACCCTAACAATTCCTAAAGCACATTGCACGAATAATTTAATGATGGCCAAAATTAAATTGAATATCATGTTAAGATGTTGCTCTACCTGTTGTTGGAGATTTTCATAAAAAACTAAGAAAATACTAAACTATTTCTAATGGAGTTATCCCTTCTAACCGTAGAGTTTGCTAATGGAGTTAGACGATGCGCATATGATAGCGCCTACTGGCTTCCAAAGCATCTTAATAAGAAAACTAGATGTCGAGACAAATCTAAAAGAGGTTCAAATGATGACAAGTTTTAAGAACTTCCACTCGAAAATTCCTTAACCCAAACATTACAAATTCATCTGCGTCGATCAATTCAAAGATCCTGTTAAACCGAAAAAGTCAAAAATTGTATATACTGGTCTGGGGCCAATACCATTCCTGAACATTAATCAAATACGAAACGTTTACTCAAAAATTGTGACTACCAATGTTGGACCAGCAAAGCTGAACGAAGTTTTATTTCGCACAGGTACCTCAAACTTCCATTTGGTCCATTTGGATTGTTAGACATGACAATTTATATGACATTTATATGGTATCAACTACGATCCAAAGACGAATTGTGATGAAGGAATATTCCAAAAACGTCAGCCCAATGAGAACTAACCTGCACAGTGACTTTTCGCATTGCACGATACTATGAATAGACACTGTGAGATCTGATGCAAATTTTCCTCAACTTATGTCGAACTAAATTCCAACAATATGGTTTGACATTATTTAACCGTCTTTCTTCTATCTCTATGTATTCACAGGTGACAAGTGAGGCTGTAGTCGAAGCGTATATCGAACTATGTAATTGTTGAGGAGCGATTTGATGAGGCACTCAAAGATGCTCGAAATGTTGATGAACTAATCGCATAAGATGATTTGACACCAGAAGAAATGGAACGTGATACACCATTGCTGGGGATTCCGCTAACCGTTATAGAAAGTATCGGTATGAAAGTTATGAGTAATCAGACGGGACGAAAACATAAATTTGTGGAACGGGACGATGCACCATGTGTTAATCAGGTTAAAAAGTATACGGGTCTATTCTATTGTGTGTCACAAACACACCCAAATTGTGCATGAATTGGGAGACGAACAGTAAAGTGACTGACGATCCGCATAATTTATATCTTCCTGCTATGTTCACCGGTGTATGGGCCCTCAAACCAACCTCGTATGTATAGTTACTCCGGACGGTCATGTTCTTGGCAGTTCAATATCGTATTGGGGTGAGGTTTTCATGATCACACCGATGACACGATACGCAGTCAATCTGCCACTCCTATTAAAGTGCATGAAAGATCCAGAAAGTTCAGTGGTTCAACTGGACAAGGAGATCAGCATAAACGATATTAAATTCTATTTCATGGAAAACGATGGACCGAGCGGAATGGTTCGTTCGCTTAGCTCAAAAATGCGTAAAGGTATTCGTAATGAGCAACTCAAATGGGCGCGCGACATTTCAATGTGTGCCATGCTCAAAATCGAAAAAATCGAAACGAATTACTATCAAACCGATAACGGCGAGGAAAAGAAAAATCCACGCACCGAACTACTGAAATACTTTTGATGCATGTTGGACAGTACATTTAATTTGGTGATTTTTGCGAAGGTACAGGGTATCATTAATTTGCCGGAACCACACCATCAAAAATATGTTTCGAGTCGGAAGAGCCTTAAGCAGTATTTTAAAGATTTGCTTGGCACAAAAGGCGTATTCTTGTATCCAACATTTCAAACATATAATTAATTAATGTATACTTTCTTGTTGTGAAGATAGTTCTTTGGTCGTTAAATAATAGAAGTAGTTATAGCCTTTATTGACACTTCTGTAATAGTAGATCTAGAACGTGGCATTAACGAAAGGTTTATAAAAATGTAATATGCGATATAAACTTAAAAATGTACGTACATACCTACATATATGCGTATCATCTTATTTACAAATTTTTGTAAACTGACTACTACTAATAATTCATAAACTTTTAGTTCCACCTGATATAGGCATGGAGTAAATTAAATTAAATTTCCAATAGGTATAGCAATCACGTGTCAGTTGCCAACCTTGGGGGCAATCTCTGTGGATAAAGTTTATCGAATTACCAACAATAGTATAACAATTTTTCCGTGTTGATTTACTCATTATTATTTTGAAAAATTTACGTTAATAGTTAATACCAATTTATTTTAAAAATTAAAATAATACCTTGTATGCAATTAGCTTAAAAACTATTATATATAATATTCTAGCCCGAAAATTAAGTAAAAAATATTGGCTTTCTGAAAATCATTTCTATGGCTTGATCATACAACATTGTTACATCGCAACAAAAAAATTTTTCTTTTTATGAACATTTTCATTAAATTCAACATTTTTTTTGTTGCGATGTAACAGGGGAGAAGAATTCAAAGAAGGTGACCGATGCGTTTTAAATAAATTATAATAAAAAAAGTATGAGCCTCGCGAGAACCGAACTCTGGTCCACGAAACGAAAGGCGATGACTCTACTTACTTATCCAACGGAAATCACAATCTTGGTACTGCAACACCCATCTTTTGTAGTTGCTACTTGAATAGAGAAAATTGAAAATTTTTCTGTTAAAGAGTAAAATAAATTTAAAGGAAGAACTAAATTAAAAAATGCTCGCCGTAGCCAAGGTCTCCGAATCCAAAGCCAATAACTCTACGTACTATAGACCACCGCTGCATACCAAGTGTACTGATGTACCCTTCTTTTATACTTGCCATTTGTATAGGAATTCTATTTTTATGTTTTTCACGTACCAACCTAGTTGGAACAAAATTTTACGGTTACACGATATAGAAAAAGATTTGCCGCGGGTAATTCATAATATTCTTGAACTCTTTCTGGATACTTGAGCCACCACAGAATATCAAAAGCTTCTTAAATACATCCAGCAAGACAATTTTGACCTTAGCGTTTTCTGGGAATCTATTTTCTCTGACCTCGAACTGTTCATCAACTTGTCAGTAATCAGTTACTATGGTATAGTTTCCAATCCGTATTATACGGGTCACGCATTCCTTATCACTTTGACCTCGCTGTTGTTTAGGCCTGGCACTTTAAGGGCTGACTCGACATTGGGCTTGGTTGATAACGTTGATTGTTTATTGTTAAAGTGGTCCATTTGTTTATTCCATGAACGGGTTATATAAACGATTCCCAAAAATAACATCTTGACGCCCGTCACACCCGTCAACTGGAGAAGGTGAAAGAGGCCTTAGCCACTACCTAAATTAAATTATTGAAAGAGAACCCTGAATGGGTTCCAACATTTCGACATGAAGCTTGGCACAGGGATCAAGAGAAACTGAATGCATATCCTGACTAAGAATCTCTTGAAACAGATCAGGGCGACGATTTCATATATAAATTCAATGATAGGAACTGAATGTGAATGCTTCATTTGTATGGGTCACATAAAAGCTCAGTCAGTTTGTCATTTAACAAAACCACGCAACATAAAAGCTCATTCAAAAAAAACTATTAATTCCTGCAGACACTCTCCAATCGTTTACGCTGTTATTTGTTGAAATTTTACATGTAACTTTACACAAAACCTCATTCCCAGTCCAAAAAGTTAACAAAATTTACATTTTTGGTAAAGTTTTAGAAAATTCAAATCATACACCAGTTGCATTATCAAAAGCTTGTCACAGCTTTATCCTAATATTCAAAAGCGAAATTGACGTGCTTTTATTTGGAAATTGATAGCTTTTGATGATACAGGGATGTCCTTTCGAACTTGAGCTTTCAAACTTTTAAATTATTTACTTGTTCGAATAAAAGTTTTGAACTTAAAATAATATTACAAAGCTTCTTAGAAAGCTAAAACAAATTTTGAAGTTGTCGCATATTTTAAAATATATTTAAATTGCGGCCGAGTGCTCCAGATTGGTAAATTATTCTTAATTTTTATATTACGTCTCCCAACTTCCTAAATTCGGTGTAGTGCTTTAAACTGATCTCTGAAATTCTTTGAAAATTTATATAAATATGAATGATGCGTTAATATTTTGGAAAGCTCGAATGGGTATGATTTTTAAAAGCTCTTCCATAAACGACTTCTACAATAGAACATACGCAACTTCTTATCAAAACTTACGACTTAATTAGTTAAGGACTCCTAAAAGCTAACAAACTGTTGATTCTAAAAATCCTATTTTACGTTTTTTGACTACCCAAAAGCTTTTTATTACGAAACACTTATTTTTTAAAGTTATTGAATGATAATTTAAAAACTCCGTTTCCACATGAAAACTGTTATACTAAATTATAGAATTAAAAAGCTTTCAAGTGTAGACAAATGAACAAATAAATACAAATTTTTATAGTTGATGCATTAGAGTTCGAACTGGAGCTAGAATCAAACTAAACATTGGACCTTTTAAAATTAGCTATGAAATTGTAGATCGTTTTAGGGCAGCAAAACATATCTTGGTCCCTTGGGAAATCTGCGAAAGTTAAGCTTTCAAGAACAGATAATTATAAACGAGGCCTTATACAATCCAAGGAAGGAATCGAAACGAATTACTATCAGACCGATAACGGCGAGGAAAAGAAAAATCCACGCACCGAACTACTGAAATACTTTTGCTGCATGTTGGACAGTACATTTAATTCGGTGATTTTTGCGAAGCTACAGGGTATCATTAATTTGCCGGAATCACACCATCAAAAGTGTGTTGAAATTCGGAAGAGCCTTTAGCAGCATTTTAAAGATTTGCTTGGCACAAATGGCGTATTCTTGTATCCAACATCGGCGCATCGTCATTATCAAATATAACATAAAATTGTAGACGCATCGTATATGATGGTGTTCAATACGCTCGGGCTACCGGTTACGAATTTTATGATTGGATTGGACAAGCATAAAATGCCAATCGGGATACAGGTACCTACAGAGTTTAATCAGTAATCCGTTAAAAACTATTTATTAGTAAAAATTATTTCAATTTATAGGCCGTGGCCAATCCTGGACATGATCACCACGCATTGGCGGTTGCCAAAGAAATTGAGAAATAACTTTCTAAAATAATAGATAATTTCATTTTTTTTGTGTTGTTAATAAATTTCGTAGCTAGTTAAAATAAGAGAAGTTGTATGTGCAGGATATGACGTAAAATAATAGTATATGTTTACCTATACAACACTAAAAACTAATTTCTAAACAAACTCTGTGGGCTAAATGCGTATTTGCATTTGTAATTAGTATGTGTAGTCATAAACCAGGAACTGTGATTCATTTAAAATTAATAATTATAAATAAATCTTCATAAATAAAAAAAAATAGTTTTGGCTTAATTAATTCAATCAAAATCGGTTGCATTTTGCATACAAACCGAATTGCCTGACATCTAGTAGTACGCTATGAAACATATTTTCTCGCCTTATTTGGTTTGCGCTCCGGCTGGACGCAACAGTCAACCATCTAACGTTTTAAAATATAAACTAATTAAAATTAAGTATGTATAGGTAGTTCTGTTCTCAGAAAAGTGAATATTAAAATATGCTACACTCAAAAAAAAATAGAGGTAAAATTGAGGAAAATAGTGATCATGATAATAAAACGGCAATTAATATAGCGCCAACAAACTCTTTTATTAAATTGATAAAAAATTAACAAATAATTGTTAAATTTATTCCTTTAGAAGTGGTGTACTATTGATTAATTTTTTATTATAATAATAGTAATTTCAATCAAATTGATAGAAATATTAATTATATTAATAATTCATTCTATTCAGTTTAACAATTCTTTTATTATATTTACCTTAAAATTTTATTAAAATTAACAAACCTACATCAAACAAATAACATTTCTATCAGATTAACAATGTTTATTGTAGCAACAGTTTATCAATTTGATAATATTTTATCAAATCATGGGAAATATATATATATATATATATATATATATATATATATATATATATATATATATATATATATATATATATTTATATATATATATATATATATATATATATATATATATATATATATATATATATATATAATATATATATTTATAGCAGAATTTATGTAATAAAATTTAATAAATAAAAACAACGAGATGTACAGGTTTAAAATAAACATTTTATTATTGTAATACTTCAGTTACATAATTCATTTGTAATGCCTTTTTGCTTTAAAAATTATATAAAAAATTAATTTAAAATGAAATAATATCTACAAATTCCAAAGTGGATGTTAAATTAATAATAAATAATAATAATTAAATTTACTTTTGCATTTTAAGTATAACTTTTTGGGTTCCGTTTGAAGCGTAATTAAGAAAATACAAATCAAAATTTGAATATTTTAAATCTTTAGTTATTTTTGAGAAAGAGTCTTATTTAATTCACTAATTAGATGACCTACTGCTGGATGATTTTTCTCATTTTGTGCTGTGCTAATAGACTCAAAAAAATATTGTTTAATAAAGCTCCACACTAGAACCGATGCTGGCGGATAACTCAAGATAAACACATAAAAAATTTTCAAGCAAATTTCAAGTGCTCGTAAAACCGAGTAAAGTTGATACCGGATGCCGTCAAAATATATTAAAATATCTTCAGGATTTGTTACAGACCCTCTAATTAAAATAAATGGCTGTATAGGTAAATTCTGCTTCATTTTTTGTTGCAGAGCTTCCTCAATATCAATAGCAGTAGCTCCAACAAGCATAAATGAATTCTGTGAATCCTTTATAGAATATTTTATGTGAACTTTTTCTCCATCGACATATTTCATTACCTTAGTAGTAGGCATTAACACAAAATGCAACAAATACAGAAGTGATGCATTAAATCCGTCTGAAACCAGGAAAAAAACAGAAATTAAAAAATATTCCAATATATTTTTAAAACATTTCTTACTTTCAGAAATATTACTATCATCATTAATTTTCGCCAAAAGTGATCGTGCACTCTTATCTTTAATTTTTTCTTGGAAAATAAGAAGCAATGCCCTCTTAAAACTCGAAAATTTTAATTCGATATTTGTCACATTAGGAAACATGGCTTCAAAGTCAATTTCAATCTGTTATAAAAAATAAATAAATCGTAATTAATCTTCTTAAATTCTTTAAAAGTATGATTTATTAAACTCACAAGCTTATATCCTAATGGTTTTTTATATTGCAACCATTTTGCTAATATTTCCTGAGTTGAATCAGAATCATACAATTCTTTTAATCGGTAATTTGATGTTAAACGCCAATGTTGTTCAATTTCAGCCCAACTACAATTGTTTTCAAAAATACTATCCAAATGCTCATCAATATTTTGTTCAATGTTAAAGGTAGTTTTTATTTTTTTATTTAATATCTGTGCAGTATTGGGTGATGGAGTTCTTTTAAATCTTAAACCAAGATGTTGTAAAGAACGAACTTTATTAAAATATTTCGCATATATTTTTCCTAGAGGTTTTTTTCCAGGCTCTTTGAAGTAGTATAAACTCTGTAATATGGATATATTTTTATTATTAAATTAAAATTAAAACAGTTTTAAAGGCCATTACTGGCCCCTTACTGAGTCAACAATTCGGCTCCAGCGGTTTCGATCCCGAGCATGGTCTTCATACTGTCTAAGACAATCTGAAGAGGCCAAGTCGTTCTCTACACCGTGGAGCCATCGTCGCCTGCCTCCATATATTTTTATACAATTTTTAATATTTATTTATTTAATTATATGATGATATAAATGTAAAAATATATATATATATATATATATATATATATATATATATATATATATATATATACATATATATATTATTTACATATATATATACATAGATATATAGATGTGGGTACAAATATAGATATCGATATGTGTTTATGTACATATAAAACTCTACCTCGTTTTCTGTTGGAAATAGTTTGACTATATTTTTAGCAATATTTTCAGCAACCCCCACAGACATTTTAATATTACGGTTTACTAAATATTCCGATATTGTATCAACTAATAAATTTCTTAATCCGTCAGTTAATTTGTTATTTGTTGAATAAAAATTTAAGATATCCAGACCACTGTTTGTTTCTTTTAATATTAAATTAATGTCCACAATATTATAACCTTGTGTATCATTCAAATTCTTTGAGTTTGGTGGTTCGGGAGCAGTCAAAATTTCTTCTATATCACTTTCATTTGACAAATTGGACACAGTAGATGCTTCGGATAGCTGTATTTGCAACAATTTAGCGTCAAGTTTTACGCGAAATCCTATTGGAAGTTTCTTAAAAAATGATGTTTTATGTTCACCTTTCAAATTTCTCAAAGCTTCTACGTCAACAAAGTTATCTGCAAAATTTAAATTGTGAATATTTTGTTTATGTTCGAGAATATAATTTTATTAGACATTCTTACCAATACATGTTTGATACAGCATTTCTAAGCTCCAAGATTTCAAAAACTCATAAAGTTCTTGTTGTACTTCTAAGCTAAATTGATAGTTTTCCAAGTTTGTTACTAACTCATTGATTGGAGTTAATGTGTAAATTCCATTATTTGCTAACGAAAGTATTTGTGTCGACTGTTGAACAGTTTCAGAACCACTCGTTTCCAAATTATCACTATTTTCGGTAGAAAACACAGCATCGGAGACGTTGACTAAAGTTGAGAAACTTGAAGTATCCATTGCCTTTTCTTTCCTACTTACTATACAAAGAATTTATTAAAATAATATGATAAAACATCATAGCACATAAAACAAAAACTAATATTACAATTTTTACAATTATTTTTAAAATATTGATATTTTAAATCTTAAAACATTATTTTATAATTAAAAATATTCTTTTAGCCTAATCATTAATTTGCCATTAGCAGTTTTAGATAAATTTATCGGTGGACCACTAAATTCGTTTATATCTATTAGCAAATCATCTTGAACCACAGTTTTAATGCCAATTATCTCAAATGCTTGGAAATGGGGATCAATCTTACTAACGTTAATTTGATCTACCAATATCACAACAAATTCTTCGCGTTTCTTTACAAATATTTCAATGATCTCAAATAGTTCTAAATCGTTGTCATATTTAGTTAAAAATAATCCTTTTTGGTAAAGTGTACCTTTAAATATAACTTGAGAGTAACAATCAAAATTATCTTCTGATTGTTTCAATTTGAACAGAAAATTTACATTTCGTGTAGATTTTATTAAATATTTTAGATTTACTACAATATTACATTCGGCGGAATTTACACAAAATTGTGCAAATTTCAATTGCGCTTTTCTTGCTAAACTAAGGCAGATGTTTTTTCTTGAATTAGTTGCCCTTGCATAATGTTTTGATATTTTATGTTTTCCTTCAAAGCCATAGCACCAGTAGTCTCGAGGAGGGCCTGAATGTTCGATCACGTTAGGGTAATGTACCAAGAAATGATGCTTTGGTTTTAGAGTGTCCTTAAAATATTTTAAGTATTTTATGTGATGTTCTTTAATAAGTTCTTCAAGAAATATTAATTTTGGTTTATTAAATCGTCTCGAAAGCAAAATATCAATGATTTGAATTAAAGTGGTAACCAATTCCCAAATTTCATCATTTTTGGGTATTAAATCTCCTATCATTAATGGTAAATAGTGAATAAAACACTTCATTTCACTTGCTGTCATCTTCAATTTTCCTTTTTTTAAGTCATTCGAAAATATCTCTGGAGAAATATTCCCTACGTCAATTGGTCCATAATTAAAATTTTGTTTTCGGCTATTTAATACATCTAGCGAAAATATCTTAACTTTTTCAGTGTAAAATGTTATTACATGACATAGATCGTAATGACAAATTCCTTCGAATACGTCATGCATTATATCCACAAAATAATTGTCCAAGACATGAAATGACCTAATGCTATTGAATGTAGAATTTTTCTGAACCCCAGTCTGCTTGAGGTTTTCTAAAGCCACATCAGCCTCATAATTTTGAATATTTCTATCATTTAAAGTGTTTGTTTTGCAGAGATGTCGGGTTTCAGATTTGTGACATTTACAAAATCTACAAAAATAGTTTGCAGAAAAGGATTTAGTAAAATCGCAAACTTCATTTACACCCAAATTATCCCCAATGATTAGACCTAATATGAAATGGACATGCACAAGGTTCCCATCTAAATCAAGAGTGATACCGTCTTCTTCTAAAGATTTTATGCTCTCTATTAAATTTTTTAGGCAATACTCATTTCCGAATTCTTTGAAATATTGCGACTAAATGAAACCAGCAATAAAAATATTTTCTACTTTTGAGATATTTCTAAAAAATGGGAATGAGAAATAAATCCCAGTGATTGATTCTGAATGTGATCCTAAAGGATTATTAATTTCAAATCCATCAAAATATAAAAAATATGGAATACATAACTTGTTATGGAGGTTGCTAATTTTTTTCTTCCAAAGTATTCCTTCACAAAAATTTGAAATATAAGATTTCGACTCTGATTTTTGATTACTTATAGTAAGAATCGAATTAATATCAAAATATTTTTCAATTATAATTTTCATTTGAAATTTCAGCGATAAAATAACACCTTTTGTTGAAATGTCATCATAAACAGCTTCTCCATTTTTAGTAATAATACTAACTTCATCATTTATCGAGAACTGTTCAATAGGCGGTAATAAATTATTTGCCATTAACCAATTATTTAATAAATAGTCAGTTTTACAAGGCTTAAACACATCTTTTAAAATTTTTATTGTATTATCTAAAATACAACTGACATCAGAATCGACTTTATGAACTTGTAACATACTTTCTATATATTGCGCAATAGGTGTTGTTATAAATAGAACGACGCATTCTTGGATTTCTTCTATATTCTTTCTGTTAAATTGGTATTATTGTGTAGTTTTATACAAAATTTAATTACAGAAAGTTCAATATTTTGTTTTAACTTTGAAAAATCTACATCTATTCGATTCGAAGGACAATCAGCTTTATTTTCATTATCATGAAAAGTTGGATCCTGACAATGAACAACATTTGAACTATTTGAGTGTGCTGAATTTGTAATGATTTTAGATGAATCATCCGTTGTCTGATTTGTATTTGATAATAAATTGATTTTGTGCTTTTTGATATGTTTTCTAAAACTTTTTAAATTTCCGAAATGTTGATAACATAACTTTTCACAACATTGATATGAACTATTTGCATCAAATGAATGAACAATTTTTAAATGCATTATTAGAGCACGTTCCGACAGATTTTCTTCGGGACATTTAAAACACTTCATGACTTTAAATTTAAGATTTTGGTTTAATATTAATTTTGATATTAAAACTTTAATAAAAAAATACTATAATATAGTCAAAAACCATAAAATACAAAACGAAAAATAATTTTATAAAATTTGACACTTTTTCAGAACTACGTTTGTATATCAGGTTATTAAAGATATAAGTTATTTTAAATTATGAAATCTAATATAGCGTTGAAAAGGCAAATGGCATTATTCCTAAAATTGCGTTATAATTTGAAATATTAAACATATACATATATCTTAATAATACAGATACTTACCAGTAAGCGATTAAAGTATTAAAGTATTCAACTGATTTGCTTTTGATGTTTATTGATTATTATATATAATTTTAATTATATTCGAAACACATTAATAACATATTTAAACACGTATAATTATATTTACATATCTTCTTATGAAATTTTTTATTTTAAATATCAAAATTATTTAAAACTTTTCACTATAATAAGAAGTGTTCTTCGTTCGATGAATCTTTCACTATTAAAATTGTAACACATGTTGCACGCATTTTGAAGAGGACCGTTATAACAACAAAATTAATAAAATCAACATCAAGCCAATATAACTGAGCCCTTAAATTAAAAAACGAGTTATCAAAATAATTAATTTTTATTAAAAATAATACGATTTTAATAGAATATTTATTAAATTTAGGCAAACGGTATTACTTTGACCATTGATTGTATGAAATGTTTGTAAAATTAAATTCCTTCGTTTGTTATAAACGTAACAGGTTATTTCTATTATCGTGATTAAATTTTCCTAAATTTGAGGGAATATTGTTAAATTTTCAACAGAACGACCATCAATTTAAAAAAAAAAATTATTAACAAAGATTCATGAAGCCAATTTTTATTTAATTTAAATATTCATTTCAAACAGTGATTAAATCAGTTACATTTTTCATCAAATCAACAATTTTCTCATTATTTTAACAAACAATATTATTTTATTTAGTAATTTCTATTAATTTAATGATTTTGGTTTATTACGAATTTTCAGAAATAATTCTTTCAAATTTACACCTTTATTTTTTTGAGTGTACTAATTCTTGTAGTAAATGCTATAAATGCTAATTCATCATGCAAGACGATATAAGTGACATATTTGCATCGTGAACCATGTCTAAATACAGCAAAATACTAGTTTTAATCTTTAATTACTTAAATAATAATTTTTATTATTTAGCCTCCATCTATCGATTTTTTGTCAGCATCATATAGTTTTACGGTTTGAGTTTTAGATATTCAGCATTTTATTTGTGCTTAGTGCTATCTCTATTTATACTATATAAACAGTTTCAGCGAAGTTTAATACACAAATAATTTACAGTGAATAAAAATGTCAATAGAATGCATTAATATTTGTTACGAGAAATTACTTGTTTGATGTGTATCGGATAACTTTATATGAAAATCTGTTAATGGCTTGGAATTGGGGTCGAGGGTACTCGTAAGCGATGGTGGACAAACAATACAGTACCAGTCACACCGGAAACATGAGCCACTTTAGTAATAAACAAACCACGTTATCATTAATTCCCATGGTCCAGTCAGCCGGTATTCCGGTAAAGTGCCAAGCCTAAATAACATCGAGGTCAAAGGGATAAAAAATTCTCGGCCCGTAAAATAGGACGAATATCACTAGTTTTAGGAATAGCCTGAATAAACAAATTTTTTCAAAGGCTTGAAACAAGTAATTAATTACTGACAAGTTGATGAACATGTTTCAGAGCAGTCTTCCATATAGTGCTAAACAGTTCGGGTTCAGACAAAATACGTCCCCAGAGAACGCTATCATGAAAATTTTCAACACAGTTAAAGAGTTGCTGCATGTATTTATGAAGCTTTTGAAAATCTGTGTTGGCCCAAATATTATGAAAGAGTTCAATAATGTTATAAATTGCCCAGCAAAGCTTTTTGCACATGGTGGAACCGTGAAAGTTTATTCCAACTAGGTCTGTACGTAAAAAATGTGAAAATAAAATTCCTATACAAATGGCAAGTATAAAAGATGAAGTATAAAAGATCGGGCGGTGGTCTAGTAAGTTGAGTCATTGGCTTTGGATCCGGAAACCTAAGTTCAAGCCTCGGGTAGGGCGAAGATTTCTTAATTTAATTTCTTCTTTTAAATTGGTTCTGTTCAGCTGTAAAATTTTCAGTTTTCTCTATTCAAGTGGCGAATATTAAAGATGAGTGTAGCGGTACAAAAATAGTATTGCGGTGGTGAAGTAAGTAGAGTCATTGTCTTTGGTTTCGCGGACAATAGTTCGATTATCGCTAGGATTAACTTTTTTTGTAAATTTATTAACAAATGTGTTACCTTCATTGAAATCTTCTCGCCTGTTACATAGCAACCAGAAATTTTGAATTTATAGAGAATTTAAAAAAAAAACAATATTTTTTGTTTTGATGTAACAGGCGAGAAGAATTCAACGAAGGTGAACGATTTACCATTAAATTTAAATAAAAAAACGACTATACCGAGGCTCGAACTCAGCACTAAACGATTGTCCATGACTCCGCTTAGTTTACTAGACCACAGCCGTACACTTTCATTGTTGCTAATTATTTTTGAAACTTGACACTTGAATGAAAAAATTGAAAATTTTAACAGAGGCTTGAACTCAGGTTCCCTACTCTAAATGCATACTCTATACCGTACAACTGTTAAGCCCTATATCCCTCTTTTATACGTTCTGTCTGTATATTGGGACTATACTGACATTTTTAGGTTTGACGTTATTCGGGTGCCGACTTAAACTTAAAATTTGTATGGTCAGTGGCCAATAATTGATTTTTATTTATTTATTTATTTATTCCAAAAAAAAATACATACATAAGGCCTAGCCTTATAAATCGCACATATTTACGATTTAAAATACATTAATATTTGAGTGATGCACACAATGAAAATTATGGTTAAAGTATTAAATAATAATAATAAATTAAATTACAGTATATTACACAACTTATAATTAAATAAGATGGTACACTTAGATAATAAGGGAAGGAAATTACATCATCATCTTAAAAATCTCACAATAATTCAGAATAGTAGATTAATTATTAACCATTACATAGAAATTCAAATAATGTTTTTTTAAATGCAGCGAGTGAAGCTATTGACCTAATACCAACTGGAATTTCGTTGTATACAGATACACCATACACAAAAAATGAATCATTTTTGACCCGGCTATGATTCCGAGGTAATAATAATCGGCCTAAACGATCGCTGTTACCAAAACGTAAGTTGTCGAACAGGTAATCAGGCTGACGCGACGAAATGATCTTATGCATTAAAAGGCAAATCCTATATTTCAAGAAAATTTTCAACGTACAACCCAAAAAACGTATAGCATATTCAGTCATATGAGTTATCCTAGGCACATTGTATATAAACCGAAGTGCGGCATAAAAATTTTTCTGAATCTTTTTGAAGACATTATCGTGTAGAAGCCCCATGACCGGTGAACAATTGATAATATGCGGCATAAGCAGCGTCTTAACTAGCATTATCTTGACCGGCTGGCTCAAGACTATTGCGGAATTCCTCAGGGAACGTAAACCACCATAGATCCTACCACAGATGTTGTTAGTATGATTGTTCCATGTAAGACCACTATCCATAGTTAGACCCAAATTAGTTGCGTTCCGACAAACCTCAATATTTTCTCCCAGCAATTTAATGGGACCAATATTATTCCTATGATACTCTATATCATGCTGTGCAAAGATAACACATTTGGATTTGGAAGGATTGAGTAGGAGTTGATTGTTTTTAGCCCATTGTACAATATTTTGGAGATCAAAGTTCAAGTGACTAACCATTTCCTCTTTGGCAAATGATTTTCTCCCAAGATATAGCTGGACGTCATCAGCAAACATATGGCATTTACAGTAACGTACCACGTCAGGTAAATCGTTGATAAACAAAGAGAACAACAAGGGTCCTAAAATAGAACCCTGTGGAACCCCGACGAAATTGGGAGCAAAATTAGACTTCTTCCCATTAGCTTCTACATATTGAAGACGATCAGAAAGATAGGACGATATAAGTACCACTGCAGATGAGGTGAAGCCGAATTTCTCACTAAGCTTTCCAGCTAAAATTTCTCGATTGACTGAGTCAAATGCTTTAGTGAAATCCAAGAGAGTCAGGATAGCAATTTTTTTTTCGTCCAACATAGAAATCAAATCGTTGGTAATGAGTAATAAAGCTGTATCGGTTCCATGATTTTTCCTAAAGCCTGATTGCATTGGTGACAGTAAATTATTAAAAGCTAGATGTTCGTTAATTTGATTTTGAGCAATTCTTTCAAAGGCTTTAGATAACCCAGGAAGAATACTTATGGGTCTCAAATCATTCATAGTTCTTACATAGGTCGTTTTGGGTATTGGGATTACTCGAGCAATCTTCCAGTCCGTGGGAAATACAGATGTTGTGAGTATGTGATTAAATAAATACATGATGAAAGGAGCAATCGCAGGTAAAATTAGCTGAATAAACTTGATTGGTATTTGGTCATCTCCAACGGAATTTGATTTTATACTCTCGATCACAGAAACAACTTCATCAATTGAAACATTCCTAAACGAGAAAGATGAACTGGTGTGAGAACGATGACCTTGCAAATTATTATCACTATGTTGAGGGACATTCAGAGAAGCAGACCCTGAAAATGTAGAATTAATCGAGTTCAAGTCAAACGGAATATCTACACTATCCGGAGTAGATATCCCATTCTGTTTCAAACGTTTCCATAGTACTTTGGTCGATAGGTCGGATGTAATATAATGATTAAAATAATCCCTCTTAGCATTCTTGATCAGACAATTAACATTGTTGCGAAGTTGGGTGAATGATTTCCATCTTACAGAACTGTGGGAATGTTTCCATAGTCTATATGCCAGGTCCCTATTTTTAATAGCTATTCTAATGACGTCATTAAACCATAAATTACTTTTGGTTCTAGGTGTAATTTCTAGAACAGGAATAAATTTCTCTAACGCCTTTAGAATAGCTGTATTAAGTATTCGGAGAATATCATCCGAGGTGGTGGAATTATAGAATTGGTCCCATGGAGAACTGACAATATCTGCACATATGGTATCAACCTCCAAATTGCGATAATCTCTGATAAAATAGGAATGTTTTTGACTCTCACACATAGGTATATCATAGGAAAAAAAAATTAAGTCATGTTTGGAAACCCCAGGTAAATCAATTTGAGAGAAATTCATAACCCCTTCGATCCGATTAGTAATAACAAGGTCAATACGTGATGGCTGCGATTCGAAATGCCCAGAAGAAAAATGTGTCGGAGCTCCGCTTTCATAGTAGCATAAACCGAATTCGGTCAAAAAATTACGAAAGTTAAGACAAGCATTATTAGGTTGTAAAATGTTTGTGTTAAAGTCTCCCAACAATACACAATCATCGTATTGAGTAGAAATATTTCCAAGCACTGCTTCAAGATTTGCACGATGACTATATATCGAGGGTTTAGGGTTATACACTACACCAACCAAAAGACGTTTCTCCTTTAGATGGATACCCAAAAACAGGAATTGAACTCCAGATGTCTGATAATCAATACCATTGTTAGTGGAATTTGGCGGATTGTCAGATGATTTCGCCACAACAACACATTTAATATTATTCTCAACGTAAACGGCAACACCCCCCCCCCCCCCCCCCAGTTATACGGGGCCGATCATTGCGATATATTTTGTAACCAGGGATCTGAACGCAAGCATTGGAAACGTATGGTTTAAGCCACGTTTCAGACACTCCTATAATATGAAATTTAGAATCACAAAATAGATCGCGAATCTTGTCCATTTTACCGGTATTCCTGGCATTTATGCTTTGAGCATTAAAGTGGCAAAGATTAAGAAATCCGGTTAAACGCGAATGAACCACTCCAACAACAGTTTTGGTAATATTGACACCGCTAAGTTTATTTGATTTTCTAGAATGATTAAGGTTCATTTAATTAAGGACTTGTAACCTAATATAAAAATGAGAGATATAAAATGACAATATAATTCGCAAAAAATTCTTTGCTTCCTTCAGTAGATTATAATTCATATAACACAAATTACAATGTTAAACAAAAATATTAGTAATGATTAAGAAAATAATAATAATTTAAATTAAAAAAACAGAAAGAAAATTATAATAATACCAAAGAAGATATACTAATAGAAGCACTATTTGTGTGAGAGAAATATACCCAAATAAAATAATTTCATATTATTTAAGTTTTGTTTTTGCAATTTTACGAGATACTATTACAATTTCGTCATGTCTCTTTCTTGCATTTACATTTTGAATAACACAGCAAAATAAAAAATAATAGTGAGCCAATTGGTTGACGAAAAGAAATTTCATAAAAAATAACATTTTAATGAATTATAATGTATTGGTATTGGTGGCAAATAGATCACAACAATAGACCAACAAAACATTTCAAAACGCAATTTGAGTTATTTTCAGAAATGTTACAGTACAGCACTCATTCATGTTATATTGAGATGTACGATTTATATGCGAGTATATATTTATTTTGGGGTCTAAACTGTATATAAGCAAAATATCAACATAACAAATTATAATAAATCGGATAAAGTTATCCCTACCTAACGTCATCCCTACCTTCTTCGATTGTGTTTTAATTTTTAATAATGAAATGAAAACAAAATTTTTTTCATTTTTTTATTGAAAACAATCTGCAAGAAGAAGGAAGGGATTTCGTTTGTTTCTATTATTATATTGATATTTTAGTTATATACAGTATAGGCATCAAAATCCCCTTTTGATATCATGGAATATCGCAATTAAAATAGTACATTTCAATATAATGTATGAATTCTGCACTGTAAAACTTCTGAAAATAAAATAGACTTGTGTTGTGAAAAGTTGTTGTTGCGTTGGTCTAAACAATTTGATATTTTCAAGTTTATTTCATCAATGAAAATCGTATTGTAAGAGAAGATCGATGAATGAGTATTTTGATTTTCACTTTTAGGAATATATTTACGCAAAACCGTCTATAGTTACTTCCGGCTTGTATCTATAGAAGTATAGACTGTTTCTCTAGTTTAGGGGTAAAATTATAAGCATCTTTTGATTTTACGAAAATTGTTCTTCAAACACTTAACGTAATTTGTTGTTTTATTATTTTGCAAAGTGAAAACCCATCAAGGGTGGATTCATTTGAAAGATAAATGTTTAATTGAGTCCACACGATTGTTACAGCCGCGACTCCTCTTTTGAGAAGCAGTCTTCCTGATAAGTTTGGAAAATCACCTCATTGAAAGAAAAAAGAAAATTTATCCAACAAAATAGCCTAACAAAAACCAAAATTATAGAATAAAATTTAAAATTTGGTTTTTCGTCTGAAGCAAGACGATTCATTAATAATATTAGGGGATTATATCGTCTCAATTTCCGTTGTAATGCAATTTTTATAAATATTTTTGGTCTGTACATATAAAAAATAAATAAAATTAGAAAACAGAAAATGTTCCTTTTGTTGTTTTCGATCAATGCAAGTTGCTATATGCCAAAATCTTCTATACTAACAAGTCTGACTGATTTTTTTACTGACATACACTACTTTGATTTTGCCTCTTTAAGGTTGTGTTGGTGAAAAAATATATTTATATACAGATTGTTGTTGTTTTTAATATAATTTTTTATTTTTTTTTTATATTCCTTTGTGAAAAAAACAAAATATAACACATTGGTATTAGTCGTTTCATTTTAGATTTTTATTGTGCGATGTATATGTACACAAGCAATACAATGAAAAAGAGGCAGTTTGTCTCTTTAAATTTTGGATTAATCAGACTTGTATAATATAGAAGATTTTGTATATACATAAAAAATATATCGTCGGCGAAGAAAATGCGTGTCAAGTAGAAAACATTTATTTGTGTGAATCAAAAAATAATATATAGACGGACGATGCGTATGATTTTTTTTTAGAAAAAAAAATTACAATCATATAATTTTTTGTGTAAATATCAAAACTGTCTATAATCAAAACCGTCTATAATAGACGGTTTTGCTATAATTATAGACGGTTTTGGTAAATATTTATTTTGAACAATACATGCATATTCCTTTTATAAAATAAAGTTCATTAATATATGTGTAGCATATTGTCTATCTATATCACTAATAGGTAATTGGAAATATGTGATTAATTATGTACTGATTAACAAGACATTCACTGCTTCAAAATTATGTGAATTGATTAAAAAAAATATAATCGTATATCAGGAAAAAATTGGGTTAAACGTCATAATGTTAACATGTGATCAAGGGGCGGGCCATAAATGTGCAAGCATATAAGCAGCTCGGTATCACATTCTTATTTTATATTAGCTGGCAAAAAAGTTTTTGCACAATACGATCCTCCACACATCATTAAATCGACCAGAAATGTAACAAAATTAGTATGTAACAAAATTTCACATAGTAAAATTGGAGTAGCTGATATACATAGATGTAATCAGAAAAATTGTCGAACGAGATGCAATCAACAAATGTAAATTATTACCTAAGTTCGGCCGGAAACACTTATACCCAAATTCGTTTGAAAAAATGAACGTTTCGTTGGCCGTACAATTATTAAGTAACACCGTAAGCTGTGCAATTCGAATCGTGGTACAAACGTGTCCAGAAATTTGAAGTACATCTTTGGAAAATGAATTATCAACATTCAAATTTGTGGAAAGATTTAACAACATTTTTGATTGTTTAAATTGCCGAAATTTCAACTCTATACCGCTTTTCGAACAACCATTAAAGTAAGGAAACGATGTATATAATTTAGTAGAGAGTTTAGGTTTTCTAAGCAAATTAAAAATAATTTCTAAAAATGAAAATTATTTCAAATTTATTAAAGGCATTGAGCTTACTATTAACGCTCAGATAAGTTTAATCGACCATTTAACAATAAGCGATGGTATAGAAATTATTTTGACAGGAAAAACAAATCAAAACGGCCTAGAATTTTTTTTCTCTCAATTGCGCGGTATGGGTGGTTTTAATTATACAAATATAATTGTTACTAAACTCTTATTTAATTCAGAGTATTCCAATTGCTTGGCATATGACGGCAACATGATAGAATTAGAATTGGACAATTTTCAACATCTATATCCAAAGAATGTTTAGTACAAGAATGCGAGTCTGAAGACGTTTCAGTTCAGGGTGAATATTTAAACCTCCATCATCTTAATTGCGATGACCAAATTATTAAACAAAATGCTATTTCATACTACGCTGCGGGTATTATGCATTCAAAAAAATTAATTGTAGTGAGTGTCGAACTAAGTTGATTAAAGAAAATGATGAAATACCAGCGATCTCTGATACTTTTGTAGTAGAAAGAAATGTCCAGAAATCTTCAAATTTTGGTTCTTTGAAAGCGCCGACAACAGTATACGCTGATGTTGCAAATACTTGTTTAAAAATATTTGATCAAAAATTTAAAAAGGAATGTCATTTATCAAATATTTGTGTACGAGCAACTGAAACCTGCATAAATGTTATTAAACGAGATTTCCCGGAGATTATGCCTTCAGAAGAACCGTGTTATGAACACTTGAAAACCTTAATTAAGTTTTTTATTCTTGTGTTAATATGAAAAAATGCTAAATGGTCTCTTTTTAAAGGCCAATTTTATAAAACAAACAACAAAAATAAAGGTAACATCAATGTTAGCTCCAATACATGGTTCAAAAATATTAAAAATTTTGAGCAATTAAAAAATAAATTCAATTGAGCATAAATCAAACAAATTTTTTTTTTCTTTTAATGAGGTGCTTTTCCAAACTTGTCAGGAAGACTGCTTCTCAAAAGAGGAGTCGCGGCTGTGACAATCGTGTGGACTCAATTAAACATTTATCTTTCAAATGAATCCACCCTTGATTGTTTTTCACTTTGCAAAATAATAAAACAACAAATTAATTAAAATACAAATTAAGTATTTGAAGGACAATTTTCGTAAAACCAAAAGATGCTTTTAATTTTACCCCTAAACTAGAGAAACAGTCTATCCTTCTACAGATACAAGCCGGAAGTAACCTAAAGACGTTTTTGGGTAAATATATTCCTAAAAGTGAAAATCAAAATACTCATTCATCGATCTTCTCTTACAACTCGATTTTCATTGATGAAATAAACATGAAAATATCAAATTGTTTAGACCAACGCAACAACAACTTTTCACAACACAAGTCTATTTTATTTTCAGAAGTTTTACAGTGCAGAACTCATACATTATATGGAAATGTACAATTTTAATTGCGATATACCATGTTATCATAAGGGGATTTTGATGCCTATACTATATATAACTAAAATATCAATATAATAGAAACAAACGAAATCCCTTCCTTCTTTTCACAGGTTGATTGAAAACAATAAAAAAATGAAAAAAATGTTTGTTTTCATTTCATTATTAAAAATTAAAACACAATCGAGGAAGGTAGGGATAACTTTATCCGATTTATTATAATTTGTTATGTTGATATTTTGCTTATATACAGTATAGACCCCAAAATAAATATATACTCGCATACAAATCGTACATCTCAATATAACATGTATGAGTGCTGTACTGTAACATTTCTGAAAATAACTCAAATTGCGTTTTGAAATGTTTTGTTGGTCTATTGTTGTGATGGATTTGCCACCAATACCAATACATTATAATTCATTAAAATGTTATTTTTTATGAAATTTCTTTTCGTCAACCAATTGGCTCACTATTATTTTTTATTTTGCTGTGTTATTCAAAATGTAAATGCAAGAAAGAGACATGACGAAATTGTAATAGTATCTCGTAAAATTGCAAAAACAAAACTTAAATAATATGAAATTATTTTATTTGGGTATATTTCTCTCATACAAATAGTGCTTCTATTAGTATATCTTCTTTGGTAATAACAAAAATTCCTTGTAGAAATCACATATTTTTGTAAGGCATCCAAATTTTTTTTTATTTTTCTGAGAATTTTACAAATTATTTTGTATGTTTTGTAAAATAATTGTTCAGATTTACGAAACATTTGTCAAATTCGCAACAATTTATTTAGTTCAAACAAAAGTTTTTGTTCATTTAATTTATTTATTTGTAACAATACCAAAATATAATTCAAATTTACAAAGTATGTGTTCAATTAACAAATATTGAAAATGTTATTTGTGTCTTTCTAAAATCTATTTTTGTGAATTATTTTAATATATTTGTTAGTTTTACTTCTGTGTTTCGTAATTTTGTACATTTAACCGGTAATCGTGGTTGGACGTATAGGAACAAAAAAATTGTCAGTAAAACTAGGAAATTGTTAAAATTACTAGGTTTTTTCTTTGAGTATTGCCACCTTAAAAAGGCGCATATTAAATTGTTAACGAAGAAAATGTACGTGACGGAACCGGACGAAATGATTTCAACAGTAGCAAAGCATTTGACAACACCAATAGTCTGATGCGTTAGGTTCGGTGGTGTTAAATATACAGAAGACGATGACGATACTGTAATGTATTCACCCACTGTAACTCAAACCAACACATATACTACAGTTATATGATATTTTATGGAATTGTGAATAAGCATGTTCGAGACTACACATTCGAGATTACGGTGCGCAATTGTACACATCACCAATACTAAGTTAAAAATAAAGTGTATTTACACCAAATAAATATATGTGTTATTTTATTACCAACGATAAACATAATATTTAGTTACGATAAAAAAAATGATGAAGGAAGTGAACTGATCGAAGATATATGATCATCTTCAAAATGAATTCAACGGTGAAAAGTGATAATGAGGAGAATGTAAAAATATAAATTTATCCAATGTTCTTGTTTAAGGATGTGTAACGCTCAGATCAGTACACGCAGCCGAGAAGGGGTTAAAAATGCAATTAATGATCGTCAAATTATGTAATCACAATGTGCGCGTTGATCTTCACTAAATTTCCCTTATTAGTCTTGTTCTCGTGTTTTGTGGTGTACCTTATTATGAGTTAACATAGATGTCATGATATTTCACGATTGTGTGTGCACCGAACGAACTCGTTGGAGCGCGCGATAGTCATGACGGATGGATATAGAAAAAAAAGAAAAAGATTAAAGAGATTCGAATCGTGACGATCAGAGTGATCGGACATACACAAGATAATAAAAAAATATATAAATAAATTAATTAAAATATACAAATTAAAAGACCGTGATGAAAGTAAAAATCATTTGTATTAGTAGTATTTGTTATAGTATATGATATATATAGTGTACCGTCAAAAATTATAAAGTTCCGTGAATTAATTTACTGTGTACCAAATAAATAACACAGATAAAATTAGTGATATATAATTAAAGATATATATATATATATATGTATATGTATAAGGCAACCGAATAGTGGTGTCAAATTAAAAGTGTCGTGGCAATTGCGGTACAATAAAATTGCACATCCGAATTATTTTGTTGGTGGATTTGTTACACCTAATACAATACACCACGGCAGATAGTAGCGGACCAAAAGTGGCATTTCAACCCATACCGGTACAACCGCGTGACGAGCAGATCAACAGTTCACGTTAAGGTCGCAGTATATCACCCGATGCTAATTACAAGGACGTAGCCATAACCAGGAAGATCATCTTTTACTAACTATACGAAGTTATATCTACCGTATCAATTTTTTTATTTCTAATTAAATAATCGCTGAGATATTATTTCTTTTTTGTTAATTGAAAGTTTTGTTTGTTTGGTCGTTTGCTTACTTTTTCAATTGCAGGTCAGTACATGAGCTCGAGTATTGGACGGGATTGGAATCTGAATTCGTGTTTTTAGTTGGATTACAAACGAGAAATAATAGTTTTTTTTATAAATGTTTATATAACGTAGATGCTCAATAAAATTATATATATTTAAAAATGATCGGTAGAAAAGACAAAACGATGTTGGTTTAATTTGTACTCCGTCGGGAGATAAGCGAGTTCATCATGTTTGTGTGTGTGTGGGTAAGTTATATGACGTGATTTAGGCAGCAGTAAGACTCAGGATGGACACCACCACAAAACCCACCCTAGACTGCGCGATAGCCGGCGCAAACGCTGCAGGTGGTGACTCCTGGGCATTCTGATAACATGCGGTCGTAAGACCGTATCGTTACAGATGTACAAAGCGAGCTGATAAGTGTTCTATCAGACGTCCATCACGCACAAGCTACCAACGATTGATAGCCCCATCAAAATTGGAAGAACAATTGGTGACACTGCAACCATACCTACCAAGCACGACCCGAGTCCCGACGTACAAGCAACATTGGGCACAAATATACCGGCTGCAGAACACCAAAGCCGGCATTGTGCAAGACCAAATGATGTTTGAGGTCCGACTTCCATTATTACAAAGGAAGGAGTTCCCGGTACTAAGAATTATACCATTCCCAACACGCCAGGAAGACAAATTCATTTTTATAAAACCAGAGTGCCAATATGCACTGGTGAACAATCAAAGATCATGGTACCATCCGTTCACCATGTAGGCTCTAAAGAATTGTAAAACTTGGGACAAAGGCTCGCTCATCTATACAAATGGCCAGTCATAAATTCTTAGATTGTATATTGATACTGAAATAATAAAAATGCATCAATTGTTTTAAAAATGTCGATAATCTGTTCAACTTTTTACTTACTTTTAACAAAAATGTACACCAATTTAAAATTTCGGGATGCTATGAATTTTTCTTACATTTTTTCATAAATTTTTTCGGGTTAGTGAAAAATTTAGCATAGACACACACCAAAATTGAAAAGGCCTTTTCGGGATGGAATTTTGGGCTAACTTCACATTCATTGGCCTATTAGTTATTTTAGTGAGCATTATCAGGCTATTATATAGTACCGAAATCCATAGAGTCATATTCTTTACATTCTGTTCTAGAATTTGACGGCCCACCAATTCATTTACATCTCCTCAATGATGGGGAAAAAAACATTCAGGTTAAAGCATAACTAAACAAATTTATTTACGAATTAATTAATGAATTGTCTATTCAAACATAAAAGATTTGTATAGCACCAAATTTATATGCGCCGGTGGTCCAGTAAGCAGAGTCGTTACATTTGGAATTGTGAACTTAAGTTCAAGCCTCGGTTTTGGCATTAAATAAATTTTAATTTTATTTATTTAATTTCTCCCTTCAATTGGCAAATATAAAAGACGAGTATAGCGGCAAATCTATATATGGGAATGGTGAGGTGGTAAAGTAAGCGGTGTCATAGGATTTGGAATCGTGGATGTTGTGCAGTGTTTGGTGGACCTCGATTAAGGGTAAAAATTTTAGTAAAAAATATATATATTGAGGCTTGAGAACTTGGTCATGATTACAATCCAATCAGACATCTTCTTTTACCACCGAGCCATCGCCATACATATAAATAGTGATAATCCTAGCGTTTATAGCTTTATTTGAATAAAAAAATTCTAAATTGAAAATTTTAGCAACGACATTGGACTCTGCTTATTTGACCATCGCCGTACAATTTCATTACCGCTCTATACCCGTAGTAACCTTCTTTTATAGTTGCCATTTATACATGGAGAATATTGAAGTTTTGAACAGAAGCTGAGTTGGATTTGAGTAATTTTATTTAACCATCACCAATTTGACAGGAGAAATTAAATCAAAAAATATTTGGCTCGATCGAGAATCGAACTTAGATCCAAAAGTCCAAAGTCAACGACTTTGCTTTCTCGACCACCGCCGCATGTATATTTCATGCTATACAAATCATTTATATCTGTCATTTGAATAGAAAATATTGAAAATTTTAGCGAAGGCAATGGACTCGGCGTTCGTTTATTTCACCATCGCTATATACCATCTTGTGTACATGCCATTATACTTGAAAAATATGAAACATGTTTAACAGAAGCTATTTGTTGCACCAATTTGAATACAGAAGAAATTAAATTAAAATAATACCGTCGCTAATGGGGATCGAACCTAGGTCAACGAACCCAAAGTCAATCACTCTACTATCTCGCCCACCCCACCGTATATGTATTTGATGTTATGCAAAGTTTTTATACTTTCCAATTGAATTGAGAAACTTGGGGAAATTTTTTAACAGAAACTGAGTTGAACCAAAAATATTCCAACATTAATATCGTTTGAATCTTAACTGAACTGCATAGTGCCAGGTGCAATGCGATGACATTCCAATCAGTGTATTTCGAAGAACTTAAAAATCTGACAAGCTATTCCCTCTTATGTTCTTAAAAATTATAAAACTTCTGTTCCAGTCAATGAGGCTTGATGCGATTTTCTAGGCGGGCCACTATATTGACCACTGATCATTCAAATTTTAAGTTTAGGTCAAGCAGTGGTAAAGGAAGTAGAGTAATGGTCGTTTGATTAGTGCACGCGAGTTCAAGTGGCATTCGGGCTAAAGTTGTTAGAATTAGAGACTGTTCAACTAGTGAATTTGTTTTCCTTTGAAAGCTGAACAGTATTCCTATTTTGTACACGTCTACAGGTCCGTCTTTTAACTGGCCATTCCAACAGAGGGTCATAGATGTTTTCAATTTAATCCCCGATCGTAATCGGGAGATGAAAAATCATTTTTTTCTGTTGGAATTCGAATCCAGTACCTCCCGATTCAAACGTAGCAGCTTTAGCCACTGCGATATTTGCTCGGTAAAAAATTACAATCGAAATTTCAATCTTGTCTTTTCGGCTGCGAATGGTTCTATCCACACATATGACACAAAAATGTTTAAAGTGAGCTGCTGTGAATAGTCCGATCATTGTCGCGCTCACCTGACAACGAAATGTCAGTTTATGCAACAGTCGAGACTCACTTCGGCTACAACTAAATCTCACAAGCGGAAAAAGCAGACTCGGAACTTCAGAATTTATTTTCTGGTTCCACACGCCACATTAGATCATCAATGCAACTAGAGCCTTATAAACCACCTGGCCTAGAAATTGTCTGCGAAACATCGACTGGCGTAAATCGCGTACATCGCTGAGAGCAACCTCTTGGACATGCTACACGATATCTAGCATCCTGGTGTCCGCGCAACTCATAAATTGATTAATTCTCACTACTTCTAGCCGAGTATAAACAAACACATAGCCCATTGGGCGCAATCATTTTTGTCTTGCCGAAAATGAAAACCCCAACGGCACACCAGTTCGAAATTAGTATCGTCGGATCACTTCCTCGAAAGCTTGCACCGACAGCTTAAAGCTGTTATCAAGGAACGAGACGACACGTTCAACTGGGTATCCAAGCATCGGTTAAAGAAGATCTGAAGTGCTCACCAGCTGAAAAGGTTAACTGTCAAACAATCAAGCTACCCGATGAATACTTCATCAAAAATCCTTTACCGTCTCCAACCAAAACCGGCACAGTCATCGACCAAATACGCACCACCATGCAAAAGCTGAACCCAACGACAACAAGACCAACGAAACAAAACAACATATTCGTTCCAAAATCGCACAACCATTGCGATTACGTCGTTGTCAGTGTTGATAAGGTTTGTACTGGAACCTTGTAATCTCCATACGATGGCCCATATAAAGAGATACACCGCTTACGCAAGCAATTCATTGTCCGCTTACCCAAGCAATCAAAGACAAGCATCACTCAAGCTCCATTGACAGATTGAAACCGGTATACAGTATTCTCAACGGCTGATCAAATATATCAGCCAACAAACGATATATAAAACTGTCCGGTTCAACGTATAACGCCTCAAAACCTATTTGGTTTCTCGTTTGGAGAGGGGATACTTCAACACTAACAATGAATCAACAATCAACCGAAACTGTCTTTCAATAAATTTCAACCCATTAAGTAGACCTAAACTCCAAACAATAGGCAAGTTCTAAATTCCAAAACTCACTCAATCATCACGGAAACAGTAGCAGATCCAATAAAGCAATACCAGTCAAAATGACAACAACATCCCAATGCATTGGTCAGAAAATTGCGAGGATGGCCCAGATTTCGGCGCTATAAAAAAGTATCTTTAATAAATATTCGGCAAAAACCAAAATCTTCAAGAATGACGGGATTTAGAGGATTTACATAACTTACCATGATTGGTTCTTGAATGCATCTAAAGGAATGTTATCATTTTAAAGAAGGTTGAATAATTACAAACAAATAAGATTCGATCTACTAAAATTGTATTTGAAAATAATTTGAACAATAAACGATATCCATATAACCTTTACTCGACGGTTGACTTAAATGCCAATTCAAACATATTGTCCCCCGCCTTGATGATTTGAATGGTATTGTCCGGGTCATTGTATTTGAGCATTACATTTTTTTGTCTGCAGTACACCTCTATGTGTTCAAATCTTGTCTCCAAATATTTAACAGCGATCGTGTATTCAACATTTGGTTTCAAAATTATCGAATCACCAAGATTGATTATTATATCATACCAGTAGCGAAAACCAGATTGGTTAAAAACAATTTTCTGACACTCGTTAGTTTTGATATCTTTTGCCGTAATTTCTATTTCGATGTCGTCCCTTTTATGGTACCTGCTAATCCGGATTCCATTTAAAATCGTTTCGTTTGAAACAGAAAATTTAGTTTCAAATACAGCGTCACGATTGAATTTTCTCAACTAGTATTTTGATTCGTAGTTAGTTCTGCGTTTTGATGTCCATAAATCGTTTCCATTCTCGCTGCCAAAAAAGAACTGCTTCCCAATTGACATACAATCACTTTCATTTAATAATCCGGGATATTTCTTGACACACTCACGTATCTCATCAGATGTCATCACTGGGAAGCGAATTTTCTTAACGAGATCATCGAATCGTATAATGACATTCTATGTGGTTTGCAATATTTAACCATCTAACCAGCCAATACATTCAATATTTGGACTTCCGTCACGCCTTGAGCGATTTCATCAAATTGTAAAATTTCGTTTACAGCATCCGGATGGAGTTTGGAAAAAGATTCGCTTTCTAAGTAATATCCAAAACTATAAGACAAATATTTATCAAGTCGATAGCGTGGTAGTTGGTATTTTTCCACGACGCAGTATTCAAATAATTTCAAATGGCAATCAACCGAATATAATGAATTAATAATCTGATTCTCCAGAATTATTATCTGGTACTTGATTGCCAATTTAAACAGCTCCACCGTATTGCCGTCATTAATGTCACACTCGTCGGTGTAAATGAACCGGACAAACTCCAAGAAACTCTCGTACGTGCAATCGGTGATCGGAATAAGTTTTTTTTCGCCTAACGTTTCCTCCAATTGGCGCTCGAACACCACACTCCGCTTCATGAGCTCAAGGGAATGAGCATAGATGATTTTATCGCCCACACAAAATTGTATGTCGGAGAGGAAATTACGGTTGAACAATTTTTTCGTAATTTCGTGCATCTTGAGATGCGGCGAACAATTTAGTTTAAATTCCATGTTTTAGATTTTTTGAAAGAAACTTGTCACTTTTACGTTACCACACGAATGAGCGAAACTCAACTGTGGATTGACCGCATTTTATACAAAAATTCTTATCTCGTAGTAAATTGTTATGATTGTAGTAGTCAGATGTTGATGCTTGGGAACAGACCGTTATAAAACCAGAAATGTACAGATGTTTTATTAGGGTTAAGCAGGGGAGTTCTACATTGTTTTGCTATTATAGGTGAGTATTTTTAGATAGAAGGAGGTGGCAGGTAGTAAAAAATGTAGATTCAAATTATTTAAACTCAAAAGGAGGTTCCGATTCTTTATTGTTTAAGACAGTATCCTCCTATATATGTTTGGGTCCATGATCAACTCGAAAACTACAAATGCTAGAATGAATAATTTATTTATGATCATCGTTGCTATCGAGAATAACACAAATATCAGTAGAGTTGTTTCGAATAATAGTCGAGGTTTCATCACAATGTAAGGTATATTGTATTTACCTACTCGAGTGTATAAATTTGAATTGACAGGTGTGAAATAATTATTGTAGATCTCAGCACCTCATCCGGTTTTGAAACGCGGGAGCCGCACAATCGCACCACTAACAATGGAAAACAATGTAACAAGCATTTATCCGCGTAATCAACGGAATATCGATCAACGATATAAGATGTTTTGCCTTGACGCGTTGTAAGTTGTAAATATTTGTTTTGTGATGAAACTTTTCACTATGTCTTCATCTGACCGAATCAGTCCAGTCAAATGTTTTCAGATTTGCGATGGCCTGCATAGGAACGACGACCTGCGGAGACAAATCTAAACCGAAACAAACTCTTTTTAAAGGTCAATAGTTCAGCTGCGTACAACCGTTTCCCCACAAAAGGTGGGATACGTTTTTACTCATTCTAATTACTTTGGGCAGAAGACATTCCTCAACAATCCTTATGGCTGGGGATAGACACGTAACAGTCACTCATCCCAAAATCAAATCATTTACACTCTGACACTGTGAAGCTTGAAAAATAGCAAAGGCTGCGACATACACGTGACGGCATTCAAATAGAGAATACATCATGCGGTTTTGATGGTCTCGTATTTAATTTATCGTTAGTAACACGCCTGATGATGATTTTGAGAACGGTCAAACACGTTTAACCTTGCAATGTCGTCGAACTGAATTTTTTCAAAATATCTAACACATTAAAGGCTTTTAGGCATACGTTCCAAATCCATCCTCTCTATCTCATACGTTTCTCCGTACTCTTGCTTTAGTTCTATGAATTTTTGGAATCTACGTACCAACGATGCTTTGAATATGGTAATCACAAGGCGTATTTACCTGATCTGTGGTTCCTGAATGTATTTTCGCTATTTGAACTTCCAGCTTTAGCTCCGGTACTGTTACTTTTCTTTCGAATATGGTCGTTGTTCACGGTGGTAATGGTTCAAGATTCATATTTGACAGTACACAAATATACGGTTCAAATTTATGAATGACTGGAGTTTTTTTATTATCCCGTTAGCTGAGGTTATCACTAATCTGAGATACTCGATTGGCCACGAAGAATTTCTTTCAGGCTTGGCGATGTCTTGATGGTGGAGACAGTCCTTGAAGTGAAGCACGAACAAATCCATGTAGCTCTAATTATTGAGGTGGACTTTTGTGTTTTAGATTCTAGTGGCTTATCATCACCACATTGTGCATCAGCTCTCAAGGTTTGTAATGCCTAGCTTCACTCGGCGCTCCAAGTTAGAGTTGGTTTAACACCCCTGCGCTGCATTTAGATTTTTTTTTTGTTATATATTATTATAAATTTACAAGTATATACATAATCATATATTGTAGTAAATAACAACAAAAGCGCGGGAAAATCAGGTTGTAGGGAAACGTATACTAGATTGTCCCGTTCCAAATTAGTTGGTGGGGAATGCTATTGTTGACATGGGTATATAAAGCAAAATTTTTTTTGAGTCGAGAGAGACGTTTTAAAAAAATATGACTATAGTGGAAGTAAATTCTTAAAAAAAAAATAAATAAAAATAAAAAGGAAAAATATAACCAATTAATTTTTTGTTAACAGTTGTAAATTAATCTAATTTTTTAATACTAATCTATCTATTTTGAAAATACTAGTGATTAAATATAAATTAGAATTAAAGTAAAAAGTATAAAAAAAAAACAAAAAAAACAAACTATTGTTGTAATTAAAATAATAAGCGCAACATTAAAAAGAAAAAAAATCAACCAAGAAACTATATTCTATCTGAATTGGTGGTGTTTATTAACCAAAATTATTTAGTGGCGGAAATCCATACAAACTTTCATTATATAATATTTGTGTTTGCGACGCTTTAGTTGATGGCGTGGTTTCAATTTAATCGTACCGTTAAACAATACCATCGTGAAAATAGTAAGAATTTTTGTGAACTTTAAATATTGCTGTGAAAAGTGTTGTAGTACTAATTAAATCAGTACACTAATAATATAGTTAAGATATATTCAAATTTAATTTATCTACTTAGTGCTATAAGACTAACTAAATTATAATCTAAAAATAAAAATAAACTATATAAAAACTATAAGTGCACAGTGTACAGTTTAGTGTCTGTAAACTTAAAATAATACTATAAAAATCTGTGAACATAAAGTATTAATATATTATACTAGTGTATGAACGTTACAAAGTGTATACAGATGTATATAGATATCTACAAACAGTTTATATACTTATATACGGATAAATACCGTAAAACCAAAATTAAATAAAAAAAAATTTTTGTCATCATTCAACTTTACTTCATTCAACGTACAATTGCTTTTAAGTTAAGACTTTTTATTATACTTTTTTTTATATATATATTATATTAAATTTTTAATTTTAGTTTATTACATATCAGATTACTCTTATAATTACCTTCTTTTTTTTTAAATATCTCAACCTAATACATAATACATGCTTGTATGATTTTTATGGTACTTATACGACTAATTTGATATATGATCTATTACTTTTCTATAAATTATATAACTAATATTTTTTTTTGGTGACTAATGGGGTATTTATAAGAATTTCGTTAGTTAGCTTAAACCATCTCTCTTTTATTATTTTTTGCAATTACGGATTTTCTTCTCTTGAGTTTCGAAATTTATCGTTTTTCAGTATGAGAAGCTAATAGCTTTTAACAATAGGATGAAGGGTAGTGTGATTTCGTAGTCTTCGAGGTGAGTTGATCCGTTGCCTTGGTCCTTCCTTCTATGTGTTCTGTTTGTACCCTAGTTTTCCTTCCTAATGTGGTCAAGCAAGCATTTTTTGTATCTTCAGCAAACCCCACCCAAATCCCTGAGCCTTAGCCGGCAATACAGACCACGCTGAAGCTCTACAAAAATGATAAACAATTTCAGTAACGACGGCATTTTTTGTCTGGAAACTGTTTTACAGTTTCCAGCTGTTCATGCCACCCAAGTTCGTTACAGGTTTCCGGCATTAACAGCTTATGGCTGCTATTACTCCGACTTGTATACTTCTTTCCAGACTTGTACGAAAACATCCATCGTATTGCTTTGCAGCGACCAAATCATGATCACTGCCTAGGTTGCTGACCGCGATATGTTCTCACAGTTCTTTTGTAACAACCACGTGGTCAATTTGGCCACGAGAAGTTTTTCGATTATGTGTCCATGTTTCTTAATGTATATGTTTGTGTGGGAAGTACATCATTATCTCACCATTATCGGTCACAGTATGGAGTCAGGAGTATAGACCTATGTTTTCACAAAATTAGGACCAAACATTCATATTTTTGAAAAAACTGTTGGATCAGTATATAGTTTCAGGTATCACGGAAACCCTCAAGCTCACGGGACTCCCTCATATACTAACGGTATATACAGTTAGTGAGTTTTGGAAAGATTATGGGAAATCGGAGAGTTTGAGGATGTTCTATAGTAAATTTCAAGGTACGTAGCATCACGTCGTAAATACGATACGTACAGCAAAATAATAATTGGCGGAACCCAAGATGTACGCTATATATGGATAGAAAATTCGTATTAATCCAACATCAAAAGCGGAAGATGTCAAATTTTTGCGACATTATATATCAAAAGCGACTTTAAACTGGATCGTATGCACCGAATTACAAATGAAGAACAATCTGGAGGTAAAAACTATTATACCACACCATGTATATACTGATCCAACCATTCTATTCCATGACACGTTTCGTGTTGTGATGTACATGGTTTTTAGTACATTCAAAAGCTTTTACTCTGACTTCTGCGAACCGGCAGCCGACTGTTAAGAAATTTGCATATTTCCATCATTTTGATTCCACGCATCCCGCTTCTGTTATTTTAAGTGGCGTACCATGATTGCGATCAATTATCAGAGCCGTTCTTTCTTCTAGGCTGTTGTCGCAGGTTTTTGGTATTCTGATCCTTCTTTGACGAAATTTCAATGAATATTACAACAGCATAGAGCCCAAATATTAAAACAAACGACCAATAAACCATCGAAAACCGCCTGTCACTTGGGGCACGTTTAAATCGGATTTAATACGTTACGGCTGAACATTTTTTTATCAAGTTTATCTAAAGTAAAACCCATATATAAGATTTACATTTTTCTTCCTGCAGCAAACATCTATGTGCTCATCACTGGTATTCAAATATTTAACATCGATCGTGTATTCAACATTTGGTTTCAAAATAATAAAATCACCAAGATTGATTAGTATTTGGATGCAGCGTCGAAAACTTGATTGTTTGAACACAATTTTCTGAAATTCGTTAGATATGACATCTTTTGCCGTTTGGTTTGAAACAGAAAAATTAGTTTCAAATACAGCGTCACAATTGAATGTTCTAAAATCGTATTTTGGCTCGTAGTTAGTTCTGCGTTTTGATGCCATAAATCGTTTACATTCTCCCTCCCAAATAAGATCTGCTTCTCAATTGACACTTCAACTTCCGTCACACCTTTTTGGATTTCACCAAAGTGTAAACTTTTACAGCATTCGGATGGAGTGTGGAAAATTTTGCATTCTTGATCTTGATTTAGCGGCGCAATAAACGGGCATACAATAGGTATACTAATTTACTGATATATAGTTGTTGATTATCTGTAGATATAGCTGATCCATTGTATAATTAACCGTTACTAAAGGACATCTCACATTCTCGTATTCTGTTTGTTTAAATATGCCTGTGAAGTTTTTCACACTTTTTTTCACATATATACGTATACAAATCCTATTGGAATATTGAAAATCTAATTGAATTCTAATTGATTTCGTTAGTGTTAGTGCGTAGTATACACTGTCATGAATCAAAAAATTGTTTATGAAAGAAATATAATCAATAAATATTACTATTTATTAAAAAACATAAATGCATTTGAAAAAGTATAATATTTTACAATTACATTGTGTAAGTAGCGTAAAAACCAATGCATTAAAATTTAGTTTTCAACATTTTAATGTATGATATGATTAAGCTATTGGTTTGCTACCTGAAATCTAAGACTCGGATAAAATAATTAATCATTTTATTGGAAATAATAATTATCATACATTGTATCATATTGTTCAAAAATTTTGTAAATAGTTAACTTAATTAAATCAATTTATGAAATTATATTTTTTTATGGTAACAAAGGGCAAATCACAACCAAAAGTAGTACTAAACTCCCATGTTCAAACCACCTAATCCAAAACATCAACCTATTTTAGTACTAATTCAATTTTAATCCAATTAGAATTTAAGCTTTTCAAGTTTCAATTTCTTTAAAACGCCAAAAATACGTTCGCTTAATTATTCTCGGAATATAAAACACCTATTGCGTTGTTTTGACGAGAAATTTAATAAGATATTTCATTTACTATAAGGATCTAAGTCCAAATCTCTGGTAACGGGTGTTAATGGATATTTTTGATTTCGGCCAAACTCGATCTTTCCAGAAAAAAATTCGTGGCCAATATATTTCTCTGGATAATGGACTCTTTCGAAACCAGTTGGACGAGGAATTTAATGAGCTATTCCATCGTATATCGGAACTTGAGTCTAAATCTCTGGCAAAGGGTGTTAATGGAAAATTTTTAATAAATTATTAAATAAAGCCTTACTTCAGATAAAAAATTTGTGGCCAATTTGTTTCTCGGGATAATGGATTCCGTTTAAACATGTTGGACGAGCAATCTTCCAAGCAATTATACATATTATCAGGATCTGAGTCCTAATCTCTGGTAAGAAATGTTAATGGATATTTTTCATTTTTGGTCAAACTCCTTTTTCTAAGAATAAAATTCAAGGCCAATTTATTTCTCTTGTTATTGAATCCGTTTTGAACTAGTTAGACGAGGAATTTATTTAGCCAGTTCATGTACTATCGGAACTTGAGTCCAAATCTCTGGCAAAGGGTGTTAATGGCCATTTATCATTTTCGGCCAAACTCGAACTTTTCAGAAAAAATTTCGTGGCCAATTTATTTCTCGGGATAATGGATTCCTTTAAATCTTGTTGAACGAGGAATTTATTTAGCTATTTCATGTACTATCGGAACTTCAGTCCAAATCTCTAGCAAAGGGTGTTAATGGCCATTTATCATTTTCGGCCAAACTCGAACTTTTCAGAAAAAAATTCGTGGCCAATTTATTTCTCGGGATAATGGATTCCTTTAAGTCTTGTTGAACGAGGAATTTAATGGGCTATTCCATGAACTATCGGAACCTGAGTCCAAATCTCTGGCAAAGGGTGTTAATGGCAAATTTTTAATAAATTATTAAATAAAGCCTTACTTTAGACAAAAAATTTGTGGCCAATTTGTTTCTCGGGATAATGGATTCCGTTTGAACTTGTTGGACGAGAAATCTTCCAAGCAATTATATGTATTATCAGGATCTGAGTCCAAATCTCTGGTAAGAAGTGTTAATGGATATTTTTCATTTTTGGTCAAACTCCTTTTTCCAAGAATAAAATTCAAGGCCAATTTATTTCTCTTGTTATTGGATCCGTTTTAAACTAGTTAGACGAGGAATTTATTTAGCTATTTCATGTTTTATCGGAACTTGAGTCCAAATCTCTGGCAAAGGGTGTTAATGGCCATTTATCATTTTCGGCCAAACTCGACCTTTTCAGAAAAAATTCGTGGCCAGTTTATTTCTCGGGATAATGGATTCCTTTAAGTCTTGTTGAACGAAGAATTTATTTATCTATTTCATGTACTATCGGAACTTGAGTCCAAATCTCTGGCAAAGGGTGTTAATGGCCATTTATCATTTTCGGCCAAACTCGAACTTTTCAGAAAAAAATTCGTGGCCAGTTTATTTCTCGGGATAATGGATTCCTTTAAGTCTTGTTGAACGAGGAATTTAATGAGCTATTCCATGTATTATCGGAACTTGAGTCCAAATCTCTGGCAAAGGGTGTTAATGGCTATTTATCATTTTCGGCCAAACTCGAACTTTTCAGAAAAAAATTCGTGGCCAATTTATTTCTCTGGATAATGGATTCCTTTAAGTCTTGTTGAACGAGGAATTTATTGAGCTATTCCATGTACTATCGGAACCTGAGTCCAAATCTCTGGCAAAGGGTGTTAATGGCAAATTTTTAATAAATTATTAAATAAAGCCTTACTTTAGATAAAAAATTTGTGGCCAATTTGTTTCTCGGGATAATGGATTCCGTTTGAACTTGTTGGACGAGAAATCTTCCAAGCAATTATACATATTATCAGGATCTGAGTCCTAATCTCTGGTAAGAAATGTTAATGGATATTTTTCATTTTTGGTCAAACTCCTTTTTCTAAGAATAAAATTCAAGGCCAATTTATTTCTCTTGTTATTGAATCCGTTTTGAACTAGTTAGACGAGGAATTTATTTAGCCAGTTCATGTACTATCGGAACTTGAGTCCAAATCTCTGGCAAAGGGTGTTAATGGCCATTTATCATTTTCGGCCAAACTCGAACTTTTCAGAAAAAATTTCGTGGCCAATTTATTTCTCGGGATAATGGATTCCTTTAAATCTTGTTGAACGAGGAATTTATTTAGCTATTTCATGTACTATCGGAACTTGAGTCCAAATCTCTAGCAAAGGGTGTTAATGGCCATTTATCATTTTCGGCCAAACTCGAACTTTTCAGAAAAAAATTCGTGGCCAATTTATTTCTCGGGATAATGGATTCCTTTAAGTCTTGTTGAACGAGGAATTTAATGGGCTATTCCATGAACTATCGGAACCTGAGTCCAAATCTCTGGCAAAGGGTGTTAATGGCAAATTTTTAATAAATTATTAAATAAAGCCTTACTTTAGATAAAAAATTTGTGGCCAATTTGTTTCTCGGGATAATGGATTCCGTTTGAACTTGTTGGACGAGAAATCTTCCAAGCAATTATATGTATTATCAGGATCTGAGTCCAAATCTCTGGTAAGAAGTGTTAATGGATATTTTTCATTTTTGGTCAAACTCCTTTTTCCAAGAATAAAATTCAAGGCCAATTTATTTCTCTTGTTATTGGATCCGTTTTAAACTAGTTAGACGATGAATTTATTTAGCTATTTCATGTTTTATCGGAACTTGAGTCCAAATCTCTGGCAAAGGGTGTTAATGGCCATTTATCATTTTCGGCCAAACTCGACCTTTTCAGAAAAAATTCGTGGCCAGTTTATTTCTCGGGATAATGGATTCCTTTAAGTCTTGTTGAACGAAGAATTTATTTAGCTATTTCATGTACTATCGGAACTTGAGTCCAAATCTCTGGCAAAGGGTGTCAATGGCCATTTATCATTTTCGGCCAAACTCGAACTTTTCAGAAAAAAATTCGTGGCCAGTTTATTTCTCGGGATAATGGATTCCTTTAAGTCTTGTTGAACGAGGAATTTAATGAGCTATTCCATGTATTATCGGAACTTGAGTCCAAATCTCTGGCAAAGGGTGTTAATGGCTATTTATCATTTTCGGCCAAACTCGAACTTTTCAGAAAAAAATTCGTGTCCAATTTATTTCTCTGGATAATGGATTCCTTTAAGTCTTGTCGAACGAGGAATTTATTGAGCTATTCCATGTACTATCGGAACCTGAGTCCAAATCTCTGGCAAAGGGTGTTAATGGCTAATTTTTAATAAATTATTAAATAAAGCCTTACTTTAGATAAAAAATTTGTGGCCAATTTGTTTCTCGGGATAATGGATTCCGTTTGAACTTGTTGGACGAGAAATCTTCCAAGCAATTATATGTATTATCAGGATCTGAGTCCAAATCTCTGGTAAGAAGTGTTAATGGATATTTTTCATTTTTGGTCAAACTCCTTTTTCTAAGAATAAAATTCAAGGCCAATTTATTTCTCTTGTTATTGGATCCGTTTTAAACTAGTTAGACGAGGAATTTAATTAGCTATTTCATGTTTTATCGGAACTTGAGTCCAAATCTCTGGCAAAGGGTGTTAATGGCCATTTATCATTTTCGGCCAAACTCGACCTTTTCAGAAAAAAATTCGTGGCCAGTTTATTTCTTGGGATAATGGATTCCTTTAAGTCTTGTTGAACGAAGAATTTATTTAGCTATTTCATGTACTATCGGAACTTGAGTTCAAATCTCTGGCAAAGGGTGTTAATGGCCATTTATCATTTTCGACCAAACTCGAACTTTTCAGAAAAAAATTCGTGGCCAGTTTATTTCTCGGGATAATGGATTCCTTTAAGTCTTGTTGAACGTGGAATTTAATTAGCTATTCCATGTATTATCGGAACTTGAGTCCAAATCTCTGGCAAAGGGTGTTAATGCCTATTTATCATTTTCGGCCAAACTCGAACTTTTCAGAAAAAAATTCGTGGCCAGTTTATTTCTCTGGATAATGGATTCCTTTAAGTCTTGTTGAACGAGGAATTTATTGAGCTATTCCATGTACTATCGGAACCTGAGTCCAAATCTCTGGCAAAGGGTGTTAATGGCAAATTTTTAATAAATTATTAAATAAAGCCTTACTTTAGATAAAAAATTTGTGGCCAATTTGTTTCTCGGGATAATGGATTCCGTTTGAACTTGTTGGACGAGAAATCTTCCAAGCAATTATATGTATTATCAGGATCTGAGTCCAAATCTCTGGTAAGAAGTGTTAATGGATATTTTTCATTTTTGGTCAAACTCCTTTTTCTAAGAATAAAATTCAAGGCCAATTTATTTCTCTTGTTATTGGATCCGTTTTGAACTAGTTAGACCAGAAATTTATTTAGCTATTTCATGTACTATCGGAACTTGTGTCCAAATCTCTGGCAAAAGTAGTTAATGGCCATTTATCATTTTCGGCCAAACTCGAACTTTTCAGAAAAAAATTCGTGGCCAGTTTATTTCTCTGGATAATGGATTCCTTTAAGTCTTGTTGAACGAGGAATATAATGAGCTATACCATTGTATATCGGAACTTGAGTCCAATACTCTGGCAAAGGGTGTTAATGGCAAATTTGTAATATATTATTAAATAAAGCCTTACTTCAAATAATAAAATAGTGGCCAATTTGATTCTCGGAATAAAGGATTCCGTTTGAACTTGTTGGACGAGAAATCTTCCAAGCAATTATATGTATTATCAGGATCTGAGTCCAAATCTCTGGCAAAGGGTGTTAATGGCCATTAATCATTTTCGGCCAAACTCGAACTTTTCAGAAAAAAAATCGTGGCCAGTTTATTTCTCTGGGTAATGGATTCCTTTAAGTCTTGTTGAACGAGGAATATAATGAGCTATTCCATCGTATATCGGAACTTGAGTCCAAATCTCTGTCAAAGGGTGTTAATGGCAAATTTGTAATATATTATTAAATAAAGCCTTACTTCAAATAATAAAATAGTGGCCAATTTGATTCTCGGGATAAAGGATTCCGTTTGAACTTGTTGGACGAGAAATCTTCCAAGCAATTATATGTATTATCAGGATCTGAGTCCAAATCTCTGGCAAAGGGTGTTAATGGCCATTTATCATTTTCGGCCAAACTCGAACTTTTCAGAAAAAAATTCGTGGCCAATTTGTTTCTCGGGATAATGGATTCCGTTAGAACTTGTTGGACGTGAAATCTTTCAAGCAATTATATGTATTGTCAGGATCTGAGTCCAAATCTCTGGTAAGAAGTGTTAATGGATATTTTTCATTTTTGGTCAAACTCCTTTTTCTAAGAATAAAATTCAAGGCCAATTTATTTCTCTTGTTATTGGATCCGTTTTGAACTAGTTAGACGAGGAATTTATTTAGCCATTTCATGTACTATCGGAACTTGAGTCCAAATCTCTGGCTAAGGGTGTTAATGGAAATTTATCATTTTCGGCCAAACTCGACCTTTTCAGAAAAAAAATCGTGGCCAATTTATTTCTCGGGATAATGGATTCCTTTAAGTCTTGTTGAATGAGGAATTTAATGAGCTATTCCATGTATTATCGGATCTTGAGTCCAAATCACTGGCGAAGGGTGTTAATGGCCATTTATCATTTTCGGCCAAACTCGAACTTTTCAGAAAAAAATTCGTGGCCAATTTATTTCTCGGGATAATGGATTCCTTTAAATCTTGTTGAACGAGGAATTTATTTAGCTATTTCATGTACTATCGGAACTTGAGTCCAAATCTCTAGCAAAGGGTGTTAATGGCCATTTATCATTTTCGGCGAAACTCGAACTTTTCAGAAAAAAATTCGTGGCCAATTTATTTCTCGGGATAATGGATTCCTTTAAGTCTTGTTGAACGAGGAATTTAATGGGCTATTCCATGTACTAACGGAACCTGAGTCCAAATCTCTGGCAAAGGGTGTTAATGGCCATTAATCATTTTCTGCCAAACTCGAACTTTTCAAAAAAAAATTCGTGGCCAGTTTATTTCTCTGGATAATGGATTCCTTTAAGTCTTGTTGAACGAGGAATATAATGAGCTATTCCATCGTATATCGGAACTTGAGTCCAAATCTCTGTCAAAGGGTGTTAATGGCAAATTTGTAATATATTATTAAATAAAGCCTTACTTCAAATAATAAAATAGTGGCCAATTTGATTCTCGGGATAAAGGATTCCGTTTGAACTTGTTGGACGAGAAATCTTCCAAGCAATTATATGTATTATCAGGATCTGAGTCCAAATCTCTGGCAAAGGGTGTTAATGGCCATTAATCATTTTCGGCCAAACTCGAACTTTTCAGAAAAAAATTCGTGGCCAGTTTATTTCTCTGGATAATGGATTCCTTTAAGTCTTGTTGAACGAGGAATTTATTTAGCTATTTCATGTACTATCGGAACTTGAGTCCAAATCTCTAGCAAAGGGTGTTAATGGCCATTTATCATTTTCGGCCAAACTCGACCTTTTCAGAAAAAATTCGTGGCCAGTTTATTTCTCGGGATAATGGATTCCTTTAAGTCTTGTTGAACGAGGAATTTAATGGGCTATTCCATGAACTATCGGAACCTGAGTCCAAATCTCTGGCAAAGGGTGTTAATGGCAAATTTTTAATAAATTATTAAATAAAGCCTTACTTTAGATAAAAAATTTGTGGCCAATTTGTTTCTCGGGATAATGGATTCCGTTTGAACTTGTTGGACGAGAAATCTTCCAAGCAATTATATGTATTATCAGGATCTGAGTCCAAATCTCTGGTAAGAAGTGTTAATGGATATTTTTCATTTTTGGTCAAACTCCTTTTTCCAAGAATAAAATTCAAGGCCAATTTATTTCTCTTGTTATTGGATCCGTTTTAAACTAGTTAGACGATGAATTTATTTAGCTATTTCATGTTTTATCGGAACTTGAGTCCAAATCTCTGGCAAAGGGTGTTAATGGCCATTTATCATTTTCGGCCAAACTCGACCTTTTCAGAAAAAATTCGTGGCCAGTTTATTTCTCGGGATAATGGATTCCTTTAAGTCTTGTTGAACGAAGAATTTATTTAGCTATTTCATGTACTATCGGAACTTGAGTCCAAATCTCTGGCAAAGGGTGTCAATGGCCATTTATCATTTTCGGCCAAACTCGAACTTTTCAGAAAAAAATTCGTGGCCAGTTTATTTCTCGGGATAATGGATTCCTTTAAGTCTTGTTGAACGAGGAATTTAATGAGCTATTCCATGTATTATCGGAACTTGAGTCCAAATCTCTGGCAAAGGGTGTTAATGGCTATTTATCATTTTCGGCCAAACTCGAACTTTTCAGAAAAAAATTCGTGTCCAATTTATTTCTCTGGATAATGGATTCCTTTAAGTCTTGTCGAACGAGGAATTTATTGAGCTATTCCATGTACTATCGGAACCTGAGTCCAAATCTCTGGCAAAGGGTGTTAATGGCAAATTTTTAATAAATTATTAAATAAAGCCTTACTTTAGATAAAAAATTTGTGGCCAATTTGTTTCTCGGGATAATGGATTCCGTTTGAACTTGTTGGACGAGAAATCTTCCAAGCAATTATATGTATTATCAGGATCTGAGTCCAAATCTCTGGTAAGAAGTGTTAATGGATATTTTTCATTTTTGGTCAAACTCCTTTTTCTAAGAATAAAATTCAAGGCCAATTTATTTCTCTTGTTATTGGATCCGTTTTAAACTAGTTAGACGAGGAATTTAATTAGCTATTTCATGTTTTATCGGAACTTGAGTCCAAATCTCTGGCAAAGGGTGTTAATGGCCATTTATCATTTTCGGCCAAACTCGACCTTTTCAGAAAAAAATTCGTGGCCAGTTTATTTCTTGGGATAATGGATTCCTTTAAGTCTTGTTGAACGAAGAATTTATTTAGCTATTTCATGTACTATCGGAACTTGAGTTCAAATCTCTGGCAAAGGGTGTTAATGGCCATTTATCATTTTCGACCAAACTCGAACTTTTCAGAAAAAAATTCGTGGCCAGTTTATTTCTCGGGATAATGGATTCCTTTAAGTCTTGTTGAACGTGGAATTTAATTAGCTATTCCATGTATTATCGGAACTTGAGTCCAAATCTCTGGCAAAGGGTGTTAATGCCTATTTATCATTTTCGGCCAAACTCGAACTTTTCAGAAAAAAATTCGTGGCCAGTTTATTTCTCTGGATAATGGATTCCTTTAAGTCTTGTTGAACGAGGAATTTATTGAGCTATTCCATGTACTATCGGAACCTGAGTCCAAATCTCTGGCAAAGGGTGTTAATGGCAAATTTTTAATAAATTATTAAATAAAGCCTTACTTTAGATAAAAAATTTGTGGCCAATTTGTTTCTCGGGATAATGGATTCCGTTTGAACTTGTTGGACGAGAAATCTTCCAAGCAATTATATGTATTATCAGGATCTGAGTCCAAATCTCTGGTAAGAAGTGTTAATGGATATTTTTCATTTTTGGTCAAACTCCTTTTTCTAAGAATAAAATTCAAGGCCAATTTATTTCTCTTGTTATTGGATCCGTTTTGAACTAGTTAGACCAGAAATTTATTTAGCTATTTCATGTACTATCGGAACTTGTGTCCAAATCTCTGGCAAAAGTAGTTAATGGCCATTTATCATTTTCGGCCAAACTCGAACTTTTCAGAAAAAAATTCGTGGCCAGTTTATTTCTCTGGATAATGGATTCCTTTAAGTCTTGTTGAACGAGGAATATAATGAGCTATACCATTGTATATCGGAACTTGAGTCCAATACTCTGGCAAAGGGTGTTAATGGCAAATTTGTAATATATTATTAAATAAAGCCTTACTTCAAATAATAAAATAGTGGCCAATTTGATTCTCGGAATAAAGGATTCCGTTTGAACTTGTTGGACGAGAAATCTTCCAAGCAATTATATGTATTATCAGGATCTGAGTCCAAATCTCTGGCAAAGGGTGTTAATGGCCATTAATCATTTTCGGCCAAACTCGAACTTTTCAGAAAAAAAATCGTGGCCAGTTTATTTCTCTGGGTAATGGATTCCTTTAAGTCTTGTTGAACGAGGAATATAATGAGCTATTCCATCGTATATCGGAACTTGAGTCCAAATCTCTGTCAAAGGGTGTTAATGGCAAATTTGTAATATATTATTAAATAAAGCCTTACTTCAAATAATAAAATAGTGGCCAATTTGATTCTCGGGATAAAGGATTCCGTTTGAACTTGTTGGACGAGAAATCTTCCAAGCAATTATATGTATTATCAGGATCTGAGTCCAAATCTCTGGCAAAGGGTGTTAATGGCCATTTATCATTTTCGGCCAAACTCGAACTTTTCAGAAAAAAATTCGTGGCCAATTTGTTTCTCGGGATAATGGATTCCGTTAGAACTTGTTGGACGTGAAATCTTTCAAGCAATTATATGTATTGTCAGGATCTGAGTCCAAATCTCTGGTAAGAAGTGTTAATGGATATTTTTCATTTTTGGTCAAACTCCTTTTTCTAAGAATAAAATTCAAGGCCAATTTATTTCTCTTGTTATTGGATCCGTTTTGAACTAGTTAGACGAGGAATTTATTTAGCCATTTCATGTACTATCGGAACTTGAGTCCAAATCTCTGGCTAAGGGTGTTAATGGAAATTTATCATTTTCGGCCAAACTCGACCTTTTCAGAAAAAAAATCGTGGCCAATTTATTTCTCGGGATAATGGATTCCTTTAAGTCTTGTTGAATGAGGAATTTAATGAGCTATTCCATGTATTATCGGATCTTGAGTCCAAATCACTGGCGAAGGGTGTTAATGGCCATTTATCATTTTCGGCCAAACTCGAACTTTTCAGAAAAAAATTCGTGGCCAATTTATTTCTCGGGATAATGGATTCCTTTAAATCTTGTTGAACGAGGAATTTATTTAGCTATTTCATGTACTATCGGAACTTGAGTCCAAATCTCTAGCAAAGGGTGTTAATGGCCATTTATCATTTTCGGCGAAACTCGAACTTTTCAGAAAAAAATTCGTGGCCAATTTATTTCTCGGGATAATGGATTCCTTTAAGTCTTGTTGAACGAGGAATTTAATGGGCTATTCCATGTACTAACGGAACCTGAGTCCAAATCTCTGGCAAAGGGTGTTAATGGCCATTAATCATTTTCTGCCAAACTCGAACTTTTCAAAAAAAAATTCGTGGCCAGTTTATTTCTCTGGATAATGGATTCCTTTAAGTCTTGTTGAACGAGGAATATAATGAGCTATTCCATCGTATATCGGAACTTGAGTCCAAATCTCTGTCAAAGGGTGTTAATGGCAAATTTGTAATATATTATTAAATAAAGCCTTACTTCAAATAATAAAATAGTGGCCAATTTGATTCTCGGGATAAAGGATTCCGTTTGAACTTGTTGGACGAGAAATCTTCCAAGCAATTATATGTATTATCAGGATCTGAGTCCAAATCTCTGGCAAAGGGTGTTAATGGCCATTAATCATTTTCGGCCAAACTCGAACTTTTCAGAAAAAAATTCGTGGCCAGTTTATTTCTCTGGATAATGGATTCCTTTAAGTCTTGTTGAACGAGGAATATAATGAGCTATTCCATCGTATATCGAAACTTGAGTCCAAATCTCTGTCAAAGGGTGTTAATGGCAAATTTGTAATATATTATTAAATAAAGCCTTACTTCAAATAATAAAATAGTGGCCAATTTGATTCTCGGGATAAAGGATTCCGTTTGAACTTGTTGGACGAGAAATCTTCCAAGCAATTATATGTATTATCAGGATCTGAGTCCAAATCTCTGGCAAAGGGTGTTAATGGCCATTAATCATTTTCGGCCAAACTCGAACTTTTCAGAAAAAAATTCGTGGCCAGTTTATTTCTCTGGATAATGGATTCCTTTAAGTCTTGTTGAACGAGGAATTTAATGAGCTATTCCATGTATTATCGGAACTTGAGTCCAAATCTCTGGCAAAGGGTGTTAATGGCAAATTTTTAATAAATTATTAAATAAAGCCTTACTTCAAATAACAAATTTGTGGCCAATTTGTTTCTCGGGATAATGGATTCCGTTAGAACTTGTTGGACGAGAAATCTTCCAAGCAATTATATGTATTATCAGGATCTGAGTCCAAATCTCTGGCAAAGGGTGTTAATGGCCATTTATCATTTTCGGCCAAACTCGAACTTTTCAGAAAAAAATTCGTGGCCAATTTATTTCTCGGGATAATGGATTCCTTTAAGTCTTGTTGAACGAGGAATTTAATGAGCTATTCCATGTACTATCGGAACTTGAGTCCAAATCTCTGGCAAAGTGTGTTAATGGCCATTTATCATTTTCGACCAAACTCGAACTTTTCAGAAATAAATTCGTAGCCAATTTATTTCTCGGGATAATGGATTCCTTTAAACCTTGTTGAACGAGGAATTTAATGAGCTATTCCATGTACTATCGGAACTTGAGTCCAAATCTCTGGCAAAGGGTGTTAATGGTCATTTATCATTTTCTGTCAAACTCGAACTTTCCAGAAAAAAATTCGGCACTAATGCATTTCTCGGGTTAATTGATTTTTTGTGGGCTTATCGGACGAAGAATTTAATATACTATTTCATGTTATATCAAAATGTGAGTCCAAATCTCCGGTTACAGTTGTTAATTGGCTTTTAACGTTTTAGGATTTTGCTTATTTTGCATCTAATTTGATTTCAAATAATTAGCATAAGCACATTCTTATTAGAATAATAAGTATCAAATACACAAACCGACTGAAGATTTTTAGTACCAAGCAAAGTTATTTTATTTTATCAGTTTTTCCAGCGCCATCTAATATTCTCTTGTTACGACTAACATGATATTTGGAAAGCATTCTACTTTGACCGTTTTTTTACTAGATGTCAACCAAAGCAAATGTTTTCAATGTTTTATTTAAATATGTTTTTTTTATATTTCGGAATTCATAAAAAGAGCCCAATTATATTTTAGATAAATTAAATGAAAATTGCACAATACGCGCTTTAAAGCAACATTATTTATTTATTAAAGATAAAATAAATTTATTTTGCACAATAAATAAGACGAATCTCCTTTTGGTATGGGTTAAAATAACAATTAAAACTATTACTTAATCAGTTAATTTATTATTTAAGAAAATTATGCTTGTTAATTTATTTAAAGTTTTTACATTAAAATGTAATTTCGCAATAATTGAAATATTTCTATGAAAATTATAAAATATTAGAATGTTTTAATAATTTTACTCAAACTATGATTTAAATTCATTCATTAGCATTTTTGTATATTAACGAATATTTTATTTTGTGGCCCGTTGCTGCCGCTTGGTGTGTCCTTCAAGGATTACCTATTTACTTATTATGAAAGATATACATATGTATAATTCTGTTATATTATAATAAATTCTAAAACTGTAAATTACGAATCGTGGTAATTTTCATACAGTTTTATTATAGATGTTTGATCAAACTCCATATAAAAAAATGTATAGAAACCAATTTGACTTTGCTTAGATTGCCATCTGATGGCGAACATCATATCAATAATTATATGGATGAAGTTTTTTTAAGGTATGTAGGTATTCGTTTTGTCGTTTTGAATATACATATATAGGGGTGGACCAACATATCGCATTATGAATAAATAAAATTCAATATTGTTACCAAAAATAAAAAATAAATGCGTATGATCGGCAGATCCCTTTTTAAAACCAGGGAGAAAAAATTAGGGAATTGCCCAACAAACAAATTTTTGTAACTCATTTGATAAAAAATGTTTGCTAAATATACTTATGTACATATTATGTGTAGTGATAATGTGAAAATTAAAACATTTAACATAAAAATTTTATAAAATTAAAACGTCACTCTGTTTATTTGCAAAGAATATCATATTCTTAAACCGAACTATACCGCAAAGTTAGCCATTGGTTAAATTTATTTTAGCCACAGGGTAGCTTAAATTATATTTCTCAATATCCGTCAGCTAAATGTAAAGCAAACTTAGCCGGTGAATTTTGTTAAATAAATATGTTATATGTTATATTTATAAACATTTATATAAATATTTTTATATAAAAAAAATAAGAATAATCCGATTGCATTAAATTTGTATCGTAAACCCATATTCTATTTAAGCATTTAGCATTTATACATCTTCGGTTTTGGTAAGGGAGGTTAATATAACTATCTTTCTATTTTGAATTTAAATTGACGCCCTACATTAAACAGAAAGGCTCAAAAGAATTGTTCTAATTTAAAAAGTGGAAATTCCCAAACACCCAATTTTCGCTAACGCCCATATTTTTAAATTTAGGAATGTAGATACGATAATAAACAACAATTGAATATAATTATTTTGCCATGTGTATGTACATCTTTGAGATTATAAGCATAAATAATGACGATCCAGTTTTCTTTTCATCGGCTGTAATTATCTTATTTTGAATAATAAATCTTATCTATTCCATAACCTGTTTCATCAACCAGCTGCCAAAGGGGGCAACAAAATAAGGTACAATAAATATGTCAACTTGAACGCAGCAAGTTAAAATCTTTCAATTAATTCAGTAAATTGTCATGTTCCACTAAGCGTAATAAATTGGAGGTTATGATATTGGTGATAGTAGTCGTGTTTTTTAATTCAAAAATTTTCTTATTGGAATGAAGTTCTGGATAAGAACTTTCTCATTTTTTCAGTAAAATCCAAATGAATTTAATTTTTTATCAATAAATAAGATACATTTAATGTTAAACTACACATTTTAATTCACTATTATCGAAATCAAATAAAATTTAACTTTATTTTTCAATGTTCTGGATAAAACATTGGTTTTTTCAAGTTCGCGATAAATTCATAGTACACGAACTCGAAAAAAAAGGGAAATTTTAAAAGGAAATCTTTTAAACAAATATTTTTCATTGTTTTATGTTTGATACCTATATTATTTCACAATATCCGTCAAAAAATATAGTTAGAAGTTAAAATTTATTCAAATAAATAGAACTTAAATTAAATATATTGGTTAAACTAAATCAAATTTCCCAGTATTATTCCCGATGTTCTTATAGAACTTGAAGTTCTGTTAATAAAAAAACGCACCAAGTGTAAACGTAATATATAAGTTAAGTTAAGTTAAGTTGACGTGGTCGCTTTTTTACGGCACACCTTTAAAATGTTTAATATAGTAGTTAATATTCTTTCCATTCCTTTATGTAATTTTACAAATACTTTTTGATTCACGCCTCAAATTTTTGTCGATTTGTTTACTTCGTCAATATTCATAAAAACATAGTTCACGGTAAAAAATGTGCATACGAATAAAATACTTTTGCCCAATCTGATTAATAATTTCTTTTATTTTTTTTGTTAAAGAATGCTTCGTAAATTTCTGCGTAAAATCATTTTGCTTAGTAAAATAAATTTATATAAACCTATATGAGTATTTTTTATAATAAAATTGAGTAAGCATTTTAGAACAATATTTGATAGTACTTTAACATTGATAATACTTATTGCTATTTTTTGGAAAAATCATTCATTTGGTAATGTAAATAAATTTGGTTAAATAGTCTTCATTTTCTCCTTAGGGAAGGTTGGATACGAAATATCCATTTTAATTAAAATGCACAGTTTTATTATGTGCATTTTGATTTTTACATTTATTTTTACATTTATTTGTTGTCAGAATACAAATTTATTATATTTTAATTTACTTCCAGAAAATATGCATTTATTAATCATATATTTATTTTTGCAATTGGTTCACACCCTATATATGTTTATTCAAAACGACAAAACGAATACCTACATACCTTAAAAAAACTTCATCCATATAATTATTGATATGATGTTCGCCATCAGATGGCAATCTAAGCAAAGTCAAATTGGTTTCTATACATTTTTTTATATGGAGTTTGATCAAACATCTATAATAAAACTGTATGAAAATTACCACGATTCGTAATTTACAGTTTTAGAATTTATTATAATATAACAGAATTATACATATGTATATCTTTCATAATAAGTAAATAGGTAATCCTTGAAGGACACACCAAGCGGCAGCAACGGGCCACAAAATAAAATATTCGTTAATATACAAAAATGCTAATGAATGAATTTAAATCATAGTTTGAGTAAAATTATTAAAACATTCTAATATTTTATAATTTTCATAGAAATATTTCAATTATTGCGAAATTACATTTTAATGTAAAAACTTTAAATAAATTAACAAGCATAATTTTCTTAAATAATAAATTAACTGATTAAGTAATAGTTTTAATTGTTATTTTAACCCATACCAAAAGGAGATTCGTCTTATTTATTGTGCAAAATAAATTTATTTTATCTTTAATAAATAAATAATGTTGCTTTAAAGCGCGTATTGTGCAATTTTCATTTAATTTATCTAAAATATAATTGGGCTCTTTTTATGAATTCCGAAATATAAAAAAAACATATTTAAATAAAACATTGAAAACATTTGCTTTGGTTGACATCTAGTAAAAAAACGGTCAAAGTAGAATGCTTTCCAAATATCATGTTAGTCGTAACAAGAGAATATTAGATGGCGCTGGAAAAACTGATAAAATAAAATAACTTTGCTTGGTACTAAAAATCTTCGGTCGGTTTGTGTATTTGATACTTATTATTCTAATAAGAATGTGCTTATGCTAATTATTTGAAATCAAATTAGATGCAAAATAAGCAAAATCCTAAAACGTTAAAAGCCAATTAACAACTGTAACCGGAGATTTGGACTCAGATTTTGATATAACATGAAATAGTATATTAAATTCTTCGTCCGATAAGCCCACAAAAAATCAATTAACCCGAGAAATGCATTAGCGCCGAATTTTTTTCTGGAAAGTTCGAGTTTGACAGAAAATGATAAATGACCATTAACACCCTTTGCCAGAGATTTGGACTCAAGTTCCGATAGTACATGGAATAGCTCATTAAATTCCTCGTTCAACAAGGTTTAAAGGAATCCATTATCCCGAGAAATAAACTGGCTACGAATTTATTTCTGAAAAGTTCGAGTTTGGTCGAAAATTATAAATGGCCATTAACACACTTTGCCAGAGATTTGGACTCAATTTCCGATAGTACATGGAATAGCTCATTAAATTCCTCGTTTAACAAGACTTAAAGGAATCCATTATCCCGAGAAATAAATTGGCCACGAATTTTTTTCTGAAAAGTTCGAGTTTGGCCGAAAATGATAAATGGCCATTAACACCCTTTGCCAGAGATTTGGACTCAAGTTCCGATAGTATATGAAATAGCTCGTTAAATTCCTCGTTCAACAAGACTTAAAGGAATCCATTATCCAGAGAAATAAATTGGCCACGAATTTTTTTATCTGAAGTAAGGCTTTATTTAATAATTTATTAAAAATTTGCCATTAACACCCTTTGCCAGAGATTTGGACTCAAGTTCCGATAGTACATGGAATAGCTCTGTAAATTCCTCGTTCAACAAGACTTAAAGGAATCCATTATCCCGAGAAATAAATTGGCCACGATTTTTTTTCTGAAAAGTTCGAGTTTGGTCGAAAATGATAAATGGCCATTAACACCCTTTGCCAGAGATTTGGACTCTAGTTCCGATAGTACATGGAATAGCTCATTAAATTCTTCGTTCAACAAGACCTAAAGGAATCCATTATCCCGAGAAATAAATTGGCCACGAATTTTTTTCTGAAAAATTCGAGTTTGGCCGAAAATGATAAATGGCCATTAACACCCTTTGCCAGAGATTTGGACTCAAGTTCCGATAGTACATGGAATAGCTCATTAAATTCCTCGTTCAACAAGACTTAAAGGAATCCATTATCCAAAGAAATAAATTGGCCACGAATTTTTTTCTGAAAAGTTCGAGTTTGGCCGAAAATGATAAATGGCCATTAACACCCTTTGCCAGAGATTTGGACTCAAGTTCCGATAGTACATGGAATAGCTCGTTAAATTCCTCGTTCAACAAGACTTAAAGGAATCCATTATCCAAAGAAATAAATTGGCCACGAATTTTTTTATCTGAAGTAAGGCTTTATTTAATAATTTATTAAAAATTTGCCATTAACACCCTTTGCCAGAGATTTGGACTCAAGTTCCGATAGTACATGGAATAGCTCTTTAAATTCCTCGTTCAACAAGACTTAAAGGAATCCATTATCCAGAGAAATACAATGGCCCCGAATTTTATTCTGAAAAGTTCGAGTTTGGCCGAAAATGATAAATGGCCATTAACACCCTTTGCCAGAGACTTGGACTCAGGTTTTGATAGTACATAGAATTGCTCAATAAATTCCTCGTTCAACAAGACTTAAAGGAATCCATTATCCCGAGAAATAAATTGGCCACGATTTTTTTTCTGAAAAGTTCAAGTTTGGCCAAAAATGATAAATGGCCATTAACACCCTTTGCCAGAGATTTGGACTCAAGTTCCGATAGTACATGGAATAGCTCTTTAAATTCCTCGTTCAACAAAACTTAAAGGAATCCATTATCCAGAGAAATAAATTGGCCACGAATTTTTTTACCTGAAGTAAGGATTTATTTAATAATTTATTAAAAATTTGCCATTAACACCCTTTGCCAGAGATTTGGACTCAGGTTCCGATAATACATGGAATAGCTCTTTAAATTCCTCGTTCAACAAGACTTAAAGGAATCCATTATCCCGAGAAATAAATTGGCCACGAATTTTTTTCTGAAAAGTTCGAGTTTGGCCGAAAATGATAAATGGCCATTAACACCCTTTGCCAGAGATTTGGACTCAAGTTCCGATAGTACATGGAATAGCTCATTAAATTCCTCGTTTAACAAGACTTAAAGGAATCCATTATCCCGAGAAATAAATTGGCCACGATTTTTTTTCTGAAAAGTTCAAGTTTGGCCAAAAATGATAAATGGCCATTAACACCCTTTGCCAGAGATTTGGACTCAAGTTCCGATAGTACATGGAATAGCTCGTTAAATTCCTCGTTCAACAAGACTTAAAGGAATCCATTATCCAGAAAAATAAATTGGCCACGAATTTTTTTATCTGAAGTAAGGCTTTATTTAATAATTTATTAAAAATTTGCCATTAAAACCCTTGGCCAGAGATTTGGACTCAAAATCCGATAGTACATGGAATAGCTCAATAAATTCCTCGATCAACAAGACTTAAAGGAATCCATTATCCCGAGAAATAAATTGGCCACGAATTTTTTTCTGAAAAGTTCGAGTTTGGCCGAAAATGATAAATGGCCATTAACACCCTTTGCCAGAGATTTGGACTCAAGTTCCGATAATACATAGAATAGCTCAATAAATTCCTCGTTTAACAAGACTTAAAGGAATCCATTATCCAGAGAAATAAATTGGCCACGAATTTTTTTCTGAAAAGTTCGAGTTTGGCCGAAAATGATAAATGGCCATTAACACCCTTTGCCAGAGATTTGGACTCAAGTTCCGATAGTACATGGAATAGCTCATTAAATTCCTCGTTCAACAAGACTTAAAGGTATCCATTATCCCGAGAAATAAATTGGCCACGAATTTTTTTCTGAAAAGTTCAAGTTTGGTCGAAAATGATAAATGGCCATTAACACCCTTTGCCAGAGAATTGGACTCAGGTTCTGATAGTACATAAAATAGCTCAATAAATTCCTCGTTTAACAAGACTTAAAAAAATCCATTATCCAGAGAAATAAATTGGCCACGAATTTTTTTCTGAAAAGTTCGAGTTTGGCCGAAAATGATAAATGGCCATTAACACCCTTTGCCAGAGATTTGGACTCAAGTTCCGATAGTACATGGAATAGCTCGTTAAATTCCTCGTTCAACAAGACTTAAAGGAATCTATTATCCAGAGAAATAAATTGGCCACGAATTTTTTTATCTGAAGTAAGGCTTTATTTAATAATTTATTAAAAATTTGCCATTAACACCCTTTGCCAGAGATTTGGACTCAAGTTCCGATAGTACATGGAATAGCCCTTTAAATTCCTCGTTCAACAAGACTTAAATGAATCCATTATCCCGAGAAATAAATTGGCCACGAATTTTTTTCTGAAAAGTTCGAGTTTGGTCGAAAATGATAAATGGCCATTAACACCCTTTGCCAGAGATTTGGACTCAAGTTCCGATAGTACATGGAATAGCTCGTTAAATTCCTCGTTCAACAAGACTTAAAGGAATCCATTATCCAGAGAAATAAATTGGCCACGAATTTTTTTATCTGAAGTAAGGCTTTATTTAATAATTTATTAAAAATTTGCCATTAAAACCCTTGGCCAGAGATTTGGACTCAAGTTCCGATAGTACATGGAATAGCTCAATAAATGCCTCGTTCAACAAGACTTAAAGGAATCCATTATCCCGAGAAATAAATTGGCCACGAATTTTTTTCTGAAAAGTTCGAGTTTGGCCGAAAATGATAAATGGCCATTAACACCCTTTGCCAGAGATTTGGACTCAAGTTCCGATAGAACATGGAATAGCTCAATAAATTCCTCGTTTAACAAGACTTAAAGGAATCCATTATCCAGAGAAATAAATTGGCCACGAATTTTTTTCTGTAAAGTTCGAGTTTGGCCAAAAATGATAAATGGCCATTAACACCCTTTGCCAGAGATTTGGACTCAAGTTCCGATAGTACATGGAATAGCCCTTTAAATTCCTCGTTCAACAAGACTTAAATGAATCCATTATCCCGAGAAATAAATTGGCCACGAATTTTTTTCTGAAAAGTTCGAGTTTGGTCGAAAATGATAAATGGCCATTAACACCCTTTGCCAGAGATTTGGACTCAAGTTCCGATAGTACATGGAATAGCTCTTTAAATTCCTCGTTCAACAAGACTTAAAGGAATCCATTATCCAGAGAAATAAATTGGCCACGAATTTTTTTACCTGAAGTAAGGATTTATTTAATAATTTATTAAAAATTTGCCATTAACACCCTTTGCCAGAGATTTGGACTCAGGTTCCGATAATACATGGAATAGCTCTTTAAATTCCTCGTTCAACAAGACTTAAAGGAATCCATTATCCCGAGAAATAAATTGGCCACGAATTTTTTTCTGAAAAGTTCGAGTTTGGCCGAAAATGATAAATGGCCATTAACACCCTTTGCCAGAGATTTGGACTCAAGTTCCGATAGTACATGGAATAGCTCATTAAATTCCTCGTTTAACAAGACTTAAAGGAATCCATTATCCCGAGAAATAAATTGGCCACGTTTTTTTTTCTGAAAAGTTCAAGTTTGGCCAAAAATGATAAATGGCCATTAACACCCTTTGCCAGAGATTTGGACTCAAGTTCCGATAGTACATGGAATAGCTCGTTAAATTCCTCGTTCAACAAGACTTAAAGGAATCCATTATCCAGAAAAATAAATTGGCCACGAATTTTTTTATCTGAAGTAAGGCTTTATTTAATAATTTATTAAAAATTTGCCATTAAAACCCTTGGCCAGAGATTTGGACTCAAAATCCGATAGTACATGGAATAGCTCAATAAATTCCTCGATCAACAAGACTTAAAGGAATCCATTATCCCGAGAAATAAATTGGCCACGAATTTTTTTCTGAAAAGTTCGAGTTTGGCCGAAAATGATAAATGGCCATTAACACCCTTTGCCAGAGATTTGGACTCAAGTTCCGATAATACATAGAATAGCTCAATAAATTCCTCGTTTAACAAGACTTAAAGGAATCCATTATCCAGAGAAATAAATTGGCCACGAATTTTTTTCTGAAAAGTTCGAGTTTGGCCGAAAATGATAAATGGCCATTAACACCCTTTGCCAGAGATTTGGACTCAAGTTCCGATAGTACATGGAATAGCTCATTAAATTCCTCGTTCAACAAGACTTAAAGGTATCCATTATCCCGAGAAATAAATTGGCCACGAATTTTTTTCTGAAAAGTTCAAGTTTGGTCGAAAATGATAAATGGCCATTAACACCCTTTGCCAGAGATTTGGACTCAGGTTCTGATAGTACAGGAAATAGCTCAATAAATTCCTCGTTTAACAAGACTTAAAAGAATCCATTATCCCGAGAAATAAATTGGCCACGAATTTTTTTCTGAAAAGTTCGAGTTTGGCCGAAAATGATAAATGGCCATTAACACCCTTTGCCAGAGATTTGGACTCAAGTTCCGATAGTACATGGAATAGCTCGTTAAATTCCTCGTTCAACAAGACTTAAAGGAATCTATTATCCAGAGAAATAAATTGGCCACGAATTTTTTTATCTGAAGTAAGGCTTTATTTAATAATTTATTAAAAATTTGCCATTAACACCCTTTGCCAGAGATTTGGACTCAAGTTCCGATAGTACATGGAATAGCCCTTTAAATTCCTCGTTCAACAAGACTTAAATGAATCCATTATCCCGAGAAATAAATTGGCCACGAATTTTTTTCTGAAAAGTTCGAGTTTGGTCGAAAATGATAAATGGCCATTAACACCCTTTGCCAGAGATTTGGACTCAAGTTCCGATAGTACATGGAATAGCTCGTTAAATTCCTCGTTCAACAAGACTTAAAGGAATCCATTATCCAGAGAAATAAATTGGCCACGAATTTTTTTATCTGAAGTAAGGCTTTATTTAATAATTTATTAAAAATTTGTCATTAAAACCCTTGGCCAGAGATTTGGACTCAAGTTCCGATAGTACATGGAATAGCTCAATAAATGCCTCGTTCAACAAGACTTAAAGGAATCCATTATCCCGAGAAATAAATTGGCCACGAATTTTATTCTGAAAAGTTCGAGTTTGGCCGAAAATGATAAATGGCCATTAACACCCTTTGCCAGAGATTTGGACTCAAGTTCCGATAGAACATGGAATAGCTCAATAAATTCCTCGTTTAACAAGACTTAAAGGAATCCATTATCCAGAGAAATAAATTGGCCACGAATTTTTTTCTGTAAAGTTCGAGTTTGGCCAAAAATGATAAATGGCCATTAACACCCTTTGCCAGAGATTTGGACTCAAGTTCCGATAGTACATGGAATAGCCCTTTAAATTGCTCGTTCAACAAGACTTAAATGAATCCATTATCCCGAGAAATAAATTGGCCACGAATTTTTTTCTGAAAAGTTCGAGTTTGGTCGAAAATGATAAATGGCCATTAACACCCTTTGCCAGAGATTTGGACTCAAGTTCCGATAGTACATGGAATAGCTCGTTAAATTCCTCGTTCAACAAGACTTAAAGGAATCCATTATCCAGAGAAATAAATTGGCCACGAATTTTTTTATCTGAAGTAAGGCTTTATTTAATAATTTTTTAAAAATTTGCCATTAAAACCCTTGGCCAGAGATTTGGACTCAAAATCCGATAGAACATGGAATAGCTCAATAAATTCCTCGTTCAACAAGACTTAAAGGAATCCATTATCCCGAGAAATAAATTGGCCACGAATTTTTTTCTGAAAAGTTCGAGTTTGGTCGAAAATGATAAATGGCCATTAACACCCTTTGCCAGAGATTTGGACTCAAGTTCCGATAGAACATGGAATAGCTCAATAAATTCCTCGTTTAACAAGACTTAAAGGAATCCATTATCCAGAGAAATAAATTGGCCACGAATTTTTTTCTGAAAAGTTCGAGTTTGGCCAAAAATGATAAATGGCCATTAACACACTTTGCCAGAGATTTGGACTGAAGTTCCGATAGTACATGGAATAGCTCTTTAAATTCCTCGTTCAACAAGACTTAAAAGAATCCATTATCCAGAGAAATAAATTGGCCACGAATTTTTTTATCTGAAGTAAGGATTTATTTAATAATTTACTAAAAATTTGCCATTAACACCCTTTGCCAGAGATTTGGACTCAAGTTCCGATAGTACATGGAATAGCTCTTTAAATTCCTCGTTCAACAAGACTTAAAGGAATCCATTATCCCGAGAAATAAATTGGCCACGAATTTTTTTCTGAAAAGTTCGAGTTTGGCCGAAAATGATAAATGGCCATTAACACCCTTTGCCAGAGATTTGGACTCAAGTTCCGATAGAACATGGAATAGCTCAATAAATTCCTCGTTTAACAAGACTTAAAGGAATCCATTATCCAGAGAAATAAATTGGCCACGAATTTTTTTCTGAAAAGTTCGAGTTTGGCCAAAAATGATAAATGGCCATTAACACCCTTTGCCAGAGATTTGGACTCAAGTTCCGATAGTACATGGAATAGCTCTTTAAATTCCTCGTTCAACAAGACTTAAAGGAATCCATTATCCAGAGAAATAAATTGGCCACGAATTTTTTATCTGAAGTAAGGCTTTATTTAATAATTTATTAAAAATTTGCCATTAACACCCAGAGATTTGGACTCTAGTTTCGATAGTATTTGGAACAGTTCATTTAGTTTTTTGTTTAACTTGCTTATAAGGAATCAATTATTTGAAGAAATAAATTTATGAAGAATTTTTTTCTGTAAGTTTTTGCTTTGGTTGAGGTAAATAGCCAGTAACACATCTGAACAGTTATGTTTATTCTAGTTCTAGTTGTACTTGAAACATTTTATTTGATTCCTTGCCTAACCAGCTTTTAAGATATGTTTTACCCTATAAAAATCTTTTAAATTCATTTGTTTTGTCTAAGTTGGTCTTATATTTTATATTTTAGTACTAAACATTTCAATAGGAATCATATTTTTTTCTTATTGGAATTCAACTTAACAGTGTGATACTAACACATATATAAAATCTGTGAATTTGTGAAAAACTTCACAAGCATTGTTTAAATGCGGTCAAACACGGAAAAGTCTGTAGAATGGGTGTGAGTACGTATATGTGAAATGTACCCTAATGATAATAAACAGTTTTTAAAGGCCATTACTAACCTCTTACTGTGTGAACAATTCGGCTAAAACGGTCTCGACCCTGAGCTTGATCTTCATACTGCCTTAGACAATCTGAAGAAGCCAAGTCATCCTCTACACCGTGGAACCATAGTCGCTTGGAACAACCTCTGCGCCTACCAGATGTTGGCTCTCCTTCCCGAGATCGCTGCACAATTCGTTCTGGATCAGCACTCAAAACATGAACAAGCCAGCCTTCTCGCTGAGAACTTATTTCATCTATAATATGGGGTATCTACATCGAATCTTTGATCTCGATATTGTACAGAGCTCGGTTAGTACCATCTATTTCGCGTTTTGAGCCGTAAGTCACCCCCGCTTGATTCTTCTTTCAAATTTATAAGGAGCCATATCTTTTACACTCATACAGAAGAACGGGTCTGATCAACGCTTTGTAAAACTTCAGCTCCACGGCAGTTGATAGGTGTTTAGATTTTTGAAGTGGCCTTAGAGGATACAAAGCACGGCTGCCAGTTGCCAGCCACACTTTAGTATCTTCACACACATTGTTATCGAGACTGATAGGGGAGCCCAAATATTTGAACCTCCTCACTACCTCAAACGTGTATTAACCACTACCAAAATCTGGTGTGCCATTGTTCCTATGACCAGAGATGGTCTCTTGGTTTGGACTGATTGATCTGGAGTTCAACAGAAGACGATATAAGATATTGCGCTGAGGTGGTTCAGGTTTACGAAAGATGTACTCCAACATGAAATTAAAGAGTATCGGAAACAAAGCATCTCCCTACCAAACACCCGAGTTAACTGCGATAATTCTCGATAGCCAGTTCTCAACTTAAATACTGCATGGAAAATCACAAACCATCACGATTGATCGAGTCGTAGGGCTGCCGGAAATCCAGGAACATCTGATGTACATAGATTGTCCACCCATAATATTTAGATAGAATCATCCGCAGCGAAAACACCTGATCAGTGAGCAAATCGCGGCCACTTTTTATTCATCAGGCATAACTTCGGTTCACCATACTAATCGAATATGGTCAAAAAGACCGTTTCATGAAGAGCAACGAGTTCCAGCCGATACTTCTTCATGCACGTCATTAGTCCCTCTAACGCTTCTGGTTTTCTAAGTGACAGCACGTTCCACGTGCCAATCCCAATTCTCGTGTCCGGGTACTTGAGTGGGGGTACATTATAAACAGATTGTTTTTTACGGATGCGGGTCGTCAGCCCTGCGATCCAACCATTTAATCGCTTCCTACGACAAGCAAAATAACATATAAATAAATTTGAGACATCTAAGTGCTACCCGATCAAAGCGGTCACAATAAAAATAATCCCAAATCACTAAATACCATCAGCAGTAGAGAGATATACACAAAACAGCCATAATACAAATTTGTTAGGATCGTTTTGAGTTCATGCACATCTATGCGAAACGCAGCTCACACCTTTCAGCGTTTCATGCGCCGACAAAATCGTCAATTAATTGAATTCAGTGTTTGCCTACCCATCGATGATATTCTGGTTCGATCGATGATAGTCGCAATCGCAGTCTGATTTTAATAAATCCTAAACGTGTGTATTCGAGGCAACATCGCAGAGTTGTTTTAGTCTCTTTCTTCGCAAGGGAGAATCTTGGTTATATATCAACGTTTTCTTAAACCAAACGCGTAGCGCTTTATCGAAACGGTTAATCACTATCACCGATCTCTCCACTGCCCTTTTTTAATTCTCTTTATCCCTATTCTTTGCCGTATAGTGGATTTTTCTCTCCGTTAATGACTTACTTCGTGTGACTATCGTGTGAGATTCACCCTCTCGAGGTGGTTTATGTATAGAACTTAAATAGTTTATCAACCTGGAATTATGGGAGACCCACTAGCAGGGAAGATTGTAATTTGAATGAATCGTGTGGAATGTTTTTGAAATAACTGGCACCCGACAGTGTCAATGAGAATATTAAATTCTGTTTCCATTATTTGCATCCATAAAGACAGATGCAGCCACGCTATCACATGTTTCTTTTCCAGGTGCAATTTTAGTGTCACCGATTGACTATAACGAAGGAACATTGCAAGCTATAGTGTCCGCACCAGAAGACTCTGAATACATGCGTTGTCTGTCAAATTTGTAATTAGTATTAGCTAGTGCTGCTGCGATAGGTCTCTGGCCAAATCATAAAATACAAATCCAATAAGTGGGTTCTGTAATCCTGCAGCCGATTCATTAGCATTGTTCGTCGATTTCACCAAATTCACGCGTCCAAAGTAAATCGATAATACTTCTGCAACAATGCAAAAAGGTTCTTGGTTTCTGGAAAATTCCTAATTATTGTGACATCCAATAAAAAAATTCGAGCTTTACTAGTTTTCGAGTTAAATACAGACGGTGCGCAGTAATTTATGGGTTTTAAATGGTTAACAGTGTAGTATAGGGTAAAACAACAAGACCTCCTCTTCTAACGCTTAAATTATGTCTACAAAATTTTTATGACCTGCCACCTCCTCCTAACTGCTATCGAAAATTAGTCACGATACCAAGAGCATAGCAAAACAATGGGTAACTCCTCCTGCTTAATCGTAACAAAACTGTATAGAACCATAAACTACGAGGACAATAAAACATCTGTGCATGTCTGTTTTATGACGGTCTATTGTCAGGCATGAACATATTCTAACTACCACAAACATAACATTTTACTACGAGATAAGAATTTTTGTATATAATGTGGTTCGGTGGTCAAATGAATCCACAGTTAAGTTTCGCGCTTTGCTAAATTCGTGTGTTAACAGTAAAAGTGACAAGTTTCTTTGAAATATTCCAAAAAATGAATTTTAAACTAAATTGTTCGCCACATCTGAGTATGTCTGAAATTACAAAAAAATTGTTCAATCGTAATTTCCACTCCGACATACAATTTTGTGTGGACGATAAAATCATTTATGCTCATTCCCTTGAGCTTATGAAGCGGAGTGTGGTGTTCGAGCGCCAACTGGAGGAAACGTTAGGCGAAAAAAAGTTAATTCCGATCACCGATTGCACGTACGAGAGTTTCCTGGAGTTCATCCGTTTCATTTACACCGACCATTGCATCATTAATGACGGCAATGGGATGGAGTTGTTGAAATTGGCAATCAAATACCAGATAATAATTCTGGAGAATCGGATTATTAATTCATTACATTCGTATGAATGGCATTTGAAATTATTTGAATACTGCGTCGTGGAAAAATACCAAATACCACGCGGTCGATTTGATCGAACGTTGCCTTTGTATTTTGGAAGTTACTTAAGAAACGACAACTTTTCCACACTCCATCCGGATGCTATAAACGAGATTTTACAATTTGATGAAATCGATGAACACGTGACCGAAGTCCAAATATTCAATGCATTGGCTGGTTGGATGGTTAACTATTGTAAAGAGCATGAAATGTCATTATCCCAAGGGCGACAACGATTCGATGATCTCGTTAAGAAAATTCGCTTCCCAGTGATGACATCTGATGAGATACGTGAGTGTGTCAAGAAATATCCCGGATTACTAAATGATAGTGATTGTATGTCAATTGGGAAGCAGGTGTTATTTGGGAGCGAGAATGGAAACGATTTATGGACATCAAAACACAGAGCTAACTACGAATCAAAACACGAGTGGAGAAAATTCAATCGTGACGCTGTATTTGAAACTAAATTTTCTGTTTCAAACGAAACGATTTTAAATGGATTTCGTATCGGCAGGGACCTGAGATTGAACGACATCGAAATAGAAATTACGTCAAAAGATATCAATACTAACGAGTGTCAGAAAATTGTTTTTATCCATTCTGTTTTTCGCTACTGGAATGATATAATAATCAATCTTGGTGATTCACTAATTTTGAAACCAAATGTTGAATACACGATCGCTGTTAAATATTTGGAGACAAGAGATGACCATATAGAGGTATTCTGCAGAAGAGAAAATGTAATGCTCCAATACAATGACCCGGACAATTCCATTCAAATCATCAAGGCGGGGGACAATATGTGGGAATTGATATTTAAGGCAACCGGCGAGTAAAGGTTAAATGGATATCGTTTAGAGTTCAACAATAATGTTTCAAATACAATTTTAGTAAAATAAATTATTTGTGTTGATTTATTTAATTATTGTTATAGTAATCCCATCCAATTTGAATTGATACCTCACTTTTATATGGTTACAGATAAACGATCATGCATCTTAATCCATTTGAATATAGTTACGATCCTATGAAGACTTAAAATTGGGGTAATATCACTTTGTCTGAAATAAATCCACTCATATTTTACCAACATGTTGAGTGGGTAAGTTGATATGAGTATGAGGAGGAACTTTGTATCTCGCGATTCCAAATTCATCAGTCGATTCGTTAAGGTATTCCCACGAAACAAAATCCTTCTCACTCTAATCTTCCTGTTCGAAATGGGATTTGGGATCTCTGCAAGATTATCAATAACAATAAATTCATTTAAAAATGTAAATTAATTTCTAAGTTTAATCCGTAATTTTGGAATTAGAATTTGTAATTCGAAATTTTAAATTTTTTTACCGATAATATTCTGTAATCTACAAATTTAATTTTATTGAACCCATCGAAATGTAGACTTTGGGAAATTATCTAATTTGCCAATTTTGGTAACTGCATTAAAGATTCGATTTGAATTTTTGAAACATTGTAAAATAGAAAGATTGAGGTAGCAGGTAGCTCCTAGGATCAAGTACCACCGCCAATTGTATTCAATTAGTTCCTACATCACTCAGTTTTCTTAAATTGGCAATCCACCCGCAAATGTAGCTACCACAAGAAGGTAGCCATCAACACAATGGTAGCTCTAATCAAAACTATCGTAAATAGTATTTCTGAGATACACAGGAACAATCTAACTATGTATTGTGGCGGTATGTAATTTCTAATAACAATTCAGCCAAGAGAATGGCCATATTAGGCTTAAAAAGCATGTTATGGCAATCACCAGTTCTGCAATTAACAATTTTTGTGGCTGTTTTTCAGACAACATCAAAATATTGCGCAAAATCAGAGTAATATGGCCGACGCTTTAAAAATACAAATTTGGAGATTTAAGATACCGAACAAACACACAATGTAACACTGAATCTCAAATCAGTAACATGGGAATTCGGGCAGAAATAAATAAGTGCATTGTATGTCATAGAGACTCAGCAGACTTAGCAGGAAGAAGTCAGACTTTCTAAGCGAAGAGGCTCGAAGCCCCTGAAGGGATAAATCGCAGGATTTGTATGCTTTTTACTAAATCGGCAAATCTAAAAATTGTAAGCGAGTCGCTAACATACAGTCGACACTAACGACCTAAATCGAGACATGTTTCAATTCCAGACCATTAATAACTAAATATAGGAAGATCCGTCAGATATAGTTTTGACTCCAAACTATTTCTTATTAGAGGTGATTCGCTTCTTGCCCCTCCAGAAACAGATTTATTGTTTAAAACTGTAACGCTAGGGGAGCACTGGAAATTCGTGCAGAAGATAATTCATCAGTTTTCTTTTCTCCTTGAACTTTTTCCCTTCATGACAGCGATCTATGATTCTTAAGTTAGCAAAAACTGAACTCACCTGATTAATTGAGTCATTAGAAGCTTTAAGTGATTCTGCCGAAAGAAAATCAAGTTATTGTTGGCTAGCAACAATTCCAACGAACGAATTCCAATCAACGGAGTTGAAACAGAAAATACCTGTCAATGGCATTTTTTTTACCGTGAACAATTTTTTTTATATTTTAACGCGTTTTAGAAGCTATGACATCTACACCATCTAGTGCGTCAACTAATAAAACAAGCCCTAAAGCTAGCTTCGTAACTTCATTACAAGCACCAACAAGTGTTTTGCTTGTTTCTATTGTAAAGCCGACCAGAACTTATCTTGTAAATGTTTGGACAATACTGCAGCTGTGTACTGTACAATCTCTGGTGATCAGGTCCATGGTGCAGAAACTTCGACGTATCTGAAATCTCGGAGAAAATTGTGTTCAACCTCAGAAAACACAAATCTTATTATCGAGTGCAGTTGTGTTGGTCGAAAGTTTCAAATTTTGTTACGGAGTCACTAGGCTAACAATTGAGAGCTTCGCAAATATCAACTTTTGTGCCCGCATTATGCTGGAATTTAAGGAAAAGGTGTTAAGTACACAAATTTGACAATACGCGGTCTAGAGTTTCTGATTATAAAACAATGTCTGTTTTTTTTGTGCCAAAAATCATTTCGGATGTTCCATTATGTGTAATATCATTTGGCTGTTGCGTTTTACCAACGGGCTTTATGTTGGCTGGTACTTATTTGTTGATTATTAAGGTTGGTTTTGTCAGACGAATTTGACTAATTGGTCGTTGAGAAAAGTTAGATACCCTCGTGTTCATGCGTCAATTATTGTTGTTCAAACCTAAACCATAAACATATTGAACGTCTCTTTCAGGCTGAAGAATCCTATGAACAATTATTCCATCGAGGAGAAAGCTTACACTATTCAAAGCATGCATTAGACGAAATTTTGAGAGACTCCGACTAAAGATATTATTGTAGTATTGAAAGATTCATTTCAATCTGCTGTTAAGCAATTTTTATGTTTAAAGAAGGAAGTTAGAAATGAATCGAAATCGCAGAGTTCTACAACCAAGGTGCGAGTTGTTTTCAATGCCTCAGATAAGACAACTATATATAAGATGACCATCCACAACATAACATGTATATGCAATGCTAATTCGATTCCGCACATTTCTAAGATTTACCGCCATCTTATTCCCGAATCAGACCGATCTCTACTACAGAACGATGTCTAGATATTAGTTAGATACTGTGACTTATGGTACATGACAAGTGGGCCGATGATGGCTATGCAAAACTTGTCCAGATGACTTTTATGTTGATGGCCTCAGACGCAAGTACCATTCATGAATCTCCTATATTTGTGATAAAAGATTTGATTGAATTATTGCCAAAAGGTGGTTTCGAATTACGGGAATGGGCCAAAAATGTATGGTGGGCTTCAAACTTCATCATTATCACTGGACTGGCGTGAATTCGAATTTTGTCTATGACGTGTTGAGTCTGTCTCCAATTAATAGTATTTCAAGGCTTATATAGTCGGTCTCGATGCGATGTCGGTTCATGCATAGTCACAATAAATGATTCCTCTAAAAAATATTAAATTTCACGATTGCTGCATAACATCGAGTTCAGGTATAGATCCCATCAGATCGTCCAAGTCATTATAAAATAAGTTTTTATCTTGATTCTGTCTGACTTCAGTGGTAGCGTGCGCTCAAATTATCGACTGGTTGGCTAACTTCATGCGCAAGCGAAGCATACACAATAGGTTACTGAGTGCTTGGAAATCCAAAACATCCTTCTTTATTTGCGACCCAAGAAGAAATGCAGCTCCAAGATTTCCGTGATCATCTCCACTATTGAGCAATGTATAGCACTAGGACACATGGTCTCCACTTTTACCCCTGCGAGTTTCTTGAAGAGCAACGAGTTCCAGCAAATACTCCTTCATGCATGTGCCTTCCAACGCTCCTAATTCCCTAACTGACTGCACGTTCCTTATGTTGATCCCAAATCTCGTATTTGGGTATTAGGGCGGAGGTCTGGTGTTGTTTTGGCGGTATCTATTTCTCCTTTTGTTGACTTTATAAACAGATTGGTTTTTACGGATGTGGCTCATCATCCAACCGTTTAGTCGCCTCCTACGACAAGCAAAATATACTGTGGTGTTGTGCTTGATAGATCAGGGCGACGATTTCATATATAAATTCAATGAAAGTAACTGAATGTGAAAGCTTTATTTGTACTGGTCACATAAAAGCTGATTCTAATTAATCGATTTAACTGATGTTTAATATTCTAAGGCAAAAGCTGGTCTTTACAAAACAACGAAACAAAAAAGCTCATATAAAAAAAAATTATTAGTTCCTGCAAACACTCTCCAAATGGTTGCGCTGTTATTTCTTGAAATTTTACATGTTACTTTACACAAAAGCTCTTTCCCAGTTCAAAAAGTTAACAAAATTTTCATTTTTGATAAAATTTTAAAGTTTTAGAAAATTCAAATCATACACCAGTTGCATTAACAAAAGCTTGTCACATCATTATCTTAACATTCAACAGCGAAATCTTGTCAAAATTTTTAATTATTTACTAGTTCGAATAAAAGCTTTTAAAATTAAAATAATATTACAAAGCTACTTAGAAAGCTTTAACAAATTTTGAAGTGGTCGCCTATTTTAAAATGTATTTAAATGGCGGCCGAATGCTCAGATTGGTAAATTATTCTTAATTTTTATATTAAGCTCAACAACTTCCTAAATTCGGTGTAGTGCTTTAAACTGATCTCAGAAATTCTTTGAAAATTTATATAAATATGAATGATGCGTTAATATTTTGGAAAGCTCGAATGGGTATGATTTTTAAAAGCTCTTCCATAAACGACTTCTACAAGAGAACATGCGCAACTTCTTATCAAAACGTACGAGTTAATTAGTTAAGAACACCTAAAAGCTAAGCTTTTAAGACAACGTATATTCAAATTTATATTTGTTGATCCTTAAACTGTTTAAAAAAGCTTTCGGGACTTACAACATGTAATAGAATATGGTTCTATATTTATTATAAAACCTCTCTATAGAACTGATATATATATACGCGATACAAAAAAGCTTTAAAATTTTAGATTAGTCGTAAGCTCTTTAATTTGTAAAATTAATTTAACTCAAAAGCTTTTCAAATTTTAATAAGTTGTCTTTCGAAAACAGAAGACTTTCGTGCAGGAGAGGATAACTTCTCAGAAAAGAAAGCTGCACCGGAGGCATCAATACTGATGCGAAGTGTTCCATTCTCTATTGGATCAGCCAGAAGAGTGGTTTGAGTGAGAACAACTTTAGTTCAGTTAAAGCCAGCTTCTCACTTGGGTTGTTATGAAAATGCACTCTTCTCAATCATATTTCCAAGATTACCTGATATGGCTGAGTATTGAAGTAAGACGTTCGGCTAATCGAGGGATGAGGCGATGGTAATAGTTAACAATGCTCCCGAAACGCTACAATTACCTGCTCGAATTCATTGCCTCGATTCGATCCGCGATAGCTGGTGATGGCTGTTGTTTGCGTATATCCTCTGAAGCGACGGGTATTTGATGGTAAGCAAAGCACCCACGAGATCTGTTTTGGACAAAATGATGCATTTTTCCAGGTTACTTGTTACCGTAATCCCTTTTAATTGGAGACAAGGTTGCCAATCGTTGCTGTCGCGCTTTGGTACTATATCCGCATCCGTTGAAACATTAATATCAACTGTCCTCATTGTTTGGAACGACGAAAACGTATGCACCAGTGTCGATGAGAAAACTGAATTTGGATATGCTACAATTAATAGTTAAGCGATGATTGTGACATGTCCCATCGGTCGTCTCAATTTCTTTGGGACGAATTAGTTTTCCGGCGGGCTTTTGATATGTGTGGAAGGTTTTTGTCCAAACAAACACCCTTCATATCTTCTAGCGTTACCGGCGAAATTTACCGGCATAGCCAATATCCACTATAGTAGTTTATGTGAACTACTACGTGATCCAGAGCGCTGTTGAGATCGTATGTTAGCAAGTGAAATCTCTATAGTGGACCCAACCAGAGAGGTTTCAATAATTGGGAGTTTACTGCTGTAGAAAAATCGTCTGTTTCTTAGAGGTGGCGGTAGAATTCTGAAAAGGTGAAATCACCCATTTTTGTATATTTAAGATGGTTTGTGATTCTACACCGTGTTCTGAAATTGATTGCCTCTTGTTGAAATTGTTGAAATCGGGAGGTTTACGGAATAGACTGCTTACTGAATCTGTTTTCGTTATTTGTTATCCGTCTAACCTTAATCAATGCCTCGCGTTGTTTAAGACAGATTCTTCAGCAATATTCTCTTTTATTTCCAGACAGCGGTTTATTGACTTTTACATAATAAAACGATTAGTAAACGTGAAACCTGAGAGGCAAATATTTTTAATATTTTTTAGATTTTATTCCGTTTATCAAATCGAAGCAAATAAAATGGACAGGCCACCCCAAAAATAGTTATCAAAGGTAGAGATATAATTAGCTATCTGTACTAGAAGTTTAACATTTTATTATCGAAAGTTCAATATTAGAAATCACGTGTTCACCATTAACTAATTTATTTTTTTAAATCGATTTCTTATCAATACAAAACTGAATTGGGCTCAACGACGATCCAAAGACGAATTGTGATGAAGGAATATTCGAGAAACGTCAGCCCAATGAGAACTAACCTATACACAGCGACTTTTCACATTACACGATACTCTAGAAGGGTACTGTGAGATATGCCATACGAGCACGCTTGATGGAAAGCTTTAGCCATCTACGAGAGCGCAAAAGGAATAGCCCAAATTCAACATTGGCCTAGAGAACAATAGACATATTGATAAACAAAATGTTGTTCGACTGGTTATGGATCATCTCATGCAAATTTGCCCTCAAATTATGACGACACTAAAATTATTCCAACATTATGGTTTGATATTATTTAACCGTCTTCTAGCGAACGATGTAAAGACGTTAATCCGTATTTGAATGCAATTGTTGAGGAGCTATTTGATGAGGCACTCAAAGATGCTCGAAATGTTGATGAACTAATCGCATAAGGTGATTTGACACCAGAAGAAATGGAACGTGATACACCATTGCTGGGGATTCCGCTAACCGCTAAAGAAAGTATCGGTGTGAAAGGGATGTGTAATCAGGCAGGACGAAAACTTAAGAATAAATATGTGGCACGGGACGATGCATCATGTATTAAACAGGTTAAAAAGTACGGGGCTATTATAATGTGCATCACGAACATACCCGAACTGCATGTCGGACAGTACATTTAATTCGGTGATTTTTGCAACGCAACAGGGTATCATTAATTTAGTGCCGGAATCACGCCATCAGAAATGTGATTCGATTCGGAAGAGCCTCAAGCAGCATTTTAAAGATTTGCTTGGCACAAATGGCGTATTCCTGTATCCAACATTTCCAACATCGGAGCATCGACACTTTCAAATCTATCATAAAATTGTAGACGCATCGTATGTGATGCTGTTCAATACGCTCGGGCTACCGGTTACGAATTGTATGATTGGATTGGACAAGCATAAAATGCCAATCGGGATACAGGTACATACAGAGTTTAATCAGTAATCCGTTCAAAACAATTTATTACTAAAAATTATTTCAATTTATAGGTCGTGCCCAATCCTGGACAAGATCACCTCGTATTGGCGGTTGAAAAAGAAATTGAGAAACGTTTCGGGGGCTAGGTGCAACCGCCACACAACGATATGGAGAAAGTAAATCTGTTGCAGGGGAAAGTCGTCATTGAAAATTGTTGAATTTTTAGGATCCCAAATGAATTAGACATACAATATTTTGTGTTTTTAAGTGTTTATTTATTTTATTTAACTTTTTATTAAATTCATCAATTTATTTTAATTTTATATTTATTTATTAAAACTTTATAACATTATTTATATAATTATTGTACATTGATTTTGTTCATTTATTTTTATTTAAGTGTGAATTAATTTTTATTATTTTTTTTGTTTTTAATACCACCACCACTTGCGAAGCGTTGTCAAAAACGTGTTGTCTTGAAATTGGGATTCCAAAAAGTAATGGACGACTGTATTGTTGTTTTTTGAGTTGTGTTGTTGTAATGACGTCGCCTTCGTCTTCGTTTTATGAAGAGGGAACACATGCGCCGGCGACGGTCGACATTGCACTTATGTAGTTCAGTGGATTTTTATTGCATCACCGAACATTGTTAGTTCGTGGTGATGTTGGTTGGATGGCGATGGTTTTACTATAAATGTTTTATAGTAATGGTTCGGTTATTGGATAGTGTTGGTTGGATAGATTGATATGTGATGGGGTTAGTGAACGCTTAATTCAAATAAGTTGGATTATATTTGAATTTCACTAATTATTTTGTTTGTGGCAGAATCGAATATCGGTGAGTCGAATATTCGAGCTGCTACAGTACCCCCTCTCCAGATGAGAAACCATGGGTTTTGAGACGTTATACGTTGAACCGGACGGTTTTATATCGTTTGCTGGCTGATATTTGATCAGCCGTGTTGAGAATACCGTACGCCGGCTTCAATCTGTCGATTGAGATTGAGTGGTGTTTGTCTTTGATTGAGACAATGAATTGCTTGCGTAAGCGGCGTATAACTCTGTATGGCCCATCGTATGGAGATTGTAATCCAGTTCGAACCTTATCAACCCGGACAAAGACGTAATCGCAATTGTTGAGCGATTTGGGATCGAATATGTTGCTTTCATTCGTTGGTCTTGTTGCCGTGGGGATAAGATTTTGCATGGTGGTGCGGAGTTGGTCGATGACTGTGTCGGTTGTGGATGGAGACGGCAGAGGATGTTCGACGAAGAACTCACCGGGTAGCTTGATGGTTTGACCGTAAACCATTTCAGCTAGTGAGCACTTCAAATCTTCTTTGACCGTTGCTCGAATACCAAGTAGAACGATTGGTACTTCGGAGCTCCAGTGAATTGTGTTGCCTCGGGCCTTGAGAGCAGCTTTGAGCTGTCGGTGGAAGCGTTCGACCATGCCATTGGCTTGCGGATGGTAAGCCGTTGTACGTATCCGATGCGAGCCGAGGAGTTTCGTTAACTCCGAGAAAAGCTTTGACTCGAATTGGGTTCCTTGATCAGTTGTGATGTCAAGTGGAACGCCAAATCGTGATACGTAGTTCTGTACGAATGTGGTGGCAATGGTTGCTGCAGACATGTCGCTCATGCAGTACGCTTCTGGCCATCGAGTGAAACGATCGACACAGGTGAGTAAGTATGAGTATCCATTGGATGGAGGAAGTGGTCCTACGACATCCAAATGAATATGCTCGAATCGACCAGGTGGAATTGCGAATTGTCCAAGAGGCGATTTTGTGTGCCGCTGGACTTTCGATTTTTGGCAAGATAAGCATGCTTGTGCCCAATGGGTCACGTCTTTGTTGATGCTTGGCCAAAAGTATCGAGCAGTAATCAATTTACGAGTTGCGCGGACACCAGGATGTGAGATACCGTGTAGTGTGTCGAAGATGGTTCGACGTAGTTGCTCTGCGATGTACGGGCGATTTGCACCCGTAGATGTTTCGCAGTAGATTTCGAGGCCAGGTAGTGTGAAAAGCTCCAGTTTCAGTGATGAACTGGCGTGACAAGCGGAACCAGAAAGTAAATTCTGAAGTTCCAAGTCTGCTTTTTGCGCTTGTGCGATCTTGTTGCAGTCGAAGTGAGTCTCGACTGTGGCCGTTTCGTTTGCTGTTGTGCGCGAAAGTGTATCCGCGACAACGTTTTCGGTACCTTGAACATGCTGGATGTCCGTGGTAAATTGACTAATATAATCCAAGTGGCGTGCTTGCCTTGGATTGCGTTCAGTTTTAGACTGAATTGCTCGAGTGAGAGGCTTGTGGTCGGTGTAAATTGTGAAGTCCCGACCCTCGACAAAATATCTGAAGTGTTTGATTGCTAGATATATTGCGAGTAATTCCCGATCGAATGCAGAGTATTTCTTTTCGGCATCCGAGAGCTTCTTTGAGAAGAATCCCAGGGGCTCCCAACACTTGTCGTTGTACTGTTGCATGACTGCTCCGACAGCAGTGTTTGATGCATCAGTAGTTATGCTGAGCTTTGAGTCGCTCAGTGGATGTGACAAGAGTGTTGTGCGTGCCAATTCAGCCTTGAGTGACGTGAATGCGTGTTGACATTCGTCAGGTCAAGAGAAGTTCTTGGCGGTTTTGGGCTTACGTAGTAGTACTGCCAGGTGGCTGTGAATTGGGTTGAGTATTTCAGCGAGCTTTGGTATAAATCGGTGGTAGTAGTTGACCATGCCGATGAATCGCTGAATACTTTTGATTGAGGTTGGAGCTGGGAATTCTTTAATGGCATTGATTCGGTCTTGTGACGGAAGGATGCCATCAGCGGTAATCTTGTGGCTGAGGAAATCAAGAGTGGATGCGCCGAAGACGCATTTTGAGCTCTTGATGTGAACATCAAACTCGACAAGTCGTTGGAAAAGTGTTTCCAGATGGAGTTTGTGTTGGTCCTCAGTTTGAGATGCCACAAGAATGTCGTCTATGTAGACGAAAACGAAGTCGAGATGTCGGACGACTTCGTTCATGAAGCGCTGAAACGTTTGTGCGGCATTGCGTAATCCAAATGGCATTCGGGTGTATTCGAAGAGGCCAAATGGTGTGGTGATTGCCGTTTTGAAAACGTCTTCAGGTGCCACGGGAATGTGGTGATAACCTCTGATGAGATCAAGTTTGGAGAAAACTTTGCAGCCATGCAAGTGCATGGTTAAGTTTTGAATGTGGGGTATCGGGTAGCGATCCGGTATCGTAACCGTGTTTAAACGCCGATAGTCCCCACATGGCCTCCAGTCTTGATCTTTCTTCTTGACCATGTGTAGTGGACAAGAAACGGAAGATGTCCGAATCTAGTCTGCGTGGTCTCGACACGGGCAGATGGCCTTCCGTGACGATGTGATGTACCACGTTGTGTCGGACTGGCACATTGTAGTTCGGCTCTGCTGTAAGTAGTGGGTACTTTTTGAGCAGAGTGCCGTAGCCGTTGTCGATGTTAAAATGGATCGGTGTTGGTGTGTTAACACGAACCATTGTGGCGTTTATTGACAGCTTTGTCGCTGGGTCAATCAGCCGTTTGCGTTTGACATCGACAAGAAGTCCGAATTTGCTTAGAAAATCGGCGCCAATGATCGGACGATTCACTGCAGCTAGTATGAAAGCGTGCGTGAAGGTTCGTTTGAGTCCGATATCCACGTTAAGCAATTTTGTGCCGTACGTGTGGATGATTGAACCATTGGCAGCCGATAAGACTAGATTTGAATTTCGATTTGATAATGAATATTTCAATTTGTAATTCATTGCTGGAATAACCGAAAGGTCAGCGCCAGTGTCGACTAAGTAGGTGAGTTTGTTGTGTCTATCGTACACAAACAAACGTGACGTATAGGGTGTGTTTGTGGTCAGGGGAGGCATGTTGCTCTCAATCCGTGACTCTAATAGTTTTTTTGTTGGTCAATGTCCAATTTTGCGGCGGCCGCGGACGTCGATGGTTGCGACGTGGTGAAATTGCACGGTAGCGTGCATTTTCTGGCGGCTCTACCAAACTTTGTGTGGAACCAGCATTTACCATGTTGGTATATGTTGTTGCTGGGACTGCGGGTTCGATTTCGTGGGGGAGCTCGTCGCCCACGCGAACGGCTTCGACCTCTGAGTAGCCCGTCGAGTCTAGACTCGATTCTCGACAGTCTTGCTTCGAGTGTGTTTGGTGCTTGTGTTGAACGGGGAGTTCTGTCTCCACTGCGTTCACGTGATTGCCGGTATGGACTATTGACTTGGCTGACGCTTTGAGATGTGATGTTTATGACATCATACATCTTGTCCGCTATTTTGGCTAACGTTTGTGTCGTGGAGGATTCGGGCTGTGCTACCAGCGCTATGCGAATCAACTCCGGCATTTTACGTACCCACAAAGATTTAATGATATTTTCGTTAAAATTGTTGTTAGCCAGTGTTTGTATGTGGCGTAAAGCGTCAGATGGTTTTTGGTCGCCTAATTGCTGTCCTGAAAGCAATTGTTCTAGCTGACGTTCGCCCGATGGTGCTAGTCGTTCTAGCAGTGTTTGTTTCAATGTGTTGTATTGGTTGGTTGTCGGCGGATTGAGGAGGAGATCCGAGATCACATCGCACGTTTCTGGTTGCAAGGCTGATAATGTTTGCAGGCACTTTGTTTTATCAGCTGTTATACCTTGCAGTCCGAATTGTATTTCGGCGAGCTGAAACCATGTGTTTGCTCTTTGTGGCCAGAAAGGTTGTATTGTTATTCGCTGATGTGATGCCGCGATCTCTATTTGTGGACTAGCGCCTTGAGGCGTGGTGTCCATTTTTTGTGGTTGATCTTTTTCATCATCCGACATTTTGTACAAACCAATAAAACAATAAAATACAACAATACAATATTTTAAAGCGGAATGGTTACCGTGTAAAAAAAATAATTGACCAAAAAAATGAAAACTTAAGCGGAATGGTTATCGTGTAGTGAATGGTTTGAAGGCCGGGATGCTCCTTCTTTTTTAACGCCCGATGCGAGATACCCCCGAATATGGAGTTCCTTGCGTCCTATCTTATATTGGGGGGGCTCGTTGAAATTTAAAAAAAATAAAAGTAAAAAATAAATTTAATTCATGCGAGGTGAATTGTTGCAGCGAGAAAACGACCAGGGTGTGAGACTATGGATGGGTGTGCACGTGGTGGTGAAAAAATATATAAAAATTATTGACTCTACGTTAAAATGAAAGTGATTCTACGTTAAAATTTTATAATGAAAGTGATTCTACGTTAAAATTTTATAATGAAATGCAAAGAAAAAAATATAATATAAACAGAGAAAAAAAATTAATGGTAATTAAAAAAAACTCTTATCTGTTTGTTATGATGATGTTGGTGCTGCTCCTGTTGTTGGTCGTCCGCTGCGGTGAGGGTGGATCGCTTCACCGTTTTTCGTTGTCCCGCGGAGTCCCTCGTTGGTGCGTGGGATGGCCCTACGCACGTGTCTGCTCAATTTTATGATCCCTCGTCGGCGCGTGGGTTTGCCCTACGCACGTATCTGCTGTCTTCCCACGCGGTTGCGTGACGTGGTTATTATTTAATAAGCACTTAATTTAAGGAAGCACTTAACACGGGAACGAATTTTATGCTGCGCAGTTATTTACTGTTGGTATTTTTTTTAAAACTTGCTTTCTCGGTAAAAACCGACGTTCGAGGTCACCACTTGTTGAATTTTTAGGATCCCAAATGAATTAGACATACAATATTTTGTGTTTTTAAGTGTTTATTTATTTTATTTAACTTTTTATTAAATTCATCAATTTATTTTAATTTTATATTTATTTATTAAAACTTTATAACATTATTTATATAATTATTGTACATTGATTTTGTTCATTTATTTTTATTTAAGTGTGAATTAATTTTTATTATTTTTTTTGTTTTTAATACCACCACCACTTGCGAAGCGTTGTCAAAAACGTGTTGTCTTGAAATTGGGATTCCAAAAAGTAATGGACGACTGTATTGTTGTTTTTTGAGTTGTGTTGTTGTAATGACGTCGCCTTCGTCTTCGTTTTATGAAGAGGGAACACATGCGCCGGCGACGGTCGACATTGCACTTATGTAGTTCAGTGGATTTTTATTGCATCACCGAACATTGTTAGTTCGTGGTGATGTTGGTTGGATGGCGATGGTTTTACTATAAATGTTTTATAGTAATGGTTCGGTTATTGGATAGTGTTGGTTGGATAGATTGATATGTGATGGGGTTAGTGAACGCTTAATTCAAATAAGTTGGATTATATTTGAATTTCACTAATTATTTTGTTTGTGGCAGAATCGAATATCGGTGAGTCGAATATTCGAGCTGCTACAGTACCCCCTCTCCAGATGAGAAACCATGGGTTTTGAGACGTTATACGTTGAACCGGACGGTTTTATATCGTTTGCTGGCTGATATTTGATCAGCCGTGTTGAGAATACCGTACGCCGGCTTCAATCTGTCGATTGAGATTGAGTGGTGTTTGTCTTTGATTGAGACAATGAATTGCTTGCGTAAGCGGCGTATAACTCTGTATGGCCCATCGTATGGAGATTGTAATCCAGTTCGAACCTTATCAACCCGGACAAAGACGTAATCGCAATTGTTGAGCGATTTGGGATCGAATATGTTGCTTTCATTCGTTGGTCTTGTTGCCGTGGGGATAAGATTTTGCATGGTGGTGCGGAGTTGGTCGATGACTGTGTCGGTTGTGGATGGAGACGGCAGAGGATGTTCGACGAAGAACTCACCGGGTAGCTTGATGGTTTGACCGTAAACCATTTCAGCTAGTGAGCACTTCAAATCTTCTTTGACCGTTGCTCGAATACCAAGTAGAACGATTGGTACTTCGGAGCTCCAGTGAATTGTGTTGCCTCGGGCCTTGAGAGCAGCTTTGAGCTGTCGGTGGAAGCGTTCGACCATGCCATTGGCTTGCGGATGGTAAGCCGTTGTACGTATCCGATGCGAGCCGAGGAGTTTCGTTAACTCCGAGAAAAGCTTTGACTCGAATTGGGTTCCTTGATCAGTTGTGATGTCAAGTGGAACGCCAAATCGTGATACGTAGTTCTGTACGAATGTGGTGGCAATGGTTGCTGCAGACATGTCGCTCATGCAGTACGCTTCTGGCCATCGAGTGAAACGATCGACACAGGTGAGTAAGTATGAGTATCCATTGGATGGAGGAAGTGGTCCTACGACATCCAAATGAATATGCTCGAATCGACCAGGTGGAATTGCGAATTGTCCAAGAGGCGATTTTGTGTGCCGCTGGACTTTCGATTTTTGGCAAGATAAGCATGCTTGTGCCCAATGGGTCACGTCTTTGTTGATGCTTGGCCAAAAGTATCGAGCAGTAATCAATTTACGAGTTGCGCGGACACCAGGATGTGAGATACCGTGTAGTGTGTCGAAGATGGTTCGACGTAGTTGCTCTGCGATGTACGGGCGATTTGCACCCGTAGATGTTTCGCAGTAGATTTCGAGGCCAGGTAGTGTGAAAAGCTCCAGTTTCAGTGATGAACTGGCGTGACAAGCGGAACCAGAAAGTAAATTCTGAAGTTCCAAGTCTGCTTTTTGCGCTTGTGCGATCTTGTTGCAGTCGAAGTGAGTCTCGACTGTGGCCGTTTCGTTTGCTGTTGTGCGCGAAAGTGTATCCGCGACAACGTTTTCGGTACCTTGAACATGCTGGATGTCCGTGGTAAATTGACTAATATAATCCAAGTGGCGTGCTTGCCTTGGATTGCGTTCAGTTTTAGACTGAATTGCTCGAGTGAGAGGCTTGTGGTCGGTGTAAATTGTGAAGTCCCGACCCTCGACAAAATATCTGAAGTGTTTGATTGCTAGATATATTGCGAGTAATTCCCGATCGAATGCAGAGTATTTCTTTTCGGCATCCGAGAGCTTCTTTGAGAAGAATCCCAGGGGCTCCCAACACTTGTCGTTGTACTGTTGCATGACTGCTCCGACAGCAGTGTTTGATGCATCAGTAGTTATGCTGAGCTTTGAGTCGCTCAGTGGATGTGACAAGAGTGTTGTGCGTGCCAATTCAGCCTTGAGTGACGTGAATGCGTGTTGACATTCGTCAGGTCAAGAGAAGTTCTTGGCGGTTTTGGGCTTACGTAGTAGTACTGCCAGGTGGCTGTGAATTGGGTTGAGTATTTCAGCGAGCTTTGGTATAAATCGGTGGTAGTAGTTGACCATGCCGATGAATCGCTGAATACTTTTGATTGAGGTTGGAGCTGGGAATTCTTTAATGGCATTGATTCGGTCTTGTGACGGAAGGATGCCATCAGCGGTAATCTTGTGGCTGAGGAAATCAAGAGTGGATGCGCCGAAGACGCATTTTGAGCTCTTGATGTGAACATCAAACTCGACAAGTCGTTGGAAAAGTGTTTCCAGATGGAGTTTGTGTTGGTCCTCAGTTTGAGATGCCACAAGAATGTCGTCTATGTAGACGAAAACGAAGTCGAGATGTCGGACGACTTCGTTCATGAAGCGCTGAAACGTTTGTGCGGCATTGCGTAATCCAAATGGCATTCGGGTGTATTCGAAGAGGCCAAATGGTGTGGTGATTGCCGTTTTGAAAACGTCTTCAGGTGCCACGGGAATGTGGTGATAACCTCTGATGAGATCAAGTTTGGAGAAAACTTTGCAGCCATGCAAGTGCATGGTTAAGTTTTGAATGTGGGGTATCGGGTAGCGATCCGGTATCGTAACCGTGTTTAAACGCCGATAGTCCCCACATGGCCTCCAGTCTTGATCTTTCTTCTTGACCATGTGTAGTGGACAAGAAACGGAAGATGTCCGAATCTAGTCTGCGTGGTCTCGACACGGGCAGATGGCCTTCCGTGACGATGTGATGTACCACGTTGTGTCGGACTGGCACATTGTAGTTCGGCTCTGCTGTAAGTAGTGGGTACTTTTTGAGCAGAGTGCCGTAGCCGTTGTCGATGTTAAAATGGATCGGTGTTGGTGTGTTAACACGAACCATTGTGGCGTTTATTGACAGCTTTGTCGCTGGGTCAATCAGCCGTTTGCGTTTGACATCGACAAGAAGTCCGAATTTGCTTAGAAAATCGGCGCCAATGATCGGACGATTCACTGCAGCTAGTATGAAAGCGTGCGTGAAGGTTCGTTTGAGTCCGATATCCACGTTAAGCAATTTTGTGCCGTACGTGTGGATGATTGAACCATTGGCAGCCGATAAGACTAGATTTGAATTTCGATTTGATAATGAATATTTCAATTTGTAATTCATTGCTGGAATAACCGAAAGGTCAGCGCCAGTGTCGACTAAGTAGGTGAGTTTGTTGTGTCTATCGTACACAAACAAACGTGACGTATAGGGTGTGTTTGTGGTCAGGGGAGGCATGTTGCTCTCAATCCGTGACTCTAATAGTTTTTTTGTTGGTCAATGTCCAATTTTGCGGCGGCCGCGGACGTCGATGGTTGCGACGTGGTGAAATTGCACGGTAGCGTGCATTTTCTGGCGGCTCTACCAAACTTTGTGTGGAACCAGCATTTACCATGTTGGTATATGTTGTTGCTGGGACTGCGGGTTCGATTTCGTGGGGGAGCTCGTCGCCCACGCGAACGGCTTCGACCTCTGAGTAGCCCGTCGAGTCTAGACTCGATTCTCGACAGTCTTGCTTCGAGTGTGTTTGGTGCTTGTGTTGAACGGGGAGTTCTGTCTCCACTGCGTTCACGTGATTGCCGGTATGGACTATTGACTTGGCTGACGCTTTGAGATGTGATGTTTATGACATCATACATCTTGTCCGCTATTTTGGCTAACGTTTGTGTCGTGGAGGATTCGGGCTGTGCTACCAGCGCTATGCGAATCAACTCCGGCATTTTACGTACCCACAAAGATTTAATGATATTTTCGTTAAAATTGTTGTTAGCCAGTGTTTGTATGTGGCGTAAAGCGTCAGATGGTTTTTGGTCGCCTAATTGCTGTCCTGAAAGCAATTGTTCTAGCTGACGTTCGCCCGATGGTGCTAGTCGTTCTAGCAGTGTTTGTTTCAATGTGTTGTATTGGTTGGTTGTCGGCGGATTGAGGAGGAGATCCGAGATCACATCGCACGTTTCTGGTTGCAAGGCTGATAATGTTTGCAGGCACTTTGTTTTATCAGCTGTTATACCTTGCAGTCCGAATTGTATTTCGGCGAGCTGAAACCATGTGTTTGCTCTTTGTGGCCAGAAAGGTTGTATTGTTATTCGCTGATGTGATGCCGCGATCTCTATTTGTGGACTAGCGCCTTGAGGCGTGGTGTCCATTTTTTGTGGTTGATCTTTTTCATCATCCGACATTTTGTACAAACCAATAAAACAATAAAATACAACAATACAATATTTTAAAGCGGAATGGTTACCGTGTAAAAAAAATAATTGACCAAAAAAATGAAAACTTAAGCGGAATGGTTATCGTGTAGTGAATGGTTTGAAGGCCGGGATGCTCCTTCTTTTTTAACGCCCGATGCGAGATACCCCCGAATATGGAGTTCCTTGCGTCCTATCTTATATTGGGGGGGCTCGTTGAAATTTAAAAAAAATAAAAGTAAAAAATAAATTTAATTCATGCGAGGTGAATTGTTGCAGCGAGAAAACGACCAGGGTGTGAGACTATGGATGGGTGTGCACGTGGTGGTGAAAAAATATATAAAAATTATTGACTCTACGTTAAAATGAAAGTGATTCTACGTTAAAATTTTATAATGAAAGTGATTCTACGTTAAAATTTTATAATGAAATGCAAAGAAAAAAATATAATATAAACAGAGAAAAAAAATTAATGGTAATTAAAAAAAACTCTTATCTGTTTGTTATGATGATGTTGGTGCTGCTCCTGTTGTTGGTCGTCCGCTGCGGTGAGGGTGGATCGCTTCACCGTTTTTCGTTGTCCCGCGGAGTCCCTCGTTGGTGCGTGGGATGGCCCTACGCACGTGTCTGCTCAATTTTATGATCCCTCGTCGGCGCGTGGGTTTGCCCTACGCACGTATCTGCTGTCTTCCCACGCGGTTGCGTGACGTGGTTATTATTTAATAAGCACTTAATTTAAGGAAGCACTTAACACGGGAACGAATTTTATGCTGCGCAGTTATTTACTGTTGGTATTTTTTTTAAAACTTGCTTTCTCGGTAAAAACCGACGTTCGAGGTCACCACTTGTTGAATTTTTAGGATCCCAAATGAATTAGACATACAATATTTTGTGTTTTTAAGTGTTTATTTATTTTATTTAACTTTTTATTAAATTCATCAATTTATTTTAATTTTATATTTATTTATTAAAACTTTATAACATTATTTATATAATTATTGTACATTGATTTTGTTCATTAATTTTTATTTAAGTGTGAATTAATTTTTATTATTTTTTTTGTTTTTAATACCACCACCACTTGCGAAGCGTTGTCAAAAACGTGTTGTCTTGAAATTGGGATTCCAAAAAGTAATGGACGACTGTATTGTTGTTTTTTGAGTTGTGTTGTTGTAATGACGTCGCCTTCGTCTTCGTTTTATGAAGAGGGAACACATGCGCCGGCGACGGTCGACATTGCACTTATGTAGTTCAGTGGATTTTTATTGCATCACCGAACATTGTTAGTTCGTGGTGATGTTGGTTGGATGGCGATGGTTTTACTATAAATGTTTTATAGTAATGGTTCGGTTATTGGATAGTGTTGGTTGGATAGATTGATATGTGATGGGGTTAGTGAACGCTTAATTCAAATAAGTTGGATTATATTTGAATTTCACTAATTATTTTGTTTGTGGCAGAATCGAATATCGGTGAGTCGAATATTCGAGCTGCTACAGTACCCCCTCTCCAGATGAGAAACCATGGGTTTTGAGACGTTATACGTTGAACCGGACGGTTTTATATCGTTTGCTGGCTGATATTTGATCAGCCGTGTTGAGAATACCGTACGCCGGCTTCAATCTGTCGATTGAGATTGAGTGGTGTTTGTCTTTGATTGAGACAATGAATTGCTTGCGTAAGCGGCGTATAACTCTGTATGGCCCATCGTATGGAGATTGTAATCCAGTTCGAACCTTATCAACCCGGACAAAGACGTAATCGCAATTGTTGAGCGATTTGGGATCGAATATGTTGCTTTCATTCGTTGGTCTTGTTGCCGTGGGGATAAGATTTTGCATGGTGGTGCGGAGTTGGTCGATGACTGTGTCGGTTGTGGATGGAGACGGCAGAGGATGTTCGACGAAGAACTCACCGGGTAGCTTGATGGTTTGACCGTAAACCATTTCAGCTAGTGAGCACTTCAAATCTTCTTTGACCGTTGCTCGAATACCAAGTAGAACGATTGGTACTTCGGAGCTCCAGTGAATTGTGTTGCCTCGGGCCTTGAGAGCAGCTTTGAGCTGTCGGTGGAAGCGTTCGACCATGCCATTGGCTTGCGGATGGTAAGCCGTTGTACGTATCCGATGCGAGCCGAGGAGTTTCGTTAACTCCGAGAAAAGCTTTGACTCGAATTGGGTTCCTTGATCAGTTGTGATGTCAAGTGGAACGCCAAATCGTGATACGTAGTTCTGTACGAATGTGGTGGCAATGGTTGCTGCAGACATGTCGCTCATGCAGTACGCTTCTGGCCATCGAGTGAAACGATCGACACAGGTGAGTAAGTATGAGTATCCATTGGATGGAGGAAGTGGTCCTACGACATCCAAATGAATATGCTCGAATCGACCAGGTGGAATTGCGAATTGTCCAAGAGGCGATTTTGTGTGCCGCTGGACTTTCGATTTTTGGCAAGATAAGCATGCTTGTGCCCAATGGGTCACGTCTTTGTTGATGCTTGGCCAAAAGTATCGAGCAGTAATCAATTTACGAGTTGCGCGGACACCAGGATGTGAGATACCGTGTAGTGTGTCGAAGATGGTTCGACGTAGTTGCTCTGCGATGTACGGGCGATTTGCACCCGTAGATGTTTCGCAGTAGATTTCGAGGCCAGGTAGTGTGAAAAGCTCCAGTTTCAGTGATGAACTGGCGTGACAAGCGGAACCAGAAAGTAAATTCTGAAGTTCCAAGTCTGCTTTTTGCGCTTGTGCGATCTTGTTGCAGTCGAAGTGAGTCTCGACTGTGGCCGTTTCGTTTGCTGTTGTGCGCGAAAGTGTATCCGCGACAACGTTTTCGGTACCTTGAACATGCTGGATGTCCGTGGTAAATTGACTAATATAATCCAAGTGGCGTGCTTGCCTTGGATTGCGTTCAGTTTTAGACTGAATTGCTCGAGTGAGAGGCTTGTGGTCGGTGTAAATTGTGAAGTCCCGACCCTCGACAAAATATCTGAAGTGTTTGATTGCTAGATATATTGCGAGTAATTCCCGATCGAATGCAGAGTATTTCTTTTCGGCATCCGAGAGCTTCTTTGAGAAGAATCCCAGGGGCTCCCAACACTTGTCGTTGTACTGTTGCATGACTGCTCCGACAGCAGTGTTTGATGCATCAGTAGTTATGCTGAGCTTTGAGTCGCTCAGTGGATGTGACAAGAGTGTTGTGCGTGCCAATTCAGCCTTGAGTGACGTGAATGCGTGTTGACATTCGTCAGGTCAAGAGAAGTTCTTGGCGGTTTTGGGCTTACGTAGTAGTACTGCCAGGTGGCTGTGAATTGGGTTGAGTATTTCAGCGAGCTTTGGTATAAATCGGTGGTAGTAGTTGACCATGCCGATGAATCGCTGAATACTTTTGATTGAGGTTGGAGCTGGGAATTCTTTAATGGCATTGATTCGGTCTTGTGACGGAAGGATGCCATCAGCGGTAATCTTGTGGCTGAGGAAATCAAGAGTGGATGCGCCGAAGACGCATTTTGAGCTCTTGATGTGAACATCAAACTCGACAAGTCGTTGGAAAAGTGTTTCCAGATGGAGTTTGTGTTGGTCCTCAGTTTGAGATGCCACAAGAATGTCGTCTATGTAGACGAAAACGAAGTCGAGATGTCGGACGACTTCGTTCATGAAGCGCTGAAACGTTTGTGCGGCATTGCGTAATCCAAATGGCATTCGGGTGTATTCGAAGAGGCCAAATGGTGTGGTGATTGCCGTTTTGAAAACGTCTTCAGGTGCCACGGGAATGTGGTGATAACCTCTGATGAGATCAAGTTTGGAGAAAACTTTGCAGCCATGCAAGTGCATGGTTAAGTTTTGAATGTGGGGTATCGGGTAGCGATCCGGTATCGTAACCGTGTTTAAACGCCGATAGTCCCCACATGGCCTCCAGTCTTGATCTTTCTTCTTGACCATGTGTAGTGGACAAGAAACGGAAGATGTCCGAATCTAGTCTGCGTGGTCTCGACACGGGCAGATGGCCTTCCGTGACGATGTGATGTACCACGTTGTGTCGGACTGGCACATTGTAGTTCGGCTCTGCTGTAAGTAGTGGGTACTTTTTGAGCAGAGTGCCGTAGCCGTTGTCGATGTTAAAATGGATCGGTGTTGGTGTGTTAACACGAACCATTGTGGCGTTTATTGACAGCTTTGTCGCTGGGTCAATCAGCCGTTTGCGTTTGACATCGACAAGAAGTCCGAATTTGCTTAGAAAATCGGCGCCAATGATCGGACGATTCACTGCAGCTAGTATGAAAGCGTGCGTGAAGGTTCGTTTGAGTCCGATATCCACGTTAAGCAATTTTGTGCCGTACGTGTGGATGATTGAACCATTGGCAGCCGATAAGACTAGATTTGAATTTCGATTTGATAATGAATATTTCAATTTGTAATTCATTGCTGGAATAACCGAAAGGTCAGCGCCAGTGTCGACTAAGTAGGTGAGTTTGTTGTGTCTATCGTACACAAACAAACGTGACGTATAGGGTGTGTTTGTGGTCAGGGGAGGCATGTTGCTCTCAATCCGTGACTCTAATAGTTTTTTTGTTGGTCAATGTCCAATTTTGCGGCGGCCGCGGACGTCGATGGTTGCGACGTGGTGAAATTGCACGGTAGCGTGCATTTTCTGGCGGCTCTACCAAACTTTGTGTGGAACCAGCATTTACCATGTTGGTATATGTTGTTGCTGGGACTGCGGGTTCGATTTCGTGGGGGAGCTCGTCGCCCACGCGAACGGCTTCGACCTCTGAGTAGCCCGTCGAGTCTAGACTCGATTCTCGACAGTCTTGCTTCGAGTGTGTTTGGTGCTTGTGTTGAACGGGGAGTTCTGTCTCCACTGCGTTCACGTGATTGCCGGTATGGACTATTGACTTGGCTGACGCTTTGAGATGTGATGTTTATGACATCATACATCTTGTCCGCTATTTTGGCTAACGTTTGTGTCGTGGAGGATTCGGGCTGTGCTACCAGCGCTATGCGAATCAACTCCGGCATTTTACGTACCCACAAAGATTTAATGATATTTTCGTTAAAATTGTTGTTAGCCAGTGTTTGTATGTGGCGTAAAGCGTCAGATGGTTTTTGGTCGCCTAATTGCTGTCCTGAAAGCAATTGTTCTAGCTGACGTTCGCCCGATGGTGCTAGTCGTTCTAGCAGTGTTTGTTTCAATGTGTTGTATTGGTTGGTTGTCGGCGGATTGAGGAGGAGATCCGAGATCACATCGCACGTTTCTGGTTGCAAGGCTGATAATGTTTGCAGGCACTTTGTTTTATCAGCTGTTATACCTTGCAGTCCGAATTGTATTTCGGCGAGCTGAAACCATGTGTTTGCTCTTTGTGGCCAGAAAGGTTGTATTGTTATTCGCTGATGTGATGCCGCGATCTCTATTTGTGGACTAGCGCCTTGAGGCGTGGTGTCCATTTTTTGTGGTTGATCTTTTTCATCATCCGACATTTTGTACAAACCAATAAAACAATAAAATACAACAATACAATATTTTAAAGCGGAATGGTTACCGTGTAAAAAAAATAATTGACCAAAAAAATGAAAACTTAAGCGGAATGGTTATCGTGTAGTGAATGGTTTGAAGGCCGGGATGCTCCTTCTTTTTTAACGCCCGATGCGAGATACCCCCGAATATGGAGTTCCTTGCGTCCTATCTTATATTGGGGGGGCTCGTTGAAATTTAAAAAAAATAAAAGTAAAAAATAAATTTAATTCATGCGAGGTGAATTGTTGCAGCGAGAAAACGACCAGGGTGTGAGACTATGGATGGGTGTGCACGTGGTGGTGAAAAAATATATAAAAATTATTGACTCTACGTTAAAATGAAAGTGATTCTACGTTAAAATTTTATAATGAAAGTGATTCTACGTTAAAATTTTATAATGAAATGCAAAGAAAAAAATATAATATAAACAGAGAAAAAAAATTAATGGTAATTAAAAAAAACTCTTATCTGTTTGTTATGATGATGTTGGTGCTGCTCCTGTTGTTGGTCGTCCGCTGCGGTGAGGGTGGATCGCTTCACCGTTTTTCGTTGTCCCGCGGAGTCCCTCGTTGGTGCGTGGGATGGCCCTACGCACGTGTCTGCTCAATTTTATGATCCCTCGTCGGCGCGTGGGTTTGCCCTACGCACGTATCTGCTGTCTTCCCACGCGGTTGCGTGACGTGGTTATTATTTAATAAGCACTTAATTTAAGGAAGCACTTAACACGGGAACGAATTTTATGCTGCGCAGTTATTTACTGTTGGTATTTTTTTTAAAACTTGCTTTCTCGGTAAAAACCGACGTTCGAGGTCACCACTTGTTGAATTTTTAGGATCCCAAATGAATTAGACATACAATATTTTGTGTTTTTAAGTGTTTATTTATTTTATTTAACTTTTTATTAAATTCATCAATTTATTTTAATTTTATATTTATTTATTAAAACTTTATAACATTATTTATATAATTATTGTACATTGATTTTGTTCATTTATTTTTATTTAAGTGTGAATTAATTTTTATTATTTTTTTTGTTTTTAATACCACCACCACTTGCGAAGCGTTGTCAAAAACGTGTTGTCTTGAAATTGGGATTCCAAAAAGTAATGGACGACTGTATTGTTGTTTTTTGAGTTGTGTTGTTGTAATGACGTCGCCTTCGTCTTCGTTTTATGAAGAGGGAACACATGCGCCGGCGACGGTCGACATTGCACTTATGTAGTTCAGTGGATTTTTATTGCATCACCGAACATTGTTAGTTCGTGGTGATGTTGGTTGGATGGCGATGGTTTTACTATAAATGTTTTATAGTAATGGTTCGGTTATTGGATAGTGTTGGTTGGATAGATTGATATGTGATGGGGTTAGTGAACGCTTAATTCAAATAAGTTGGATTATATTTGAATTTCACTAATTATTTTGTTTGTGGCAGAATCGAATATCGGTGAGTCGAATATTCGAGCTGCTACAAAATCTTGCTAAAATAATAGATAATTTTAATTTTATTTTGTGTTGTTAATAAATCTCGTAGCTAGTTAAGTATAATAAGAGAAGTTGTATATGTGCAGCATATGACGTAATAATAGTAGTTTGTATAATATACAACACTAAAAACTAATTTCCAAACAAACTCTGTGGGCTAAACGCGTATTTGCATTTGTAATTAGTATGTGTAGTTATAAACCAGGAACTGTGATTCATTTAAAATTAACGATTATAAATAAATCTTCATAAATAAATAAAAATAGTTTTGGCTTAATTAATTCAATCAAAATCGGTTGCATTTTGCATACTAACCGAATCGCCTGACATCTACTAGTATGCAATGAAATATATTTTCTCGTCTTATTTGGTTTGCGCTCCGGCTGGATGCAACAGTATACCCCATCTAACGATTTAAAATATAAACTAATATTATAACTTAGAATGTATAGGTAGCTCTGTTCTCAGAAAAGGGAATGTTTAAATATGTTACTAATTTTTGTAGTAAATGCTATCAATTCATCATGCAAGTCGATGTTAGTGAAATATTTGCATCTTGAACCATGTTTAGTACAACAAAATACTAGGTTTAATTATTAATTACTTAGATATTCAACATTTTATTTGCGCTTAGTGCCATCTTTATGTATACTATATAAATAGTTTCAGCGAGGTGTAATACACAAATAATTTACAGTGAATAAAAATGTCGATAGAATGCATTAATATTTGTTTCGAGAAATCACTAGTTTGATGTGTATCGGATAAATTTATATTGAAATCTGTTTATATCGAGAATTGCTCGGTATAAAATGAAATATTTGAATTTAAATTCTGTATACAATTTAACAGTGATCCTTTGTGGGTGTACAATTTCTCTTCAAATTAGATTCGAGGGTACTCGTGAGCGATGGTAGACAAACAACACTATACCACTCACACCGAAAACGTAGACCACTTTAGTAATAGACAAACCACGTTATCATTCTCATAGTCCAGTCACCCAGTAAAGCGCCAGGCCTTAACCAGGGATGGGCGAGGTAGACTACGCCATGTAATCTACGCGGTTGTCGACAAGTAAAATATAACGTAGATTACTTGGCAGTGTTTTTTGTCAACGTCGACAATTAAAATAATGTCGACTACCTAGCAATTTGAAATCGAATGCGCCAGTTCGGGAGTGTTTTGTAAAAGCGTTCATCAAGAGGTGATTGTTTCATTTGTTTCTGGCTGGCCAAATCATACATTTTTTTGCAAATGTATCTAGCTTGAAGTGTTTCAAAACCAATTTCATGTACTTTTCGTCATCCATCAAAACACATCCACTAAATTTTGTCAGCAGTCTGGCATTTCTATCGTTGTTCAGCACTAATTTTTAATACGCTGGTGGTCGAGTAAGCAGAGTCAATGGTCTTGAAATCGTGGACCCGAGTTCAAGACTCGTCAGCGCCAATTCTTTTTTAATTTAATTTTTGTTGTAAAATTGGTTCAACAAAAAAATAAGGTGAATGTCATTTGTGTTAAGTATAATTAAGTTGAAGTGCTGATGAAAATCGTGATTCGTTTATACTATTTTGATACGACTCATATTATTACCGCGATTTATTTACTTAAATGTGTTTTTTTATACTAGAAATTGGGTTACAAATTGTATCTATCTTTAAAAGTAAATAAAATTAAAACAAAAAATTCCATATTTGGTTAAAATTCTTGATTTGCGAATTTTTCGACGCATTTTTTAACCTTAAATTTTTATTGTGACGCCTAGGGACGCCGTGAAAATTTAGCATTGATCGATAATATTTTGAAACTTCAAACTAAAGTAATTTGTAAAAGTCAAAAACAACATGGATGACGTCGTGATTCGTGAACGATTTTATAACTGAACCATCCTGAACCGGATATACCTGCAATTGGCGTCGAAAACGAATTACATAATTTGTGGCAGATTCGGGTTTGGCCAACCGATTTATCAGCGAATTATTGGTAAGATGGGTATTCACTTTTTCATAACCATAATAACAAAATAGAATTATACATATGTACATAATTATAGAAATTTCAATTTTATTTTATATCATGGTTTTAATATCGAAAGGTTATTAATTAGTCAACTGAATCAGAATTAAGTGAATTATTTCCGTCTCCATTGTTGGGCCCAAGAGTAAAATTCCGATTTCACTTAAATTTATGGAGAAAAGATGTAAGTATTACTTTTGCCATGTTTAGGTAAAAAATATAATTTTATTTCGTTTGTAGTCCAGTACAGTTTCCGTTTCAAATTCATATAGAGAGTGGATTAAAGCCAGTTCCATCATCCGAACTGGAACAGATTGCTTCAACTTTATCGGCTGTTAAAGAAGATAACAACTAGTTTACTATTGCGAGCTTCTGTCATTATTAAATAGATTCGATATAGGTCTTGAAGTTTTAAAATTCTATGAAGAACATAAAATTCTGGATGAGGGGAACAAAGATATACTAACGTCGCTCATATTGGAAATTTTCACTAATAACAACGTTCATGACCACACGAGATTTAGTGATTGCAACCAATGTAATTCTGTCTCTCTTTCCAGACGAATGCAAAGTAAGGCAACATTTTTATTTATGTTTTAATTTTATTTATGTTTTTCAATTGTAACAGTTTTAGCTAAAATTGGATTGGCGTTGATTGTTAAAATAAACCTTTCACGGTTCCAAAAACTCGCACCAAGAAGTTTTTTAAAGATATTTAAAACCAACCTAGACCAACTGTAAAAACAAAATGGACCTAAGTAGCTGCTATAGGAACACATGATATTAAAAGAGGAGAAGGCCCAAATGTATTAAAAAAGTGACCAGTTCTTAAACCCAGCCTTGAACATACATTGGTAAATTATTTTTAGTTCGGTATATAAAATTTGAACATTTTTAATAAAATTTCTCATGGTTTTTTAGGTTGACATTGATTACAACAGTAGTTCGTCTCAACTTTTTTTGCTGTGGCCGTCATTTGTGCCAAAACTTGTAACATATTTCCAAAAACACATTAAGGATAAAAAGTAAGTATTTTATTGTTTTTATCTTTTTAATCATTTATTATTAAAGATTACTAATTGTTTTATATTTGGTTCCAGACTCGCTGGATATACTATTCCTGCTTATTCATGCCATATTAAAGCCACCTACAGTTGGAACAAGCAAAATATGGCAAAAAGAGTAAATGGAAACCATGAATAATAGATTCTCAAGAATCCAGCATATACTATTGTATTTCGCCCAGTAACTATCTATACATGACACAAGTTGAAGAATTGAAACTTAAGTATTTGGGAAAAGGTCTAACGTGATTTGTGTGATCGATGAGCAGAGAGTAAAGTTGCAATACTTTTATGTATACTATGACGGTATATTATATAAATTAAAGTCTTTTTACAATGTTTGGATTTTAAAAGTGAAATAAGTATTTAAATGTCTATACCATTTTTTTTAAATATAATAAGTTTTAGTTTTAATATTTTCAACATCGTTTCGCTTTATACAATATCTCGGTCTTAAACATCTGTAATTGGAATAGAAAAACAATTGATTTAAAATGAAATGTTTTTTGTGCCCTAAAGAGTCTGTGATCTATTACATATAAAATCCTCACATATTATAAAAAATATTGAATCATTTTTATGTATGGAAGAAGGATGCCTTCAGCAATTTCCAAATTTATATTCCTATAAACGGCATATTACAAGGGTTCATGATCTTAAAGTGCATCAAAGTTTAAAACGCCCCGGAACTTTCAATACAATACTTATTGAAGATACAATATGTAAAAATAATTCGAATATACAATATGGAAGAAATGTAAATAGTAATTTAGTAATTGAGGAAAATCTAACTTATGATAAAAATAATCTACGTAAGACACCTAAAGAAAATTCTCAATTACCTAATTCTCCGAACAATTTCATAGCACTTTCTTTTGCATTATCTTTGCATAACAATAACAATTTTAATAGGAAAAACGTTTCTGACATTATGGAGCAAGTAGAATCTGAAATAACTAATCCTCTCATTGAAACAATATCAAAACAACTTTCAGCTTAAGCATCCATTTCAGTCAATTAAAACAGAATACAAACTACTTCAAGAATTGGAGTCTAGGACATTTTTCAAAAAACCTTCGTATTATACTATTAATGAAGAAGTCTGTGAAATTATTATTCTTAATACCCCTACATTAGATAATAATAAAGTAACTGGTGTGATCCGGCCGTCCTCGTTGGCACAGTAAGTAGCGTCACAAATTAACATATACAGATTACTTAAGATGAACAAAAAAAGGAAATTTTCGAAAATCACTGATAAAACGCCAATATGTGTGAGTAAAAGAAAAAGTTTGCATGTTACCCCATGTCTTTGCTAAGGTATAAATCATTACTAACTTATTGCGCCTTCCCTAATTACGTTTCATATTTTAAGTTCCGGAATAATTTGTATGTGACGATTATGCCGAACGTTAAACATCTTCACGTCACAATCTTCGTTAGTCGAATGGTTAGATTCGCAACTACAAAGCATGGTCTGGTAAGTATCGCTGGTTCGATACTCGCTATGGCGTATGTATTTATTTTGGTGGATATATTTATTTGAGTCGACGACGGATGCAACGAATCGAAAAATCCGAAATTTAACAATTCCCAATTATAGGAAAAAAATCGAAATTTAAAAATTTAAAATGTCGATAAACAATACAAATTTGAAACTTTCAAAATTGAAAACTACATACGAGGGGTGTTCAATAAATCTACATGAAATAACGGTATTAAACATTTTTTATTTAGTTTTTTTTATTAAGGCTCTACTTTACCTAGAACAAAATTGATGTCGATATTTAAATGCCAAAACATGCGTCTAAAATAATATTTGAAATAGTGTAAATCTCCGCTATCGAAAATTACAAAATATTCCATGAAAAAAATGTTTTTTTGCTACTTATGACATCTAATTAAGAAAGGATGAACTAAAAAATACACGATATTTAGTTGATTCCTAAACCATTTTTACATCGAAGATACATTTTTGTCAATAAATTGATTTGTCAGCTTATCGATATAAAATTGTTTTCAATTAAATTTTCAATTTTCTCGCTTATTAGAACGAGTTTTTATAAAAACGTGTGTTAATCGCTAGATAATATCTTCCTGGACGTACCCAAATTAGTGGAAAAATATTGATAAATTTGGTTTGTGAGTGAATGGTTTTTGTCAAAAATTCATCAACTTTGAAACGCAATTTGGAGAAAACTATTGCGAATTTAAAAAAAAAGGTGTGTTACTCGCTTGCAAATATATTTAACTTTGCTATTAAAAACAAATTAAGTCAATGCCTAAGTTTATGTGGCCATAAAACGATTTATAAGATACACATGTTTTTGCAAATTGAGTAAAGTAGAGCCTTAAACTATTTATTCTACCGAAAAATTCTGTGAGTGATTTAATACTTATCGTTTTGAAAATTTAAAAATATGGAAAATAATGAACATCGCGCTGTGATTAAGTTCCGTTGTAAAGCAAAATAATGCTTCTAAGGATATCGAAAGAATAATGAAAAATGTTTACGGAGAAACTAGTCCGTTTTATAAAATAATATTGAAGTGGGTCCGTCTACTTAAACAATGTAGAGTCGCTGGAAGATGACCCCCGCAGCGAAAGAGACGCTGTTACTCACGAAATCGTCATTTTAATCGAGGACCTTATATTGGTAGACAGGCAAATCACTATGTCAAAATTAAGTGTAATTTTAAATATATCTATTGGCATTGTTAGCACAATTTTACACAGTCATCTTAAGCTATCAAAAAATAGTGCCCAAATGTTGCCTATGAACCAAAAAAAATATCGAATTTAATTATTTGTCATTTTAAGGTAATATTAGAAATGAGGGAAGACGATCCGGTTAAATTTATAAACCAAATAGTCACCGGTGATGAAACGTGGATCCACCACCGAAAAAGTTTAATGTTCAACCATCTGCGGGTAAGATAATGGCAATAATTTTGGGATGCTGATGGAATTTTGATGATTGACTACTTATCTCATAAGACCACAACAACAGGGGCTCATTATGCGGATCTTTTGAATAAATTGAAAAATGTTCATAAATGTTCAGTTCATAAGTCGAATGTTCCACAACAAGCCTTACGAGATTGCAAGTTACCTTATAGTCTAGATCTGGCCCCAAGTGATTATTTCCTTTTTACAAATTTGAAGAAAAAGTTAGGGGGATTAAGATTTTAACATGACAGTCAGGTAATGTCCGCTGTATAAGAATATTTTAAAGAACAAGAGAAATCATTTTATTTTGATTTAAGCGTAATAAGTTCATTTGCGTGGGTGAAGATTATATTGAAAAATAAAAATGTTTTTGAATAAAATTTACCGTTTATAATTTAGATTTACCGAACTTATTGAACTCCCCTCATAGATTTAATTATTTAATTAAATTTACATTCGATGGGTTGTAACAATCCAGTGGTTATTTATAAAATGTAATAACAAAACGAAAACTATATAAAGGTAGATTTTTGAGAAATACAAAATTAAAAGAATAATATTAAACTAAAGACCTGAAAATGCAACAAATCTTGTGATCAGCTAAATAGAATTAAGTAATTGAACCCAGACGTAAATGTATTGAGTTTTCAACAAATTGTAAAATCTACTGGTAGATTATTGAAGATTATATAAGCTAACATTAAAACGAGTTTATAAATTTTATTGTAAATCTTTAAAGCCGAATTAGCTTATCATATCTTTAATTATTATACTGATAGTGGCATTCGAATGATTCAAGTTAACGATAGATATAGATTTTATTACTTTGCATAAAAATAAATGGCTATAAAGAAAAAATCTCTGAACAAGAACGGACTGAAATAAAGGCCACAAATCGTTGTGAACAATTCTAATACATTTTTTTAAATAATAAAAATAAAATAAAGATTTGATAAATTCTAGCACAGTGGGGCGGTATCTTCCAACAAACTAAACTTTATGATAATTTAGAACTTATTTTAATTTCATCAAAGAGAAAATAATTTTTATTTAGAACTTCAACAGAGTATGCAGCTCATAAAATATACAGTTGTCTGATTATTGAAAATTTAACAATATGGCAATTCTTTAACATTGTATTATCATTTCTTATAATTGTACATTTATTTAACGGTTTGAACAAATTAATTTTTAAAACAACTACAATATATTTAGGTTTTATTTAACTTTGACAACCGTATTTTTCATATCGGAAATTGATTTCCGTTTAATGAAAATAATTTAAGTTTACTTTTAAATTTAATTTGTTTGTCAAATCATGAGTAATCAAATAATTGATGATTCTATTTTTGAGTTTAACTGCAACCGGTGAAGTGTTTTCAATGTTTAATTTTAAAAGGTGTTACTATACTTAAAAGTGGATTTAAAAAAATTTTAATAATTCACTTTTTTGAAGTTACATTTCAATTTGATAGATGTGAAATTTGAATGGGAAACGTTAGAAGGCACAATAAGAATAGATGTCATAAAATTAAGCTTGATATGTACAAAATGAATATCAGATACGAAACTAAAGTCAAGCCACGTTGCAGTATTTTTTGACTGCAGCAGACCATTAGGCTTCATCATAAATATATACAGTTATGTGTCATCACCCCACACAACACCATTTCCACGAGGCAACAACAACGAATAAGAACCGCATCGACGGGAAATATCCAAGCAAATTGTGTTTAAGCAAATTGTGTTTAAACAATAAAATTAATTGCATTTAAGCATTAAAATTATTTGTATTTAAGTGAAGTTCATCAAACTAATTATTTTGAAATATGAACACTATAAATACTAATTTTTCTGTAACCAAAAGGTTCATAACTTTTGTAAATTTTGTATAATTAAGTATTGATCAAATAAATTCACTGAAACCTACGAAATTAAATAAATGAGTTATATTTAAACCTTAACCCTCCCGACTACAACGGAGCAACTTATAACTGGCGCAGTTGAACGTGAAAGTGAAAATCAATCAAAAAAAAAAAAATTATTAGTGAAAATTTAAACAAAAAAAAAAATAATAATAAAAATAAAAATTAGTGAAAATTTAAAATCAATCAAAAAATAAATTATTAATAAAAAATTTAAGGTTATAGCCCCCACCAGAGGCAAGCGCTTAAATTCATAATACAAAGTGAGAGAACATTAACAAAAAAAAATAATAAAAGTGCTGAAGACGACATGAGAATATACACGATTATTCTGGCAATAAGGTAACACATTTTTTTTTTTCATATAATTAATCCATTCTATCTCCACCCCCATACTAACAATTGTGGGAAATAAAAGTTATTCGAACCCAAGATTAAAAAACTTGTAAAACATTTTTATTTTCGTGAGTGTATATAATTTACCTACTCGAAAATCGCAAGTTATCTGTATACAACTCTACAGATAAAGTGCAAACGGCTATAAAAGTATAGACCGCTTATCGCGAAATCATTTCGAATTCTGTGATGACGTGATCCAAAATAAGTGGTTAATAGTGACTAGTAAGATATTAATTAATAATTTAATGGGAGAAAATTCTAAACAAATCGACAAAATAAAAACTAAGCAACAATTTGAAGACGATTCAAATAAAATATCAGGAGTTTTAGAAAAAATTAAGTTAGAAAAGAAACAAGGGAAAATAATTAAAAAAGAACTAGAATTAAAACCAGATCAGGAAATATTGGGAACCTTTAATATTTAAGTTAGGGGAAAAATTAATTCAACATAAGACAACTAACGAAAATATTGAATTAATAAACCAACAATTTCTAATTAAAAAACCCCAACCGAAAATGGCAAATATAAACGAAATTCTAGAAATTTTTAACGTAGATAAAATTACTAATCATATTTTACCCTACGATGGTAGTAAGACAGATTTAGCAAGATTCTTAGACTCAGTAGATAATACGATTCACATTTGTCGAAATTTAGACAAAGAATCAGAACACTACAAAGTCATAATATCTAATATTAGAAATAAAATTACCGGTATAGCTAGTAATTCTCTAATAACACATAATGTAGATACGAAAAATTGGAAACAAATCAAAGAACATTTAGTGAATAAATATGCTGATAGCAGAGATGAGTACAACTTGCAGTTTGAACTCTTTAGTCTTGTCAGAAATAATTTATCACCGCAAAGTTTGTTCGATAAAATTCAAAATTTGTTAACCTTATTAATTAACCAAGTCAAACTTCATAATGATAATCGATCATCGATAAATATGAATCTGATCAAAGGCTGAGACCTATGAATAGATAGGATCGAAAACAAAATCGAATTTTAATCAATATCTACTTGTAAAATGTCAGCACTAATTGCATAAATAAATGCAATAGAGCTGTTCTATAAGTTATCATTTAAATAAATAAATGCCCCATTAGCTCTATATAAATCGAACTACATTTACCAAATCTTTTAAGACCTGTACATCTTATTTTAACATCATTTTAACAAATAAATTTGCAGACTATCTCGTTTATACAACATTGCCATTTCTATTGTGATCTCAGCCAATTAGAATTATTTTATGGTCTATCACATTTATTCTATCTCACAACGAGAAATAGTAGCGAGTGAAGCAGACAAATGAGATCACAATAAAAGAAATGATTTCGAATATGCGAACCAGGGTCCAAATTTAAAAATAAAAAAAAGACATGAACTCGCTTCTCGCTCGTCGAAATCCAACCCCCGATATATTATAATTCAGCAATAAAAAATCTGCAATTCATACCTTCGAGAGTAGAATAATTTGGGGCGAAATATTAAGAGTAGCAATATTGAGTATATGTACATAATTAAATTACTATTTTTACTTGGCAGGGAGATGCCATGTCCCCGATACTCCTTAATCTCATGTTGGAGTACATCTTTCGTAAAACTGAAACACCTCAGCGCAACATCTTATATTGCCAGTCCAATCAGGTGCTTGCATATGCAGATGACACATGCGTGATTGGACTGAATAGCAACGGAGTGAAAGAAATACTTGATCCGCTTGGAGAGTTTTCAGCTTCAGTTGGACTTCAGATCAATGAGTCTAAAACGAAATACATGATCTCTGGTTTTAGGGACAATGGCACACCAGATTTCAGTAGTGGCCACCACACATTTGAGGAAGTAAGGAGGTTCAAATATTTGGGTTCTCTTATCACTCACGATAACAGTGTGGGTGAGGATATTAAAGTGCAGCAGACAGCTGGCAGCCATGCTTTGTATCCTCTAAGGCCACAGTTAAATCTAAACACTTAACAAGTGCTGTGAAGCTGAAGCTTTACAAAGCGTTGATCAGGCCCGTTGTTATGTTTGGATGTGAAAGTTGTGCGCTGACGGATGAGTATGAGAGATGGCTCCTTTCATTTGAGAGAAGAGTCATGCGTGTGATTTACGACCCAAAACGCGAAATAGATGGTACATACCGAGCTCTGTACAATATCGAGATCGGAGATCTCATGAAGATCCCCGATATTGTACATGAAGTAAGATCTCAGCGAGTACGCTGGCTCGGTCACGTTCTGCGTGCTGATCCGGAACGAATTGTGCAGCGATCTCTGAAAGGGGAGCCACCATATGGTAGGCGCAGAGGTCGTTGCAGGCGACGATGGCTCCACGGTGTAGAGAATGACTTGGCTTCTTCAGGTTGTCTAGGACAGCATGAAGACCAAACCTAGGATCGATACCGTTGGAGCCAGATTGCTGACTCAGTATGGGGCCAGTAATGGCCTTTAAATACACTTCCAAGCAGTGTATTTCGATGAACTTAAAAATCTGACAAGCTATTACCTCTTATGTTCTTAAAAATTATAAAACTTCCGTTTCAGTCAATGATGCTTGATGCGATTTTCCAGGCGGGCCACTATATTATCAAATTTTAAGTTTAAGTCAAGCAGTGGTCAAGGAAGTAGAGTAATGGTCGTTTGATTAGTGGACGCGAGTTCAAGTGGCATTCGGGCTAACGCTGTTTTAATTTAATTTCATCTAACAAATTAGTTCAACTCAGCTTCTAATAAAATTTTCAGATTTTTCCAATTAATTGCCAAATATAAAAGAGGGATGTAATGTAGCAGCAATGAAAATGTACCGCAACGATCAAATAAGCAGACTCCAGAAGTACTTTTGGTTATAAAAAATGGGGCCCCTGTGGTCGGGGGGCACTCACATATCTCGTAAATCAAAATTGCACGAACATGTTTCCCAAGAATACCACCACAGTATCCTTTGCTTGTCGTTGGATCGCTGGGCTGACGACCCGCATCCGTAAAAAAATATAGTGTTTATAAAGTCAACAAAAAGAAAAATGGATACCGCAAAAACAACACCGGACCCCCGCTCAAGTACCCGGACACGAGATTTAGGATCGGCTCGTGGAACGTGCAATCACTAAGGAAACCAGGAGCGTTAGAGGGCCTAATCACGTGCATGAAGGAGTATCGGCTGGAACTCATTGCTCTTCAAGAAACTCGCTGGCCTAAAAGTGGAGACCATGTGTCCCAGGGCTATACGTTGTTCTACAGTGGAGATGACCTCGGAAATCTTGGAGCTGGATTTCTTCTTGGGCCGCAGGTAAAGAACGCTGTTTTGGATTTCCAAGCAATCAATAACCGATTGTGTAAGCTTCGCTTGCGCATGAAGTTAGCTAACCTGTCGATAATTTGTGTACATGCGCCCACAGAAGTCAGCCAGCCCCAAGATAAAGACTCATTTTACAATGACTTGGACGATCTGATGGGATCTATACCCGAACACGATGTTAGAATGGTAATTGGGGACTTTAATGCTAGAGCTGGCAGAAATCAGACCGACTTGTGTCAAAACATAGGTCCGTACTCCCGACACGAAACTGCGACCGATAATGGTGAGAGAATGATGTACTTTGCGGTTGCTCATGATCTTAGAGTAGCAAGCACATTCTTCCCTCACAAACACATACATCTTGAGACATGGACACATCCTCGCGGAACTTCCCGCGCCAAATTGACCATGTGTTAGTTTCTAAAGGGCGGGCTCAGGTTGTGCAGGATGTGAGAACTTATCGGTCAGCAACCAAATACGTAGGCAGCGATCATCATTTGGTCGCTACAAAGCTACGATGGAAGTTTTCTTGTGTTTTCGTAAGTCTGGGAACACAGCGAAACGCATGGTACGTTTCGACTGTGAAGGTCTGATAAATGAAGATCAAAAGAAACGATATCAGGATCTTGTCAGCGACAACATTAATGAAGCTAATTACCAGTCTGACTGCGTGAACTCTGTCTGGGAGGTACTGAAAACTTCGGTTGTCAGTGCTGCTCAACAGACTTTGAGTATAGTGAAAGTCAGACCCAAGAATGATTGGTTTGATGACGAGTGTCGTCTTGCAGTTGAGCAACAAAATATAGCCCATAATGAAGTGCAACAACGTCTCACAATCGCGAGGAAAAACAAGGCTGCTCTTGCAAGAAGGGCAGCTAAGCGGATATGTAGACGGAAGAAGCGAGAATGGTGGAAGGCCGAGGTTCTGAAAGTACAACAACTCAGTAATGTGCGCAGTTCGCGTAATTTCTTTGATCCGGAACGAATTGTGCAGCGATCTCTGAAAGGAGAGCCACCATATGGTAGCCGCAGAGGTCGTTGCCGGCGACGATGGCTCCACGATGTAGAGAACGACTTGGCCTCTTCAGATTGTCTTAGACAATATGAAGACCATGCTCAGGATCGAAACCGTTGGAGCCAAATTGTTGACTCAGTAAGGGGCCAGTAATGGCCTTTAATACTGTTTATTATTATTATTATTATAAAAAATCGATCAGGTCAGGTAGTTTTCCTAGGTCAGTTGGCCAAGATCTAGAACCCCAGTTAGTAGTCTTTGCATTGAAATCGTCACCTATTATGAACCCCTTTCCCAGACGCTTGAAGAACTCGGAGTATTGTTTGTTTTTAATAGAATGTCTTGGTGGACAGTACAATCCTGCAACAATAATAGAAAAGTTGTTGGTTATCTGAACGATTTGGCTTTTTAATAACTCGGTAGCACTTATAGCCTTCCTGAACTCGAATTCGATTTACCATGGAGTGGGGTGTGTTAAATTTTATGGCACGGTCATAGTTAAATTTCGCCGGACTATATTTAATGAAAGCTATAACCTTTTCGTCTATGATTTTTTGTGAGCCGTTTTATCCAATTTCTCTGCGAGCTTGATCACCCTTTAGTTTAAAACTAATTGTCAAAACCACTCTGAGAGTTGTCTACATTATCGACGTTGTCTACGTTGTTGACGTTATCTATGGGTTGTAGACACGTCAATGTAGAAAATAATAGATGACGCGTAAACACCCATCCCTGGCCTAACCAACATTGAGGTCAAAGTGATAAAAAATTCTCGGTCCGTATAATTGGGACGGATATCACTAGTTTTTGGAATAGCCTAGCTGAATAAAAGATTTTGGCAACTATACTTTAGTAATTGATTACTGACAAGTTAATGAACATGTTTCAGGGCACTCTTGCATATAGTGCTAAACAGTTCGGGTTCAGACAAAATACATCCTCAGAGAAGGCTATGATGAAAATGTTCAACACAGTTAAAGAGTTGCTGCATGTATTTATGAAGCTTTTGAAAATCTGTGGTTTCCCAAGTATCATGATAGAGTTCAATAATATTATGAATGGCCCGGCAAAGCTTTTTGCATATGGTGGAACCGTGAAAGTTTATTCCAACTAAGTCTGTACGTCAAAAATGTGAAAATAAAGTTCCTATTGAAATGGCAAGTATAAAAGATTTAGTATGAAAGATTGGACGATGGTCGAATAAGTAGAATCATTGGCTTTGGATTTCTAAAGCTAAATTCAACCCTCGGGTAGGTACCAATTTTTGAAACTTCACACTTGAGAGAAAAAATTGAAAATTTTAACAGCGGCTTGAACTCAGGTTCCCTACTCTAAATGCATACTCTGCTTACTATACCACCACCGTACCACTGTTAAGCCCTATACCACTCTTTTATGCTTATACTGTCTGTATATTGGGACGACTGACATTTTTAGGTTTGACGTTATTCGGGTACCGACACAAACTTAAAATTTGTATGGTCAGTCAATAAGTGATTTTTAGATTGTTGAACAGATATTCGCTTCACGCTGTTTTAAAATGTTTGAGTCATGTGTGCACGTTTGGCGTTGGCTTCATAGAGACTATATATTTGTATCGAAACAAATTCATCGTTTTTGTGGCGAATGTATTTCAAAGTACACCCGGTGGATGTGGCAGAACCTGCGTGAAACATATTTGCATCGGCCCGCAAAAATCCGTGTGAACGATTTCACCTGGTTCTCTTGTTCTCTTAGACTTAGGTCGTGATGGAGGTCAGGTTCCACCAGAACCCGGATTTAGTGTTGAGGATCGATTATCTTGTATTGATTGAAGACTCGACGGATTACTCCGACGTAAAAGCCGGTCATCAAGACAACGGTATCCATCATGTGCTCAAGCATATAACAATCCGCCGCCAGGTTAATACTAGTATCATGCCAAATATGGAAACACTGCACAGAAATGTACGCAGCCATGTAAATCATCGGGTCGAGAGTAACACAACTCACACCATACCCTACACGTCCCGGTTGTTCGTGTACGACCGAACAAATAAATTGACTTATTTAGTCGACTCGTTGTTGACCGTCGATTCGTTATTTTTTTTTAAATACATATATACCAACACATACATATATACATTAATAATAAGACTCTGTTCGGCTAGTGGTTTTGTTGTGCTTTGAAAGCGGAATAGTATTTCTATTTTGTACACGTCTACAAGTCCGTTTTTTAACTGGCCATTCCAATAGAGGGTAATAGATGTTTTCAATTTAATCACCGATCGTAATCGGGAGATGAAAAATCCTTTTTGCATCGTGCCGCTGTTGGAATTCGAATCCAGTACCTCCCGATTCAAACATAGCAGCTTTAGCCACTGCGCTATTTGCTGGGTAAAAATTTACAATCCATATAACCTTTACTCGCCAATTGCCTTAAATACCAATTCCAACATATTGGGACTCGTCTGGATGATTTGAATGGAATTGTCCGGGTCATTGTATGTAAGAATAACATTTTTTTGTCTGCAGTAAACCTCTATGTGTTCAAATCTTGTCTCCAAATATTTAACAGCGATCGTGTATTCAACATTTGGTTTCAAAATTATTGAATCACCAAGATTGATTATTATATAAGCCCAGTAGCTAACAGCAGATTGTTTAAAAACAATTTTCTGACACTCGTTAGTTTTGATATCTTTTGCCCTAATTGCTATTTCGATGTCGTTCCTTTCTACGTCTTTGCCAATCCGAAATCCATTTAAAATCGTTTCGTTTGAAACAGAAAATTTAGTTTCAAATAGAGCGCCACGATTGAATTTTGTAGAATGGTATTTTGAGAATGGTTCTGAAATGTAAGTTCTGGGTTTTGATGTCCATAAATCGTTTCCATTCTCGCTTCCGAATAAGACCTGCTTTCCAATTGAAATACAATCACTTTCATTAAGTAATCCGGAATATTTCTTGACACACTCACGTATCTCATCAGTTGACATGACTGGGAAGCGAATTTTCTTAACGAGGTCATCGAATCGTTGTCGCCCTTGGGATAATGACATTCCATGTTGTTTGCAATAGGTATCAATCCAACCAGCCAATTCATTGAATATTTGGACTTCGGTCACGCCTTTTTGTATTTCACCAAATTGTAAAATCTCGTTTACAGCATCCGGATGGAGTGTGGAAAATGTTTCTCTTTCTTAGTAATATTCAAAACTATAAGACAAACCTTTATCAAGTCGAACGCGTGGTATTTGCTATTTTTCCACGACGATTTCCACGATAATTTCAAATCCCATTCTTCCGAAATAAATGAATTAATAATCCGATTCTCCAGAACTATTATCTTATACTTGATTGACAATTTAAACAACTCCAACCCATTGCCGTCATTAATGTCACACTCGTCGGTGTAAATGAAACGGACAAACTCCAGGAAACTCTCGTACGTGCAATCGGAGATCGGAATAAGTTTTTTTTCGCCTAACGTTTCTTCCAATTGGCGCTCGAACACCACACTCCGCTTCATGAGCTCAAGGGAATGAGCATATAGATGATTTTATCGCCCACACAAAATTGTATGTCGGATACGAAATTACGATTGAATAATTTTTTTGTAATTTCAGACATACAGATGTGGCATTATATACAAAAATTCTTATATCGTAATTGAATGTTATGTTTGTGGTAGTCAGAATATGTTCATGCCTGACAATAGACTGTCATAAAACAGATATGCACAGATGTTTTATTGTCCTCGTAGTTTATGGTTCTATACAGTTTTGTTACGATTAAGCAGGAGGAGTTACCCATTGTTTTGCTACGCTCTTGGTATGGTGACTAATTTTCGATAGCAGTTAGGAGGAGGTGGCAGGTCATAATTACAATATTATCAATTGTCCAGGAGCCATAAACCTTTTTGCATGGTTGCAGAAGTATTATCGCTTTTCTCAACGACACAGTTATTTCAAAAACATTCCACACGGTTCATTTAAAGTACAATCTTCCCTGCTAGTGGGTCTCCCATAATTCCAGGTTGATAAAATATTTAAGTTCCTATGCATAAACCACCTCGAGGGGGTGAATTAGTGTTGTCTATTTACTTATGCAAAACGAGATGATCGAGATAGTCACAGGAAGCAAGTCTATAAAGGAGAGAAAAAATCCACGATACGTTGAAGAGTATATATGGAATAAAGAGAATTAAAGAAGGGCAGTGGAGAGGTCACCGATAGTGATTAACTATTCCGATAAAGCGCTACACGTTTAGATGTTCATGAACTCAAAAAGCTCCAAACGAATTTTTATTATGGCGGTTTTGTGTATATTTTTCTACAGGTGATGGTGGTTTAGGATTAATTTGGTAGTTTAGCATTAATTTTATTGTGGCCCCTTTTGATCGGGTAACACATAGATGTCTTAAAACTCTAAATTGATTTCATTATCAGGGTTACTTTGCTCGTGGTAGGAGGCGATTAAACGGTTGGATCGCTAGGCTGACTCCGCTCGTGTACCCGGACACGAGATTTAAAATTGGCACATGGAACGAGCTGTCACTTAGGAAACCAGAAGCGTTTGAGGGACTAATGACATGCATAAAGAAGTATCGGCTGGAACTCTTTGCTCTTCAAGAAACTCGATGGCGAGTTTGTGGAGACTATCACAAAGTGATGGCGAAGGAATGATGTACTTTGCAATTGCTCACGACCTTAGAGTAGCAAGCACATTCTTCCCACACAGACAAATACTGTTAGAAACATGGATCCATCCACACCAAACTACCCGCAGCCGGATTGACCATGTGTTAATTTCAAAAGGACGAGCTCGAATTGTGCAGGATGTGAGAGCTTATCGGTCAGCAACCAAATACGTATGCATCGATCATCAGTTGGTCACTGCAAAGCTAATTGCATAGAACGTTTCGACTGTGAAGTTCTGATATATGAAGATCTAAAGAAACGATTTGCCAGTTTGACTGTGTGAACTCTATCTGGGAGGTACTGTAAATTTCGGTTGTCAGTGGTGCTAAACAAATTTTATGTGTAGTGAAAGTGAGACTTAAGAATGATGAGGCTGCGCTCTTGCTAGGAGTGTAGCTGTTTTGTCGAAAGGAATTGCTAGATTGCACCATACTTTCAAGCTTACGTCAACCACTATTCGGAACCGGGATGGAAACTTCTGTGTGAACAACAACGCGGTACTCGACGCATGGAGCAGACACTTTACTGAGTGGGTCGCATTAATTCAGAGATCTTAACATTCGGAGCGGATACTTTGTGGAACTGTCTTTTTGACCATATTCGATTAGTATGGTGAACCGAAGTTATGCCTGATGAATAAAAATACCAGGTGAAATTTCGATTTGTCCAAGAGACGTTTTTGTGTGCCGTGCCGTTGAACTTTTCCTTTTTGGCAGGATAACCATGATTATGCTCAATGGGTCACTTCTTTAATTGTTGTGTAAGTCTCGACCCGTTGATTTATGAGTTTTTCTGATTGTCCATGCTTGAGGTAGATGGGTACGCCGTTGATTACAGTGCCGTATGAAAGTTATATAGCTGCGTACATTTCTGTGCATCGCTTACATATTACAATATGCCGGGGATTGTTAAGTGCTTGGGCACACGATGAAGACCGTGGTCCTCGTGACCGACTCGGCTCAATCCAAAATAGTCGATCCTCAACATTAACACCGGGCACGGTGGGCCTCCACCACGCTTACGCCGCATCTAAGAGAACATCAGAGAAATGATTCAAACAGATTTTTGCGGTATAGTCTCTATGAAGTCAACGCCATTCGTGCACACATGACTCAAACATTTTAAAACAGCGTGAAGCGAATCACTATTCAACTTAACCTAAAAATCACTTATTGGCCACTGAGGCACTGACCATATACATTTTAATTTTATGCCGGTACCCGAATAACGTCAAACCTAAAAATTTCCGTTTTCCCTATATCCAACCGGTAAGTATAAAAGATGGGTAAAAGGTAATAAAATTTGTACGGTGCGATGGTCTAGTTAGCAGAGTAATTGACTTTAGAGTAGGGAACGTGAGTTCAAGCCCCGGTAAGAACGGTGAATTTTTAATTTCTTCTTTCAAATTGGTTCAACTCACATTCTGTGAAAATTTTCAATTTTCTCCATTCAAGTGTCAAGAATCAAAGATGAGTAGCACGAATGTAAGTGTACGGCTGTGGCCAAGTAAGTTAAGCGGAGTGATGGACAGTCGTTTAGTGCTGAGTTAAAGTCTCGGTAGAGCAAATTTTTTTTTAAATTAATGGCAAATGGGTCACCTTCTTTGAATTCTTGTCCCCTGTTACATCGCAACAAAAAAATATTTCTTTTTATGAACATTTTCATTAAATTCAACATTTTTTTAGTTGCGATGTAACAGGGGAGAAGAATTCAAAGAAGGTGACCGATGCGTTTTAAATAAATTATAAAAAAGTATGACCCTCGCGAGAGCCGAACACTGGTCCGCGAAACAAAAGGCAGTGACTCTACTTACTTAACCAACGGAATATAATCTTGGTACTGCTACACGCTTCGTTTGTACTTGCTACTTGAGTAAAATCAATTTAAAGGAAGAACTAAATTTAAGAAATGCTCGCCATAGCCGAGTCTTGAACTAAAGCCGAGTTTTGAACTCTCCGAATCCAAAGCGAATAACTCAGGCTATCCAAAACTTAGTGAGATTTGATCCTATTATACGGGTCGCGCATTCCTTATCACTTTAACCTCGATGTTGTTTAGCCCTGGCATTTTAAGGGCTGACTGGACTTTGGGCATGATTGATAACGTTGATTGTTTATTGTTAAAGTGGTCCAATTGAATATTCCATGATCGGGTTATATAAACGATTTTCAAAAATTACATCCTGACGCCCGTCACACCCGTCAACTGGAGGAGATGAAAGAGGCCTTAGCCACCACATAAATTAAATTTTTGTAAGAGAACCCTGAATGGGTTCCAACTTTTCGACATGAAGATTGGCACAGGGATCAAGAGAAACTGAATGCATATCCTGATCAAGAATCTCTGCTGTTATATATGTATATGAAGCAGTGCGATTAGATCCGGAGGCAGCCTTTTGGTCATTGCTAGGGAAGAGATCCCATATAAATCGATAACCAAATGTCGGTCCCTTCGGCATCTACCAACCAAATGGTAAATATTGTATGGTAATTCTGGAAATCCTGAGGATCAGAAATTCTGATTTACCAACTTACAACTAGAAGGTATAGCCAAGCTAAAAGGGTCAAAGGCTGACCGGACCATAGATCAGCTGTATCTATTATGAATTAGAAATCACTGACTGCACTGACACAGCAAATTAACCAAAACCAATTTTCATCTACAATTTGAAATTGATATGAAACCTCAAAAGAATCCAATCTATAGATGAACTGGAGGACAAACAAATCTGATGCCTATAGAACTTGTATCTAACCAGTCCCGATGCTAAAATTAATCAGCACAAGGACTTTATGTTTTAGTAGACAAACTGTCTAGCAATCATCAGCGACTGGATGGCGGATCACTACTAGTTCGGAATTTTTGAACTTCCCGTTATTTCCGACTTAACGGAATGCTCCGAAATTATACTTTCTAAGTCAGGTAGTAATAAGGCAAATAGTTTCTTATGTCAAATTATTAGTTTAAACCATTTCTTATAAGTCGATAGAACCTTGCGGATATCCAATAGACCATTGACTTAAGCCTTAAGCCTTCCCTAAGCAAAGTCAAGGCGCATTCCACCCTAATGAGGAAAGACGCTCACCTCACAATGAAGTCGAAAGACCTTAGACCAATTACTGATTAACATATGCATATTGCAAGAGCAAATCTGTGGAGAACGTGTTTTTCTAGGTGCTGGAAATATCCAATTCTAAGAGTCTGTCAAAAAGTTTTATCAATGCCCCTCTGAAGGAGTTCACTCCGTTCTACTGAATATATAGGTGCTTGGGAATGAGGCATATCGTTTTCATTTATGTAAGTAGGAAATCCATTTTCAGCGGCGACGTACAAAACAACTGGCTGGCAACTGGCAGTCGTGCTTTGTACCCCTTAAGGCCACTCCTAAAATCTAAACACCTATCAAGTGTCGTGAAGCTGAAGTTTTACAAAGCGTTGATCAAACCCGTTGTTATATGTTTGAATGTGAAAGTTGGGCACTGACTTATCAGTACGAGAGATGGCTCCTTATATTTTTGAGAGGCCCAAAACGTAAAACAGATGGTACTAACTGAGCTCTATGTACAATATCGAGATCAAAAATTTGATGAAGATACTCGATATTGGCTGGCTTGATCATGTAAAGGCTGGCTTGATCATGTTCTGAGTGCTGATCTGGATCGTTCATTATGTAGCGATCTCTGATAGGAGAGCCACCATATTGTAGGTGCAGATGTCGTTGCAGGCAACGATGGTTCCACGTGTTGAAAACGACTTGGCTTCTTCAGAATATCTAAGACAGTATGAAGACCAAGCTCAGGATTGAAACCGTTGGGACCAAATTGTTCACACAGTAAGGGACAAGTAATGGCGTTTAAACACTGTTTGTTATTATTAGGATACATTTCACATGTACGTACAGGCACCGGTTCTACAGGTTTTCCGTGCTTCACCGCATCTAAACAACAAAAATGCGATAATGGCAGGTGTCCCTTGTAACGATTCTATATGCAAAACATCCTATTTCTTATGTATAGGCTCGGAGAGTATCGTACAATGGATCAGCTACATCTATAGATAATTCACAACTATATGCCAGTAAATGAGCAGTTATTGTATGCCCGTTGACTGCCGCTCTAAATCAAGATTCATTAGCAGCGAAGATTGTACTAAAAGAACCTCGTGGACTGTTTCTCTGTATCCCATGCCCATAGTTAGTTCGATTTGGCGATTTCACCTAATTTAACTGATTCTTCCAACATAACCGGATTCAAAGTTAATCGATAATCTCATATATTCCTGGAGTGATTTTTAGCTTTTTGCAGACATGGAGAAGGTCCTGGTTCCGTGGACATTTCATTTCTTATATAAAAGGAGATACAATATCAAAAAAATCGTGTTTCTAGCATTTGTATATAGTTCTTGAGTTGCAATATGCACACAGCCATTCGAGAATAATCACATCTGTAACTAGCAAACAGTTTCGAAGTGTTAAATAACAGGACCTCCTCTTCTAACACTTAAATTATTTATACCTAAGTGTTTACTACCTGCCACATGGAAAATGTACGTTTTGACAAAATTTATGTTTTGATGGATGACGAAATTAAATTTGAAACATGTTAAATTGTATCAAGCGAGTTGCTGTTGTGAACTCAAGATCCAAGCAGTGACGGCTTAAGGATGAGCGAGCACATGGGTAACATAACAGCTTTGACTCAACAATCCGAAATCTCATTGCCTATAAGATGTGACAAAAAATACCAAGCAGAACAGCTCGATACGGCTTCCTCCTGCAAGATCTACGACGAACAATCTAACTGAGCTTACAAGTAAAACAATAAAATCATCCAACCACACCTGCAACTCGATACTATACCTATATACAGATTTCAGTCAAGCTTTGGACTCGATCGATCATGTAAAAGTAATTGAAAACTTGTCGAAGTTTGGATTCTCCAATGCATTTGTGAAATGGATTTTATCGCATATTAACGGTAGACAACAAGATCTCGAAATTGGTGCTGTAAGATCTAGACCAATTACTGCACATTCTAGAGTTCAGCAGGGCTCTTATCTGGGACCATAGAATTCCAGCATATTGAATGTTATCCAAAACTCTGATGTGATATAATCAGAAGCAATGAAGATACATCTTGATTTAGACCGAGTTACTAGCTGGTGCGAATCTAATCGATTCATATGAATAACGTAGTTCTATGTAGAACAGATGAAATCCGAGAATTGGCCGGGTTACATTTGCCGACAACTTAACATTCAATATAAGCACATCGACATTATAATCGCCAAAGCCAATTATATGTTGGAATTTACTAAGCGGACAGAAAATGCCTAATCAATCTCTATTGCGCGTCTATGTCAGATTCAAAATTGAAATCGATGTTCCAGTGCGGCCTCCGTATCACCATGAAATTGGTAACAGTCGCAGCGACAACATTTTTAAAACAGTATTTGTTATACATCGCCCGGATAGATGGCTGGAATTATAACAACAATCTCGACTACCACCTTACATTGAAAGATGTCTGAAACATATCAAATTGCATTTCTGAATAACCGAAGAAAACAACTGGATGGTTCAATGATAGGAAACGTGCTACACAAGTCAGAGTAATTAATTCAATTGGACCAACATCGCACAGTGTATGGTGAGAATGAACCTGCCAACCGAATGGCCAAATAGCTTTATCTATCCTCAGAACTAATATCAATTCGATCGATTTTGTCCGATTTGATTTCATGTTAACAGTGTGAAACTAGCACTTCTGCACAAAATCTGTGGATTTGTGAAAAACTTCACACCAACTATGTAGGTCGGCATTTCCATTTCGGGTAAGAATTAACTAAAATTAAATGGATGTTAGCAAATTTATGTAACATGAAATTTTGATTTGAAAATGCATACTCATTCTGCAATTTAGTTGATCTCCACTCCATCTCCAATCTGCTCCAAATTATTTCGATATTTTGGCGAAATAACATTTTATACGAAGCACAGTGTAAAACCAAAAACTTTTAGCGAAACTGACACCACAATTTTGAACACGGCACATAAATATTTTACAAATGATTTGTGATTCACACGTTTTTTTTTCAGTGAACTGTCACATTTAGACTCCGCGACTTATTTGGTACCGATATACAGATTACTGCAGGTGATGTAAGCTTGTCAATTATTAGTTTTAAACAACACGAATTAAGAGCCAAATGTTGTCAAATCAAAATCGTTATCTTCAATATTTTGAAGTTGTCCGTCGTTGCTGCTTGCTTATCAGGATTGTATATGTATACAATGCAGCGTGTCCAAAATTCGATTGATAAGAAATCGAATAGCACATACCAATACATTTACGTAATTGCTTGATACAATCACACTGTTTTCTCGAGTATCCTACTGTTGAATATTTTACCATTTTGCCGAGTTATATAAATTTTTCGTTCGATATCTGGATCGACCTCTTGTCTTGTAGAATACCCAGCCAAGTCGTCATGTGCCTGCAATTTCCAAAAAAATGTATAATTACGCGATCGATTTGATATTTATAGAAACTATTTGCTATATGCTATCCGGTTTCTTATCAATAAATTGTTGAGCACTCGGTAACAGTAAACAAGTATTTGTAATTTCTTATGTATACCTGATAAGCAGCCACGACACAACTTATTGATGATAACGATTTTGCTATAAATGATATTGTTGGACAAAATATATAAACTCGCAGTTAAGTTTTACTCGTGTATAAATCAATTCGTTTGTTAACCCCATATAAAAGTGACAAAGTGAATAAAATCATGAAGTTCAAAATAAATTGTTCGCCACATCTCAAGATGCAGGAAATTACAAAAAAGTTGTTCAACCGTAATTTCCTGTCTGACGTACGATTTTGTGTGGGCGATAAAATCATCTATGCTCATTCCCTTGAGCTCATGAAGCGGAGTGTGGTGTTCGAGCGCCAATTGGAGGAAACATTAGGCGAAAAAAAGTTAATTCCGATCACCGATTGCACGTACGAGAGTTTCCTGGAGTTTGTCCGTTTCATTTACACCGACGAGTGTGACATTAATGATGACAACGGGGTGGAGTTGTTGAAATTGGCAATCAAGTACCAGATAATAATTCTAGAGAATCGGATTATTAATTCATTTAATTCGGAAGAATGGGATTTGAAATTATTTGAATACTGCGTCATGGAAAAATACCAAATACCACGCGGTCGAATTGATCGAAGTTTGTCTGTGTATTTTGGATATTACTTAAGACACAAAACATTTACCACTCTCCATCCGGATGCTGTAAACGAAATTTTACAATTTGATGAAATCAATGAAAGCGTGACCGAAGTCCAAATATTCAATGCATTGGCTGGATGGATGGTTAACTATTGCAAACAGCATGAAATGGCATTATCCCAAGGGCGACAACGATTCGATGACCTCGTTAAGAAAATTCGCTTCACAGTGATGACAAATGATGAGATACGTGAGTGTGTCAAGAAATATCCCGGATTACTAAATGAAAGTGATTGTATGTCAATTGGAAAGCAGGTCTTATTTGGGAGCGAGAATGGAAACGATTTATGGACATCAAAACACAGAACTAACTGGAAATCAATCTACGAGTGTAGACAATTCAATCGTGACGCTGTATTTGAAACTAAATTTTCTGTTTCAAACGAAACGATTTTAAATGGAATTCGGATTGGCATTAATGGCGTGAAAAGGTACGACATCGAAATAGTAATTAGGGCAAAAGATATCAAAACTAACGAGTGTCAGAAAATTGTTTTTAACCAATCTGGTTTTGGCTGCTGGGATGATATACTAATCAATCTTGGTGATTCGATAATTTTGAAACCAAATGTTGAATACACAATCGCTGTTAAATATTTGGAAACAACAGATGGGCATATAACGATCTACTGCAGAAGAGAAAATGTAATGCTCCAATACAATAACCCACACAATTCCATTCAAATCATCAAGGCGGATGACAATATGTTGGAGTTGATATTTAAGGCAACTGGAGAGTAAAGGTTAAAAGGATATCGTTTAGTGTTCAACAATAATGTTTCAAATACAATTTTAGTCAAATAAATTATTTGTGTTGATTTATTTAATTATTGTTATAATAATCCCATCCATCTCTACAGTGATACAACGCATTTATGGTTACAGATAATCGATCATGCATCTTAATCCATTTGAATATAGTTACGATCCTATGAGGACCTTAAATTGGGGTAATATCACTTTGTATTAAATTAATCCACTCATATTTTACCAACATGTTGAGTGGGTGAGTTGATATGAGTATGAGGAGGAACTTTGTATCTCGCGATTCCAAATTCATCAGTCGATTCGTTAAGGTATTCCCACGAAGCGAAATCCTTCTCACTCTAATCTTCCTGTTCGAAATGGAATTTGGGATCTCTGCAAGATTATGAATAACAATTAATTCATTTAAAAAAGTAAAATTTTTTAGCTTAATCCGTAATTTTGGAATTAGAATTTGTAATTCGAAATTTTAATTTTTTTTACCGATAATATTCTGTAATCTACAAATTTAATTTTACTGAATCCATCGAAATGTAGACTTTGGGAAATTCCCTAATTTGCCAATTTTGGTAACTGCATTATATAGATTCGAATTGAATTTTTCAAACATTGAAAAATAGGAAGATTGAGGTGGCAGGTAGCTCCTAAGATCAAGTACCACCGCCAATTGTATTCAATTAGTTCCCACATCATTCAGTTTTCTTAAATTTGGCAATCCACCCGCAAATGTAGCCACCACAAGAAGGTAGCAACCAACACAATGGTACCTCTAATCAAAACTATCGTAAATAGAATTTCTGATATACACAAGAACAATCTAATTATGTACTGTGGCGGTATGTAAGTTCTAATAGCAATTCAGCCAAGAGAATGGCCATATTAGGCTTAAAAAGCATGTTATGGCAATTACCAGTTCTGCAATTAACAATTTTTGTAGCTGTTTTCAGATAACATCAAAATATTGCGCACCATCAGAGTAATATGGTCGACGCTTTAAAAAGACAAATTTGGAGATTTAAGATACGGAACAAACACACAATGTAACACTGAATCTCAAATCAGTAACATGGGAATTCGGGCAGAAATAAATAAGTGCATTGCATGTCATAGAGACTCAGCAGACTAAGCAGGAATTATTGAAGCCAGAGTTCCTAAGGGAAGAGGCACGAAGCCCCTTAAGGGATAAATCGCAGGTTTTGTATGGTTTTTACTAAATCGGCAAATCTGAAAATTGTAAGCGAGTCGCTAACTTACAGTTGACACTTATAACGACCTAAATCGAGACATGTTTCAATTCCAGACCATTAATAACTAAATATAGGAAGATCCGTCAGATATAGTTTTGACAAACTATTTCTTATTATAGGTGATTCGCTTCTTGCCCCTCCAGAAACAGATTTATTGTTTAAAATTGTAACGCTAGGGGAGCACTGGGAATTCGTGCAGAAGATAATTCATCAGTTTTGTTTTATCCTTGAACTTTTTCCCTTCATGACAGCGATCTATGATTCTTAAGTTAGCAAAAACTGAACTCACCTGATTAATTGAGTCATTAGAAGCTTTAAGTGATTCTGCCGAAAGAAAATCAAGTTATTGTTGGCTAGCAACAATTCCAACGAACGAATTCCAATCAACGGAGTTGAAACAGAAAATACCTGTCAATGGCATTTTTTTTACCGTGAACAATTTTTTTTATATTTTAACGCGTTTTAGAAGCTATGGCATCTACACCATCTAGTGCGTCAACTAATAAAACAAGCCCTAAAGCTAGCTTTGTAACTTCATTACAAGCACCAACAAGTGTTTTGCTTGTTTCTATTGTAAAGCCGACCATATAGCGTTTTTAAGTGTAAACTGGTAAGTCAAAGAGAACTTATGTAGTAAGTGTTTGGACAATACTTCAGCTGTGTACTGTACAAGCTCTGGTGATCAGGTCCATGGTGCAGAAACTTCGACGTATCTGAAATCTCGGAGAAAATTGTGTTCAACCTCAGAAAACACAAATCTTATTATCGAGTGCAGTTGTGTAGGTCGAAATTTTCAAATTTTGTTACGGAGTCAACGTGCCAATAATTGGGAGCTTCGCAAATATCAACTTTTGTGCCCATTATACTGGAATTTAAGGAAAAGGTGTTAAGTACACAAATTTGACAATACCCGGTCTAGAGTTTCTGATTATAAAACATGTCTGATTTTTTTGATTTTGCCAAAAATCACTTCGGATGTTATATAATGTCTAATGTCAATTGACTGTTGTGTTTCACCAACGGGCATTATGTTGGCTGGTACGAATTTGTTGATTATTAAGGTTGGTTTTGTCAGACGAATTTGACTAATTGGTCGTTGAGAAAAGTTAGATACCCTCGTGTTCATGCGTCAATTATTGTTGTTCAAACCTAAACCATAAACATATTGAACGTCTCTTTCAGGCTGAAGAATCCTATGAACAATTATTCCATCGAGGAGAAAGCTAACACTATTTAAAGCATGCGTAAGACGAAATTTTAACGGACTCCGACTAAAGATATTATTTTAGTATTGAAAGATTCATTTCAATCTGCTGTTAAGCAATTTTTATGTTTATAGAAAGGAAGTTAGAAAAAATCGCTGAATCGAAATCGCAGAGTTCTACAACCAAGGTGTGAGTTGTTTTCAATGCCTCAGATAAGACAACTATATATAAGATGACCATCCGCAACATAACATGTATATGCAATGCTAATTCGATTCCGCACATTTCTAAGATTTACCGCCATCTTATTCCCGAATCAGACCGATCTCTACTACAGAACGTTGTCTAGTTATTAGTTAGAGACTGTGACTTATGGTATACATGACAAGTGGGCCGATGATGGCTATTCAAAACTTGTCCAGATGACTTTTATGTTGATGGCCTCAGACGCAAGTACCATTCATGAAGCTCCTATATTGTGATAAAAGATTTGATTGAATTATTGCCAAAAGGTGGTTCCGAATTACGGGAATGGGCCAAAAATGTATGGTGGAGCTTCATACTTCATCAGTATCACTGTACTGGCGTGAATTGGAATTTTCTCTATGACGTCCAATTAATAGTATTTCAAGGCTTATATAGTCGGTCTCGATGCGATGTGGGTTCATGCATAGTCACAATAAATGATTCCTCTAAAAAACATTAAATTTCACGATCGCTGCATATCATCGAGTTCAGGTATAGATCCCATCAGATCGTCCAAGTCATTATAAAATAAGTTTTTATCTTGGTTCTGTCTGACTTCAGTGGTAGCGTGTGCTCAAATTATCGACTGGTTGGCTAACTTCATGCGCAAGCGAAGCATACACAATAGGTTACTGAGTGCTTGGAAATCCAAAACATCCTTCTTTATCTGCGACCCAAGAAGAAATGCAGCTCCAAGATTTCCGTGATCATCTCCACTATTGAGCAATGTATAGCACTAGGATACATGGTCTCCACTTTTACCCCTGCGAGTTTCTTGAAGAGCAACGAGTTCCAGCAAATACTCCTTCATGCATGTGCCTTCCAACGCTCCTAATTCCCTAACTGACTGCACGTTCCTTATGTTGATCCCAAATCTCGTATTCGGGTATTAGGGCGGGGGTCTGGTGTTGTTTTGGCGGTATCTATTTCTCCTTTTGTTGACTTTATAAACAGATTGGTTTTTACGGATGTTGCTCATCATCCAACCGTTTAGTCGCCTCCTACGACAAGCAAAAGATACTGTGGTGTTGTGCTTGATAGATCAGGGCGACGATTTCATATATAAATTCAATGAAAGGAACTGAATGTGAAAGCTTCATTTGTACGGGTCACATAACTAATCGTTTTAACCGATTTTTAATATTCTAAGGCAAAAGCTGGTCTTTACAAAACAACGAAACAAAAAAGCTCATATAAAAAAAATTATTAGTTCCTGCAAACACTCTCCAAATGGTTGCGCTGTTATTTCTTGAAATTTTACATGTTAGTTTACACAAAAGCTCTTACCCAGTTCAAAAAGTTAACAAAATTTCATTTTTGATAAAATTTTAAAGTTTTAGAAAAGTCAAATCATACACCAGTTGCATTAACAAAAGCTAAATAAAATTAATACAAAAAATTCCATATTTGGTTAAAATTCTTGATTTGCGAATTTTTCCACGCATTTTTTAAACTTAAATTTTTATTGTGACGCCTAGAGACGCCGTGAAAATTTAGCATTGATCGATAATATTTTGAAACTTCAAGCTAAAGTAATTTGTAAAAGTCAAAAACAACATGGATGACGTCGTGATTCGTGAACGATTTTATAACTGAACCATCCTGAACCGGATATACCTGCAATTGGCGTCGAAAACCAATTACATAATTTGTGGCAGATTCGGGTTTGGCCAACCGATTTATCAGCGAATTATTGGTAAGATGGGTATCCACTTTTTCATAACCATAATAACAAAATAGAATTATACATATGTACATAATTATAGAAATTTCAATTCTATTTTATATCATGGTTTTAGGAATGGAATCAGAATTAAGTGAATTATTTCCGTCTCCATTGTTGGGCCCAAGAGTAAAATTCCGATTTCACTTAAATTTATGGAGAAAAGATGTAAGTATTACTTTAGCCATGTTTAGGTAAAAAATATAATTTTATTTCGTTTGTAGTTCAGTACAGTTTCCGTTTCAAATTCATATAGAGAGTGCGAATTGAAGCCAGTTCCATCACCCGAACTGGAACACATTGCTTCAACTTTATCGGCTGTTAAAGAAGATAACAACTAGTTTACTAATGCGAGCTTCTGTCATTATTAAATAGATTCGATATAGGTCTTGAAGTTTTAAAATTCTATGAAGAACATAAAATTCTGGATGAGGGGAACAAAGATATACTAACGTCGCTCATATTGGAAATTTTCACTAATACAACGTTAATAACCACACGAGATTTAGTGATTGCAACCAATGTAATTCTGTCTCTCTTTCCAAACGAATGCAAAGTAAGGCAACATTTTTATTTATGTTTTTTAATTGTAACACTTTTCGCTAAAATTGGATTGGCGTTGATTGTTAAAATAAACCTTTCACGGTTCCAAAAACTCGTTCCAAGAAGTTTTTTAAAGATATTTAAGACCAACCTAGACCAACTGTAAAAACAAAATGGACCTAAGTAGCTGCTATAGGACAACATGATATTAAAAGAGGAGAAGGCCCAAATGTATTAAAAAAGTGGCCAGTTCTTAAACCCAGCCTTGAACATACATTGGTAAATTATTTTTAGTTCAGTATATAAAATTTGAACATTTTTAATAAAATTTCTCATGGTTTTTTAGGTTGACATTGATTATAACAGTAGTTCGTCTCAACTTTTTTTGCTGTGGCCGTCATTTGTGCCAAAAATTGTAACATATTTCCAAAAACACATTAAGGATAAAAAGTAAGTATTTTATTGTTTTTATCTTTTTAATCATTTATTATTAAAGATTACTAATTGTTTTATGTTTGCCGGATACACTATTCCTGCTTATTCATTCCATATTAAAGCCACCTACAGTTGGAACAAGCAAAATATGGCAAAAAGAGTAAATGGAAACCATGAATAATAGATTCTCAAGACTTCAGCACATACTATTGTATTTCGCCCAGTAACTATCTATACATGACACAAGTTGAAGAATTGAAACTTAAGTATTTGGGAAAAGGTGTAACGTGATTATTGTGATCGGTGAGCAGAGAGTAAAGTTGCAATACTTTTATGTATACCATGACGGTATATTATATAAATTAAATTCTTTTTACAATGTTTGGATTTTAAAAGTGAAATAAGTATTTAAATGTCTATCACATTTTTTTAAATATAATAAGTTTTAGTTTTAATATTTTCAACATCGTTTCGCTTTATACAATATCTCGGTCTTAAACATCTGTAATTGGAATAGAAAAACAATTGATTTAAAATGAAATGTTTTTTGTGCCCTAAAGAGTCTGTGATCTATTACATATAAAATCCTCACATATTATAAAAAATATTGAATCTTTTTTATTTATAGAAGAAGGATGCCTTCAGCAATTTCCAAATTTATATTCCTATAAACGGCATATTACAAGGGTTCATGATCTTAAAGTGCATCAAAGTTTAAAACGCCCCGGAACTTTCAATACAATACTTATTGAAGATACAATATGTAAAAATAATTCGAATATACAATATGGAAGAAATGTAAATAGTAATTTAGTAATTAAGGAAAATCTAACTTATGATAAAAATAATCTACCTAAGACACCTAAAGAAAATTCTCAATTACCCAGTTCTCTGAACAATTTCATAGCACTTTCTTTTGCATTATCTTTGCATAACAATAACAATTTTAATAGGAAAAACGTTTCTGACATTATAGAGCAAGTAGAATCTGAAATAACGAATCCTCTCATTGAAACAATATCAAAACAACTTTCAGCTTAAGCATCCATTTCAGTGTATTAAAACAGAATACAAACTACTTCAAGAATTGGAGTCTAGGACATTTTTCAAAAGACCTTCGTATTATACTATTAATGAAGAAGTCTGTGAAATTATTATTCTTAATACCCTTACATTAGATAATAATAAAGTAACTGGTGTGATCCGGCCGTCCTCGTTCAAAATTGATGTCGATATTTAAATACGAAAAAATGCGTCTAAAATAAAATTTGAAATAGTGTAAATCTCCGCTATCGAAAATTACAAAATATTCCATGAAAAAATTGGTTTTTTGCCAATTATGACATCTAATTAAAAAGGGGTGAACTAAAAAATACACGATATTTAGTTGAATCCTAAACCATTTTTACATCGAAGACACATTTTTTTCAATAAATTGATTTATCCTTATCAATATATAATATTTTTCAATTAAATTTTAAAAACGTGTGTTAATCGCTAGATAATATCTTCCTGAACGTACCCATATATAAAACTTTTACAGATTAGTGGAAAAATATTGATAAATTTGTTTTGTGAGTGAATGGTTTTTGTCAAAAATTCATCAATTTTGAGACGCAATTACGAGAAAACTATAGAGAATTTAAAAAAAAACGTGTGTAACTCGCTTGCAAATATATTTAACTTTGCTATAAAAAAAAATTAAGTCAATGCCTATGTTTATGTGGCCATAAAACGATTTGTAAGATACACATGTTTGCGCAAATTGAGTAAAGTAGAGCATTAATGCATAACTAAACATAATCATTTACATTGAAAATTAATTAAATGGCATAGCAAATTAAGTTGAATTATATTATTTAAGTTTAAAATTATATAAATAATAATAAAATGTTAAAGTTTATGTTCCATATTTGCAACAGTTACGACTAGAAAAATAATAGGACACTCTTTTTAAAGCAGCAATTATATGTACTATTAATTTAAAAGGTGCCGGACTCAAAGTGAACATGCACTTTTAAATTAATAGTACATACAATTACTGTTTTAATAAGATTGTCCTATTATTCCATATTACTTTTTAATGTGATTCGCCACATTAAATTAATAGTTTTCACTTTATTATAATAGTCCATACCATTCACTTTTAAAATAATAATAATAGGATTGTACTGCGGCGGTGGTGCAGTGAACAGAGGCATTGCTTTTGAATTTGTGGACTAGAGGTCAATTCTCGTCAGCGTCAATACTTTTTTTATTTAATATTTTCGGCAAGTATAAAAGCCATCTCTTGTGTATAACCGTAATGAAAATGTAAGAGCCATCTCTTGTGTATGACCGTAATGAATTGTCCATTCAAACATAAAAGATTGCCGTGTTGTTGTGGCGAAATCATCTGACAATCCGCCAAATTCCACTAACAATGGTATTGATTATCAGACATCTGGAGTTCAATTCCTGTTTTTGGGTATCCATCTAAAGGAGAAACGTCTTTTGGTTGGTGTAGTGTATAACCCTAAACCCTCGATATATAGTCATCGTGCAAATCTTGAAGCAGTGCTTGGAAATATTTCTACTCAATACGATGATTGTGTATTGTTGGGAGACTTTAACACAAACATTTAACAACCTAATAATGCTTGTCTTAACTTTCGTAATTTTTTGACCGAATTCGGTTTATGCTACTATGAAAGCGTAGCTCCGACACATTTTTCTTCTGGGCATTTCGAATCGCAGCTATCACGTATTGACCTTGTTATTACTAATCGGATCGAAGGGGTTATGAATTTCTCTCAAATTGATTTACCTGGGGTTTCCAAACATGACTTAATTTTTTTTTCCTATGATATACCTATGTGTGAGAGTCAAAAACATTCCTATTTTATCAGAGATTATCGGAATTTGGATGTTGATACCATATGTGCAGATATTGTCAGTTCTCCATGGGACCAATTCTATAATTCCACCACCTCGGATGATATTCTCCGAATACTTAATACAGCTATTCTAAAGGCGTTAGAGAAATTTATTCCTGTTCTAGAAATTACACCTAGAACCAAAAGTAATTTATGGTTTAATGACGTCATTAGAATAGCTATTAAAAATAGGGACCTGGCATATAGACTATGGAAACATTCCCACAGTTCTGTAAGATGGAAATCATTCACCCAACTTCGCAACAATGTTAATTGTCTGATCAAGAATGCTAAGAGGGATTATTTTAATCATTATATTACATCCGACCTATCGACCAAAGTACTATGGAAACGTTTGAAACAGAATGGGATATCTACTCCGGATAGTGTAGATATTCCGTTTGACTTGAACTCGATTAATTCTACATTTTCAGGGTCTGCTTCTCTGAATGTCCTTCAACATAGTGATAATAATATGCAAGGTCATCGTTCTCACACCAGTTCATCTTTCTCGTTTAGGAATGTTTCAATTGATGAAGTTGTTTCTGTGATCGAGAGTATAAAATCAAATTCCGTTGGAGATGACCAAATACCAATCAAGTTTATTCAGCTAATTTTACCTGCGATTGCTCCTTTCATCATGTATTTATTTAATCACATACTCACAACATCTGTATTTTCCTCGGACTGGAAGATTGCTCGAGTAATCCCAATACCCAAAACGACCTATGTAAGAACTATGAATGATTTGAGACCCATAAGTATTCTTCCTGGGTTATCTAAAGCCTTTGAAAGAATTGCTCAAAATCAAATTAACGAACATCTAGCTTTTAATAATTTACTGTCACCAATGCAATCAGGCTTTAGGAAAAATCATGGAACCGATACAGCTTTATTACTCATTACCAACGATTTGATTTCTATGTTGGACGAAAAAAAAATTGCTATCCTGACTCTCTTGGATTTCACTAAAGCATTTGACTCAGTCAATCGAGAAATTTTAGCTGGAAAGCTTAGTGAGAAATTCGGCTTCACCTCATCTGCAGTGGTACTTATATCGTCCTATCTTTCTGATCGTCTTCAATATGTAGAAGCTAATGGGAAGAACTCTAATTTTGCTCCCAATTTCGTCGGGGTTCCACAGGGTTCTATTTTAGGACCCTTGTTGTTCTCTTTGTTTATCAACGATTTACCTGACGTGGTACGTTACTGTAAATGCCATATGTTTGCTGATGACGTCCAGCTATATCTTGGGAGAAAATCATTTGCCAAAGAGGAAATGGTTAGTCACTTGAACTTTGATCTCCAAAATATTGTGCAATGGGCTAAAAACAATCAACTCCTACTCAATCCTTCCAAATCCAAATGTGTTATCTTTGCACAGCATGATATAGAGTATCATAGGAATAATATTGGTCCCATTAAATTGCTGGGAGAAAACATTGAGGTTTGTCGGAACGCAACTAATTTGGGTCTAACTATGGATAGTGGTCTTACATGGAACAATCATACTAACAACATCTGTGGTAGGATCTATGGTGGTTTACGTTCCCTGAGGAATTCCGCAATAGTCTTGAGCCAGCCGGTCAAGATAATGCTAGTTAAGACGCTGCTTATGCCGCATATTATCTATTGTTCACCGGTCATGGGACTTCTACACTGAAAAAAAAATGCAATGTTTTATTTACAAAAATGACATGTAAAGTCAAAAACGTAAATTTTACCCTTATTTTTATTATAACAGCATATGCAATGCGTATTTTTCTTATGTAAAATTGACTATTGCCATGCTAATGTATCAAAAATTGACATGTAAAATATAGCTTGTAATATCTACTTAACTGCCTTGTAAAGTTTTTATATGCATTGTAAAATATTACATTTGCTAGGGAAAATACAACTACAACAATGCTCATTTTACATAGCAAATAAGTCAATTTTTTCCAATACCGATGCTAAATTTAAAGTGCAGACAAGTAAAATATGCATAAAATAAATTTTGAAATATCCTTGTTAAAATGTTACATTATGCTAGGAAAAATTCACCTAACTCAAGCTCAGTTTACTTAGCAATTATGTAATATTATCACCACAAACAAAACTTCACTAGAATAATGCTCATTTTACAAAGCTATTAAGTAAATTTTATTCTATTCGAATGTTAATTTTTATTACCAGTAAGTAAAACTTACATATTATTAAAATATCATTGCAATGTAATATCGGTTATAATGCGTTTTATTTTTATCGTGAAACAGTACTAAAGTGAACATGTTAGTGAGTGCCGGTGAAATACGAGTATTATGGATACAATAAAAATTGAATATTTAGTTAAACAGTTTCTTTTAAATATAGAAGTTCATACCCCAGAGCTATTTGATTCAATCAAAGGTAAGTTAGTATAATCATTATTTATTAATTTTGTTCTTATTTATGTGTAAATGGGTGTATGTGTTATAACAAAGTTATTGTCTTCTTTTACAACGTTGAATTTTAATTAAATTTAACCGCTTATTACCTGGCGAATGGTTAGCTTTTTGGTGTAAATTGTATTTGTTTGCCTATTTGCGATCTGATCATAATTAGTTTTGTATATGGAAGTAATTATATAGCTGATGTATAAATAATAATCTAATTTTTATATTTTTAAAATATGTACTTAGAATTGTGTGTATGCAATTTATTTTTCGTATACCGTTGTGAAAGAGCACATGTTTTTTTCATTTATGTATGTATACATACAACTATTAAAACTTAAGATTTTTTAAATTTTTTGTTTTAGATAAAGTGGCCTTATATATGTTTATATTAAACATGACACAAAACCAAATTAATAAACTATTTCAGGAGAAACAGTTGAATCATCAAATACTATTCGAGCACTTTGTGTACAAACTTCAACGGGAACATCAAATAACAGTGAGCAATATTTTTCAATATTGGTAAATATTTTAAATTAACATAACTTTATCATTATATTATATTCTAGGATTCGATATCTGAAACGAGCACTACGGATACATTGTCTATTTCTGATAGTTTAAGTGAATTGTTTGACAATTTAGATTTTATCGATAATGCATCAAGTATATATTTATCAGAATTTCAAAATATTTTAACTAACACTCATGAAGTGCCTCATAACAATAATATTAATATTCCAATTGAGGAGCCCAGCCAATCAACAATATCGAAAAATTTAGATAAATCCAATAATTTAGGTCAGGAACATGAAGATAAATCTACAGATTTATTGGAATCATGAGAATGGAGCTTCTACGCTCAAAATTTGAAAGTAAATATGTTTTTAGTTTTTTACTTTTTGGTATATGTACATACTTAGTTTTTATTCACAGGGATTGATTTAGTCAATCACCGATTTAAATATATACGATGTGAGCATCTCGACAGATTATTTGAACCAGCCGAATTAGGAATTCGAATTGAATTTGAAGACAAGTTATTTTCGTGGTCTAAAACCTATGATTATTTTCAAGAACCGCATTGGTGTTTAATGCATCATCGTAATTTAACCACATCTAACTGCAGTTCTCCAGATCTCACTCGTACAATTGCAATTTTTCCTAACTTTTATCCTATCTCTGACAACATTGGAGATCAGGAGATATATATGGTAATTTCTCTTTTATTCTATTGAAACCTATTTGTTATTGTTACCCTAACTTTTGTAATATTTTTCTTGTATAGACAGTAAACCAAATACTTCAACAAACAGAAAGCGGCCAAATAAATTTATTGAAAATAGTCACAGAGAAAATAGTTGCACCCTTATTGTGGATCATTTTTTAAACATAATACCGAAAACAAACCAAATTCAAAAAATTGCTGACGAAATACTTCAATGTTTACCAGGAGTAAATATGGTACGTTTTATAAGTCTGCAATTCAACACTCAAAATTTCACATATAATTAACTATTTTTCATTTTTATTTTCAGAGCACTTATTTTATTAAAAGAGGACATATGCCGCCAATTGATAAACTGTACAATAAGTTTACTTACAGAATCAGAAAACTAAAAAAAATGTATAAACCTGTTGACAGTTGCAGTTCATCAAAGGAAATGAGAGCCACCGAGTTAAAGCGAACAGGTAGCATGTCAATTATTTGCTTAAATTTGCGTAAATTATAATTAATGAAATTTTTATTACATTGTAGGTGGCCATATTCCCGACCAGTCGGATTATAATTTAATTAAAACTGAACTTCGCAATATGAGAAGCCCGCGAGATCAAGTTTTCCAAAAATGGCGAGTAAGCTCCAAAAATAGAGTAAATGAGATTTTGGAGAAACAGGACTCCTCACTTTTTAAAACATTTGAGGAATGGCCGCTTTATAAACGTTTGGGGCAAAATTTGTATGATTTTAAGACCTATAATTTGTCCTATTAAACTTATTGATATTTTTTTTGCAGATAAGTATCGACTACTTAGCAATGTACCCAAGCCAACCAACAATATATTCAAAATAAAATTTGAAGCTGTTCAATTCATTATATTTGTGGATGAGTTTAAATTTATATGCGGGAGCTTTTTAGAGGCACTCGACTGAAGTTTTAATTTGCATCAACTTTTTATGCTGGAGTATCCAGAACCTTGCTACAATATATGGATATTTAAGAAATATATTTTTACAATACTAAGAAGGTATACTACAAAATAATACCATCTGTTATGTCCCTAATTTCTGATTTGGAAAATCGGCCATAGTAAAATATAACTTTGGTATTCAAATTTTACACTAAAATTTTTAAAATTTTTATTTTCTTTATTTTCTTCCACATAATTAAATTTAATATACCAATTAATTGAATTTTGTACTTTTATAATTTTTATTTTTATTTATTTAATTTAGATTTTTTAGTTTAATTTATATTTATATAAATACATATGTATATATATATATATATATATATATATATATATATATATATATATATATTATATATATATATATATATATATATATATATATATATGTATGTATATATATATATATATATATATATATATATATATATATATAATAAATTTATATATATATATATATATATATATATATATATATATATATATATATATATATCTATAGATATATAAAAAGAAACATACATGTAATATGTATACAAATATTATAAAAAAATTAATAGTTTTTATAAAATATTAAAAGAATTGCGATATTGTTAATAAATTTAATTAAAGTATGATATAATACTTTTATATATAAGTGAACTATGTACCTACCTATGTCTATTTCTTGAAATTTTAAATTAATTTGTCAATAAATAATGAAATGTTCTAAAAAAATAATTTTATCTGTTATTTATTATAATTTTATTTTCAAAAATTTCATGTTAATATATATATATATATATATATATATATATATATATATATATATATATATATATATATATATATACTTAAATATATATATATATATATATATATATATATATATATATATATATATATATATATATATATATATATATATATATAATTTTTTAGTTTTACATGGTATTATACGTCAATTTCACATTTCTGCTAAGTTGCCTTAATGTCAGCGGTATGTTAATTTAACAAATCAGCAATGCTATTTTTGCAATAACTAAAACTGGAGTTACGTTAACTGGACAATATTGCTATATTAATTTAGAATTTCTGTTTACTATTTTTACATAGACCGAGGTAAAGTATTTACTAATTGCCTTCATACATTTACTTAAATTTTAGTTAATTTTACTTTTCACTTATGTAAACTTATCAAATATTTTTTAAGCCATGTTTATGCAGATATAACATTGCAACTAGTTAAATTTACAATATCATTTTTTGTTTATTTACATAGCGCTAGGTAGGCTGAGTTTGAACTTATTTTTTTGTAAAGTTTACATGTGTTTTTTGTTAATAACAGCATATTATTTCTTTCAGTGTACACGATAATGTCTTCAAAAAGATTCAGAAAAGTTTTTATGCCGCACTTCGGTTTATATACAATGTGCCTAGGATAACTCATATGACTGAATATGCTATACGTTTTTTGGGTTGTACGTTGAAAATTTTCTTGAAATATAGGATTTGTCTTTTAATGCATAAGATCATTTCGTCGCGTCAGCCTGATTACCTGTTCGACAACTTACGTTTTGGTAACAGCGATCGTTTAGGCCGATTATTATTACCTCGGAATCATAGCCGGGTCAAAAATGATTTATTTTTTGTGTATGGTGTATCTGTATACAACGAAATTCCAGTTGGTATTAGGTCAATAGCTTCACTCGCTGCATTTAAAAAAACATTATTTGAATTTCTATGTAATGGTTAATAATTAATCTACTATTCTGAATTATTGTGAGATTTTTAAGATAATGATGTAATTTCCTTCCCTTATTATCTAAGTGTACCATCTTATTTAATTATAAGTTGTGTAATTTACTGTAATTTAATTTATTATTATTATTTAATACTTTAACCATAATTTTCATTGTGTGCATCACTCAAATATTAATGTATTTTAAATCGTAAATATGTGCGATTTATAAGGCTAGGCCTTATGTATGTATTGTTTTTTGGAATAAATAAATAAATAAATAAAAATCACTTATTGGCCACTGACCATACAAATTTTAAGTTTAAGTCGGCACCCGAATAACGTCAAACCTAAAAATGTCAGTATAGTCCCAATATACAGACAGAACGTATAAAAGAGGGGTATAGGGCTTAACAGTTGTACGGTGGTGGTATAGTAAGCAGAGTAATTAGAGTAGGGAACCTGACTTCAAGCCTCTGTTAAAATTTTCAATTTTTTCATTCAAGTGTCAAGTTTCAAAAATAATTAGCAACAATGAAAGTGTACGGCTGTGGTCTAGTAAACTAAGCGGAGTCATGGACAATCGTTTAGTGCTGAGTTCGAGCCTCGGTATAGTCGTTTTTTTATTTAAATTTAATGGTAAATCGTTCACCTTCGTTGAATTCTTCTCGCCTGTTACATCAAAACAAAAAATATTGTTTTTTTTTTAAATTCTCTATAAATTCAAAATTTCTGGTTGCTATGTAACAGGCGAGAAGATTTCAATGAAGGTAACACATTTGTTAATAAATTTACAAAAAAAGTTAATCCTAGCGATAATCGAACTATTGTCCGCGAAACCAAAGACAATGACTCTACTTACTTCACCACCGCAATACAATTTTTGTACCGCTACACTCATCTTTAATATTCGCCACTTGAATAGAGAAAACTGAAAATTTTACAGCTGAACAGAACCAATTTAAAAGAAGAAATTAAATTAAAAAATCTTCGCCCTACCCGAGGCTTGAACTTAGGTTTCCGGATCCAAAGCCAATGACTCAACTTACTAGACCACCGCCCGATCTTTTATACTTCATCTTTTATACTTGCCATTTGTATAGGAATTTTATTTTCACATTTTTTACGTACAGACCTAGTTGGAATAAACTTTCACGGTTCCACCATGTGCAAAAAGCTTTGCTGGGCAATTTATAACATTATTGAACTCTTTCATAATATTTGGGCCACCACAGATTTTCAAAAGCTTCATAAATACATGCAGCAACTCTTTAACTGTGTTGAAAATTTTCATGATAGCGTTCTCTGGGGACGTATTTTGTCTGAACCCGAACTGTTTAGCACTATATGGAAGACTGCTCTGAAACATGTTCATCAACTTGTCAGTAATTAATTACTTGTTTCAAGCCTTTGAAAAAATTTGTTTATTCAGGCTATTCCTAAAACTAGTGATATTCGTCCTATTTTACGGGCCGAGAATTTTTTATCCCTTTGACCTCGATGTTGTTTAGGCTTGGCACTTTACCGGAATACCGGCTGACTGGACCATGGGAATTAATGATAACGTGGTTTGTTTATTACTAAAGTGGCTCATGTTTCCGGTGTGACTGGTACTGTATTGTTTGTCCACCATCGCTTACGAGTACCCTCGACCCCAATTCCAAGCCATTAACAGATTTTCATATAAAGTTATCCGATACACATCAAACAAGTAATTTCTCGTAACAAATATTAATGCATTCTATTGACATTTTTATTCACTGTAAATTATTTGTGTATTAAACTTCGCTGAAACTGTTTATATAGTATAAATAGAGATAGCACTAAGCACAAATAAAATGCTGAATATCTAAAACTCAAACCGTAAAACTATATGATGCTGACAAAATATCGATAGATGGAGGCTAAATAATAAAAATTATTATTTAAGTAATTAAAGATTAAAACTAGTATTTTGCTGTATTTAGACATGGTTCACGATGCAAATATTTCACTTATATCGTCTTGCATGATGAATTAGCATTTATAGCATTTACTACAAGAATTAGTAGCATATTTTAATATTCACTTTTCTGAGAACAGAACTACCTATACATACTTAATTTTAATTAGTTTATGTTTTAAAACGTTAGATGGTTGACTGTTGCGTCCAGCCGGAGCGCAAACCAAATAAGGCGAGAAAATATGTTTCATTGCGTACTACTAGATGTCAGGCAATTCGGTTTGTATGCAAAATGCAACCGATTTTGATTGAATTAATTAAGCCAAAACTATTTTTTTTTATTTATGAAGATTTATTTATAATTATTAATTTTAAATGAATCACAGTTCCTGGTTTATGACTACACATACTAATTACAAATGCAAATACGCATTTAGCCCACAGAGTTTGTTTAGAAATTAGTTTTTAGTGTTGTATAGGTAAACATATACTATTATTTTACGTCATATCCTGCACATACAACTTCTCTTATTTTAACTAGCTACGAAATTTATTAACAACACAAAAAAAATGAAATTATCTATTATTTTAGAAAGCTTTCAACGATGACTTTCCCCTACAACAGGTTTACTTTCTCCATATCGTTGTGTAGCGGTTGCACCTAGCCCCCGAAACGTTTCTCAATTTCTTTGGCAACCGCCAATGCGTGGTGATCATGTCCAGGATTGGCCACGGCCTATAAATTGAAATAATTTTTACTAATAAATAGTTTTTAACGGATTACTGATTAAACTCTGTAGGTACCTGTATCCCGATTGGCATTTTATGCTTGTCCAATCCAATCATAAAATTCGTAACCGGTAGCCCGAGCGTATTGAACACCATCATATACGATGCGTCTACAATTTTATGTTATATTTGATAATGAAAGCAAATCTTTAAAATGCTGCTAAAGGCTCTTCCGAATTTCAACCCACTTTTGATGGTGTGATTCCGGCAAATTAATGATACCCTGTAGCTTCGCAAAAATCACCGAATTAAATGTACTGTCCAACATGCAGCAAAAGTATTTCAGTAGTTCGGTGCGTGGATTTTTCTTTTCCTCGCCGTTATCGGTCTGATAGTAATTCGTTTCGATTCCTTCCTTGGATTGTATAAGGCCTCGTTTATAATTATCTGTTCTTGAAAGCTTAACTTTCGCAGATTTCCCAAGGGACCAAGAAATGTTTTGCTGCCCTAAAACGATCTACAATTTCATAGCTAATTTTAAAAGGTCCAATGTTTAGTTTGATTCTAGCTCCAACTGACTGAGCTTTTATGTGACCCATACAAATGAAGCATTCACATTCAGTTCCTATCATTGAATTTATATATGAAATCGTCGCCCTGATCTGTTTCAAGAGATTCTTAGTCAGGATATGCATTCAGTTTCTCTTGATCCCTGTGCCAAGCTTCATGTCGAAATGTTGGAACCCATTCAGGGTTCTCTTTCAATAATTTAATTTAGGTAGTGGCTAAGGCCTCTTTCACCTTCTCCAGTTGACGGGTGTGACGGGCGTCAAGATGTTATTTTTGGGAATCGTTTATATAACCCGTTCATGGAATAAACAAATGGACCACTTTAACAATAAACAATCAACGTTATCAACCAAGCCCAATGTCGAGTCAGCCCTTAAAGTGCCAGGCCTAAACAACAGCGAGGTCAAAGTGATAAGGAATGCGTGACCCGTATAATACGGATTGGAAACTATACCATAGTAATTGATTACTGACAAGTTGATGAACAGTTCGAGGTCAGAGAAAATAGATTCCCAGAAAACGCTAAGGTCAAAATTGTCTTGCTGGATGTATTTAAGAAGCTTTTGATATTCTGTGGTGGCTCAAGTATCCAGAAAGAGTTCAAGAATATTATGAATTACCCGCGGCAAATCTTTTTCTATATCGTGTAACCGTAAAATTTTGTTCCAACTAGGTTGGTACGTGAAAAACATAAAAATAGAATTCCTATACAAATGGCAAGTATAAAAGAAGGGTACATCAGTACACTTGGTATGCAGCGGTGGTCTATAGTACGTAGAGTTATTGGCTTTGGATTCGGAGACCTTGGCTACGGCGAGCATTTTTTAATTTAGTTCTTCCTTTAAATTTATTTTACTCTTTAACAGAAAAATTTTCAATTTTCTCTATTCAAGTAGCAACTACAAAAGATGGGTGTTGCAGTACCAAGATTGTGATTTCCGTTGGATAAGTAAGTAGAGTCATCGCCTTTCGTTTCGTGGACCAGAGTTCGGTTCTCGCGAGGCTCATACTTTTTTTATTATAATTTATTTAAAACGCATCGGTCACCTTCTTTGAATTCTTCTCCCCTGTTACATCGCAACAAAAAAAATATTGAATTTAATGAAAATGTTCATAAAAAGAAAAATTTTTTTGTTGCGATGTAACAATGTTGTATGATCAAGCCATAGAAATGATTTTCAGAAAGCCAATATTTTTTACTTAATTTTCGGGCTAGAATATTATATATAATAGTTTTTAAGCTAATTGCATACAAGGTATTATTTTAATTTTTAAAATAAATTGGTATTAACTATTAACGTAAATTTTTCAAAATAATAATGAGTAAATCAACACGGAAAAATTGTTATACTATTGTTGGTAATTCGATAAACTTTATCCACAGAGATTGCCCCCAAGGTTGGCAACTGACACGTGATTGCTATACCTATTGGAAATTTAATTTAATTTACTCCATGCCTATATCAGGTGGAACTAAAAGTTTATGAATTATTAGTAGTAGTCAGTTTACAAAAATTTGTAAATAAGATGATACGCATATATGTAGGTATGTACGTACATTTTTAAGTTTATATCGCATATTACATTTTTATAAACCTTTCGTTAATGCCACGTTCTAGATCTACTATTACAGAAGTGTCAATAAAGGCTATAACTACTTCTATTATTTAACGACCAAAGAACTATCTTCACAACAAGAAAGTATACATTAATTAATTATATGTTTGAAATGTTGGATACAAGAATACGCCTTTTGTGCCAAGCAAATCTTTAAAATACTGCTTAAGGCTCTTCCGACTCGAAACATATTTTTGATGGTGTGGTTCCGGCAAATTAATGATACCCTGTACCTTCGCAAAAATCACCAAATTAAATGTACTGTCCAACATGCATCAAAAGTATTTCAGTAGTTCGGTGCGTGGATTTTTCTTTTCCTCGCCGTTATCGGTTTGATAGTAATTCGTTTCGATTTTTTCGATTTTGAGCATGGCACACATTGAAATGTCGCGCGCCCATTTGAGTTGCTCATTACGAATACCTTTACGCATTTTTGAGCTAAGCGAACGAACCATTCCGCTCGGTCCATCGTTTTCCATGAAATAGAATTTAATATCGTTTATGCTGATCTCCTTGTCCAGTTGAACCACTGAACTTTCTGGATCTTTCATGCACTTTAATAGGAGTGGCAGATTGACTGCGTATCGTGTCATCGGTGTGATCATGAAAACCTCACCCCAATTCGATATTGAACTGCCAAGAACATGACCGTCCGGACTAACTATACATACGAGGTTCCAGTCAATGAGGCTTGATGCGATTTTCTAGGCGGGCCACTATATTGACCACTGATCATTCAAATTTTAAGTTTAGGTCAAGCAGTGGTAAAGGAAGTAGAGTAATGGTCGTTTGATTAGTGCACGCGAGTTCAAGTGGCATTCGGGCTAAAGTTGTTAGAATTAGAGACTGTTCAACTAGTGAATTTGTTTTCCTTTGAAAGCTGAACAGTATTCCTATTTTGTACACGTCTACAGGTCCGTCTTTTAACTGGCCATTCCAACAGAGGGTCATAGATGTTTTCAATTTAATCCCCGATCGTAATCGAGAGATGAAAAATCATTTTTTTCTGTTGGAATTCGAATCCAGTACCTCCCGATTCAAACGTAGCAGCTTTAGCCACTGCGATATTTGCTCGGTAAAAAATTACAATCGAAATTTCAATCTTGTCTTTTCGGCTGCGAATGGTTCTATCCACACATATGACACAAAAATGTTTAAAGTGAGCTGCTGTGAATAGTCCGATCATTGTCGCGCTCACCTGACAACGAAATGTCAGTTTATGCAACAGTCGAGACTCACTTCGGCTACAACTAAATCTCACAAGCGGAAAAAGCAGACTCGGAACTTCAGAATTTATTTTCTGGTTCCACACGCCACATTAGATCATCAATGCAACTAGAGCCTTATAAACCACCTGGCCTAGAAATTGTCTGCGAAACATCGACTGGCGTAAATCGCGTACATCGCTGAGAGCAACCTCTTGGACATGCTACACGATATCTAGCATCCTGGTGTCCGCGCAACTCATAAATTGATTAATTCTCACTACTTCTAGCCGAGTATAAACAAACACATAGCCCATTGGGCGCAATCATTTTTGTCTTGCCGAAAATGAAAACCCCAACGGCACACCAGTTCGAAATTAGTATCGTCGGATCACTTCCTCGAAAGCTTGCACCGACAGCTTAAAGCTGTTCTCAAGGCCCGACACTACACGTTCAACTGGGTATCCAAGCATCGGTTAAAGAAGATCTGAAGTGCTCACCAGCTGAAAAGGTTAACTGTCAAACAATCAAGCTACCCGATGAGTACTTCATCAAAAATCCTTTACCGTCTCCAACCAAAACCGGCACAGTCATCGACCAAATACGCACCACCATGCAAAAGCTGAACCCAACGACAACAAGACCAACGAAACAAAACAACATATTCGTTCCAAAATCGCACAACCATTGCGATTACGTCGTTGTCAGTGTTGATAAGGTTTGTACTGGAACCTTGTAATCTCCATACGATGGCCCATATAAAGAGATACACCGCTTACGCAAGCAATTCATTGTCCGCTTACCCAAGCAATCAAAGACAAGCATCACTCAAGCTCCATTGACAGATTGAAACCGGTATACATTATTCTCAACGGCTGATCAAATATATCAGCCAACAAACGATATATAAAACTGTCCGGTTCAACGTATAACGCCTCAAAACCTATTTGGTTTCTCGTTTGGAGAGGGGATACTTCAACACTAACAATGAATCAACAATCAACCAAAACTGTCTTTCAATAAATTTCAACCCATTAAGTAGACCTAAACTCCAAACAATAGGCAAGTTCTAAATTCCAAAACTCACTCAATCATCACGGAAACAGTAGCAGATCCAATAAAGCAATACCAGTCAAAATGACAACAACATCCCAATGCATTGGTCAGAAAATTGCGAGGATGGCCCAGATTTCGGCGCTATAAAAAAGTATCTTTAATAAATATTCGGCAAAAACCAAAATCTTCAAGAATGACGGGATTTAGAGGATTTACATAACTAACCATGATTGGTTCTTGAATGCATCTAAAGGAATGTTATCATTTTAAAGAAGGTTGAATAATTACAAACAAACAAGATTCGATTTACTAAAATTGTATTTGAAAATAATTTGAACAATAAACGATATCCATATAACCTTTACTCGCCAATTACTTTAACTACCAATTCAAACATATTGTCCCCCGCCTTGATGATTTGAATGGTATTGTCCGGGTCATTGTATTTGAGCATTACATTTTTTTGTCTGCAGTACACCTCTATGTGTTCAAATCTTGTCTCCAAATATTTAACAGCGATCGTGTATTCAACATTTGGTTTCAAAATTATTGAATCACCAAGATTGATTATTATATCACACCAGCAGCAAAAACCAGATTGGTTAAAAACAATTTTCTGACACTCGTTAGTTTTGATATCTTTTGCCGTAATTTCTATTTCGATGTCGTTTGCCTTCTGGTTTTCCTTGCCAATCCGAATTCCATTTAAAATCGTTTCGTTTGAAACAGAAAATTTAGTTTCAAATATAGCGTCACGATTGAATTTTCTCAACTCGTATTTTGGCTCGTAGTTAGTTCTGCGTTTTGATGTCCATAAATCGTTTCCATTCTCGCTGCCAAAAAAGAACTGCTTCCCAATTGACATACAATCACTTTCATTTAATAATCCGGGATATTTCTTGACACACTCACGTATCTCATCAGATGTCATCACTGGGAAGCGAATTTTCTTAACGAGATCATCGAATCGTATAATGACATTCTATGTGGTTTGCAATATTTAACCATCTAACCAGCCAATGCATTCAATATTTGGACTTCCGTCACGCCTTGAGCGATTTCATCAAATTGTAAAATTTCGTTTACAGCATCCGGATGGAGTTTGGAAAATGATTCGCTTTCTAAGTAATATCCAAAACTATAAGACAAATATTTATCAAGTCGATAGCGTGGTAGTTGGTATTTTTCCACGACGCAGTATTCAAATAATTTCAAATGGCAATCAACCGAATATAATGGATTAATAATCTGATTCTCCAGAATTATTATCTGGTACTTGATTGCCAATTTAAACAGCTCCACCGTATTGCCGTAATTAATGTCACACTCGTCGGTGTAAATGAACCGGACAAACTCCAAGAAACTCTCGTACGTGCAATCGGTGATCGGAATAAGTTTTTTTTCGCCTAACGTTTCCTCCAATTGGCGCTCGAACACCACACTCCGCTTCATGAGCTCAAGGGAATGAGCATAGAATTTTATCGCCCACACAAAATTGTATGTCGGAGAGGAAATTACGGTTGAACAATTTTTTCGTAATTTCGTGCATCTTGAGATGCGGCGAACAATTTAGTTTAAATTCCATGTTTTAGATTTTTTGAAAGAAACTTGTCACTTTTACGTTACCACACGAAAGAGCGAAACTCAACTGTGGATTGACCGCATTTTATACAAAAATTCTTATCTCATAGTAAAATGTTTTGTTTGTAGTAATCAGATGTTAATGCTTGGGAACAGACCGTTATAAAACCAGAAATGTACAGATGTTTTATTAGGGTTAAGCAGGGGAGTTCTACATTGTTTTGCTATTATAGGTGAGTATTTTTAGATAGAAGGAGGTGGCAGGTAGTAAAAAATGTAGATTCAAATAATTTAAACACAAAAGGAGGTTCCGATTCTTTATTGTTTAAGATAGTATCCTCCTATATATGTTTGGGTCCATGATCAACTCGAAAACTACAAATGCTAGAATGAATAATTTATTTATGATCATCGTTGCTATCGAGAATAACACAAATATCAGTAAAGTTGTTTCGAATAATAGTCGAGGTTTCATCACAATGTAAGGTATACTGTATTTACCCACTCGAGTGTGTAAATTTGAATTGACAGGTGTGAAATAATTATTGTAGATCTCAGCACCTCATCCGGTTTAGAATTTTAACGCGGGAGCCGCACAATCGCACCACTAACAATGTGGAAAACAATGTAACAAGCATTTATCCGCGTAATCAACGGAATATCGATCAACGATATAAGATGTTTTGCCTTGACGCGTTGTAAGTTGTAAATATTTGTTTTGTGATGAAGCTTTTCACTATGTCTTCATCTGACCGAATCAGTCCAGTCAAATGTTTTCAGATTTGGGATGGCCAACATAGAAACGACGACCTGCGGAGACAAATCAAAACCGAAACAAACTCTTTTTAAAGGTCAATAGTTCAGCTGCGTATATAACTGTTTACCCACAAAAGGTGGGATACGTTTTTACTCATTCTAATTACTTTGGGCAGAAGACATTCCTCAACAATCCTTATGGCTGGGGATAGACACGTAACAGTCACGCATCCCAAAATCAAATCATTTACACTCTGACTCTGTGAAGCTTGAAAAATAGCAAAGGGTGCGCCATACACGTGACGGCATTCAAATAGAGAATACATCATGCGGTTTTGATGGTCTCGTATTTAATTTATCGTTATAGTAACACGCCTGATGATGGTTTTGAGAACGGTCAAACACGTTTAACCTTGCAATGTCGTCGAACTGAATTTTTTCAAAATATCTAACACATTAAAGGCTTTTAGGCATACGTTCCAAATCCATCCTCTCTATCTCATACGTTTCTCCGTACTCTTGCTTTAGTTCTATGAATTTTTGGAATCGACGTACCAACGATGCTTGGAATATGGTAATCACAGGGCGTATTTACCTGATCTGTGGTTCCTGAATGTATTTTCGCTATTTGAACTTCCAGCTTTAGCTCCGGTACTGTTACTTTTCTTTCGAATATGGTCGTTGTTCACGGTGGTAATGGTTCAAGATTCATATTTGACAGTACACAAATATACGCTTCAAATTTATGAATGACTGAAGTTTTTTATTATCCCCTTAGCTGAGGTTAACACTAATCTGAGATACTCGATTGGCCACGAAGATTTCTTTCAGACTTGGAAACGTCTCGATGGTGGAGTCAGTCCTTGAAGTGAAGCACGTACAAATCCATGTATAGGTCTAATTATTGAGGTGGACATTTGTGTTTTAGATTCTAGTGGCTTATCATCACCACATTGTGCATCAGCTCTCAAGGTTTCCTGCATTAACAGCTTATGGCTGCAATTACTCCGATTTGTATACTTGTTTCCAGACTTGTACGAAAACATCCATCGTATTGCTTTCGACCAAATCATGATCACTGCCTAGGTTGCTGACCGCGATGTGTTCTCACAGTTCTTTTGTAATAACCACGTGGACAATTGGGCTGCGAGAAGTTTTGCGAGGACCTGACCATGTTTCTTAATGTATATGTTTGTGTGGGAAGTACATCATTATCTCACCATTATCGGTCACAGTTTGGAGTCAGGAGTATAGACCTATGTTTTCACAAAATTAGGACCAAACATTCATATTTTTGAAAAAACTGTTGGATCAGTATATAGTTTCAGGTATCACGGAAACCCTCAAGCTCACGGGACTCCCTCATATACTAACGGTATATACAGTTAGTGAGTTTTGGAAAGATTATGGAAAATCGGAGAGTTTGAGGATGTTCTATAGTAAATTTCAAGGTACGTAGCATCACGTCGTAAATTGACGATACGTACAGCAAAATAATAATTGGCGGAACCCAAGATGTACGCTATATATGGATAGAAAATTCGTATTAATCCAACATCAAAAGCGGAAGATGTCAAATTTTTGCGACATTATATATCAAAAGCGACTTTAAACTGGATCGTATGCACCGAATTACAAATGAAGAACTATCTGGAGGTAAAAACTATTATACCACACCACGTATATACTGATCCAACCATTCTATTCCAAGACACGTTTCGTGTTGTGATGTACATGGTTTTTAGTACATTCAAAAGCTTTTACTCTGACTTTTTCGAAGCGGCAGCCGACTGTTAAGAAATTTGCATATTTCCATCATTTTGATTCCACGCATCCCGCTTCTGTTATTTTAAGTGGCGTACCATGATTGCGATCAATTATCAGAGCCGTTCTTTCTTCTAGGCTGTTGTCGCAGGTTTTTGGTATTCTGATCCTTCTTTGACGAAATTTCAATGAATATTACAACAGCATAGAGCCCAAATATTAAAACAAACGACCAATAAACCATCGAAAACCGCCTGTCACTTGAGACACGTTTAAATCGGATTTAACACGTTACGGCTGAACATTTTTTTATCAAGTTTATCTAAAGTAAAACCCATATATAAGATTTACATTTTTCTTCCTGCAGCAAACATCTATGTGCTCATCACTTGTATTCAAATATTTAACATCGATCGTGTATTCAACATTTGGTTTCAAAATAATAAAATCACCAAGATTGATTAGTATTTGGATGCAGCGTCGAAAACTTGATTGTTTGAACACAATTTTCTGAAATTCATTAGATATGACATCTTTTGCCGTTTGGTTTGAAACAGAAAAATTAGTTTCAAATACAGCGTCACGATTGAATGTTCTAAAATCGTATTTTGGCTCGTAGTTAGTTCTGCGTTTTGATGCCATAAATCGTTTACATTCTCCCTCCCAAATAAGATCTGCTTCCCAATTGACATTTCAACTTCCGTCACACCTTTTTGGATTTCACCAAAGTGTAAACTTTTACAGCATCCGGATGGAGTGTGGAAAATTTTGCGTTTTGATCTTGATTTAGCGCCGCAATAAACGGGCATACAATAGGTATACTAATTTACTGATATATAGTTGTTGATTATCTGTAGATATAGCTGATCCATTGTATAATTAACCGTTACTAAAGGACATCTCACATTCTCGTATTCTCTTTGTTTAAATGCGGTCAAACACGGAAAAGTCTGTAGAATGGGTGTGAGTACGTATATGTGAAATGTACCCTAATGATAATAAACAGTTTTTAAAGGCCATTACTAACCTCTTACTGTGTGAACAATTCGGCTAAAACGGTCTCGACCCTGAGCTTGATCTTCATACTGCCTTAGACAATCTGAAGAAGCCAAGTCATCCTCTACACCGTGGAACCATAGTCGCTTGGAACAACCTCTGCGCCTACCAGATGTTGGCTCTCCTTCCCGAGATCGCTGCACAATTCGTTCTGGATCAGCACTCAAAACATGAACAAGCCAGCCTTTTCGCTGAGAACTTATTTCATCTATAATATGGGGTATCTACATCAAATCTTTGATCTCGATATTGTACAGAGCTCGGTTAGTACCATCTATTTCGCGTTTTCTTTTACACCCATACAGAAGAACGGGTCTGATGAACGCTTTGTAAAACTTCAGCTCCACGGCAGTTGATAGGTGTTCAGATTTTAGAAGTGGCCTTAGAGGATACAAAGCACGACTGTCAGTTGCCAGCCACACTTTAGTATCTTCACACACATTGTTATCGAGACTGATAGGGGAGCCCAAATATTTGAACCTCCTCACTACCTCAAACGTGTATTAACCACTACCAAAATCTGGTGTGCCATTGTTCCTATGACCAGAGATGGTCTCTTGGTTTGGACTGATTGATCTGGAGTTCAACAGAAGACGATATAAGATATTGCGCTGAGGTGGTTCAGGTTTACGAAAGATGTACTCCAACATGAAATTAAAGAGTATCGGAGACAAAGCATCTCCCTGCCAAACACCCGAGTTAACTGCAAAAATCCTCGATAGCCAGTCCCCAACTTAAATACTGCAGGGAAAATTTCAACCCATCTCGATTGATCGAGTCGTAGGGCTGCCGGAAATCCAGGAACACCTGATGTACAGAGATTGTCCACCCATAATATTTAGATAGAATCATCCGCAGTGAAAATGCCTGATCAGTGAGCATATCGCGGCCACTTTTAACTCATCAGGCATAACTTCGGTTCACCATACTAATCGAATATGGTCAAAAAGACCGTTTCATGAAGAGCAACGAGTTCCAGCCGATACTTCTTCATGCATGTCATTAGTCTCTCTAACGCTTCTGGTTTTCTAAGTGATAGCACGTTCCACGTGCCAATCCCAATTCTCGTGTCCGGGTACTTGAGGGGAGTACATTATAAACAGATTGTTTTTTACGGATGCGGGTCATCAGCCTAGCGATCCAACCATTTAATCGCTTCCTACGACAAGCAAAATAACCGTATAAATAAATTTGAGACATCTAAGTGCTACCCGATCAAAGCGGTCACAATAAAAATAATCCTAAACCACTAAATACCATCAGCTGTAAGAAGATATACACAAAACAGCCATAATACAAATTCGTTTGGATCGTTTTGAGTTCATGCACATCTATGCGAAACGCAGCTCACACCTTTCAGCGATTCATGCGTCGACAAAATCGTCAATTAATTGAATTCAGTGTTTGCCTACCTATCGATGATATTCTGGTTCCATCGATGATATTCGCAATCGCAGTCTGATTTTAACAAATCCTAAACGTGTGTATTCGGGGCAACATCGCAGAGTTGTTTTAGTCTCTTCCTTCGCAAGGGAGAATTTTGGTTACATATCAACGTTTTCTAAAACCAAAGGCGTAGCGCTTTATCGGAACGGTTAATCACTATCACCGATCTCTTCACTGCCCTTTCTTAATTCTCTTTATTCCCTATTCTTTGCCGTATAGTGGATTTTTTCTCTCCGTTAATGACTTGCTTCGTTTGACTATCGTGTGAGATTAAATATTAAATATTAAATTCTGTTTAAATTATTTGCATCCATAAAGGCAGATGCAGCCACTTGACTATAACGAAGGAACATTGCAAGCTATAGTGTCCGCACCAGAAGACTCTGAATACATGCGTGGTCTGTTAAATTTGTATTTGGTATTAGCTAGTGCTGCTGCGATAGGTCTCTGGCCAAATCATAAAATACAAATCCAATAAGTGGTTTCTGTAATTCCGCCAATTCACTAAAGTTGTTCTGCGAATTCATGAAATTCACGCGTCCAAAGTAAATCGATAATACTTCTCGAACCATTACTTGTTTTCGAGTTAAACACAGACGGTGCGCAGTAATTTATGGGTTCTAAATGGTTAACAATGTAGAAAGGTAAAACAACAGGACCTCCTCTTCTAACGCTTAAATTATGTCTACCAAATTTTTATGACCTGCCACCTCCTCCTATAACTGCTATCGAAAATTAGTCACGATACCAAGAGCGTAGTAAAACAATGGGTAACTCCTCCTGCTTAATCGTAACAAAACTGTATAGAACTATAAACTACGAGGACAATAAAACATCTGTGCATAACTGTTTTATGACAGTCTATTGTCAGGCAAGAACATATTCTGACTACCACAAACATAACATTTTACTACGAGATAAGAATTTTTGTATATAATGTGGTTCGGTGGTCGAATCAATCCACAGTTAAGTTTCGCGCATACCTAAATTCGTGTGTTAACAGTAAAAGTGACAAGTTTCTTTTAAAAAATCTAAAAAATGAATTTTAAACTTAATCGTTCGCCACATCTGAGTATGTCTGAAATTACAAAAAAATTGTTCAATCGTAATTTCCACTCCGACGTACAATTTTGTGTGGGCGATAAAATCATTTATGCTCATTCCCTTGAGCTTATGAAGCGGAGTGTGGGGTTCGAGCGCCAACTGGAGGAAACGTTAGGCGAAAAAAAGTTAATTCCGATCACCGATTGCACGTACGAGAGTTTCCTGGAGTTCATCCGTTTCATTTACACCGACCATTGCATCATTAATGACGGCAATGGGATGGAGTTGTTGAAATTGGCAATCAAATACCAGATAATAATTCTGGAGAATCGGATTATTAATTCATTACATTCGTATGAATGGCATTTGAAATTATTTGAATACTGCGTCGTGGAAAAATACCAAATACCACGCGGTCGATTTGATCGAACGTTGCCTTTGTATTTTGGAAGTTACTTAAGAAACGACAACTTTTCCACACTCCATCCGGATGCTATAAACGAGATTTTACAATTTGATGAAATCGATGACCACGTGACCGAAGTCCAAATATTCAATGCATTGGCTGGTTGGATGGTTAACTTGTAAAGAGCATGAAATGTCATTATCCCAAGGGCGGCAACGATTCGATGATCTCGTTAAGAAAATTCGCTTCCCAGTGATGACATCTGATGAGATACGTGAGTGTGTCAAGAAATATCCCGGATTACTAAATGATAGTGATTGTATTTCAATTGGAAATCAGGTCTTTTTTGGGAGCGAGAATGGAAACGATTTATGGACATCAAAACGCAGAACTGACTACGAGCGAAAAGACGAGTGGAGAAAATTCAATCGTGACGCTGTATTTGAAACTAAATTTTCTGTTTCAAACGAAACGATTTTAAATGGAATCCGGATCGGTATTGAGCAGAAGGATAACGATATCGAAATAGAAATTACGGCAAAAGATATCAAAACTAACGAGTGTCAGAAAATTGTTTTTAACCAACCTGGTTTTTGGATTTGGGGTGACAAACTAATTAATCTTGGTGATTCAATAATTTTGAAACCAAATGTTGAATACACGATCGATGTTAAATATTTGGCGACAACAGATGAGCATATAGAGGTTTGCTGCAGAAAAGAAAATGTAATGCTCAAATATAATGACCCGGATAATTCCATTCAAATCATCAAGGCGGGTGACAATATGTTGGAGTTGATATTTAAGGCAACCGACGAGTAAAGGTTAAATGGATATCGTTTATTGTTCAAAATATTTTCAAATACAATTTTAGTCAAATAAATTATTTGTGTTGATTTATTTAATTATTGTTAAAGTAATCCCATCCATTTTGCATTGATACCACACTTTTATGGTTACAGATAATTGAGCATTGCATCCTAATCCATATGAATAAAGTTACGATCCTATGAAGACCTTAAATTGGGGTAATATCACTGTGTATGGAATTAAACCACTCAAATTTTACCCACACGTTGATTGGGTGAGTTGATATGAGTATGAGGAGGAACTTTGTATCTCGCGATTCCAAATTCATCAGTCGATTCGTCAAGGTATTCCCACGAAACAAAATCCTACTCACTCTAATCTTCCTGTTCGAAATGGAATTTGGGTTCTCTGCAAAATTATGAATAACAATAAATTCATTTAAAAAAGTAAATTAATTTCTAAGTTTAATCCGTAATTTTGGAATTAGAATTGGTAATTCGAAATTTTAAATTTTTTTACCGATAATATTCTGTAATCTACAAATTTAATTTTATTGAATCCATCGAAATGTAGACTTTAGGAAATTCTCTAATTTGCCAATTTTGGAAACTGCATTAAAGATTCGTATTGAATGAAACATTGAAAAATCGGAAGATTCAGGTATCAGGTAGCTCCTAAGATCAAGTACCACCGCCAATTGTATTCAATTAGTTCCTACCTCACTCAGTTTTCTTAAATTTGGCAATCCACCCGCAAATGTAGCTACCACAAGAAGGTAGCCATCAACACAATGGTAGCTCTAATCAAAACTATCGTAAATAGTATTTCTGAGATACACAGGAACAATCTAACTATGTATTGTGGCGGTATGTAATTTCTAATAACAATTCAGCCAAGAGAATGGCCATATTAGGCTTAAAAAGCATGTTATGGCAATCACCAGTTCTGCAATTAACAATTTTTGTGGCTGTTTTTCAGACAACATCAAAATATTGCGCAAAATCAGAGTAATATGGCCGACGCTTTAAAAATACAAATTTGGAGATTTAAGATACCGAACAAACACACAATGTAACACTGAATCTCAAATCAGTAACATGGGAATTCGGGCAGAAATAATTAAGTGCATTGTATGTCATAGAGACTCAGCAGACTTAGCAGGAAGAAGTCAGACTTTCTAAGCGAAGAGGCTCGAAGCCCCTGAAGGGATAAATCGCAGGATTTGTATGCTTTTTACTAAATCGGCAAATCTAAAAATTGTAAGCGAGTCGCTAACATACAGTCGACACTAACGACCTAAATCGAGACATGTTTCAATTCCAGACCATTAATAACTAAATATAGGAAGATCCGTCAGATATAGTTTTGACTCCAAACTATTTCTTATTAGAGGTGATTCGCTTCTTGCCCCTCCAGAAACAGATTTATTGTTTAAAACTGTAACGCTAGGGGAGCACTGGAAATTCGTGCAGAAGATAATTCATCAGTTTTCTTTTCTCCTTGAACTTTTTCCCTTCATGACAGCGATCTATGATTCTTAAGTTAGCAAAAACTGAACTCACCTGATTAATTGAGTCATTAGAAGCTTTAAGTGATTCTGCCGAAAGAAAATCAAGTTATTGTTGGCTAGCAACAATTCCAACGAACGAATTCCAATCAACGGAGTTGAAACAGAAAATACCTGTCAATGGCATTTTTTTTACCGTGAACAATTTTTTTTATATTTTAACGCGTTTTAGAAGCTATGGCATCTACACCATCTAGTGCGTCAACTAATAAAACAAGCCCTAAAGCTAGCTTCGTAACTTCATTACAAGCACCAACAAGTGTTTTGCTTGTTTCTATTGTAAAGCCGACCAGAACTTATCTTGTAAATGTTTGGACAATACTGCAGCTGTGTACTGTACAATCTCTGGTGATCAGGTCCATGGTGCAGAAACTTCGACGTATCTGAAATCTCGGAGAAAATTGTGTTCAACCTCAGAAAACACAAATCTTATTATCGAGTGCAGTTGTGTTGGTCGAAAGTTTCAAATTTTGTTACGGAGTCACTAGCCTAACAATTGAGAGCTTCGCAAATATCAACTTTTGTGCCCGCATTATGCTGGAATTTAAGGAAAAGGTGTTAAGTACACAAATTTGACAATACGCGGTCTAGAGTTTCTGATTATAAAACAATGTCTGTTTTTTTTGATATTGCCAAAAATCACTTCGGATGTTCCATTATGTCTAATATGATTTAACTGTTGCGTTTCACCAACGGGCATTATGTTGGCTGGTACTAATTTGTTGATTATATTAAGGTTGGTTTTGTCAGACGAATTTGACTAATTGGTCGTTGAGAAAAGTTAGATACCCTCGTGTTCATGCGTCAATTATTGTTGTTCAAACCTAAACTAACATGTTGAACGTCTCTTTCAGGCTGAAGAATCCTATGACCAATTATTCCATCGAGGAGAAAGGTTACACTATTCAAAGCATGCATATTTTGGCAAGCTCGAATAGGTATGATTTTTAAAAGCTCTTCCATAAACGACTTCTATAAGAGAACATACGCAACTTCTTATCAAAACGTACGAGTTTATTAGTTAAGGACACCTAAAAGCTAAGCTTATGGTTCTGGATTTATTATAAAACCTCTCTATAGAACTGATATATATATACGCGATACAAAAACGCTTTAAAAAATTTAAATTTGTCGTAAGCTCTTTAATTTGTAAAATTAATTTAACTCAAAAGCTTTTCAAATCATAAATTAGATTTTTAGATTTTGATTTTTACAACAATGAGTACGAACAATGTTATCTGTTGAAAACAGAAGATTTTCGTGCAGGAGATGATAACATCTCTGAAAAGAAAGCTGCACCGGAGGCATCAATACTGATGCGAAGTGTTCCATTCTCTATTGGATCAGCCAGAAGAGTGGTTTGAGTGAGAACAACTTTAGTTCAGTTAAAGCCAGTTCTCACTTGGGTGGTCATCAAAATGCACTCTTCTGAATCATATTTCCAAGATTACCTGATATGGCTGAGTATTGAAGCAAGACGTTCGGCTAATCGAGGAATGAGGCGATGGTAATAGTTAATCATGCTCCCGAAACGCTACAATTACCTGCTAGAATCCATTGCCTCGATTCACCCACGACATCTGCTTTGGACAAAATGGTGTATGCTTCAAGGTTACTTGTTACCGTAATCCCTTTTAATTGGAGACAAGATCGCCAGTCGCTGCTTTCGTGCTTTGGTACTATATAGGTTCCGCATCCGTTGAAACATTAATATCAACTGTCCTCACTGTTTGGAACGACGAAAACGTATGCACCAGTGTCGATGAGAAAACTGAGTTTGGTTATGCGACAATTAATAGTTAAGCGATGATTGTGACATGTCCCATCGGTCGTCTCATATTTTTTGGGACAATTTAGTTTTCCGGCGGGCTTTTGATATGTGTGGAAGGTTTTTGTCCAAACAAACACTCTTCATATCTTCAAGCGTTACCGGCGAAATTTACCGGCATAGCCAATATCCACTAGAAGTTTATGTGAACTACTACGTGATCCTTAGCGCTGTTGAGATCGTATGTTAGCTAGTGAAATCATATATAGTGGACCTAACCAGAGAGGTTTCAGTAATTGGGAGTTTACTATTGTAGAAAAATCTGCAGGTTCTTCGAGGTGGCGGTAGAATTCTGAAAAGGTAAAGTCACCCATTTTTGTATATTTAAAATGGTTTGTGATTCTACACCGTGTTCTGAAATTGATTGCCTCTTGCTGAAATTGTTGAAATCGGGGGGTTTACGGAGTAGACTGCATACTGAATCTGTTTTCGTTATTTGTTATCCGTCTAACCTTAATCAATGCCTCGCGTTGTTTAAGACAGATTCTCCAGAAATATTTTCTTTTATTTCCAGAGAGCGGTTTATTGACTTTTACATAATAAAACGATTAGTAAACGTGAAACCTGAGAGGCAAATATTTTTAATATTTTTTAGATTTTATTCCGTTCATCAAATCGAAGCAAATAAAATGGACGGGCCCCGCCAAAAAAAGTTATCAAAGGTAGAGATATAATCAGCTGTCTGTACTAGAAGTTTAACATTTTATTATCGAAAGTTCAAAATTAAAAATCACGTGTTCACCATTAACTAATTTATTTGTTTAAATCAATTTATTATCAATACAATTTTGAGCACGAGACTTATTCAACATAACTTACTAAAGAAATATGAATTTCATAAGAATTAAATCGCATGATGGTTAAGTTTACTATTTTGCATAACGATAGTCAAGTGCCTGTGTGCTATGATACTTTCTCGATCCATCCGCGTATACAGATATTTTAACAGTGAAGTTTCAACTAAATTTTACATATTGCACGAATAATTTAATGATGGCCAAAATTAAATTGAATGTCATGTTAAGATGTTACTCTACCTGTTGTTGGAGATTTTCATAAAAAACCAAGAAAATACTAAAATATTTCTATTGGAGGTATCCCTCCTAACCGTAGAGTTAGCTGATGGAGTTGAACGATGCGCATATGATAGCGCCTACTGGCTTCCAAAGCATCTTAATAAGAAAACTAGATGTCGAGACACATCCAAAAGAGGTTCAAACGTTGACAAGTTTTTAGAACTTCCACTCGGAAATTCCTTAACCCAAATATTACAAATTCATTAATTCATAAAACCTGTTACCCCGAAAAAGTCAAAAATCGTATATGCAGGTCTGGGGCCAATACCATTCCTGAACATAATTCAAAAAATAAGAAACGTTTACTCAAAAATTGTGACTTTAATTGTTGGACCAGCAAAACTGAACGAAGTTTTATTTCTCACTCGGTACAGGTATCTCAAACTTCCATTTGGTCCATTTGGATTGTTAGGCATGACAATTTATATGACATTTATATGGTATCAACTACGATCCAAAGACGAATTGTGATGAAGGAATATTCCAAAAACGTCAGCCCAATGAGAACTAACCTGCACAGTGAGTTTTCGCATTGCACGATACTTTGAATAGACACTGTGAGATCTTATCCAAATTTTCCTCAACTTATGACGACACTAAAACTATTCCAACAATATGGTTTGACATTATTTAACCGTCTTTCTTCTATCTCTATGTATTCACAGGTGACAAGTGAGGCTGTAGTCGAAGCGTATATCGAACGATGTAATTGTTGAGGAGCGATTTGATGAGGCACAAGATGTTCGAAATGTTGAGGAACTAATCGTAAAAGGTGATTTGACACCAGAAGAAATGGAACGTGATACACCATTGATACGAATTCCGCTAACCGTTAAAGAAAGTATCGGTATGAAAGTTATGAGTAATCAGACGGGACGAAAACATATGAATAAATATGTGGCACGGGACAATGCTCCATACGTCTAGAGACGCCGTGAAAATTTAGCATTGATCGATAATATTTTGAAACTTCAAGCTGAAGTAATTTGTAAAAGTCAAAAACAACATGGATGACGTCGTGATTCGTGAACGATTTTATAACTGAACCATCCTGAACCGGATATACCTGCAATTGGCGTCGAAAACGAATTACATAATTTGTGGCAGATTCGGGTTTGGCCAACCGATTTATCAGCGAATTATTGGTAAGATGGGTATTCACTTTTTCATAACCATAATAACAAAATAGAATTATACATATGTACATAATTATAGAAATTTAAATTTTATTTTATATCATGGTTTTAATATCGAAAGGTTATTAATTAGCCGTCTCCATTGTTGGGCCCAAGAGTAAAATTCCGATTTCACTTAAATTTATGGAGAAAAGATGTAAGTATTACTTTAGCCATGTTTAGGTAAAAAATATAATTTTATTTCCTTTGTAGTTCAGTACAGAATCCGTTTCAAATTCATATAGAGAGTGGATTGAAGCCAGTTCCATCATCCGAACTGGAACACATTGCTTCAACTTTATCGGCTGTTAAAGAAGATAACAACTAGTTTACTAATGCGAGCTTCTGTCATTATTAAATAGATTCGATATAGGTCTTGAAGTTTTAAAATTCTATGAAGAACATAAAATTCTGGATGAGGGGAACAAAGATATACTAACGTCGCTCATATTGGAAATTTTCACTAATAACAACGTTAATGACCACACGAGATTTAGTGATTGCAACCAATGTAATTCTGTCCCACTTTCCAAACGAATGCAAAATAAGGCAACATTTTTATTTATGTTTTTTAATTGTAACACTTTTCGCTAAAATTGGATTGGCGTTGATTGTTAAAATAAACCTTTCACGGTTCCAAAAACTCGTTCCAAGAACTTTTTTAAAGATATTTAAAACCAACCTAGACCAACTGTAAAAATAAAATGAACCTAAGTAGCTGCTATAGGACAACATGATATTAAAAGAGGAGAAGGCCCAAATGTATTAAAAAAAAATGGCCAGTAATTCTTGAACCCAGCCTTGAACATACATTGGTAAATTATTTTTAGTTCAGTATATAAAATTTGAACATTTTTAATAAAATTTCTCATGGTTTTTTAGGTTGACATTGATGATTGATTACAACAATAATTCGTCTCAACTTTTTTTGCTGTGGCCGTCATTTGTGCCAAAAATTGTAACATATTTCCAAAAACACATTAAGGATAAAAAATAAGTATTTTATTGTTTTTATCTTTTTAATCATTTATTATTAAAGATTACTAATGGTTTTATGTTTGCCGGTTACACTATTCCTGCTTATTCATTCCATATTAAAGCCACCTACAGTTGGAACAAGCAAAATATGGCAAAAAGAGTAAATGGAAACCATGAATAATAGATTCTCAAGACTTCAGCACATACTATTGTATTTCGCCCAGTAACTATCTACATGACATAAGTTGAAGAATTGAAACTTAAGTATTTGGGAAAAGGTGTAACGTGATTATTGTGATCGGTGAGCAGAGAGTAAAGTTGCAATACTTTTATGTATACTATGACGGTATATTATATAAATTAAACTCTTTTTACAATGTTTGGATTTTAAAAGTGAAATAAGTATTTAAATGTCTATACCATTTTTTTAAATATAATAAGTTTTAGTTTTAATATTTTCAACATCGTTTCGCTTTATACAATATCTCGGTCTTAAACATCTGTAATTGAAATAGAAAAACAATTGATTTAAAATGAAATGTTTTTTGTGCCCTAAAGAGTCTGTGATCTATTACATATGTATAAAATCCTCACATATTATAAAAAATATTGAATGTTTTTTATGTATAGAAGAAGGATGCCTTCAGCAATTTCCAAAAATTAAAAATTTAGAATACCCTTGGTCTAGAAATTGAAGTAAATAATAAAATTTATCAGATACATTTCATTTAAGCGTTCGTGGTGGGTGATAATTTAGGTCTCAATACTTATTTGTGTGTTAAATTAATAGCACATCTTCCTTATCATAGAGGAATAATGGAAAATTATGAAAAAATAAAGAAAACATATTTTTTCCCAAAAATGAAAGAATTGATTTCCAAATACATAGGTCAATGTGAAACATGTAGTATTAACAAATACGAAAGGAAACCAATTAAATTGAAATTTGAAATTTCAGAAACACCCCAAGGACCCATGGAAATAATCCATGCGGATACCTTTATTGTTTTACGATCAAAAACATTTTTAACAATCATGGATAAATTTTCAAAATTCATCTGCATTTTCGAGCTTCCAAACAGAAGATCTCAAACCATGATTAAAATGTTTAAAATATTCTTTTCGAGAGAAGGAATCCCTAAGAACTTAATTTTAGATTCAGCAATTGAATTTAATTTTAATACAAGATAAATTTACATATTACCACAGCAAAAGCTTCGACAGGTAATAGTCATATCGAGCGCGTCCATTCAACATTAACCGAGTTAACTAGAATCATCTATTCTCAGAATAAAAATATTTCAATTCAAGACGTTATGGACGAAGCAGTATTAACCTACAACAGTACAATTCACGCTTCAACAAAACTAACACCTTTTGAACTCCACAAAGGACATTTATTAATAAAAAATATCCCAACAAATATAGCTGAACAATCTCAAGAATATTTAGAAGATATTAGATCAAAATATCAACAAATTGCAAAAAATATAGCAGAACTAAATTTACAAAATAAAACAAAAGTAATAAATAGGTTAAACATTAATCGAGAAGAATCGAGAGAATTTAAACCAAATGACAAAATTTTTGAAAAAACCATTACTAGAGATAAACTCGTACCAAAGTGTATCCCTCACACCGTAGTAAAAGACAATAAAACAAATGTTGTAACTAATAAACGAAAAGTTCATAAAAGAATAATTCGTAACTGTAACAAACATATAAACAAAAATAATATTTTATTACAGGATAACCCTAGTAACCAACCAATCACTAGAGGCGTTCGATCTAAGCAAGAATAAAGGCGTCATAGGATTACAGCTAGGAACCGCAAGAGTCATCACAGGATACTCTAAACTTATTCATATAATTGAATTAAATAAAATAAAAATAAATTTAGAATTAGTTAATCAAACAAAATTAGAACAATTATAGAACAACAAATAAACGAAATTCATGACATAATTACATTTGCTAAAGTAAACATAATTAGTAGACACATACTAGATAATAATGAAATGAATTATATAACCGAAGAATTTGATCAGGATAACATTAAAATTAGATCGGAAGAACAAATTTATTCCATGCTACAATTAAAAGCTTATTACAATGGGACAGATTTAATACTGTTAATCGAAGTACCCAAATTTACCAAAGAAATATACACCCTTCAAAAAGTTAAAACAATCCCAATTAATAACCATATCTTTAAACATACTCCAAATATTATTATCCTAAATTCCCAAAAATATATTGTAACGAACAGGCCTCCATTTTGTTGACCTGTTGTTAACAGAAATTTTTGACCAATTCAGAAATTTCCCTTCACGCGGTCGTTTTGCCTGCTGCACAGCCTGGGTGGGCTCTTATTGGTGAAATTCTAGAATTGGTGTGGATCTGACCGCAATAGTAAAATGCAAACAAGAAAAGGAGGATCATTGCAACCAAACTTACCAAAATATACTCACATCAGGTTCAGTTCCCCATAAAACGGAGATCTCAAATTACGACATTTTTAAATTACTTAAGCGAAACGCAAATATTTACACAATAAAGTTAACATAATTTAGATTTATTAATACTAAAAATAAAAAATAAAATAAAAATTTAGTGAAAATATAAACAAATAATACTTTAAGTAAATATAATTTAAGTAAATTGATAAATAATTAATTGACAAAATTTCTTAATTAATTGCATTGGTTTATTAATATTAATGATAATTAATAATTTTAATTATAAAATATAACAAAAAAAAATTAAGAATAATAAATGACTTACAATAATTTGTAATTAATTATTTACAATAATGGACGAATGCAGCCATGATGTTAATGACGTCAATGATGATGTTGATGTGATGAAACAAAATTGGTTTGCTATGCAATGGTAACGCATATTATGCACCGAAACAGATGATGATTGAAAGCAAAGTTGTTGCGGTCGCTGCACGTCAGCGATTTTCTCAACATTTTTTGTTCCATCTGGATTTCTTAGGTTTTACTGTTTGCGTCAATCGTGTACGTCATTACCACATAATACCCAAATAAATATTCGTTTTGCACAGTATATAAATTTTATTCCAGTTTTAATTTATGTATTTGTATTGGTCCATATAGATTTGTATAAATTAACTATATACCTCAAACCTCAATAATGTATTTATTTAGATTGTATTTGTTATATATTAATTGTTATTTACTATGTATTGAATACGGTATGACTATACACACACCAAGAATGTCATTGTATATTATATACTTAAATTTAGATAAACATTGTTATATATTGTAGAGCCAAGCTAAAATATAAGTCTTGGCAGTCGATTACAATTTGTCATTCGGATAAGAACAAAATCAAAGTTCTGAAATTAAAATTAAATAAAAATCAACTTTAAATTGAATATGGTATTATTTATATGTACGTGAGTGAATAGTTTGAAACGAAATATTAATGCCAACAAAGTATCTGTATATGTTTATATACGCTTGGACGACGCTTGAACGAATTAGAATTTAAATATACATAATTTTTTTTTTTTATAGCAATTTACGTTTAATTGATCAGTATGGTATGGTATCAATGAATTGAATTCAATTTTATTATTATTATGAAAATACGTCCATTACTTGAACGTCCGAAATATTATGCATTAAGCAATTTAATTTTTTTTCTTTTTAAACTTTTTGAACCACCATGACACATTTAGTCCGTCATCATAATGACCACCATTATAAATTATTAATGTTATTTTTACTTAGGTACATAAATATAAATTGTTTTTAGTTTTAATATTTTAAATATATTCATATACAATGTAATCACTATAATTTTATAATTTATCTTAACATTTAGAAATTTTTTCATCGCACAGTGATTTTCCACAAAGAAAACAAAAATAAAATCATGTCGTATATAGTTTAAGTTATTATTCTTTTTTTTTGTTTTTATACTTTGATCACACTTAATTAATTACACATTTTTATTTTATTTTTTTACAATAGAAAATGATCGAAAATTCCGCACATCACAATTTATAGATTTACTTTTCTACCATCAACTATTTTTTTTTTTTTTTAAATTCATCTCAAAATTTACTTCCTTTTTCCTCGCTGCCGTCCAAATTCCGCCCTATTTATCTGATCTCAAACAATAACCACACGCATACCATTAGAATTAAAATCTCAAAGCTCGTCTTTTTTTATTTTTTATTTTATTTTATTGTTCTATTGCGATTTCCCGCCAAAATCATAAAAAGGTAATTGTGTACTAAAACTTAGTTAACACGTTCGCTGTAAGGGCAAAGACTAGAGGCCTTACAATATGAATATTGAAAAACCATGTCAAATAGTTGAGCACACTTATAATTGTCAAAAACAACAATTATACAACATTAACGGAAGTTGTATACCAAATCTACTAAGCAATCAAGATGCAAATTGCGAAACAACTCAACAAGATCCAGAGGAAGAGATTGAATTATTAGAAAAAGAGTATTTATATATTTCAACACCCGAAGGAGTACACATACAGACAACATGTAACATTAATCAGGCAACGATCATAGGAATCAAATTATTACATTCAGAAACTGTTCAATCACCATTCGTGATAAGAGATACTCGAACGATCAAACGAAGCGATATCATAGAATCACTGTTACGGCTATCGGATCTCCTTCCTCACCACCCGTTGTTTCGCGTCAACAATCCATGCAAAAATATGCAATTCATTACCCTTCTGTACATAACATATAAAAATAGTAAGTACATAAAAGAAATATCGTACGATCGAAATACAAATACGATCGTTATATACTACATATATACCATGTACCATGAAGGAGTATTTTGGCGGTATGATTCCATCGTTTATGACTCATTTAAAAAAATTAACTAATACAACAATGTTTGTACAGTCAATAAATATAAGACAACTGCATATACGTCATTAATTGAGATCGTATGCACAGATTGTATATTATAGTACTATGATTGTATAGCATATACTCAAATATTGTATACTACATATATATACCTGTGTATATAATAGCTAGAGATTATAGCTAAAGAAATTTTCAAATCTCAGTTTATGTGAGGCCATTGTAGTATTTACACCAAATAAAAAAATTAAATAAAAAAATAAAAATTGTCTAGGCGTGACGCGAGTAAACCAATATCGAGCTTTGCTTTGGACTTAGGTGATCACTATACAACCCTAGTATAGATATTTGGGTATAGATATTTGAATGAATTTCCGCTGATTGAATGGTAAGTTTTAGTTGTCTAGAATTTTCTTGTATTGTGTCTAGATTAATTAAATATTCGTCTATACAAATATTATCAACCATTTTGTCTAGATTTTCTGAATGGTATAGTTATCAGTGAAGTTTACACATTAGTATAAAAATACTAGAGAATAGTAATTACCTGAATCAGCAGCGAGGTCTCACAAGACGCAGAGTTATCGGCGTTACGAAAACGGTATACCATTTGGAACATTTGCCTTTTGGCGCCAACTTATTCAAACACAATAAAAAAAAAAAAAAATCCGTTCTCTGACATACTATACTTATGCAAAAATTGTTGAAATTTTCTTATATGCAAAGTATGAAATATGTATGTGTGCTTTGTGTATAATGAGTGGTGCAATTTAGAAGGAAAATATGTGTAAAGTGTGATTTAGTAAAATTTTCACAAATTGTTATAAAAAAAAAGTATATATAATAATAATAAGTAAATTATATTAGATAGTGAAATTAGAATTATACATAATAAAAAAGGAAAGAAAAGAAAATAGTTCTTAGTTAATTTAGTGTTAAATTCGTTAAAATAATAAAATAAAATAAAAATTCGGTTTAGAAAGTGCTTTTATCAGAAAAATTGATATAAAGAAGAAAAGAAAATTATACAGGTTATAAAAATTTTCGGGCATTGTTTAAAAAAAATAAAAGTTCCTTTACAGCCTCTCATACATCATGGATAACCGGAGAGTACTCTACGGCAGATCATATATGGGTGAGTGTTTTCAAATTATTTTATGCCCAGGACTAAATAATTTCTTTTCTCTCTTGACAATTAATAAATCACGTTTCTACTTAGTACAATAATTAATAATATTTAAGAAAAATAAAATTTAGTTTTAATGATTTCTGTTCTTAAAAAAAAAATATAGTTATAAATATAGATAAGACCATAAATATGGAATAATCGGTATTTTATTTGGGTGATGGTGATGTGAAGGTCAGTGAGTCTAAAATACTGTGTATCTCGTTTTATCAACACGATGTTTTTGTCGTATCTCGTTCAATTACGATGGCAATGGACCTCCCACAGTGGTGACGATGAGTTGGAACATTTTTGGGACACAGTCGGCAAACTCTTCTATTTCATCGCAGTGAATGCGTGAAAGCATATCTGCCACTACGTTATCTTTACCACGCTGATGTTCTATGTTAAAACGGAACCCTTGTAGTTTTAGACTCCACCTGGCCAATCTTCCGGTCAAGTCACGTTGGCTCATTAGCCACTTTAAACTGGCGTGGTCTGTGATCAGAGTGAAGTCATGACCCTCGACATAAGCGCGGAATTTTTTTATGGCTAGAATTGCTGCCAAGCATTCTAGTTCCGTGATTGAATAGTTTTTCTGCGCTTTATTCAGTTTTTGCGACATGAATGAAATCGGTCTCTCGTTTTCATCTGTATCCTTTTGAAATAGAACCGCTCCTACCCCTTCTGTACAAGCATCGCATCTAATGAAAAACGGACTAGAGTAATCAGGTGTAATGAGGACTGGCGCTGAAGTTAGTAACTCTTTTAGCTTTACGAAAGACTGTTGTGCGGCTTCCGTCCATTGAAATTTTCCTTTCTTCAAGCAATCTGTTATAGGTGTGGTCACGCCTGCAAAATTAACGATAAAACGTCGATACCACCCAGCCATCCCAATCAGTCGTCGTACCTGTTTTGTATTCGTTGGTGCTGCTAGATTAACTATTGAGTCGATCTTTCCGGGATCAGGTCTTAAGCCACTTTTTCCCACTAAGTAGCCCAAATACCGAATTTCCTTCATTACAAAGTTGCTCTTCTCGATGTTTATAGTTAATCCAGCCGTCCGTAGTAAAGTCGCAACCAACTCTAACAAGTCAAGGTGTTCCTTCAATGTGCCGCTAATGATCAGCAGATCGTCCAGATATACGAATATGCGATCATGGAGTTCATGGGGTATAACTTTATGCATTAGACGACACATTGATTGGGCTGCATTACACAACCCAAACGGCATCACCCTGAACTGGTAGAGTGGCCGTCCCGGTACCGTAAAAGCTGTTTTGTCTCTAGCAGATTCCGCAAGCGGTATCTGCCAGAATGCATCTTTCAAGTCAAGTGCGGTAATATATTTGGTCTCCGAGAGTCGTCCTAAAAGTCCGTCAATGAGTGGTAGTGGGTAGGCGTCTTTTTCTGTCAATGAGTTGAGTTTGCGTGCATCGAGGCACAGCCGACTTTTTCCATTTGGTCTCTTTACAATCGTTATCGGTGAGCTCCAAGAACTTTTACTTTCCTCGATCACACCTAAACTCAACATCCTATCAATTTCTCTGTAGAAGTCGTTCTGTACTGCTGGTGAAACTGAGTAGTACCTTTGTTTTATCGGTTTACAGCCCTTTACCAACTCAATCTCATGCTCATGTAGTGTTGTCTTTCCAAGACCTTCTCTAGCCGATGAAGGAAATAGGTTTATGATTTTTGTCAGGCGTTCTTGGTCTTCTTCATTAAGTATATGCGAATTTGCATTTTTGGCTTGGCTCTCATTCAAAATTTCACTTAATGAAATATTTGGCATTATTTTAAATTTTCTCCAAAAATCAATACCCAAATACAAAGGTGATTGTAGTGAAGGAACTATGAAAAATCGGATATTTTCCGTCTTATTGCCAAATGTAACCGGTAACCATAAATACCCCTCAATTTTCTGAGATGTACCATCAGCTGTTTTTATGTGTGAGGCAAGTTTATGAAACTTTAAGTTTTGCTCCGATAAAAATTTGATTGAACCCTTGCCGAGTACACTAACTGATGCACCACTATCTAAAAGGCCATTCATTTGTTTTGATATAATCATAACGTCAGCATGCGGTCTCGGGTCGTTATCAGTACATTTGATTAGCGCAGCAATACATGTTTGGATAAGTACTCGTTTGTTGCGAAAATATCGAATAGAACGTTTAAATTTATTGTATTTAGAGGAAACTGGTTTTACGACATAAGGATTTATTAATTCATTTTTGATGTCATAGTCGACTTTAGTTGTATTAGAATTGTTTGAGGTAGCTTGTTCACTGAGAGTTATTTTAAGTTGGGATTTTTGAACTCCAACGGTGGACTGGCATCCTTCCCGAGGCGTAACCCTCTCACGTAGTTCGCACTCGGCTGCAAGTTTCCCTTTTTTAATAAAAGGCAGTTTTGACAGGCTGGTTCTCGCACGTTTGGCGCTCCACAACCAAAACAGAAAACGTTAAGTAAAGGCTCATCACAATCCTGGTACTTGTGGCCTATGTCATTGTAACATTAGCCTTTAAAATTGCTTAAATTATGGAAAGAGAAAAAAAAATGGCTACTGTTGACATAAAAAAAAAATCATCGCTGTGATGTAAGAAAACCATTCCATAGCATTCCC